>CM072871.1:7950000-10350000 GCA_036937835.1 Pampus argenteus
ACAAGTACTATGCACTAGTACTTTGCATTTGTTAGAAAGGTCTATACCATTAATGCACTGTAGCTTAACAGCTGTAACACTGAATGTTATTTGTGCCTACATGATATACCATAATACCAAAAGTATTAATAATTAACTGGAAATGTCGAACCAGAAAGACTTGTTTTCTGGATTACCTCATATAATAATCAGCATAATAACACAGTAGCGTGTTAGTTGTATACCAAATAAGAATACTTTATATAATTTGTTTTATTGTATATTTCTGCTGTTGCAAATTTCTTAACAGCGGAAACATTATTTTTATATGTTTAACACACATTAAATTAGTAAATTAAGACACTGTGTCTAGTCTAATATCATCCTAATTAAAAAGTAATATATCCCCACTACCACCACCAGCAGCAGCAGCAGCCCCCAATTGCTATCAAGGTTTACTCAATAATTATTTTACCATCAGATCATGTATTGCATCATACATCCTCCCATGTTGGGGGGCTGGAGATTAAAGAGACAGCTAATTGACAGGCAAGGCTGCCCAGGAAACACCAACAACACAGATCAAACTGATGGGAAATGTTTACATGCCTTACATCAGTGCAGATAACATCTGAGGAAGGGATTTTCTTTAAAGCTCACATAAATTACAAATATATCAAAATGTATACTACCATTGTGATTTTTTTAACAGATCCAAACAGATCTGCTGTAGGTTATAGGTGTTTACCCTGGTGTGTGTATATACAGTAAAAAGCAGGCAGATTAAATCTCTGACCTCTGGTTAGCATTCATACTACTCCTGTTTCTTTAATATATTCCATTTGCTTTCTGTGCTCTTAGTATGCCTGCAAAGGAAAAAAATCATTAGTATAGAATATACATATACATATATATATATATATATATATAAATCAAATGTAGAACAATAAGTCTATAATAAAAGCACTGTAATTCAGTGAGGATGGGAGCATTTCCTGTCTGAGGGAGATGCTTTTATAGAAAAGCTGTTAAGGAAGAGCAGAGTCCTCAAGTGATTTTTTGACAATTTAACTGGTTCTCCTGACACATTAAATGACTATGCTGACAACTTAACTGCAGTGCCAATCAATATTTCCTATTACTCTCATTGTCAAAGAGAAAATAAAAATATGATGTTAAGGTCAATGCAGGAGTGACAAGGCATTAAGGCCCTATCAGCTCTGCTTATTGATGCAGATAGCCCATCAAAAATAGGGGAGATATATATGCCCTGTGATGGACCACTCAAAGTTTGACTTGAGAAATACTAAATTACACAAATATTAATATGCTGAGATTTACATTAAAATTCTAGATAGCTGACACTGAAAATAATGAACACTGGGATATTGCAAGATTATTTACATACTCCCCCTGTTTGTACACAGTAATTTCTTGAAGCAAAGTACGGACTGGTAGGTGACAATGATTTCCTGTTTAAACCCTGTGAAACTGCCTCACAAAAAAACAAAACAAATTATTGTTAAATGCAACAATGCCATAAGCACTAAGCTGCTTAACTCCACCCACAGCATTACAACCCAGCAGATTCCACATCAATGTGAAGTGGAGAAGACAATTAACCATAGGTTCAAGCTGTCAATCATGCCCTGTCAAACTATCACACTTGCACTCTCAGGTCCGCCTCCTACTTAACTCCCTCTGTGATATGCTGCTGGCAGTTTGGATGGCTTGACTGACGGCAGTCCTGATCCCAGCATTGGGAGGCGCCTCTGTGGACGTCTTGGACATGAGAAAGGGAGATTGGGGCGGACATATGAGGGTGAAGTGAATGGGCCTTAAGGATAGAGGGAGTGCCAGAAAATGTGCTGTTCTGTCCTAATTAGATGTGCAAAGCAGCATAGGGCCTCTGCCACTGTGATGATCAGAGCGAGAGGAGGGGTGGGGAAGAGACATATGCACAGACAGTCTTTTTATTGATCAAATAAGGGAAGTGCAAAGACTTTTTCATGGGTGCACTTGTCTACTCAGTTCAGGCTTAACATCAGCCAAGAACTACATTGGACACAACCCAATCACACACACATACACAAAAGCAAGATGTGTGAGATCAAATTAAGATACGCTGACGAAAATAACTCCCTTCATCCCCTGATGCTGCAAAATGTGACTCCTTCAAAATATTGAGACAGTTCAAACAAATAAAACTCCAAATAACCTTTATTATTTAGGTCTAAGACTATTAAAAACCTTTAACTCTAGTTCAGAGAGAAAGGGAGAGAGAGTGTGTGTTAGATTAGCTGCATGTAGGCAGAAATATGGGCAAAAGCTGTTGGTATCCCATTACTTAGCACTCTGCTTCCAAACCCTTTGGATTCCATACCGTTCTGTTAACCATCAGCAATTATCTCCCTGTCAGAGCTAAAGGTAACAAATTTCCCCCCATCCAGCCAGCCGCTATCATCCTCTGGACACCAGCATCAACTGACAGCAGCTAAATCACGCCAGCCAGCCAAGACTCCTGACAGACAAATGCACTACCTTGGAAAACCTGGGCCCATCACTCTAAGAGGGGAGGGATGGAGGGAAGGAGGGGTGGTTGGAAGAGGGAGTCTCTCCCTGCTGACCTTATACTTCTTATACCCTCCCCTCCCTTTTCGCTATAGGAGATGGACTGCCCTGCATTCTGTAAGCACTGAGCCCCGTTTCCAAATAAGAGAATTATTAATGGAGCTTTTCTTGGTGCTGGTTTATCTTGTAGCATCACACCAGGTCTACGTTTTCTCCTTTTACAGATGGACATAGTGAGCCAGGGCTATGAGTTATCCACACAGCAACCACAAAACAACACTAAGACTCCAACTACAAATACCATATTTCTGCTATCTGGGAAATGTTCTATAACACCTGCTTTCTAGAAAGAGATGAAACAAAAATTATTTGAAAAAATTAAGTGATCTGTCTTGGACTCACCAGCATTTATATTAACATAGCCCTCTGAATCAACATAGCTAAGATCTTATTGAAGCAAATTATAAAACATGTTGAGTTTGTCAGTTGCATATCTGATACTTGGCAAACCCCCCCCTCCCTCCCTCCCCCAGCAGTAAACAAGTTGACAAATTGTGGATGATCCAAGGTGAGGCAGTGGATTGCATACATGTGCAGATTAGTGTGATTAATGTAACAGACTGACAGGTGAGGTTGGGGCGACAAACTGATTTCAACTCTAAACGACATGACCTTTTTTGTGAGTCAAACATATTCACTATAAAAGTCATCGGCACGTCACTGCTGCTCATCTTATCACCTTTCCCATCCTACTTCCTTTTAGTTGAAAAACATGTTTTTCTATTTCAGAAATTGAGCTATTTGAATTGAACTAGGTGATCCAGCATTGCCACTGTAGGATTTTTTTTTTTTAAACATAGCCTAGTAGGTGTAAATCAAGTTTTCATTGCATTAATTTAAGTGGTTCACAGCTTCAACAGCTCTCCCCATCAGATCTCGTTAGCATACTGGTGCAGGTAGATTTCTGTGTGTGACACCCTGTATCAGTAGGGGTGAGAAAGGAGGGGAGCTGTACCTGACAGTGACCTGTCAAGCCAGATAGGATGTGTTTAACGATAAGCTGTCTGCCTGGATCACACATGCACACACACATACACACACACACACATGCAAATACAGACTAGTCCACCATCCAGTTTAAGGAGAGCTCAATGACATTTCAAAACCTCAAAGGTTAGATGTATGAAGTGGGGCACATGTGATCTGATTTCTATTTTCTAAATATCAACTGTCATTATTTACTGTACATAATTTCATTAAATATGTATATAACACCACATATAACAACAACAATCATATACTGGCATTTCACTATTTGTAACTGGATTGTTGTTATTATTGTTAGTAGCAGTACTACTAGTATTAGCAGCATAGTAGCTGTATGATGTCATGTTTAATGTATACATGATACTGTAAATATGACAACAGAGAAAATGCAGAGACAAATATTTATCCAGTTCAAGCTCCAATATCTATAAATAAAAATAAGAAAAACTAAACCCGACTGTTCATCCAGTTACTTTTTAACTAGAACACTCAAAGTCAAAAACTACCAACAACTGACTTGTGGTACAATAACACAGCTGGCGAGGCAACTACAATCTCACTTCAAAACAAGCTCAGCAGTTTAACAACAGGGGCCAAATCTAAGGTAACGACAAGGATACAATTGTACTGTAGAACAAGCCTACCAGGGTGTACTGGTTTGACTACAGTAATTGGAGGTTCACATACACACACTCACACACAGCAGGCCCCTAGGCAGGATCAATATTTGTTGGAATTGCACCTTGTTCCAACAATGCAAGATTTACGGCAGGTGCGGGGGATTTACACTTTGTCTTCGAAGCAACTCATCAGTGCAACCCAATTACTAACCTCAGACAGACAGCATTAACATGGGCCCCGCCGCTGCTTTATGGCCCCTCAGCCCGTCTCATTCCAGCCTCTTCAGGCGCTGCCACCATAACGGATACTACACTTAAAATGTGCTCACAGGAATGAATTCTCAGTCTTTCATTACTCCTACCTTGATTTACTTCATATCATTTCGCAGCTATAGACAAAGATAACACATTGTAAATTACCCTCATCTTGTGTGCCTGTTTCAGCACTGGGGGAGAGCAGTAGGGGGCACCACAAGGAAAACACAGAGAGGGGGGGAGTGAAAGCGACAGGGGGCTCAGGTGTCGGTGCATCTGCCCCGACAGATGCATCTCTGTCACAGAAAATTGTTTTGTCCTTGTGAAACTTCTGCAACAGACTGTATTGTACAGTGGCCCCTATACACAGTTATAGATTCCCAGAGGAACTTTGAAGATGAGCCTAAAATTAGAGCGAAAAAACAGACACTACAACTGTTCACTTGCATGATGTCTAACTGTCTCTTTAAACACCTGTGAGACAGTTGCTCGCTTAAAAAAAATAAAATAAATAGTAACCGTGCAACATACTACAATAACAGCAACTATTACAAAACTATTGTTTTGGTGAGCAGTTGTCAGTTTTATCCCTTGTAAGTCACCAAGGCTCCTCCTGGCCACATCTGTCCCTACTGTGTTAGTTTAGGGAGGACCATGCCACTGGCTCCAATTCCCCCTTAAACACACACAGTCACAGCCACTCAGACACAATTTCTAGCAAAAGTACTTTAAAACCTGTCAATCACAGTGGACTGCATGGAAAACTGACACATCAAACACTTTTCCAACATACTGCTGAACACTATTGACAAATTAAACACCTAAAATCTCCCCTCTTTTAATAGTGGTCTGTCATATCTGCTTTACCTCCAGGCCAACAATTGTTGTGCAAGAATGGGTACAGTACCAACATTTTATTTGGGGGAAAAAAGATAAACTAATCTGCAATTACAACATTTTTTTGGTTTACATATGTATGAAATATTATCTACTTTCTATGTCAGTGTTGCAATATTCCAATAACAGCTGATGACCCCATCTGTTCTTCAGTAACATACATCTGTGTGTGGTGTCACTGAGGAAAACCCACTAATGTGGGCTGTAGGAATCCCCCCTTGTCATCCCTGTAATTTCCTCCACCCTCCATCCTATTTCAGTGGTTGATAACTAAGAACATTAGTTTTATGCCACTTGCCAAGCTCAAATGAAAAGAGAGCTAACTTTAATGACACCGCAATTAATCGGCCCAATAGACAGACAGCTAAAAGACGAGATATTGACTTCATTAAGGATAATGTATTATGCCATTAAGTCAGTAGGGTCACCTTGTGTATCATACAAGCTGGTTAATATATTGGCATTTTCTATGAATAAGATAAATTCAGATGTGCGAGATAAAGCTGACTAGAAAATGTTTCATCCACAGAGGCAGGGCTGCGTGCTAGTGAGGACTGGTAGAAGACCTCCAGAGGGAAAGAAAAGGGATAATGTGTTACCAATCATACTTTATCAGAACCCAGATTGATTTGCTGCAGCAATTTAATCATTATTGTTTTGCTCTAATCTACAAAGACGAACACTCCAGGCATGAATGTCTTCATAGGCGCCTGTCAGCAGCCTCATTTAGTTTCCATTGTTAGCGTCTTTTAGGGATTTCAACACATTACAAAGATTAGTATTACCTTTTAGCCAGTGACCTTGTAATGCATCAAAATCTAATTTCTACATAAATCAAGTCATTAAAACTAACATACATGCTATTTTAATAGTATGTAGAACAATACACAGTATATCAGCAAAATTATGAGAATAGCATTTGCGTCTAATATGTTTCCATGTATTCATTCAACGCATTGGATAAGTGCAAATCTGATTTCATGTCACTGTCCAATACATTGACATTAAAATCCCCCTCTCAGCTGTATCTGTCTCTTTTCCCAGAACATCTCCCTCGGGAATATTGAGGTGTAGGAGTTCCACTGCTCTCTACTGCGACCTTGCTAGTTTCTTTTTTCGGGGGTCTGTGTGATTATCGGCAGTTTCTCATCTGGTGGAGGCTCCGCTCATTTGTCATGATTATTGCAGAGTTCTGGCCTGTCATTGGCTGCGAGAGATCAATGGCTTTGGACTCTCCCTCTGTTGTATGGGCAGGCCAAACAGCCTTTTCTTCACTAAATGAGGCTTCCCCTCTATCCATCCATCCATTCTATCCATACAGCTTTCTTTCTCTCTTTGTCTCTCTCTCCCTCCTGAGTCAGTTCATCAATTTGGTAGTCTATACATCTTTTTTTTCCCAATCAGTACTGACATAGTGTCTCTCCTGCAGGTATTGAAAATACCAAGTTGTGAAGTCACAGCTGCCCATAATTGATTTGTAAAAGGAGCTGTTCACTTTGACATAGCCATCCCTAATGTAAAACATTAAAGTGTAAAAGAATGAAAAGAAGACTGTATTCTGTTTCAAAAGCAAACTGAATTAACACCAAATTTCATGCTGAAAGGTTCTTTAAAGGAATAGTTTGATACTGCTCCATTTAACTCTCTAGCCAAGAGGTTAGGTGCGAGGATTAATACCGCTCACGTTTGTACAGCATATATGAAGCTACAGCCAGCAGTCAGGCTAGCTAAGATTAGCAAAAAAACTGTAAACAGGGGGAAACCGTAAGGTTGCCAGGCAACCAGCAGAGACTCCAGGAAGTCACTGCACCCAGCCAAGAAATAGTCCAGCACATAATTCTGGATAAAACTACAATATGTTGTTCTTACACATATTCTTGCACAGATTACATAAACAAGTGTTAACTAGTGATCTTTAGACTACATTGAGCAGCCTGAATTACTGAAGGTGAGTTACAATAATGTGTTTTTCTATAACTAATAAATAAACTTTTTTTTTATAACAATATATAATAAGCACCCATTTGCCTTAATTTCTGGGCTGGATAAGAAACTTTTTCAGCCCAGAAATATCTTAAAAGACTACTTTTTAATGATGTTCATGTTATGAATTATTTATTTGAACTCTTCTGGGAATGTAGCTAGACAAACATGTGCAGTAAATCATAATCCCTGGCCAAAAGCCTAACCCTTGTGCCATTACTTGGCTCAAAGATCAAATGAATGCCACATGCTACTGGTAATAACTTCAAACTCTTTGGAAGATATTTAACCAGTACAAACAAGATGAGCCTCCAATGTCCTCATTAAAATCTATACACAGTCTCTCAATCAACTGCTACTGCTGTACGATGCATGGGCCTGGACAGAGTATAAAGTTCACAAGTGAACACATCATTATATCATGATCTGTAATGATAAGTTCTCAGAATAACTCTTTTGATTATGTGATTCAGTGGTTAGTAGCCCTTTAAATATCACGGTTTATATTTGTAGAAAATGAGAGTGTAATTTAATGTTCAAAGAGGCTACAGAGAACTTCAATTATGTGCCCTTAATGGGGAATAAATTATGGCAAGACTAATTGCTTATGAATGTGAAGACACAGATCATCAGACCTACCACACATACGGCAGCTATAGCAAATCACAGAGCTGATTTTACTACATGGTCTCTAGATTGTGTGTGTGTGCGCTGTTTTGTTGCCCAGTGTGCTTTTACAAACCATTATGTATGCTTATAAAAGGCAGCAACCAGTGGATGTATTTATATACATCATGAAAATGCCATAAAAAATTGGTGTACATAAAATAATGCCAAAACCACAACATAACGCCAAGACAATGTTAGAAAAGTGACACCGTCATTATTGAATCTTGACACATCGCATCAATCATGTGCCGTATCAGCATAACATACATGAGGCCCTATCACAGAAGCTCGACAAAAACAAAAGGAATTATTCCAGTGTGAAAAGCCACTGAGCATACATTCATGTTAGCAATCAACGCGCAAGCCTCTCAGCTTCTCCTCAAGGGTCACAGAATTAAAGTGCCTTTCACACAAGGTCAAGACAGAGCAGACAAGCCTTATTAAATATATTCCACCACTCCACGTAAATGGCAAGGGATGATCCCCTGCAGTAATTATCAGCTTGCCTTTGTCTTCATCCCAGATGCATGAGTGGGCTCAAGATAATACAAAAACGCCTTTTTTTTTAGTGTGTGTCCCTCAGTTTGTAGTTAAATATAATATTGAGGCTATGGAAATGAAGATATCCAAGTGGCTGAGGAAGAAGTGGCGCTACAGTGAGTCTTGAATCCAGTAGGAGACGGAATAGTCATACTGAGTATAGCTATACGTAGAAGTAGTTCTGCACACAGTTAACTGCAGCCCAGAGCTAGTCTCGTGCCATCAGGAGTGTGAGTAGGAGAGCTGATGAGTTTTATCACCTCGCTATAGCCTTGCTCGGGAACTTCTAATTGACGGCTGGGCCTGTTCCTCTGTCCCACACAATTTCCCATCATGCCTCTCCTGCTGCCACACAACTCACTACTCATACCTCAGTTCTCCACCTTCCCTCCTCCTTCAGTCTATCCCTCACTCTTTTCCTCTCTACCTTTGTTTTCACCCGTATCCGTTTCCCATCTCCTCTCCTTTCTCCTGTTCCTGCCGTGCCTTGGCTTGCCTGAGCGGGCCTGACAGGCGGATTCCTTTGCTTTTCGCCGTATTAAAGCCACTTTCTTGCTCTGACAGCCTGCTCTCTCCTGCCACCTCATAGCTCTGGCTTCACACTTCTCTGGGCAGCCACTGCCTCTTGACAGACCACTGTCACTTCCCATCATGCTCTCTGCTGATCGCGCCTCCCTCCTCCACCGCTCTGACAACCCCCATACCCACCCAACCCCTCCTCGGAAAGCATGCGCGAGCCCACTTCCATACCAGTGCAATTATTTTTTTGACAAGCCATCCATCAGCCTTAACTTTAAAAGCACTCTCCACTGATATCCATTGTTAAGCCCCCCTTTGCAGCTCCTGCCTTCTCCCTCCAGATAGAGCTTGCATGAGAGAGTATGATATCAGACATCACCAAACCTACCAAACCATGTAAATTTACTTTGTTCTTGGCTATGTTTCCAATTTCACGTCCAATTTTTCGGTACATTATGCATAGTTGTTGTGCCTAATACAATGTTGTCAAAACCCATTAGAGTTTGCTCCCTTAGTCGTCTCTGAAAACAGGTTACAATTGGTATTCTATATGTGTAAGGCAGGCACATCGCACCATCTGCAGTTGAATCTTATTAAAATTATCTGTTCAATTCTCACGTTCTTCGGTCAGAGCAATTTGCAGGCATTAGCAAAGACACATATGAAAATGTCAGCATGTCAACTAATAACAACGAAAGCAAAGGGAGTGCATCACTGTGAGTCAATAACGCCGCCTTGCTGGTGACACAAATTTGATGGTAATCTAAGAAAATGAATAAGGAGGAAAAGCTCTGCTCTGTTTGAATAGGAATCTTGTCCTGTGTTGAATCATTTGGCGCTCTTCCACTTGGCCTACATCTTAGCCTTGCAGTGTAAAAGGGGGGCATGACAACAAAGTGCTCTCCCATCACTGCTGTCTGGTGCGCTCAAACAGCACACATTACATGTGCATGATGAATTGGCTGCATTATGCACAGCTCAAATGACTGTTCTCTTCATCTGACCAATGCTTTCATGTGAACAATATGATGCTGTGAGTAGAAGCTAAAAAAATGACTGTTGATACTCCAAATGTACAATAAAAATACTCAATGATGAATAAGCCAACTTATGAAATGTATATTTTGCATACTCTGTAATAAACAAGCTGTTTAAATGTCAAACGGAAGGGTTTCTAGATCAAGTACAGTTATGTCCATCTTGTAATGAATCCTCTTCACCGTACTTGATAATATGTAGTGTAACTCATTTAGCAACCTATTAACATGTGGGGACAAAAGGTCTATTATTTCACCATTTAATAGTGATACACTACAGGTTATCCATCCAAATCTAGGAACATGGTTTTGGAAGTGCACAATTTCAGCAGCAGTTTATGAAGAATACTGAAGACAGGCAAATAAGAAGTGACAAAATTGCTACAGCGGCACAATGGAGCTTGGCTCCACACCACAGAATCACTCAGCCAAGGCAGTTTGTAAACTTTAAGCCAATTGCATTCAAAAGCCACCCTTCAACAAAAAGGAAACACAATTAACAAGCTGATACCAGCGTGTGTCTGGCTGACTTAATGAATATCAAATTATACACAAACACTTATAAATCATCATTATCCACCAAATTTTAATTGATCCCACAATTAAACATGACAAATGCTACGTATGGCAAGTCTTGACTTTATTCTTTCCCAATAAGGGACTATTTATCTTTCTCTCTTGCTTGTGCGTCATAGCTAATTTCACATTGTGTGTGCTGCTAATTAACAGGGAGAGAGACAGACAGACAATTTTAGTGCAGGGTAATTTCTTTTGTTTACAGCGGGGAGCCTTCTGTTTCGAATAATTTCCAAGGCTCTTAGAAAGCCTGTTTTGCTCCTAATGGCATTTATTTTAACCTTCCCTTAAGTTTTGGTCTGACAATGTCCTCTCTGTCAATTTGCTCCAATAATTACATGCCGTATTTAAACTGTACATCACATTTCAATATTGACTTTGTTTTTTTTTTTTAAACCTATTAAGGGAAACTGAGTCTAATATCAATTGAGAGCGATGTTCTTTTAAGTGATTATCCTACAGCTGAAAACAATTAATTGCATCATTTCTAAAGCAAATGTGTGCATTTGAATGTGTATGTATTTGCATTTTGCACACATACACTCGTACACAGTTTGTGTGTGTACGAGTATATGTGTGTGTGTGTGTGTGTGCACTGACATGTTTATTTGAGCTGTGTTGTGTTTACACCTTGTGCAGATGCGGAGTCTATTGCACTGCAGACACCTGCCACTGTCTGTGGCCCTGACAGCTCTGGTCCCAGCAAAGCGAAGCAAGGCACCAGCATATGGTTATCAATGATCCAGATGGCTCCTGCTTGTCTCCAGACTGACAACTTTGCTCCTCCATTATCAAACACTAGTAATTAACCATAATCAAGTAGGTGTTAATTAGACATAATGAAACAATTTCTGTTTGGTCAGAGCCTACTATTTGCCAATTACTTGTAATTATATGCACTAAGCACTTCAGCGTAATCTCTGTCGGTGGTGCAGCAGGCAGCCAGTCAAACAGCAGGGCTGTGTCTGTTTGCTACACTGAAGAGCCGTTTTGTTTTGTCTACAAATTTGGCAGATTTAAACCTGCAAACCTCTGATTGGCCAGCCTGTCACTGCTGCCTGAGGGCGGAACAAAGGGAGCATCATACTTCTTGGTGACAGCGTCAGGGAAGTTTGTCATTCCCGGGAGAGGATGGCTGTTAATCAGAGTGACCCTTGACCTCAGCTCACTGGTCCTCAGCACCATCGCTGTTCGTGCATGCACGTTTCTGGAGAAATTAAAGCTGTAAATTTACTTAGTGGAGATGAGAGAAGAAAAAGATAAAAAGATATAAGTAGAGAAGAAGGAGGAATAGAAGACAAAATTTGAGAAGCAGATGGAAATGGCAAAATGCTTACTGAAGAGATGAAGGAAAAAAAGCTGTGTTTGGCAGTTTGATACTCAACACTGCAACCAGCATTATGTCTTCGGTGTGCTTGTAAGCACGTAGAGGATGATGAAAGCTGTTCTGAAAGTTGAGTGTTTAACTAAGACAAGACATGACATGCGTGACATTGGGGACACAAGCAAAAAACAATATTTACATATTGTTTTGGTGCAGTGCTTTTGAGTATGAGAGCCTGTTGAACCCACCACTCCTGTACTGAAACTTCACTGTGCTGATGTTTGCATTGTGTCGAGTTGGGAAACATTAGACCGCTGTACATGTAATACCTGACTTTTGGCACAGAAACAAAGACTGTTTTTTTTCTGACTTTATTTTGAAGGTAATGAGGATTTAATGTCTTACAAAGGCAAACATATTGTAAAGTGCATATTAAATATCAAAAGGTTCTTGGAATAATACATTAAACAATCTAATGGTTAAACGGTAGTTTTTAAGAATTTAGCCAAATTATCTAATCTCTTTTTGAGAAATATACACGATAAAAAACTATGAATAACTCAAGTGTACAATACTACAAAGCATTCAGTGTAGTGATGGTGTTAACATTAGGGCAAGATTTTGTTCCGTCTTTGTGTTGCAGCCTCATCAAAAACCAACACAAGTGAGAGCAACACTATGGTTATTATTCAAACTGTAGACAAAAACCAAAGGAGACAAAGGCTGCCATGATACTATTGGACACAGCCATGTAATTTAATATCAGATAAAATCCTTTATGTAGACAGGATATGACATTCCTGTTATTATTTGCTTGATAGAGGGACGGGTTTTCACCCTTTTTTTCCCCTCAGATGCTGCAATAATTGCTTTTCTCCCGAGGCTATAGCTTGGATTGATGTATGTGCTTTCACAGCATGTCAGGAACAGAGTCAAAATGATGAGATGGCATCAAAAGGAGGTATTAAATAAATGTGAAAATATGCAAATGTCCAATATATTAATAATAATACTACTAACGCTATTGTCATCCATTATCATCTCAACATATTTACTGTACAACTGAGCTCAAAATTACTAAATGAGAAACAGAGCTCTAAAACCAAATGAAGAGTGTAGGACTTTGCTATGAAAACAATACATATATCAAAAGTTAAGATAACATGTTCCTAAGCCAAGACAACATCTAAAAGGTACAATCAAAGCCAATTGTGCTTGTAAGTGATCCCCCCCACTAACAAAACATTTACCTTGGAACAGACAGCTAATTATAACCCATATAGTAACATTTCATGTGGGAGATAATACTATAGCCCTGTCTTGCCCTGTTTGGACAATAGTGCTGTTGGAGTTTCCACAAAAGTTATTGGTTAACAAGATCATTCCTATGACTCGAAAATCTGCTCAGCAAGCTGCAGAATATAGACAGAGATAAAGAAAGAGAAGTATTAAACCACCACATGGCGCAGCCGTCTTCTCTCAACGACCATATTGTATGTTTTTGAACTAATCCTTCATCTGTGCTGGCTGGGTGTCAAAATTTCAAATTCCACTCCAAGTCTGCCATAAATCTGAGCGTCACCAAAGTTGTCCTAATTAAAGAGCACCATGGCTGTGACAGAGCCCGTTTGTGTGCGGAGTAAGGTATTTCTATAAAGAGGGAATCAACAACACTGTAAATAAGTCATTTACAGTGAGGCGGTAATCACAGAGGCCATAACCCACGACCAGCCCTCACCCATAATTACTGCGGTCCAGCGAAATCAACAGCACATCATCTGCTATGAGCTGGAAAACTACTCACACTCACTGTACTCCACCCTGCAACACAAGACTGTCTCCCGTGACTAAGGACACAGCCACTCACCGTGTGTATGTGTGTGTAACTATATTAATACGCTTGTTTCAGAGGAAACGAGCTAAACCCAACTTCATCAGACAAATATTGTTAATAGCTGTGATGACGATAATGATGACAGAATGACTACTGTATATAAAAAAATAAAAAGTATATACTGTGTTAAAGAAACAAATCCACCTTTGAACACTGCTATGGATGCCAAGTTTGTTGGCATCAAGTTTGCTGACATTTATCGTCCTGCCAGTTTTGGGAGGGCCATTGTTTCACTTATAAACAGTATTATATCTTATGAGTGAATGAGTTATATGTGTACTGTAACATCACCATAACAACTGAGCAACTCCATATGCTGAGGAAGGCCATGGCGTGGTTAAAGGATTCAGAAATAACACATAAGTTAGACCATGTTGAGAACTATTTGCCAAGCTGCTGTTTCCAAGGTAAAGAACGAACCTTCAAGCTTATAATTTTTCTAACTTTTTTTTCTTCTAACTGCCAAGTTCTGCATGTTTAAGAAACATACAAGCATTAGCCCAGCAACAAACTATTACATCAATCTGTTTAACTGTCCTTGGTGTTATCAGCAACACTACAAAACTCTACATGGAGGTGGCAATGACGTTTAAGCCCTGCAGACTAGTGTTGCACGGCATTACTAAAATGTTGGTCCTTTTTTTTATACTACATACATATACTACTTTGTTAAAAACTGTTCAGTAATGGAATTTCTCATTGTTCGGTTCTTGTTGAAGGTCAAACGTGTCTCTGGTGTAAGTGACTGAGAGGATGAAATTTATTATTTGTCTGAATCTTCACCAGGTGGCAATACCAGCAAGGCAGCCAAGTCAGGCGCTTGTACGGTATAGTCACATGCGGTTGTGCATTCATCTCTGTGGATACAGTGAGAGCCTCAGCAATGCCACTGCCTCAATACGTCTATGACTGACAACAACTGTACTGGTTAATAAAAACCAGTACAAAACAGGACAGGTTAGTGAATAAGCTAGCTGGCTCACCAACTGGTAGGATGGTGATGAGCTGCTAAACTATATGAGATACGTGATGTTAGCATACCAGTAGCGTAGCTTATCAATTTCAGGCCTACCTTAATGTATTGTAAATAGCACGACGAGCATGCTGACAAAGTATTAAGCTACAGTTATTGGTGGGTCTCATTTTGGTGTTTTTTAAACGGTTAAATAGCTAAATTGTTTAGGGCTACTAGCTACAAAAAGTATTGTTTCAGTAATGAGTAGTGTGATGCTAAATTTGGTATTGGTATCAAAGTCGAAAATTTGATAATGTGACAACAAAAACAACTGCAGACTATTTTTTTTTAGTTGAAAATTGGACATTTCTGTCTTCATAAAAAAAAAACTGTTGAGCGACCAAGAAAAAAAAAAGAGAGATAAATAGCATGTCTTTTTGTGTTTGAGAAATGAAGTCAACCTAAATTCTTACTCCGGGCCGCAGCCTCTCTGTGCTCCTCTTTTGTAATGACAGAGTCATGAGAAGAAGTGGATGGAGGGCTGCTGAGGTGCTGAGGCCTGAGCTGCTTGTCAGTGGCATGACTGATCACCGAGGCCAAGTCTAAAAGGATTGCTGGTGGAAATAAAGACACCAGCATGTCAGCTGTAAGCTCCTCAGAAGGACCCATCAGACAAGTGGATGTGTATTGACAGGCCAGAGACAGAAAGAGAGGGACATGGAGAGATGAACGGGAAGACAGAGAGTGAAGAAGTGTCCCAAAGTCGCTCACCTTGGCACAGGCTGCAATGTCAGCCGACCCGGTGGCCATCACTCTCAGGCCCTGTCCAGGGTATTATTTAAAGCCAAACAAATATCAGGGTCTGAATGTCACCGCAAGGACATCCAGGCCTCATCTCCACCAATCAGTGTCCAGGGTTTCAAATCACCCTTTCTCCTTCCCTCACCGACAAATCCATCTTCCTCATTCCTATAGCGTGCTTCACACCCCCATTCGACCCCTGACTACCACACTGAGGGGCGGCACTGTGCAACAGATTTACGATTCCCTCATCTCAGGCCGAGCACGATTTATTGACATTAGTTGTCAGCTTTCTTTTTGAGAAATTGCACGTAGAATTAATTTTAACTACGTCTTAATGTTAAATATCCTGGAAACACTAAATTTCATGGTAGGTGATGCTCAGAGCCGCATAAGCATATATCAAGTTCTTGGGCTTCAGTGAAAGACTGAAAGACTTTTTTTTTTTTTGGTCTTTAATTTAATAAGAAGCAGCTCATAACCGCTTCATCTCAGCTGTTAATTACTCATCCTTTATGCTGAGGAATGATCTTGGGACACTATTTAATGCATCAAAAGTTTAAGTAATTTAATTTAATTGTTTTTATTACTTAATCATGTCCAAGGCCACATAACGGAGAACAACCTGAACAAGGCATGAAGAATGTCATTCAGAAATCTCAAACTATAAAAAGAAAATATCTCTGAAACTGTAAAAGCTCAGTGATATGTTCCAATACAAACAGTCCAATGAGACTTAATCAGTTGACTATATAATTTAAGGGGAAATTATCTTACATAATTGGCGTTTTGATAATCTAATTTTGTTCCTATATAATTGTATATCTTTTGTTTTACCAATGCATATACCAAACATTACTATTATAAACAAATGTTGTACAGCATTAAATATCATTACAGACCTATATTAAGGATTTGTCTAGAAGGTTACAATCTTGGTTTTACATGGATTATGCCTTTAAACATAGTTATAGTCAGTTCTTAGACACTAACCTATTCTTACACAACATATGAATAAATATACAACATGAAAATGCGCATTGCAAAATATAAAAGCTATAAAAAACATTTTTTATTTGGTTTCTTGGTACTTTTGACAGATGACTGAAAAGCAGCCCGGCCCAAACGAGAAAACACAGTAAAATAAATCACATTCTTGGCAATAAACATGTAAATCTTGATCGATATGTACTTGTCTTTTTCTCTTTTTCAATAACAGCTGCCGTAAAGGCTTGCTGAGCACAAGCGGCCATAAAAGTATGTAAAATAAATTAGGAGAGCATAATGAGAGGCTCCAGCAATTCCCCCATAAATATAACATAACGACCACAACTAAAATGTCAGGGAATCCAATAAATCAATTTCTCAGGGACAGGCCGGCCTTTATGTGCAGAACACACAGTCATATTTATATATATTTTTCCCTCCAGTGGATCTCATTTTTGGGGGGAGAGGGCAGGGAGGGAAAGGGTGCAGCTCAACACAGGTCCCTCTCACATGAGGAAGGTTTAATATGTGTTCTATGTGATTCATCACCATGACACGGACACCTGAGGCCTGGGCCCACTCCATTTCTACTGCCTAAATGGTTTCTTGGGGACTTTCCTACACACATAGACACACATACACACACAAAGTAGAGAGAGCTGAGAGAAATAGAGGGGGAGAGAAACACAGAGATGGGTAATGGATTGACAGAGAAGGGCTCATTTAAAAAGAGAGCGCTACTTTGTCCTAGCCATGTAATAGATTGTGAGCCCAGAGTCGTCCAGTGTCTACGACACAGGAACTAATTCACTCGTGATGTAAAGAGAGAGGGAAAATCCAGGGGAAAATAAGATGATTGAGATTACAAACCCATTTCAGATAACCAACACGCTAAGAGAGGCGTATTCAGAGGCACGGGGTTACAGACCCATTACACCTGGTAAGAGTTACTTCAAACTAAATAACACTATTATTTACTCTGCAGACTCTTCAGTTTCCAAACATCACATTTCCGCAACCACATAAAAAAACGCGTGGCAGCTCCGCCTAGTGACATCCAAGCAAAATAATCCTTGATCGTAGAAACTCTACACAATGTGGTCCTATTGTAACACTGATCCATTACATTACTGACATCTACACACAGACGTTTACAGGCAGCATCACAAGTTGTTTGACTAAGAGCTCTGTGCTGTAAAAACAAATAAGTCTAGCAGAACAGCAAACTGCATAAGAATGCAATTATTCTAATAGCATAGCCAGCAAAATAAGTCCAGTCAGTTATAGACAACCTAATAAGGAGTGTGTGATTGATGGTGGGATCGTGAAGGCTTTATAGAGACGCATGCACACACACACACACACACACACGCACACGCACGCACACGCACGCACACGCAATGACGTGCCTCTGTTTCCTTTGAGAAGGAGCAGTGCTCCACACTCACAGCTCCAATAAATGTAATGTTTGTGAAGGCCTGGCTGGATGTTGAAGGTAACAGTGGTAAAGATGTCAACGAGAGCAGCGGTTAGGTAAAGGACGAACAGAAAATGTCAAGAAGAAACACAGCTGACCTGATGTTTTACAAACACTGCTGCTGTCAGTCTCTTTGAACTTGAGATTCTCTTTGAATGTGTAACAATTATTTTTTTTTTTACATAAAGTGGTCTGAATCTGATCTGTTTATGTTCATAATTGAATACATTATGAAGAATAAAACTTTTGATCTTTAAGAGTTTGTATGAAGTGTGTTAATGCACCAGTTGGTAAGATTTCAGTCATATTGCTGCCATCTCATCTACTGCCTTTTTTATCACACACAGTACAGCATAGCTTGTTCAGGTTGTTCAACAGTTAAAACCAAATCCTGACGTGTATATCTATATGTTATAATTGCCACTACAACTGATTCAAGTTTAAAAAATGACCAAGTAATACTTATCATACCTTACATACTCGTTGTTTGACTATGAAATAAGTCTAAATGTTTAGAATAGGCCAAACAATACCAAAACGTCACTGAGCTTCACATGGGGAGTTTGCATCAAATTAATTTGCTATGCTTTGAGAAAATCTGATTTTTTTTTTTTTCAAACAACCATTATGTAATCTTGTATGAAAAACTGTCAATAACTTTCTGTTAGTTTGTGATAAATGATGAAACAAAGAAGTGGTTGGTCGTGCACTCACACTTGTGGAACTTTCAAACTACATACAGTGCAACCTTCTCTCACACTTTCAATTCTGTTCTTAGACTCTGTCCATCAGCCTCAGCCTCTAGAGGTGGCTTGTTTAAGAAACAATTAGGAGGATATACAGAGCCATTTGCAGGCAGCAGGCCTTGCTGGGCAGGCCAGCCGGCTGGAGTACCTTTCACAACTGATTTATAACACTGTCGCCTTGGCAAGGCAACATAATTAATAGGAGCATGGACTTCTAATTCCAATGACTTCCACACCAAGTGGTTTTCATTTGATTTATGATGGCCGGCAACTTTGCATTTTATCAGTTCATTCAGTCATTATTTATGCTGATGACCAATTTCAATGGGTCGCTATCATCTAACTTGCCACTAATCAAAGAGAATTAGGGTTCACTGCATTATTTAGAAGCTGCTAATTCATCTTTGAACCAGGCAAGAAAAATAGTTGTGGGAGCACTGACTGCAGTACAGCACAATGGTTCTAGAGACACCTTTAGTGATCATTGAACCACGTAGGAATATAGTCCAGAGCTGTTTGCTGAGAAGGTTTCTTGGAACAACTCCAAAGTAAATGAGTCAGTAGATGGCATAAGCAAAAAAAAATAAGAGTGGTGCTGATACAGATTAAAGGGGATGATTTGGATCAAATGGAAGCATAATGCATGTGTGCAGCATCTGAAGTGAAGCCAACATTTTAAGGCACTAGGTTATTCATTAAGTTCGGTAAATGACTCACTGTGCTCACAAAAACGCATTAATGTAGCAAAAACATTTCCAAAGAGTCGAGTTAACAAGGCCGCTGATGAGAATCTTGCCCACTAACAGGTCAGTTGATGAGCCTCTGTGAAAAAGCAGGCCGGTCTGTAGGTTATCTATTAAGCTTGACTTGTCGACATCTAGAGTAAATTGGGGTGGAGTAGTGAAATAGCGGATTCACAAAACCAGCCTCCTCAGCATGCACTGTAATTGCACTTCAAAAGGTGATATATATTCCCAATTTATGAATGATGAATCTAAAGCAGGCTCAATTTGGGGAATCAGTAAGCATCATGTTGACCAGCTTCAGCCCAAAGGCATAGATGGACATATCAAAGCAAGACGTCTCGCAGTGTCAATATCTGAGCTCATCATGCTAACACACACCCAATCTAGGTTAAGATGATGCACAGCATCCTTGATGACTGGCCACTGACTGAGAAATTTGAAATATACGAGATCAGTTGCTAAGTATATTTTACTCCACTTCAAAGCCAGTTAATATAATTCAGTGGGCAAACATGAAAAATGCAACATGTAATTCATGTCAAGCTGACTGATGCAGCTCAAGCTAGAGGGTCAAGCAACTCCACAGAGGGAATACTTTATAAAAAAAAAAAAAAAAAAAATGTTTTTGGAACCTGTTAGCACAAACGCTAAGATCATAGCTTATAATCACAGTTAATACATACAACAATTTCAAACGTTACACATTTTAGTATTATAAAATAGACTGTATTCTCTAAATACCTTATTATAAGTGTATGATGAGGTAAGTGTATGATACGCTTTGGGAATTGCAGTAACACAATACAGCAGTTCATAAAAGCACAGGTTTTCCATTATAAAAAGCAATATACAGGGCGTCTACAAGTCCCTTTGAAACAAACACAATTTACTGTACAGAAAATGAAAAATGCACTCTTCAAGTATTTGACAACAGGTCTAATGCAAATGATCAGACTCCATTTGTTAGTCCATTCCCTTCCCCTGATTTCCTGAGTGATAAATTGCATTTAGCAAACCGCAGGAGGAGGCTAAGCATTCTTGACATGTTTTTATTGATTTGTATGGTAAATCTTGGCACAGGCAAATTCAAGTTACTGTGGGTTTGCTTCGGGGAGAGAAAATTGGAGACTGCGCACTGGTAGGTGGAATAATGCTAGGCAGGGTGGGAAAGAGATGTGGCTGCCCATTGGAATCTGAGAAGCACTATTAAGATTTATAGGTGTTGGGATTCTACAGACCCGAGGCATTATTCATGGTAAAGCTTCTCTGTCTGGGTCTGTTTATAAGATGAGACAAGGCTGACAGAGATGGAGGCCCTCTACAACAGGGCCAAGCTGCTTGAACATGGGGCTCAGTCACCTGACATACCCACTGCATCAGCTGCAAGCATCCAGCATCTCGCAGGAACACACAGGCCACCTAAAGATTGACTTATTGTAAAACTCCAAGTGTTGTCTGGAGATGAAAAGGTAAACTTTGCATTTCAACTACGCACCGTTTCCCATCCTCAAACACAAACTGAGAATATTTTTTTCTTTAAGATGGATCAAATACACTACAGTTTGTCATAGTATTACACTGCACCTTTGTCTACTGAAATCAAGTCCTTTGAGGACTTCATAAGCATGTGCTGACTAAGAAACTTTACAGTCAGGATCCTAACTACAGTGTCATGTAAGCAAGATGTATATCTAAAACAGACAGAGCACCTTGGGATCTTGTTTAAGAAGCCATGGCAATATTCAGTGTATTCAGCAATTTCCTGAGAGTCCCACCATACTTTATTTGGTCTTATTAGATGAAAACATGAGGATCACCTTCAACTTTATTAATGATGGTACTCTGGATGAAAGATGCTGGTGAAAATCTGCAACATCTGTTTGCTGCATTCACTTCTCAGCGGGCTCCACCTATTCCTCATGCCTAATGATGCTGATCCACTCGGCAAGTTTTACGGACAAATGTGTATTTGGCTACATTCATCATCCTGAATGAGTGTTCCTGATGAGCCATCCCCTGGCCTGTTTTACTCTTTCTACCATACGTTAACAAATGATAACTCCTGCCACATGTTTTCCATTTGAGAGAGAGAGATACAGAGAGAGGCCAGAAGAAAAGGGGTCGAGGGGATTTTGAGGGCTAAAAGATGGGCCGCTTCAAGGGAAAACAGTCAGCGATGCCTGCTCTTAACAGAATCACCCCCCGCGTGCCATCAACTAACCGCATCACAATGAAAATACATCAATTATGTAATTCCTTCAAGGAACACTAACAGAACTGATCCATGTCACTGCCATGGCCCAAACCCAGATCTTTCATGAGTGACATTAGCAGCTGACATTCTTTTACTGTAGGTGGACTATAACCCCAGCAGCCAGTGGACATATCCCTGCAGAGCCACATGAAAGGGCAAACAGAAAAATATATGGATACGGCCAAGAATGTTAACTTGGATAAACAAGTCGATGGTTGTTCAAAGTCCTGGAGAGTTGCACCCCTAATAAATCATATTCCTTTTGATGTGCAGCTGGTTACAAGTTTAAGAGAGGGATGGTTAGAACAGACGTGAATCAAGCACCAGGACACACCGCCTGCTTTTCTCAAAGCCTGGGAATTCAAGTTTAGTGAACCTCGAGGGACATGTGAGAGTAGTAAATAAGTTATAAATAAGGTCATGAGCGAAAACAGACAACCTTGGATCCAGTTGTAGTCAGTGAGCGAAAAACAAAGGCTGAGTTGATAGTGTGCTGACAAAGTTAGTTTAAAGGTGACTCAAATAGCACCTTTTTTTACACATAATTCAGGCCAATAATATTAGAAATACATAATCTAAATGGGCTTTAATTTGCATCCATTGAGACTGTATTGTGTCTGTTAGTGTAAATAGTGTATCTTATATATATGCTGCTATGTTGCAAGGACAGTTGTGTGTTGAAGAGCCCTGAGCCTAAAAACACAAGCATTTGGGCCTGCATGTTCTGGGGATCAGGGTAAGCTTAAGGGTTCTGCAGCAGTGACGATGGATGCTCTCAAACTCATACTCAGAATGAGCTAGTGCTAAAGTATCTGTCCCACAAACAGCTGGAGATCCTCAGCTGGACTGAATAAATCAAATTTAGGAAGCCAAAACCGACAGCTTGATGCCCAGCCCAAAGCGAAATTCTTGACAAATGTACAGTAAATGCAGACGAGCCAGTTTCATGTCTGCTGCTACCACCTGTTACTAACAGAATCGTAGATGTTTGTTGTTTTTTATTTTTTATTTTAAAGCCTAGAAACTTAACATTTGCACAATATCCATCTCTCATCTATTCACCTTCCCACACTATGATAACAAAGATGGCAGACACTGGTTTGTGCGTCTGCCTGTGATGTCTGAAAGAAGCAAACGTCATCTCTGCTTGGTATCCACTCTCATGCATAAATATTAAAGCCAACTTTATGACAGTAAATTCATTATTGGTGAAACAAATACAATCACAAAGTAATACATGAAGGTGGAGATGTTTATTATGGCATGTTCTGCATTATGAGCTGTGAATGATCAATCACAGAGAGAGCACATTACTCCAATTTTCTCTGGCCCTTGTAACAACTAAGTTCATAGACACCAAATCAGTTTCCAGGGAACCCGGGGGCTACAAGTGCAAGACTGCTATATAAGACATTCATAATTTATGTGCATTTGATGTAGTGATATGTAAAAAACTTCAGAGGAATTTTAATGGGCTTGAGGCTGAGAAGGGAGAGAAAAATCTTTGAGATTGTTGTTTGGTTGCCCTTTTTTTTCCCACTTCTGCACCAAAAGGAAAATAAAAAAGTTTTTGAATCTAACAAATTTAGCCATTGAGCCTGTAATCATTGAGAAAATTTCATTATTTCAATTTCAATGCTTTATTGATTTGGTGGCTCACTTCTCATAAGCTCCATTACATGGCCAGAGCAGTGGCCGGCAACACTGTCCAATTCAGTCAACAAAGGAAGGCTATTTCCATTCATCAATGTCCTTCCACACAAAACAGATAGAGATTGATAACACACTTCAGCAAAAATCCTACAGTCAATTAGAGCTTGATGAAAAAAAACACTCCTGTGCAAGGACAACACACGGTGTTAATGAGCAAGAGCAAAACAAATGACTAAAACTGGAAACTCTATACCTTCTCTTTGAATGAAACCATAATTTATTAATCCGTCAGACAGATGGGTTGTGTTTGTGGAGGCTATTGATCAACAGTAACCTTTTATTATTGTTTTCTCCATTAGACGTACAGATTAAAACAGATGAGAGTTGTTTAACTCACTAACGCCCAGTATCAGGTTGCACATTTGTTACTCTGAAAGTCCAAATGTTTTTCGCAGCTGCTCATGTAGAAGAAATCATTGCGGAGAAGCATGAGGCTGCACATTAATTTGTCAGCCTATTAGGAAACACCCCTGTCCCGACGGTGATCCAATCTAGATGGTGGGAGTGTCCACGCCCACTGAGCAGCCTTATTTGAATCACCTCAATGCCAGGTCTGATCAGAAACACTGGACTCTCTTTAAAAGAAAAAGACAGACAAGAAGACAAGATGGAGACAAGACGCACGAGATGAAACAAAATAGGGAATGTTGTCGACGGTTATGTGGCACAAACACACCGAATATGGAACACAAACGCTGCTTTAAAACCTGAAGCTATTTACGGATGAATATATTATGAATGAGATAGCTTCATCTTTTATTACAGGCTAACTTATCCGTCTTTTATCCTTATTCATATGGAAAGAAGGCTGATAGGAATGCAGACAAAGAGAAACACAATTGAGTGAATCTATGTTATACATTTAACTATTCAGCAACCTACAATAGTACATTTGAAGTTTCCTCCATACTTTATAAACGAAGGTATCTTTGCGATTTGCATGGTAAGTAATAATACTGTATTTTCAGATAACTGGACTACTTTTTTTCACCGTACTGTACAGCAGGGCCTGCAAAATCCCACAGCCAATATCCACAAAAATTGCTCTACAAAGACACACGGGACTATACTTCAAAAATAGGCCTTGATTGTGCCATGTGGGACAAAAAAGCATCACTCAAGCTAACCATTCCTCTATCTTTCACTGATAAAATCCACTTTCCATTCATTATCCTTTATCATAAACACAAGTCTACGGGGAAGCAGGGCTTAGAAGTGGTTAAGCCTGTCGCTGGTTTCCCATTTCTAGGGAGCATTTATCTGATGATATATATTCCTTTTGGTAAGTGAAAGGAGTTATTCTGTATCCAACAGGAAGGACATTGATAGGGCATTAGGGATTTGTTTATTCCAACTCAAAGCCTCAGCATTTATCCAAGTATATATTTCGCTGCGGGCTCAGACCAAATTATGTCTCAAGGCAAGATAAATCACAAGGCACAAGTCAAAATGCCAAGTGTTTTATGATCCTACACAGAGCCCTGATGGTAGGCTATACTTTACTGAAAGATATTTTGCACTGTGAATTTTCAGACACAACAGCCTACATGTTCCTGCTTGTTTGTGACGAGACCGTGATGAATGTGACAGCTGTCATATGCACGTCAACTGTCTAGGTTTTAGACACTCAACAGAATGATGGGGATTTGAAAAGAAGTTCATCTGTCTCCCTAATAAATCCATTGTCTTGTCTCCCTTGAACAAGACTCGTAGTGATGGACACATCCAACATTGTCAAACAGGCGTAGTGAAATATTTTAGATACAGAAGCTCATTCAGTTTAAGTGAGAGTGAAAAGTGAGTTGATGTGCTTGAGTAAACAACTCAACATCACTCTAGCACAAAAGTGACAGACAGGACAGGGCGTGCAGACGATTTAGAAGATATAAATTACCTACAAACATTCTTAAACAAGTTTGAAAAAAAGTTGATTTTTGTTTTCCCAATTTGTGTTTTTTTATTTTTTTTATGTTTATGACAAGCTGGTGTACAGTTGTATAAACATCAAGGACTTCTTTCCTCAAATAGGTATTCTGTGTTTGTTCAAATGGCGAGCAAAATTATATTTCTGCAAAAGAAAAAAAAAAAAAAAAAAAAAGTGTAGTTGTGTCCTGGTGCCTTTTCACATGATCTGTCAAGAGACTGCGAGGCTGAGCCAGTTAAAAAGGCCATATTACGTAAACTCCTGAACTTAGCATCCCACTGCTGTGACCCAGGCAACAATGCCTCCTTATGTGCCCGAACAGAAGCTGTTGAAGAAAACTCAACAGCTTGTGTAGAGAGAGGAGTTGAAGGGTCATGTAAACTTGCAGCTGACTAGAAGGCTCCACAGAGAAAAGAGAAAGAATCCCCTTTTCAATCTCGACATTGTTTGTTGAGAGGGATCCCTGCCATCGCAAACATCAACCCAAATTTCTTTACAGACGGGGCAAAGAGAGGGGACAAAGGGGGCCCACAACAACATGATACTGTTTTAACATTGTGGGTGTCTTAAAGAGGTCTTCTTTCCAGCCTAAGGCTCACTAACCGCTGAGGACCCCCTGGGGTTTTTTTGGAAGGATTTTCTTTCTGTTAAAGAGATGGATCTTAGCTGTCTAGCTGCGAGCTGGATTTTAACAACCACATGCACAGAAGATGTTTGACCTTGATAAGCTCCATTAAAGTATAAAATAAATGCCACAGAACATCCTGGTAGCGCAGCTGGCAAAGGTTTGTAGAGTAACAATGATATTATATGTCATCTTCCTTTCCAAATGTTTATAGACGTGTCTAATAAGAGTTTTTTTTCTGGTGCGCTTTGAAATTCACTTTGCCAATTTGCAATGTTGATCAACCACCATGTTATGGCATCAGGGCTGTATGTAATTGACTTGTTTCAAACCAATGTAGGGAAATTAACGGTTGATTTAGAAATGTAACTAAATTTATTTATTTTTTCTTCTTTTTTTAATGATGTGACGGAACAGATATGATGTAATGTTGGTTACATTTGACGGGGGTGATTTAAGAAACAGACTTACAGACTCCGGACAATCAACAGGGAATTTTCTGTTTACTCAACCCTGTTAAATAATCCACTTCCTCACCTAAAAGTTTTGGCACGGAAAATGTTACCAAATCTAATAAAAATAATCTCTTAAACAAATAGTAAAACAAATTAAAGAACAAACAACATTAATTTGATTGTTACAATTTTGTGAGGCAACAGTTGTTTGATCATTGTCCTTTAAAATCATCATCTCTGCAAACATAAATCCAGTTTATAAAAAGGCACTCTTGCTTTTAGCGTGTATTGACCATCTTGCACCTCATCTGGACAACAATATTATGTTCCTGCTGTTTGAAAGGTATGAGCCAAGTAAAGACCCTGAATATAAAGACAATGACTAATCACCACACAAGTGATATTTATATTCCCCTTGACCTTGTGTAGTGTATATTTACTTTATGTATGGCATATATTCACTTTGTCATTATAATTGAAATGCAGATCTGAGAATGAGCTGCGCCACAACATGATTATAATCCTTAAACACTCACACGGCAGCCACATACTGAGGCTCATGCATCAAAGTAGGCAGAATGAAAGTTTGAAAAATGTAATTATTTATGTCAGTTTTTAAACAGCTTTTCAAACAATCCGAATAAGCGTTCTGGCAAAGTTTTGAGCCGAAGAAAAGCTGGATAATACCTTGAACCACATAATGTGTTTGAAGAGATTTTATGTTGTTTACTTGAATCTATCTGAAGCTGTTTTAAGTTGCCTGACATGCAGTGCATACTTGTGGTCAAATCTATACTTGCATTTTCAATTCTCACAAGTGCTAGAAATACACATGCGTAACTTTAAATTGTATGACATTACATGACATTGTAACCCATGTAAAAGGTCATAAAGAAAATGAGGATTGGAGGAACTTTAAAAAAAACCGCTTCCGCCCACTCCTGACTACCATATGTTACAGAGTTCTCGGTGTCCACAGAGAGCCAGACATCTCGTTCCTCTGATCACTAACTAGCCAGCCAATCAAAGCCTTCTGGGCATAGAGCAATTATCTACTCTCCATAGCATAGATGGAAAATGAACCAACAACCCCTGCAGCTCTCTCTCTGTCTCCTGAAATAACTACAAATGCCTTACATACTCTTACACTTGTATGTAAAACAAATATATATATATATATATATTCCACAGACTCATCTAAGATCACATTACATGCCATGCCAAGTGCAAAGCCAGAAATTGCAGGGGTGGATTTTCACCATTAACTGTTGCAAACCATGAATTTATTGTCATTACATCAAATTTATGTCAATGTCATTTGTGTGGGCTAGAGATTGTCTAATTGAATGAAAGACAACGTGATTCACATTGGACATGACTTTTTTTTGGCCTTTCTAAGCCACCTACTGTACTGATGAAAAATAGCAGTTTTGAGCTCAGATAGTTCTCTAAACAGATAATCTGCAAAGCTGAAATCACTCGAGGTGCCATATACTGTTGAGAGTCGCTCAGATTTAGGACTTGCAGGAGAGTTTTGTCACAGTGGGTGTTTAACCTTTCTATAACTGAGCAGACCTGACCGTAGCATGAGAGGCGTGGGACACAGGGAATATGACACAATGCTGTTTGGATTTACTCATGATACGTTGTGTCAAGTTGTGACATTGAAATAAGATAAGATAGTGTCTCAGTACTTGTAATTGGGTGCTGTCATATTCTCTCTGAATTGGTGAACAGGTTGTGAAGCCTATTAATGCTATAATAGGGAAATACATGGATTTAAAGAAAAATTAATTCCAAAAGTCCATATTTTGGTTTATTGTTCCTTTCTTTTGAGTTCTTTCAATGTTTCTTCTATTGTGTATAATTAGAGCTGCTAGCTAGCTAGATTACAGTTTCTCATATGTGAATATTTTCCTATATTTTCCTATATGTCTTCTGTGGTGGTAAACTGAACATCTTGCATTATTGATCCAGACAAAACAAGACATTTGAGGAAGTCATCTTTGACTTTGGGAAACAATGATCGACATTTTTCACTATTTTCTGAGATTTCATGGAACAAACAACTAATTGATCAGTTGAGAAAATAATTGCAAATAATTGCAACACTATATACAGTGTTAATGAAGCTTTAAATACCCTTCTCTGTTGCTGTGGTTGTCAGTATGTAAAAAGCTATAATGACAGTGACAGTGCCTCCTCTGACAAGTTGAAGTAAGTGAAAATCATCTACAGCAGTCAACGTAAACTGTAAGATACACCTTTCACAAATCAACATGTCTTCAGTGTTGGGATTCGTCATCTCATGGGAATAAAGACACGCAGGTACAATAACAAACAGAGACTTTGCAATACTAGTGAGTACTTACTAGAGAACAAGATATCTGGAGGGAAACTATTTGAATAAGTATATAGACAAGATATATACAATTTAGCAGCAAAGATGAAAATAGAGTGATTAGAATAATTAAAGTGATGAAAAAACACTGTAACTTTTGTTAAACCAGTAATGTTTAAAGATATAGAAATAGCTCAGGATTTCCGAAGAGATAAGGCTAGTTCAGCTTTTTATGATGCTGCTGGGAGGAAAGAGGTGTTTGTCTGTTTCATGGGGAACATGGCGTCCAGGGGCCCTTGGCTAAACTGGGCCTGATCGTGGGGCCTGTGTGAAATCCAAACTGACTGATCCAGGACAGAGCCAGGATTACACCACTTCCCCCCTTGAATTCTGTCCCTCCCAACAATGGCCTTCCTGTAACCACAGTCAAAATGAGCCGTTAGTTAGCCAGTGGAGCCGCAGAGTGGTAGTTCAGGGCCACTGTGGGAAAAGGCAGGGGACTCCAGCATCATGTTACTATCCCCACCAATATAAAGCCCAAAAGCCCCCACCATCAGCATCACCACCCATCACTTTGCTGCCAATGCCTTCAGGAGGTGTCGGGTTCTGGCACCTGCTGGAGGCCCTGACAGGTTCAGATGTCATTCCAGAAAAGAGCCAGTCAGTGGACAACCTGGGTGACTTGCAGTAGTTCATTTCCGCCATTGGTGGCACTACCCCCAGCTGGAAAAACTCATGTTGTAAACTTCACAGGTTATAGTGACACAATATATAATGGATATTGGAATGAATATCATGCAATAATGGCAAGCAGTTGAAATTAGTAAACCGTTTAATGACGGAGAAAGGTTAAGACAAAGATTTATTTCTAATAAAATCCTATCCTAAGTCCATAATAAAAGTGGGAGCTGAATTATCTCAATTTGTCTTTGATAAAATTGCTTCTTTACCAAAAAGCTTTTTTTTCATGTATGAGCAAAATGGAAAAGAGGAAAGGACGGGGAGAAACACACACACACACACACACACACAGAGAAGGGGTGGTGGGCTATTGAGTTGAAAAAGGAGTGAAAAATCCCTAATTACAAAGGCTATCAACAACAAAGATCTTTTTTTTTTTTTTTTACTGATGTCTTTAGCAGTCTGGGAGCAGTCCATACCAGGTTTAATTATGCCACACAAAAAGAAATGTTCTCTGTTATGTCTTAAATCACAGTGCAGTGACAACCAGCTCAATAAGTCCTTCTAGAACAATGCACCCCGCGCCATCGACTTTCTCTCACAGAATACAAAGGTGTATCATTTGGCCAGGAATGATAATTAGATGCGGAATTTACTGAAACTGTGAATGGTCGCATCAATAGAGGGGCTCTTAACATCTGCCATCCTGCAAATCAATGGCAATTTTCAGCTATAAAATTCAAGAAAAGTATAGCTTTCAAATAAAATTTGAGATACGTCAAAGTCATCTTTCTCTTGCCACCTTCTTTCTTCTATTTGGACATTTCATTGCAGATTTATTACTAACTTTTCACATGCCAATATTGAAATCTGTCATTGATTTTAAAATAATACTATGTTCATTGCATTTAAATGCCCACATGTCCCACATGCTAACATGCACACGATGACAATATTAACATTCTGATACTAAGCAGTATAATGTTTACCATGGTCACCATGAATGTTAAATAAAATATTCTACTCTAAATTCTATTTCTATTCTACTCTCATGGATACACACCAGACATACAGTCTGCCCTACACTTTCTGTTATTCACCCACATGGTTCCAGACACACCTGACAGAGATCTGCACTCTTCTAGTTTTCTGGGTTTCCTCTTCACTTTTGTAAGGCATCCTGAAAAAGATGTCAGGGAATAATACAGGCACCTCATGACATGCAGGTTTGGGCTGGTCATAGGCAGCTCAGAGGGTCCATATTTATCTACATCCCTGACAAATTTAGGGCTGGGGTCAGCAGGTGTTGGACTCAGCAGGAACTGAAGGTCAATGACTTAGATTTGGACACTGAAAATAAACGTATAACTGCTGCTCACATCACAAAGAACAAATTAACACTGCAGCAATGCAACACTGCAATCTACAGAGAGGTATAAAGACCAGTTAGTCAGGCCTGGAAAATGAGAGCCACTTATCCAATAACGAGAGCTTAATGAGGGTCCCTTTAACTAGCTACAATGTCTCTCTCTTTCCCTTGGAGAAACATTTGTCTTACAGTACAAATGTGATTCATGCATCATTTCTATTGTGAGCGAGAGTGCTGTAATAACGGAATAAATCACAAAAGGGCCTAGGTTGGGGTAATGAGACTTAAATCTCTTAAAACAACACCATGAACTCAGCTGAATGATAAAATGATGTGGAGGAGGAAAATACTACCTTCTTCGAGTAAAGCTACACCGCTCTCTGCATAGGCGCGTATGGCTTTTGGCAGTGCAGAAGCCCTACTTCATTTAGCTCTGACAGGCAATTTAATACCACAAAATTACTAACCTTAGCTTTACAATTACTTTTCCAGCTCTGAACATTTCCAACCCCTCTGTAGATGCAATCTTAAGGTTAAGGCCCCTGGATAGGGCAAACCCCAAGGTCTGAACCTACACACACAGGAACATAGGACATGTGGAGAGGATAATAGTTAACCCATTTACGGAGCAATTCCACGTTACGTCTTGCTGTCTAAATCTACCATGTTTCACTGAAGCCTGCCAACATAAGGTAAGATGAAAAGTACAGATTGTAATCATGCATCTAATAGCTATAGAGGTTAGCAAGCGTGACTGTGACGTTAGCTTGATAAACTATCATAATTCCACCGTTAATGGTGTAATGAGCAGTTTTTATTGCTCCAGTCCAGACAGGGGATGAACTTTCTGCATTAAAAGAACAGAAGAAGAGATGACAGACTGAAAAGAGTGTAATTCATTCATTTACGCACTCTCCTTTTTTAATATGTGGTTCTGAAATCCAGGCATCTTTTACCAGAGGTTTTTTAAAGCTGATATGCCTCATCCAACACAAGAAAGCGTACTTATAACCCACGTAATGTAATCTCTTTTCAGTCTTGAGTAAACCTCAACAGTTTATCTTCTTAGCATCCTAAGGATAACCTTAGAAAAGTCATATTTAATTCCCTGGTGGCCTTTTCACATTTAGGCCTGTTTTGTCAGCGGGGGGGGGGAAGGGGGAAATGATTTGTACTGATCAGTCTCCGCGCTCCTTGGCTCCTAACTACAGCTTTACTGAGCTTCTGACAGATGTGTCCCCTGCTGTCTGATTAAAAATGGTCATTTCTCCAGCACACAATGTGCAGCGGTAACCTTTCATTTGAAGGATGATTGCTGCACGGTGACAGACACTCCTCCGTTTGTTCATTTTATCTGTCCACGGCGAGGATATTGGCATTCAGATTTTTCATATGCTTTCATCTTAGAACAGATGTCACAGTTGGCAAGCAGTCTAGACAGGAACAGCAGGTAGGACGGAGCTCAAGGGGCAACAGGAGACAAGAGGCGAACGTGATAATGTGCAAAACAAGTGTATGTTTTACATCAGTTTGTCCCCTTTCCCTTGCTGCAACTCACAATGACCCTCATAGAACATCTGCCTGCTGTGCTGGTAGTGGTGCTTGTGCCCTCCCCTCTCCTTGGCCTGTTTCTCATTCTCACAGGCTGGTCTGGTGCGAGAGGGAATACCAAACCAAATTATGGAAACCCTCGCTCATCTACGACAGGAAGAAACACAAACCTCAAACCCCTGCGGTGGGCCAAATCCCCTCGCTAGCGCAGATGAGGATATTCTAATGTCAGGTCTGTTTGCAGGGGTGTAAACTTGTGGAAGTGCTGGTATCAGATAGGATATCAAAGTCAACAAGCCTGTTGCTTTAAGCTGATCCTTCTGTCCCCTGGTACACTGCTGCTCTAAGAAAGCCCAGAGGAGCCTTCAAATGTTTCCCCAAGTGCAACCTGATCCATAACAGACAGAGTCATGCAGCTCCCTGTGCTATCAACACTCCATGCTCAGCAGGGCCACTCTAATACCCCATTCCAACCTGGCAGTCAGGAAGGAAAGAAAAAAAAAAAATCACACAGTCCAGCAGTGGAAGCTATGCTATACATTTGGTAACTGTAGCAGTCACAATTTACACTGAGCTACAATTAAAACTACTCTAAATATTAAAACTCCTAGCACTGCAAGTAAAATTAATTTAATTAGCTTGGCTACAAAATGTTAGACAAAACTGTCCAATGTTGCCGCAAATTATTCACAGACAGAATGTGATACTATTGTAAATGTGTATTTTTTTTAAATTTATTTTCCTACTTTTCACAACTTTTTAATGCTCATAGCAGGTGAGAAACAAGGTTTTTAGGTCCAACCTGTTTCTGTCTATATGTCAAAAAATAGAACTTGCACCTTTATAGAATCACTTTGATAAGGACTACTTTCAAATGGAAGATTAGACCTTTGATACAGCCTACAGCCATTCATTGCTCCTGTGAGTGTTTTCTATAGTGTTTAGTTTTTGTGGATAAAAACAAAATAAGTCTGTGACTGTTGTTGTTATAGTTAAAATGGATCATAATCCCCTTTTTTATTCCACAGGTTCTTTGGCCCATCTAAAACTTCATTCAATATTAATATTTTGCTACATGGTACTATCAATACATAAGTAAGCCTACATAAACATTAAACTTAGAAAAGCCAATTAAATTTAAGAATATACACTGTGTCTGAAGGAAGATACAGAATATTCTGTGTAATTGCAGTGCATTTTATGGAAAGAGGGGTTTGGACAGGATTTGGACAGCCTCTCCTTTTCCTGATGCTCACTGTCAGTGTGGATATCATCACTGCAACTGCTGACTGCCACCATGTGTGTGTTTGTTCCATGCTGTGCATTAAGAGTAGGTTTCAGTGTTTTAACATTATGCAATGTCACAGTTGTTTTTTATGGTCCAGAGTATTGACAGATATAGCACAACAGATCAGCTGATCATCATCTGATCTCCTTACTGTACAATACCCAAACACATGACAGACCGTACTTAAGCATGTTATTATATTCTTACAGATACAGGCATGTGCTCTGTTTACTTTAGGTTTTAGAGGTTTTACTTTAGCCCTGCTCAATCTGAGTCAACTAATTAGTTTGCCTACAGAGGCTAATTTCTGTCAATGAAACTCAACAAGGGACTTGTAACACCATTTCATCACTGTCCGTCAACACAGTGACAACAGATCATAGTGTCCACACAGAGAAAGCTCTCAGTTCAGAAACAACTGCCGAAGTATAGTGGGCCACATCATGTGGAAAAGCTCCTTGGGTGATAAAGGTACTTATAACCCTACATATATTTATGGATACCATTAAAAACAAAACTGCTATAAAGAAAATAGCTGACTGCAGAGCAAAAAGCCCGAAGGACCCAATTTCCTCCTGAAGCACCTGATGGACACACTGACAAGCAGATTGCTTTCCAGTACCAATTTTTGGAGCATGTGAAAAATGGTCCACGCAGCCGGTATGTGGTCTGAGATGAGTCATAAATCTTGTTTTATCTCCTCTGTGGTGGTAGCAGAAAAGGATGAGTTGCTTTTTTTTCATCTCATTCACATGTCTATCTGTCTGTTATCTGTGCCCTTGAGCAAAGATTACTGATGCCCTGTCTTTGATATATGACACATCACACAGAGCAGCTTTTCATCCTGTGAATTAACCCAGAGAGGGAGGGAAAAAAAAATGCAAAAAATCCAGCCATCAGCCAGGGTTTCCTTTGTGCGCCCGTGCCCCCCCCACCCTCCTCCATTACTCACATGATCCTTCCCACCTTCCTTCCTTTAAAAGCCCTGGATCCCCTCCTCTACCCTCCCGCTTGACATAGAGCAGACAGAGAGCATCATGGGTAGCCAAGTTTGGTGGCAAATTGTTTATCTGACCTCTGCGCGTCTCTGCATTTTATAATCTAGTGTGTGTCACCCCTGTCTCATCCCCATAACAAATAGTCCCTGTCAGTTCCTACTTCCTTTATCAGAAACAAGAGGTAAGGAGAGGGCCACTGAGAGGAAATCTACCACAGAAAAACAAAAATGGGATTTTTTTTTTCGAGTGAGTGATGAGAACAGAGATTCCTATAATGATGCCTCAAGAGCAAAAAAAAAAAAAAAATGATAAAAGGCAGAGATTAAAGAAACAAATAGTGCCATATTATGTGTTAACGGTTTATATATGTCATGGAAGAAGAAGATGACTCCAATAAGCTTTCAGGAGAATATTAGTGCTGTGTTACTGTCCCTGGCAAGGAATATTTTATTATTCAGTAACCAGGAAGCGAGCAGCATTGAGAGCAGCCTAATGTATCATCTCCTAATACATCTGAATAATGGTGATTTAAATGAGTAAGACAAATAGCAGTGACCACTTTATGCAATCTAAAACAGAATGTAAAATAACACATTAGGCCTGACTGCCACAGTGGAAATTAAAAGACTCTACATTACAGAGTAATAACCATTTCTCTCCCGACTCCAGACTTCATTAACCCAAAGCTAATCTCCCACTCAAACTCCCCCGATCTTCACATGCCACAAGGAAAAATGTGTTCAGTAAATACTGGCTGTTTTGTGTTTGGAAAAGGGCCACAGAGCAGAACACTGTCTACATTTTTCTTTTCTTTTTCATCTAAGTAATCCAAAAAGGTCATAAATAAAATATTACGCCACAAGGAAAGTGCTGTAATCCATTATCATAATGGCAATGTTCATGATCTATTTCATTAACATGCAGTCTTTAACCCAAACAAATGTGTTCCTCACCCCGGCGTTGCATACTCATTTACAAGATACAAATGTGCTCGTGTGTCTTCACCTAGAGAGCTGCAGGTGTGATGCATCACCAGTGAACAACCGCAGTGGAGCAACATTTGCCATACTGTGCACTTGTCTCACTGAACTTTATGTTATGTTTCGTGAACTACGTTAAATTAAAATAATAAACTTTTGGCACTATGGAAAGTCTATGACTAGATGGTGAGGTTTACATATTACTGTTATTACAGGCAAATGGAAAACTATTTACAGCTTACATAGGGTGTTTTATACCGCCATGATATGATCAAAGTAAAATCAAGACAAGGTCAACATCTGAATAAAAGCGTGTGAGTTGACAGTGAGGGTCTTGCCATGTGCTGACAATATGCTCTATGTCAGAGACACAGAGTGCAACACTGTGTTTATTTATTTTTTTATCACACTGACATTCACACATCACCATTTAAAAGATGATGTGGACAGCAGTGTCCATATGTGTGAATGACTGCAACATAAAGCTGGAAGGCACAGAAGCCTACGGTCTGCCTCCTGTAAGTGTTAATATAACCTTTTCATCTGTTCACCCAATGGCTCTCCTGAATCAATTCCCCCTCAGTGTCCCTCAGCGTCTGTACAACTGGCACCTCCACAACTTGTTCCATTTGTTATATTGAGCTCCATCTGGCCTCGGTCATTTGGCTTTTTAATTTAGTTGTCTCCTGCTCTCTAATTCGTCTCACATTTACAAATGGCATTGGCCGCCGGTTCCAAGCTGCCCCTCATCAGCGGCAGAAATACATTTTCACCAGCCGTCGGCCCAGCCATAAATCTGTAATGCTGGGTTATTAATACATAGTAACAGATGTTTACTGATTGTTGATTACTAGTCTTGTTGACCAGTGAAATCTGTTCATAAATGGAGTGGAATTTATAGCAGAGGAGGATATGCAATATGGAGAAACGCTTCCAACCTTCGTTCTTCTTCTTCTAAATCTCAAATTAAAAAAAAAACTCTACTTAAATATATATGCTCAAATCAAGATCTTATAAACTGAATGTCTGGTATTTGTAAAACTGGATTCAAGACTGTTTAAAACTTTACAGACCTGCCGACACACTGACACACTAAAGGCTCCTTCTTTCACAGTCTAATTCCTCTTTCTTTTTATACTGCTTATGTGTGCAGTATAGCTAGAAAGTAACTGTTTGGCCACAAACCCCCCTCCTGACAAACACATCTCTGGAAATTGACATGACACATTTCACTTGTCACTCATCAGCAGTCGCAGCTGGCAGGTGATCCGCCTTTCAGTAAGTAGGTGACATGACTGACTTCTAACAGTCTGCACATCACTTTGGGGGAAAGTTCCCATAAAGCCACGATTAAATGTCACCAATCCAAGGTCACACAAATGGATGGCCAATAATGTTCACCGTGCTTCTATGAAGTGGAAAAATGAGTACAAGTATTGCATTTTGTTTACATCATATTGTAGCACATGTCTTTTCACTTCAGTCGATGAACTAGTGTATTATAGGCACATTAACTGTGCTTTCCTGTTAATGATTTCTGATTTCTCTCTTTTTACCCTTAAAAAGAGTAATAATTTCTGTATACAATTTTTAGTTTACAGACACTGTGTTGAGAAATTGGTTAGCCACAGACAACAAGTTGCAAACTGTGACAAGTTATAAAACTTTAAAGCAGGCAGTAAATAGCTCTGTCACTCTATCCCCAGTGTTATATTACCTGGACACATTTATCTGACGGGTGGTAAATCTCAATTCCCCTAACACACACCCCCCCCAAAAAAAGGCAAAAGGAGACACAAGAAAATAAATTGCAGATGGAGAGACAAAAACATAACCAGTTAATCAAATGAACATGATGTTTCGAAAGGGAACATCATTAATAATGTCAACTAGGAGTGACAGCGTTCTTTGGGGAATAAAAGTAAGAAATAATAACTCAGTAATGCTTTCCTCCTGCTGTATAGTTTATAAGCGTCCCTGGAAACAGTTTGTGTATATATATATATAATTTATTTTTTTAACAGTTGCTTCACCTGCCTGATATCCTTCAGCCTTTTCCTTCAGAAGCTGTCAGAGCCGCCAAGTATAATATATGGCCTCTCCAATGAGAACAGCTGTAGCCGCTCTCTTTTCTGCTGCTGCTACCCTGCCCTGCATAAAATAATACATCAAGATTAATTGATTTCCCGTCACACTCTTAGAGAAAAGAAAATTAATTTTCATGTATCTTTTCCCCCCCAACCCACAGCATATGAATTTTGTACATGGCAAGTAATTTAAGTTTTTTAATTATTCATGAGGACTAAAAACATGATAAAGTGTTTTACAGAAGGCCCCAAGGCTGTAGCCAAAAGCTCAACGTGTTCTGAGACAACAATAGAGGTCCCTGACGCCTATATAAATAATAAATGTATTTACATACATTTTAGTGCATCTAAGGTCAACCCCCACCTTTCTCTTTCTTTCCCAGCTCAGAGGGGTGAACGTCGGCTTGTTGAACAATGGGTATGAGAAGTTTTCAGACCAGGTGTACACGAAAACATCAATCATCATTATGACACATCCACATCAGTGTTTACTGTATTAATTATGTGGTAAATATGCGTTTTTCATACTCCTTTATACACATATTTTATCTCAACCAGGCAACTATGTTCACTTCAAGTCTCATTCAAGTGCCTACACTGTAATTTAACATGCACGTATAACCTGCCAACTGTATGGAAGTTTTAACACCATTACTACGAATGCCAATATGCCACAGAAAAAAACAAATGATCCTACTAATAATATCAATGAGGTAGAGAGAGAGTTAATTATTAGCGTCAGTGATGTGTGAAATTGTAATGTTGGACATGTAAGCAGTTTTATTTGTTACACACACTAAAGCTATAAGTAACACAAGTGGTGGTTCATTTACTCTAATACTACTTTGAGGTACTTGTACTTTACTTATGTATTTTGGTTTTATGTTACTACAACTACATATTACTAGATTTATCTGACAGCAATAGTATTTAGTTTCTCTGTGGATTTAGATTGTACATACAAAAGATATAACCGTTTTATCTGTAATTCACATTAAATGTGATAAATGCATAATCGGAAAAACTGAACAGCCGACTACTTGGAGGATCTTTTGATACAATGTAATGCTGACTTTTTTAGGCAACCAAAATTTTAATTAACTGGGATTAAAATTCAATAAAATGGGACCGTTATTTGCAAAATGAACATCATGCTGTATTGAAGAGGATTGAAGAAAATAGCAATTGAGAAGTAGGGGTATTTTCTAATAGACTTGTATACAAGTATGCTGCCAGTGAAGTTGCCTTCTGCTGGCCATTAGAAAAAATGCAGGTTTAAGGCACTTTCGCATTGGCTTCACTTTTCAGACCTGGACCTACCCCCTCGGTTTGTGACATAGCCTATAAAAACAGGTTTTTGAGCTATAATCTCTAAGACATTTCTGCCATAATTATTATTCTAAATAATAAAGAGTAAATCAAAGTGTAAGAAAGTCATTTTTGAGGTGAGCAGAGACAGTAAAAAACCCACTGGAGTCTGTTTGCTGTACTATGTGTTTTAACATTGTCCAAGTGCGTGTCAGTGAATGATTGAGAAGTACGTCTGCAGTGTGAGTCAAGAACGCTTCCCATAGCTGCTGGTTTTATGTGCAAGCCAAAGGAGGATGCCATGCCACTGACGCCGTGGCAACATGCAGGCCTGACTGGCAGGCGAGGCTGCAGACTGATGTGCATACTGCACTCTGATCTTCCATATTATGTGACACAGCTAAGGTGATGAACATGAGGCAATTACATTCACTGAAATAAATAGTTCTTTCACAAGCAGCCGTGTGCATGTCTGTTAATTTGCACACAATAGCCAGAGTTTGTTGTGGAAAAGCATTTTACTGTATGACCAGCACCAAGTGGTAAGTAAAAACTGCCAATAGTCACAGAACAAAGTGTTCCATGTCATAGCAACTCATACCTGCATTTATCTGTGTTCAACACACTTTTATAACTTTGTGTGCTCAATAAAATACCCATAAAGACCACACACACACACATTCTAAAAGCTCACAAGAACAAAGGAATGATTAACGTATTAGAGGGAAAAGAGCCCCTGCAACCCCCTACATTTGTCTTGGCTGATAGTTAGCAAGAGTGTAATTATAAGGTGAGATGTTTGTGTATGCACGTGTGATATCACGTGTGTATGCAAGTGTGTGAGTATGTGTATGTGTGTATGTGTATCTTTTCAATACTCATACTGCAGTACTAGTTAAATTGGTCTGTCTAGCGAAAGGTTCTAATTATGGTTGTAGAGCCTAATTAGCATTTAGTGTAACACCACAACAAATGCTGCAAAAATCACACTAATTCCGCAATGAACGGCCTCAATGCTACACCATCAAGCTGCTTTGCTATACAATAAGAGTTAATTGCAGCACACTGCAATGGGCCAATCCTGCACTCCTGCTGAGTGTGTTAAATCATTTTTCACTCCTTCCAGATTGTTCCCATCAACAACTATTCCCAAGAACCCTAATAAGCACATATCCTCATGAATATCAGAAAGCTTAAATGATCTGCAATCTCAAAACATGCTTTAGCAAATTATTAGGCCACTGACCCCAGGAATACTGGTGTGGAGTTTTTTTCCACAGGGGACAGGAGTGGGTTTTGATGGTGACAGATTCAACATCTTTGCGAAAGGTATGAGAATCTTTGAGAATTTTCCTTTTAAATTCTGCTATTTTTTTCTGTGGCTCATTGTATTGTAACCCGTTTCAAAATCTTTGATATTTTTACACTAACAAAATGCACATTTCCACAAACATTTCCATGCTTTATATATATATATATAATATAAAATGCTTTATATTTATATAATATAAAGCATTTTGATATATATAAAGCATATATGATTCTGGTCAGAAATCAGTCTTAATGAAGTCTAATTTGTAGTGGACTAAAAGCTTAGTGACTCCATCCTGTTACATTGCTCTGTACACTAGAGGAGGAGCCTGAAATTACAACCCGAAAAGTCTGAATGAGATAAGAATGGGTTGCTGTGAATATAGACCAGTGTATGTTAAATGGGAAACCTGTCTAATGAAATAGTGTGTTGTAAGGCAATAAATTCACACTAATAACTGGATGCAAAGGACCCATCTGTTCTGAAATGGTAAGACACACACAGATGTGATCGGAAAGCCAAAGGGGAATAAAGATAATATTTGATATGGATGATTGATTTCATATATGTGGATGTTTAAGATAAAGATGGTGGAAGAATGCAGATATTGACAAATGATAGTTAGAGGAAATAAAAATCTCTTCAGCACATGGCATTTATTGTAGCCAACTGATATATTATTTACTTTCTTTGACATCTGGAGTTAATGTTCCTTATCTTGGTAACAAAAACAATTTAGAAAGGCAACTTCCACAAGTCAAACTATGCCATTTCCCAGGCTCCACTCTGCTATCTGTCTCCATTGAAATATTCTCTATTTATTTTGGAAAACTTAAACAACTGCTGTTATGTCCGCCTAGAGCTGGCATAAGCCAGAGTAGCAGATTCATCATTATAATACTTAGCACTGAGGGAGAAAAAAATGCAGAGCTGCACTATATCGCAAGCATGATTTAGGCCCTACAGAGGCCACAGGAATCCAAGCTGTCAGAGTCTGAAGTAAATTCAGTTCCTGTAAATAACTGGGGTGTCCAATGCTTGCACACGCTATCTGGTTCTGTAAACCAAAGGACTACATCCCAGACTAGCTCTCTTGTGGTGTATTAGTGAGTGTATGAAGAAGAAATAAAAACAGAGTGAGCAAATATGTTTCCTCTCTTTACCAGATCATGTGTATAGATCTGCTGTAGGCGAGGCTACAGGCAGTAAGCAGGCAAACCAGAAACACTTGTATTCAGTCCTCTTGAAACAAGCTTCCTACATCATCACAATAGCATTTATGTTATTTAGATACATAGATTGACAAATATTGACAATTACCTTGTTTCTATGCAGCCATTTTTGTGTGCAACCAAACATTAAATATAATGTTTCCTTTACTAAAGTGGCACACCGGTTATCTACCAATATTGACTGCGGAGACATGTGTATGTGAAAGTACTGATGTAGACAGTATTCCTGTTGCTAGCATTGCTATAAATGCTTGGTTTTATGATTCATCATCTGCAGGAAGTCCAAGGGCTAGAACATAAAACTGTTAAGCTCTGAGAGGCCCTGTAGAGACATACACTGACGTTATACTGCAATCTACGAGCTCGAGTGAATCGCTGAGCACAAGGTCATCTGGCTGATACCACAGTTAATAGCAATATTAAAACCAAACAAGAGCATTATTCAAAAGCTATATAGTTTGATTTGAACAGAGAGAGCCTGAATGCCCTACAGCAGGGATCAGCAATTAGGTTCAACTATGGGCCAGTGTTTTTCAGCACTGCTTTTTGGGGAGCCTATATATATAAGCATGGTAAAAACAAAGCCTAATATATTTTTTTAATATTCAAGTTAATTTATATAATAGTTTTAGGGTTGTATCTGATGGCAGATTTCATAATTCCCATCTGTAAGTGATGGCATATCCTCTGTGTTAAACAGAGGGTGTACGTGTAGGCTCTGCATGCACATCTGCCTCCAATTTGTTATGACTGCGGCCACAATGCTATAATCAATAGATGTAGATCTACTGCACATATGTGGAACACGTCCTCCAAGCGGACTCTACAAAGTAATATAAATAGAACTACTATGCGTCTGTGGTGTCCACAGCTGTCTGTTAACTGTCCATGTATACATCGGCTTGGGAATATATTGTGTATATATTGTATACATTACAAGAATACAAAATGTGATTGATAACTTATCCACACACAATAAACAGTGTTCTGCTTTATTTATGCTATGTGGTATATGCAAGATACTGCTATTGAAACAAATATGTTCTTCTAAATTTGGCCAAATTATGTTATGTTGGCTTTATTATTCATTTGGTCAGTTTATAAGATGTTACAAGGTCAAATGTATTGGGATTTACATAAGCCTTGTGTTTACATCATCATCCACTGTAGACTTCTGAAAAGTCATGTACAAGATTAATAATACTGTAATATATAAAAGGGAAAACGTTTTTTTCTTCAGTAAAAATATACATGCACATACAAGACCATACAAGCTAGAGGACTCATTCCAATTAATTGTTTGTGGAAGCTAGAAGGGAGATCTACAGTCTCACAAAGCAAGAAAACAATAGCTCAAAAATCTCAGTCTAGAGTGACTGTTTAATAAGCAAATTGGCACAATGCTAAAGATACACACTGCAAAATATTGTACTAGGTATGTGCTTAACATGGATCTTACAGGATAGCTGATAGCTTTTTCTTTGACAGGACACTCTGCATCCATTTATCTGTATGAGATATGAGTAATACTTTACTATGTGTCGAAAAACTGATAACAAAACCATACAGCCTCTGAATCATAAGAGAATGACAAATGGACCCAAGACTCTTCCCTGTGGAACCACACAGTCCATTTAGACCAGGTCATATATCTACAACTGCGTCTCATGCTTTGCATGCTTATGTGGTCATGGATCACATGTCAAACTCAAAATCCTAAAGAGAATGTAATAGATTTAAACATATTTTACATGTTGACATAAAAATGTAGCACACACTACACATTTAACACACTTAGTAGCCTGTTTAAAAGTACTGGAATAACCAATATGAAGACAAACAATGTAGAATATTAACTACAAGCATACCTCAGAGGTTTGTGGTCTGATGAACAATACAACACCCAATTTTAAGAAAATAACTGTTCATAAATTATAGTTATGTTGCAATAAAATGGAGCAACATAACTTCTAATAACAAGAATCAGTTCCCACATATTCTGTAAAAGGGACACCAATCACACATTGTTTGCATACTATTAAGTGTAGAAAAACCCTTCAGACAATGTGGTAACAGAATGGTAAATTAAGTGCTTCAAGACAATGTGCATACTACATAGAAGATACATATAATGGACACTGAGCTAATGTGTGGGGGCTATATCTCAAATATTGGAATAAAGTATAAGATTTCACAGAATAATAAAACTTCCCTTTCCATAATGATTTACTCTATACAAACATTATCTTTTCATTTCTCATGGTGAAGCAAAGATCCACTAAACCATCCCTGTGGTTTGCTCAGTTCCTTAAAAAAAAGCACTTTTTTTAAAAAAAAACGTAAGGCTGCACTATTAGCCGACACAGGCATTTATAACCTTAAAAATGACTTCTGGGTACCAGGTATCCAATTATTCTTTACCCGGGAAGCAGTGCTAAACGGAGCACTGCAATGATTTACTCGCAACCTCTCCTTTTATTAAAACACTTTGTCTTATTGTTTTATTGATTTACAATCCGTCCTACTTTTTTGGCATCTGAAAACAATCAAGGCACAGGGCAGCAGAATGTTTGGACATTAATCGTTAAAAGACAGTGTTTTATTCCTGGCCTGGGGTTTGCTGCACCAGCTGCTGTGCATTCTGGTAAGAGGCAGTGATTTATGACCCGGCAGCAATAACGATGAGGCGTGCTCATTAACATATCGACAGCCTCCAAGATGGATCATCAGCATTGATTATTTCATGGCCTGTTGATGCCCATTTGTTAAAAGAGAGAGAGAGGGAGAGAAAGGGGGAGTGGGAAAGTAGAGAAAAGTGGTGGGAAGTGATGGGTTGGCTTAGAAGGTGTGAGGATTTCTCACTTGAATCCTTGCAGCACAGGGGAGAAAGACAAAACCCTGACTCCTTCAATCACCACAGCCATCACTCTACTGTCAGAGAGAAAAATCAATGATTGACAGCATTTAACCAGTCCTCAGCACTTGGCAGATCCATACAGAAGAAAGGTGCTCGGGAGGGAGCGCCATACAGATCTGTCTTTACGCATGCTGTAAAACATTACTTCACAGCCAGAATTACAATATCAATCAGTCAATGCCATTCTCTATTCAAACAGGGAGAGAGCATGTAGTGGGTGTCATTTGTGTTCAGTATGCTGGGTGATAGAAAAGTCTTACTATGTTAGTAAAACCCTATGGCAAGTAAAAATGGTGACTAGTGGTGATGTGATGTTAACAACTGTGACGTAAAACTATGATTTAAATAATATAAAATGAACAGCAACATTAACAATTCCTTGTTACTATCAAAACACTTTGGTTTGGTTTTTTTTCCCCACAATTAAAGTATTTTTTTCCCTGAAATGAATGTTTTAAACAAAACAGTCCAACACCAATGTGAGTAAATCACATGCTGCTCTGTCCATTTAGATTTGACAGCAGCTGTCTAGTAATTAGTCAGATAAGATAGTTGAAGCCTGTATCTACTTGTTCTGGTAAGAAAACATGGAATTAATTCACTCACCACTTTCATCTTTGATTAACAGCACAACATTTGGTTGTAGTCCGGCATCATTATACTTTCTAAAAGTGTTTCCTTTTCTCTGAGGGACAGAGATATGGTATATAAGAAAATCAATGGCTTGAAGGAAGAGAACAGCAGTAGCTTTTAGCCTGTTACAACTAAAAAACAGTATTGAACATTACTGTATAATAATAAGTAAGAGTAAATGTCATCAAAATTCAGTCATTGAATTAAATCTACACTAAAACAAATTCCCAACTTGTACAGTAGATTTCTTCTTGCCTGTCAAGAACAAGGGTGAAACTCTCCCCTCTCTCCTCCAGCCTGAGCAGTACCGTTGTTCCTATGATAGAGTTGCCATGGTGACAGGTGTTAATTGATGGGCCCATCATTCATTATTGAATGACAGCCACCCCAGAGCTGGCCTTGACTGGCATTCTTCTGGACAACTGTCACCAAGGGACTCAAAGCAGCTGTAACCTTACTGTGGAGGTGAGTCACAAATACATAATCTCTCTTTCTCACACACAAACACACACACACACACACACAGGCTCCCAAAAGTCACACAGATGTGCACATGTCTAGCCTACAAAAACCTTCACAGACACATCTACACACACTCACACTTGCACATAGTACACATTCGCTTACTCAATCAGTCTCAATGACATGCGACTGACACATATTGACCACTAATCTTTGCCGCGGTGTGCAGCAGTGTGACACACACACTTGTCCTTACTCAACATTATCAACTCTCCTCTGTACAATACATCTCCAAGACACTTTATCAAACCGACCAATACAGGGCTTCTATGTTTTCTACACACTGAAGCAACATGCAAACTGAAGTAGTCTGTCCCCTTCTCTTGTCTTCCTAAGTTAAATTAATTAAAAGCCATGAGCAGGAACAGGGAGCAGTGCAGTTGTATTACCGTGCATGTGTATGTACGTGTGGGGAGGGTAGTGTCTCCCCTCCTTTGACAGTGGGGGCTTGCCCTGCCTCTTGTACTGTAAAGACGAGGGCTTTAAATTGCTTCCGTCACCAGGCCCTGAGTAATGAGTGTGATTCTAATCGCAGTTCCTGGGGCCATCGGCATTAGTCTTAATCTAAGCGGGGTGCTCCAACACCACTGACAAGTAATGCAGAGCAGGTAGGGGCGTAATGAGAGGACGCACGCACACATGCACGGATACACATACACAGGTTACCCCACCCAAGATGCAGAGGAAGGCTTTTGTAATAAGAACACAACTACAAGAACCTCTCTCCCATCTTTCTCCTCCAGGGCTGGTTAGCTATGCAGGGGCTGTGAAAAATGGCTGAAGCCTCTTACACACCACTAGCACACACTACTGCAGGGAGATTTGGGTGAGTCTGGCGTATACGGATGAAAAGTCAATTCAAATTTTTGCTTGGCATTATTCAATAATGAAAACTGCAGGACAAATATTGAAGCGCTAGAACTGGTAAATTATACATGGTATGGTTTGGAATAAAAGGGAATGTATCCAAACAATTTCATTTTAAGTACTTTCTGAAACAAACATAAATCAAGATTTCATTAAATTGTGACAGTAAAATCACAAAAATATGTATGTTTTTATGCTTAACATACATATATACATGAGCGTGTTTATTGTTCTGTGTGGCACTAAAGTCCCCGAGCCTCTGCATGCTGTCACAGTCGTTCATACGCACTGTGACCAAACAGGTAGCGATCCTGAGACTCCACTGGCACTGGGTTAGTGGAGGGCTAAATTGCTGTGGGGCTGTGAGTGGCTGCATAGCCGAACAGGTCGTTCCTCTCTGTCTCTCTGTGTTTGCCTGTGTTAAATTCCCTCCTCTGCCCTCATCCATCCTCTCATCCAGTCTCCAGCTCTGTCCATCTATCAATCCCAGCACTTTGTCAGAGCCCACTCCATTCTTACTGCTGCAATAACAAAGCAGAGGTGAGTTCAGAATAGAGAGAGAGTGTGTGTGTGTGTGTGTGAAATGAAGGTGTATGCGATAAAGCAACAGACACATTTAAAGGGGGCGGGGTGGTGGGCGGCTCTGCCTCCACAATCGGCCACTGCCTCACTGAGCCTCGTCACTGGGGAGCTTTTCACCTCCCATCTGCATCGGTGCTGATCTGCTGACAAGCGCGTCGCCTTCTATTGCACAGGCAAGCAGAAACGCTAATGCTGCACCTCACCCTACCTAGACCACTCACCTCAGCTCAGACAGCCAAGACGGACAGCTGGCTTGGAAGGAAGGCCAGACACATAGCAAAGAGGAGTTGCAAGGAGGCAGGAGCTGAATGGGTGACAGAGGTGAGGACAGGCAGCAGAAAAGAAGAGGAGCGAAGACCTCAGGAAGGGCGGTGGAGACAATCAACGAGAGGAAGAAAGTAGAAAAGCAGGAAACATAGGAGCAGAGGCTGGGAAATATGAGAGCCAAACAATAAAGTTATGCAATAACCTGAGAGCAGAATTGAAAATAGATAGTGGGAGAGACAACTAACAATGTGAAAGGAGCTATACACTCCTGTATAGCTGCAGTCCAGTACGAAGGTGGCTCAGTTTGTTGTTTTTTTCTCTTCTCTGCTGTGCATCGATAGAAATCACAGGGAGAAAATGTCTCCTTAATTAAGGCTTGATCAGCCGCATGTCAGTGGTGGTTTGGAGGCCGAGCAGAGTTGTGGGGCCTCAGCGACCTAACCACTCAGTCTGGCTTAGACGCAAATGAGAAGAGGTTGCTTTACGCTCCATCACCAGCAGCAAAACAGAGAAGCTCAATAAAAAAAGAGCAAGCAACTCATTATATTTTAATATGTAAGAAATAGGGATGTGCAGATCCTATAATACTGAATACATACAAAATTGGATTTTCTTTTTCCTCAGATGCACAGTGCACTTTATTTCTTATTAAAATTAGTAAAAGCTATTTAAATATGCCCGACAACTGAGTAGCTCTGCATTAAAAAAATATAGACGTGTTACAGCTTTCGATATATTTTGTATAAAGTACTACAGTGTCTTGTACCTGTGGCATACCTGAGAAATATTGCTGAAATAGAGGCAAACGTCTTTTTTGTTTTTCTAAAAACTCAACAAAGCTGGTCTTGCAACTGATGTTGATGTATAATTAACCGACACTGCTGTCTGCCTTACGCTCTGCAGTTGTTGCTTCAGAATATTTGGCAGCTTGAGAGCCCAGTACAAACGAAAGAGAGGAAAAAAACACTGGAAATTAATTTTTACACAGCCAATTCAGTTCCATCAATCGGTATGTTTAGATCCTGGAGTTTAGCTCAGGATATCCTGTATCCTGTATGACAGTTCAAACATTATCTGTATTATTTATTCAATTGATTAAGATTCATTGTAGGAGGTGAAATACAACTTTCTCTGACCACAGCAAAACACAGCCAACATGGAATTCAAGTATGAAATCGTGAAATTTCCTCCATCTGGAATTAAATGGGGTTACGTCCTCTCATAAACGTGGTTTAGATTCAGCTGATACTGTAAAGTCAGTACCAGGGCCACAACTTCATTCAAACATCCAGGCCTAATTTTGGTGTACAGGTTGTTACTGTTAATGAAAACAGGGTTCAGCATCTTCAAAAGGTAGAATCTGGCCATGCAGATGACGCTCTAATGGCTGATCAAAGAGGATTTACAAGTTAAGGGTAAGATTACAAGGCACATAGAGATAAGGGAATGTGTTGAATGTAGACATGACAGAAAGTATAGCTGCACAAATTTATAACATTGAATTTTTAATAATTATTAACGTATCGTTGATGGGTGGCGATTAGTCCTGTGCTTTCATACATGAAAAAGTACGCCCTTTTTACTGCAGAGAATTAATCTCTTTTCAGAAACTCCCAATTCTGCTGATTGTAGCCATTGTGGTATTTGCTCACTAATGCCGCTTGCACTAGAACAAAGCAAGTCATTCTCACTTCTGATGCAGTTTCCAATCACCCGACACTAATTAGACAGCAATAAACTGTTATTAATCGGCTGGACAGCATACAACGAGCCAGATATAAATGGTGGCTGTCGAGGCCTTATTCAGGAACCAAATGAGTATTCTCAGTTCACTGCCTGTGTGAGGCATCGCCACCTATGTCCTCTAACAAATGTTCACTATTCGCTGTACTGTTAACAGTGTTGGCCCCGCACACACACACTGTCGCTGTAATATGCTGTCTCTGAGTGTAGCGTCATTGTGTCCAGAGTCTTTCAGAGGACACAGAAAGCAAAACCACCATATTCCCCCGGTTTAAAAGCCCAGATAATAGGTCCTATTATTGATCAGCTCTCAAAAACAAATGTTGCATAATTATCCTCCCCTGGCTGATACGGGGTTAGCATCTTCTTTGAGACCTCTCCCATTCCAGCTTGCAGATAAAGGCACTAATAAATGAGAGCCCTATTTACAAAGTCAGCTCCACTTTAGCCAATCTGTGCCTGGAGAAAGTGGTTAAGGCTGGAGAAATGAAAATGCGTATCGACAGAAAGGAGTGGGACAAGCTCCTCTCAGGCAGCCAAGACAATCTATTAAGACCATGTTTTTCAACGTCTTGATTTCTACTAGTTTATCAGGTCTGTGAGTAGCCTCACAAGAGGGGCATTTATGATGGAATGTGATTGGATTACAGTGAGTGTTAACCATGCGTGATTGGTTTAGCTGAAAAATATTAAATTCCTGTCTAAATGGACTGGGGGATGGGGTGGGGGGGGTCGATATTATGTCTTCTGCTCTGGGAGACAGGGTGGGGGAGGTGAAGTTAAGGGATTTGATATTTCATCACTCATTTCATACTTTAGTGCAGCATGGAGACGGACACTAATGCATTGGAAGGACGTGGCGCTGACAGCTCACCAACATATCCATGTCCGATCACCAGTGGCTCAAGAATCTTCTGGACTGAGAGTAATCCATTCTGAAAAGTGGAAGTGGAAGTGGGTGTGTTCAGCTGTTCTTCTCATAAGCGCTTTTGAGGAGAAAAGTGAAGTCATGGCCAAAAGGATTGGAAATGACAATGAAACCTAAGGAGGTGGGAGGAAAACTGCATGGGCATGGGATTTCTTAAATGTTTAGGGACAACATATTCATAAAATCCCTGAATGTGGGAAAACAAAAACAGCACCTAATGTAGAACAGAAGGAGGGAGATAGAGAGAGAGAAAAAGAGAAAACCATGAATAAATTCAAACTTTGTGTCCTGTGAAGAGCAAATATGAAAAAAAAAGCTTAGGAGTAATGAAAGATTGTTTATGTATCCTGGCATGAAATGGGGCGGTGTTGTGAGGGCGGCAGGCGCAAGGAGACGGATGGACGGGAGTGACAGGTCGGTATTCATCCTGCACGCCCCAGCGGCCGGACTGCTACTGGCGCTCGACAGAGCAATAAATCACCAGCTCTCCAGTCTGTACCTACAGCTTATTACATCCAAGATGACAAATAAATAATAATCCCTGTCACGCCAGGCCTTTGCTCAAGGATTGAGCCAGAAACCTTTTGCTCATCACTCCTGATCTTAAGTGAAAACACTAGAACAAGGGAATTGAAGGCCATGCTTTACTGAGCTTATGAAAGTTGGAGCGAAAAAGAGAAGGAAAAAAAAAAAGGAAAGGGAGAGAGAAAGTGAGGAGGAGAATGATGCTGCCACTACAAAGACTTTCTGGGTGTGAAGGGAAATGATCCAGTAAAGAGGGAGTGAGAAAGTGGAAGTGTTAGGGGGTTATGGTGGGGGGCGGGGGATGTGGGTAAAGAAAGAGAATTGCCCTTGTGCTCTGCAGGATGAGTGTCGCTCATTCAGTTGAATAGGGCTCTGGAGGATAGAGCGAATCAAACGCCTTCATAACTAAACAGGACCAGCGAAGTGGCCGCAAACAGCATTTGCCATTTAGGCTGGAACAGCTTACCATACCATTACAATCCTCACCAGCTGTTAAGATTTCAAATCGGAAAATAACTCATATTGCTATTATTGTGACTTACAGTTTAGACGACAGTTTAATTTGAAAAGTACATGTTAACAGTGAAGAAAACAATAAGGAGCTGAAAACATAGGTACACGCAAGTAAAGCAAATTACATCTACAGTATACCAAATTCTGTTATGAATGCTGAGAGCAGGGTTAGTATGGTATTAAACTGCCGGTAAAAATACTCTTACATGAGCATCTAGCTCTAAGATGATTCACTGTGCAACAAATTATTGCCTTCTTTTTTTTTTACTAGACATTATAACAATACACTAGTTAATTATACATCAGGCTGGAAAAAGACTGTATAGATGTGGTATATTCCATAGTAAATGAGACTTTCTAAAAGAAAAAAAGATTAGACAACTGTCTGATTCTTCACCACCTCCCTTTACGGCCTTTTTAAGAAGCCCTCTCTCTCTTAGACAAGACAATTTACTTAGTGCTGTCCCACCATAAAAATTAAAAGCCTTAAACAACAACAAATGAAACAGCAGCAGGGTATTGTAAATCAGATAAGTCACTTTCACCAGCTCACCCAGGCTGGGTATTTCATGGGCCTCTACACCCCTCAGTGTGTGTGTCTCTCTGGGTGTGTTGCTCTACAAAGGAAATAGGGGCCTCTGATTAAAGAGTGCACTGTCATAAAGGTTACTGAATTGCAAATGGTCCTCTCCATCTTCCCTGTAATGGAGACTGGTTAAGAGGGAGAAGGAGAGCAAGTGTGTGTGAGAGAAAGAGAGACAGGGAGAAGGGTGAGAGAGGTAGAGAGAGAGAGAGGGAGAGAGGTGCGGCCATGATAGGAATATAAACAGGGAGTCTCAGCCAGTCCTGTAGTCTCATACTAAGTCCCAGTCCCTTCACAACCGCCACAAGAGACATTAATCACTGGATCACCAAGCCATGCTTAATTGCGAGTTGTATATCACGGTGCATACAGTGGCTAAAGGGGGAAGGAAACTCATTATTTCGGTTTGCTGGATGCAGGGCTGGGTGCGCCTCATCTGGAGTCCACCACCTCTCCCTCTCTGTCACAGTACACCTGGGACCAAGCTCAATGTGACAAGGAAAAATGGAGTATGCAGTCACCTCCTAATTAATATAGCTCTGCCACTATTGTTGTACCACTAAGGACATTCACAACTGATCATAAAGGTACTCAACCAATCACACATGTGCACATCGGGATCAGCCGGAGCTGAAGCAGTGCGACTGACGCATCACGAATCATTCCTTCATGCAATATTTTTGCTCATCACCTATGGTAACATGAAGATGTGTGGCTTATAAGTGGTAGCGTTTGCACTGTCAATAGTGGGAGGGCACACTAATGTCAAGGTCACAAAGGCTTCATAGAGAGGCTTTTTCGGCTAAAAAGAAAAATGGAACCAATTCCCAACCGGCCACTTTTATTTAGATTTCTGCTAGTGCTTCTGTAGGCAATATGCTAATGAGCAGGACTTGATAAATGACTCATAATATTTCCCAGACATTTTGCTTTCCCTCAGAAGTTTGCCAATCTGATGTAGCTTGAAGATAATAAGGCACACTCGGTCATTATATCAATTTTTGTTACCCAGATATTTCAGCGCATGTTAGTAATGATGAGCAAAAAGCCAACGAACCAAGGGCAGAGCCTGGCACCATTGATCAAACACTGTCATTTAAGCACTGCTAATCCCAGAGACACACAGAGAGGGACACACGCATGCACACATGCACACACAACAATCCCTCTTATGACAAACCCACACACTGTATGCACAATTACGTGCATGCATGTATAGACATGCATGAATGCACCAAAATACATGCATACGTGCAGATATCACACATAGAGAAACACACAGCCAAAGAAACAAAACGTAATGGGGTGTGATTATGGAAAATTCTATTCACCATGTACACTGGCTTGAACAAAGACATTTCAATATTTCCCAGAAATACATCATTGGTTTATATGTTTCCTTAGCAAGCAATATATACAGTATCTCATTTTAATGACTTTCAATAACATTAAGTCTGTTCAGATCCAGTTAATAGTCCATAAATAGGCTATTTGTCAAGACTGCCAGAGCTTTGGACTCATAACATGACGTGCTCCTCTTGTTCACTGTATATTGTATTCTGGCATTCAGGAATATGCTGTAGGGTTACATAGATGTACGCTCCATTTTAATAGTCTTAAACTCTACAAAATATAAAAGCTCCTTCTAATAAATGAAGATAAAAATCATAATGTGCTGTGATTAAAAAGTGGTGCTGTTATATCGTATGCTTATTTACAACCTCCGCATCATCTGTAGTATTGGTCAGGAAAATCTTCAACCAATGCACTCAGTCACATGTGGTCTTGACTTCCTGATACCAGGATCTTTGCCTGACCGTTTAACTCTTTGCTCTGAGTTGTAAAACTCTATGACCTATTAGGGAGGAGGACTCTAGGGGGGGATGGATGGATAAAAGGTCAAACAACTGCTTCATGGTTAGGCAAGAAGTGAGGGACAAGTTCCATATAGATGTAAAAAGAAAGAAAGAAAAGAAAAGGCCAAAATGCCTGGAAAGTAGTCACTGAAGGGTCAAAGTGCACACAGAGTTCACTGGGCTGGCAAAGGACACAGAGGGGAGGAGTGAAACAGACACAAAGGAGAAACAACAAAGAATGCAAAACTGACACGGAGGGCTTCCTCACCTTAGCTTTCTTCCAATTAAGGATGCTGGAATGGGAGGAGGTGAGGATAAGACTGAAAAGGAATGAGGTTGAATGTTTCCCCCCCTGCCACACATGCTCTTTGATCTACACAGACAGAGATTGTGTTGCTGAGTCCATGCTGTCCATTGATAACTATATGTGGACATAACAAACTTCAAGACCAGGCAGCTCTGCTGCAGCTTAAAACAACTGCATGTTCTCTTCAATACTTGTTGAAAGGCTGTTGTGAATATTCCAAAACTGACCAAAGGCAACCTCAAACACAAAGTCAAAAATTCAACACAATGGATTTTGAGCAAAAAGAGATTGACGAAAATAAGATCAAAAACAAGACCAATGCAATACAACCCAAGAAAAGCTAAATTATACATTGTCAATCTTCAGCAAAACAGAACGTTCTACTCTTATCTAAATGCATGACCATAGCTGACGGTGTGGGAAAATGCAGTAAGAGAGCTCAGATATGGAAAAACACAAAACATGCATGATACCAGCTGGGAAAACCAGGTAGGAATCTTTGGACAGAAACTGAACAGGGGAGACGTTAACTCTTTCACAGCAAGGGGTGCTGAGGCTTCAAAATGGCACTTCCATGTGCTGACCCTAGAAACTTGTGTGGGATGACTAAAACTAGCTAGTCTGTTGTCTACTGTGCACACAACCTTGCCCAGGATAAGAGTTAATAATATTTCTATATTAGGAGTGTAGGTTTTTTTAAAAGTGGCACTGCATATTGTCATTATAGTCTGAAAAATAAAGATATTTCAAGGATTATCTTGAGCTGAATGTCAACTAAAACGCTGCAGAGTTAACCTTTCAGGTCGTTTACACAAATACAGGTTCCAGTTCTTATTAATGCAACTGATAGTTCACCGTCTCTCTTTTAATTAAAGAAGCCACTTAGCAAGCTAAGCATACCCCCTGGACGAGGAAATATCTTTTCTGCATATTATTAAAAGCATCAGCAGAGCAGGAGTACAATGGGCAATTAACACAGCTCTGAGAAGGCATAAATCCTTCATTTACAAACAGTCCTGTCACACAGTGCTGTGGTTGCAAGCAAGGCCCAAATTCCTCACCAGTCAGCCAGGCTTATTTTGTTAACATGAGTATATGTTAGGAACCTAGAAGCGAATGTAAACACCATTCTATGAGATCTGTAAGCTGTCACTTGCAGGGAAGATCGCCCCTTCTGATTAGAAACGGAGCAATACCGGCTAAGCTGAACTAATATTTGTACGACCAAGATAAATCACTCAAGCTTTGTTTTACCACATTTGAGTCACAGGCTTAGACACAATAGACACAGGCTTCCAGGTCTAATATCCCCCTTGACAAAGAGTACTACATGTACAAAGTAATGAGTACAGACTCCAGAGTAGTTTAATTGAACCTGTTGAGAAGATAATAACCTTAAAATGTATAAGTAGTTTAGAAAGAACAGTGGCTTTGGCTGCATTTGCATATCATTTTTTTGAGTACAGCAGTGTTTCTTCTGCTGAATTCTGCAACTTTTTTTTTTTTTTTTTTTTGGAAATTGCAGCAGGATGGTATAGACAACAAATATGATTCACAAAAATCCCACAGCAATGAAAGTCCTCTCAGCATGTCAGCTGTGTTGTTGTTGAGCTGACGCTGTCTTACAAAACACTCACAAACTTCGGCAGGTAGTAAATCAGTCAACAGTAAATGCCATCTTTTATCAGATCATAAAATCTGCTTGTAGGCATTTAATTTTCTCCCCTCTTGTTTTATCAGTGAAACAGGCAGCCCAGAGAAAGTACTTTTTTTTTTTTTATAGAGGTTATAGGAAAAAGTAGAGTGTGTGTAAACAGGGCTAAGCCAAGCACTTCTTATGGATTTGTTTTTGCCTGCGAGCGACAACAACACAGGGAACTGACAATCTTGTGAAAGCAGGTATGAGTGTTCTACAGATTTTACTCGACAGATGAATGAGAAAAGATTGTAAATGAATGTTTGTTCTCAGACAATCTTTATGCTAATGCTCCAAGGCAATATCCCCATATCGCCATCAAGATGTCTCAGTGGAGACCTTCAGCCTAAAAAATTGGTTTAAAGCTTTGTCACACAGTGTTAGATTAACTCTCACACTTAACCCTCATTAAGATAGTACTAAATGCCAAAACATTCATCAGTGGAGTGACCTTGTCTTGCAGATTGTTGGATCTGTGTTAATCAGAAGACAACGAGCTGATGGAGGCATCAGTCAAACTACCTCAGATCTCAGTCAGTGTGATACACTTCCTTGGCCTTAAGGGGCAGTCTTTACTTACTTCACCTCTATTAAAAAGGCCTCTGTGTCTGGGCTAAGTTGGCCGAGCAGTGGGCCTTGCCCTAGCCACTGCATCGCCCTACCCTTAACTAAACCCCTCTGGCCTCTCAGAATGGCAGCCCTTATAAACACTATTCACTGTGCTCCCTTTTACACTAGTTGAGGTCAGAAGTTCAGCCCCCAGGTTTTAACAGTTAAGGCCGAGCTGTGAACTTGTGACCTCCTGTAGTGACGAAGGAAGGGGGAGAGAAATAGAGGGAAGAAAAGAAGTGGTCGGGGGGGGGGCATCTCTTCAATGCAGAATGGCTGGATTTACAGCTGCATGCTGACTGCATTGCAAGCACAGCAGAAAACACCTGATAGCATCTCCTTGGGGGAGGAACCGCCCGACCTCTTTGTTGTCTCACTAACAGTCACCCCAGCACCATAAATCATGCTAATTACTTGACTGATGGAATAAATCTTTAAAAAGTCGGTCTGTGGCAGTGAGGCTTGGAACAGGAGGTTCCCGCACTGCAGTTCTGCTTGCTCTGCGTTATCTGTCATCCCGTAGTCACTGTGTAATCTGTCCATTTGTTGTTGTCTGAGCAGTACTTTTGAAGACAGACTGAGGGAGGGCTGGATGTAGGTGACACATAGCGTTCAGGAATCCATCTTCTTTTTGGTGGTCTTTAAGGTTGAAATGTTTTTTTTAAAAAAAGATAATGTTAAACTCAGGATCAGCAGATTGATGTGTTAAAATGCAAATGCCAGAATTGTCTTTATCGAAGCTGTGAGCCAGACAATTGATGTTAAAATGATGCTTTTGACAGTACTATTTTTGTTTTGAAAGGGAAAGCTTTAAAAGCTAGATTAATCTTTAAGCATTCCACCTACTGTACACCATTGTTGTGTGACAAACAGGATAAAGTTATTTTTGAACGCCATCTCATGTGAAAGCATTCATAAAAGACATATGTATTTCTTATTGTCGCATGCTACCAGATTAAATGGAACTGCAACAGTCTGACTCAGAGTCACAAAGCAGCATGCCAAAGACATGAAAGGTCATTCACACACAATAACAATCCTTCTAAGAGTGCACTCACAGGCTTGTGGGTAATTACAGTTCTTTCGCTGGAGTGTTTTGTGTTTCGCTTTGCTTGTTCTGTCTCAAAAGCTAACAACCACTCATTATTCACGGTTTGAGTTGGGCTTTTTTTTCTCCCTTCAGCAGGGCAAATTACACACAAGAGTGACAGCTCTCAGAGAAAGAGAGGACCAACAGCCTCGCCAGGTTCTGGTAAGTGCAGTCTTAAATCAAGGGGGCAGGGACGCTGACTATAGCCCTGCAGTCTGTTGACTTTGTGGAAAGGGCAGCAAAGGGTTGGAGACATGTATATACTGTACTCTTACAGTGCCCACTACTATAAACTGCCTTCCATAGCAGCCATAAAGTCTCCATGATATACTATTCGAAGATATATCCAACACTTCATATCTTAAAAATTGTGCAATCTATCTGCTGCAGGAGCTTCTGGTCCAAAGACAGAGAATGCTGTCCTAATGCTAAGAGTTTATTAAGGTGTGCATGTGTATGTGTGTGTGTGTATGTGTGTGCAAGGCCTTCAGGGAGGCAGAGGAGGGACAACCTGACCTCATACACAAATGTATCATGCACGCACACAAACACTCACAGGTGTACCTGTATGGCCAGTTTGGGGAATGTTTCTCCTTTGAATGGATTTATGATGGCAAACAGAGGGTAATGAAACACTGAGAGATATTTAATGTCAGTGTCAGAGCTTATTATCTCTCAGAGGAAAATGGGGTCAAGTGGAAATACTCGCTGAAAACAGGGTGTTGTCTCTTGTCTGAAATGGAGGAAAAAAAAGTTTCTCATCTCAAACAGTGAGGTCAGTGTTGAAGCATCAAACATCAGCGAGACGGGAATAAATGAGCAATTCACTGAGAACATCTGAAGTTGTGATTATTTTACTGCAGCATTTTGCCCAAGGTACACTGTTTAATTACTTTGCTATGGTCCATAACTTTCACTGTGCAGCTGATGTGGCATCTCCCTCTATTTAAAGTGTACACAAGACCAGCATGTGAACATTAAGATGATTTATACTCACCATACAGATGTAGGGGCTTTTTATCTGGTGCACATGCCAGTGTCTGGTATCAAATTCAATTCAATTTATCAGAATATTCAGGCTTTGGCAGCCGTTTAAATTTGACTCTTGTGCGTCATACAGGCATGATACCCCGTAACAAAACAGGGAAATCACATTTTAAAAGCAGTCCACTAAAACATGTCATATTGTTGCTTGGTTTCAAACAAACCACTGATCACAAGTTGAAGCCGCCTGAAATACATCAGATAGTCACTAACATTTACGCAAACACCGATCACAAGTTGCCAATGGTAAAAAGATATTGTGTTACCGAATGGCACTTTTTCATTTCATAGGACAATGAAGCAGTTTTACGACATACCTATTTTTACTTATTAGACCTTCAAATGGACATTTACAAAGTCACCGCGATCGTGCTCGCTTTTAGTCTCTCTTGCCATTTTCACATGCAAGGATTATCATGATAATGCAAGCCAATACCACAGTATTGATCATGACATTTAACTTGACTGCTTAAGAAAGGCCTGTCAATACAATCAAGCAAAAATGAATGAGCTGTCTAAACAAGCTTCTCTGCAGATAATTAATACACCCAGAAGATCATAAAAGCAAAATGATTGGATCTGTTTATGGCTAACACTTCTGTGATGCTTGCTTTGAAGAGGAATGCAGTGGTGTAATATTAAAACCAGACAAATGTTGCTGCATTCCCATCTACAGCCCATGACTACATTCAATTATTCCTCTCCTAAGCCATTACAGCGAGAATGGCTAATATTATCCTGCCTAATGGCAGATAATACACAATATTTGAGCTCAGTGTACTAAGCATTTGCACAAGCCGTAGTAAAGTCCCTTACTTAATCATCCATCTGGTACTCTGGGGAGTAGGCTGGAAAAACCAGAAGCAACATTTCTGTTGGCATTGATAACCAAGCTACGTTCATCAGAGGAGCATGAGAGGAGGCAGGTATAGAGCTGTAGTTCCTGTTATTGCAGAAGTTGTAAGATCATAAATCATAAATTGAGAAAATGTGTTTGTGTTGTGATGGATTGTGTATTCTTAGCAACACCATTTAACTTAAAAGACAATCAAAGCTGAGAAAGTTCAGTGTGACAGATATTAGACAACAATAACATAAACGGCAAAGACTGCAGCTGACCTAAGTTAAGCAAGGCACTTCATGAATATCAAACAGCTCTTCTGGAACTTGTATCCTTAATTTTGCACCATCATTTCTTCTGGGGAACGAACTTAAATAGATCACATTGTTTGAGATCCATTATCCATCACAGCATCCCCATTCATCTCAAATGCATAATTTCTATGGGTGATGTGTTGCAGTTCCCAATGCATCAACATTATTTATGGTTTGACATTATAAAAGTAAGTGCATAATTTATGGGCCTAAATTAATGCACTACCTTCTGTGTGCTGTCTGTTTTTCAGAGATCCAAAGCCAGATTGCTGCATGCCAAAACTATGGAGTAATCCCATTTACAGCAGAGAGCCCACAGCAGCCTTGATTTATGGCAGTAAATTAAAAAGAATGAAAAATTTATGACTGCAATTTGTGGGCAGTCATAAAACTATTATAGAACTTTGAAGTGGCGTTTTGTCCTTTTGCATGTAAGTGATACAAGATGATCCAATGTTACAGAAATACCGTAACTCCTCCTTGAAAAAGATAAGATCACCACTGACGAGCAGAGTAACAATGTGTATCAAAGTTAATCAGATTATTACGTTAATGAACTTTGATGAGTTCTAATGAACAACTGTGTTTTAGAAATCAACACTTCGCTACAGCCGGTGCATGCCTGCTAAGTGTGTATTCAACTTCTCTTTTGCATGAAATCGAAGCCTCAGCTGGCATTTGAGTGGATGCCTTGCCATGATTGAATGAAAGCCCATCCTTGACTGACAAATGATATATTAAGCTTTCAGTCAGCAGGGGGGAGCAGCCAGGCATGTCAGTTACCTGCTACAGCAGAAACTCCACTTGTCAATCTGCCATTGGCAGGGCTAAACAAGATCTGAAATGTTAAAAGCCCTGCACACCGTAGTTTTTCACTTCCTTGTGCGTCCCGGGCACTTAGACATATCAGCCATGTGACGGCTATGAATCAGTGTCTGCCATGAATGTCAGAGTATCGCATTTATAAGTGAAATACCATTTGTTAGGCCTGTGGGCATGCTCCTCCAGTTTCATGCAGGATATGAGAGAACATCAGAATGACAGACAATTGACTCCTGAATATTAATGGAAAAGTGACCTTCATGGGGAAGAATACATCATCGGGTATATCGTCATGACACATTTCCTATAGGCAAATTAGACATACTCATTTAAATGGCAGTGTTAAAGTTAGTGTTTATGTGCGTAATTATGTTTGTGTCTAGTCCATGTGTGGGCCATTAATAAAGATCTGAGCATGCATGTGACGGAGGTCTGTGGGCAGTGTTGGAAGGCTCTGAGTGGCCCTCTCCTTGACTCTGACGGTGTTGATTATGGATGATTAATGGCGTAAAGGAACAGGGAAAGAAAGGTCACCTCCTGGGTTCTAGAGGGAGCAGCTACATTGGGAGTAATTAAGACACTTGTGTAAGCATGATTAATACGCACATACTGACGCTGAACACGGTAAACAAGGCAACCAGATGGTTGAGCTATAGGTTTCTATTTCTGTAGCTATGGCAGGATCTAATAGTGGCTGTATGACAGCATTTTGCAATTTCATACTAGACATTTAATTCAGGTAGCTAACAACTTACCTATTTTGAAGAAAATCACCCAATCAGCATCATACAGGGTCCAGCACATGAGCAGACATGAAAAAGAAGAAGTAAAATTCAGTATTAAAATCCATTACAGCATATACAACATGCAATATGAAGTAAAACAAGCAATATCTACATTTATGTATTTTTATAAGCATTTTAAGCATGTTCTGTTTTTCACTGATTCAGCGTATTGGTGTAGCCAGCATCGCATGGCTACAGGAGCAACATGAAGATGAGTCAACCTAAGATGACCCACTAATGTAGAAAAATCAATCAACATCAATATGTTCCCACCGCAGTCTCATCCAAGATAGAACACATCAGCACATCCTGTAACCAGCTATTCCTCATATTACACGAGCCGTCGTGTATCATATAGCGTGTACTCGTGGGCAACACATACGGCTGAAGGATGATAACATGAACTTCAGAGGTAGTGACAGCACAACCAAAAAAAGATCACAGTATTATTTTGTCTTTTATTACGGTCTAGGTTTTTAATACCAAATTACACTGTATTTGAAAAAACTGTAGCCCCCGCTCAGGCCTTTCTCACCCTGTGGTCTCTGTCATGTGACAGGCTTCTACAGAAGGATTAACTTCACAGTGCACATGAGTTTGGGCAGTCTGGGAGACAGGTGTCACTTCACTCCACTAAGTAAAGTTAACTTCTGTTCATTCATGTGCAGAATACAAAATCCACTTTAGATCTGATTGCTGAGTATACAAAAAAAGCCAACTATGAACAAATTGAATGAAATGTTCTTATCCAATTTTGAGATGATTATTGATGATTGATTATGGTCTAAAGTAGATCGAAATATGGTGTTTACAAGCACCAAAAGTCCAAACTAAGTCTGATACAAACAGAAATATGAATTTCTTGCTGCATGTAAACGTACCGACTGAAGGGCTTTTTAAGATTTGCCAGTCAGAGAATAACATGATCTTGGGTTTAACATACAACGAGAAAACAGTGGCGCACCAAACCAGGGAACATGTCACTTTATGTAAGTAACTGACAAATTACATGGATCACAATGTTGTATCAGCAAAAAAAAAATACACTAGACCGGTAATAGTTACACTATCTCTGTGCACTACACAATTAGGTTTATGATGACTGATGAAGGTGATGGTCACCAAGGACTCATACTAATAGCGCTATTAAAATAATAGCTGACAAAGGTCTTCAGCTTTCGCTCTTGTCTAATAATCACTGACAGTAGAATAGTACAGCTATAATCACTCTGACTAAACTCATTATGAAGGCACAGGGGCTCGGGGGCTGTAGTTGTTGAGAAGTTAGAGTAGCGCGTTGGGAAGCAGGGACGCTGAGGAGAAGCAGAGCCATGTGGAGGGGAGTGTTGATACATGCCCAGTGAGGCAGTGTGCAGCTGGGAGAGAGACACTACTATTCTCCACACTGTCCATACATGGTCTCCGTCCTTCACTTCCTGTTACTCATCCGTATTCTGCTCACACATATCCCGTTCATGCATTCTTTTAAAGTTAGGTCAACACCCATATAATGTCCTCTTAAATAGGCACAGTAATAACTGATTTATGCTCTGTGAGATAACACACAGCTGTCTCCTCCCAATAGTTGTTGAGACAGAAGGCCCCATGTCAGTGTCTTCTCAAGTTAATCGTAAGTGAATTCCAACATCAGGCTTACAGTATGCTGCCTGACTTCACATGTCAACAAACAGAAGACTAGAGCCGACAGTCACCAAGCAGCTTCACACACTAACCCAGCCTCTATCAGAGGTCCTGCGATGAGATAGCGCCACAGAAGACAAAGGGATGGGCTCCATATGGCCAGGAATCACAGCCTTCAAAAGGAAGAAGAATAGAACTGTGAGGAAAATCTGCATGACAGCGCCAAGAAGTAAGCAGCACAGAAATGGGATCCAGGCCAATACAACACTGATTTGGTGCTAAAGCTGTTTGTAATATAAAAAGTGCAGGGAATTTTTTTTTTCTTCTTTTTTTTTTTTTTTTGCTGTTGTTATACTTTCTAGGTCAACGTTTTGTAGGTTTCCAGCACAATCGGGGGGTTTGAATTCATCTAGAAAGCATTTTAACCACTCATTAATCAAGACTAGTCCTGTTTAGCGCATATTTGGGCAATCTGGAAAACTCTTATTCCCGAGTAAGATAGAAAGCAGGACTTTTCACTTCCTAACACAAAGTGCACACAAATGTTGGCAGCATATTTCCTGTTGGAACTCTGTGTCTCCTTTGTCCCATCCAAGTTTGTTAAACCGCTGTCATTTCAATTGTTCTGCTAAAGAAAAATTATAATCCACCTGTCAACAATGACAGGGTGTTGGAAAACTTGGATAATGGATAGTGTAGGACCCTGAAATTCCAACCAGGTCACTTACTGCACAACTAAGACCATTACAGAATGACAATTCTTTCTCAGCTTATTTGAAAATTGCACTGAATCACCACTGCCTCTCTGACCATCTAACCACAATCAATTTCCACAGTCCAGACCCAGATATGAATGAGAAAGGGAAAATGAAATATTGACTTGTTTTGGTTTTATCTCCTTCCATTGTCGACAACACCATAAAAACATTCTGCACGCTTAACCGACATGTGGCGCAGATATTCGAGTGGTACTTTAGAAAAAAAGGCCCTACATTTAGGGTTGCACTGACATTGAATTAATAATTTGATTCATGAGGCCATCCTGAGCCATTTCCATAGGTAATCAACCTTAAAAGGGAAATAGTAGTGTCCACAATTAGAGATTAATACTGTCTTTGGCCAACTTGTTCACTGGTGTCATCATGGTAATTAAGGAAAGATGAATTCCTACAGTTTAACATAACAATGAAAGTCAAGTAAAAGACTTAGAAACGGTTCTGCTTGAAAAACACTAAGGAAAGAATCAAATAACTTTGGATAACTAAAAAAAATTCAATCTAGTGTTGATTCCTCTGCTGACCTCTGTACAGTTAACATGCTGTGAGTTCACTGGTGCTGTAGAGGATTGGTTTTGTTCGCACTCAGGGCCCATACACCAACAGCCCACTGACAAAAGCCGAGAGGGATCGCTTTGATCTCTGCGCCTCACTAAATCAACACCAGACAAGGTTCACGCAAAGGTCGGCAAAGTCATCTGATCGTCACATTCCAAAACCAAGTATTTCATGACAGCCATGCACTGGTACAGGTTAAATGTCAGCAAAGGTTCAGGCGTAACGACAGAAGACGGACAAATTTAACATGCCCCCAACGTGGAAAAGAGAAAACAGATCGTACAAAGCAAATAAGTAGCAGCAGCAATGTGGTTGTTAATGGATTTAAAGCTAAAAGACACATAGCGTTTATGAATTATTAACACTGGCAACCCTACTCAATTATAGATTAAAAATGACAATAATCGAGTATTATTATTATTGTGAATTTGGAGAAGAAGAAGAAAAAGTACTTCTTTCAAAATAGCTATGTACTGTATATACTATGGGGGCGAAAAAAAAGGTAGGCCAGAATGGGTTTGGGTTTACATCTCTTCGCACTATTTAAACATGCTATATACACATTTTCAATGCTTTGATACTGAGCAGAGACGAGGATAGCAACAGTAATACAGTCCATGTTCAGATCACACAAACACAGCGGTTCCCTGTACTATACAGCCATTTACAAAGGGTCACTAGTCTTCACAGGAGACCAAACCTATCATAACACAGCTGTGAGCACAGACCTCCTTTGTATTCTGAGAAAAGAAAGGGAGTGTGTGTGTGGGGGGGTAAAAAGATGATCCAATTAAAGTTGTATATCATTGTGCTCTCCTCTGTCAGTGCATATTCCTCTGGCTCTATTAGAAACCAGCTCCTCCCAGGCAGGCCAGTGTAGCTCTGTAATTACACCTCTTCCTCTGACAACCTGCATGATTGTTTTCCTAACACTGTATTACTTCGTTAGTACTTTCCAGTGTGCGTTATTTTTAAACTGTCAGTCTGGCTCGACTCATCCCCCCAATCTGCACTCGTCTGTTTATCATAACAATCATTAATAACTGTCACTTGCCAACATCCATAGAACAAACTCATTGCCTCATTACCATGTTGCAGCGTTTGTTCCGGCGCAGCGCCTGTGTATTGCTCACAACAGGGCCAAGCCAATTACTTTGCTGAAATGGAATCGCATTAATCAAAACTTAACAAGGTGGCAAATTTAAAGATATCACATTGCAAAAGACAGCATAACTAATATGTCACTGTCATGGTTGCTGTGGAGGTATGCGGCAGACAGGGACTAAATATATTGCCTTCCAGGAACTGTATGAATTTTGACATTTCATATGATCTGAGAAGCATTACAGTCAGAATGGACCATACACAGATAAGTACAGGCTGCTTCTGAGGGCTTCCCTTTCCCTCTACTAAACAAATACAAATACAGAGGGCGACAAATGGGGAAAGGTGGGACAGTGAAAGGGTGAGAGTGAATCAAAGATAGTGAGTTTAATAAACCTTAAAAAAAAGAGGGAGGACAGAAGTAGAAATTATGGGAGCAGTAGAGGCAATGGAGGCGCTTAAAGGATCAGAGAAATGAAAAAGAAAGATGGAAAGGTAAAGAAAAAAGCAAAAAAAGAGAGATGGATAGAGGGATGGACAGGGAAGCAGTCAAATAGAAATGAGGATAGGGAGAGGGAGGAGGAAGCGCCGAGCGTGTCTCTGAGAGCGCCAGCAGGCGGCAGTTCATCATGTCTCCCTTCACAGAGACGTTTTCTTTTACACTTTAAATGATGATACTCATCAATCACGGGCTGACAGCTGCATCAAGCCAGCTGCAAACATGCAAAGGCCAGCAGTGTGAAACCTGCTGACGCCACCCATCGCTGCATACAGGAGGAATCAGTCAGCTACTCGGCCTCCGCCCAGGATTTATCTGCTCTCACAACACACCAGCTTGCTTTTCTCTCCGGCGAACCAAGAGTAAATACAATCCATTTTAACAAAAGTACCTTGCATGGGTTTATGAAGTGACATGTAGGCTTACTTTCACTGAGCATGCAGCTTGAAAAAGGTTTCACTTCATTAATACGGAATAGTATATCCATTTTTTTGTAATTATCTATTAAGGGCTGTTATTAATATCAAATTATTTTACATTTAACACAAACACATGCAGTAAAAAAAATGGTCTGTAGGTTTTTGCAGATGAGACTGAAATCAAGATATGATGTGCCACTGATTGACTGAACAAGGCGTGAATCTGGACTGGAGCTCACTAGCTGGGTCTTATCAGAAAACCACAGTGGCAGGCTTTAATACCGGTATCACTACACATAGCTGCAGCTCTTGATGGGATGGACTCTAATCATTAACCACAACATGTCAGAGATCCTGATTCTCAGAAGCATATTTGACGGAAATCCCCATTCGGATTAAGAAATATATACAGTAGATAGATGTGTTCAAACATCACAATGACAAGTTAAAAAGTGGAAATAAAATACAAGCGGTGCTGTGAATAGAGGGGCATTGCAAAGAAAAAAATGGTTAATGTGTCTGCAATTCATCTGCATCATTCACAAAGACAAAACGCAGTCCTTGGTGCCAGAGGTTATCCATACACAGCTCGTGCACACTACTGGTCTTAGATTACTCCCTCCAGCCATCCTTCACTTTCTCCTCCTCCTCCCTTTTATTTAGCGTTCTTAGTGACTGCTCATTTCTCGCGCTCAGACAGAGGGGGGTTGAGCTGAACAGAGCCAAACAGATGGATGCGAATTCAAAGTTTCCTGATCTTTAGCAGAAGTTATGGAGGGTTATCTTTGGCTGTATATCTGGGCCCTGGCAGCTCTCCCCTGGTGATGAAGGATTAAGCAGCACAGCTGTCTCTTCCCAGAATGATGCAGTGCAGTGCTCCCCGACACGACAGCATCACTTAATCTTAATGTCCGCTCCTCCAGCGCAGACGCACAGGACAAAGCCAATCAGCATCACATGCCACGGGGATGGACCCTGCTGCCTGGCCCGGGAGTCTCTCACCCTCACAGGCCGATTAATCAACTTCAGACAGCCCAGTTCAATCCCAACCACAGCTCCCCCTGCTCTGATCTACACACTCTCTCTTTCACACACACATATATACACACGCTCTCTAACTATTGTGATGTATAGAGCAGGGGAGGGCTACCATGCAGGAACACTTATCAGATTGCAGTCCACATTATGCATGTCTTTGTGTTACACAGAGAAAAAAGGTAGTGAGGAAAGAGGGAGGGAGTGGAGAGCAGAGTAGGGGGGTGGGATATTGAATGCTTACACCTTATTTCTGTCACAGGCCACCTATTTGTTGCTGAGATCCATGAGCTCCAATAAGGGCTTAAAGAATAACGACTAATGCTCATTTGGACAAATGACTCTTTGGGAGGTCTTTAGCAGGGATTTATCCAATATGATACCTGAGCCTTTGCATTGCTGTCTTAACTTCACATTCATTGGATATCTTACCAACCTGGACCCAGATTAAGAGACTGCATGAGAGCATGTTGCACACAGACAGACCAGAAAAAATTGGCTTACACTGCAAGAAAATTCCTCAGAGAATCTGCTTTGACATATCAAATGCAATTCATCAAGTCGCCCAACAATTACAACACCGCCATGAAGACAGACAGGGAAATAATATGCATGGCAGAATGATGTTTGGGAAACACACCCGTGTGTGTGTTTATGATGTCCTGTAGAGCTGTGGATATGTGCAGATATAGGATATTGGCTCCATAAGTTATTCTCAATTGCAGTCAGTCTCATTACCCATGGGCACTTCCCTGTTTCAGGGAATGATGAAGAGCATTTCTGCTTCAAGTAGAATAGTGGGGCGTATGCAACATTAACACATGCAGGACTCTCTGGTGTACTATCCAAAAGGCTGCTATGATTTAGGAGAGCTAATTTAGAGCAATAAGCATTGAAAACCATGAAAGCATCACTATGCTACTGGTATACCGCATGACCTTGAATAAGTAGTAAACCAACATAATGGGGTTCTTTATCTGAAGAATACTCTATTCTTTCTTCCACACAGAGCCACTGTGTGTCTAATATATATGTGTGCTTATATAGTGCCTTAATAAAAGACACAAAATGGGGAGATATTTACATTATTGTATCAGTTTCATCACTGAACTGCAATTCATAACAGAGCACCACTCCTACATTTGACAATAAAGACCTGTGTTTGTTGTAATGGAGTTGATGGTTATAAACAAAAGGAATCCATCTTTGTTATGAAAGAACTTCTGGTCAGACATACAGCGCAATCTGGGCATGGTTTATTTATCTGTCATTTCCAATCTCTTCACAGTGCAGCTTCTTAATCTAATAAGTTATTTAGGAAATGTGATATTCACCAAGCAGCAGTGGTCATTTACACATAGTTAAGTTGTTTCTACTAGTGTAATTGCCGTTGGCAACAAGACGACATACAGCTCCGGCAGTTCGCGACGCCATCTAAGAGTGATTTTACAACGTTATTGTCCAGGCTCGGGTAAGCATTTTGGCCAAACTGAGCAGAGCTTTTCAACAAAGACCTCACTGAGTGAAACAGAGCAAAACCAGAACAAGACTCGGAAAAATAAATCTTTTTAACTACGGGGCATTCCACAGCTAAAGTGGGCATAGCCAATTTTTGTCCAATATTACAATTTCATGAACAGAGATACTTATTTGTGGATTGGAAGAAAGGCTTGGACATCTTGGGCAACAACATCTCTGACGTTGTGGTCTTTTCCATCTTAAGGCTTGGATGATGGTCGAAAAAAGGAGAGAACAGGAAGAAGGGTTGTAGTGATTGTGCAAAATGTTATTACCCATGCTGTGACTGTGGAGGACATGGACATTTATAAGAAAGTACGCTCTCAGAGGGCTGCTGTATGTTTTGAAACTGTCTGTCACATTTCCGTCAATCACAGCTTTTTGTTTCCTCTAATCTTTATCCACCACGTATTTACACTTATGTTGTTCCTCAAAAGCCATCTGCTGTTTAGTGAAATGTTTCAGTCTGCTTCTATGTCAAGTCAATATCATAAACAGATGAAGATAACTGTCAATTATTGCTGGATAATTCGGCAGTAAAATATGGTTAGACATTAAGTCAATAAAACTGGCAGCATAGTATCTCAATCTTCCCTAAACACATATACACTAACATAGATACAACAACATAGACAGATTATTCAAGTTAATATTTGTGTGCCAGGAAGAATGAGGAAACAGGTCTCTGCTTTGCCCACAATAACAAAAAAAAAAAAAACCACACACACTTAAGCCCTCCTGGAGACTATGAACCACATACTGCACCCATGATATAGTGCCGATCATATAAGCTGCTGCCTAAATATTACTGCTCCATTGCACTGTTATAGATTTCTAACTGTACTGTGAAACCATCAATGATCTTCTAATGATATGATGATAGAGCCAAGACATAGTTCCATTAATTCATCATTCTATATTCTACTCCACAGCTTCTAGAGACCCTGCTAATACAGACATCATCTCCTGTCCCACGCACATAATAAAGGCCTGTCAGATCCACAGCGTTATTAATTAGCACTTCTCTGAGGTGAAATTCAATCAATTGCAGGCCCCTCTGATAGCTTTTTTAGCAGGTTATGCAAATCAAATGTGACCAAGCCCCGTCGCTGCCACGGTGGCCGCCAAGGAGAGAACCTTGCTGCACTGCACAGTCACTCTTCAGACTCCTCACCTCCTCCTCCTCCTCTTTCTCTTCTTCCTGCTCCTGTCACGGCGGTAACACATTCATTACTTTAACATTTGAGCTCTCCTAGCTCTGATAGCGTCAGGGAGGGTGAGAAAGAGAAAGGGATGGAAGGAGAAAGGGGGGGTCTTAATGTTCATTTAATTAGAATTAGACATATGGCGTATGGAGCAGAGAGGGTGACAGGCCCTGCAATGACTCACCTGAGGGGAATGGAGAGGCAGCACTCAGACACCATGAGATCATAGGAGTATAAAAATGGATGGATGGAGGTATTTGATCTGAGTGGGTTGACTCCAGCTACATGTTTTAAATCAGTATGGATTTATCTATCATAACAGGTTTACTTAAGTATATTCAATACCAAAAGCGTCTACAAAATACATTATTGCTGTATTCCAAACTGTTGCCTTCTACTTAAATGAACAGAAGACTTAAAATGAGAGAAACAGAGAGACACTAAAAGAACTGTTGTGATTATACACAGCTACATTACTACAAATGCACACTTACATGAAAACATGCAAGTATGAGGACAGCTAATTGCCCCAAAATCTCTCCTAGTAGGAACACATGCATTTTTCATGTCGCCGTAAAAGGACCGTCTGTGGCAAAGCTAACGGAGTCGGACACTAATTGATCTGCGCCTTTACTGTGAGTGAAACAAGAGAGTGTCAAAGCAAAGCTGCAAAACTGTCATCTCAGCCTTTTTCCTCTAATGTAGCTATAAATCCTGTAGCAGTCACCCCCTCAGTCAGATGTTTTCATTACTACCATATCAGTTTTATTGAAATTACCGACATCTGCATGGTTTCAATAATTGTAGGTCCTGCAAAGCTGTTGTAGCAATTTTTAAGGGGGAGGCCTTCCCTCCGCTCTGCATTCTGGATCAATTTTCTGCTCTCGTGGGACAAGAGAGGGAATGTGGTATTGGAAAAGGCACAGAGGGCCTGATAGATTGTGTGGTTACCCCGTGACGGAGACAAACTGTTTAATCCGGTGTAAATCGGCAGGCGCAGTGTGAGATTGTTTTATACAGAGATATAAATTGCATTGTCAAAATCAGTCATCTTCCAGGTATGGAGCTTAACAGGAGCCACTTTAGAATGGGAAAGACAAACGCTTATCTCACTACGCAAACCCTGGGGGGAGGCACAGAGCCACCTGGAGCTAGCTCTCTTTATGTGAGGACAAAACACCGTCAAATGAGAGGAAGCACAAATACCTGCTGAATAAGGTGTTTGGGATTTATCAAACTTGAAAACTATGACACAAATTTATACATGTAGCTGGCTGCACTGTAGGTTCTTATCATTTCACTGTAATGGGATCTCGGTGCAGCGCAAAACAAACACCACCACAATGTAATATAATAGACAGTATGAGACTGGGAGGTTACAGCGGCGAGGTAATGCATGTGTTCCTCCTGTTTGAATTATCTATGGACTATCTATGCATAATGCATACTGGGATGGGTCCCATTATTATGGCGTAGCCAGGCAAATGAAATATCCCTGGAGTTTTCTCCGCGACACAGTCCACTAAATCAATGCAGTACTTTGATAAAGCTGTGTGTCTAGATAATAAGTCAGCAATAACTACTTGCAATCATTTCATTAGGTACAGTATGGATGATACAGTTAGGAAAATGAGAAAAAGAGAGTTGAGTCTCTAATGTAGAAAGTGCTGGCTCTGTGCCTACGCATGTGTGTGTGTGTGTGTGTGAGAGTGAGTGAGCGAGCGAGTGAGTGAGTGAGTGAGCGAGTGGATATGTGGATTGTAGCAGGTCTGCACTGTTTGGCTTGTTAGTTTAGGCCTCTGTACGTGTATGTTTCTGTATGACAGAGAGGCATGTGTGTTAAATGTGTGTATGTGTGTGTGTGTGTTTGGTGGGACTGGGACTAGACTGATGAGGCTTTAGTATATCTGTCAGGCCGAGTTTGGGGTGTAGAGGAGTAGGCGTGCAGGAGCCGGTGGCCATACATCTCTATTTACACTAGATGGTCACCACAGTGCCCAGCTGTTTATTCTCATTAGCTCACACGTTGGCCGTCCAAACAGACTTTCTACAGCCTTGCACAAAGCCAAGTCCATAATGGTCTAGTTCAAACCAGTCCAAAAAAAAAGATGGAGTCACATGTGAAGTGTTTTTTTTTATTATTATTATTTAGTCAATGTGTATTATATTGAAAAATCTGTACAGAAAAAAAAACCTACAAAGACACACAGAGCAGAACGAGAGAAAGTATATCAGCAAAAATCAATACTGACGATCAATTCTACTTTACAGACACTCAATAACTCCTCCCATATTTCCCTGCCCAGCTTGGTGAAGAATCACAGGTTTTGGATATAATATCCATATTTTACATTGCAATACTTGTCTGTCATATGCTGAAGAAAATGCAGCCGTGTGACAGTGAGGTAGAGGTATTAGCGGGCTCTCTGGGTGTGGGATATGAGAGAAAGGGCTGCTTTTTCATAGCGGTGCACAGACAAGGCTGCAGTGAGAAAAGCTAATGGCTATGATTAATGACAAAGGGCCAGAGGAGAGCCGGGACACAGACGCTACATATATCATCCTCTCCCATCAGTCTGTGCACCTCCCAGGACCCTCTCAGCAGAGGGAGGAGGAGGAGGGGAGGAGGGGAGGGGGCAGGTGGCGGATGGGGAGGTGGAAGGAGAAGTGAGGGAGAGAGTTATCTACTCCCAGTTCTTTACACACAGGAATTGCTTCTTTCTTTCTTCTTGGAAGAAAGTGGGGGAAAAAAACAAGTGACAAAGAGGTGATAAGGTGAACAAGAAAATGGCGTGTAAAATAACTGGGAGATATTCTGTGAGAGAGGAACAGAGAGGGGGGGGGGGAAAGGGAGAGAGCAGTCTGTGATCGTTCCTGATTTCAAGCAATTTGACTCTTCGCATGCCGAAGCCACATTTCCAAGGTCTTATCTGCCATATGGTCTGCCCTGTTTAGATGATTTATTAGGTGAGGAAAAGCGCACTGATAAATTTTACTGTGTTTCCCCGCATAGGCAACCCGTGGTGTCAATAACAAAACTCAGGCGTCTTTAATGAAAACTTTTAGTACCTAAAGGGTAACCATCTATTTATGAGTCACTATAATATTACACCGGTAAAAAGAAATTATCTGTGCTTCTCACGCACTCCACGAAAAAAAAGGCCTGAATTGGAGCAGTGGGGAAAGCACAGATCATATCCATATGTCAGCAGATCCCAAGCACCCTGCATTTAACATGGCGCGGGTGTATTTCTACTTAATTGAAGCATTCAGCTGTTTACGGCTCACACAAAACAGCAAGGGTTTATTTATGGCCAATTATAGAGTAGTGTTTTGAGTGAAGGAGGCCCATTATGGATTCCAGCCCTTTTGATTCTAATTAGTCACTGTGTTCAGGTTTTTGGTTTACATTCCTGATTTACTGGGGAGGTGGGCGGTGGGGGTGAGAATTAATTTCCTATTAAACAACATATGCCCCTTACTAAATCAGACAAAAGCCTGCTGACAAACAAGACATAGAAACAATAACTGCAGAACAAACTGCTCTAGTGCAGAAGTGTTTACGCCTCAACTCTGATTTCTGTAGAAATTACACAATAAAAGGACAGGGCTATATATACACACACAACAGAAATCTGGCTGTTCTGCTCTGATGTTAACAACGTATTTGTACAATTGGATTTACTGTTTCATGAAACAATTTTCTTTTAGATCCAAAAGTCTTGGGAAAGTACTAGTCATCTGTCTGGCTGACTATAATAAGACCATTGACAAAACAACTACAAATCCAGAGATATCGACTACTAGATAAGAAAGTAGCCGCAAAACACGGATCATGCATAACTAATGAAAATGACTTGTGGTTTTCTTTTCACTATCCTGGCCTTAAATACTAATGACATCTGTAAGCTATTCATTACATGAAAACGGTTTGCCAAACATGTGCCAACTGCTTCCCAACAATGAACTGTTAATTTGCAACTGAATGGGAGTCCCGAGCACTTTTAAGATACCATTTGCAAAGCAAAGCTAGCCCTTTGAAGTACAAATATCCTACATTTAACAAGTCAGAGTCACAAAGGTCAAAGAGGACAAAAAGGACTGATTCACAGAATCAATGTCAATATATTACTAGGATTCATAGTAAAACAATAACCAACGGTAGAGTGAAACACTGTATAATGACACGGCAAGAACATAAAATGTCATCTAAAAATCTAATGTTATTGTTTAATTACTAAGAAAACAACATTATAAAAATAGTTGATGCATTCCCTTGTTTTATGATCAATGGATAACCAGCTCTGTTCTACTTTGTTCCTCCCCTTAAAGCTTTTTGACTTATTTATGGTGACTGTGTAGCAATTAATATTGCACAGGCTGCATTGTCATTTTTCAAGCCATTTCCCAGGAAATGTTCTACACCCCATAATGGCCCCTCTAACGCTGTAGCTGTCATGTCCTGGACAGCTGCATTTTTACAAGACAAACTCAGACACGTCACACTCATCTCTCTGTGGACTAACTTGCTGCTCATTTCCACACAATAAAACACACACACACACACACACATACACATACACAGAGCCACGCAGAGGCCAAGGCCAGCAGCTGTTAATAGCTGCTTGGAAAACTTTGATTAATATTTCACCCCTTGTTGCGGGGCTGTTGAGTGAGTGTCACCTTCCAAACAGTGTCCCATGAAACCCTTTCTTTCAGGGACCCCACTTTGCCAGGTGGTGATGATAAATCTGTTAGAAAGATCCCCCAAAACCTCATCAGGCTAATTACAGTGTAACCATGCAGCTCTGATGCATATCTATGCCTACGCACACACATGTTTAGGTGGAGGCTTGGAATGTAGCCAGGTTAGCAGTGCCAGAGCATAACATACACAGTAAAGAAATAGAGTCCTCAGCTTGCAAATTAGCCAGCTCTCAAGCATAATTCACATCACTTCCCTCATGTCCATGCTCAGCCTCCAATTTTGGTCAAGTCTTTGAATCAGATGCAGCGGGCCATACTTGGTCCATCTCACGGGAGGGAGTTTGGCTGTGATACATAACAAACACAAGCATGAAGGGTGTGAAAACAAACTTGGCTGACACGCATGGATGTAAACAGTTCTGTTCCTCAGAGTGTTTCTTCATTGTTGTTGTCATTAAATTGGAGGGGCAAGGTGACAAAAACCTTGAATGTCAACATCGTGTACTCTCTCATGACTGCAAAATGCTGACGACAAATGTGACAACATCATTTCTTTTTTCTCCTCCAAACACAGTCTATGCACACAACAGTTTCAGTGTTTAGTGAGACAGAAAAGAAATGATGTACACTAAAAAGAGATGCATGACACATCTTCAGTGTATTTCACACTGAATAAGTCAACCGGAAAATAAAAGAGAGAACAATTAACTCCATATAAAGTCGTTAATATGGCCATTTGTATAGATTAATACAGTGAAACCTCAAGCCTATATTAACACAGGTTAAACCTGTACTATTTATATGCATTACTATATTTCCATACAAAATCCAAGATAATGTATGCACCTCAAATCACAGTGACTTAAAACAGTGTGCTAATAAGGTGTTATCGGTAACAACCTGTTCGCCTCCATTTACCACCACAGACTGAATGTGACAACAGCACCAATAATACCACAAAGACATGTGTATGAGAGAAATATGAGCATATTTGTGTAATCCCACACCTAGGCGTGTATACTGCCACACGGCACAGCTTCTCTGTCAGCTGTTGTCTTTTGTTACACACACCTCACACTGCTTGCAGCACCTGTCTTTTCCATTCCTCTGTGAAGGCTGTGTAAAAGGATAGAGGATGGAGAAGGTGTGTGTCACCTGGGGTCCTCTGACTGAGAGAAGCTGTCATGCCCATCACTGCCCCAGCAGGCCCGCCAATCACACACACACACAGGCAGGCCCACGCTGAGACAAGGCCAGAGAAAACAAGCAAACCAGACAACAATCGAACAACAATCTTTAAACACGCTTGTCATTCTCCTGTGAGAGATTTCCATTTCAGCTACTTAAGCGGCACATAAAAACACGACAGCCATCGCCAGCAATCTCTAAACACAACTCTGGTGTTCTCTCTCCTCAGAGAGATTATAGATTTCCAGCCATTTAGTAGAGAATGAGAGGCGTCTGCAGATTGAGGGGATTGGCACAGCACGCGTTGGCGTGTCGCAGCCTGACTGGGTTGAGCACGGTGTGGCATGTCATTTTTGGGCGCGCTGTTGCTCAACATCAAGAGAAATCGATGGCGTCTCCACAGGGGCAGGGAGGCCTGTGGAATAGAGGAGCTTCTCAGGTCTGTTTGAAGTCATTTTCTTTTCTGGGCGGTTGCCCCCTCACTCAGCCCCCTAAGGCATCTCCCTCACAGCAGGCCCTGACAGCTTGACACATTGACAGCTGCCGCTGAATGACAACTGATTTGTACAAATTTCAAGCCTTATAAATCTACCTGTCACAACAAGAGCATAAAAGAGCTCGGACCCAGCAGGTAATTCGGAAGTGGTGGGGAAAGAAGAAAAAAGGTTGCTTCCTCCTCCTCTTCCTCTCTCCTGACAGCCCAGTCTGAGAGGGAGATAGAAAAATATAGGAGATACAAAGTAAAAAAAAAAAAAAAAAAAATACAATAGAGCTTGTTTTTCCTTTCCTGCCAGTATACCATCGCCCTCTCCTCAGGTCCACTTCCAATAAGCACTTGTGAAACCATTTTCTTGCCAACATGCAATCAATTTCTCTCATTTAGAGATTATAAAGTGGATTGAAAATGGAAAAGTGTAATTTTGTTTTACACCAACATTAAAGCAGCACCACCTGCTACTCACAGGATTATCACATCTCTCTGCTTCTCAAGACTCTCACTGGGTAAATGAGCAGCCTCTTTTTACGGTATTTAAACAATATCCAATGCTGCACTTCTGTTGTGCCCACACCTCCCCACCCCCCCTCCACCTTTCATCTGTTGGTAATGGCAGACCTGGCGGGAGAGGCCTATGGCTGCAATAAATCCTCTTCAGTATATCTTATGGCTAGATATAAACTATATGAGACGGGGGCAGAAGAAAATCAATAGAAGTGACAAACAGAGAAAAAGGTTTATATCTCTAAATGAGTTGTCTTTCTCATTTTTAAAGTGATGATGTCTCATCTGTCCCGGCCAGTAACAACAATTTACTACCGATTCTTCAAAAATGGGACAAAACTACAATGACTACCCTTCTGGGAATGTACCTGTTTAATTGTTAACTTACCTGTTTAATTGTTAACTTATTCTTTAAATGTCAAAACATAACATGCTGTGTAAAGAGCCCCACACATATGGATATTACAGCTTCTAAGAGCCCCCGTGCTCCACTGCTTTCTGTTAACGCTGTAATGATCGAACACTGCAGACAAAACACTCTCTTCTCATTCTACCTGTTTGGCTTCACTTTAAGAAACAATGAGAAGCAGATCAGGTGATAAGAGCAAAGAGGTCATCCAGTGTCTCTCTGTTACAACTCATCCATGCTGTGCTCGGTATGCTCCCACTGTTAAAACAGGAATCACTGACCGACGACGCTACTTGTGCCTGTTTACCTCTGGTTGAGATGAGTGTCAGATTGCTATAGGCAACGACTGGGACTGGACTGAATCAACAGGGCAGGTTGTTTTATGTGGATTTTTACTATTTGTATGCAATCTGACAGTTGGTAACGTAATGTGTTCTGCAAACAGGCCTGAGTCATTACACTACAAGAGTAGATGCCACAATTATCAGAAATTACGTGTACAGCAGCTCTGAGTAGATGCACATTTTTCGTTGGCAGCGTGTGGATCAGGAATGGCTCTCAAAGTATGAACTCTGGGGAAGAGAACAACAACTCGCTTTCCTAAACTCACTGACTCACTCTTTCAAAATAGTAGAACTGCCTGCTAAACCTTTCCTATTTGCAAGTAGGCAAAACACTCTAATCCTCCATTTGTGGTTAGTCATCCCTGTTCTAAATGTGCCCTTCCGCACTCTAACCCTCAAAGACCCTTCCCTTCATGCAGCCACCGACCCCGCTGTTTGATTAAGACTTAGCCCACTGCTTTATCCCTGGACAGGTCCCCAGCTGGGCCAAAAAGCACGAGTTAAGCAAAGGGATTATCAGTGCCACTCCCATCAAGGCAGACAAACTGTCACACAGATCAAAGCGGTTCCCAGCTGACACGCAGTCAGTTAAGGCAGGTGTCCTCTCATATTCAAATGCCGGGACAAGTGCACAAACTCAGCAACTGAAAAACGTACCAGAGGAAAGGAGAGAGTCACTGTGATCTGTGGCTTTGTTCTAGTAAGTCCCAGTGAATGAAATGCAACATGCAAAGCTGATGTGATTGTCACTCATGAAACTTTTGTACATGTATCTCACTCAGCAGGCCAAGTAATTTATTTATGAATTGATTTTAATTATTTTTTCTTTCTTTTTTTTTTAAGTATATCTCACCACAGTCTGTAACAAATTATTCTAAACCTTTCACCAAATGAAATTGAAATTATTTGCCTTACAAAATGAGAATCTTAAAGCCTACTTGAAAAAATTTACAACTTGATGCTGAACATTTATTGTATAATTTCTTAATGACATGTATCACCTTTAAATAGACACCAAATGCATATGATGTTTTTTTAGAACAATAAATTCCTTTCACATATACACTGCAACCCTGGACTTATCAGGACATCGCCAGGTGGAGCTGTATGTGTGAACACTGAATTAGTCGGACCAGACATCAAACAGACTTCACTCTGGCTGCTCCCTGGTACAAAGTCTGTATAATGTCTGATTGAGAATTGTGAGTGGGCGTGTTGATAACGTTTCTGTCATGCAAATGGCGCTGGATGAAAAAAGTAAATAACTAGTAGAACAGTTAAACCAGATGAACATCCACACCTGATTCATGGGACATTGAGATCACACTTGATGACAAGTGTCCTGTTATGTCTTGATCATTTGGGAACATTGGCATGACAAGCATCAGTCCTGTAAATGAGCGAACACAGACTCCGGTGTGATGCCACTCCAGTGGGAAGACACCCTACACTTGACATGCTCCTAAAGTTCTCCTAAATACTGTTGGCGTAAAAATCACTTCCCTCAGCAGCCCAAAATATCAGAGGGTACAAAGGGACTCCTCTTTTTACTCTCTTAAGCTTTGGGAGCATGAGAGAGCAGGCCACAAAAGCTGCAACAAATACACACACACAGTAGTGTGTATATTGAGTATACATACATACATATATATACTCACTAAAACTACTAAAGAAATAAATAGAGAGGGTGATAAATAGGCCTGCCCAATAGTCACACAATCATTAAAGGCACTGAATGGTTCTTATTATGGCATCTGAAGCCCAGCTGGCCTTGGATCTAGCAGGTCGTCTATAGTTCAGCTGAGGGTCTTGTGATCCGGGATATGGGGTGGGGGTGGGGGGTGCTGGAGGGACTTGGCTCACGCTGGAGGAGTTGGGACCAAGGGGCTTGGTAGGGCAAAGGGATGATGGATGGGCCTGAAGGTGAATGCCAAAACCATAAATCCAACCTCAGCCTGACCCCAAGTTCCTATAAAGTTTATTTACATTTGCACATTGCATCCACCTCTAAAACGTCTATGTTTAGACATTTCAAAGCAGCGTGACGCGGCCATCAATCTTGCTACCAGACTCTCACGGAGGACTAGTTTATCCCACCCTGACCTGACTGGCTGTCTGCTCATATCCTCCCCTGTTCGAGGATCACTCAAAAGATCTTTTATTAATTGCTGGTTTGTGAAGGGAGTTTCTATTTATACTATCCGGCAGCAGCTTTGCAGCTCGCCTGCTGAGCTGTGAGTGCGCTTTGAGGCATTTAGGGACTTTCAACTTTCTTCATATTGTGTTTGATATCTTTTCCACATGTTATTCCCAGACTCATTTACTAATGTTTATTTGCATTGATTAAAGCCTTTATATAAAGATTAAATTAGATTAACTGGCAGACATTGGCAGTAAAGTACTCACCACAGTATCACATTTCCTACTGTGGAGTGTCAGGGGGATCATGTTTATTTACTCTTCCATTCCTTTAATGATTTTCATTCAGAAATCAGTTTAGTGTTTACTCTCATCAGTCCTTCCTGAAATGATTTCTGGCAACTCTGAACACAAAGCTACTCAACTGTAATTAGCAGTAGCAAGAATTTACTGTTCTACTGCCAAAACACTGAACAAAACAAACAAAAAACACCAAAAGAGCTCACATGCTTTTAACTCCTTTCTTCTGTTTGTGAAAAGCGAGATAAATAAATAACTAAAGGCAACGTCCTGCCGTTTCACTTTCCTGCAGCCCCTATACACTGCTCTTTTTGATGTGGGCGCCTGTTGAGAAACCTTGTTTGGACAGCCATGGGGTGGAGCTGCCAGGCTTATAAGTCTGCCACAGAACACAGGCACACACAGGGCAGCCTGCAGGGGTCCTCTCATCAGCAGAGGGAGGGGATTCTACCACCTTAGCGGGTGAGAAAGGCCCAGTATTATTACACCCCATCAAGGAAACTCCAGCTGACAATAAATCCCTGAGTGCTTTACAGTGCAGACAGTGAGCATGGAAGAGTGCCACTGAGAGCGAGAAGGGAGGAGGGAGAGGAGACAAGGAGATGAGGGGAGGGAAGGGGGGAAGAGGACTATCCCTCAAAAGGCCATAAAGCCTTCAGGCTGTCATTCAGGGCAAGAACCATGGACACGGAAAGTGTTTGGAAAATCCCTTCTTTTTTTTTTTCTTATCTTAAAGATTTTCAGAGCAAAGTTGATCGCTCCCTTTTAGGGCTAATAAATGTCCGATTTCACAAGGCAATTAGAAATAAAAGGAAATAAAAGACTTCTGTTACATCTATTTGTTTTTCACAAGCATCTCTGCATGTTTTCTGTCTTGCAAATGTATGTTAACATGAGCACAATAGAAAGTTTATTACCAATAATTAAATTCTGCTTTTTTTTTTGTGCTTTTTTTTTTTTGCTTTTTAAAAAAAAGAACGCAGTGGAAAACAATGTACAGGGCAGTTGGCTCTAGGCAAAACTATTACTTGACGACTGTCCTGTCAGAAAAATCTGCCAAGAGCTAAAAGAAAAATACACATCTTAAATAATCACTGATGATTCTGGGCTAGTTCTGTGGTGGAGACAGCGCTGTATGGCCTTGTGTGAGAGAACAGGGAACATGCCTAAGTTATTACTGCAGGAAGGCAATCTGTCAAAGCCAGGCTGTTCTGGCATAGCCAATACCACTGGTGAGATCAGAGAGTCAGATTCTGCTTGCAATTACTGCTAAAGGACCTTGGATGCAGGCAGCCTGCTATCAATTATTTCCCTGGCCGTAGACACTTGGAGCTGTCAAAGCCCTACTGTCTTCTGTTTTGTAACAGAAAGCCCTCTGAGGCTCAGAGGAAGCCCAGCCTCTCTCCGACAGCAAGGGAAGATAGTTTGTGTCATTAAGTGGCGCTATTATGGATTCACACACACTTCAGAGTATGTTTTTCTCCTACTATTCTCGCTCGTTCCAATCTGTTACTGTACTATACCATGCTGTCTCTGACTCACCCCATGATGAGTGGATTAATGCTAAAAAGAGAAGACAGACTATGAAAAGAAGTGTTGTGGCTGACAGCTCTGACCTGGGTATTTATGGTGAGGCTCTCGGCTCTGATATACACCCTCGGTACTTTATGTGCACTGCACATGGCCCCTCAAAGGGCACAAAGATCCCTTCTGCCCAGCTGTACGCTTTCATGTTGACTGGTATTCTGACCAAAGTGCACACAAAACATATACATATTAATAAAATGATGTGAAATGTATATGTGTTTATTTCCCTTAGTGATTTCTAATGTAATTTTCAACCACATCTAATTAATAACGATGAGGCAATTTAGCAATAGCCTAATATGAAATGAATGAAACATACATGTGCACTGTTGAGCCACTTAACTGACTGCATGTTGGTGTGCATCCATCCTTCCTTGTGGAATAAAGGCTAGACAGGCAGAGATTAATCATTTTTTCCACAGGATGACATTACTTTGGCCCACTCAGCTCAGAGCTGTCCCCCAGGGCAAGACCCTGGATCATCCAGGACCAGAGTTTTGGCACAAAACAACAGATTTCCCCCCCACAGCCCCTGCCAAGTTCCAGGACCTTATCACAGAAAATTACATTCTTATGGTAAGCAAATGTGCTCTAAAGCAATACTGCAGTCGCCAGTTGCATGAAACTGTCAGGGAAGGGAGGAAAGGTCATTTGCTGTGTGGGTTTCAGCAAGTAAAATATGGCATGTACAGTGTGTGTGTGTGTGTGTGTGTGTGTGTGTGTGTGTGTGTGTGTGTGTGTGTGTGTGTGTGTGTGTGTGTGTGTGCATGCGCGTGCACCTAGCTGGGAGAGCTGAGGTTCAAGGGATGATAGCAAGGTTACTGTCATCTAAGCTCCTCAAGGTCAGCTGCCATCATCAGCACAGGTATTATCTCCTCACACAGACAGCTAATGTACTGCAGCTTTGCCCTTGAAATGAAAGGCAGTCAAGAGACGGTCAAGTCATATTTTATTTGCTTTGCCTGGATTAAATTGAACTGATGAGTTTTACATGTGTCTCTTACAAAGTATCAAATGTAGTTACACACAAAGTTAAAACGAGATGGGTCTTTATTGAATAAAACAAGAATGTTGTGATAAGTTGGTTAAATGTTAACATTTTGACAGTCTGTGAATTGGAGACAATACCGTTGCAAAATTGTTTAACACTGCAAAATGCTAAACAGGCTTAATGGCTGATCAATTCCATTGTTTCCCTCATCTTTGTCAGTTGCAGACAATGGAAATGTACAGCACAGCAAAGTGATATGCCCCGCTTCACTTACTAAACTCTTCCGTCTTAACCAACTCTGGAGATCAAAATGAGCTGAATCGAGTCTTTCTGCTATATATCCAGACAAATCTTTAAGCATATTCATCATCCTCATGGAATTAGATGCCAAAGTCACAACAATACCTAACAATCGGTGTTGACAAAACTATGAGAGGGGAGTGCCAGTCAAACCCAGGTAGCTATTTACATCATCCGGAGGAATTTTGACAAAACACGGAACTGGAGAGAATTCAATTCCCCCTCATTGATTGATCCTAGAGAATTTGTTTTCCTGGGAAATTAAACTTCTGCTTTTAAGCCAGTAAGTTCCCTTATCTCTCTATTCTTCAGTTGGTTTAGTCATGCACGGAGAAGGTGCTCAGAACTTTCCAAATGCATTCAGAGAGATTGGGAGGAACTCACTCTGTCACAACCTTTTGTGAAGGGTTTACAGCTTAAACCCATTGCCCTATACACCGGTGACCCCTTTTCCCCTCTGACTCAAAAGTTTCTCCTAACATCAAACTTAGGATTATCTTTTGATTTCCTTTTAGGTGAAAGGAGTTCTTAAGTCCACAGCTGTGGGGTCTGACAGACAAAGAGGGGAGGAGGAGAGACTGTTAAGTCACCATATTTATCATGACTGGGTTACCTCTTCTGTCAGAACCTTTTTTCTTCCACATGCTAATTGGCAATATCTTCCACGCTCCTCCAAAGCTCCTCAATCACCCCACCACCACCACCACCACCACCACCATCATCATCCACCCGGCAATACGCCCCTTTTTTTAACCTGCTTTCCTTTTTTCTCATCCCTCTCCCCCTCCTTTCCCTGCTTTCCCCCATACAGAACCCCTCTCCCTGGCTCAAGGCTGTCCCTCTCTGGGGGGAAGCGAGGTCTGTCAAATCAAGCCGAAAGCCTATTAGCATGCTAATCCACAATAAAAGCTCAAGATCTCCTGGGCTATATTTGTCACTTCCCCTAGGTCCAATCAGACATATAAGGAGGTGTTGATAACTTTAATTTAACTGATTCGCTTTAATGTGAGAGTCTTTATACACGCTCGTGGTGATCAGAAACACAACAAATCCAATCAGGTGAATTATCACCAAATGCTCATGAAAGGAGTTAGTATTGAAAATACAGTGACATTCATAGCAGGCCTACGGAAAGAGTAGCGGGTCAAATGAAACCAAGAGGAGACATCATAATTCTCATGCAGAGCCAAAGCCCAGGAGGGCTTCTTTATTGACAGCACAAGTCTTGTATCTATGCTGAAGCCTATAACTACATCCACATATGTGGCTCTATAAATCCTTAAAAAAGTCCAGCTTTACTGGAATCAGGATCCGTGGAAAAAAAAAAAAAAGTGGTTAAACACAAAACTTTAAAAAGTCAGATTCTATTCATTGAAGCTGCATGATGTGCAAAACATGCAATTATGTGATTTGGGCTATATCCTGTAAATTATTCATCTTATATACCAACCCTGACAACCCAATATTTATTAATCCATTAATGCCAACAGAATTATGTTACGATTATCAATTCAAATCAAAGATAATACTAGGTATTCTGTACACAGTGACCAAGATTTTGATGACTGCATCATTGCAGCATTTATTTTCCATTTTTCTTCCAAAAGCAAACTCATCCTCTTCTCAAATGATAAACATTCACACGCATCCCGATTCATCATCTATTTTCTGAAACACTGACACAGATATGATGAGAAATATAATGCAATATGTCTGGCAGTGGCATTAACTTTCAGAAAAACTTCTTCTGTTTCTCAGAGTGCGCCAGGCACGGCTTGCACATAGGGAGATCAGAGAACATGGCTGCTGTGGTTCGCCTGCTACCATCAATCAGACCCCAAATGGCTTCCCCGACACGACCACTACTCATTTTTCCAGCATGCCTTATGTGGCCACCATCTTGAAAAGAGCAGTAGACAAAAAAAAAAAAAAAAACTGGTGAAAAGGAAGAGTGCTTTTAGATGACAAGAGGCAGGGTAGATTGGCCAAAATCGCTGCCAAATATTCTCTGAACAATAGGTTTCCAAACACATCATCTGGAGAGGTGAGCTGTAGATGCAGTCCAGGTGCACACTAGCAGTGAGTGAGTGAGTGAGTTCTCTTGTCAATATTATATGTTTGAAATTTCTGACACACACTCACCCCTGCCTTACCCCTCCCCTGGTAAACCATCCTCCCTCCTCTTCGTACTCCTCTCCATATCTTCGCTCGTCTCTTCTTTCTTCCCCCCACCCCTTGCACCCCTCCCTTCCCTTCCGTGTGCAGAGGCCAGAGTCAAATTTACAACAACTGTCAAAGTCAGGGATGACAGATAAATTAATCTTCTCTTCATGAGTTTACATCCCAGGCATCTGGGCTGCTGATCTGGCCCCTAACAAGCGCAGGGTCTCAGTGAGCTGTCTTTTAAAGCTGATGTTTTCATGGCCAGAGATGAATTACCCTGTCACGAGAATCTATTTATACAGCAGTTAGAGGGTGGGGCTCTGGATGCAGGACAGCGTGATTTCATGGGTTAAGGTCCCCTTGAAGCATCTGTTAAATCTGGTTCTGTCAGACACACGTCAGCACCAGGTCCATTTTTGGAGTAGTTTTTATTACATATTTTCTTCACATATACAGACGTATTGTTTCTATCAGACGGGTTTGCTATCCGCAGTCTATGGCTGGCTCGCCCCTTTGAACATTCCTCACTTCCTAGATCCAAAAAGTAAACTTCTCTTTGATAGTGGCTCCATTAGTGAAATTACATTACTGCAGAGTGTAAAAGCATATAGAGCAAATGTAAATTCACATTCATCATCCCAAAGTCAGAGAGGAGAAGGAGCACAGGGGATGGAATTGCCCCTGTGGATCATGGACCCATTATCCAACTCAAACAAATCCAGTGACTGTAAATGCTCCGACTCCCACAGGCACTAAATGAGCCTCAACTGACAGACAGGTATATTTTGACGAGGCATGAGAGCTTTTTCATTTACTGCTTAGATTCAGTGTACATTTTTAGGCTTCTATTTTAGTTATGAACATAAATACATTAGAACGAGGAATGCAGGGCCGAGTACAAGTAAAGAGAGTGTCATTTAATCCTCATATTCATCAATCTAATTCTATAATGTCAGTATATAAATATATATATAGCTAATAATATTATTTTTTCTTTATTTTATTCTTATTATTTGTTCCTTGCTTAGTACAATCCAGTATCTTAACTTCTCTGGTCTCAGTAGCCATTACGTTGTGTGGACAGACTCCCTGTTGTGATAAATACATGGAGCTCCAAAGTCTATTAAAGTGTTAAAATACAAAAAGAATCGGGTCCTGTGGGAATGAATGAGAAGGTAAAAGCAGTTGGCGTTCAGCTCTGTGGCACTTGTTGCCGGTGCTAGAACCATCACCTGACCAACATTAAAAAAATCAGTATAGCAGTGTGCGTGTGTGTGTGTGTGTGTGTGTGTGTGTTCGTTCTACTTGAAAACCTGTGATCATCACACTAGAGTTACAGATGTGTAACTACAGCTCTTGAAAGTGCTGATGACTTTCTTGTTTCAGTTTTTCTCTCTCTTTCTCTCTCTCTCTCTGCCTGTCCCTTTATCTCTCTCTCTCATTCATCTTAAAATGGATCACTCTGTCACCTGGACTAACACTTTACTGAGAGCAGCCATCAATACGTTTTGTCAAAAACTGCAGGCTGTGCCAGACATGTCATCAATCACCATTTACATAAAACAAAGAGCTTTCTATGACTGCCAGTCAGAGGCAGGGCTGCTCTACGATAAAAGGAGCCGTTTCATAGCTCCACAGAGACACTCCTGCACTACAGCCCTACATGTGTTGTCAATCTCCAACCAATTGCTATTGTTTTCCAAATAGCAAGCAATAAATCAATGAACTAGAGCTATATGATCTCATCAATAATCCCTGGGGGTGAGCCTTAAGCCTCGAGGAGCGGCTTTAAATGAGTAGACAGGTTAATGTTTAAAAGGATGAAAATAGCACCGATGGTAAAAACTTACTGTTATAATGTTACAAACAAATTCCACAATGAAAGAAATGTCAAACGTGTTACTACCAACTGACAAACTACAACCGTAACATTTGAGTTCTCCAACGGCGTCTGTGGCACGTCAATGTCCACCTGTGTTTGGATAAGTTCACAAGTCAAGAGATATGAACGGCATCCTCTCCCACAGTTACACATCCCATCCATCTCTGGTAGATGAAAATAAGCCAGCTTTGATATGAAACACACACACACACAGGGGCCTCAGAGGTCTGGTTCATACATTCACAGCTTCTGACACCCAGAGGAAAGCAAGATTTTATACCATTTATTTAACAGAAGAAATATGGTAATCGTCCTTATAATTGTTCCCACTCCAATCCCATATTTTCCAGACAAATACAGTAAACAGGCCAAAAAAAAATTCTGGGATAATCTATTCAGCAGATATAGTTTGTTATTTTGGAAATTCTATTTCATAAGCACTAAAAAACTGATTCACTAGAAAGTAACAAGATTTCTTCTGTTTTCTTCTCACCTAAGATGCACGCACGCATGCCATACATACACACGCACGCACGCACACATAAAGAATTCAATTTGGAAACCATCATTGGAGCGCAGAGGAGAACTGGAAAGTCATATTGCTATAATGCTCAGATTATCAATCATCCTGACATTTTATTGGCTTTATCACTGTACATACCATTAAAATGATGTCTGGCCCAGATTGTCAGGGGGCAAACATTAAACAGGCCAGGATTAAAATGCAGATCCCAAACACCTTCCCCTCTACTGCTGAAATTGCACAGGACTAGGCAGCTGACTTTGGATGTGCTGTCAGAGGAGACATTGCATCAACACTGAGCCGAGCTGACGAGTAGATAGATAGTGTCACACTCAGGAAATGCAGAGGCGTCCCTCTATTTATCACACGCTGTAGTCAGTCAATGCACTAAAAGAGTGATAACAAATGAGGGGAAGAAACATCTATTAATCTCCCCTTGCTCTCCTAATCAGACATCATTGGCAAACTCCTTTGCACTAGAATGACATGCGGCTAGACTATTGCGCATGAAGGAACATATTAATACCAACACTTGTGCTATTAAAAGTAATTTTGGTGGCTCTGAAGCAGTGAGGAAAGCAAATATCCATATTTCAAAAGATCTTGACAGTTAAAAGGTTGTTAATGGGCATTTAAATGCTAGTGCCGCTGCCAAGCTGGCAAAGAGAGCCATAAAGCAAAAGAAATGTCTCCTCTCTCTCAAAACCTTTAATCAAAGCCATGTAAAGGATATAGGCTTCACTGTTCTGCTGTCTGTGTACAGCAAAAGAAGAAAGTTTTGCAAATCTCCCAACTCTGCAGTCATAAACCATGTATATCCATTCATATTTTAGATTTTTCAAGCATTTTTCAAACAATTTAATGATGGGAGTAGTATGGAGTTACTTTAGTTGCAAACAAACAAAAAAAGGCATTTTAAGATACTCGTTACGTCTGGTATAAATTGGGGAAGATTTCATTTCTGATTGACGAGTATAGACCAGGAACAATAATAAACAAACAAAAGAAATGTGAAATTAAAAAAAAAAAAAAAAAAAAAAAAGATAATGCAGTCATGGACACAGCAACAGATTGTGGGTGTAAAGCCTGATATCTTGGCCACGTATAAAGTTTTTATCCTTAACTAAGTCAAGTCATTTTAGTTACTTCTACATCTCAAATTTTGGATCCGTGACCAGAGTTTTTCTAAAGATCACAGGCGTAGATGACACACACGAAGAGAGTAAAGAAGCTCGGAAGGAAAAGTTCAGATCATGATTTGATTCTGTTTGCTGTGTCAGTCATATGATAAGAAAATAAACTGGCTCAGCTCTTACTGTCACAAGAGCGTTTTTACTGGTATTCAAGAGAGAGCACAGGGTTGTAGCAGCCGAGGAACAACAGCAAAACTCAGTACATATGTTTTATATAGTTACATTTATAGTGTTGGGGCTACATGTATGTATAGAGGTCCTGCTGAGGTTGCATTCATCTTTATTACATCCCTTTTATTGTCTGTTATTTTAATTATTATGTAGACTAGATGTGTAAAAGATGGAAATTAAGATTTTAGATGTAAGATGAATGATTACCATATAATATATCATTTAAATATCCAAGTGAAAAGCATTAAAGATAATGGTTGGATGGATTGACAGGAGTCAGAATGAATGTCCCCTTGTGCTCTAGATAAGAAACGGACGCAAACCCACAGGTCTCATGACCAGGCACAAGGTTTTCTATCTACATCATTTCCTCATTAGTGGCACCCCCGCCCACCCCCTCCACGGCCACAGTCACAAAGATTTCACTTCATGAACCCGAACTCGCATCAAACAGCGTTGAGGTCAACTGTTGTGAACACTTAATTCACTTTCTGAGTTAAATCCCACAACAACCTGAAGGAACCATTATCGTTATCCACGGTATCATGTCTGAGCACTTCATCAGTGTTAAACTAAATGGGCATCAAATAGATAATTGTAACATATAGTTTTGATGAACTGCCACAGTGTAAATATACGCCAGATGAACAGACACGAGTCCTCCTGTACATGGACTTTGAAGCCTGTCACAAAAGCCTTGAGACAGCACTGTTCCTCTCATTAATCTCACAATAGAGGAAATGAATAGACTGACTTGGCTCAACAAATTTTTGTTCTCTCATAAAGAGAAACACAGAGGAGCTTGGAACGAAACCCCACACATTATGAAAGCTATTATCTTCGGTTGCCAGTCTCAGCGAGAGAGAGAAAACTGGTAATCCAAAACTAATAGGCAGGCTGAGAGGTGAAAAAAGCAGGGGATTGGGTGAGATCATCTCTCTCTCCTCCAATTACTGACAGACAGTTGAGAATATGAAATGAGACTGAAGGATAAGAAATATTCATATTTCCTCTGAATGGTATTAAACTCTGACAAAATAGAAGAAAACAAATTCATTTTTGACAATGTATCAAATCTGACAAGATATTAAACCGATCTCAAAACACAGACTGTGTGTATCACGGCCAAAGACAAAATCAGATGTACTTGTCTTTATTGAAAAAAAAAAAAAAAAACTAAACTAAAAAGACACAAATTTACATTTTCATCAAATTATAAGTTAGACACTATATCCTGATGTTCAACTGGCACTGATCATCAAACACCAAACCAGTGAAAACAACAAACATGGCATTACTCAGTCTTCATCTGCAGATAGTTACTGCAAACAAAACACAAAACGCCTTAAAATCCTTGACGACTGTGGGACGGACACACATGAAGGTCATTGATGGTTCTAATGTAACCCAATGTCCAAAAGATGATTATCAACACACATGACCGCAGGAAGACACACAGTATCTTGTGGTTGTGTTACACTTTGAAAAATATAATATTCAGTTACAGGAGCATTTCTCTCTCTCTCTTGCTCTCTCTTATCTGTCCAAGATCTCATCTTAAGATAATGCACAAAAAACCACACGCTTGCATCACCAGCACCCTATGAGAAATATGGTCATACAAGCCTTTTCTTGCTTCCGGATATTCTTTTCAATTCTGGGCACCTCGAGCATCCTCCACTGGCTCTACCACTTCAAAAACACACCTCATGAAAAAATCAGGAGGCCTGTCTGACATGTGTCCCTGTGCCCTGATGGCATGCCAACACCAAAGACCAGCATTGATTTTCTGTAACGCGGGGTCGGATTAGCCCTCTACAGGGATTAGCTGCCTGTGCAAGGCCTCGGGGTTCACTATAAAACTAATAATTAATTTAAACAGCCGGGCCCATGGAAGGATACACTCACTACACGTTCCCAGCGTGAGGGGGTGAGTATGAGTGACGGACTGTCTGGCACTCCGTTAAAGGAACAGATGTGTGTGTGTGTGTGTGTGTGTGTGTGTATAGACCTACTGTATGTTCAACTTTGTGAGCTGATGATTAGCTTCATAGTGTTTTGCTACACATTTATGAAGGTTACAGATTAATATGTATGATCATGCTCATATGAAGTATTTAACTGTCATACAGTCTCATCAGTCGCCAATTAATTCTAGACAAATAAAGCTTTTCTTATATTTTCATACAATTTCAGCGGGTTAATTGTGTTTGCGCCACATTTATTTCATGAGTTGAGTTTACTGTAACAGGACCTTGCTTGCAATGAGCTGCAAATGTCTTCTTGCAGGAGGGAAATCAGCTTGTTGTGTGGGAACATAAAATTCCAGTAAAAATCTGTTTAAATCCTAAACTCTATTTTTAAGAAAAAAAAAAAAAAAAAATCTTCAAAATCTGACTTGATGACTGGTAACAAAAATTGCATCTAACCCCAGTGACATGGATATGGTTTCTCAAAATGCAAACCACAACTATGAATCTCTTGCTTCATTTAAGGATTTGACATGAGACATTTTATGTTGCCAGGTTGCGCTCAACATTTCTTCCTGTTAAAAGAGGAGTTTTTCCTTGCCGTCGTCGCCCAGTGCTTGCTCGTGGCTCACTGTTGGGCCTCTGTGAATCTAAAGAGTACAGTCTAGACATGCTCTATATGAAAAGTGTCTCGAGATAACTTATGTTGTGATATGGTGCTATATAATTAAAAATGGACTCGACTTGAATCATGTCCTCTCCATCCATCACAAGAATTTCCCGTCACAAAAAGGGAATGATTGCCAATCAACCAATTAATCAATCTGCTGTTGTAAGAAATTAATAAAACACTACTAGTAAAATCCTGCAGAGGCCAGAGGTTGCAGATATTATATTAGAGTATCCAAATGCCTTAAAATAAATGCGGTGATATTTATTGACAACACCACGCTACATGTAATACAATCTATAAACAATGAGCCTAAAGCTATATGAATCAAACTGTCTTGGGTTGGATGTGTGTTTTACTTGAAGTGAAACAAAAACAATGCAAACAAGTTGAAGCATTTCACTGTTATCATCCCCCTCCTTGTACCAAGCTTCCAATAAGGGGTTTCCATAGTCTGAGAAGGTAAAGGGATTTCTCCTGCTCTTCAAAAGACTTTGATCTGACTGACACACAAACGGCCCTCAGATCACAAGTCTACGTGGGCCTCTCTGCCTGGCCTGCTTGTAGATGTACACTTCGTCCCTGTGAGGATTCCTTACCCTCCTCCCATTTCCCTTCGTCTCTCCTTAATCCCTTCTTCTTCCTCCTCCTTCTCCTCCTCTTCCTCTGCTGTTTGCTGTTTTGAAACATCTGAGTACAGACATGTTCTGAGCTTTGGAGGACCCAGGGGCCCCAGATCCAGACAAAGGGAGAAAATAAAGAAACTCTACAGTGCCCCCGGTACAAAAGCTATCTCACCATTACCACTGGGGAGAAACTCTTAAACATCACCAAACGTCTGGACAGACAGAGAAGATCAGAAGACTGTTTGGTCTGTTGTTCACATAATAATACTGTCAGCTAATGGTGCAGTCAGCAGCGTACAGTGGAACCACTATGATGGGAGTCAATGTATTTATCCTAATGGAGAGAGGGTTTTATAAGTGAAAACAGAGAATAAGAATACTGTACTACACAGACTGCTGGCTCCAAAATGGAAGCGTTGTTCCTTGTAGTTTTCCAGCAAAGACGTGTCAGCAGCATGGACATGAAACATGCCGTCACTGTTTCTTATCTCAATATGTCCCTGGGTGGAAAAGTGAGGCAACAGCTTACTGATGTCTTGCAGCCTGCCTGACCATTAAAACATATTTCCATGCTGATGGATGTCAGATGTAGCCTCAAAAAACCCATAGCTTGCCCTTGATTTCTGAGCTCATTCCTAACTACACTTTTTCTCAACTTATTTTTCATGCTTCGCAAAAAAAAAAGGAACGCGCAAATCTAGACTATAAACAAGTTAAAATAATAGAGGAAAGGGGGGGGAACAAGAGTGCAGCTGGGTGAGAGCACAGAGGCCGTTATCTCCCACAAATCTTCCTGTCTGACCGATGTCAAGTTCCTGGGATGGCGGCTTGGACGGACAGTCAGTGGTTTTTATAAGTGAAAGATGTGAGTAAGTTTATCTGAAATGGAAACAGGAAATGAGTTACAGCTGTGCTGAGAATGTGGCACAGCTGTCCAGAGCCAGAAATGATTTAAGTATTCTACAGGAGTGCAGGAAAAAAATAAAAAATAAAATATGAACACTGTTAAGGGCATGAAATTGCAGAGCAGGCAAATAAAATGGCCTGCATGTACTTCAGTTTATCACTTTGAGAGTGGCAAACTATGATTAAGCCTGACTCAAATCACATAGGTCAAAAAAAAGGATTATATTAGGCCCTCGTCTTCACTAACATGTAACAGCAAATTCTTCTAGTCATCATGAGGCCTTCGAGGACTGCTATCTATAATAAGAGGGTTCAAACTGCATCGGATGGTCATAGCATTTATTCATCCACTGATAGCGTTTAACACGCAAACCTCTTTAAAAATATCATCCCCTGTAATTCAAAACATGGCAAAAACTACAATCATCCGCTAAAGTATTGGCAGGAATACATCCATGTATATGTCTTCACTTTTCACCCTTGGGCCCTTTAGGAAAGAGATTGAAAGCCATGAGGCGACCAAAACTGCCTCGACCATACCAAACGAAGCTCCTTTGTTCTTCTTCCAAAACAGGCTCCAAACCTTTTCTTTTTCCTTTTTTTTTCCTATTTGGGACTCAGCCAAGGGAAGTAGAAGTAAAGCTGCCCCTCTCCATGCTCTAGTCTAATATGTTCCATGCCTTCCAGGTGCTTACATCATCAATCTACGAGATGGCTAACTAAGATGGGGTGAACATAAACAGTGCTTGAGTTATGGGCTAAAAGAGACATATGTTGTGTCTCAAACATAAGTTGGCGCACTCTTCCCCTCTTGCAAAACGCTCATATACAGAGGTCCTAATCGCTGGCAGGTATCCTAAATGACTCTGCATGTGTTATTTGCCTTAAAAACCAGTGCCAGTGTAGAGGAGAAAAAGGAAGCAGCTTTTCAATATTGAAAATTCACCCACATCATCAACTTCAAGCAGCAAGCTTGTTATTGACAGCCGAGTGCCAGTCCTAATCATCTCCCTTTTAATGCTCACTTAAAAATGCACACCCTCATGTCAAAACCTGAGTACACACTAACTCTCCCCAAATCGTCTACTTACTAAACATGTCACTAATGAATTATACATCTGACTTTTTCCCTTGCTCATATTTACATGGTGTTTCGGCAGAATTTGTGTAGCAGTTGTAAAGTATTTAATAAGTCTTTAAATATGTAGGAGAGTCAAGATCTTAGCCACTGCACGCACTGCGCTGTAGATGTTTACGCAATATCAAAAGACCCTGCTATGCCTATCAAAATGAGTAAGACATATGGATAGTTTGTTTTTCACTTGCCAAAATAGAAAAGGGAGTATGTCCACTCGGGCCCCATCAGGTCAAATCATAAAGATCCATCACTGGCTTTGCACTCTGCTAAAACGCTAAGGAAACATATTGTAGATTTTAAGACCCTTTTTATTCAGCCAGACTGTGTACTAAAACTAATTGGATTTCTGTCAATGGAAAAAATATATCCCTGGGACAGCTTTGAACTCAATAGCTCTGCCTATCCAACTGCGCATGAGGGAGTGGGACCTTGCCACTTGCCAAGCACCAGGGAGGAAAATTAAATCGGTGGTCAACATAAAATATTAAAATAGCATGGTATCGAATTTTTGAAAAATGATGTCAGGGCAGCTCATTATGGCCAGCAAAGGCAGTGAATTAAGCTATATTTAGTGGGTGATAATTGAAATCATAGCTGTAGTCATTACCACTGACAAGTTTCTAAATAATACCCAATAAATCCCCTCTTTTTAGCAAGGTCCCACTGACAGCTGGCAGTGCTGAAAAATATAAAGTACAGAAACAGAATCTCTTTTCCTTTCTTTCCTCTTTCCTTTCCTCCCTGCCCCCAACTCTCCTCTCTTTTCTCTCTTAGAGCCAATAAAATGTCAGCTTTTATTCTCCTCCTCCAAAGTGTTGGCTAGATGTCAGCAGGCCCTTCTAAAGCTCTGCCACTGCAAGCTTGAAGGCCTGTAAATCTCTGTGTCAGTGGCACGCAATCCGTCTTGGGATATACAATAAAAAATGTGATGCAGTCATAAAAGGAATGGCATCACTGCCCAGTATATATAATGTGAACAAAAGGAACATAAAGATGTTCCTTTCCATTCAGGATCCGAAATCACAAGATGGCTTCGGATTGAAGAAGAGAGGATGTTGTGGAATTCTGTAGAAGGCCGATGGCAGCTCCTGACAGTGATTAACAGATGGCTCCTCCACCATCAGAGCGCTTTTGTTGTGTTTTAACAGACAGATAAAGATTTATACTATATACAGTGTGTTGAGCTCTGATAGAGTTGGTACTCGGCTGGCTTACAGGATAAGGCTGACAATATATATATATATATTTTTTTCCCCAATAAAGTCTATGAAAGAAACCAAAACCAACAATGAAATGATCCTACTAATGACTATTGCCTGTGTAGCCAAACCTCACACAGCGATGTCATACACCTCCACTACTGTCCACACAATAATTGACAACAGGTTTTTGAGTCGATCCCACGCTATCCTGCTGCTGTAAATACTCATCAAATGTGCATTAACCCAACATTAAAAAATAGTTACCCACAAATGCACTATTTACTCCTGTTTATAGTAACTTGTTCACTACAGTGTCCAGCTTGTTTAGGAAATGACTCAGTCTTCTTTAAAAATGCTTTTAAAGCTTTTGCTACCCAGTGGACTCGCTACTGATGGCCACATTGTTCTTTTTACTAAATCTGTTGCCAGTTGGAGAAAATATAAATTAATATCTTCCGTTGCATCATGCTATTCCAGTGAATGCGGTCAGTGAAGTAAATATCAAAGACAGACAAGAGTCTACCAAGTTTATTTTTACTCTTTCTTGCTCGACACTTTTGACAGCTGTCTCTTGAGAGAACTGATGTTATTACTGTCACCTACATGTATACATCTGCAAAATGTTGTGGGCAAGTGCCGCAGTGTCACTGGATAGTTTGTTGCCATGGTAATACTTGTCACTTCCTTAAACAAGGATGGCAGAGGAGGTAAAAAAAAAAAAAGTGATTTTCACGTACATGACTTATCTACGTGTGAAACCACAGCAACTTTGCAACAAACAGCAGTTACTGGCAGTGCAATTACTCCACTCACAACCATTTTGTTGTCTTTTCTGCTTATTGTCGCTTCTCTGCTTAGGTATAGGTGGATGTGGTTTGATGTATTATCCTTTGTGAAGGGACAACTTTGAGTGATTACAAAAGACCTCCACTGATGATGTAATCAGGTGAAACTTTTTTTTTTTTATAACTGGCTCATTAAGATTAAAGTAATAAAGGACCAAAAATGATACGGATGTAAGACTTTTAACTGGGAATCAGATAATAGCATACTGTGGGCAAATTCTATTTGAGTGGACTTTCCCTTTCAAGACCAATTTACTTCCTTGCCTTAACAGACTAAACATCTTATTCAGTCTACCTAGTATATGCATACTGTATATACATCATTTACTAGTATGTGTTCAAAATAACCTCAGACTCAGATGATTATAGTCCAAATCCAGTTATGGTTCAAAGCCACAACAGCCATATATATATATATATATATATATATATATAAACAATTTGAACAGTAGATTTTAACTAATACTTGTTCTTGATCCACAGGAGGGGACTAAAAGATGCAGATCAAACATTATCCGCCTGTCAGGGAAATTTAAGTAAAGCTACTTTAGCTTAATTTGCAGAAAACACAAATATGAAGCAATAAAGGTCTATTGATGCAAGACGTAGGCCTAACGAAGGCCACTTTATTTCAGTTTGGTTACAATTTGTAGGAGCGCTTTCAATCATATACAACTTAGTCATCTTGCCAAAAGAAAGAGAAACAGATTTGATCAGACTTTTAGTTTTGTCTAAATGTACTTAATGGAGCAAGAGGGTTTGTTTCAGATCTCTATCACTCAACCGTTTAAAAATCTATCCAAATACATTCAAATTAAGACTCGAATCTATGCAGCACATCTGACCTGACCCATCACATACATCTCATTCATACACATATGGTTTTGATAAATGTAACAAATTGTTATTTACTACTTCGCTAAATGACTTGCTGACTCGAGCTCTCTGCTGGCACTGTTGTAACTGTCCTCAACAGTCAGAAAAGTGTTTGCAGCGATCACATAAAAGGAAAATTCCAATATAACCTCAAATTGGAGAGATGGAATAGCAAGACAAGCCATCCATTAAGCTCTATGTCATCCCACCACTTTCCCAGGAGTAGTACATCATTTAAAAAAAAACATCCTGGTGAAAATTAAAAAGGTTTTTTTTTTTTCCAATACCATAGAATGATATAAAATATCCCTGATATGAATAAGTTATTTCCTGCGAGACTGTGTCCTTCTCATCTCTCTGGTTTAAATCTCTTAGGGCTGAAGGAGCACTGCACCTTTCTTAATTTATGAGACACAGATCAGGTTATCCGAGAATATCAGCCTAAACAGGCCTGATAGATCGGATATGGAATATATTTCCTCAGCAGAACAGAATACGCCACCACTATTACCAGACACACACACACACACACTCACTTACTATGCTCCCAGTTAAGTGATTTGAGGACTTCATACTACCAATGTTTCATATCCTCTCCTCCTAACTGACACTTTATCTGCATACCGGCATCCCTGCAGATTGAACACTTAGGCAAGACAATGACAGGCTCTCTTCCCGTTGTCACTTCTCATTCTAGGACCAGTCTGATGCTTCTTACTGGGCTTCTGCCAATAACAGACTCCCCCCCCCTCCCACTATCAGACAACTAGAATCCACCTAGCTTGGATAGAAAAGGAGCACTTGATGTCTGTGACACTCGTTTGTCAATTAGCAGGCCCCTTCCTGTGTTGACATACAGCAACTTGAAAGACAGAGCGGTGCCTGTGACGAATTAAGAGAGACAGATGAGTGAGGCATGAGCGCCGGAGTAATACTATAATGTTCTTTAGATATGAATATAAAACGACACAGCTGACAGGCCATACAAGGTTTTATTTCATTTCTCAGTGTACCAGGCCTCCCTACTTTGTCTTCTTTGTTCTCTTTTCATCAGACTACTTACATCTCATTTTGACAGCCGGGCGACATTTAGAGCACTTTCGTTTTAAAATGCAAGTTAGCATACTTGATTTGTCATTAAAATGCAAAATGCCTGCCATCACCAACATAGCCTGGGTGAGTATGTACCCCCTCAGACACACACATACTGTACGTAGACACACATACACAGGTTCATCTGCAATGCTAAAGTCTAATATGGACTCCTCTGTTACAATGATGTAAAAGGATAATGTCAGGAGCTCATCTGCTACATAAAATTCTTAATATATCAAAGAGGAAAGTCAGTGTTTCACTGGTCTTAAGATAATATAGTGAGTAGTATTGGACACGACCGCAGTTTGGTTTCCAACTAAATTTAAAAAAAAGTCTATGTGGTTAAATATTTAGTGCAAAGTGAATTTAAAGTCAGCTGCCGTGCTCAGGTTTGTGCCACCTTTACCAAACCTGACCAAATCTGCAGTAATAAGAGGACGATACAGTGAAATCACTCCAGTTTAGCGCTGGGTGAAAAGATAACATAGCAGGATGGTGCACGAGCTAATGAAGATGCTAATGACGTTTTTACTAATAAGATGTGTGAGATTAGTTTAGGCCTGGCAGTAGACAGAATACAGGACAGCTAACAGACCGATGATGTGTGCTGGTGTTACACGTCAGCTGTAAAGTGAAACCATTTCAATTGCATACAGGATTTGACAACACACAATTTTATGCTTCTCATTTTAGGCGTGTGTGTGTGTATTCAAGTCATAGCCACATGTCTTGTACTAATAACGCAGAGCATTTTTGATCAATCTATCAAAACATTTGCAACCTTGCGCTCTTTCCCAATTGTTTTTCATTCATTTTTTTACTAAATTTTAGAAGATAATTTTATATACAGCACCAGTCAAAGGTTTACTTTTATACAGCATCTGCTCCCTCCGCCAACATTACTGTCTTTCAGAGGCTGTAGTAGGCTCAGCTTTAAAGCTAGAGTGAAGATACTGGTATCATATGAAACATGGTCATCAATGAAGCATCCTTGGTATCAGTTAGGTCCTGCTAACGGGGTAAAATAAAGCTCCAAAGTTTTGCAAGGGAAAAACTGGCATGGCCATTTTTAACCTTTCACCTCAAAATATCTGAATGAAAATGGGTTCTGTGGAGTCCCCCCCTTTACAGACATGACCACTTTATGCCAATCTCATGTGTCTGGCAAAACCCATATATATATATATATATGTGTCATTTCCCCCTATTCTAAAACGTATGCATTTGAATATTTCTACATATGTGACACGTATCACCAGATTCTTGCCAATACACAGCAGATGAGGAGGTTCTGTTGGAATAACTATAATTATTATCAACTGTAGCTGCTATTTTACAGTTGTTTTTTTAACATATTTTACATTATATGTGCAGGCAAGGTCAATAGAAGTATGTGCACTGTTTGCACCGTTAGCTGTGATTTGTTTATCAAGATGCTATATCAGATCTCAGAAGGAAGGTATCACTTCCAACAGTGTTAAGATTCTCCCTGTGACTCATAGACATGTGTCCTCCTCAAACCTCAAGTGTCCAGCGTGATAACACCGCATGTAACAGATGCAGGAACCCAAAGTGCACCCCAGTCACAGAGGGGAATCATGTTAACACAGCACACGCCCACTCACTGCCTTGTGTACACACCTGACATGGAACAAAGTGGACCACACAATACTGCCCAAGCTCCAGGCCCATTGTGAGATGAAAAATCTCAGTGTGAGCCACACATCTCAACACATTGATGAGACAGGCTGACACTGCGACACACAGGAGGAAGAGGTGTGGGTGTGACAGGCCGCCGTACATAATTTCATCCTGCCATTACCTGCCCAGCCGCACACAGAGACAGATGCACATACACTGCATGCAAGCAAACATGCGCAGGCATACACAGACAAAAAGACATATATACGTAACACACATAACAAACACACAGGTGGACAGGTGTTGTCAATTGTGCTGACAGAAATAAGCGTATTAGCCACAACAAACTCTGGCAATGCCCTCTCGCTCCCTCTCGATTTCAGTCAAGTGGCATGAAGAAGTGCATGATGCTGACGGCTGACCACTGCGTTTCACTGACATGTGCATCTGTTTACACCTGGTTTGCTTGATTTCACTTGATGCTGAAACAGGGTCATGATGCCAATACACAAATGTTTTAACTATATATCTGAATGTTGGAGCTGGGAGATGTAAAGCAACAAAATGTGTTGGCATAAGACTTATTATAATATGTTATTATAGACACTGTAATATTGTGACGAAACCTAAAAGTAGATTTTTCTTTCTGTTTAAGGCTGCATTATTGCAATCATGACACATTGGTCATCTAATCAGTATCCAGCAGTAATTGCTTAATTGCTTATTCTTGAGTGTTTGCAGACACTTGGAGACAAAGTAGTGTTTAATATTAAATTAGAGCAGGTAGTTGTCAACAATAACATTTTGCTCATTTACAATTAAATTAGTAAGCAGTATATTACTGAAAGTATGTCTTTTTGATCAAAATATAGAGGTATTTGATTTTGTTCTCATCACCATATGTACAGCAGCACAAAGTGTTCAGAAGTAGAAATTATAGGTTTTTTTTTTTTTTTTATAGGAAACAGCTTTCTGCCATTAAGCTGTGACTCGGGGTTCTCTGTCCATTAGATGCATTCTTATGGGGATCAAAACTACTGGGGGGGTTTGCTTCGCCTTAGTTAGCATATAACATTATCACATGTTGAGCCGCTTATTGAATTTCACAGCTCCGCCCATCCATGACCTCCCAGTGTTGTGAGCACCTACACACAGCAAACGCAACAGAGAAGGAGATTAAGAGGGAATGGTGGATATATAGGTCTGGAGAGTGTGTGTGTATGCGTTAAAGTGTGTATGTGTAAAGTTCAAGTTTAAAGACGTACACCTGAAACACACTCAGGACACAACCATTTAAAAACAGTGTCTACTGGAGGAAAAAAAGATAAAGCACTATGTAACAGATCACTTTTACCACTAACAAACCATCAATCAATAGTCTACGAATATGATCCCCAAATGGTTGGAGAACCACTTCATTACTTCTGCACCGCTTCTCTGCCAGAACCACCCTTTGAAGTTTAGTAATGATATCTGACAGCTGAGATTAGCTGAACTGAAAATGAATAATGAATTATTAATATTTGAGGCCTAAATATTTGATTCTGAACATCAAGTCCTTCATGTGACAGGTTCAAGGGCGAGAAACATAATGCCAGCGTTGATCTCCCTAAAAACCAACACACGTAAGGCTTGTTTTTTAGTCAGCTCCCATGAAGCTGTTTGCAAGACAAAACACAGGATAACCTGAGATAACTGCTATCTAAAGAACGGACCGTGCATATGTAGCAGACCAGCAGTTATGATCTAATGACAATCAGTCTTTAAGCATTCAGAACTTGAATGAAAATGTTTATGACCTTTATCAGGTTTCTAGATAAGCATCACAACAGTTCCTTACATATACATAAACGCTGGGTAGATTATCTAATCAGAAGATTTTGCAATATGCCATAGTGTCAATCCGTGAAATCGAGGACTCCACATCTCCAGCACAGACGACTGCCTCTAGACGACAAATGTTCAACAAAAAAAAAAAATTGCCTCTATTGAGATGTCTTCATGGCCTGACATTTATGAAAAGGTTTCAGAAACAAAAGCACCTCCTAACCATCATCTCTTCTCTTTTACTTGCCAGATCAACTATGCTAGTCCTGCTGTTTAAATGGCAGCCCCCTCTGAAGCAGCTGCCATGAGGTGTTCCTTCATGTCCTGACAGAGGAATCTTTTCTTCCATTTGCCCTCGAATTAGCATGTCACATTTATCGACCACACCTTTTATCCTGCCCCAGCGTGGCACAAGCTCAGCTCTTACACTCAATTCAGCTCTTTGATGTCCTGATGACACTCGGACCACCTATAGGCCAAGGGCACACATTCAACTGCACCTAATCTTGAAATGCATGTCTCCCAGTAACATACACAGAGAGAAACAAAGAGGCAGCATGTGTATTCAGATGACATTACATGCAGCCTGTTAACTCTTTGCTTCGGTCATCTTCTTACCTGAGCTCATTGAAACTCAAATCCAGTCTTCTTGCCAACTGACCATATGTGTCTCCAAGGAAGTCTGGGATGTTCCCACAGTCATGTCCAATGTAGGAAATCTTAACAGGATAAAGAAAATGGAAAGATAACTGTAAGATAAGTAGAAATCATTGAGGTTTCCCTCGGTTACAATATAGCGTTAAAAACAAAATACATAGTTAAATAGAGCATATAGAATAGAATAGAATAGAATAGATCAGGATACCCCATATCTAAATCATATTTCTTTGAGGCTCATTGAATGATATAAATGCAGCAGTTCAGTGATAATGTATTTTGTTAAAACCCTGAGGAGATGTTTAGGTTTGCAACTGAAGAAGAAGAAGGTAAAATGTCAGCCTGGACTGTGATGCTAAAAGCTAAAAGCCTGCCATTAACGCTTCCCACTCATCATTATACAAACTACATAATACCCGAATTACCAAGCAATCCGAGCTATTAGGTAAAAAACAGTTTCAACAAAGCCTAGTTCCCTAAAACAACTATAATTATAACATGCTGCAACTTGGAGCCATTTTTGCCCTCCAGTGAGGTTTTCTAGGAGGAAGTGCAAAACTGGAAGTCATGTCCGTAACGTTAGCGACGGTGTGTCACATGACACCGGTGATGAAGAAATAAACAAAACCCGTAGGTAGCCTATACATATATAACTCTAATGTTAAAATAATCAGCGATAAAGACACCAGCTGAATATACGAGGAGGGGTTGGAGAGGGGGGCAAAGTCCGACAGAAACAGTTTCCAAAACTTACTTGGGTCCCATTCAATGCGACCAGCGACTCGTTACGTGCCATAACTTTCTCTGGAGTGGGAGGATGACAGTCCAGTGACTGGTTTCTGATAAGCTATCTACGTTTATATCCACAATATCCTTTCCTTCACGTAGCACAACCGCTGTGTAAAACATGAGATGGTGATGTCTGTGAATGTAGCCCGGCTACTTTGGAGAGCTACTGGCGCTTTTCAATTGACTTTACAGTTTCCGCGTGCCGTTTCTATCAGCTGACCTGCTGCTGCGCGGAAGCACGCGGGCACACTAAGTGATAAACATCAGAGCTGCTCACTGTGCTCTGATGGAAAGGCAGGATCCGATTTCTGTCTGCATGCGTGCAACACCGCAGCTTTATTAACGATAAAGCTGCTTAACGTTTTAAAGAAAGCTCCATTCACAGCCAGATAATAAACAGCACCCTGTAATGTTAATATACCAGGGGACTAAAGAGTTATGATAAGCTTGCATCTTCTTTAGGGCTGCAACAATTAGTCGATTAATCAATTAGTTGCCAACTATGAAATTAATTGCCAAAAATTTTGATGATTGAATAATAATTGTGAATATTTTCTGACACTTGACAAATCAAGAAGACATCATCTTTGGGCTTTGGGAAATAGTATTATAATATTAATAATACTAATCAATGAATTGAGACAATGATCAACAGCTTAATCAATGGTGAAAATAGTTGGTTGCAGCCATAAGCTTTTTATATTTCTCTTAATGTAACTCAAGAGTCCATTTAACTGCATACAATGATTCAATTTGACCTATATTAGCTTAAAAATGTGTTATGTTTACCTGAGATATACCTACAAGATTCATCTGTTACTCTTCATTTTGTAAATGCAAAACATATTGCATCAAGTATAAATCTTACACTTGCGTGGATTTTCCAATCAGGTCTGACTAGTTTTCCCTTCGTTCTTTAACGCAAGAATGTAACGGGCTCATTACTGCCACCGGTGTCCGTAAAACAAGGCCAACAACATGTTAGCTCTGTTTAATGAGGAACGAGTTCTCGCTTTCCACTAACTGGCCTACAGTAAGGTATGGGATTACATTTGCATCATAATAATTTCATAATAAGAATCAAACAAAAAAAATCAGTTATATTGGTCTGGAAATGCAACAAGTAGTATAACGTACAAAAGTAACTGGCTAATGGACGCAGCCCTGCAACACACGCTTCATATGAGAGCTTTCTGAAACTAAAACAAGAACATCAAACAAGACATCAAAGTTACTATTCATCTTTATATTAACATCACACTTATTAGAGTTCGAGACCATAAAAATTTATTGACTTCATATTTAATGAAGGAAGTTGAGGCTTTTTGAATGGAAGTCAGGGATTTTTCGGCGACAGCCCCTAGCCACCGTCAGCGGTATTGCACTTTAATGGACATCTGCATTGGCTTCAAACTTAGGCTGTGGTTGTTGCTATTTGATAAAGGAGGCACAATAAGAAGAAATGTGCATAAGTGGTGTGAGCTTTATTCCTTGCCTAACCTCCAGTAATCTAAAGTGCATAGCGTGATGGATACCTTTCACCTACTGGAGGTAAACTTTGTATGCTTTGGCACTGTTGATGCCAGATGATCTCTCAAGATATATATATATATAGATATATATATATATATTCACAATAAACCAATCCTGAATCCAAACACATTTTGTCTGTAGCATTGCTGGCTTGTAAAATATGCTACTTGTATAACAGTGTGTGCGCTCTAAAGAAAAAAAGATGATGACTTCAAACACTGTGCTTGTTAATATTTAAATATTTAAACTTTTAGTTGGACTACTAGTAGCAGCAGTTCCACTATAATTTCTGAGAATAAACTTCAGTGTTTACAATGAATTCAAATTTAGGATTACACAAATACAACAGACATACATACAGCAAACCTTTAGATCTGTCATCATTTATACCACAAAAACACTGTGTTTGCCTGCTATAGTCATGCTCAAGTTTAATGCTTTCCTGCTAAACTGAATTTCCCTTTCACAATGTATTATTGTACAATAGATGCAATCCTATCCCAAATATTCAATTAATTAATGGATTTGTGTCAAGACTAATTTCTAACCTAATTCTAACAATCAGGCATTAGTCACTAAACTATGTTATACTTGTTCATTGTTCTATGTGAGTATTAGAGGCTCACTGAGCATGTTTATTCCTCTCCAGCTAATGAGTGCAAAGAGCTGCTGTACTGCTTTGATGAAGCATGGGACAGACCTGCATGTTTTGGGGTCACAGTGGCACTAAGTACATTTAGGAACAGCATACCTCCATACTGAACTACCTCTGCCTCGCTGTGCGTGTGTGTGACGTCACGTGGGACCTCCCATACACGGAAAAGCTCGCAGCCCGCTCGTGGAGAAGGAGGGAGCGTCTGCGCGGCTTCAAGTCTTCGCTGAACTCGCTGCTTCAGATTTGACATAATTTTAATAAGATGTTGTGTTTGAGTGACGCCAGACAGGTTTATGTTAGGAAGACGGACTGCGTTTTAATGTTGTCACAGTGTGATTATTTTTTTTAAGAAAGAAAAAAAAATCTTTTACCTCTCAGACGTTTTACATCGGAGCTTATTAGGCATTGATTTCAGGTAATGTCGAGTCACGGACTTTCCTGTAAACCTGTTCTTCCTCTCGGAGTTTTTGAAAGCTGTTTTTCTACTTCGTGCATGCATTTTTAGGTTTTGTACTCTCCTGTGCAGGCTGTATCTTTACTCTCACTTACTGCTACTTTCATATAGCCTCATGAGAAAAAAGGGATATGGCTAGAATATCTCAAAGTAATGACTGGCTGAGATCAAATGATTTACTTCATTATACGAAGGTGAATTGCCCAAAAACAGGCAAAATAGTGGTGTTTTTTTTATTATTATAGGCTACATGTAGGTTACATTTTAAAAAAATCTGCAATTAGGTAAGTTGTTTATTTATGTGTTTTCTATATATGCTATATAAATCAATCAGGAGATTGATTTTTTTCACTCTCCCTCGTTTCATAGGAAGAAGTCGGCCCAGAAAAAAAACAAAAAACAACCTCACAGTAATCCTGCAAATCCAACATATTTCCTCACGAGATGTAAATGGTTGTATTTGCACGTGGAGAATGATTCATAAACATGTCAGTGTTGTGAAATATATGGGGATATTAAAACTTTCTATTTAAATATCATGAATTATGGTTGCAAAAATATGTTCCCATTTAAGGGGAATGCCGAGTATTTTGGTGTCTGGGTGCAGAAGCCCATTTGTCATATGGACAATAAAGAGGGTTTTCGCCTGACAGTGAAAATTTATGGTTGCCCTTCTTTGCCCTAATAACTCACATATTGTGTCACGGACTGACAGCCCTTGCAGAAAACAGCAAGCCTGTTATCAATCACGCATCTTTGCATATTGTGAAACGTCCCCCCTTCTTCTGCCAGACAGAAAAACAAAAAAACACTGAGAACATTTCAGCTTCCACTCATTTAGACTTCTCCCTCCTTTACAAAGTCACACATGAAGGGCTGTTGTTTATTCATATTACACATGATCTATAAAAGAATAATAATAATAATAATAATATGACGTTCATGTATTCAAAGACACTTATTGCTTGTTTCTATTTATTCAGTTTATAAGTCATGCAGACCAGTTCAGGCCTTAAATGTCTGTCTACTTTTTAACATGCGACTAAAACGTTTATTTTATTTTATTTATTTATTATGTATTTTAGTTTATGAATTCAAATACATTATGTGTTTTTATTTTTATAGTTATAGTATATGGTATAGTTTGGGGTTTTTTTTCCTACAAAAAAACAAAATAAATAAATAAAAAATAAAAACATATTTTGCCTTCTTGACTGTCCACTCCAGGTTTTCTTGCTCTCCAAGTTGACCTGTCAAGCAGATTACCGCAGAAAGAGATTAATGGCAGAGGCGGGTTGCAATAATAATCGTTTTGTTTGATGTGACAACTTTGATAGGCGTTGATTTACTTACAAACTGATAGGCTTTTAATTGAGCGCCTCCATCCCGATTGAGATGAAAGGAAAACCGCATTGAAAAGCTGCCCAATTGCCCCGGAGCCTCAATACTGATTAGCCATCTCAGCGGTGAATAGTTCAAGGCATTTTAAACTTCTTTTCTCGGCGGCCTGACAGACCATTTCTCTTCTTTTCTTTCTCCCAGTGCGCTTTTCAACCTCTTAAAGGAAATAAATCATTTTCATTGTATGTAAATAAAATCGAGCTGACATCAAAATAAAATGTCTGGGTTTCTTTTTTTCTTTCTTTTCTTTTTTTTTTTTTTTTTTGTTCCCTGTCTTTGTTATTCTTGTTGCAGATGACAGTGTGCCCGAGGCAGATGACAGGTTTTAACAACACAATAGCAGATGCGTTTAGCCAAAATGGACAGAGTTGTGTTTTTTGAGACACAAGGATGTTACACATCATCATTTCTGATTGAATGTTTACTCTTGTAGATTTGTCTGAACTAACTTGTTTTGGTAAGGAAACGTTAAATATTGCAGATACTGGGAATAAAAAAATCATTCGTCAATTTTAATAATTATTTTAAATCGTGGGAAGTTATCTTTTTATTGTTGTTGTTGTCATTGTTGATAATTTTAGATTTTATCCTAAAATGCCAACTGTTTTACCAAAAGCTTCATGTTAACACTATAATCGGCGGATTATAGCACCTTAAATCTAACTGCTGCATACATGTGATGTGGACTATCTGCACACTATGAACATTTAATCGTGTGTTTGATGAAGAACTCAAAAAAAAAGTTACAAACTCTGTTTAATGTTTAATAACAGACAGAACGGAGCTTTTGGCTTCATTTTCTCCTCATTGTCTGGAGTGGCGACGTCGCCTATTGTAAAAATTCAATCTTAACTCGAGGACGATTTATTTCCTCTAAAAAACTAGGTGTCTCTTGCAGAATGCCTCTCTCCCCATTTGTTCTTTCCCCGCAGTCACGCTGGCATGTAATCAGCCACAATAGCTGACATAAATCAAGCGGTGGATTGACAGCGTCTGACAAATAACTGATTGATTGCGGTGGAGCAGAATTGACACTTGACGGAGGGGTGGAGATAGAAATAGAAGGGCGGTGTATATTATACTGAAAACATGTGACATTCACATCCCTCCATCACTACATTGGTCTATTCCTGTCAACGCTTGTCTGTTTAGGGAATTCAAACTGAAGTGGTTGGTTTTATGTTTGCCAGTAAGGGGGAAAAAACAAAGTCCCAGTGGTGGCGTCTCTCGGGTTTAGAGATAGTTAAGAGAATAACAAGTAAAACATGTAAAACATTACGACTGACTTATGATTCACATATGTATACTCATAAGCCTTCTAATCGTGTATATGATATATCCACGATATATTAATGGTAATTAGATATTCAACTAATCAGTAATCAATGACCGTCACATAACCTACATTCGTTTACAGCCTACGAGAAGTTGAAAATGTGTGTCGTTAATTATAAATGCATTTTTAAATGAGTAGTAGTAGAGTAAATCTTTAGTATACTCTAAGACGAAATGAAATGTTTTATATTTTAAAGAATGTAAAGTTTGTATATCCATGATTAGTACACACTAGCCTATTCTGTATGCTGGCGTGCATATGACGTCTAAAATAGTGTAAGCGTTCACAGCAACCAAACTATTTAAGTCTATCTCCTCCCCCGAGCTGTCAAAATAGAGGCGCTTACAAAGAGGAGAACGTCACATCCCCTTGACCCTCCAATCACCTCAGGGTCCTATTTGATTGGAAGGCGGCAAAGGCTTTAATCTCGGACTAATTCAGCTGCTTTTGAAGTGAACATTTCTACCAGTTCGTACTGAGGGAGTACAGAGCGAGGACCTGCAGACAGACGCACACAAGGCGCAGCGCTCATGGTGCAAGACGCAGCTTCGGATCTGCGATAACCTCGCACGGTCTCTTTCCAGCTGCCGCGCCTTGCTCTTTTACTATCAGGATTATCTATTATTATACGATTCTTTGTTGTTGTTTTTTTTGTCCCCCCTCGAGAGAGAAGCTCGATGCCTTTTCTGATTTTCTTAATGAATCTGACGAAAGCATCGCCGTTTAATTTCCTGACAATTGGGACATGATCACATCGCCCTCGGTGTCTGTCTTGAAAAATAGTGATATTTGTGTAACGTGGGAAAGCAGCAGTTCTCGGAATAGCCGCTCAGCGAGCATCAACAAGCCTTTTCTCCACTCCGCACCTCCGTCGGATCCACTACGGCAAGCAAACCGACTTCCTATCAAGGTTTTGAAAATGCTTACCGCACGGTCGGGACACATTTTGCACCCGGAGTATCTGCAGCCTTTGCCTTCTACCCCGGTCAGTCCTATTGAGGTAAGAGCACTCATGTCAACACAATTACAATCGTCGCTGTTTCGTGTGATAACGTTTCGCTAGTATTTGTTGTTATCCCGTAATATATGCTGATTGTGAGCTGCGTGTTTAAAACTGTTATAGGTTATATGTAGCATAAACCGAATGTTTTTTTATTAAACCAACACGACTATAATTGTGTTCACGGAAAAGCCGTGCGTAATTTCTACATAGATATTCCCGTTTGTAAATGTCCCAGTTTCTCTCTGGCTGTACAGTTTGTAATCATAACAGAAACTAGTCTATGTTTGTTTCAATAGGATTCATCAACAGCTATATTATTTATTTTTTTTGCAGCTAGATGCCAAGAAAAGTCCTCTGGCTCTGCTGGCGCAGACCTGCTCTCAGATCGGCAAACCGGACCCACCACCTTCCTCCAAATTATCCTCCGTAACACAAAATGGATCTAGTGAGAAGGAATCTAAATCTGGTCCTTTGAAAATGAGCGACATCGGCGTGGATGACAAATCCAGCTTCAAACCTTATTCTAAACCTTCAGATAAGAAGGACTCGTCTTCGGGTGTCTCAGGCGGAGAGAAGTCTGGTTTCCGAGTGCCGAGCGCCACCTGCCAGCCGTTCACGCCGCGGACAGGCAGCCCCAACTCCAGCACTTCAGCCTCCCCCATGCCATCAGAGGGGAAATGCGGGGACAGGGATGACAAGAAAGAGTCTGATTGTAATAAAAATGGCACTACAGACGGCTCTGGCACCACTAGCCACAGCAGGATAAGCGTGAGTTGTGGTGGAATTAACGTGGAGGTCAACCAACACCAGGAGACGACGCATGGCACTAAAACCACCTCCTCCTCGGACTCCTCATCTGTAACTTCTGTATCCTCCGCATCCGTTCTCGGGTCAGGACTCGTGGCGCCGGTTTCTCCATACAAACCGGGACAGACAGTTTTCCCTTTGCCTCCTGCTGGTATGACCTACCCGGGCAGCTTAGCTGGGGCCTATGCTGGTTACCCTCAACACTTCCTGCCCCACGGAGGGAGCTTGGTTAACGCACAGCTGGCCAGCTCACTGGGCTGCAGTAAGGCCGGATCCAGCCCATTGGCTGGGGCTTCTCCACCGACCATCATGTCAGCCAGCCTGTGCAGAGACCCTTACTGCCTCAGTTACCATTGTGCCAGTCACTTAGCGGGCGCAGCCAGTGCCTCCTGCACGCACGAGTCTGCAGCTGCAGCGGCCGCTAACGCCCTCAAGTCCAGCTACCCACTAATGTACCCGACACACCCCATGCATGGCGTTCATTCCTCGGCACCGTCATTTAGCGGACACCCCTTGTATCCATACGGTTTTATGCTCCCCAACGACCCTCTCCCCCATGTTTGTAATTGGGTGTCGGCAAATGGACCGTGTGACAAGCGTTTCTCCAGCTCGGAAGAGCTCCTGAATCACCTGAGGACACACACTGCTTTTACCGGGGCTGAGAAGTTGATATCCGGTTATCCCGGGTCTTCATCACTGGCCAGCGCTGCAGCAGCGGCCATGGCCTGCCATATGCACATGCCACCGTCAGGAGCCCCCGGGAGCCCCGGGACTTTGGCTCTGAGGAGCCCGCATCACGCGTTAGGACTGAGCAGCCGCTACCATCCCTACTCCAAAAGTCCTCTGCCAACCCCCGGTGCTCCTGTCCCCGTCCCTGCAGCCACCGGCCCTTACTATTCCCCTTACGCACTGTATGGCCAGAGACTCACCACAGCATCAGCGCTTGGATACCAGTGAGGAGGGGGAGAAAAAGAGACTTTGAAAAGTTTATAGTACTAAGAATGCAAATATAAAAGACTTTTATATTAACAGCGCTAAACTTAATAGGCGGGATCCGTGGACTTCAACTGTATTTATTTATATGTCGGCTTAAAAGCAGGCGATAATAGCTGCAAAATGGAAAATATTTGAGCAACTCAAAAAGTGCATTATGTTGAAACTGAACTCTATAGGTAAAGTGAAAACAAACACACACACACACACACACACACACACACACACACACACACACACACACACACACACACATACACACACATACGTTAGAGTACTAATTAAAGTAGGGGTCTTCATTTCGATGTTAATTTGAAAATTGCTATGATTGTATTTGTTCTTATTTAATGTCTCATGGAGAAGAAAAAAAAATTAATTTACATGCATGTTTGTTTCTTAAATTTCAGAAATTGTCCACATTTTAAATTGCCGTTATTTTTCAGGTGTATACCTTGGAAAGAGAATTGGTATTTTTTTGTATGTATTCTGAAGAAAAAAAATAAGAAACAATTCTGTTCCATATCTCCGTGTGCCTCATTTTCTGAAGTATTAACAATGTTCACTTTAAAAGTAATGGTAACATTTATTTACCAGTGACAATTTTAAAACATGGCCTGTCATATAAATGGTGTTAGGAAAAAATAATTTGATCATTTCCGTGACAAAGTCTTTTAGATTTTCTCTTTCTTTCTTTCTTTCTTTCTTTCTTTCTTTCTTTCATATTAGTTTATGCCAAATAATTGAGAAGCTTTAACTATTTACTTTCAGAGCACACGTGTTCTAAAGTTTAAATTAAAAGAAACTTAAATGAGAATGGAAATTAAAGTGTGTGTGTGTGTGTGTGTGTGTGCCGGTGGGTGAATTTTGTCAATAAGTTGTTTGAAAAGGTGTTGTAGTATTTGCCACTTTAGCTACATAAAAAGTAAAGATCAGTGAAATATGTCATAAAAAAAAATAACTTGTACAAGGACAACTGATTTTTCTGTGGTTTTAAAAATATTGAGCAGGACTATGTGCTTTAAAAAAAAAAAGCTAAATTAAAAAATAAAAAAAGTGGGAAAATCAATTTTACAACCTTAGGAGAAAGTCGGACATTAGTTTTAATAATTTGCTGGCTTTCAGGGTTAATGCACTGGACATTTTTTACAAGCGTCTTCGACCAGTGTGTCTTTTATTTATGAGAAATCTGTGGGTGTTGATGCGCCATCAGGGTGACATTTTTCGACTTGGAGGCCATTAACCGGTTTACATATAAAAAATCAGACTGAGCTGTTTTTTTGATTTGAGGATGCTATTAATTTGCATTTGATAATCTCATCCATCTGTAAATCTAATGTACACGGCACTAAATTTTGTTATTAAAAAGGATCTGACTTGTGCAAAGTTGTGGGATTTTCATGCAGGTACAGACACGCTCAACTCGTGGTCTTTGCAAAATTCAAATTCCTTTGAATATTTTTTTTGTAAATTGAAAATAACGTCCCATACGAGTCAATTCTAAAACGCTCCTATTGTGTAAATATTTCCTGTCTTTTTGTGCAGGTTTGCAACGGAGGTACTGATGCAGGCGGTCCTGTCAATGACACCAGCAGACTCAGACGCATATTGCAGCTTCATTACCGTCTTTTAACATATAGAAAAAAGTTAATTAAAAATAGTGCGTGGCTTTAAATCAGCAATTAAAATCGATCGATACATTTTTGCATGTATATATCGTCCAAACATTAACTTTGAGTTATGTGGCCATACTGTTGACCCAGCTGCATTGCTGTTATTATTATTTATTTAGAATACCTCCCTTGTCTATCGCACAGCGGTTAGTCAGACGAAACAAACTCTTCTCATATGCGTGTGTGTGTGTGTGTGTGTGTGTGTATAAAGGCCCACACGCGTCCTAAACTGATGTAATGACGGTGAAAGGGAGCAATTTCCATTTTTACCCACATCATGGTGGCTGTGCTCGGAGGTCCCCGGTGGAAGGCAATTTATCATGTGCCCCTCCCCCTGGCCCTGTCACTGGAGGAACAGGCAGGCACATGTGTGCATGAATTACCAACCCTCCCACCTACCCAGCCCTCCCCTCTCACACTGTGGAGATTTGACACAGAGAAGAGAGAAAACATGAGGGATTAGAGTATGCAAGAGTATTAAAGTGTATTATTCACTTTGTCCATCAAGGCTGTGAAGTGCTTAGGTGTGCAAGGAGCCCAACAGAGCAAGAATATAAAATAAACCACGTACATTCAAAAGGTTCAACGATTCAAATATTATTGAAAACAGTGAATAAAGTGGAGTTTGGTGATTGTTGATATTATGGAATTAGTATTGATCCTAATAACCAAATTGTGAGGGTGTTGACAGATACACAGGTCCAGACCCTAATCTGACCCAGTAAACATTAACAATGTTTGGTCAAGAACTTTTACATGGAAGCAGAGCCTTTCCATATGAAAACTGGTTACAATCTGAAATAGTAAATGCTTTACTGTATAACTGTAAGCTGTAGGCTCGCACTTGAGACAATTTCATTATATAATACATATTTTCCATTCTTTAATGAAGACGGTCACCTCATAGACCTGCTTATTTTACTGAATGGATGGTGTAAAACAATGTGCATTAACGTTAGTCAGCTAAGATGCAACTAAACAGGACAAGGGACACACCAAAGTATTTTAAAAATGTAGGTTTTTTACAAAAACAACAACAACAACAACAACAACAACACACAATTCTTTAAAAGATACCCTACTTCTTCAAGTTTCTGTTCAAGACTGAGAGCAGCCATTTTAGATTCTGGGACATACTTGCACCCTCTGAGAGAGACACTGCAGGAAACCTGGCAGGACATCTGGCAACAGAGGAGGGGGGAGCAGGACATGACTCACACACCTAACCCTGTATTCAACCCTACTGAATTACCACCACTAAAGCTGTCATTAGTGGGTGTGTGGCACAATATAAAGACATGCCGTTGTCTGCAGTGGCAAGTCTATAGTTTGTGTAACAGCTGTGTCAATAAGGGGAAACTGCAATAATGTTCAACCCCATGCCAGACATAAGTCAAAGAGCAATTATTATCTTTTATGTATGTGCGGTTATTTCATCAGGCTGCAATTAAAATATAAAAGCTCCCAGCGATGGGAGAAAAAAAGAGACATCGATATTGGATTTGTTTTCAGTGTTTACTTTATGGATACTTTACATTTCTTACTTGCAATTATGTTTTACATGTGCAGATTTCTATTTTTCTAATCCATTTTGATTATACATATTTACTTTTTTTCCTGCTATCATCATCCTGACATTCATGTGTATCTACTTCTGTACATGTACCTATAACACAATCTCCAATTGTAGTAAAAGGTGTCATCTTAGCAAGAACACCTGACTGTCATTATCTCTGTGTGTGTGATTTATGGTGATACGGACTGTTGAGGTGTCCGCAGCTTTGTGATTGTAGTAATGAAGCCATAAAGCCAGCAGCATGAAACAAAGCAGGGACTCCGTGGTCGTAAACAGAGCCACTGCTTCAGGCAAATCCGTACTAAATCTGCCTATTATCCGGGAGATTTAAAAAAATCAACTTTGATGTTTGGTCACGTGTCATATCCATCAACACCAAAGCACCTTTTTTTCTGACAGATTGATCCTAGAATGCAGTCCCCAACTGAGAGCCGTAATAGAGGTAATTTGGTTCTCAAAATCTGTGCCAAGACAGACAAGAATCCCTCCCAGGCCTTTTACATGTGGTTACCCTCCTCATTGATTTACAAATGTAAAGTGCTCATCCAGGTGATGTGAGAGAAGTGGCAGTGTTGATCTATCTGTGCCACTCTCTAACCAGTGAGACACTTTCTTGTGCTTAGACAGCCTAATTGAGGTCATTTCTGTCTGCTTTGGGATCTACGGTGCGCTGGGGTGCTTTAGTGTTCAGATAATTTGCCCATTTTCTGATTCTGACAAAGAATATTTTATGGAAATGCCCCCTTATTCGTGGCACCTTAATGGAGTATGTTGGACTAGTATTCGAGCTGATGAGGTTGTTGTCTGTCACTGATAAATGGAAAAAGCAGAGGAAATGTCACGGATGGGCTTGGCTCCGAAGGGCTTTTTTTTAACTTTCATTTGAAATCAGCAAATGTCTAAGCGCTGTATCTTCAGAGCGTTACGGCACACAATCACAAGGTTACTCTAATTGTTTGAAGCTGTGTGAACCCAGTACGAGGCATCTTATAGCATGTGTCCTCATGTGTAGCAACCATGCGGTCTATCAAAGAGTACTCCAACTCAATTTAAGATAAAGGCATTGCTTTTTTTTTTTTTTTGACAGGTTGAGGTTTCAGTCTACCACATAATTGCTGTCTTCTGCTGTCCTCTGCCTTCTATGAGTAAATCCTGATGGTGTGTCACCAGCCTTACATGACAGCATGAGCACATGATGTCATTTCCATGGGTGTGGGCAATCGATTTACCATGACTCACATTAACTACATAAACACAGGTCTACTCACATACTGGATGCAAATATGATGATTGAACAATATATTAAGTATTATAATATTCTCCAATGGTTTGTCCCCAAATTCTATAACTGGAAAAAACAAAACAATTATTTGTAAGTGATTGATTTTTTTTTTTTATGTCAAACAAAGTTAAAAGTCTTTATGTTATTTGATGACTAGGTCTACTTTTGGGGTTGCCGTATCATGTACATGCTAACAACAATAGGCTTTGTTGTTATTAGCACCATTTGCATGTACATATGTATTTTACATTAGCACTCGATTGTTTACTTAGTGAAGTAGTTAAATGCACATGTATGATTGGTTGTAGTGACACAACCCTCAGCCTCTTATTTTGTAGCCTGTATTTCTTATCTGTTCACAAATGATTTAAAAATATGTTGTATGTATCCAATTTCACTGTGCATAAATATTAAGATCATTCAGTGAAAAAAAACAAAAAAAAACATGTCGAAATTTGAATGCAATCTATTTTGAAATAAATCAAAACATATTGTAATTAACATATGAAAGAGTTACATATGGAACAAATTACGAACCATTTATAATATATTAACCAACACTTAGATGGGTGGAACTAACTGAGTTTACGATACAGTTAGGACGCAATTTATTACAGTTGTTAAAGTTGGCAGTACGTGGAGTCATTCATGATCTGAGCAGAAAACACAAAAAATACAGGTCCTGGGTGGAAGATTTGCATACTTCCACCTAATTATTATAAAATGTGTGTTATTCACTTGCCTCACTAAACATTTTTGTTTCTACACTAAAACATTTTACTCCACCCACAGGGCACCAAGTTATATTTTTTAACTAATAAACTGACAGCTAATATATTAACACATAATAATTTAATTGATTATTGCTGTTGGACTATATTGCTGGGTGCATTTAAAAAAAAAAAAATTTTTCTTTTTTGATGGAGCATTTTTTCAGTGAGAAATCCATCTTAGAGGCGAGTAAGATAACATTTGTGTCACAAACAGTGAATAACAGTGCTGTGTAGCCATAAGATATGTTGCCCTCTGAGGAAGGGTGTGACTATTTGGTTTTTTTGACATTTCCTCTAGTGAAACTCTTGCTCCAAAGGTGCTGTCATCCACCCACATCCACCTACACATGAAACGAATGGTTGATGCAGCAAGCTAAGACAGTCTCTGAGGGATCTTCAAAGGCATTCACAAACTGATGTGGGCGTAGATGAGTGAGGTTCAAGGAAAGTTACATTACACAACTTCATCACATTTATGGCAGTGGTGTGCATACTGTGCAGCTTGGCTATTGGGGGTTTTTTGTTTGTCAGTATTGTGGGGTCACCAGCCGTTGTGTTTATGTTTTTAAAAGCAGCCTGTTTTAAACCGCAAATTAAAAACTTTTGTTCCTCATAACATAATAATTGCATTTGTCTGCTTTTGAGAGTCTTGCTGCCCAGCTTGATCCCAATAATGCATTTAAATGAATAAATAAATAATACATATAAAATAAAATGAAGAAATTAAACTTTTGTGAGTCAAACCAGAATACACAACACAACAAATTGTCATTATTAAATGGTAAACAACTGTCATTGCCACATAAAATGTCTGCCAGCTAAGGTTAGCATATTAGCTAGCTAGCAGCATCTTCTCTGAAACAGCTGAGGTCAAGGCTACTAGTAAGAAAGTTTCCTTATGCTTACCTCCATGTAGATGGAGGATATAACTTACTTATTGTAATAGGTAGCTACAGTATTTCAATGAAATTAATGTAATTTAGCAAATAAACACACGGTTACCTTTGTCTCTATTGCACCATTGAGAAGAATTTCCCACCTCAGCAGCTGTTTTTTCGAGAAACAGAATCAGTCATGGACCTGTAAAAAGAATCATACGGGGACATAAATAGTTATTTGCGTAATGGTGGTACTCTGTTGCACTGTTATCCAGTTTAAAAATCCACCGAAGACCCAGAACTTTCTGTATACAGAGTAGGAGGAAGTGTACGCTCCGCTATGATATTCTCCAGAGTTTCCTGGTCTGAGCCAAGTACGAAAAACAGCAATATATAACACTTATGTGATTTATGAGAGCTATATTTATCACGTTGATATAAACTATTCAACTATTACCAGCCTCCATATTACTCCAGCAATTCATTCACGTCAGCGCACCAAACAATTCCCTCCCTTCTACACTGCCAACCACCAGACTAAACTACTTCCTCATGCTTGTGCCCATATGACTTTCAATAGAGACTTCTCCAAGGAAATAAGAGGAGAGGGGGACATTTCTCAACTCATCCACATGCAGTAAGTGATGATACTGCAATGTATCAAACATTGATCTGAGGCATTTGGGGGAGCCGAGCGTATTAAGAAGGGAGCGCAGTAGACTAATGGGCCTGACTGGGAGACAAATCAGGCCAGACGTACAGCAACACAGCCCTAGGAAATATGGGGACTCGCATCACTTTTATTGCTTTAATGCATTTTAGTGTTAACTGTTAGGTTGAACCTCCATTTGCCGACAATCCCTTTTGTTTTTGTTTTTCTTCTTTATGTTCACTACCTGCACAAGGTTGTGAAAACATTATAGGCATTTTCTGTGTTATTGTTAGTTGCTTATTGCTTATTTGAAAGTATTCTATATTATAGAAATATAAAGTATAACAAAGGCTCTTTTGTATTGCCTTTAATATGATTATAGGGACATTATGGCACACTGAAAATGAAAAATGTGACTGAATTTACAATTTGAGATTAAACAGTATAACCACCGCATATGTTTTACGTGATTACAGCTACAAGAAAATAAGAAAGAAAAGTAGGAAAATAATACAAAACAATAACAGAAAATTGTCATCTCTGCTGCACATGATACAGTGTCTGGCTGTAAGATGTTACCTGTATTTGTCTGAGGTCGTGGACATAGTAAACACTTTAAGCAGTGAGTTCGACAGGAAATATCAGGATATCTTCTCTTCATCATTCATAATTACTTATGTTTTATTCAATTTAGTTATAATTCCTTTCACTGCAGACACAAATGTATGTGGCTTGAAGATACAGTGCATGAAAATTGCTCCCCCTATAGACAGGCAGTATATAAGTAAGCTGGAGGTTGATGACACAGGAGCCTGCAGCGTGCCTCTGATGTTAAAGTCTGTAATAGTTAATTTTCTCTCGTATGGAAGCTGGCAAATGGAAACTATCAAGCAGGCTTTAAATATTATGAAAAATGATGCACACATAACTTACATATGCACACACGCAGCACACCCAAGGAGTCAATCAAAAAATAAACAGATGAAATCGACTGAAAGTTTGAAGATAGAACAACTGTCACAAGGATGATTCGCACTACAAAGAAAGCGGGGAAGACAAGTGAAGGGATCTTTTGAAACCCTAGGTAAATAAGAGGAATCAGGCGTTGAACATCCAGGTAATAACTGATGTTATGACTTGGCATTTGCTCTGACATGCATTTGAGACAGGAACATTAAAAGATATCCACTATTTGACAGGTATCACAGTTCCCTCAGGCAAGAAGGATTCTCATTTTGATGAGTGTGTCAGTCACAGTGAAGCCTGTCGACAAGCCAGATCTCAAGCAGTTGACGTTCAGGAATAACTCTTGCCTCAAAAATTACAAATGGAATATTTGAGCAGCTGTGTGAAGGAAGACTGATTATGACCAAACTATATAAAAAACAAAAAAAAAACCCTAAACATTTTTAATCTGGGGTGCTGAAAATACAAATTTCAGCAAGGCCTCACATTACCATTAATGCCACAAAATGGTTCAAGTCAGTATTCTGTTCATCATGTGTTTCAGACTCAACATATTTTTCTATTTATGATACACTGGAGAGCCTCATTCTTTGAAATAACAATGCGGAAAAGCATTGATTTGAAACATAACATAAGCCACAGCTTCCAGTGTACAGTACATGAGCTCAATACTCAGCAGAGTGCAACTGTCCAAACTCTTAAAATGGATCATTCATAATCAACTTCAATACATTAGTTGTGACTGAAGTTGACAGGGCTGTGGAGAGATGGCGGACGACACAGGGTTTTAAATGCCATGCTCTGCACCAATGTGTGAATAGTCGTTCTGTATGCATTTTTCACTCTGGCATGTGCCATGTTCAGTGTATGACACTCACACTGATTTACTACCCTCTCGCAGCTAAATAATTTACAGGGATATGGCTCTCTGTGCTTTAATGGTTGTTGTATAGAGCTGCTTGCCTTTAAAATGTTCCACAGGCAAGCAGCCATATGCCTGGATGGATGGGAGACCTCTCAGCACTGATTAATAAGCTGCTCAGTACTTCACTGCAAACAGGGTGTCATGAAACACTGCATAACCAGAAGCAGCCGATGGGTCTGCTGAACATGTTGTGTGCTTTGTATGCATTTGTGAATTGGTGCTGAGCTCCACAGGTAATAGATCTGATGTATAAAAAAAAAAAAAAAAATGGATCTCTTTTAAATTTTGATGTGTGCTTTAGTGCCCGTGCACAGATGGGAAATCTATTATAAAATATGAATGGGTCTGGTTTTTTTTTGGTAAATGTTTATGTTTGTCGCTCTAAAGCTCCAGTTCAAAGAAACACACCATCAGTTATTTTGTGGGAGGCCAGACTATTGGTTAGCAAACAAAGCCAAAGTATATGAGTCATTATTATGTCATTTAAACTTCATTTAATGGATGGCGCCAATCAAAAGGCATTGTTAATGTTTAATGACTGGCATTATTATATTCCTTTGTAAAAAAGGAGCCTTGAAATGCAAACAATAATCCAAATGTTTACCTTGTTCAGCACCTGCTGATTATGCTCTCAGATAAAAAAAATGAATCACCTATTCTTTTGAGGAGTGTACACTTCATTCACCTTCAGACCAGGGGTGATTTCCAGGTATTTTACTGAATTATGATTTATTAAAAATGATCTAATTTAAAGGGTGTGTCAGGATGAAGGTAGGAATTATTGATTTAAATCTCACTACTGTCTTCTCAGTCACTGCAGACATGATTCAGTATCAATCTATTCAATCTCAAAGACTGTACAATATAGGACTCTCTTACTGGCTGCAGAGTCTATGGCTTAATGTGCGTCTATCTGGGGTTTTTGACATGAAAATGTTCAAGAACCACTCCTTGAGACAGTCCAAAACTGTGGGGAGGCAGCCAGCATTTTCCAGTTCAGAGCTCAACGCAGCCCAGCGTGGTTTCGACAGGTTGAGTGCCTGCATGCTTTCACTCTGAAACGATAGAACAATATCCCCTTGTTCTTGGCGAAAAAGTAAGAGAATCAACGTGACAGCTGTGAACAAATACGAAGATGATGGGGAAGTCAACCATGTGAGATGCAAAATGTTTTTTGTTTTTTTCTCTCTTAAATCTTGTGAACTTCAAAGCTGTAATTGCTAATTTGATCCGTGAGTTGTGTGATACACTGTCTCATGGTAAAGTGCTCCACTGTCTGTCAGTGTGTCGGTTGGGAGTTCGAGATGATCACATTCGAGAACAGAGACTATATAAAACGCATCGTACTGGATTCGTTTTAGGCTATGAAGATGACCAGAAAACTGCTTTTAATTAGTAACAATTATCATCCGTTTAATCATATGCGGATCACTTCTACATGAGCGCAGTCAGTAATGGGAAAATGAGCTGTTCACATTGTTAATGTCAACATACTGTATGTAAAATTTTAAAGTTAACTGATTTACAGAGTTAAATCCATACGTGCAAGGCATCTGCCTAATGTGGCTGTAATCTAATCTGTGTCTCAACCTGCAATTCTCCTCATTTAGTTTTGTGTGTCTGTACCAATTATTATTTCTACACATACAGTAATGCGTGTTCACACTTGACACTCTCGACACTTTTGTTTCTGCCTGTTAGGTTTTAATAAGCACTCATAGGGCACAGGGATATATCTTTCTTGTCCTTTCCTAGTTTCCCTACAGACAACTCTTTGACTGTATTTGGCTGAAATACACGTTAAAATCCCAGTGAAAGCTGCAGTCTTTCTGCACATCGCAGTGCCAACACACAGTTGTCCCTGTATTTTTCTATGTGCTATTTAATGGCTCATCCATCTCATCTGTTCAGTCTAAATGTGCTTGTTGAAAACTATGTGAAGTCTGGTCTCTGGTTCAGGTTTAATTTCCATACACACTGTACACTGTGAGCTTTTAGCTGTTCTGTTAGCTGAGACTCTTCGGAGTGAGACCTGGCTCTTGTCCACAAAAAGTTGTCGTTTGAGTATCACATGGTTAGTGGTGCTTCCTAGGGCTATATTTATGTACTCTAACTGTATCCCCTTTCATTGAAACCCTAACCAGTGGGTGATTTGTCTCCATAAGAGAGTGCCATTTACAAGCAGCCATGCTGGGGTGGGACCCCAACCAGAGGACTTGTTAATAGCACACATCCACTTCTCACCAGATGCTGTCCAGAACAAACCAACATATACTGAGAGACATGTCGGAACCAATTTTCTCTGAATGCTTGACCACAGTGTTAAACTTTAAATAGGTTTTAATTTAACTTTCATTTATTATTATTATTATTTTTTTTATTATTTTTTAAATCTGGCACCATCATACAGTGAATTTGAAATAAAGTATTTGAGAAGTAGTGTGTAATTTTGGCAAAACATAATTATTCAGACGTCAAAAGGAAAACATGAGACGTTTATCATTAGCCCATTATATACTGTATGGTAATACTGTAAGTAATCTGACAGTCAGGTGATAGATTCTGTACATTTTGGTGCAGATGAATAATCAGTCAACCGAGATCTCTTTGAATTTTACAACAACACAATCACGTTAAAATAAAATAAAATCTAAATTTTAAGATTAAATTAGATTTCTGTAAGTCAGTTGGAGCCCCACAATAACACTTTAATGAATACTCAATAAACACACCAAAACATACAAAATAGTCATGTCAATAGTCAAAATAAGTCATGTTTGTTTTGAACATTACTCTGCTTCTCCAAAAAAAACAAAAGTCCAGAAAATCTTAACTTCTTGTGCTTCAGCCGAGCACCACAGTGTCATAAAGACACTGGCGTCTTACTTCATTGTTTGCTTACAGTCAAATGTCCAACGTTCAATTTGTCAATCTTATATCTGTCAATGACTCTGTCAGCAAAATAAACCACCTGACAGACATGTATACCGTCAGTGATTACATTTGGCTTTGTGATCACAGTATATTGGTATACAAAAGTGGCAGCAGCGTAAATGACATCTGATGACTTCCTACTGTTTGTTATTCTTTAGTGATCAAATTACTGAGGTTTTATTCTTCATTCAATACTTTTAATGTGGATTCATGTTATTTTGTGTGTGAATATGTTTTGGGTGACGCAGTGAATCAGTTGATGAATTCCCGACTCCTTTAAGAGATGATAATCAGTTTTTCCATACTGTATACACACACATAAACTGAGAAGCCTTTTTAAATACACCAAGGCCATTGAGGGCAACCTTGTATAGACATTATGCGCACCACTCGTCACTACTTGGATCAATCGGGAAAATCTCTCTCTCCCTCTCTCTCCCCTTCTCAATGTAATTGCCCTCCATTTAATAAAAAGAAATAAAAAGATTTATTGAAAATCAGATCTCAGATTATGGGCCCTGATGACAGCATAAGAAAAATGCAGAATTTACTGTCTTGCTTTTACAGCCGGATTTCAGAAATAATTGTTGTGGGACATGACAGTGAGTTAGCAGTTATAAACCTGTCCTCCATATAAATTACCTAATCAGGAGATCCCAGTGGTTATATAAATTGAGCCACTCATTCCTCTTCAATGGCCTGTGTGTGCATATAAAACCGCAACGACCATCATATACTTCACAGGAAAAGGGGGTAGCTGTTGCTGTTTACAGAGTTAGGGGGAAATGGATGACTTTTTGCATGCTCAATCAACTGTGAAATGTCCATTTAATCATCCCCAGAAACCCCCCTGGTTTATTTGTGCTGCAGCACAGATTTACATTTCCAAACATCCCCCATATTAATCATTACTTCATCACGCCCTCCAACTGACAAGAAGCATAAACCACCTCAGTGTACTGCCCTGTCGACTAATGTGTGTATGTTTCTGTCTAGGAGTGCATTTGTGTGTATGGGAGCGTGTGTGTGTGTGCGTGTGTGGGTGTGTGGGTCAGTGTGAGGGAAAAATCTGCCCTTTGATTCACTCACCACTCACTGTGTCCAGCAGAAATATTGAGTTTTAGTGGCATGATTGCATTTTTTTTTATCCTCTGAGGTTTTTGAAATACAACTTTTCAGGCTGGAGAAGCCAAAAGGGAGTCACTCACATGTAGTCTTTCTTCTAGAGAGGAAATCAGAATGATTGATGTTATTTTTCAGGAAACAACATCAAGGAAAAACACATGAAGTAAAAATGGCACATACTATCTTTTTTTTTTTTTTTAAAGGGTAAACTGGCTTTAAAAATAGTCAGCATTCAGTTTGACCTTTGGGTAAAACACTAAGTTTTAACAAAATGCTACGAAAAAATATTGAGGCCAGAATTGTGCTTGTTGCAAAAAACAGCATCCTGGTCCTCAGAACAAGACAGCTCGAGTGATTTACACATACTGTACTGCACCAGGAGTACCTTGGCAGAGCCACTCTACCTGATGCTGTAATGAAATTCAGGGCGTTTCACCATCAACAATGAATCCTTCATAAAAGAGTGAAGTATGAGTTTATCACCCAGGATGAGAAGCATGTTACATTTGCCACTTTAAACAAGATGAATGGGTCACTCAGCCATTTACATTCTCATACATTTTTATGACTCTGCCACGAAGTGAATTTGATCTATTGGTAACAAGATAAATGATGGGCATAAAGCTTTGGCAGTTTTGACTTAAAACAATCTTTCATTTGATGCTCGTCTTTTACTTTTACATGACGCACCGTCTGTCTTCACAACCTTGTGCTCAAATAGTTGAAGACTAAGGAAAAAAAAAAAGGCAACCTTGTGTCGTTCTTGACAAGAATCTTTACATCCAACACAAGGAATTTCACTTAACACCACATATTTTACGCGTTACATATATGTGTTAACAGTGATGGGAAACAGGTTAACCTCCGAGGTGCACAAAGGGATATTTTGTTCACACCGGTCGATGGAGATGCTCAGCCGACGATGGGAGTTTGCCTTGTGGTAGCATGAAAAGCAGCTGAAAGCTTCACTTTGCAGTTGCCAGCTCCTTTCAGGACTTTTTTTTTTTTCTTCTTTGAAATGATGCTTGTATGTATATTTGAATGTGGAATTCCAGTAGCACGGAAACAGTGCTGGGTCACAGGAAATATCCCGTCAAAGAATGATGAAGGATGGTGAATGGAGCTGTCCGAGGGATCAGAGTGATGGAAAAAGGCATCTCTCTCTGTCTATGTGTCCATGTTCTTCTTTGTCTTCTCTCTCATTCTGTTATTTTTTGTACGCTCGGTGTTGACTGGTTGGATGAACCTTTTAGCTCTATGAACAGCAGATTAAAAATATTACTGTCAGAGCCCCATGGATGGATCCTTGTGGAGGCCTCAGCACCTCTGTGTTGTAATTTAAAAACAGCCTTGGTCCATTTAGTCACCAGTGAGCGAGGGCGGTGCAGTGTGGACAGAATGATGTATCACCTGGTCCGGCTAAATGACAATTTTATTTCTCACCTCCACTTTCACTGCGAAATATTACTAGCGCACTTTTCTCCATGGCAACTTTTGATTGAACCTAATGTCAGTCAAGCTAACTGGCGGGTGAGTTTGCCATGAAAACACTGACATCATCCTCTTAAGCTGGGCTCGAACAGTGATTTGTTTATTAACAATACATGCCAACAGCACATTTTGATGTGTGCATATGCATTTGACTGTGAGGTTTGTTTAAGTAATGCTTTGTAAGACAGGGATGGAGAAGGCCACTGGGAAGAGAAACAGGAAGTACAACAGACGGCCTTTGTTTGGGTATCTATGATGAGGACTGTAATTTACACCCTAATAGTTGACGCCATTGCTGCTAGAGGCAGCGCCACTCTGAGGGAGACATGGAGAGAAGGAGAAAGCGGGAAAGAGCTCCATCATGGAAAAGGGAGCTCCTGTCTACTGCATTGGTCTGGGACAAAGCTGAGAGCTCCCAGACGCCCCCGTATGATTAATGACTTATGGCCACACTGTGTGGAAGACTGGTAATTAGCTACAGGCTGATTAAAGACAAGTAAACTTCTGCTGATAACCCGATTCTGTTTCTCCCCAGCGCTGACACTGGCATGTGGAAGCTCTTACTGCCAGGGTTGCAAGAAACAGACCAACACTGAGTATGATGAATGTAGTCTCCAACAGGCGTATACAGGCTCTAATTTAAAACTATTTAGCGTGTGACATATTGGCATTGTGCTCTCTCTGTCTCCCCCCGTTCATGTTCGTGGTTTGTGACGCCCGTCCAAGTTTCAGGGAGCTGTTGTTTTGAGTCTGCGCCTGGCATATTCATGAATAAAGTTTTGTGCTTGCTCCCTCCATTTGCTCCCCCTGTGTGTGTGTGTTTTTTCGTTTTTTTTTTTGTCCCTGTTCATAGATTTTGTTCCAAACATTTGCATTTTCTATATTAGCGTACAAGGAGAGTGGCAGCCTGCCACGAGAATACGTCAACTACTAGATTTTACAGTTCTGGCTGTCCAGAGACAGACAGGAGAGATAAAGCTGGGCCAGAAAGTGGACAGCATTACACTGGATTTTCCTTATGAGACAAAATGTGAGCAGAGTTAGCTTAGGCATGAAAAGGATGAAAATACCTCCAAGTTCTTCACCAGCAGCCAAAACAACCCACACAACAGTCCAAAGTGTTGTCTCTGTATTTTCATGAGGCGGGACTATTCCCCCAAGGTAAACAGATGGAGCAAAAAGAATAATGGATAGCAACATTAAATAAAGCTGATGTCAGTTGTTTTGCAGTTGAGCTTAGAGAGTATACCACGGATTCTGAAATTAGTGTCACTGTTACTTAATAAGTACTGTGCCCTGTAATCATCCTGCTCAGATGCAAATATAATGTCATAACAAGATGCGATGCAACAGATGTATCCATTTCTCCTCTAAAAATGTAACATCAGAGACTACTACCGGCTTTGCAGGAGGCAGTTCGCTACAACCAATCGTGCAACCCAATTTGTCTGTGGCATGTGACAAATGGGCTCTTCTCGAAATGAAACACAGGAGCTGCTTGTGCGTCTATAACATACACACGCGTAAGAGTCTCTGGTAGCGAAGGGACAATGCCACAGGGCAACCGTATGTGTGCTGAAATGAAATGCCTGGCCACCCACTCTTATCCTTTTATCACCCCTCTCATAATTAGGTTGGTTAACATACTGCCGTGTATGCAGTCATATTGACTGGAAGCTTAATCACATTACTATTGAGTTCCCGTTCCTGCTTGCCCCAGGTGACGCTTGTAAGTCCAGAGTTATGGCCCTAACCTATGGGAGGAAATTAGCTGTGGACACAAGTTTGTTCTTGTTCTCCACCCTCTGCGTGAAAATATTTAGCAGGCAGGGCGGGCGACAACACTGTGAGAAATGGAAGGGGAAGCTGTTCTGAAGGCTGTAAGACAGAGCAGGTACTTTAAGCTGATTCAGCCACAAGGGAGCGCTGTCGCGCTCCATTGGGCAGAGCGCTGGTGAGAGAGAGAAGAAGAGACTGACACCGGGACAGATGCAGAGTCGGAGAAGAGGTTACGTCGATACATTGTAGCGGTTGATCAGCTGTTTGTGGTTCAGTGTGCGTCCAGAGAGATGTAAGTTACATAGTTAGTTGTTGGATGCATTTTTTGGTTGTTGCTATATTTTACCTGTTATTACTGTTATATGCTAGCTAAAGTTAGCTCTGCTGTTACAGTGTGCATTTCTAGCAGTTAGCTATCATTTCTTATGGCTTAAACGGCAATTTATGTTATTTATGCTACTGCCCGTTTCCCTGCTGTCAGTTAAACATGCAGTATTATATATATTCCCTTTGTATGTCACGTTATATAATTTCATGCTAATGATGCCTGATTATTATTTGTATTTGTGCTGTAAACAAGCATATGGGGAGCTGTTTATTGATGGCTGTTATTGTTTTTGTTTATTCCAGAACCACACACACGCAAACACACCCACCAGCAGTATTTATACACCTGTACAGCTGTGTACTGAATTAAAGTGCCATAAAGGGATCGACTGTTTCCGGCTTCTTCATTATTATTTAAGTCTTGGGGGAACTTTATGGACTGCGTTCTAACAGACGCACACTTCGCGATTGCAAATACAGAGTAGCCAGTTTATGAACGTTAAGCCTCCTTCACATATGGTCCTTCGAGCCGGATAAGGCAATTACGAAGTGATAATGGCTCATGTTCCCCCAAGTGAAGATGTACGCCCACGCCGGCAAATGCGGCAACCGAGATGGATGGATGATTATGAAGGATACACCATCCCACAGGCTGTAACCTACCCTGTAGGCACATATGCTGCGGAGGAGCAGACTGACTGGAGCAGTACAGAGGGATTCGCCGAGATGACACCCCTCACCCCACACCGACTACATCATACTCAGTATTCTGCTGAGTCCATAGAGGCATCTCCCAGTCACGTCAGAGCCGCAGCACCTGTGTATGTGAGTACGCCATGGCCATATCAGGGCCCACCTGTAACGATGAATGTGTTGCAGCAAATACAAGAGGATAATAGGAGGCTGCAGCTGATGGTGAGGGATATGAGACGTCAGATGGACAGAAGTGGTGTAGTCCCCCCTGGTTTACAGTCTGCACAGCTGCACTATCCACAAGAGACTCACCCCCATGCTGCAGAGAAGGGCACCAGGTCTCCACCGTCACGATCACCTGTTTTGCATCCACCACCTGGGACGCGTCGTCCACAGTCAGGAGCATGGGACAGCCGGCCATTGCCACCACCCCCTTTGCAGGCCACACCGCCACCTCTGCCAAGGGAGCTGTACCGCCTACCCGCTGTACAGGACAATAACATAGCAGATGATGATTGGCCGCTGCCTCCCCCACCAGTAGCCTTCCCCAATGATGATTATGAGCAACCAAGGGTGCAGCCTACACCCTTAGGACCACAACCTGCTGATACAGTAGAAAACCTTAGAGAACGTCTGCAGCAGTTGGAAGCACGGCTGTCATTAGCTCCCTCTGTGCGGTCAGAACCACACTATTATAGTGTGCAGTCGGTTGCACCCCCACAACGGCCAACTTTATCAGGGCTACTGCCTAGCAGTAACGAGAGGACATACAGAGGCCCGGCACCGTCGATCCCTAAGTTCACACGGGGTGACCCCAGAGAGTTTTCCAGACTGAAGCTTGCACTTGACAATATTCTTCCTGCTGATGCGACAGAGATGTTCAAGTACCAAGTGCTCTGTGACCACCTCAAGTTTGAAGAGGCTCTTTTGATAGCTGATTCCTATAGCAACTCCTTATTCCCTTACTCCGACACAATGGCTTCCTTGACCAAACAGTACGGTCAGCCCCACCAACTGTCTCTACAGCGGATTGCAGAGCTCATGGAGGAGCCCGCTATCCGAGCTGGTGACACTGTAGCATTCAGGAGGTTCGCTCTGAGAGTCCGAGCTCTAGTTGGGATGCTCGAGCAACTAGGTGAAGATGGGCGCATTGAGTTAAAGTGTGGGTCTCACGTGGCTAGACTAATGAAGAAGCTTCCCCAGGATCTCCGCGCCACTTTCCGACGACACCTTCACTCTTGGAAGGCGGGAATCCCGTCATTGATGGACTTTGCGGAGTGGCTTGACTACGAACTGGAAATCCAGGAGGACGGTGACCGGTTCGACAAGATAGAGGATGTCACGAGAGGGAGGAATTGGCCTAAGAAAGAGTGGGACAAGGATAAGAGAGCCCCCAGGAAGACCATGAATGTTCTGCATGGTACCGCCCATGACACAACCTCCCAAGCAGATCAAGCTGAAGTCTCAGATCACCATGAGACCAAAGACAAGCCCAAAGTGTATTGCCCCTACTGCAGCAATACGGAGCACTTCCTGGATCAGTGCTTGAACTTCAAGCAACTAACCAAGGAGCAGAAGATAACCTGGGTGAAGGCTAATAATCGTTGCTGGCGTTGTGGACGGCACCATCAGGCCGCCCAATGTAGGCTGAGACTCCTATGCAAGATGTGCAAAGGGAAGCACCTTGAGGCCTTGCATGAAGTAAATCTACGTCCTGGCAGGAATGAACGTGTTGCAGGGCATATGACTGGTGCAGAGTTGAAGTCGGCGACAGATGTTTTATACCTGGACCGACGTGCTGGCTGCAATCAGGTCCTTTTGAAGGTCAGTAAGGTGCTACTGCGCAACGGCGACCACACACTGGAGACGTATGCCATCCTGGATGATGGCTCAGAGAGGACGATCCTCCTCCAGGAGGCTGTTCAGAGGCTGCAGCTTCAAGGAACTCCAGAGAGCCTCACCCTGAGAACAGTTCGGCAGGACTTGAGAACACTACACGGCTCATCAGTGACCTTCAAGATCTCTCCCACTGGGGAGTCAGCAAAGACATTTACGATTGAGGGAGCCTTCACTGCAGGCGGATTAGGTCTTGCTGAACACTCTTACCCAGTGAAGGGACTTCAGCGCAGATATAAGCACCTCAAGAGGCTCCCCCTGCAGCCATTCACAGATGTCCACCCTCTCCTCTTGATAGGTTCGGACTGTCCGCACCTGGTGACCCCGATCGAACCTGTACGTCTCGGCCCACCTGGGGGCCCAGCTGCCGTGAGGACCAGGCTTGGCTGGACTCTTCAAGGGCCAGTCCGGTCTCTGAAACAGTGCAGCCGCCCACAGCAGTGTCTGTTCGTGTCCACCACCTCCCCAGCGGCTGAACTCTTCAATCAGGTAGAGAAGCTTTGGCAGCTGGACACCCTGCCGTATAGGAACGAGAAGCTGGTGACTAGGTCCCGGCGAGACCAAGAGGCCATGAACCTTCTAGAAGCAAAGACTAAGAGAGTGGAGGTGGATGGGGTCCTCAGATACGCCACTCCACTGTTGCGGGTGAGTAACATGCCTACACTCACAGCGCAGCCAGAAGCTGTACTTCCCAGCCTACGTAGCACAGAGAAGCGTCTTGGCAGAGACCCGGTAAAGGCGGAGGCGTATCAGGCAGAAATCACAAAGCTGAAGAAAGCAGGCTATGCCTCCAGAATTAGCCAAGAGCAGGCAAAGACTTCTAAGGAGTCATGGTTTATTCCCCATCACCTGGTCACACACAATGGGAAGGATAGAATTGTGTTCAACTGTTCCTACACCTATAGGGATGAAACCCTTAATGAGCTACTGATGTCTGGCCCAAACCTGGGTGCATCTCTACTGGGTGTCCTGCTGCGGTTTAGGGAACATTCCATCGCAGTCAGCAGTGACATAAAGGGAATGTTCCACCAGGTGAGGCTGCTGCCTGAAGACCGCCCGCTGTTGCGCTTTCTCTGGCGTGACCTGAGGAGAGACTCCCAACCTAGTGTATATGAGTGGCAGGTCCTTCCATTTGGAACTACTTGTTCCCCATGTTGCGCCATATACGCTCTACAGAGGCATGTACATGATCACACCCACCCAGGGGATGCAGTGCGTGAGTCCATCGAGAACCACTTCTATGTGGACAATTGGTTACAGAGCTTCCCTACTCCAGAGATGGCCAAAGATGTCACAGACAAGCTCAGGGGGCTGTTACTGGAGGGAGGCTTCGAACTGCGACAGTGGGCCAGCAGCACGCCCGATGTCATCGGCCACCTTCCCAAGGAGATCAGGTCAGAGAGCAGTGAACAGTTGCTGAATCACACAGATATGGACCCTCAAGAACCTGCCCTGGGGCTGCGTTGGTTATGCCACTCGGATACGCTGCAGTATAAGTCACGGCCGATGGAACGCCCCCCTGCCACCATGAGGAACATTTACAGGGTATTGGCCAGCCAATACGACCCCATAGGGTTCCTCACACCGTACACTACGAGGGCCAAAGTGCTTGTGCAGCAGCTATGGGACAAGAAGCGAGAGTGGGACGACCCTCTGCTGCCCGGTGAGTTGCTCACGGCATGGCAAGAATGGGAGAACGAGTTACAACACCTGGACAACATCAGACTGCCTCGCTGCTATGTGACTCCAGTCATGGACCATACAGCCACTAAGCGAGAAGTTCACATCTTCTGCGATGCATCTCAACGTGCATATGGCAGTGTGGCATATCTACGCACAGAGGATGTAGATGGACATGTGGAGGTGGCATTCCTGACAGCCCGATCCAGAGTGGCCCCCAAGCGTCAGCTCTCCATGCCACGGTTGGAGCTGTGTGCTGCGCTCACAGGTGCTCAGCTCGCAAGTGTACTGACCCGCGAGCTCACATTGGAGATAACCAGGGTGGTTATGTGGACGGACTCCACAACTGTTCTGTCTTGGATCCAATCAGACTCTTGCCGCTTTAAAGTGTTTGCAGGTACCCGTATTGCAGAAATTCAAGAGTTGACTGATAGACAGGCCTGGCACTACGTGGAGACGTCAGAGAACCCAGCGGACGACCTCACCCGGGGGAAATCACTGCAGGATCTCTCCGGTGAGAATCGCTGGATCCATGGACCCTCGTTCCTGCGGCTGCCACCCGACCAGTGGCCAGTGCACCCAGTCACAATGAGTAAAGACCTCGCTGAAGAGCTGAGAAGGCCCACTACCTGCCTGGTTAGCACGGTACTTGGCACCAACCATTCCCTACCTGACGCTCAGCAGTTTAGCACCTTCAGTGAACTGGTGAAGGCGACTGCGGGGTACCTTCATGGGGCGGCTGCGGATGCAAAAGGGACCCCTACAGCAGAGGAGTTCAAGGAGGCCGAACTTCGCATCCTGCAGTCTGCCCAAAGAGACAGCTTCCCTGAAGAACTCCAGTGTCTAGCAGCTGGGAAACAAGTCCCTTCTTCCAGCTGCTTACTCACACTGGCTCCAGAATACGATTCAACATTCCAGTTGATACGAGTGGGAGGTCGACTGCGGCGCTGCCAAGATCTGGAGGACGACGTGATCCACCCTGTGGTTCTTGACCCGAGACATGCTGTGACCAAGCTGCTCATCCGACAAGTGGATCATGAGCTGAGACACCCCGGTGCAGAGCGACTCTTCGCAGAGCTCAGAAGGAAGTTCTGGATCCTTCGTGGTCGTGAAGCCATAAGAAGAGAGCAGCGCTCATGCCCTGAGTGTCAGAGATGGAGAGCCCAACCTGTTAACCCCAAGATGGCAGACTTGCCTCCCGCGAGGCTCAGGCTGCATCAACCAGCTTTCTATTCTACAGGGATTGATTGTTTTGGTCCGATGCAGGTCAAGGTCGGCCGACGGAATGAGAAACGTTGGGGTTTGCTCTTTAAATGCCTCACAACGAGAGCAGTTCATATTGAAGTGCTGTCCAGCATCAACACGGACTCCTTCCTGATGGCCTTGAGAAGATTCATATCTCGTCGCGGTAAACCAGCAGAGTTGCTCTCAGACCAGGGCACCAATTTCCGAGGTGGGGATAGGGAGTTACAAGAAGCTTTTCAAACCCTCCATCCTTCTCTCAAAGCCCAGCTGGCAGGGTACCAGATAAAATTTCGTTTCAACCCGCCTAGTGCACCCCATTTCGGAGGTTCCTGGGAGAGAGAAATCAGGTCTATCAAGGCTGCTCTGACTGCTACCCTGAGCTCACAAGTTGTTAGTGGAGAAGTGCTGACCACCGTCCTGATTGAGATTGAGGGTATTCTCAATTCCAAGCCTCTCGGCTACGTATCATCCGACGTAGCAGACCCGGACCCGGTCACCCCCAATTTGTTGCTAATGGGGCGGCTAGACCCTTCTCTACCTCAGGCAGTGTATCATGACTCAGAGCTGCTCAGCCGTCGCCAATGGAGGGCCTGTCAGGTGCTGTCCGATCGCTTCTGGGTGCGGTTCCTACGCCATTACCTGCCCACATTGCAAACCCGGTCCAAGTGGCAGTCGGACACCTCCCCTCTTCAGTTGGACACTATCGTGATGATCGTCGATCCTCAACTGCCCAGAGCATCATGGCCTATTGGGAAAATCAGCAACGTGATCCATGGGGCTGATGGGCTGATTCGTACAGCGGAGGTCAAGGTCCAGGACCGCACCTACATCCGACCTGTGAGCCGTCTCATCAGGCTCCCTGCTGTACCAGAAGAAAGTGAACAGTGATAGACTGAATACTGCAAATTTGCGAGAGCAAATTTGGGGGCGGCTGTTCTGAAGGCTGTAAGACAGAGCAGGTACTTTAAGCTGATTCAGCCACAAGGGAGCGCTGTCGCGCTCCATTGGGCAGAGCGCTGGTGAGAGAGAGAAGAAGAGACTGACACCGGGACAGATGCAGAGTCGGAGAAGAGGTTACGTCGATACATTGTAGCGGTTGATCAGCTGTTTGTGGTTCAGTGTGCGTCCAGAGAGATGTAAGTTACATAGTTAGTTGTTGGATGCATTTTTTGGTTGTTGCTATATTTTACCTGTTATTACTGTTATATGCTAGCTAAAGTTAGCTCTGCTGTTACAGTGTGCATTTCTAGCAGTTAGCTATCATTTCTTATGGCTTAAACGGCAATTTATGTTATTTATGCTACTGCCCGTTTCCCTGCTGTCAGTTAAACATGCAGTATTATATATATTCCCTTTGTATGTCACGTTATATAATTTCATGCTAATGATGCCTGATTATTATTTGTATTTGTGCTGTAAACAAGCATATGGGGAGCTGTTTATTGATGGCTGTTATTGTTTTTGTTTATTCCAGAACCACACACACGCAAACACACCCACCAGCAGTATTTATACACCTGTACAGCTGTGTACTGAATTAAAGTGCCATAAAGGGATCGACTGTTTCCGGCTTCTTCATTATTATTTAAGTCTTGGGGGAACTTTATGGACTGCGTTCTAACAGACGCACACTTCGCGATTGCAAATACAGAGTAGCCAGTTTATGAACGTTAAGCCTCCTTCACAGAAGCACAATGTTCTACATAGAGCACCAGTCTAAGGCATGAAAAATGCAGGAAGAGCAGAGAGAGGTGCAGCATGTGTTAGTTTGGCTGGCAGTCCATTAGGCCTGATAGACATTTCACTTACCAAAGTCAAATATAACAGTCTAGCATTCATTAATATGAGGAAGGGTCCGGGGAATCAAACCCACCATCTGGTTAAGACGACAGTATAATCTACAACTCATGATTAGGTCTAAGGAGTGGAATTTCACTTTAATCTTTTTCAGGGCTTGAAATTTCCATCTGCAATGTGCGGCACATCATTTTTCTTCAAGACAAATGTGCTGTTTTTCATGTTCCAAAATTAGATCAGAAGAAAACGATTAATCATGTCATGGCCTGGGAAAGGAAACAAAGATCTGATTTTCCTCTCTTCTCTCTCTCTCTCTCTCAGCACTCATGCCCCTCCTCTTCCCTCACCTCTTCCTTTCCTTCCTCTCTAGCCTCCTCTCATCCCCTTCGTAAGACCTTCCCCTCCCCACCTCCTCTCTCTATCTCTTATCCTACGCCTTTCCCTTCGCTCTATTTTCTCCCATGATATGGACAGCATTCCTGAGCCATATCTTCTTCCTTGTCTTCATGTGAGTTATTTTTCCTCTTCATTGCTCGGCCCTGACTTCAAAAGAAAGGATACGTAGGCTTGATGATTAATATGAAATGACGCGGCGTCTTCAATTAGCATAGCCTTCTTTCTTCTCCTCCGCCCTCCCTACGGCTGTGAACAACAGATGGCAGCCTGTTTGTATGTGACACCACAACCAAATCTAAACTGGGAAGAGTGCAAGTCATCGGGACTGCAAATTAGTGAGGCCACACAACTGTCAGGTGCTGGCCTCCACTGACAGTTGTAGCCCATTACAGGAACATTGATGTTTTCACAGTGTGACAAAAAGGATTCCTTTTTTCCCCCTCCTTACAGAGGACCTGTCTGTCAGCCAGCTCTCAAGTCATAACAAATCACTGGCACTCAGCTGAGGCTGAGCATTGGGAGCGTCAGGGGAAGATAAATGACCTGCAGGCCTTTGAAGTGCTTTGGCAGTTCAGATGGCTCGGCGGCGCTGACAGAGAAATATACACAACAGCGTAACCAATAATGAGAACATTAAACATTCCTGCCTCCTGACAGGCTGACAGGAAAGCCCAGCCTGACATCAATCATCTTCCGAGGCATAACCTTGACAATTAGTCTCCTCTCTGCCTCCAGCTCTCACCCCGTGCTCTCCAGACTCCAATACCCAGACTGCACTAGCTGCCAGGCTCAAAGCGGATAGGATGCGGGGGTGAAGATGACAGCAGGAAGGCACAAAGGAATGAGGGCCACAATCAGTGGACCAAGACAGATTCCCTATCCGCATATGTACCGTAGGTGACAGCAGATGTGGGCCCAAACATGTCAGGGAATCACACTGGATTTATAATGTCATCTTTACCAGGATGGCAGTGAAACCGCTGCCTTCTATTCACTTTTCATTCACTGTCTCTTCAAGGATTCAAGGATTCAAGGAGTTTTTATTGTCATTACAACACATGTAAACATGGGATGCAACGAAATTGGTTTCCCCTGGTCCTGGAGCAGCCCAATTATCCAAATATAAAATAAAATAAAAAAATAAAATAAGATAAAATAAAATAATGTCATTCTTAATCACACCAATTCCAATTTGCCCAAAGAATATCACATTTTTTAGAAACGACAGTATGCTTGTATTTTATGTGGATGTTGATGAATATTCTTTGTATGTTCATCATTATATAGAGACACCTAAAAAATTTAGGGTCGCAACCTTGTAGCTATTTTTTTTTTAACTAATCATGCAGTGTGTGTATTTAACTTCGCTTACTTGTGAACAAAACTGGAGAAGGGAGTAATATATAGTTTATATTTCCAAGGTGTGTTAGGACTGAATATATTATGTAGTATGTATTTTATCTTTATTTGTAGAGTCAAGATTTCCTTCAAATTGTTGGTTTTGTTAGTCAAATTAGTTTATTTAATATGACAAGAAATCTATTTAGAGCTAAACTGCACAATCCAAACACTCATGTCTCTCAATAATAGGTACTGAAACAGCACAAGAAGGCAAAGTCCCCCAGCGATGCCATTTCTGAGTACAGTCTTTCACTTGTGTTTCCTCCATTAGCCATCTGCATGTAAATCAACACAGACAAGCTGACCCCCAAAATGTTTATGTTCTCCGGTTTCCAGCACTTGTGCGCTACTCTGGCCGAACATTATGTTGCTGCACCAGAAGAGATGATTTATGTGGAATGAAGACATTTCCCCTTTGACTAGCACATTTGCGAAAAGGTATGTCAAGGATGTGAGGTGCCTGGTACAGGCAACCTTTCAAGAGAGTATTTTTTACCCGCTTATTGGAAGAGCAATAAATATCTGGGCGACAGGGCCTTCTCATGGTTACAAAGCTTACCTGCAACTGAGCTGGATAATTAGCAAGCCCTGAAGATGATGAATGACTTTCATTACCCTTTGGGACAGGGCAAACTAAATGAGGACACAGCTAATTGCCGTGCAAAGCAGTCTGGCATGATGGGGAAAAATGCAAGCCCTCTCTCTCAGTCCTTCTCTCTGTTTCTTTGCTCTGGTAAAAAAAAAAGGGGGCCCTGTTGCGGTTGTGGGGCTGTGATCTCCCTCTGCACCCTACCTTGCTGCCCGCAGGAGTTCACGGACTGTCCATAAATCAGGAGCTGCTTACAGCTTAAACTACCCTGAGTCATCAACATGCAATAAGCTGAGTGACAGATTCCATCCTGACTACATTACACTCTCAGTTCAAACAGTCTTGTTCTTACTCTACTTTCTCATCACTCTCACCTTAACTCCCGTCTCTGTATCTCTGCCTGCCAGCCACATCTTGAACTTCTTAAAAAATCCAAACTCATGCGGGCACGGTGAGGGTAAAAACAAAAGCTGGTATAATCATAAGATCTCTGTCTCTGCCAAGCGTTTTAAGGGGGAGGGAGAGGCTATAAGAGGACCGGGTATGAAAAGTGTTTCCAGAAGCAGCTCTCTCAGGAGTTCCAGTGGTCGAAGCTAATGTCTAAAATGGTGGGGTTAAGTATGTTGGCATCCGTTACAACAGCAAAGCCCTGCTCTCCCGCTGACATGCCAATTCAATTCAAGCAAGCTTCTCATTTATTATGGGATTCGGGGTGGGGTAGTGATGGAATTGGGTTTGGAGGAGAGCTGCAAGTTTTAAAATGTGAGTGATTTATGGGATTATAGAACAATGAGATGATTTATTGATGAGGAAGTCGTTTGTAGTTTCCAAAATCAAAGTAAAGTTATAATCCTTAAATTAGCATTCATGGACTTTTTGGCCACTTGGGGCAGCGCAACATTCAATACACAACACAACATTAACATATAGCAACATTAGCATTCATTTGTTGCGTTTCTGGCTATCTGGTGAATTTAAGTGGTCTGTTGGTCTAATGCATGTAGTGTACAGTAGGACTCCATGCTCCAAGCCTGTGGATAATTGTCACTACAAGCAGCTTATTTCATAGTTACATTAATCATTACATACAATTCAAAATGTTCAAATATTGAACTTTTTAATATTAAAGTAGATTTCAGTCTTGATTGATTTGACACAACCTCTGGTTACCGGTGGTAATAGATATAATAAAGTGCTATAATACAAATCCCACAGATCGATTCCAAATTACACGTACTGTATGTTGACCACTGGGGGCAGAAAACGAGCCGTCAGTAACTGCTCTGTCAGAAATGCAAGAGAAAGAGAACAACTGGTGTGTGTGTTTACAGCTGAAACAAAGTGTGGATGAGGTGATTCATGACATCAGTGTTTTAGTAAAAAACGACTGGAGAAGACCATCAACATGGTAATACTGAAGTAGTATGCAATTAGAATAAAGCAAGAGAAAGAAGTATTATATAGTGTAAATGTAAAATAAATAAATCAGTATCATATTGTTGTTTTTTTTTAATCTATATATTATAACAGCAACATTTGAACTTCTCTTGGCATTAATAACTAATTATTGTAAATGCAACATTATCATAATTGTTCCACAATAAGTGTCGGTGTAGTAATATATGGTCTATTTGATCAGATTTACTGACACCAGTGCCTCACCCTCAATTAAACTAATTTTCATCATTTTACTTTCTAATAGGGGTCAGTCCACACATAACGGTCGCTGCCCTTTCCGTCAGCAACGCCAAAGACCTATAAAATACAGAGAAGAAGCTCTATCTCTAAATGATTTTGTCAGCCATGAACTTAATTTACTTCACTTGAAGCAGCAATCTGGAGCCTATTAATTCCCTCTCAGCGCAGCGAACGAGATCTTTTTGAAACTATCTCACCTCTTACTAATAAAGCAATTGTTTCCTCTACAATGTGTCATCTCGCAGAGCGTCACTAACCTCAGACAGACACAGAAAGGCTTTTGAGCTGTCAGGTTGTTTCCATCAGTTGTGCCGATCTGAGACTTGAAAGGTACAGCTTGGTTTAGATCCAGATGAAACGGGTGCAGTCCAGCGATGTAAGGGTGTGTCTGCTTACTGCTTGAGAGATAATCACACAAGTCAAACCACTGGGTTGGACCTGCTCTTACATTTACCTAAATGAGTCTGGTCATGATAAAATTTCTAGTAAAGTGAAGTGCTAATTGTTCCTCAGAGCATATCTATTTCAGGCTGCGTGACATTTAAGGGCTTCACCAAACAAGATGATACTTAGATGATTCAGCTTTTGTCGTAAGAGTAAAAAAAAAAAGCTTTTCTTCAACGATGCAAACAAGTTTATGATTTCTTTCTTTCTTTCTTTGATTTTCGCTTCAACTATCTGTTTTATTTGTTCTATTGATTCCAACTTTGTCTCCTCATCTACACCCACAGGCCTCAAATCCCATTACACACTGCTTTGTCAGAACTCATTGGATCTAATTTTTTATTTATACTGACAGTGGGTGAACTCCACTCTTGGTTGAATTCCTCATTGTCTTGGATGGAACCGTTCGCTGAGCACAGCAGGAAGGGAGCAGGCCTCAGTGATGCCTCTTGTTTATCTCAAGGTGAGAATTGTTTTTGTTCTCACAATTCTCACAACATATCTCTCTTCTTGGCCTGCAGCTCCAAGGGGCACATATAAAGAGAAGGCGAATGATTCAGATGGAGACATCTCTGTGTGTCTATGTGTGTGCATTTTTTTTTTTTTTTACGTGTGAAGAAAGTCTTTTAGGGTCTCATATCTTTAATACATCTGGTCCTGACAATGGTATATTGTGCGTTTGTTGCTCAACATGTGCTCTATATTTGATATATGCATCTTTATCTTAGAGTATGCAATAGTTGTTTAACATTAGAGTAAAGAGTATAGCAACATACAATCTCTATCATAAGTTGATTTACAGTTTGAGTGTGCCAACAGCGGAGCAGAGTACTGCTTTTCTTTTGATTTGATTTTAGATGCAGAGCACATCATGGAATTGGCTTGTAACTCACTCATAGACTCTTTCACTCACATTAAGCAGGCTGCATATTCTCCACACGGGGAGCTGCACGACATTTCATGGAAGACATGAAATTCTATTAGCTGAACGTTTAGCTGCTTCTGTTGCAGGGTCCTGGTATTTGTGCATGCCGGCTCACTATCATGACTTACTGGGACACCTGAGTAGAATGGACCAATTGTTAGTATTATCAACATCGGTGTATTTTCTACTGTGACAAATCAAAATGTCTCCTGTGAAAAAATGCCTATTGTTAGATCAAGCATGCAAACCTGCACCACCTACAGGAAAGGAAACAGAATTTCAGAGGCGCAAACTCCAAATTAACAGGTCAACCTGTACACACACGTTTGGCTCTTAAGGAAGGCCAAACAGTGTGAGTGGACCATTAGTATGTAGGGCCTTTATATCCATAATTAATGCAAAATGTTAGATATTTGAATAGATTACTTTCTGTTTCTTAACATTAAACCTTGTAAGGCACAGGGCCTAAGAGATAACGGTACAGAGAGGTGGTTTTCTTGTTTTCCTCTTTCCATCCCTGCATTGTCCTATTATCTATTAAATTTGGAAAAACTTCAAAAAGGAGAGAGCAATGCTAGCCTCTGTTTCTCTCTGTATAAAGTAACCAGGAGGACAATGGACACACAGTGATACTAGTATCAACTCTGTACTCTTTCTAATACGTAAGGCTGGTTCAACATATAAAATGTACAGTCCCAAAAGCCCACATTCACCGACAATCAGCTTCCATTAAAAAGAAAAAAAACAGTTAAAAGTTAGTGCCAACAATGAAACATCTATTATTTTCCTATATTGGCTGAGCCAGATGCTTTGCATTAATGACAGTGTTTGCTGTTGTTGTTAATCTTAATGAGCAACTGAATCAAAATTGAGGTGACAGTGAATATGATGAAATTTATGTTCCAACATCCATGTTGGGGAAAATAAAGTATTAAATTTATAAGTGGGGGGCTAAATTTACAACAGAATGTATTTGATTGCAACAGATTGAACTGACCCTTTTCTATTGTGAGACATTTAATCTTGAGATATTTCTTCTAAATTTGAACCATATGCTGTGTTAATATCAGTGCTAACCTTTATGTTCCCAGACATCCAGAGCCAGTAGATTTAATGATGCTTGCTTTCGGGAACAAAACAGCTTCCTAACAAATCCTCACGGGATAGACTCATAATTCATAACTGCTGTTCCTGATCAATTGTTAATATTATGTTCCTACCTGACCACACTGAACTTTAAACAGTGTCTGAACTTGGAGGGATTTTTGACATTTTCCCATCAACATTTCCATTACAAAGTGTTTCTTGACTGATATTGTATTCTAGAACATTTTATTTTATTGTACTTGGCAATAAGGAAATAACAGGAACAAATGAATTACAGTGAGGCACCACTTGAAGCCAAGGCTGTTATGTAATAAAGTATAAATGAAACTGTATCCACATATCGCCAAACTTTGTTTATATTTTTCATAAACTCTGGGGCCTGCTGCTGAAATTGAACTGGTGGAGTTTTGAATGAAACCTGACAAGCACCAATAAATCACGCTAAATCATGAATTGATAACAAATGCATTCTAAATTATGAATAATGACCAGGCAGTCATAAACTAACACAAGCACAACTCAGCAGGCCGTTCATTTCGTGGCAGCACAAAATAAACAGACACATTTCTTTCACAGCACTAATAAATTTCCCTGAAAAACTCAAAGAACAGTCCATCTGCTTCGAATATTTTTTAATTTCCTTTTCTGTCCTGTCCCCATTAGGTATTCCACAGAGATATTCTCCAAATTCTTTCATTTACCTCCTCCCATATGCATCCAATTACCTTTCTCCCTGTACCGGGCCAGTGCCTGGTCTCTCTTGAGTATGGCGCAAAATACCCCCACCTGTACCTTAAGCAAACTTTATGCTTGTTTTATTATCTGTGAGAGGCTGTGAGTCATTCAGCTTGTGCTCTGGTGCATTTGGACTGGGCTTTTGGTTTGATGTCTTCTGGCTCTTGCCAGGAACACCTGCACCTCCTCTGCTCTCTCTCTCTCTCCTTCCAGGCTGATCTATTAGTCAGCTAAATGGCCCAGCAGATGTTCACGGGCCAGCCAGGGAATCCGTTTCTATCCTCGTGAACGCTTCAGCAGTGATGCCGAGAGGATTTACACATGGGGCGAAGGACGACGACACATTTGAGTTAATTTATCACTAAATCATATTTCGGTAAACAATTCCCCTGGGTGTCATCAGTGCTAACTTCATTTAAAATGACCCCTCATTTCCCATGGAACAGATCATGCTCGGCTCTTTTAAACCAGTTTGGAGGTAAAATAAACTCTTGTGGGATCCAGATATTAACCTTGTTGATCTACATGTACTCAACAGTGTTTCAAAGTGTGTAGAGCCTGCAAAATGATCATAATGGTAGCACACAATGGTTAGACCCAATGTTTTCTATCTAGTTTTACTTTTACAGTTGACATGCATACATTCAGAAATGCGTTTTATTCCCAATTCAAGATGTAGTCTCAGATTTAGAAAATACTGATAATGAAAAATATGGCGGTTTAGTTATCTCGGTTTCCTCTTTATCCTTTCCTCTCTTTAGAGTACTAAACGCAAATCAACATATAATATGTATCCCAAAATGGTCGGAGGAAATTTAAAATAGATATATCTTCATGACACCTCTATTAACCAACAAGTCTTCATTTCCCTAACACATCTAATTACATTTTGGCTTCATGAAAACATACAAACTGGCCGATTTAGGTTTTTATACACCCCCGACCTTCTGTGTTTTGGTGTATCAAGATGGCCACCATAATCACTGAGGCCCAAACTATGTTAACAGCAGCTGAGGCCATGGTGATCTCATGTTCACACAATGCCAGTCCTTTCCTTCACACTTTGCCCTCATCCTCAACTGGCCCCCAGGTCATCTCAGCTCAAAATAGGCCCTGGGTATCTTCTTTTAACACTGCTGTTGTGACAGGATGTGGCAGCTAATGAATGCCTTAGAGACAAAAAGTGTCTTTATTAAACAGTTGGAAATAGTGGATGCTGGTTACAGAACAGAGAACAACATCGAGGACACAGGCCATTTTAGAGAAACAATTACCTCTATTCCCTTTTTTTATTATTATTATTGATTGGCATGGGGATTGATTGATGCGATGATTTGGTAATTGCTGAGCGTGTGGATTTGGAATAATTCTTGGAGTAGAACATATGGTTTGATTTACCGTGTAAGCTCAGGAAGACAAGCCAGACAAGGAGAGGTAGGGATTGAATGACATTTTTGGTAAGAGAGCAATAATTTATGTTTTCCCATTCCAACTATTAATACCCAGCTGGCCACAGCACAGCGCCACTTATGTAGGTCTTAAAGGCCAAGTAGGTGTGTAGTCTTTTTTTTTTTTTTGCCTGCAGCAACGAAGCACTAAACAGAAAACTAGAAACAGAGCCGTGAGTGATGTGAATATGTGTGCAATGTGCGTGTGTGTGCATGCTGTCAGTATAATCTACAGCATCTGGCTTTATGAGTGTGACTTCTTGTGGCACCCCCAACTCTCATTACGCAGGATCACAAATTTCACTGTAACTTTTGAGGAGAAACTGGACTCAGGAGATAATATCAGGACCGTGAGTTATGGTCGTTGTGAGTTGCAAAGAATTCCTGCTGAGATGAGTGTGAAGGAACAATCTTAGTGCAGAGGCATATGTAGCAGCATGTGTCCAAACCCTTGATTTTTTTTTTTTAATGTTTTATGCAACATTAATGGAGAACTGCTTCAGTGTACTGAAAGTATGACACATCATCCTCGACTATTTAATTAATATGTCTCTTAAAGATTTACGAGAGCAGCTATTATACACACGCAAGTTGAGAGAAAGAGGAGGGCTGCGATAGTTGTCAGTGTAACGCTAAAAAATTGCAGTAAAGTAAAGTGCTCTTTAGAGAATTTACTGGCACAGCAAGGGATGAAGAGACACTAAAGGGTAGATGCCTGTTCCTGGACCTGACAGTTTGATGGCCGTGTGAAACTCAAGAAAGGCCAAGCTGGTTTGTTTTTAAACCGTTTATAAACCGTGCCAACGTGCTCCCAACACACTGGAACTGCTAATGCTGCTGCTAATTGCTGACTTTAATCACTCTTCAATCTTCTCACAACACAGTTATGAGTTTACATGTATGTTAGAAGGAAGTGTTTGTCTACATCCATTCCTGTATCTAATATCCTACATACTACAGGTGTATAACAGGTTTGAATGGGTGGGGTAGCACATAAAGGCAATAAAATGTTCACTTGGTTGATTAAAGGAAGAGTTTGACTTTTGATTTACTTTCTTGTCAAGAGTTAGATGAGAAGATTGATACCACTGTCATATTTGTCCGTTATAAGCCAGGAGGCAACTAGCCTAGTTCAACATAAAGAATGGAAGCAAGATGAGGAAAACTAGCTTGGCTCTGTCCTAAGTTTTTAAAAATGCATCAACACTTCTATCTTATTTGTTTAATTTTTGTTTACCTCTATGGATTTTACCTCTAAACAGAGCCCGGATAGCTGTTTCTCCCCGTTTTCAGTTTTTATGCTAAATTAACCTAATGTAATTGTGACATGAGTGGAATCCATCTTCTCATCTATCTGCAAGTAAAAGTGAATAAGCACATTTCCAAAATGCTGAACCAATTCGTTAAGGATGTTGTTGTCAGATATACTAATCTACTCTATTATATACAGACTATTGTGATAACAGGGTTAGAATTAAGAAATAATTTAAAGACAAGTTACTTACTAGCTTGATTTCATAGAGCCTCTAATGTCCGTCTTGAGATCTGATAAAGTTACTCAGTCTGGATAATCTTTGACCTTTAATAGACAGAACTAACATTGCTAATAAAGAGCTGTCTTTTAGCTTTGTGAAACAAGTACGTTATCCACATAAGCACCATCTAATCCTCAACAAACAACAAGAAGAAAACATCATGTCTCTGAGTGTCATGTGTACAGTATTTAACTTCTGCCCTGGGACATACTATCACAGGCAGAACCCAGTTTCTCTGACCATTTTTAGCCCACGATGGGCTAACCTGTCCTCAACCTCACAGCGCACAGAACATCCTCATCCTGGGCTGCGGTGCTAATCCGGGGTCCCGGCATTCCTCTTCAGTTCACAGGACACTCGTCAGCTCCCCAGGGAGCAGATGCTTGCCTGTCAGAGCCATTTCAGGACGATGGATGTAAGAACAAGCTGCATAGTGCTTTCTTTCCTGTCCGTGTTAACTTACAGTGGAAAATGCTAAACACCTTTGATCCTCTGTCTATCACTGAACTAGTTAGATGACACTGTGGTTGCAGAGAAAGACTTTTAGACGAGGATTTGTCATGCTATACTATGTTATTTTCAGCATGGTCCTCCAGGTAAATATATTGGAACAAACTCAAAAGCAGTAATGTCCTGATGGGGAAACTTTTTTGGACATGACTTTTGATCATGAAGACATTTTACTCTCCACCAATGTTTTAGAGATTTTTAGGAATGCTGATCTTGGCAAGAATAATGCTGATCACTGTCAGAAAGTAAACAGACACGAGTTCATTGGAAATTCCTGTAGTGCTTGTGAACTTAATCATGTAGTAATAGTCAATGAAAACTGCAAGGTTGTGTAATTTGGAAAACCCACAGACAAAAACAAAAAAAAACCCTCTTCTCTGTCTATTGGTACTTCTTTAGCTAAATGGAAAGCAAGTCACCATGGAAGGTAAGTTTGCTACAACAAATACAGGAATTTAAGCGTATATAAACATGGATGTAGCAAGGTGTAATGTCGTGCATTGGTTTGCATTGGAGCCTGTTTGAAGCCCAGAGTTGCAGCTTATGGTCAGCGCCATATTTTCAGTTAGGAGCTAGCTAGGTCCTTCTAAAGGAGGAGAATGGGATGTGTTGCCTTTCACGCTCTGGAGACATGCCCCGCTACGTCAGAATAAAACCATTGTCCTAGTGTAGCTAATGTTAGCTACTTTAGCTAAATTGTGCTGACATGGCAGGTACTATAATCAAGTATCATTAAACCTACTGAAATATTGTGACAATAGTCTGAGTCCTGGAGCTGAGGAGAGCAGCAGGTGAGCCAACTGGCAGATATGAAATCTAAGTCCTCAAATCTGATTAATAGAGCAATCATTTCCAAAGTGACCACAAGCACACTTAAAAGAGGGCCCCGAATTAAGCAATTGAGATCATAATGACTCGTTGAAAGAAATTATTATATTTCTAGAGAGAAGTTGACACTTTATAAATGGGAGTCAGCTGAAGCCAGGGATGTGTGAGGGCCAGTTCTAGCAGTTGTCGGTGGCATTGCACTTTATGGCACTTCCGTTTTGGCTTCAGCCTCAAGATGTGGTGGGTGCCACATGTCCTTTTTGGTAGGACTCAATGACAAGTGAGAGTTAAGTGTTTCAGCGTCTCTTGTAATAGCCCTTGTTACCTACAACAGAGGTGTGAGCTGTTGCCGCAATGGACAAAAACAACAAGAAAAAAACCCAGGAAGACAAATACTGGAACTTCCCTTTTAAGTACAGCACTCAGTCAAGACCTCGTTTACAGTACAGGGAAAGATATCCAATTCCGCAGAGTTGTGAATTAATCCAACTAATGTTTCACTGTTACGAAACCAGAGACAAAATAAAAACATCATGTCTTCCTTTTGAATTTTATGTGTCTGTTTATTGGGATTTAATTACTGCTCTTGGGCAAGTTTAACACACTGGACTGTTATCTAAAGTATCAGTCAAAATAGCACTCGGTAAGCACCAGTTGACGTGGGACTTGAGAGACACCGAGGGGCATGGCCGTTCCTGAGGGCTCCAGTTTCAGCGCTGTGTGATTGAGGCTACCAACCTGACAGGCCCACCTGCCCAGTGGATACAGCCAGCTGGCCCAGACAATGATTAACGGCGAGCGTAAACTTACTCAGCAGGGTCTCAGACACATTTGTGCATTCACTCACACGTAGAAGTGTTACACGATGCTAAAAGCTATTACAGAGCAGGGGCCCAGACCAAAGCAGGAATGTCATCCATAAATGTTTAGAGCGACTGCCCTGTGCAGTTATCACTTTTCAGAAAGAGAGACCGGCTCTTGTCAATAGAAGCATGATTCGAGAGATTAATGGAGCAGATTTATGCACTGTCGTATATAGGAGATTACCACCAAACCTGAATTCCATATCTGCCTTGAGCTTTCACCCTTTGCTTCCTCTATAAAAAGAAAATGACATCATAAAGAGTAAACTGGGCTTGATATCAGACTCCGTGGCTCTAATCCTTTGGAGCTTTTTGATAGCTTTGATTTTCATTTTTTCAAGGGCGCCGTATCATTAATCTTTTTGGTGGGATGCAAAAACCTGCAAGCTCTCCACAATTTTTTTTTATTTATTTTATTTTGAGAAGAGCAAGGTCTTTGACTGTAACATTATTAATGTTACAAAATGGATTCTCCTCATCATACCTCAGTCTCCTTGAAAGGTCTTATTTGGTGCAAACTAGCGGGAAAACAAATCATTTCAGGGGCAGCAATGTTGGTTTATGCATCTGTAAAAAAATAAGACTAAATATGACAACCTTATAAAAGTAGTAACATTCTCCTAAACGCAAACATTGCTACCATATGGTGCTGATAAAATAAAGTTTTTCAACTTTTTTGGTAAACAGTAGCAGATCTGTTTGTCTGTGTCTCTAAGTTTCACTTGAGTTTAGGGTGTGTTGTTTTTCCAGTAAGAATCTCACATTACTGCATCTAATGATTGCCGTTGGGGCTGACTTGCTATTAGCAAAAAAAAAAAAAAATTAACTGTAGATGAAAATATGCACCAGCCAAAGACCTGATTTACAACCCGGCAACACAAAATGTGTTCTTCCTGAAGGCTTACTACCGATCTGTAAAACATTGATTAATAACTTATTTTATTATTATTAAATCAATACGACCTCTAACACCTACCAGGAACTTTGAACATCAGCATTGCTAGCTGCAGTTGAAACAAATGCCTTTTTGCAATTACATGTTTTTTGTAAATTTTGGTAGTGACTGTGTATTCTATTGATTTATATACTTTATTTACTTAAGGAATAATTTTAAGACAAACAAATACAGATACACACAATTTCAAAAAGCATTTAAAAGGGATTTTGGATAAAAATAATTTTACAGTGAGTAATTTCTTAAAACAAGGTTGGCACTAAGAATATATATCTTACTAGCAACACAGGAGTAAAAAAACAGTAGGTTAGCTTGAGCAGTCAAGATAACCACTATGGTGAAACAAATAGAATTTTAAACATCAGGTATTACTTGTTAGACCACATTGTTTTGTTGCAATAGGAGCCTTAATTTACTTATAGTCACAAAAACATTAAGAACTTTTGTATTACATTTATTATACGTTTTATTATCCAGGACTGCAGCTAATTTGAAGACACATTTACATAACATTTTTGGAAGTGGGTGGGTTTTTTTTTTTTTAGTAATAATGCCTTAGTTAAAACACAAAAGAAAAGCATTGACCACTTTTTAAAACCATTTCCTTTTGCTTTTTGACCTTCATTACCACTTCATACACTTTCATTATAGGGAACTGGAATTGTACGTTGAAATAAATAGTTCTGAATAACTATCACAGTCCTGCTGATACATATGATGGAGATGAAACTCAGGGTCTGCATCATATTATTCGCTGGCTAATGACGTACTACGATCACGGTGGGTAATGTATGGAGCCATGTCTCTAAATGGCAATAAAATGAAACGTGTCCCAAGACTTCCAAATGCACATTATCGCTGTCTGTTAATTCTAAAGTGTAAAGCTGTGTTTGGAAAAGAAAAAGAACTGAAGTCCATTTTTTAAGCTAGACATTTGTTAGTTATGTAGATACTGAAAAGGAAACTCAGCGTGCAGGGGATGGTTAGTATTCTGTACAGGGCTCTTGGAAAAATAGGCTGTTTTTTATCCCTCCTGCGAAACACCGCAGGCCACACCATTTCTCCATCTCCAATTAATTTCTACACCCCATTTATATTACTCTTCTATGTAAGTGCAACGTTTTCTAATTGCATTCATCACCAAAACCCTCACTTAAGTTCCCCCTCTATATTTATTATCAAGCTAACTGGGTCTAAATTATTAAACCTTAATGATGTGGGCTCTGAAAATATGTTGTCCTTTATTTTCCCCACAGAGAATCAATGTTATACATTAGCAGTATAAATTAAGTAATGCTTTACCTAGGCATGTTGCCGCCTTCAATATTCCCTCTCAGTGAAATGTATTCTCACAGTCCGATGGCTTGCGGGTGCCTCTGGGGAGGGGATGATATAGTTCATTCTAATGAAAGAGCTTGGTGCTGCTAATGGTTTAAATGATACATTTGTGCAAGAACAGCAGAGAAAATACATATGAGAGATCTGGCGAAAACAAGATAATTCAGACTCCCGCGGGGATATGATGTCATTGGACACACAGTATATGCTGCGACTCCTGGGAGGCCTCAAATACAAGGAGTGGCTGCATATTCTAGCATGATATATGTGGGTCAGTAATAGAAATGGGCAATATACAGTAAAGTCCATCACACTTAAAGGTTAATTACAATAGCCACAGTAGTCCTACCTCTTTATGACGAAATTGGTTGTTATTAATCAACTTAAGAGTAGCCTTGCCTTGCCTTGTAACATTATAATTTGTGGAAACGCATAATGGTCTGACACAATGTAATCTCTGTCTTTTTAGGACACTTAAATAATTCCTTTATTTGAAAATTATTGTAGGAAAAGTGACAATTAGCAAAACTAAATCAAACTTTTAAATATACTGCCATAAAAAAACTATTCTGTCTGCGTTTGCATTACCAATACAGTTAAAAAGCAGTTGAAGACTGAACTATTAACATGATTTGAAATAACTGATGTCTTTAATTTAAATTCCTCATTATTATCTTTTCAACAAATCTAAATGGATTCCTGCGCAAGCTCTCTTTTTCAAGGTGGGAAGTTGCCTCTAGATAAACGGAGATTAGGGAGCTTTGTCTCATTTCCAGAGCATCATCCATAACACCTTTCCTCAGACTGACTTCAATTACATTAACAAGCGAAATGCTACTGTGAGGGGACTTTTAGAGGTAAAAATTCAGACGGCTGCTACAAAGGTAAAGCCTGTGACTGATGACACACAGGTTGAGGAAATACAGAAGAGAGAGTCCATCTGAGCGAGGTAGCCTTGAAATTTCCCAGACAGAGAAAAGGACTAAGCTCCTCCTGCCTTGTGTCTCCTGCTACCAGGATAAATCCCCACTGATCGCTAATTGTGTGATTCTTCTTGTCTACATCAACTTCAGGCCGACAGGTTATTTCAGCTTGTTATCGGGAAAACATTTATCCTCTTGGAATTATTACTGCACTAGGGCCACTGGTGAAACACAAACAGTAGTGAATCTTGTAGAGTTATGGTAAGGCCTCTCCTCATTAGATGGCCAATCGACTGGCGGAGCGGAGGGCCCAATCCCAGTCCTTTATTGAGTGTTAAGGAGACACAGACTGACATTTACATCTCTTGCTTCTTCATGACTGGCTTGAGAGAAAATGGCTGCCATAGATCCTGGCTCTGAGGAGCGGCACGTAAGGTCAGACAGTGAGACGCATTGTCATCTCTGACCAATGTTTCATAGACGAGATAGCACATTTGCTACACAGAAGAAAATAGGATGAAGGCAGAAAATAGAATACAGTGGATGCTTGGTAAATAATATGTCATTTTGATGAGTGTGTAACTTGGCTGCATAGGACAATGTTGTTCCCTGAGGACAACCAAACTCCCCCCAAAAAAACAACCTAAAAGATATAAACAAGACAAGTCACCTAATCGCATCCCGTCTGTATTGACTTATTGAGCAGAAACAGAAGAAAACACTGTTGTGGATAAAGCACCCCCATACGCCCAAGAAACCACTACGGCCCTCCACTTCTGAGGTGCTCTTTTCATTCAGTGGCAATTACAATCTACACCTGGCAACACAGAAGACATCCCTATGCCTAACAATGTCGCAGAGGAACTCTATTCCAAACTACCTTCCCAAATTGGCTCTGTAGCTTCGACCCAATTAGGGCTGAAATATGGTAACTGAGTCAGCCATTACAGAGCTGGGGAGACTGCGCAGGGAGAACTCTTGAAGGTTAGGAGGGGGTACGTTTCAGGAGTGATATGTTGTGCGGACTTGTGCTTACACAGCAGAAAAGGTCGCCATGACGAGGGGACAGCAGAAAGAAAGAAAGAAGCAGAGGAGGGATGATAAATAAACACTCCTGGATAGATGTTCTGTGGACATATTAGAGTAGCAGGGAACACAAGAAAGATTAGCGTTATGGCCGAAGACAGAAGACAAGACTTATTCAAATCAACCTGTCCTCTGTTCCTCACAGGGTTATATGGATCTTCTGTTAAATGGTAATACTGTCTGTCGGTGCCTAATGTAATGAGCCACAGTCTTAGCATAATATTGCTGAATTTGCATTATAACATGCAGTATTTTACCAATTTATTTACAAATTATATTTTACTCTGCAAAACCAGTTCTGCTCTCAACACATGGTATATAATAAAAATAAATTAAAAAAAGGTCCTTGTAAAAGAATAAAAAACAAAGGGTACAAATCAAGTAATTAAATATAGTCATAATACACAAAGAGAAGAATAATGCTTTGTAGTGCTCATCAATATCGCAGGACATTTTAGCAGACCTGCATAAAATAACACCGCCTTTCCTCTCTTCTTTCCTGGATGGCTGGCTGTGGCCTACATGTACTCCTGACACCAGGGTAACTAATGTTCCCTGTGCCAGCAAATGATTCTGATTTGATATAAGCATTCAAACCTGTCTGCCTTGAGATATGGCGTCTGTCACCCTCCGCTACGATTGATTCCCCCTTGCCCTTAAATGCAGTGCTTGCAATGCAAGCCAAGGACACTCGCCTGCCTGGTCAAGTAATGACAATCGTCTTTAAGGAATAATGGCCCAAACGCTGCTTTTGAAAAGTTACCAGGCCGCATCCAATAATGAATTCCCGGTCGATGACACATTGATAGATTCCTGTTCTTCAGATGGTACACTGTAGCTGCAGTTTAATTGACAAGAAATGAATTCAGGAGGTTGGAAAGGAAAGGCAGGGATGAGATGGCAGGGGGGGGGGGAAGCAAGAGGGGGACTAAATTCTGTATGATCAGCAAGGTTTCAAACAATCATTGGCGAAGTGAAGTCTCTGCCGTATCTATAAGTCATCATGTTTTATAGGCCATTAGGATCTCCAGAGAAGGGCCGTGTGGAGACCGTGGCTTTTTGTCGAAATTAAAATGTCAGAGAGGAAGAAATAGAACAAAACAGGGAATCTGCAATTAATTACCTGGCCATAAAAATTCAATAATCGGGAAGCAATGCTGTTTTCCGCACAGCAGTACTCCTGATCACAGCAAACTGGAATAGAATACATTCATCTCCCCAAATTACATTTCTAATCTAAAAGGGGATATACTGGAGAGGGAAAGGACCTTCAGCGTGAGTGGAGTACTACACACAGTCTGTAGCTTACTGTACTGGGTAAGTTTCAATACAGAAAACCTGTGCAAAACCGAAATATCTAAGAAATCCATGCAGCATTCTCGAAACAAAATCCAAAGTAACAAGGAAACAAAGCATACTGTTACGTTTTTAATTACAGAAATAGCTAAAACATACGCTGGATTTATATCTACACTGTGATGCACAGTCCTGATACCTCAGGCTAAGAGATGTTAACCCGAGGTAATTGCTCATAATGATTTTCAGAATGATACATGTCATCAGCATATCCCAATGGAAATTCAATAGTATAAGTGTTATTAATGTGAGAGAAGATGCAGTGTAATGTAAGTTTCATTGACTTATTTGTCAACTGAAGTGGATAGAAAATCGCTGCTGATGTGGTTCTCACACTGGACTAAAGAAAGAAATCCCAAGTTGGATAATAAGGACGTCAACTCCGTCCTGACAATCTGTTAAAAGTATTATCGCTTTGTCATATTTCACACTGACAGAAAAAAAAGATTCCTGCTTACACAAGTGCCTAAATTAACCAGACAGCATTGTATATAAAGGCCTTGATGACTGATGCATTGAGACACTGAACTTTGGGACACTTTCTGTAACTTTCTGAAACTGATAAACATGCCAACTTCAAGCCGTGATTAGCCAGGTGAGAGCACTCTTTTTTTAATCTTTACGAAACATTTTATGTACAAAAAACACTATGTGAATACATTTCATAGTTTAGGATAAACACTTTGGTTGGATGACACATCGTACAAACTACATATTGGTTCTCTTGTTCACGTCTCTTTTTGTGTTATTTTTCATGCAAGCTGACCTTTGAATGTAACCAAGCTAATATTACGAACTCTCATGAACTTCCTGCTTGGCTTCTGCATTGTGCTATCCATTACAATGGTGTTTTTTTTTTTCCCCTAGCAGAGGTGGCACGCACATATTATTTTCATAGTCATGGTTTGAAAATGGATAAAATAATAATAATTTATATTTGTGGGGAAAAAAAAAGAAAATTTAGCAAACCTATTTTTACTGCTCTATATCCAGCTCTCTTAATACAGCCACACTTATGACATACATCTAATATAGGCGTGGGAGATAGTACAGGCTGCACTTGGGCAGGTAACTCAAGTACACTTCAACAATGACAGGCTAGCTTATTAAATAGAAAAAAATGACATTTAAGTCAAAGTTTCATGAAACTGTAGATTGAAGTTATTTAATATTGAACAAAGAATTATGTCATTGGGGGGAGAAATATAGAAGGATGGAAGAAAGAAAAGCCTATTATTGTTAATGATTAATTGTAGTTTTGCTGTGGGGATATTGAATAGGCTATGAGCCAATCAAGACTCTTTCACTGATCAGTATTGACCTTATGTAGCCCAATTTATTTCTGATCTGTGATTTATTGTTAACCATTGTGCTCTCGAGTGTCTGGGACAAAATTGTGACCACTGTAATTTTTAAGGACAAATTATATACAATGAACCATGTCAAATGTGCATCTACACTTTCCACCTTAGTATATTAATCTGTGTTGTTTTGAATAGAAACGTGTTTATTGTTTAATGTTTAGTGTTATATTGTCTCATATTTATGCTTTTCTTTGTTCAGGCGTCTTGTCCCCTTTAAATCTTAGTTATAGATCAAGGTGAGAGAAGGGTAAGGACACTTGGGGGAAAGTCTTCAGGATGCCTTGTAGATTCCCACAGCAGAGGGTGGTCTGAAGTGGAGGAGTGGTTTTAATTTAAGGAATGCAGTGGTGCTATATTTCACCCTCTGCTGTTGTCTCACATTATCTTGGTAAACATCCCAGGTACTAATATAATATATTTTCGAGCAGGCGTTGTTTCATCTTGCTCCCTGTGTGATTGATGAATGGTGGAGGGATGAAACAGGGACAGAGATTTATGGTCCTCAGGCGCTTAGAATATGTATGATTATCAGCTGTATGGTGAAAGCAGCTCAGTTTGAGTGATAGGCGCATGCAGAGAAACCTACTAAATGTCTTCATTCCCCCTGAGAAGTCACAGGAAGAGAGTTTTTATTTCTGTCTATCTCATTCTGGCCCTCTCGCAGACTTTTGAAGGTATGTTCTTGAAGATGAGTGGAAATACGGTGACTGAAAAAAAATCTACGATGCTTAAATCACGGTATGCATAGCAGGCAACATAAGATTTACCATCAAATAGGTTCATGTTTGACTGTTTTTCCAGCTTTGAGGGGTTAAAGCTGTATATAGATCAGACTGGTTTACAACCTTTTCACAGTTTTGCATAGTTAATGCATAGAAACACATTTTCTGACTTTTGGAGACTTTCTCCACCAGCAGATGATGCTGGATTAGCACTTTGTTTACAATCATCAGCCTCTGAAAAGGTGCGACAGTAATTGTCACAGTGAAATGCCGTAGTTTATCTTCTGGTACACAGTAATTCTGTCTAACCTCTGATTTAGTTATATTACCCATTGGCATCTCTGAGTGCCTTGAACAGTCAGCTCCTAATTGATCGATAGGACGTCATCATAAATCCCAAATCCTATGCACATTATTGATCCTTCCGCAGTGCTCGCTGCTTCTCCGTGTATGTGATTGCCTCGACCCGCACACGTACAGAGTATCGGGCATATTTTATCCACTGGGGGCATCGTCATATGCAGACTGCATTGTTTTCCGCATCTGTGAATTATTGCTCGCCAGCGTGACTTGAATGACACCCTAGAGAGGACTTCATTTCCTATTCACCTTAATTTATATTTACACGAGGGTCATAAATAACACTAATGCACCGAGGCGCTTTGGTTTGAGTAATTGTTTATTTGCTTCCTAGTGGACTTGCTTGACAATATTGCTAATGAACACTCAAATGTCTCGCCTGGAATTGCACCGGAGCGACTCTGTTACATGCTGAACATGTGTGAAAACGTCACTTTGCGTACTTGCACTATACACAGGTGCCTCACTGCACACAGCTTAATATATTCGGCAACTTTCGTCCATGCTAGAAATAATAAATATATACATAGAATTCATACATAGGGAATAGCTTAATTTTAAGTTAGCTATTTGGATGCTAGCTACCTACTTTGCTTCAATTATGCAGTGAGATGTTGCTAATGTGAGGAAACTTGAAAACATGACCCAGTTTCTACAACAAACGCATGAATGTTCAAAAGTTAACAATTCCCTTTTATGTCTCGTGAGTATGTTATGTTTCCCTAATGTTTGACTCACCCGTAGCCACAGGACCTGACTCGGTATCACCCACGCAAGCGCCACGTCGTCCTACAAAGCCGTCGGTGGGAGTCCCCCCGTCCGGTCGGTTCTCCTCTTCTGTCTGTAGCAAACCCGCTCCACAGTTCAGGTTTTCTTTAATGGATAAAAAAGGGCAGATGTCAAGCTCTTAAACAGACCAAAACAACAACATTAGATTCACCCTTCCTGAACCTCCTGACATATCACAGGTGTGTTGCATTAGTGCCTAATTACAGTCAGACCTGACCCCTGCGAGTAATGTCAGCGCTGACCCTCCAAATGTCTTACGGCGTACGCAACAACCACCATTTAAGACTTGTCATAGCACTACCGGCTACGCTGCGAGTAAAATGTCAAGGTATTATTAGATAGTTACAATATGCGGCATTAGATGTTTTGTTTCAAACGTTTGTTTTAATAGGCTAAAGAAGCTAGTTAGCCAGCTAGCTTCAGCCAATACAGGAATTTCAACGGCTGGATTATCCCCACATTTGATTGCAGCTGGTTCACATTTATATTTTATTTATTTACCCAGTACATATATATATATACACACGATACCAGGACCCTGTAATTACTTCATTCAAATAGACTGCAGCTATTATTAATGTTATTAATTGCACCTGTTCTCTTCCTGCTATAAAAAGTCAAAATGTCTGCTGTGAACAAGGTCTATTGTAAACTGTATTGCGTCAGCTAACCTCTGAAGGTGGTGAAAAAATGAAGCTTTATGTAGTCACTGATCACAATGAGCATCTCACAAAAACAATGGCGTCATAGAAATATAGTTTTGTCTATGAAAATCACTTTGCTTCTCTTACAAGTCTTTGATATATATCGTGTATTCACTTCATATGTCTCCCAGCTGTTTTTCTTGCTTCGGAGAACGTCAGAAAGGGTAAAGACCTGTCCCTGAGAAACGACTCACCCTGTGCTCTATGTGTTCATGTGACAGTGGCACGTGTCCAAGCACCGACCATACGGTGGAACAATGAGAGGATTTGTCGTCTCATAATTGTAATTTAATAAAGATCTCACATGGTATCAGCAGGGCCTGACAGGCAGGGCCTTCCGGCGCTTGTTAATGCAATTGTTCTGGTCAGACTGTGCTGTCACAAATCATGTTGAAAGTTGGGTGACAGGTAGCAGAGCTCATGGATACTTCCTGAGAAGCTGAGACAAGTTTTGGATAAAAGCCAGGACGCTGTGCACATGCTGTTCTGTTGTCTGGTTGACAAGAAAATCGAGAGCTACAGAGTATTTGTTGAGTAAAAAGGAAGAAATATGATTTCATAGACCTACTGAGGAAAAACTGGAAACACGTTTAATAACCTTCCCATTTAAAAAAAGAAAAAAAGGACTAAAGGACACTAAAAGTAATAGCTAATTATCAAACTAGATCATCTAGAGTTTGTCGCTGAACAATACAAGGTGTTGACACTTTGAAGGAAACCATTTTCTAAAATGGAGGCCGTTGAAGATTAAACAATGCCCTCCCTCGACACTGACACCGTCACCCTCCCTCTGCTGCTCTTGTTTCACCTCTCTCTTTCAGTGCTGATGTACGGGTGATATGTGTGACAGGGGGAGCTCCAGTAAAACCCTGCATACATGCCAAAATACATTTTACAAGCACTGCTCTAATCAGTCTGCAGCCAGAGGCTCATAAATTGCCTCAGTGTGTCTGGAGCTGGTGAACAAACGCAGCTTATGGTCACTGCTGAGACTGCAGGCCACGCTCTCTGAGCAGATCCAAATCCGAGTGCTGGTGGTGATGTTTGCGAGTCCATTCAATAGAGGGAGGAACAACTCAGTGCGTTTATAATCAAAAAAATGACAAGAACAATAATTTATGCGCCTGTTTAATCAGCTGAGTGCATGTAGGCAAATGTTTGCATATTGCCGTATGTTTTATGTCAGACGTAAGTGCGCGAGTACATATTCCCATGCTTGGATGCTCTCACTCATGTTGAAAGTCTCAAATATGTTAAAAGCTGTCATTACATCCATATTTAGGGACCGCCTGAGGATTCATCAAGGGTCCATACACTCCTGCTCATCTGAATTATCCACATGATTTGGAGCGTTCCAGCAGGTATAATGTGTCACCAGCTTGGGAGATTGTTTTGTTCTTTTTAATCTCAGCTGTAACCTTCAGTGTCCTCCGCTGACAGGAAATGCAGTTTATCAACTGGGGATGACACCAGGCGGAGGTGATATATGCAGGACGGTACTTCCCCAGATAACTCTAATAGCATGAAGCCCCTGCTCTGTTCCTCGTTTTCCACCCAACAGGGAAATTCCTGAAGTAGGAGAGGTTGATCAAATAAAATGATACTTTGAAGTATGTGCTTGAGTCCCACGATGACTTCGTCAAGTCCTTAAATGACATCTCGGAATTAAATAAAAGACACCTTGTCATCTCAGTAAAGAAAGAAAGAGGGGAATTCAGATTCAGTCTCTATCTATGGTAGGTGATGTTTTATAAATGAAGGTGTACATACACATAAAGAATGGGTCAGTGTTGACTGAACGGATCTGAATGAAATTAAAGAGCAGCGGTGTGTATTATATCCGAGGGCCTCAGGCCATGAGGGCTCGCATAGAAAGGATGAGCACATGGCACAAGTATGCATTCAATGTTCAACAAATATCACGTCTCCGTGGTTACTGTATTTATATCACTATATTACTGTTGTAATTTTAAAGAATGTTTTAGATCAGAAACTTTTCCTCATCTACTAAATTGTATTCAATCCAACCAGGATGAATCCATCAGATGGCAGTACAGAGGATGGAAGATGTTTCTTCGATAAGAGCTGTATTACTTTCATGCTTGACTAAATCAAGCAGTGCAAAAGGGACAAACTTTCGCCATTTTAGCTACTCTTCATTGATTCTGCTTCTGACAATATGAACAACAACAACAACAACAACAACTAAAAAAAACATGTCTAACAGCGATTTTCTGTCATACGTGATACAAAATAAAAATGCCACTACGTTGATGCACATTGAAGCAAGCAGATTTTAATTTAAACAATGTGGAGAACACAATTTCTTTTAATGATACGTTTATACTGGACTTCACCTTCAACATTTCCGCACTTTTACAAAGCCAATCGAATAAAACCCCTACGGAGGAAAGCTCATAACCGCTCTGAGGGTATAGCCTGTGTCTATGAAATTCAAGATTTGTTGCCTTTTATATAAGGAGGATAAGGTTGGATTTATACATTGGTGCGCGCGTGCACACACACACACAAACACACACGCACGCAGAACCTTCTGCTTGGGCAGTCAATAAGCAGACTGTGGCTTTGGCAGTGCTCTATCTTATTTACAGGACGTTTGTTGCACTTGACATTTATCGTGGCTCCGGGGCCATGAACTTCATGCAAACGCCATTGAAGCATTCAATGCCAAGGGCCCAGGGCCTCCTGTCTCGGCGTCATCACAAGTCTTTTCACGCTAAGATAAATCACTTCCACTGGACCCCAAGCACAAGGAAAGAGAGGGCTGGAGGTGGGGGATGAGAGGATGGAGACTGAGTTTGATGAGGGAAGAAGGGAGAAGGGCAGGCAGAGAGAGAGAGGGACTAGGTTCAGAGAGAGGGGTGTTAACGTTGAAGGCATACCCGGAGGTTAACGCTAGCCCCATTTCTCCCTTGTTAATTGTTGGGTGCGTTCACACAAATATCACTAACCATTATGAAGGCAGCATATGGTTTGGGTAAATGATCTTTAGATCTCAGAAGGAAGTGAATACTCACACCACATGACTGGCCTTGGTAGGCTCATGGCCACAGGACATAAAAGCCCTCCTGGTTTATTTTTATTTTTTTTACCATCTGATACATGCACCAATTGACCTGGAGCTTTTATAAGAGACAACGCTGGTAGCTGTAACCAAACAAAGAAAAATCTGTTCAGGTTGTTGGCTATCGTACGTGGCTTATCTCATCACTCAAAGACTACCTCCAACATAAAAAAGTTAATATTATTATTATCCAAATGCAGTTTCAAAGTAGCTAGTTACGGATGGGTAGAGATAATTACTATACATACATACATATACGTGTCTAGCTGTTAATACACCATTTTCATGGGAGGATGCTTACAAATGCATGAATAAAAACAAAAACATATCCTTATATGTGCGTACAAATAGATTAAAATAAAGCATTACCAAATTAAAAGAAACAGAAAGGATGATTTAAGGTGCATCGAGGTTCATTATTTATTCTGGAAATAAAGTTTTGCTGATAAAGCCCATGAAAACTCTGGAAAAGGATGTTAAAATGATCAAAAACTGCTGATACTTGTCAGGTAGGCATTAATAAGGCCTGCTCCATCACCCCCACATGACGGACATAGCATGTATTTGAAAATAAAATTATGCAGCTCCCTGAGAGAACAGTTTGATTTATTAAACAGAAATATACCACTAAAGAAACTAAAGGTTGGTAGTCAAGTGGTGCTATGGTTATATCATAGGAGGAACAGTACAAGACCTAATAGTGGTACGCATTAAAAAATGGCTTCAGTATAGAATGATGAATGTGACTATGGAGCCCACCAAATCCTCCCAGCAGCTCCCAGAGCAATATATCCTCATGCAGTCAGCCCCAAATTATAAATCAAACTTCTCACAGGTCTATATGATTCATTACAACGTATCAACAATAATTTACAGAAGTGGTTTTCAGATGCTTTTAACTTTGCCGCAGCAGTAATTTACAAACCTGGAGAGGGGAGAGAAAAAAAAAGAAAAAATGAAATCAACACTGCTGTATTTCTTCTAGTTGACTGGCAGTGCAGTAGCTAAGCGATACAGAGGGGAGGAAAAATTAGATAGCTGATGAAGGCTCATTGATTCAAATGCTTGATGTTCTTGGAAAGGGAAAAAGGATGACACTGAAGAATTCGCTTCAGGCTGCCTTCAGAGCATCATTTTACAGAGTACTACAGAGGTGCACTGACTCAGATCCCATGCAAAAATGTGATAATCATTGCAACAACAAAACACACCCAAGGCAAACAACTAGAGATAGCACAAAATACATTCAAAGTAACCAATAAAAAACACCTGCAAACAAAACACTAAGAGCTGTAAACAATCATTTTCTACTGCAGAAACAATTGACATTTTATTGATTGCAGTGTCACGCAGACATTGTCACTTGTTACCTAGGGCAACATTTGACATGTTATTGTACGTCTACGCTATATGCATGTAAGTGCTCATTATGCCCTGCTCTTCCAAAGGTACTGCGGGGATCTGTGCAGTGGCTATTTCTGGTGTCGTGTGACACTGATGATGTTGACAGCAATCGCCTTCCCACGTCACACAGCCACCGCAAAGGTCAGGCCAAATGAGAGGGACGTGTAAGCAAGGCCTGTCCTCCTGCCACAGCCTGCACTGGCCTCAGGCACTTCGACTGATGAGGCCTACATCATCAGTGCAGGGTCATCATTTCAACTAGAGGAGCACTTAACTTCTTTACTCCCCGTCTCTGAGGACACTGTTGCAGCAGGGTAGACAGGGGAGGGCACAGTGCTGGGTTTCGTCCCCAAAGTGTGCAGTTTTCCCATCTCTCTGTGAATGTAATTCCTGCACACCCTGTGTGAATTAATTAATTACAAAGCTGGCTGAGTATCAAAGGTAAATGATTTAATTATATTCCCTGCATCTTTGTTAGGAAGCCAACTGTCAGGCAGTGGTAAGTGGAGCTGTGGCCCTATGTGGCGCCTGAGGCGTGTGTGTGTGTGTGTGTGTGTTTGTTTTTGTGTGTCTTTTTACATAAAAAAGAAAGAAAGAAAGAAAATTAGGAATGAGAGAGAGTTAGTACATATGTATTTATATATACAGACTATACATGTGGCTATGTATTTTGCAAGTTTCAGACTGCCCTCATACAAAAAAAAACAAAAAAAAACTACAGCATTTCAAACAAATCTGTGTTTTTATTTTGCTGACCTCTGCTCTTACAGACTGACCTCTGTGAGAATGACGTTATAAAAGTACTTAACCTGTTGGGGGGAGTTTAGTGGGCATACAGAGGCTTTAGTTCACATCCTGTTCATTACTAACAGTCAACATTAGTTTCATTAGATTAGTTTACATTGAGCTAACATTTGATTGAGTAAATCTAACCTATAAGACAAAGTGACACTTCATTTTTTCATGATGAAGTGCAGACTGGACGCTACTGTGTCTCACTAACACCTCTCGAGTTGGTATTACAAATACAGGACAATGGAGGGCTAGCTGGTTAGCATGCTATGTTCAGTAGATATCTACACCATAGACACTCTGACGCACATACACAGATGACATTATGTTCTATGATCAGATCCAGTGAAGATAAAGCTGTCATAACGTGGGCATAAACAGTGTCACACAACAGCTGATTTTTATTTAAACAGAGCAGCTTTCATGATGTCACAGATCACTGTAACGAGAAAATGACCAACAACGTGAGATGTTACAAAAAAAAATCCCCTCTATCCACACAGCTGAATGATTGCTGAAACGTCATGAGGGCTACAGTTTCAAGATAAATAGAGCTGTTACTGGGGTTTTGTCACCAAACAAAGAAGCTGTTTATAGCACTGAGGCCTCGGATAAACCATTTTCTGGCCAAACAAGGTAAATGAAGCATAATTGGAAACCCATTACCAAATTGAAAAACGGGTTCCTTTTGTTTTAACTGTGTTAGAATCGAACTGAGGGCGCCTCTCCTACTCTGTAAACCTGCATCAAACTGCAGGGCTCAATAATTGTAATGTTCAGGATCCTTCTGAGGGGCGAAGAAAATCAATAGACTAAGGACAAAGAACCTATAGCCATCACTTAATTCTCTTATCACTGTGATTTAGGAGAAGAGGAGGATGTTAAATAACTGTAAATCTTTAGCTATGACTTTGAGGGTGCTTTATGGCAGTTCTTACAGCGTCTCCCAGACAGAATGTCCATACCTTCCGCAGACCACACAATTTATAGCTTTATTACCCTTTGTCTTAAAGAGCAGGGAGACATAGCAGAGAGGAAGGAGATAACAGCCAGCCCATGCAGCACAGTGGTGGCTGGAAGAAAAAAATAAAAAAAATAAAAAGGCAGATGCCATCATGGACAGAGACATATCTCAGTGACAGGTTTATGGCTCAGGAGCAGGGCTTCTATTTGGGGGTGGAAGACGAGAAAGCATGGGTTGTCCCCCTCCCTTGTCTGCCACCTGTGCATCCCACACACACACACACATCCCCAAATTGCAGCCACCTGAAAACCCGGCCTTCCCAGTGGAAGGAGCAAAATTCAATTTCTAACATATCTAATGGTGATCAGATTTACTCTGCTGTTCAGTTGTCTCCACACCACCACGCCTTCCTAAAGGTCACGGGGAGGACTGACAAAAGGAGGAGGGCTAACGCGACGGAGGGCAGAGAGAAGGAGGGAGGCGGAGCACTTTTTCACCACAGAGTCATGAGTTCCTCTGGACCGGACAGATGCTTCCTCATATTTTCTCGCTGTGTTGACAAGTGGCTTATTGTTTCCCTTGATAAGGGTACAGTGTTCCCAGTAATGGGAATTAGAGGGAGGCGTAAGTCACCGAGACACAGGGTGAGACTGAATCAATAGATAATGGGTGATTTTTCATGGATGCAAAAGGCATAGTTATTATCAGTGCTGTTTAAAAGAGGCAAGGCCTTTTATTTGTCTTCAAGCTACACTCATGGGTAGTGCAGAGGATACAAATACAAGTTACACTTTACTTGAACCCCATGAAAGTGTGTCAACTCATGACGCCGAGCGGTTCAGTGATTACTGAACAAACCACATTACAATTGTTTATCTGTCAGTTTAGCAGCATATCTCAAAACTCTCAAGTGAAATAATGTGATGCTAGAGGTTAAGGAAGAATATTTTATTTTTTTACTATTTTCTTATAAACTGCATCACTTACATTTAAATCAAATTCATCTCATTAAATCAGCGATTAACTAAAATAGTAAAAAATTCCATCGACAGCTTTAAATAACTTTAATGTAGTTGAGAAACGATAATTTAATGCATGATAATTATAAGCTATAGGCAGGTTTTGGCCAAACAAACAAGGCAGCGGTAACAAAACAAAGGCTGAGCTTTTATATTGTCCACCCATTTGTTACATTAAGTGGAGGAAGCACACCCGATTTGTAAAAACCAATTTGACCCAGTAACTGACCATTTCCCTAAACAGTGCAGAGACCAAAGGAAGAGTTTGTATTCTCCAGTTATTGTAAACAGTTGCTTGGACAAAAAAAACCCAAAACTGAACAGTAGACAGGAAGTCAACAAAACAATGGCCTCAACACAAATGTTTGATGGCTCAGACTTCAAAACCAACAGCAAATCAATCATTGTTAAAAAAAAAAAAAAAAAAGCAAACAGGTGTACAAACACAAACATACTTACTAGAAATGCTTTGTTCTTTTTATAATTTGGTTTGTGGAAGCATCCGGTATTTCTTGTGCCTCTCAAGCACGAGTAAGTAAGAAACTTTAGAAAGCATATCCCAAAAAAACACACAAATCCAAAATATCCTTACTATACTCTAGTGTTTATTCAGAGCAGCAGAAGTTGAAAACCAGAGTAGGAGGAAAAGCATAATTACATACCATCCAGCAGTGATTTTTTAGTTGTGTTGGAAATGTTTGTCCATGAACCATCCAACATGGCCGGTGAGCAGAGCAGCAGTGAGGGTGTCCTCCTCCTTACAGCTCCCCCTAGAGCCCTGGAATACATTAACCACTGTGCTTCACAGGGGTGTTAGGAATAATTACTCACTCCTGCCATGTGACACCTTTGATAAATTAAACTCCCCCTTTAAGTTTTAAAGGCAAATGCATATTGTGGACATCACTTAGAGGTTGGCCCTGTCCGTGCTCTTGCATAATTTGTTGTAACAATGTGTTACCGCAACTTGGTAACTCGACCCAGCAGCTGACTACAGATGAATGAGCAATGTGAGCAAGGCTGTGTGTATGTGTCTTCATAATTAATAAATTCTAGTCCATCAAGCTGTAATCTAATTATGAAGTATGCCTTCATCTGCCATGAATCATCTTTGCACTCTGTTAAGCTAAATTGAGGGAAATAATCCAGACATATTGAGATTACATTTTTTCTCTTTGTTAAAAAAAAGCACAGAAAATAGTTAAAAAAGTACTAACACAAAATGATTGTTAGGACCCTGTAGCTAATGGCTTCAAAGGAAAGTTAATTATGATTTAATAATTGACAATTAAGCCCAGGGAGCTTACTTTTTTATTTATTTTTGGCAATGGCCATGATCCATAAAATCAGTTTTTCTAACAGCTGCATATCTAAAAGAGGTAATTACATTCTCTGTAAACATATAAAACTGAAGCAAACACGCCCAGCAGACGGCTATGGATTAGGGGTGATATGGAGATGTCATCCCATCCTCACAATAGCACATCTGGAATATAACTGAAAAAAAAAATACAGCTAGTGATGGGTCCTTTCAATAAAAAAAACTAGTCTCTGAATAAATTTCCACTGTGCAGAAGTTACTGCTTAAACAACACTGACAACCCCAAAGACAAACTCACAGAGCCGTGCTGAGAAACGTCGACACCTCTACTCAACAAAAAAAAAAAAAAAACACACAAAAAAAGTAATACATGACGACCTCGAAAGCTAATTACATGTCACACTGAGCTTTTATTTGCTTCAGTATAATATCTTATTTATGGAACACTCTACAAGCGAGGAAACACCTTGAAGATAATCCTTATACAGTAAATACCACTTTTTTTCAGCTACTGTTATTTCACTGCTATTGTTTTTGTTTTTTGCAGCGCTGACATGTAACACTACAGTAACATTTGTGAACATCCATGCCAGGTTTCTAGAGTAGAAAGACATTTACTTCAAGTTTTTCCCCCCTTCCTCCCCCGCTCTGTCTCATCTTCCTCTGCCCAATGAGGAACTTGACAATTCCTGTCTTATTAGCCAATGTTCTGTCATTACATGAAACTTTATACTTTATGCCTCTGTCTGTGCTCTTTTCAACACGTGCTAATGATCTCAATGAGCATACGGCGCACGCGGCAGCGAGACAGAGGGTGGGTGAGGAAGGGAGACACAGAGCACATATAGAAACCAAATGTAACCTGTAAGATGTGAAACGTGATTAGTCGAGTCCCCAAACAGAGCCTTCAGTCAAAGGCAGCAACATTAAAGATCATAAGACACATTAAGAGACACTCCGTCATGATATGAAAGAACATCTGACTTCTCAGCTGCCGCAATTCATTTTCATAATGACAGTGAATGCAGTTGAAAGCAGAGGGAGATGTCTGAATGGCATTAAGCTCTTCTCTTTCAACTTTGATTAGGTGACATGCAGAAGATGAAGAGAAATCATTTAGGGGAAGCTAAGTGTGTCTGAAGATAATGGCTCCACGGGTTGAACATGGTACAGAAACCTCGGCTCCTGCGACTGAAGCTGATGAAACACAGCAACAACCGGAGAAATCCAGGTGCGTGCATGTTCACGCATTGTGTTTGTTTGCACGGAGGCGAGCGCAAACGTGACCTGCAATGAATTTGAATGTGTGGCTTGTGCATGTGAATGCATTGCCTGTTTTTTGTGGGTATATGTGTGACTGCATGTACATATTTGCCTCCCTGCCAAAGATCTCACCTTCTTTGTCTTTCATATCAAGCGTCTCGGTCTCGGTGACAGCAGTTGACATTGAGGTGGCATGTCTTGGAAAACAAAGAGGCCTAAATCTTCCCTGTAAATACTTTGTCTTGGCGTATTTAAGCAAATTAATGACAAAAAAATGAATTGCCTGTTCTTTGTTGCTCGTAAGAATCCGAACACACGTACATTTCTATTTTACCATCACTTATGCTTAAACTTAAACCCCCAAAACGATACAAACCAGTGTCAGGGACTCTGTAGATCATCTGGAGATTCAGTTTGTAGCTGTGAAAGTACTAAATCCTTCAAAATGTCTTTTAAAACTTTACGAGTGTTCTCTGTACCCTGACCAAAACAAAACATGATGACAGGTGCCAGTTTACGACATCCCTCTCTTTATCTCTGAGTCTCCTCAATTTCCCCCGACAGAGGGAGAAAAGACAGAGAGGGAGTGAAAGAGAGAGAGAGAGAGAGAGATAGAGAGAGCGCAGGGGACCTGAAGTGTGTTTAGGAGGAAGATGGCTGTCAGTAGCTGTCAATCGTCAGTTTTTTTGATGCCATCGTCTTGGCACAGGCCTGTCTGTCTCACAGTGTAACAGCTATCAAAGACTCACTCACAGTAGAGACAGGCGCCAGGATGGAAACACGAGGAAATCCACACATTCTCTCATTTACACGTGGCATGTAAACTTTGTGAAATCTGGGTCTGTGAATTATGATGGATGCGATCATTCTCACCTGGCCCCTTCTCAAGCAGTAAATATGTTGAAGTGATATGGCAGCTTGGAAAAAAAATATTTTAACTATGCTCTAATAGTGATAGCGTTTTATTTTGTTCAGTTCAGGTTGTTAGGGTACATGATGCTACTTTTTAATAAAACATTTGTAACTAATGGATTTATTAATGATCCATAAACGGTTTATTAATGCTTTATAGATTAGTAGAGAGCTACTTATTTACCTTCGTTATGTCATCATGCTGCTTTATTATAAAGTAAGTCATTAATCAAGAGTCATAATATAATCAGTTAATAATCAGCCATGATGTATGCAGTTATATATGTTTGGCTGAATCATGAATCATTGACTGGGTGCTTCCACTATAATTTGTTCATAATTGTTTAACCAAAACAGTCCAATAAATGTTAATAATATTTATATTAATGATACAACTAATATTGAAAGTAATTATAATAGTTATTTAAATAGCTTTTTGCAGGTATAAATGTTGATATATACATTATAAATGAATTTTGGTCCAAATTCTCTTTTTAACAAGTGGTCAAACTTCCTGGTTGATTATTGAAAGAGTTCGTTAAAAAGACAAAGTTAAGTTAGGACAGATCATTTATATAATTTATTGATATATAAAGCCTTAATTAATTCCTAACTATTGCAGCACATGGACAGGGGTAATTGTGAAACTAGTGGTGAAACACGTGATTATATTGCTGATATCTATGGAATAAAACATGTCCCTTGTACAAACAATACTTCTAATGATCTGCAGTGTTTGCTTTCCTTTGGTCAGTTGTAGTAGACTACATATCATTCAGCGGTACATGTTTCAGTAGTTCAGTCACGCATCAAAAGCAGTTCAGCAGGTGAAACAGATCAACGGAAAACAGTACAGTTGTATATTTCCGATGGTCGATATCGGGATCGATTGGGCACTGATCTATTTCAAGAAAAATCCTACTGGTTGTATTTTTATTTTCATATTATTGCCTGCTACAGAACATTTTGAAGAGTGTGTGTCAGTGTGTGCTGCATTGGTGATAACATCAATCTGTCACACTGTCCTTGGTGGACTGTCTGCTTTTCTTCCTGTCTGAAACAAATCACTTACATGGCCTGCAGTTCTCACACCCACACCTCTTTATTGGTACAAGACAGCATCAGGATGACTGTGTGTTCAGATGACCAGGTCACCACTGTGCAGGCGCTTTAGTTTGTGTGTTACTTCATTCTGTCCATTTGGCAGGTATACATGCAGACAGATCAACAAAATATGACAGGATCCCTGCACAAGCACACAGCTCAATCTCCGTGCTGTGCCTGTAGTGTGTAGCTGCCTTCGGGACGTCCTGTCAGTTTCTTACCATTTGGCCTTGAACCTGAGCTAAACTATTGAGTTCATCATGCATAAAACATTAAAGATGTACATCCAAAAGGCTGTGGCTGCCTCTTTATTGGCACTCACAGCTCCATAAACCATCTCCATCCCTTGCAAGATGAGACACACATGCTCCGCAGTCCTATTGATGGCGTTTAACACAAAATATAAACCATAAAACACAATAATAAACATAAGCGGAGCAAATAAATCAGATTCATAATAACCCGAGGTGGGATTTATGTAAGCAAAGATAGAGTCTTTGTGCAAATTGATGGTACAAGCTCTATCAAAGCACCAGTGAGACACTAATATAGTCTTATAAACACACGGGCAACACTCTAAAGTAGCTTCATCTCTCCTCTTTGGATGGCTTAAGTGCTTAAGTAATGTATTGCTTTCATAAGTGTGCAACTTTGTAGCACTTTCTTTGGTGAAAATATGTCCCCATCCTCTGTGTAGTGTGATTAAGAATAAAATAGAAAGAGCATTACTATGGAAAAAAATTCAAAAAGAGACATAAAGCAGGAACGGGTAGCTGTGCTGAGTTGAGCAGCAGCAGCAGCTCTCTCTGACAACGGCAGGGAACTCTAGAGGTATCCATCACATGCATGCACTGTCCCCCTGGTACCCAAGCTAATGTATCACCTCTGGATTACAGTAATATCTGTCTGATGGATGTTTTCTGAGTGGAGCGGGGCCACGTGTACCCCAGATGGGAGCCTTAGTTGCTGGGTGTAGCTCTGAGGAAATTGGGCCTCTGATCCTGGAGGTCCATTACACTTCTATCCCCCTCCTCTCCTGAGCCCAAATCCTGAATCCTACACCTCCATTCATTCTTCTTTCTCTTCCCATTCTTTGGCTATTTGTGTGTGTGTGTACGTACATGCATGCGTGCCTGCTTGCATGCGTTAGTCACAGGTCTCCACTGAGAGGCGACTGCCATCCTGGGGCGATGCCTGGGTTCATCCAGTCAACTTTACTGCCTTCATTTGGCCTGATGAATGGCTTGCTGCCTTATCAGTCCCTATGCCTGCAATCTCAAGTGGTTCCCTGGAGCCTCACACTGCCTGCAGCTTCGGTCGCTCTCTACTGCACGTGTTCTTTTTTTTGCCTCTTTCATATATACACCACACATTCAGAGTCGCAGCAAACAGAGGTGCACAATTACACACAGCTAATACGGTTCAGAAAATGACATGCACATGAGCAAAAACAATGCACCGATTGTAGCATTCAAAAAGCTCTGCAGAGCCCAAATACACACACACACACACACACCGTTACACAAGGCACACAAGCATACACACACGTCAGCTAGCAAATCCATCATCTTTATTTCTTCCCCAATGTGCTCATATTTTTCTTGTGGCTGCACCATGCTCACAAAAATATTTATTTTTGCTGATTTTTTTTTTTTTTTCTTGAGGAAACACAAAAGAAATCACACCTCTCTTTCTCCCTGGCTCATGCCAAAATAATCAATGCTTTCCAGAGAGGGACTTGTGGCACGACATGCGTGGAGGGAAAGCAGAAGGATGCAGACATAGCTCCAGGCCTCTGGTTGTAGATAATAAGTGAGGAGCAGTCCTTGGGTATGTTTTACAGCTATCAAGACTCATCATATTTGACATGCATTCTGGTGTTTACACAGTTCCGTAAAATCCTCTCCAGCTACAGAAGGGAAGAGGGTGCAGGGAGCACACACAACGCAGCACGTACACATTCTGCACACAGAAATGCTTAGAAAAGAGGATCCCGTTGTTGCCTTTGCTTTTTCCTCCCTCTCTCCTTCTTTTCTCCGTGTCCCATCTCTTATCCACGGCACAATTGGCGGCGTTAGCACCTGTCAGCTGACTGACTTCTTGTTCCCGGTGGCTTATGAAAAAATCATGGCTGCTGGGCTTCAGAGGCTGCTTTCCCATCAATATGAATTCACCATGGTCTTCATGCAACATTAGGCCAGGCCCTGTTTTCATACAGCAAGCCACACGCTCCTTCGTCTATAATACACAAGAGGAAATGAAAAGAGTAAATAGTCCTTTTAGAATGTTGCATTCGATCATGGGTGGAACCAAGTCGCCTATGAAAGCGACCAGTATACTCGACTCTCAAAAGCACATTTGCTTTCCGTCTCCAGATATTATGTTACTGCGCTCTGTGTCCCTTATTAGTGTGTCCTCTTTTTACTGTAAATGAAACAGTAAAATTCTAAGCAGAGCCCCGCCACGGTTGTCCCTCATTGTTATAATCTAAACAAGCATTTACATGTACAGAGATGTAGCTTCACGTACTTTTGGTTTTAGCGCTTTTAGCATAACGCAGTGTTAGATGGTGGTGGGTAATGCATATCTATTACAGACCTGACTGAACCACAGCACCTTCAGCAAAATGACACTGGATGAATCATTGCAGCTCTGAGTTATATGTTGAGTTATTATGTTAATCTTTGCTTAAATATATACAATACAATAAAATGGGTGACAAAGTGTGCAAACGTGTTTCCTGTGTCTGTAATTTCTCTAAATCAGTGGTTGGGACTCACACAAGGGGTCAAGACATAAATAAAGGAGTAGCAAGAAATAACAAAATTTTGACAACACAAAATTTGAAAACATCTCTAATATCTTCTAACACACACACACACACACACACACACACACACACACACACAAACAAATTTGGTAATTATATATATATCTATATAATTACCAAATTTTTGACCAAAATACAGTGTTTTATGATATTTTAATCTGAGGAATATTTATCTTAATCAAGAATATTTATCAAGATTTTTCTTGGTGATACAGACACAGCTGGTTTGTAGCAGAAATGACCATAAACAGAGCTCTTATCATGCGGGAGGGATAAAAAGAATACACCTGCTAAAGCCAAGTAGTGAATCAGTCAAAGTCTGAAATGCTGATTTCAACCTGCTGATAAAAACACTGTGTCATTTGGCCTTCATTTCACATCTGTTTGGCTGTACCTGCTGCAAACCCTCTGCTTTCCTTTATTTCTCTATCTCTCTTAGCCTTTTAAACATGTTGAAAGTCAATTATCTACACCACTTCTCCCTGACATCATCGCGCTAATACAAGCTGCTCTTGACCTTATGTTTGTGTGTCTTGAGCAGATAGACGCGTTGTGCTTCTCCCTGATTGGATTAACTTCAGATGTGGTATGTGTCCGGGTCTATTACACAGGCTGTGTTGTGATTTCGAACCTCCAGCCCGAACCCCCCTCCACCCGCCACTGTCCCACCCCTCTCCTCCTTTACACCTCCCTGAAGGCCTGCTCTCTCCCTACACGCCATCTCCCAACACCCCCCCACACATGCAGCATTGTCACGGACACACAGGGTCTCACACACACACACACACACATATGCCTCTGCTCTCCAAACAGTCATATCCTATGTGACTCCTGCACAGTGATGGAACGCCTGAAGAAACACTGCAACCCTGCATCCCACACCCTCCGTCTCTGTTCCTTTTTTTTTTCCAAGTCCAGAGGGGTCATCTTAGACAGAGAGTTTATAATCAACTCAATTAAGTGAGTCTGATCGCCATGGTAAATTGGTCTGGGTTATGACATTATCATTAGCACATTAGTGTGGTCACAATGGGACAGAAGAGAGTAAGACTAATAAGAAGGAAGGATGTGGTGACTCTGGACAGGAACTGAGGCAAAGATTTGAGTTTGTCTTTGTGGAGATGCAAACGGATAAAAATGAGATAGACGTTGTATACACAATACAATTCAGGAAGTACATTGTGAAGAGGGAAATGGGCAGTTGAAATATTAGCATTCAGTACAGCTACAAAGAGAGAGCATCTTTCTTCTGACACTGACTGACAACCACTGTGAGCTCTGCTGTATACATGCCAGTATGTGTATTTCCAGTCACACAATAACCTGATGGCTTAAAAAGCAGTGGTTCACCCGGTAATTGTCTCTGAGGATATGACATTAGTCTTTTTTTTCCGTGGTTTGCACAAGGTGTCAACACCTTTCATAAACCCAAGAATTTTCACGACGGCTCACGTGCCCCGCAGCAGCCTATTTGATCTTTTTGAGGACTGTCAACTTATTGTGTGACTCCATGGAAATTGAATTCTGTATTTATTTACATGCCAGGTTAATAGAATAGATGCCTCGGTGATTTGAAAGTCAAACAACCACACCTGCCATTCATTTCTGTTTTTTTTTTCTCTCTCTCTGCCAAAGCAGATCCTCTGTTTTGTTCTGCGCAGCTTGAATGCACAAAGAGAGGATGATAATGAATTGAACGGCTTATCCTCAACATTCACGCTCCAAAATACACCATCGTTTAATACAGCAGCGATAAATCCAGATTTCCATGATTGAAAAGCAGTTTTTTGGGAATATTTTGTTACATCCTCATCTACATTCTGCAAGTCTTCAAGTGGCCTACATAAACTGATGCTCTTTGTGTGCACATACTCTGTGTGTGTGTGTGTGTGTGTGTGTGTCTGTAGAAACACTTGGTTGGGTCTTGCACAGCAGCACAGTGGCCCAGTTTGAGTAAAATCAGTGTCAATGCATCTCTAATCGTGCATGCTGGTGTATATGCACGTGTGCGAGCCTCTTCCGGAAGCTTTAAACAAACTTGTCATGTCGGGAGACGCTGCTGTCAAACGGAGGACAAATCTGAAGATGTCAATTGAATGCAGAGAAATGTCTGTCAGACGGCTTGACGCCGGTGTCTCCATTGTGATTAGCATCACTTAATATTCATGTGTGCTTATCTGACTGCTAAAATTGTGCCTGAGCTGACTGCCGTTATTAGAGTGCATCACAAGCGGCCTCCCTGTGATAAATACACCGACGGTATAACAGCCATTTTGACATTACAAGCATGTCAATACGTGTAGTCTGTGATGGTGTCACAGGTCAATTTCAACAAGGAGGGAAAAGTAATATTACTTTTCAGGCAGGAGAGTGAAGGCCTAACTCTTTGTGCCACGAGCATGTGTTTGCATGGAGCAGACTGTGGATTAGCTAAACAACATTGCCACTTACTGGTCAGATTTAGGTACTAAACAACAAAAATAAAGGGAGAAAATGTGTATGTGCTGAAACCTATAAAAGCTTAAAGCATAAAAAAAAAACTAAAAATGTATTTAATTGAAATGAAAGAGGAGTTTTGTTTTTCTCCCTAATGCAGGAAACAAATTATAGGCCAGCACATGAGTTTAAAAGTGTCTCATTTTAAGTCAGCTCCATTCCTACATTTCTTCTCTGCATGGTTTGCAAAATTTAAAGGCCTTTTTTTTTCAGATGTACAGTGTGCTCCCTCCCGCACACTAAATGCATCAAAACAGGAACCTCTTGAATTATTTTGTTTCATATGAGCAGTTGTATGTGTCAGTTGTTTTTTTTTTTGGTTTCTCCACCACACACTTTTTTTTTTTCCTACCTCCGAGAGAGTCTGTGAATGTGTATCATTGTGGCACCCTGACAGTCACGGCCGGGAGGAGGAACAGTGGTGTGCTCGCTGCAGATGGCAGCACACATTTTTTCATTCTTTAAACAGACACAAAAAGCAGCTGAGGGACCAGGGCCTGTCTGTAGAATGTGCTGGAGAAGAGTAGGTACTTGGCACAAGTAGCAGAAACAATTAGCGTCACATAAGCAGAGGCCCGGAGCAGCGGGAGAGAGAGAGAGAGAGAGAGAGTAAGAAAGAGGGAGAGAGGATGGTGGAGAAAACATGGCATCTCATTTTCACTGAGAGGACCTCAGTCGAGCTGCGTGTGCACTCTGAGACATCCCCTTCCTCTCTTCGTCACAACTCAAACATTTTTTTTAGAGACAGTTTGTGTCATGGCTCATTTAATTGATACGTTCTTGCCGGCGCATGTGTTTTTGTTTGTATCTGTGCATTCTTAATTAGGGAATAGAGGAAGCTCCTTGTCCTTGGAGAGACCTCACATCCCACTCACATCCCCGAAAAATTCCTTTTTGAACATTCCTGGCTAACATCTTCCCTGTTTCCATTTTGAAGTTTGAAGCAGCTTAAGGTTGAAAGCACGGAACCAGTCTTTGTCTGTTTGATAGATAAGTTTAAGGAAAATCATGGAAGAATAATCTGGAAACATACTTCCTTTGTAATGCACATTAATATGACCTGGTCTGTTTCATGGTTATTGTACGAAGCTCATGAGGATCAAGCCTAGAAGGCTGAATTACTCTTTAAGTATTTTATTTCCAAAGTGAACTATCACACAACAACGTAGACAAGTACAAATAGGCATATTAACTAGGACGCAAGGCCAAAAAGACAGATGAAGTAGAGCTTAGTCACCAAAACCATCTCCTAATACAGTCCACATGATTCAGACAGGCCTTGCTGCCACTACTGTAAATGTGCTGTATTTCTAATCAAAAGATTAATATTTACTGTTTTTAAAACACATCTTCAACCCTCTAAAGCCAACTATTACCAACCTTGACAGGTCTCTCCAAATGTTGTATATTGTATTGTATATTTTACAGATTTCTACCAATGTCATATTCAAAAACGTAACTCATTGCAAGTTTAAATTTAAAACTGGTGTCCATGTTGACCTCTGTCTCTAAAGCAGTGTGTCCAGTTTTTATTTTTTATTTTTTTGAGTGGTTTGTCCACATTCTGCAACAAGCATCAGCTGAGACTTATACCATCACTCACAACCTGCCTTCTATGACCCAAGACAACTCAGTCAACGCTTTTCAGTTGCATTAAACATGGAACTGCTTTTCATGCAACTCTGGGTTTCTTTCATTGGGTTTATTTCTCTCTGACTTCATTTGCAGAAATGTTTCATGTGAGTTTAGCAAAATGCTGGACGAAGACATTGCTGTAATTCACCCTTATTCCACGAGGAGGCAGTGTTTGACATACACAAAACGTAACTGCTAAATTTGAGTGAAGTGTTGGATTATGTAACATTTTCTCCACCATTTAATGGAAATGCATTAGACATATCTCTGTGGGCTTTAAACACATCTGGCTGTTTTATGTTGATTCATGCACTCTGCCAGCTGTCAGAAATGTGGGACTAATTTTGGATAATTTATAAAGCTTTTATGAACAGAGAAATAGTGCAGTAGTATTGCTTCCTTCGGCTGAAAACAATTCAAAAGTAAAATTGTGTTGTTTTTTTTATATCACTTTAAAGAGAGCCCTTTATAGTTTTATCCACTTATATTCACACTACTGTAGCTCATCTGGCATCAAACAAAACTTCTGTCACATTTCCAGCTTCTTTGAAATCCTGGTTGCAGTTTATTGCTATTTATTTTTTCTTTATGATCACATTTAAAATCAAAATGCAGCTGGATATGAATCTAGATTCTAAAGTCTTACATGAATCACCTTTACAAAAAATGTCCCTACTTTTGCAATATGTTTGAAAAATCAATTAGTTGAGCCTCCCATTCAAAGGTTACACAGAACAAACATAGACTGTCCCAGGTTGATGTCCCAACCACACACACACACACACACACACACACACACAGAGGGAGAGAGAGAGACAGAGAGAGAGATTGAGTTCAAAATACCAATTATTCAACCTTATCTTTAACTAAACCCTGAGCAGAGAAGATACAAGAATGGCTGCAGATATTAAAATGCTTTTTTGCATTGGATTTGCTGTTGTATTAACAGGTATGAGGTCTTGGAGTTTTGTGTATAATCTGATAGATGGTATTTTTTTGTAGTCTAATAGTATTCTGTTTCTGGTCAGGTGTGGGAAAGTCTGCCTTTATTGGGAAGAGCCACAGCGCAGGAAGGGACGATGTTGTGCTGCAGTATGTTGTTAACAACTCTATGAGGGAACATGCTGTCCTCACCAAACTCAGACTGGTAAGAGAAACGGAGAACCAGCAGAAACCCTCATACACTTTTTACTCCTTTTTTTCTGCTCAAATTTTACATTTATTTTGGGATTCTTTTGATTGTCTTTGACTAAGCATGGCCTGCCATTGTGAATCAACATGCTGATGCAATCAGAAGGATATTTAGGTCATAAATGGAGGCTACAAACTAAAGGTGATTTTACCTTTTAAGTTGTAACTTCTATACTCTGGATCTCATTGCAACTTGATTAAACGTCTGTGGAGATCAGCACTTGTTTAGTTTCTGTCTTAGTTTAGTTTCTGCTTTTGTGTCACATTTTGAGTCTTTACATTTTATCCAACTACTAACTTATCAGGAATATATAAATTACTACAATACATGATTTCAGGGTCTGAGCAGCAGTACAACCTTCAACCACAAGAGAGCAGAACAGTAACACTGTACAGTTCCAATGAAGAGGTCACCTCTAGTAGTACCAAGAGGCATATGCTGTTTATCCATTAAATATTTTACATGATTTTTCATTTTTCATTTTAGAGGACCCTTGAGGACAAGTGGAATAGAATGATGGTTGCCATTGAACAAGCCCAGCTGATGGCAAATCTCATTAGACTGATCAATGCAACTAAAGCAATTGAAATTGGTAAGACAATGTCTGGCCTGCAAAACACATTAAATGGAAGCAAAGACATAACTGGAAATTTATAAGTAAATGAATAACTGTGAAATAAAACCACTGTTCAATGCGTAATGTTGAGAATCAAAAACCACTGATTAATAGCACTGAAATGTTTTACTTAAAAAAGGCACTGGTCTGATTTTATTTGGTTTCAATTCCCATTTGAAATGTCACCTTTTTAGCTTTTCTCCCATAGAAACCTCTCTAATTTCTAAAACTGTAAATCTAAAATGATTAAGTTAACACTGTATTTATTCTGCAGGGATGTACACAGGGTATAATGCACTGAGCATGGCTTTGGCCATGCCAGAGAATGGACATGTGGTAGCTTGTGAAACAGAAGTGATCTATGTGGACATTGCCAAACCCTTTTTTAAAGAGGTGAGGAAAAAAAAAAGTACTTCTTACAAAGATTGACTCATATACGTTTTGATTTGTTCAGGAAATCTTAACTTCACACAGGTTACATTGCACAAGTGTATAATTTCATGTTCTCTGTAGTTATACAGCATTTGAACTTGTTTTTAGTAAGATTAATTGTTGCTTCTGTCAGAGCAAAATTGTGCTGCAGACAGCAATGCTGTGTATCTACTTTCTGTCAGTATGTCTTCACAAAATGCTGTGAGCCTGAGAGTAAAAAAGGTGTCGGCTCAGGAAACTGTGTCACGTAAAGATGCAAAGCCAAGCAATCAATACCTGTTTTAGTCTAACCCAATATTCTTTAAAAAAAAAAAAGAAAAGAAAAACAAGTAAAGAAGACAAACTACCCAAAATCATTGCACAACTCTCTATTCACACAATGTGACCTTCTCTATAGGCTGGGGTTGAAAATAAGATAGATGTACAGCTTCAAATTGCAATGAAGACACTGAGTAAGTACTTTTATAAATCTCAGTCATGACTTATGTTTTTTTTTTAAATCTACTCAATCATTTTTTACAATTTAATCACCTCCCTTTCATCAGATGAACTGATTGCAAACGGGGAAGCTGGAACATATGACTTTGTGTTCATTGATGCTGATAAAGTAAACTATGACGGATACTATGAGAAGTCCCTTGAGCTCATACGAAAAGGGGGAATTATTGCAATTGACAATGTAAGTACATCTCACACAGGCAGACTGAGCATCTGTTAGCCAACTGCTGTGTTATCCAGAGGGGTTTGACTGCTCTGTTGCTGTTTGAAGGTGCTGTGGAGCGGAAAGGTTGTGAATCCGGCTCCTGATGACCTCACTTCCCAGAGTTTGGATGCTCTCAATAAGAAGCTGCACAAGGACCAGAGGATTGATCTGAGCATGCTCACTGTGGGTGATGGGCTGACCCTTGCTATTAAACGCTAAAATCACAAGATAATAAAAAACTCAGATGTTTGTCATATCCAAACCAATGCATTAGTGCGTTAGTTACATTGGCTTTTGTATTTTTTTTTTTTGTCAGCTACACCGATGATCTAAGAAATGCTTTTTCAGCTGAAGATTAAACATTAAAACAGCTTCCTCTTATCACTGTGTTTAATGTCTTAACAAGTAAATGCTAAATAAAACACGTATACTATTTCAAGCATCAAAAATGGCCCAAATCAATAAATACCAGTGCATCACAGGATCAGGTAAACATTAAAAATAGTTTTCTTGTCATTGTAACAGAACATGAAGCGTCTCATTTTGTTTACAGGCTGATACTTCATCTCTTTTCTGCGGTTCCATTACACTGTGACCACAACAGCTCACACATCAAAAAAACAAAACTGAATGACTGTAATAATAAAGCCAAAAATAACTCAAAATCTTTGAAAGACACTTTATATAGGAAGATGAAGACAGAAGCCTTTGTGTGGATTTTGTGTGTCATTTCACAGTTGATTGTTTTTAATTGTGATCATTCATTTTTTAATAGCATAGTACCATTATACGGCTAGATCTGAAATGTTATAACATACCACTTTAATTACTAGCTTGAAAGCAAGCCGCTCACATGCAAAGATTCTCTTTTCTTTTAACATGGACATTATTTTAGTCTACACTGGCCTGAGGTGTTACAGTTCATTAGTACAGACATATAAATAAACATAGAGGGCCTTCACAACATGAGTTGAGAGAAATATTACTACACTGTATGGTTAGACAGTAAAAACCTGAATAACAATCATACTTTATGTATTACACCAATGTTCTTAAGTTGATTGTTTTATGGATATGAAAGAAATTACAGAATCTTCACGCAGACATTAAATTAAAATGCTAAAAAACAGGGTTAGGGTTTATTTAAATACATGTAGAATAAATAAAAGTCGAAATATGTCAAGTAGAGGTACTGCACTGCATGTTTTTTATATGTATATTTCCATATTTTATCTTGTGCAGACAGTGCTTCTTATTTTATCTATTTATTTCATTTGGTCTTACAGTTTTTTGGTGTTTCTATTATGCTACCTATTTATTGTGCTTTATTGTTCTGTGCAGCACTTTGAAAACCCTGTGTTTGTAAAAAAAAAAAAAAAAAAAAGCATGTTATACAAATAAAGTGGATTGGATTGGATATATAACTGTTGCCAATGAGCTGTGGTATTGTCTCATACTGTATGACAAAAACACGAGAATACTATGCATATGTAGTATGTAATTAACTACTACACTACACGACCCAGAGTAGTAGTATCTACTGACTACCACAAACTACTGCGAATTGTAGCTCAACTAATAAGTCCCCAATACTGAAGCACTGACGTTACATTATTACATTGTAGTTGGTTAAGGTAGAGTTGATTACAAATAAATGCTGGTTGGTTCTTTATTTAATCAAAAAAGTACAGTATTTCTCTTCAAAATGTGTTGGGGTGGAAATAAAGTAGCTTAGTTTTATAAAAACCAAAGTACAGTACAGGTGCACATTTACTTAGTTACATGTCACCACTGAAACAAGGAATTAATCTGAAGCAGAAAGAAAAAATGACGTCATCTGCTAAAAGCAGGGAAACGTCACTGCTGTCTGCGACAAAACGTGGTGTAAGCGCTCATCGAACCAGCAGCTGATGCTTCACCTTTTCAGCACCGCGGACAGCTCCGTTCTGCACACCGAGCAGATGGCGACGGCTTTAAAAAGCCCGGATGGAGCCACAGCGTGAGTCACAGCATGGACCCGTACGAGTATCTACCAGACAAGCCCAAACGCCTGGGATCCGATACCGGTGCCATGATTAAGTCTGCATCCAGGGGCATGAATGTGACCAAACCGTCACCTGCAAAGTTTAACGAGAAAGAATTGCTGCATGGCTTGAACGATCGTCTTGCTGGATTCATAGAGAAGGTGCATCTGCTGGAGCACCAAAACAATCTGCTGGAGAGAGAAATCGAGGAGATCAGAGGGAAAACAAAACCCGCATCTTGTTTGGAGCAGGAGTATCGACCAGAGCTCGGGAAACTCAGACAGCTGATCCAGGACATTACACACCAGAAGCATCAGATTGAAGTAGAGCATCAGAATTTGGAGGACGAATTGTCCAACTTGAGAAGAGAACATGAAAAGGAAGTGCGTAGCAGAACAGACGCAGAGAGAAACATTATGGTCCTGAAGAAGGACATCAGTGAGGCGTATGAGGCTAAACTACAGCTTGACAAGAAAGCGCAATCTCTCGTGGATGAAATCCACTTCCTGAAGAGAAACCATGAGGCCGAAGTGAAAGAGATGTTTGACCAAATCCAAGATGCGCAGGTGACCGTCAGGGCGCACGAATTTGGCAACCCTGGCGTCACTGCGGCACTTCGGGACATCAGGGCGCAACTGGAAGGTCAAGCCGTGTACGACGTCCAGCAAGTAGGAGAAACTTTCCGATCTCAGTTTGCAAAATTAACAGAGGCAGCCGAGACTAAGAGAGAAGCGTTGAAAGCGACTCAGCAAGAGATTCAGGAGTACAGGAGGCGCCTGCAGGCCAAGAACACTGAACTGGATTGCGCTAAAGGCACCAGGGAAGCGCTAGAAAAGCAACTTCATGACATCGAGGATCGCCACAGAGAAGAAATGATTCATTACCAGGTAACGCTAACTAGAATGCATTCAAAAAAAAAAAAGTTGTGTTGAATATTCAGACCTGCAAATGGTATCAATAGATTAACAAATGTTCTCTCCTCTCTTGATCCAGAACACAATCAAAGAACTTGAAAACGAGCTCATCAATTGCAAATTTGATATGTCTGCTTATTTGCGGGAGTACCAGGACCTGCTAAATGTGAAGATGGCTTTGGATGTGGAGATACTGTCTTACAGGTAAGGTGTACTAAATCTAGATACGGCAGGTGATTGTGCTCAAGGGAAACACTTTTGGGGTGAAAGAAAACCTCAGTTTTCCATAAATGTCCGCGTTGCCCAGACATTCAGAAGATACAGATACAGATACAGATAAGTGTCTGGTGCAAATGATTACTGTGTTGCACTATGGGAAGTGTAAAAATCTAAAATATACCAGCATATTTTATTTATATAGCCCTGAATTACAAATGACAAATTTGCCTCAAAGGGTTTTACAATCTGTACAGCCTTGATTTGGAAAAGGAAAAAGTCCCATGTCTCCTTGTCACAAGTATTTCTCATTAATAAGAATTAAAATATATATTGTTACAATCTATCTTGCAGGAAACTTCTCTGTGGAGAAGAGGCTCGGTTATCCACGATGTCGGACACCAACATCTCCTTGCCCTACATCTACCACCAGTCCCCTGTTTACACGCTCCCCAGCCTCAGCCGGCCCGGAGGCCCGCACAGGCGAGCTGAGCCACAGTACAAGTTTGTAGAGGAGATCATAACTGAGACCACCAGGGAAATTGAGATGTCAGAATTTGAGGAGACGGGATCAGAGGAGACGGAGGTGGGAAAAGATGAGCAGGAGTGTACTAAAAGAGATGGAAGGGGCAGTGAGGAAGAGAAAGATAATGATAAAGACAGTGGAAATGACGAAGGTGAGCAGGTGTCTGATAGTCAGCAGAGTCAAGTAGAAACAGAGGAAACTGTTGTGAATGGAGATGGTGACGGAGGGAGCCCTGGTGAGGTGGATGTTGGTGATAAAAGTAAAGAGGAGTCAGAGGAAACAGAAGCAGCTGACAATGACGATGATGGAATAGATAAAAATACTCCACGTAAAGTCCAGTCAGTTGAGAGGCTTGATAAGGAGAAAGAAGAGAAAGAAGATGAAGCAAGAGTGGATACAGTTCAGAAAGATCCCCCTTCAAAACCAGAGGTTATAAAGGCAGAGGTCACCGTGGAGGAAGAGCTTCTGAAAAAATCCGGGGATGATAAAAAAGAAGAAGACGCCGAGATGTGTGATTTAAAAGATAGTCTTGCCCCAGCTCAAGTGAAGAAGACTGTTGATAACACCTCGACTCAAGAGTCCAAGGAATCAAACATAAGTCAAGAGCTAAGCAGCAGTGTTCAAGTGAAAGATGAGGCCCACACTGTGGCTTCAGAAAAGGTCGAGAAAACCACAGATGCTGCAGCAGATCCAAAGAGCACTTCGCCCCTAGACACTGAGGATCCTTCAGAAAATAAGGCTAAGGAAACGTCAAGTATAATCCCCACGAGTGAGGCGAAGGAACATAGTCATTCAGAGCCAAAGCAAAACAGTCAGTCTGAAGCTCTAAAAGATGAGGATAAACTTGCAAAAAGTATTCAAGATGACAAGGATAAAGGCAGCAAAGGCCAAGATAAAGAGCCATCACTTAAATCTGATGTAAAAAGTCTTCCTGAAGTAGGAAATCAAAAACCAGACAGTGGCGACAAAATCCAAACAGCCCAAACTGCGTTGCCAAAGGAAAAGACAAGTGTCAGTGCAGAAACCAGAGAGTTGAATCAGAAGACAAGCGAGAGCAGCCAGGTTCAGAAATCAAAGCTGTATGAAGCCTCAGAAAACATGAATGATCCTGAAACTGAGAAGGCAGAGAGTAAGTCAGAGAAACAAGAAGAAAATATCAATCAGAAAGATATTTGAGGAAGCAAGGATCATTTCCGCCTTTCAGTGAAATATATGGCAGTTGAGATATCTGAGATAGTGAAGCTAAAAACAGCGTAAGAGCTTAACTAATGCAGCAGAGTTACAGGTAAAAAAAGTCAAGGCACCAGCAGGGCATGGTTCTAATGTTCGCTGCAGCTTTGCCCTTGAACATTAAATCTTATGTATTCAAATATTTTGACTCACTCGACTTCAACTAATGTAATTACAAGATTAAAAAATGCTGGGTGAATTTTAGATTTGAATCTCTATGTATTTGCTTTGATATGTGCTGACAAATAAATGCAACATCAAATGATTCTGTGATTCTCAATATTTTGTTGACTGCACCTCACACAGTTATGTTTCTAGCAACGGAGATCTCTGATATCACAATGAGGTTTGTGGCTTTGAGGCAGTGCTATTCAGAATATATATATATATATATATATATATATGTGGAATTATTATTATATATATTATCTTTTTGCCGAAAATAACTTAACAGGTCAGTCACAAGTTTCTGAGAATTCTTGAGCAGCACAGTCTTGTGATTCAGCCCCAATTTAAAGACCTAAATAACTTCAGAATATCAGTTTTGACATAAGTGGAGAGGATACGGAAGGAATAATGTGACAAGCTGAGACTGCTGTCAGTGGTGCCTTTATGAAGATATAAAAAATGTACAGATTGGTGCCAAATGTAGGGAAAAATGCTTTATGGATGTTTCCACCAGTCAAAGGGGGTGTGTGTCACTGAATGATGTGAAGGATATGATAATGAAGACACTGTAAACACACTGTCACCAGATCTCAGGTGAGTTTAACATTTGTGGGAGATTTTGAACAGAATATTAAACTCTTCATCGGGAATGCTGCTGCTGTTCCTTTAGAGTTCCAGACTTTAAAGAGCACTGAAGCTGTTTGTCAAGAGACGCCATTTTTGGTTCCTTTAAACCGTCTGTATAAGCAAATATTTAATCATTTTTAAAATATCAGAAATGTCAGTCATTATGGAAATAAATGCTTAACATTTTATGCTGACTACATATTTTTAAATGAAAAATTATATTGTAGTTGAATGTTATGAGTTTTGCAATGTGATCCAAGCAAGTCATTAAATGTCTAGTTAGTTGCATTTCAACATCACATAAAAAAAAAAAAAAAAAAAAACTGCATTTGTGTTGTTCAGAGACTTTATTGAAAATGTATACATACACATAAGGACCTTCAAGACTTCCTGCGGGCTCCGTCTCTGCCCGCTACAGGGAAGCACTTTGAGTGCACACCGGTAACTTTTAGTTACACCTCTTCCAGACATGATAGTTTGGCATTTCTGTGAACAATGATTACATGCTCCCAAGTTGTCTGTTAGAACAGAATGAACAAAAATTAATTCTGCTTGGTCGGCCAAGTATACGGGTTCCTCTCAAACCTACAGACCCAACTTTAAGCAACCCAAAAACTGCCAAGTTTAAGGGAAGGTCACATGTACACCTTTATGTCACAAACCCTGATGGCCGACGCAAAACAAAACATTACAGAGCTTTAGCATGTCCTCGTGTGCATGAACATGAAGGTTGCAGCAGTATTTAAATAATAGCAGAAATAGTCTAGTGTACTTAAGATTTGTAAATGAAAACTGTTTGGATGACAAAAGGAATATCAGATATCAGATCAGTGATTGTAAATTAAGAGAGAAGGTATGACATCACGCAGCACACAAAACCGTCAACGGATGGGGGGAAAAAAAACAAAACTAAATAAACAACGGAGTGTCTGGGATGATCACAAAAAGCCACACAGTTGATGACAGGCAATGGGATTGTGTAGATTTCCTTATTATGGCAGTGCTGGACAGGAACAATGACATGATTTATATATAAAAAAAAAAAAAGAATTGCCATCAAATGACTTCTCAATAGATGGAACTACTGAAGTAAAACGCAACAGAGGTAAAATATACCAATGACAAAAGCACCAGCTTGAAGTGGTACTCAGTTTGTTGTTATAGCCTTTGAACCAATCTCATCAAGATATCCCCTTGCTGGTTGGAAAATACATTTAAGGCCAGATTCTTCTGATATTCCCTAGTCCCTTGCAGTATGATGAACGCTTAGGCTTCCAGCTCCAAGCCCAGACCCAGCTTGTGGCCCCCAGCGTTGATGTTCTTGCCATCGACCAGGCCAGACAGGGTGAGTTTCACACCTGCAAAGGCAAGAGGAACCAACATTAGAAGTGTACAAAACACAGACCTGTAGACCTCTGAGAATGAGAGCTAGCTGGAGACAGACTGTTAAGTCTTGCTATAAATGACTCTATTCTAGGTCAAGTCATTTATACACCATCTGTGTGTGGGGAAGAGTAGCGTAGAGATGAGAGCTGTGATACTACAGGATAAACTAAAAACAAAGAAATAACTTCTGTTAAACATTTTGTAAACAGTTCTATTAACCTGTAAAAAAACAACACCTTACCTGGTCTAAGAGTTTGGGTGTATCCAATACCAACAAGGCTATTGTTGTTCACTTTAGCCTATGGAGAGAGAAACATAAAAACCTCAGTCGTTTCAGTTTATAGTTACACACTTCTTTTGCCTCGTCCACCTGAAGTTCCTGCTGCACTACTTACACTGACGGAGGCGTCCTTGTCCAGCTGGTATTTGGCTGCAATGCCGAAGCGTGTGCTGTTGCTACCGGCGGTCCATGCCAGGTTGACTGCTGTCTCCATCTTGTCGCTCACCTTCTGGTAGATGGAGCCTCCAAACTCAGTTCCATCATTGCTTTAAAAACATCAGCAAGAGGGAGAGATATTTCACACGACTAGAAACAAACAGTAGGATTTCTGAAATTATTTATCTCCTCATTCAAACGCATCTAAATGCAGAATAATCCATAATCCAGAACATCCATAGAATAACCTCACAAGTAAAGTTTTATGTTGAATATGAAAAGCTGAGCTGTATTATATAACTATTTGGAAAGCTTTCTACTTACACGTTGGTATGCAACTGGAAGTCTCCTGTCTTGTAGCCAATAGCAAAGTTGTTTTGGGACATCTTGGATTTGGCAGTGTCAAAGGTCATCTGATAACCGGCGAGCCAACCCTCGTAGCCGACAACAGCAGCTCCGTGGATGGTGGGGCCAGCGAAGTCAAAATCGACATCACAGCCCAAATTAACATACTCGCGCTTGTAGGCGGTCTTCACTTTGCCGCTCTTCTTGCTGTTGATGAAAAACATGGTTTCAGCTTCTCAAAAAAAAAAAAAGTGATGATTTAAAGCCTTCTTTGTCATATATGACAGTAAACGGTATCTTTAGGTTTTGGGCTATCTTTTGGACAAAAAGTCATCTTAGTCAAGTGCCATTTTCTAACATTCTATAGTACAATATTTTATATGAATCTTAAAATTTGGCAAAATTCTTGTAAATTTAGCTGCTGGCTGAGACAAACCAACCCCTCTTCTCTCTACCTGCAGTAGCTGCAGGCAGCGATTCACATCAGGAGGACAGGAGGAAGGATACCGACTGATGTCTGTGTTTGTCATTCTTTCTAGACTTCACTCATTATTGTGATGTCAGGATTATTTTATTTCATCGAAGTTTAAATGCGTTTTCAGCGAGATATTGGGTTTCGTAATAATGCTATTAATAATGCTAATGCTTTAATGCTATCAATTACGGCAAAAGCATATTCAGTCAGTTGGAGATAATACACAGTCTATGGCCTTAGTTTTATGAGAGATGATTTCACACCATAGCTCTATACTAGGTTGACAATATAATTTATTTTTTCAAACGATATTTAGCTTGATGCTGCGGTTTATATCCCAGTCTAAGCGTGACATCGTAGCCTTTCGAGGCTTATGTGATTTACATCTCACACAAAGTAAAACACTTAGGATTGCTTGAGCATGTAGGCACACTAGTAGTGTCAGATGTTATTCCTCCCAGAAAACAAACTGCAATCATTTAAGCAAACAAATGTGGGGGAAGAAAACTGACAGCAAATCATAGTCATGCATTACAACAGAGTAGCTCCATTTTGGGACAGGGGTCAGATGGCCTGCAACGACACTTGTCAGAAGCATGTGCAGCACAGATCAGGTTGCCAATATAAGTCTCGCAGAGACGCAGCAGGGCAGAGCAGACTACGTTAAATATGTTGACCAGCGAGTTCAAATAAAATAAAAAAATAATAATCACATCTACAGTTTATTCTTACATGCAAGTTTTATATTTTATTCAACAAATTATCTTACCCAGTGTTTGGTGAGAAGGTTGTGTCAAAAGTCAACTTCAGGCCCTTGGCAATCTGTGAGAAACAATTACAATATAAAAATAAATAAATTAAAAATGTGTAGACAATTATTATGCAACAGATGTTTAGACAATGTTTAAATATTTTCCTCACCTGATCTTCAACTGTGATTTCTGTTCCCAAGGTGTTGTCGGTATTCCACTTCTCAGTGAAGGTCAGGCCATATTCAGACCTCTTGTATTTAGTTTCCAGGCTGCCCGCAACTTTGCTGGTATCAGTGTTGGAGGAACCAGATGTTTTGAATTCCTGTAGGGGACAATTTTAGATAAATGACAAGAAAAAGTCAAGTTATAAAGAAACTGGTTCCCAATGTTCTCATACATTTTCAACATTGGAAAAGTATTAAGGGAAGGCTGAAACCTTGTCTTATGGAGCATTTTTACATCAATTTTGCCTCAAGATTTATAACTATGTTTAACATGGACATTAACCTGGAAACCAGACAAATCGGCAAGCTCATGTTTTATTTACTCTGTCAGGTGCGTCTGGCCTCCCTCCCTGTGAGACAGTCCTGGCCTGGGCCAATCACAACCACTTATCTAATATGGGTCGGGTTTGATACAATGACCGGTAATTTCATGAATCACCAAGATGTGGAAACTGTATCTAATCGTTATTCAGACAATTCAATTTGGCTCAGGGAGGGACATTTTTTATTGTCTTTTTTATAGACTAAGCAAACAATCATAAAAATGATCAATATGTTAATTGATAATGAAAATAATCATGCAGCCCTTGAAATTAACATGGCTGGGTTTGTTAAATACCAAGACTGGCACATTTAGTGACGTTGAACTTCATTGTTCTGGGTGGCGACTTGATACCTTTATGGCTGACGATGCCGAGCAAGTCTTTTCAAAAAGGAGCAATCACACAGTAAGTGTCAAAATGTCACATTTATTAATAAACTTTATGAAAAATCTATACAATCCTATGTGACTATAATGTGTAGGTTCATCACTTTTGACTCTAGTTTTGTATTATTCACAGATAAATGACCTTACCACTCCACTGTCTGACTTCGTCTTGACATCAAGCTTCACCAAGCCAAATCCTGAAAGAAAGAATTGTTTTCATCAAATCATTTCAGAGCTGCTCTACAAAAATCAACTAGACATGGCAGTACAGACATTGTTTCATTACAACAGCTGTCAAACTGTAGGAAACCATACCATAGCCTTTGTTGAAGATGTCCTTGGCAGACTTGCCCAGATCAGCATATGAGGGAGGCACGGCCATTGTTTCTGAAGACAAAAAAAAAAAATATAAAAAAATTCTGATTATTCTCCTGCACTAAACTGTATACGTTTTCAACAAAACACAGTAATGATGTGTTGAGCTGAAACTAGTAAACTGTTTAGTTAGTTTATAGTCAACAGCCGCAAAAAGGTATTGTGAGAATTATGTTTTCAGGTTATGCATTTGTCAATCTTAGATTTTGTGCAAAACTGCAACAGTACATGTTAACACTTCAATCAATATCCCACTGTGTCCTGTGGATGACCAGGAGCACAGACTGGCCTGCATCTCCTGTATGAGTCAGCTGTTACTGTACAACTGCAGGATACATCCACTACTGCATGTCAAACCCTTCTCTCCAATATGGATCAGTTTACCAATCTAAAAAAAATGTACAAGTGCTAATCAGTACCACACTTTACTTATCCGACTTTCACAACGTTGGTTTCACTTTGCATTTAGCGCCTGTAGTTTCAGTAAATTACAACATAGCTCCAGGTAGTCACAGTAGCACAACTGACAGCCGGTGCACAAGGTTACTGAGGGAGAGGAGCCATTTTGCCGCACCGGTGTGACTTGTTCTGGTCCCGCTTTTTCTTAACAAATTAAACTAAACCTTCAGGTTAGTTGGCTTGCACGACGAGGCGCGGCTCGGCACATGTCAGCGCCAATTAGAGCGATGCGTTAATTATATATACACACACGTTCACTCTCACTCCTGTTAACTAGGCCAAAGAGAGAATAACGTTATGTTCGCTGACATTATGCAAGAAAGTTCATATTTTCTTTTCTTTGTGGTGTATCTCTGCACACACCTATTCAGCAGCAAGACATGTAACACAACGTAAAACTAGCTTGTTTTTTCCCCTTGACATGTGTCAGACGCAGCGTGCCTAGTGCAGCTAGCTCAGCTAACTTTGCTAGCCTGTAGCTCACCGGCGCGTGTAAAGCAAAGCTAAGTCGCCGGTTTCTCGTGTTATTGACTGGATAAACAGTGTCAAACAGATTAAAACGGGTGTCTTACCGGTAGTAGATGGGGGTAGCGGTACACTAAAAGTGACTTTATTAGAGATGTTCCTCACACCGCACGGCCGAGGCAACTGTTACCGGTTGGAGGGCGAGCTGAAGGAGACTGCACCGCAACGAAAGCCAGACCTATCACACCCCCGACGGAGGACCCGGGACGCACCGAGCTGCGCCTGAGTAGAAAGAATTTAACGTCACGTTACACAGCGCGAGACGAGACGTCAACGGTCAGATTGAAATAACACAAACAAACAAACAACAACTAAGAAATGTACACATACAGGAATGCCTTAATTATCTGGAATTGTTTGTGTTTTACGAACCTATTGCCTGTTTGTTTTATTTGTGTTTATATCTGACTCATCATATATCTTAAAATTTTCTGTAACTCTTGATTCATGCAGTGTTGAACCTGTATGTTTATACTGTTCTGTTCCTACAGTATGTTGCAATACATGAATAAAAATACTTGTCAGGTAAATCAATTTGGATAAATTGTAACTGATGTGTGCACAATTGTTGGGCTCCAACTAATGATTACTAATATATTATTTATTGACTAATCTTTTCTTGAAGGTATTCAGTATACTGTCACAGAAAGCCTAAAGACACTAGAAAATATTCACATTTGAGAAGCTGGAATCAGAGAATTTAGATGAAATGGAAAAAAAAGATTAAAAAAGATTAATTAATTATCAGAGTAGTTCCTGATCCATTTAATATTTTGCAACTAATGGGTTAACCAACTAATCATTGCAGCTCTGCACAATTGTGAATAAATAATGTCTGACTTCAGGGGGTGCTGCTGCCCATCAGCAAACTGCCTGCGTCCATGAGTGGATTCTGGTGTGAAAGAGTTTTAATGAAATTGTTGAATAATATATTAGCAAACTTAATTGACAAAAAAACATATAGTTCCTCTATCACCAATAGGTAGCCTGTACTTGAGCACAACACAATGCTCACATGAAAATGATGTGAAATGATATGATGTTGATATTTAGCATGTATAATGTTAACAGCTGAAATATTAGATGTCCATCTGTTATCGTAGTTTTACAGCCTATACTTTTCAAGGACAATATTTTTCTGAGTCAAGAGACGGATCAGCCTTTCTCCTTTTTGACATTTTTTTTTTCTTTTTTGTACGTCACTTTCCCTTCACCCCAAATGTCTTTAACTTTATCTTTATAATCATGACAATGATAACTGTCACCATCTTTCTTCCTCATTCTGGAAGGAAGTTTATGACATTTCAAAATCGATGCAGCTTGTGTACTTTTAAAAGGTGCAAGGATACTAAACAAATAAATAAAAGATCGGCGCTCCAGGTGTATGGATAGAAACTCAGTCAGGAGATGGACAGTAATCCTAAAGCATTAAGTCAAAATTCTTGTACAGTAAAAATATATGATGTCATGCTTCTAAATTCTTGAATAACCTCCCTGCCTGGGATTTCTAAAAAAAAAAGCCCTCACAAGTGAGTAACCACTTTAAAGGTGTCACAAACCTCAACTTCTAAAATAAGTTTAATCGAAACTTACACATAGAAACCTAATACAAATTAACCCCATCAGTGCAATAGTACACCAGAATAGCAGTATTAAAAATGAACTCTTTAACATTTGATCTCTGTCATCTAAAGATGTATCAGTAAACAATCTCATATCAGATTATCGTATTGATTTTTTTATTTTGTCTTACGGACACCTGGCTGTGTCCTGAAGATTATGTTAGCCTAAATTAAGCCACTCGCAGTCTCCTGGCCCGTACTCTGAATGTTTTATCTGAATTCTCAGAGTTTTTATCAAGGTTAGTCCTTAATAAAGATAAAGTATTTATAGGTGACTTTAATATCCATGTGGATGTTGATAATGATAGCCTTAACATTGTGTTTATCTATTATTATTATAATTGGTTTCTCTCAGAGTGTAAATGAACCCTAAAGACTGTTTTTTCTTTCTTTTCTTCACTTTTTTTTTGTTGACAATAGTGTGGTTAACACTTCTTGGAAATGTGTTGCAGCGATGCAGAGAAGGCAATAAATTGCACACACACGCTGCACAACCAATCGATAACAGAGAACACATATTGCAACATTCTACAAAAAAAGTCCAGTTAAAAAGAGAGTTAAAAAGATATTCAGACAGGCAAACATGCATTTATATGCTTTTGGTAGCGCTGAACCAAAGTGCTGTATGCAACATCAACACGTGACAATTAGAAAGGAACACGAAAGATTAAATTTGTCTGCAAAAAAAAAAAAAATGATATCAGAAAGAATGTGAGTCAGGCTTAAAAATATTTCCCCTTTTAACATTTTTTAGCATATGGCTCCTGGTAAGACATATGACAAGACATGTTTATTAGTGTACTTGTATTATAGAACACAAATTATATTTTTAATGTGTTATGGTTACCTGGCCTGAGGTGTTTCTCATGTAATCACCATTCCTGTACGGTTCTTCCATTAATTCCAGTCATTTACAGATATGAAAAATACGTCCCTCTAAAGGGAAGCACATCATAAACAAGGAATTACCATAAAGATTATATAGAGCTATTACAAATAAAGATTAGTGCTGTAACAATTAGTTGATTAATCAGTTAGTCAATTGTGAGAAAAACTATTTTGATAATCAATTAAGTCATTTTTTAAGCAAAAAAATACAAATATTACAATTACAAAATGTGACAATTTACTGTTTTTCCTTTTCATATACAAACATTAATTGAACATAATAATATTATATAACATAGTATAACATGTTATAGAATAGATAGATATCCATTTGAAATTACACAGTATAGTCCTGTAGACTGCACTATTCAACAAAGGGGCAGTATATTGTCTGAAAATGTTCTGAATGTTGGAGTTGGAGAGCATATTGTACGCCCTCTTCTCCTGTGTCTCCTCTGAAACTTCAGCACACACTTTACTATGTTTTTTCAACATAAACCAGATGAACAAGTCATGAAAAAGTCAGTCAGAAAGTCAGTTAGAACGTGTAAAAGAGAGACATTACTGCACAATGCAAATGATAACATCACACAACATAAGTGTCCTCTAATGATATCCAGGAGGATAAGAACAACAGACGATGTGCGTAAATCAATCAATCAATCAATCAAACTTTATTTGTATAACACTTTTCATACAGATTGGTCAAATTCAAGACAGAACAAGCATCAAAAGTAAGTAAGTAAACAGTAAAAGGATTTGAAATTATGCAGTGTTACTTTTTAGTAATCACAGTACTGTATATCACGTCCACATCACTCCCAGCACATTGCCTCTGTGTAAGGAAGAAGAAACAGAAGATACTTTATGCTTCTGATGATTTTTAGTTTTATTCAGTTGCAGTTGTGAATGGTAAAATACAATACTACATTTCAGTGTACCTATGTGCAATTCAGTGTACAGTGTTGTGCAGTACAAATGATATCAAAAATCCACAAGGACATGTAATATATCGAATATAAATTCTAAATGTCCATTTGGAGTCTAGCAGCCTATAGTTCTGAAAATAAAAGAGTAGATTCTCACAATTATACACTTGTGGATTACCTGATTTGAAGGTTTTTTCATGTGGTCAATACTGCTGTATGTTATATTCTCTTCATCCTATGTTGAATGAACAAGCAAAATGTGAGACTGAAGAAGAATCCAATCATCTTCTCAAGCTTTATATTTTTTCTGAGCAGTTTCAACAATACTTCACAGAACAATATTAGGTTATATCAATACCATGCTTGTTAAAAAAAAAAGTCTCAATGAGCCAGTTTTGTCAGTTGTTACAAGAGTACAGCATAGTTCCTTTTATTGTGTGGTTATACTCTTTGTGTTTTTAGTATTAAGGTCCTGCTCAGTGCGTCTCTCCCAGCCTGCTTCTCTTATGCTGTCGTCAACGTGGTGTGTGGCAGGAACACTGCACGTACACACACTTAAAAACCCCCCCAACTGTTTATGGGAAATGCATGACTCATACGAATTACACAAAATAATAAAACAAAATAAATGTAATGGGAACACAGTTAAAATGTAACATGTCGTATCTCTTTATCACTGCATTGACAGATATTACAGTATGTTTGTCGAAGGAGCAAACAAAATCTTAGCGGAATGGAGATGAAGCGATTTATTTACATTAGTCTTTTTATAGCATTGCCATGCTTGACAGAATTGTCTAAATGAGCCATTTTTATTCATGTTATTTTCCTTTTTAAGATACAAAAATGACTAACGATGAGAAGACTTGTCACAATTGGAACACTAGAGTTACTCAATTAAATCCATCTGATAACGATCACTGCATTCTTTCTCTGTTGTTACAGTAGACATTCTGCAGAATGACATTAAAGTCTGTAATGTTACACTTGAATACTCTTAGTGTCACATTAGCACTTCTACCTCAACATATCTTACCGCTGTTGTGGCTGATGGTGCATTGGTTTCCTCTGAAAAAGAAAGAGTAAAAACCCCTCTTACTCTCTCTGTTCACAATAGTTTCCACCAAAAACAGATAATTTCATTTACAATTACAAACATGTTTAAGCATATACTTACTTCGCATTCTCAACACACACCAGATAACCGAGGCCACCAATACCATGAAGACCGACAAACTCAGAACGATGAGGATATTTTCGACAAACCTGCAACATAAATTTTAAGCACACAATGCAAATTAAGCATTAAGCATTTCTACAGTACTATAATCTAAATTAGATTCATTGTCCTTATTATACTCCACCTGTATCTTATACTCTAACCTATGTAATGTATCATATCATTTCTAGTTATATTTTTATATATCCTTTACAGGGACTATTTTATTTCACCATAACAGCTCTATATTGTGTACATTTAATGCAAAGGCTTCTGACCCTAAGGTGCTGTTCACAGGATCAGTAGTGTGTGATATACGTGTTGTTGTTCCTGCAGTTGATTCTAAAATCCAAAACAAGACAAAGATTAGCAGAGTAATATGATGATAATGAATCCTAATATATTTAAAAATATATTTAAACATCCTTGTACTTAAAAACATTCAAACATTTATTCCTTTGTATTTGATTATATATATAATATGTAATAATTACCTATAATACTTACGCGTGGTAGGTTTTTCATTAACGGTTACATGCACTGGCATCTGAAAGCCTTCATTGACACATAGATACCAGCCGCTGCTCTCTGACCTCAGTCCACTCATAGTCACAGTAAAACCATTACGGGCACTCTTATCAATGGTCACTTTTCCATCTTTTGATCCAGGTGGTGTCACACAGGAGCTGCCCAGCTTGCACCACTGAATTAATCCATTGATACTATTATCAAATTTAATAGTTATGTTTTCTCCAATAAATCCCGTAATCTTCTGATTAGTCACAAATAGATGGGGCGTACCTTAAGAGAAAACAAATAATATTCAGTAGAAAATTCTTGGTAGCCAAATGATTGCTACATGTTGCATTTACTTACATCTGTTAAATAAATAATTCCTTCTGTCTTAACATTTATTTTCATTACTTTTAACTTACAAGAGCAAATAATCAGTTTAGCAAAAAATAAATGTTAAAATTTCACAAAGTGTTTGAAATGTGCTTAAAGGTGCTTTAGGAACTCTTACCTGTGGTGACTGACAGCTGAAAATAATGTCTATCGTCTGGCCCTCCATTAATTTCCACAGCGCACCAATAATTAGTATCTTTAGCTCTCAGGTGTTTTATAGTCACAGTGAAGATTCTTCGGTTTGGGTCATCAGAGATTGAATACTTGCCAGTGTTACTTTGTGGTTGGTTTGTTTTAACTGCATAAGTGCAGGATTGCCAATAATATCCTTCACACAAGTATTTCACATGATTCTTGTAGTTTGAACCATACAGACATGGGATAGAGATTGAGCCTCCATGCTTTACTGACACTTGTGTGACTGAGGTTAGACTGTGAATTCCTGAAACAAAAATGAGTACAGCATTGTAATGGACATATTAACTGCCAATATTCTTCTTTCATACTAGATATTCATATTACAATTGTTTGAGATATTAAATTAGAGTTAAGCCTCACAATTAAACAAAATAAAACATTGGTATTGCTCTCGTGACTGACCTGTGAGTCCGGTGAGGATGAGTAGAAAGCTGAGACGACCAGCCATGTTAACAAGCAGAATAAGAAAAAACCAACATGAACCAAGGGACAGAGAGACTGATTATCTACTTCCTGGTTTAACTACATATGCAATTGTAGCTGTTACACTCTGTCTTCCTTTTAAATTGAACAGTTGCATTTCATAAGTTGGCTGATGAAATGCAGTATATAACTGCTCTATTGGTGGAACTTTTCATTGACACAGCACTTTTTGCAGGGTCATTATTTGCATTGTGCATACTCGAGTTGTCAGTTTTATTGTATTATTAATAATAATAACAATAATATAATAATAACTTTTGTTTATATGGTACCTTTTAAAAACAAACTTTGCAAAGTGCTTTGACAATCATAGCAAAGCCATTATAATCAGCACTATAGCAACACCATGTATGAACTTTCATGGAGAATTACACTGATAAGATTTCGAGGCAGATGGCTCAACAAATGAATACAAATTATTATAAGAAAGAGGTTATAATGTCCCAAATGATGTCCATGTCATTAGACCCATACAACTACAAGGACTTTCACCAACGCACTTTCTTTAGCTCTACATTACTGTTTGTAACACAGCCTTTTTTGACATGAATGTGATGAAATGAAGACAAACTAACATTGAACTTCCTCCAAAACTCGGAAGTCAATACACCCCATACCTCTCTGAACTGGACTACAGTGTTCAAGTCAATGAATACACTTACAGAACTGTTGTCAGAGGTCTTGTCAAACACGTCAATATTCATTTTCAAAATAATGTGCAGTTATGCAGAAGAGGTTGAAAAAAGTAAGGAGAACATGTGTGAGATAGATGTATGTTTATTTTGTAGTAAGAATATCAGTTCATCTGAACTGAGGCTGTATAATAGTTGTACACCTGTTGCTTTTCTTTATTTTTACATGGGTTACTCACTTTATACTTTTATGTAATATTGTATATATCATGTAATACTGAAAATGTCCAATAGGTGTCACCATCTCCCCACAAGGGGTCTGTCCATGTAGAGTACTGATGCTTCCCTGTGGAGTTTCTCAGAAAACTGGCAAGAGAGGAGTGTGTGACACAGAGCAGGAATCCCCATTAAAACACATTTGATTTAATCTACATTTAAAGTAACATTGGTATTAAAAAAGGACACATACTGTTCAAGAAGATTGTTACTGTTTTAACAAAGATTAGAAATATACTTTGAGTCATTTGTTTTGTAGAAAACCGTTGAATTTGAGGTCATCATGTGAACAAGCGAGTATATTTAAGTAGTATTGTTTATTTTCGAATACGTTTAGATATGCTCAGAAGAAAAACAGCAAGAGAAGAGTGTTATAACACAGAGCAGGGATCCACATTAAAAGACACTTATTTTAACGACAGTTAGGTTTTCTGCTGCCCTCATTTGGTGCACCCTGCCATCATACGCTGACAGGGGCAACACATCTAAAACCTCAAAAGGAAAAAAAGAGAGACAATCAAGTGATAATATCAAAAGTGTGATGCTAAACGTCTCTGAAATCTTTTCATAAACAAGCTCAGCTCAGGTTGAGAGACACAAAGCGTATAAGCAGATGATCATCACCACGGCGTTTCCTGCATCGATATCCAGGGAGGATAGAAAGACAAACATGAATTTATTGCCGGCGCTACGCCAACACTCTGTAACATGAACCATTCTCATCATTTGCTTTAACCTGTTGGTAAAAAAGAAAGAAGTGACAATTAGTAAGGAAGAAGAAATCATCAAAGAAATTTACTTTTTTTTTTTTTTAAAGTAACTAAACTAAAGGTTGACATTTGACCCAGTAAGACAACACAATAGTTAGAAAGTACTAAAAGACAGTAGGCCTATCGAGAATCAGTGTGAGACATCTGTATATGTTTTCTGTATGGTAACAACAGAACTGTATCACATCCACGCCACTCATGATGAAACTTAAAAAAAAAAAAAAGGTTTTATTCATTTGTAGTTGTGAATGGTAAAATAAAATACTACATTTAAGTCTACCTATGTGTATTTCAGTATACAATGTTTGTGCAATACAAATAAAGTTTTACCTGATCTAAATCCTAATGACAAACAAGCTATTTTGTCTTTTTCTTGTTGGATCATAGACTTGCTCAGTTGTATTCTGATAGCAGATAGTGTACTTTTTTTTAAATAGCAAACATCCACCAGAACATGTAATATATCAAATAGAAATATTAAATGCGCATCTGCAGTCTAGCAGCGTATAGTTCTGAAAATCGAGAGTAGATTCTCACAATTTTACACTTTGTATCTCTATCATATCTTGATATTGCTGCACGAATGGATTACCTGGGTTGAAGGTTTTCTCATGTGCTCAGTATATTATATTATTCCTCTTCAGCCTGTGTTGAAAGAGTAAACAAAATGCTGAAGGACTTAATTTGAAGCTATTTATTTTCTCACCCTTTAAATGTCACTGAGCAGTTTCAACAGTTCTTCATAGAACAATATTAGATTATATCACTACCATGCTTGTTAAAATCAATCCAACCGAGTCACTTTTATATATGTAATACCCCTTTAAGGTGACCCATTATAAATAGAAGCCTAAGTGTCACATTAGCACTTCTACCTCAACATATCTTACCGCTGTTGTGGCTGATGGCGCTGCATCGGTTTGCTCTAAAAGTAAAAAGTAAAACTCCTGTTACTCTCTGTGCACAATACACAACAAATGAATATTTTCAGTTACAATTACAAACGTATACTTACTGTACCTTTTCCACATAAACCAGATGAACAAGGCCACTACAGCAATGAATCTTAGAGGGATGATGAGGCTCTTTAGGGCAACCAAAACACTGCAGTATAAATTTTAAGCACACAATGCAAATTAAGCATTAAGCATTTCTACAGTACTATAATCTAAATTAGATTCATTGTCCTTATCATACTCCACCTGTATCTTATACTGTAACCTATGTAATGTATCATACATTTTTTCTAGTTATATTTTTATATATCCTTTACAGGGACTATTTTATTTCACCATAACAGCTCTATATTGTGTACATTTAATGCAAAGGCTTCTGACCCTTGTTGTCCTGCCTGAGATGAAACAGAAACTGAGGTGCTGTCCACGGGATCAGTAGTGTGTGATATACGTGTTGTTGTTCCTGCAGGTGAATCTAAAATCCAAAACAAAGACAAAGATTAGCAGAGTAATATGATGATAATGAATCTTAATATATTTAAAAATATATTTAAACATCCTTGTACTTAAAAGCATTCAAACATTTATTCTTTTGTATTTGATTATATATATAATATGTAATTACCTATAGTACTTACACATGGTAGGTTTTTCATTAACGGTTACATGCACTGGCATCTGAAAGCCTTCATTGACACATAGATACCAGCCGCTGCTCTTTGATGTCAGTCCACTCATAGTCACAGTAAAACCATTACGGGCACTCTTAGCAATGGTCACTTTTCCATCTTTTGATCCAGGTGGTGTCACACAGGATCTGCCCAGCTTGCACCACTGAATTACTCCATTGATACTATTATCAAATTTAATAGGTATTTTTTCTCCAATAAATCCCGTAATCTTCTGATTAGTCACAAATAGATGGGGCGTACCTTAAGAGAAAACAAATAATATTCAGTAGAAAATTCTTGGTAGCCAAATGATTGCTACATGTTGCATTTACTTACATCTGTTAAATAAATAATTCCTTCTGTCTTAACATTTATTTTCATTACTTTTAACTTAGAAGAGCAAATAATCAGTTTAGCAAAAAATAAATGTTAAAATAAAGTGTTTGAAATGTGCTTAAAGGTGCTTTAGGAACTCTTACCTGTGGTGACTGACAGCTGAAAATAATGTCTATCGTCTGGCCCTCCATTAATTTCCACAGCGCACCAATAATTAGTATCTTTAGCTGTCAGGTATTTTATAGTCACAGTGAAGATTCCTCGGTTTGGGTCATCAGAGATTGAATACTTGTCAGTGTTTCTTTGTGGTTGGTTTGTTTTAACTGCATAAGAGCAGGATCGCCAATTATATCCTTCACACAAGTATTTCACATGATTCTTGTAGTTTGAACCATACAGACATGGGATAGAGATTGAGCCTCCAAGCTTTACTGACACTTGTGTGACTGAGGTTAGACTGTGAATTCCTGAAACAAAAATGAGTACAGCATTGTAATGGACATATTAACTGCCAATATTCTTCTTTCATACTAGATATTCATATTAACAATTGTTTGAGATATTAAATTAGAGTTAAGCCTCACAATAAAACAAAATAAAACATTGGTATTGCTCTCGTGACTGACCTGTGAGTCCGGTGAGGATGAGTAGAAAGCTGAGACGACCAGCCATGTTAACAAGCAGAATGAGAAAAAACAACAACATGAACCAAGGGACAGAGAGACTGATTATCTACTTCCTGGTTTAACTACATATGCAATTGTAGCTGTTACACTCTGTCTTCCTCTTAAATTTAACAGTTGCATTTCATCGGCTGATGAAATGCAATTTCACAGAAGCACAGAAGGAGGAAGCAATGCAATTTCTTAAAAAAAACCAGTGGGAAAAAAAAAGTATGTAGTCAGCCACCAATTGTGCATGTTTTCCCTCTTAAAAAGATGAGAGAGGCCTGTAATTTTCATTATAACAACAGAGAAGATGGTTGCTCTCCAAAGCCTTAAAGGCCAAACAAGAGGAACAGATTTATTTGTTTCCGTTTGTATGGCTGTGTGTCATGATATTTTACAAAGGGAAGATGGATAGGTACACATTTCTTCAAGTATTTCCATAAGAAGATCACTTCATAATGCAATTACTCCTCCTTCTGTGCTGCAATGTATTTAAAAGTTTATTTGAAGCTGAATTTGAAACTTCAGCCGTCCAAATTAGTCAAATTAGATACAGCAGATATCTTTAAACATTACAGTCTTTTAGTGCCAAAGTTCCTCTTTCTGTACCTCCACCACAACTCAACAAGGAAACACTGATGAGGAAACAAAAAGAGGTAATTGAAATGATGAAAACGGGCCCCTTTAATGTACATTAAAAACACGTATAAAAGGGATCTTTTATTAGCCAGTATCAACAGGAAGAATGACTGTTGTTTTAAGACAAACGTGAAAATTGTGAACCTGTCCTTTAACACAATAGTAACTGTTACGTGAGTAAATTACTTAATGTTTCAGTTAGCTAAGATTGTGTTGGTACTCAGTGAGGACGACCGCGACCTCACCAAAATGGCCGACTGCTGATGTCGCTTTCGTCAACCTTCGATGACGCATAGACGTAACTCTGGGTAACTGCGCGAAATACGAAGCGACGCGAACAGAGTCAGATAACTTCAGCTAATATTCGGAGCTAATATCAACCAGTCGCTGCATATTATATCCTCGCTCGGCGGACTCTCCTCTTTACTTATGGAGTATGGAAAAGAGAGAGTGGTGGCGTTAGTAGACATGGACTGCTTTTACGTCCAGGTGGAGCAGAGACTTAATCCAGCACTGCGTAACACTCCCTGTGTGGTGGCCCAGTACAAGACATGGAAAGGAGGCGGGTGAGTTTCTCACACAAACACACACAGTTTGTATGATCGATGCAACTGAGACCGCTATCTGCTCGTCCCTCAATAACTCACACTGATGCAAAAAGCTGTTTTATAGTTTTAGTTGGTTTAATTAATGCTGCTTAATGAAATAGCAGCACACATGAGCCCTAAACCTTTGTGTGCACACACTTTTATGCCATTTTTGGCGTGTATGTGCTTAACATTTTGTGTGTCTCTCACTTGTAAACACATCATTTATTACAATGTGCTGTCTATTCTTAATATAGCTACTTCCTTATCTTGTTATGCTTCAGCAGTAGATTCATGCTTAGTTATATCTTCTGATTACACATTTCTCTCCCTCCAGCATGCAGTGTGTATACACACACACACACACACACACACACACAAATGAGACTGTACTCTGCTTGTGTGTGTTTCAATTTAAATTGCTGTGTCTGTGTTGGCTACTCACTCGCCATCCTCTTCCACACTACAGGTTTGCCTACAGATGAGACAAGATAAGCACCCCGTTCTTGTTTTAAAAACACGGCTTAAGAAATAATGTGTTTCCTTACTTGCATATCATTCTCTGTTAGCATCATAGCTGTGAGCTACGAGGCGAGGGCCCACGGTGTCACCAGGAACATGTGGGTGGATGATGCGAAGAAACTGTGCCAAGATCTTCAGGTGGCACGAGTTCGCGAGTCTCACGGCAAAGCAGACCTGACACAGTAAGCGCTAATGACTTACTGTGTAATCTCTAAAACTTCAAACTTACTCCGTGATAGGATGAACTGTAAGTATGTTATTGTAATACTTCCACTCCTGTAAGCTAAATAACGTACTTACCCCCGTGCAGTTACAGGGAGGCGAGTGTGGAGGTGATTGAGGTGATGTCTCGCTTTGCTGTGATTGAGAGAGCCAGTATTGATGAGGCCTACATGGATCTGACTGCTGCGGTTCAGCAGCGTCTGAAGAACATGACAGACAAACGAATAGAGCCTCATCTGCTGAGGACGACCTACGTCCAGGGTTACCCGCAAAGTTTTTTAGAACAGGACGAGCCTGCAGAGGACATTGTCTTGGATAAAGGTATGCTGTGCCCAAATGTCTACCAATCAATTACTGAACTAATTGTTTCACTGGGCAGACAAGTGAATACAACTGCAGTGTGCATTCACCTAACATCTTGATGTTTTCCCCCAAAGAGGAGCAGAGGTCCAGAGGTCTGCAGCAGTGGCTGGAATCTGTCCCTCTGTCAGGAGAGCAGAACTCTGCAGAACTGCAGCTAACTGTGGGGGCAATTATTGTCGAAGAAATGAGGGCAGCTGTGGAGGAACACACAGGTTTCCGCTGTTCAGCAGGGATTTCGCACAACAAGGTAGGAGAAACTGACATTACTTTATTCCTAATGTCAATATAATGATGATACAAAAGCTGTAGTTGTATTTGATGTAGTGATACTTTACTGTCTCCAGGTACTGGCTAAACTAGCCTGTGGTCTGAACAAGCCTAATCGACAAACTGTTTTGCCGTTGGACTCTGTGACAGAACTTTTCAACTCTCTACCAATTAGTAAGATGTGAGTTCAAAGTGGTACCCCGCTATAAAGAATATATTATATTTATCACAATATCTGACAAAGAAGTGTAAAAACAGGTTTTGACTAACAATATGCTGTGACTCTCATATTGCTTATTTTTACCTGCGTAGCCGTAACCTGGGCGGTAAGATGGGTGCCTCCATTACAGAAACACTGGGAATAGAGAACATGGGAGAGCTGACTCGCTTCTCTCAGGCCCAACTGGGTCAGCACTTTGGAGACAAAACAGGGTAAGAGTGGCCAAATATTCATGTAAAAGACATGTGCATCATAAAAATGATTGATGAACAATTTAAATTGGAAATGACTTCAACTCTGAGCAGTTAGATTGCGTTTGATTACTAATTGCATTCATCATTGAACCTCTCTGCTTTTGCAGCCAGTGGCTTTATGACTTGTGTCGGGGGATTGAATTTGAAGCAGTGAAACCCAGACAGCTTCCAAAGTCAATCGGCTGCAGTAAAAACTTCCCTGGGAAAACATCGCTGGCTACAAAAGAGCAGGTACTGTTCATCCTGCGTAACAAATATGCATTTTTTTTAAAAATTAAATTATGACCGGTGAGATTGTTTTCATGTTTTCTTTGTGAAGGTGCAGTACTGGCTTCATCAACTGGCCCTCGAGCTGGAGGAGAGGCTGACTAAGGACAGAGAAGTGGTGAGAACAATCTGTGCAACTATCAAAAAAAATCCCAAAAAAACAACACATTTCATCTAGTGAGTTTCACATCCGTTTTCAAATTAGTGTCAAACTGCTAGTATAATTTCTCACCATCTTACAGAATGGTCGAGTGGCTAAGTTGTTGACAGTTGGTGTACGTCAGCTGGGAGACAAGAGGCAGAGCAGCTTCTCTCGCTGCTGTGCATTAGTGCGCTACGAGGCGACCAAAATATCCAATGACAGCTTTGCCATTATCAAGAGTCTCAACACAGCAGGAAACCACCAGGCAGCATGGTAATTAGAATATTAAAAACATATGTAAAGTCATTGGTTCATGTATCCTGTGTGATATATCACACTCTTTCTTGCTTCATGTCCCCAGGACTCCACCCCTCACCCTGCTACATATCTCGGCTAGCAAATTCAGTGATGCTCCATCAGCGGGGGGGATAGCTGGCTTCCTTTCCAGTGATGTCACTTCAACCCAAAGTCTTTTCTCAGTCACCCAGACACTCACTGAATTAAAAAATGACTCCACTTGCAAACAGCCCGGCACCATTCAGTCTTTTTTTCAAAAGGCAGCGGGGAAACAAAGACAGAAGTTTACAAAAGGAGAAGAGGAGGATGTTGAAGATGCAGGTTCCGCAGTGATTCTCCCATCGTCGTCCTCTCACAAAACCTCTGCAACTGATTGCCAGCTGGAGACAGATACCAATTTCCTTGTTTCTCCCTTTAGGCTTCCCTCTCACTCTAAAAATGGTTCAGCCAGCCCATATACTGGCATCTCCTCTTTCTTCCACAAGAAGAATGTTGAAAGAAGCACGCAGGCCGCACCCTCAACCCTGAGTGAGCCTGAAATGGGACAGAGGCCAGGGCCTGTCAATAGAGAACAACCTGAAGATAAGGTAGCTGTTGTGTCAAGCCTGCAGGTAAAAGATACTGACGTAAAACATAGTGCAGAGTTTACATCTCACCAGTTGCCATGTGACGAGTTAAAGGATGAACTGGACTTTGAAGAAGAGAAAAATCGCCATCTTCCTACAATAGCCAGAGAAGACCTGTTAAACTGTGATCGCTGTGGCCAAGAGGTGTTAGTCTGGGAAATGCCTGAACACAATGACTATCACTTTGCCCTCGACCTCCAGAACTCACTCTCTTCATCCACGGGTTCAGCAACAGCCTCTTCCTCTGGTGTCTCTCTAACTCCTCACAGAGTACGAGCATCCTCCCAGAGTAAAACAAAAACCAGAGGCCAATCAGGACCTCAGCCGAAAAGGCATCGCTCACAAGGCGGAAGTGCAGGCACCCTGGATTCTTTTTTCAAGAGGAACTGAAGATGTGCTGTAGAACAGTATTTGTTTTATTAAATAACAGTCAGATTTATGATAAATGAATATATCATGCATTTGCCTAAAGAATGGAAAGCCATAAATGTAACTTAATAGGATCTCAATTGGACCTGTTTGAAATAATAACAGTCACTGTGTTGTATTTTATAAGAATGAGAATTAAAGAAAACCTTTATTCAGGTAACTTTTTTTTACTTATGTCTGTCAAGTCAGATTTATTTATATAGTATTTTATATAAAACAGGTGTAGACTGTATTTTTTAATTTACAGAGACCCATAATTGCCTCATGTGCAAGCACTTGGCGACTTTGGCAAGGAAAAACCAGGGTGGTGAAGATGCACAGCAGCAACAATAACAACTACAATAATAAGAGTAGAAATAATAATACTAATAATAGAAAATAGCCTTTCATTATAAAAAGGAAAGCATTTTTAATATTGTAAATAAACCAGAGGATATAAGATACTTTTCACATGTTGTTGTAGTATCTTAACATACCACCAGATGCCACCAACTAGCTAAACATATAGCAGGAATCCTCACTGCAGTCTGTACATTTAGTTTTCTTATAAACTCAAGAGGAACTGAAATGTTTCTCTCCGGAGACAGGAGTGTATATTTGAAACATTGTTGAATAATAATGGTATTGATATGCACCCAGGAAGTGCAGGTGTACTAATACAGCTGTAGGTAAATTTACTTCTTAGTGTGTGTGTGTGTTTGTGGTAGTCCGTAACTAATCTGAGCAACACAGCACCAGCCCCACTAGTGATAAGATTTGCAGAAGTGTCTGTCACGTGGAGATGTGACTAAAGTTTCTTAAAAAAAAAAAAGAACATACAGAATGAATGCTCTCTATTATTATGACTCCATAATTGGATTTATTAATGGCAATGTTGTAGTTTTTTTTGACAAAGTATCTGCCTGATTCATTTAAAGAGATTGCAGACATTATGTAGAAGGGCTTGTTAGACCTTTCAATATGTCAGTGCAATGAGAGCAATTGCACCATTGGTTGATGAGTCACCCCATTTTGTTTCTACTTAATGGTGAACTTATTCTCCTGTAGTGACCCTTGAAAGAACTGAATGAGTCAATTATTGTGTTGTCTTGCATCAGCCAGGGAGCCGGGTCAGTCCCAAGACAATGAAATCACGAAGCATTTTACAACTCAATTTAATGAGTCATGGCTCTGTGAAATAAGCCAGCAGAGAGAAAACTGGTTTTATGATGACACTGGTTGAAAACAAAGAGACAACAAAATTGAATCACTGCTAAGGAGATCATAAAAGTTTTATTCATGTACACAATGATACACAAATTGGATCTGTACATAAATATTGCATTTCACCCAAATGATCAAAAATATTACACTTTCAATTAAAAATTAAAACCGGCCTTAAATCTGATTTCAAAAAAGTGAAGATGTATTGGTGTCAAGACTCCAGAAAACAGTGAAAACTGAATGAATTGTAAAATCTAAAACTACTAGAAATCTATAAAATACTTCTCGGACACATAAAAACCAAACATTAACGTCTGATATACTTTTTCATTAATGCTATAAAATATTTTGGTTGAAATGTGTTTTTCCACACAAACTGTGCGTAACAATAACAACGTGGTTGCAACATAATAGGGCATACATTTCAGTTGTCCTTCAGTTTTTATCCTTGATGTCAGTGGGACAACAATCCATGTATAAATCACATCAACAATACATGCAGTAATAAGACAGACGATAAGGCCAACAACAGCCTTTAACAATCATTGTCAAAGTCGTCCTCTAGATATCAAAAGCTGTTTTAAGGAGTAGCACCAACTTGAGTTTTGTTTTGTTTTCTTTTTTTCTTACTAAGCTCTAAAACTTTGGGTGTGATGGAAAGCTACTCAATGGTAGTTTCATGAGGCACTGTATTAAACCCCCTTCAAAGTTAGTAACATCAGTAACTTAAGTGAAGAGACGACATCAAAAATACCTCAAACATAATTGTTTTGTTTTTTTTAAACAGAGCAAACAAAGCTGCATCCGTAAGCAGCTTTATATACTCTATAATGCATAATTAAACACATCTCTTTGGGAGAAACAAACTGTTTTTTTTTCTCCCGCCCCCACCAAAAGTCAGAAACAGAAACCTCCACTGGAGTAGTTGTATGAGAGTGGAACGCTCTCTATCATGATATCTATACTGACCTGAGTAACTAAAGCACTTGAAAGATAGGCAGCAAGATCTTTACCGTCTCACTAAGTTATAGTGAGGCGATTTTTCTGTGAATAAAAAACACAATTCTCACAGACAAATGTGACATGACAAAACAAGGTGATTGCCAATGTGAGTAACCTTGGCAGACTGACATACAAACTGAGTCAAGTTCTAACTTTTGCATACCTCGCAATGCTCTACTTCACCTTCATAAAGTGCCCTTGTCAGCATTATAGCTTAAAAAGAAAGATTACATTTTCTTCCATACAACTGAGAAGCTGTGTCTGAGAACCACAAATGTCCCTCATTGCTTTTGATATTATCTCACACAATTAATTAGTAGTTACAAAAAAAAAAAGATATAATTTAAGAGTCCTCAAATCCAGTAGGATCAGAGGCTTGTCATCAGCCAGGCACTATGCTGGTTTCAATGACACTGGTGATACATGTTCCACCTTGATGTCCATGCATCTCATGCTTGCATCTGCTGAAAGTGTAAACAATCGGCTGCCGAAGGTATATCAACACCATCATGAACGTTTAAGTGCAAGTGTGTGGCAAGTTTGTGTTAAGAGTGCATTTAGGTGTAAACTGTGTAACACACTCAATATCACTTTGGTAGATGTTGCTAAGTGAATGTGTTATAGACTTCCTCTTATCAGTGCCATGAAAAACAAACATTCTTAAAACCTCAACACCAGAGAGCAGACTAAAATATCAGCAGTTCATTAAAAGGCTGAAGAGGAAAAAAAGAAATACAGAAGATGGTGCCAAAAAGGCTTTGGAAAAGCACAAAATCCTGTGAAAGGGATTTACTGTGTAGTGAGCAGAAAGTCGAAGATCACTTCTCTAAAGCACCTTGTTTTGGGGTGGGACGGTCTTTTCTGTTGTGGTTCTCAGAGAAACTTTAGGTTTCCTCATCCTCGCTTTGGGATAGCTGGTACTGAGCGATGGGTTGCAACTTAGTGACATGGCCGATACCTTTGGTCACACCCTCTCTGAAGAGCACCTTCGCTCCCACCTTCAGGTACTCCGGGTGCTTGATGAATCTGAAGCGAACCACTGCTTTCTCCCCTGTCCTCAGCTCCTCCTGTGGCACATTGATGTATCATAAGAATAGGAGGAAATTAAAAATATTAAGTTGGGTGGAATTTTCTTAGGACAGAGAAAGCTCTGGTGTATAAGACAACTTCCAGATACTTATATCTGTAGCTCAGTGGATGAACTAACCTTGCCATACACAGCTTCCACAGTGGCGGTCTGTCTCACATTGCCAATGTGCACAGTAACCTGGAAACCCTTGTGGAAGGTCTTAGCATGGAAGAGCAGCACAATCTCAGCCTCAAACATCCAGCAGATGGTGGGATCCATCTCTGGACTCACCATCACCATACCCTGTGAGTACATGTATTTTCAATATAAATTGCAAGTCATTCACACCTGATTAATCAGGAATAATAACGTGGTTTGCTATTATTTTTCATATGAATCAGGAATAAAGTACCAAGCTAGAAATTTGGTACAAACATTAAGTGTCTTACCTTGCGTAGTAGTGACCGGTCAAAGTTGCCCAGTGCGAGTGTAGCAGCCTGGCCTGCCCGGAGTACCCTGCATGCCGAGCGGTTCCTTTGGATGCTCCCAACAGTCAACTTGTGGAACTGGCCCGAGTCTGTGGGCCCTACTACAAGAGGATCTCCTTCACGGCAAATGCCACTGTGGAGTTAAAGAGAATACTGGGTCAGAGAGAGTCCTCTAAAAATGCATTTTGAATGGAAGAACATAACACATGTTAACAAACTGACCTGTACAAAGTACCTCCTACCACAGTCCCCACCTCTGGCACTGTGTAGATCTCATCCACCTGTAACAGGATGTACATTGCTGACAATTATATCATCAAACACATTTATGTTATCTACGCTGCATCTGTAAGGGTGTTTGTTTATGTGCCGTACATACACAAATGTGTGTCTCAGGCCTACCTGAAACTCAGTTAGCTGTTGCATAAGTTCCTCCTGCTCCTTGCTGTTGCTGAGAGGAGGGATAATGTTGAAGAAGACCTTGAGCAAGTCCAGACTCTCTCCAGACACACTGGACAAGGTGAAGATAGGTGTGATGCTGCCGGGAAGAGCACAGTCGCGTGATTAGGACACACAGACATCACTGGGTAGTTTCTACCTTCTACAAGACATTAAATGTACTCGTTCAACTATGTACGTATATGTTTCATACTTGGGTGACTGGGCAAACTGCTGTGCTGCTGTCACGGCGTCGTCCGTGCTGCCTACAACCATGGGCACCTTGTTGCAGCCCGGCTGCTTCAGGACACGCTCCAACTGCCGCACTGTGCGCTCCACAGTTGCCCGTGTACACAGGTCCACCTTACTGATGACGATGAAGATGGGCACCTTTAAGGCCATGGCTAGCCCAAGATGCTCCCGTGTCGTACCAGCTGGAAGATAGAGAAAATAAGTTAAGTCCAGTCAGTCAGAAGGGTTACATAACGGTGTCAATTTCACCTCAATACATCTTCAGCTGCACATTTATCATGCTCTCACATGCAAGCACACTCTGTCCTTGGTATAATGCCTTGATACAGATCAATTTGCATCAAATGTCCAAGGAAAATGTCCCTTTGGACACAAACAGATAAGAGCAGGTATAATTTACCACAACGTATGTTTGTCGTTATGGCATGAGAGAAGTAAACATGACAACAATGCAGGAACATATTCAACCAGTGGCGTTCGTCTTGCTCATATTTCTTTGTAAATAAAGCTGGCACGTGAGAGAAAGCGATATGTATAGTAGACCACATCCCGTGTGCTGACCCAAACATTCATTTACAGGTTAACAGACACTAAGAATACCACTCGTCAGCTGGGCAGAGGATTGTTTTGCTTGGGTGTTTTTCAGTTAACCCAGTTATGATAGAGGTGCGTAGGGAACAACAAAATTCCTCATTCTTTGTAAAGGTGATGATGAAGTTGTGGTGTCAAAACATTTGGTACATCATCACAGAATGACACAGGATGATTACCTACTATTTGGCTTGTCACAGCCTAAGATGAGACTTATACATTACACAGATCCATTACTCTGTTTCATAATTAAAGCTGTGACTCTTGGGTTGCAGACACCATGTCCTCTTTCTGCCTGTTGCATAGCTAAGGTGGTCTTCATTCTTGACCCCATTTCCCCCAGCACGCCTTATTTTAGAACAGACACCCACACAAACACAACAACACCAACAAGCTAACCAGGGTAGAAAATCAAGCAAAATTATCAATCAATAAATAAGGTTTTATACCCAGACTCCCAGAGGACAATCAGTGGTCCTCTTGAAGCTTGCTTCAGTTTTTCTCTGCAGTGTAGTAATGCTTTATTTAGTTATTGATTTGTTTGTTTTTAACTCATATATCCATGCCCTTTTTATGCATCATGTACCTAAAATGCTAAAAGTGGATATCAGTTTTTCTAAGCATTAGGACTGAACTTAATTTCCCTGTAGCTGAATATAGTTCAACTGTTAACAAAGAATGCCAGCAGGCCACTAGCTCAAGTGCTAAGAAACAAATGTTGCAAGGCTCAGGTTTTAACCAGGGGCATCCTTGCCATTTCCAATAATAAAGCAAAACTCCAGATTTCTTCATAAACTTCAGGCTATGTCTTTAAAAAACAAAGCAAAAGTTGATTCTGTATAGAGGATCACAAGTTTCAAGTTGTGTGTTCTTATCTAAGCCCACTTTCTGTGCCTGTCAAAGCCCCACCTTTTCCCAGTCATTTGGCAGAGATAGCACAACCTCAGCTATGTCAGGATGGCCGAGCGGTCTAAGGCGCTGCGTTCAGGTCGCAGTCTCCCCTGGAGGCGTGGGTTCGAATCCCACTTCTGACAACATTTTTTTTAGAACCAGTTCCTACAAACCAACAAATAAACTAATGTTGTTTACTTTCAAAGCTTTTGCAACCTACTGTACATATAAATGAGTAAAAAAAAAACAGTAGCTGAGGTTTAACAGTGTCCTGGGGCTGCATTTCATACAAGCTTCCAGCACTCAGCCTTCCATGCTATTATCATAAAATGCCTGAGTTGGCAAAAAACACAATGCATAATGGAGACATAATGCAATAATACTGAATCTATTAATCAAAAAAGCTATTTAAATGTTATGATCGACAATCGTTTTTTTTTTATTTTTCATTTATTTTTCAAGTACAATTTGAAAGCATTCTGACGATTAGAAATTAGTGAAGATCAAAAAAATGAATAAAACTAAACTAAAAAATAAAACTAAACTGAAAATAATGATAATAAAACATAATAATAAATAATAAAAATATAATTTGCACTGCACACCAAATGATGCTAACATGATAAGTAGCTAAATTCAATCTAAACCAATTTGTTATCATCACAGAAAACAAGGGGTCTTAACCATCTGTAAAAGTCTATAGCCTGTATGTATTTGGGCCACAACTTCTATGGTGACTGTCAACTGCTGTGTCCTTTCCGAAAAGTCAGCATTACTGACATACTCGGTAAGACTTGCAGGTGTCAGGTTAACCAAGCTACCTCCAGTGGCTCAGAGGACTCTTACATGAATGGATGGTATTTGAGATATTTTGGGACCAGTAGTGGCAAGCAGGGATGTCTGGTCTGTTACATAAGCTCAGATATCACAAGTTTGCAGACTGTGGAGTTGTGGTGAAAAAAAAAAACACGGGCTCTGTGCCCTTCCATCTGGCATCCCTGTGTGTCAGATTCACTTTCTATTTCATTCTTTTGAATAGTCAAGTGACCGGGTAAATTTCCCTCAGAGAGACATGCAGACTTTTCAGATCCAATGACGTTTACAAAAATGATTTAAAACTTAAATTAATAAATCGATACTCACCAATTCCTGTATTTGCGCTAACGACCAGCATAGCGAAATCAGGACAGTAGCTGGTGAGGCCAAAGATGGTGGTCTTCAGGTACTTGTGGTGACCCGCCAGATCAATGAATGTGATCATTTTAGAGGCACTCTCACAAATCTCCTCTGCTGTCCGGGACTCGCTGTAATTCACAACCTAAGAAAACATGAACCAAATTTGCAGAGTTATGGAAGAGATCACACAAACAAAAGAGAAAAACATTAACTCATTCTTTAGTTATTGATTTGGAAATATGGGTCTAGCTAGGTTATTTATATTAATTGTAAATGTAATAATTTATATTTTATATCACTATTACTCTTTTCTTATATACTGTTAACCTCTTGGTTAGTAAAAGTAAAAATAATGTATTAAACCTGTGATGCAGGTGGGTACACATTACAAATTCTCTAGTGTTAAATCTTTTCTCACCTCTCCTTTACTATTGAAGCCAAGGATCTCAAAGCTGATGCTTGAAGTGCGTCCAGTCTGGATTTCATGGAGATGTCTGAAGAGGTTGAGCCTCGCTCTTCCCCGTCCGTTGTCCAGCTCACCCTGTGTCAAAACACCCAACAAGGTGGACTTGCCCGAGTCCACATTACCCAGTACGGCTACTCGCAGGTCCAAGAACTTCAGGAAAAAGACAAAAAAAAAAACTAATCAACAACAAAATGACAACAACAACAACAGCCACAAAGCACCGTGCCTTCACAACACCCTACTAACCTGCTGGTCATCTGGCACCTTGCGAATGAGAACTTCAGCAATCTTACGAGGCTCATCAGAGTCATAGTCTACCTCTCGCTCTCTAAGAACAGTGATGTCAGCTCCAATTCTGTCAGAAAACAGAACAACAAACAAATGCATAAATAAAATGTGGTGTTTGGATAATGTAATAGTAATAATAAAAAAAAAAGATAACCTATTACTCACTATTAATATGTTTCATTTTTATTTATGTATCTACTTGGTTCTGTTTAGGGGAAATATTAACTCAATGATTCAATAACTGGATGTAGGTAGTAAGTTACAGGTAGTAAGTTGTTAATAAGTGAATTAGATACTCTCTGTACTTACTTCTCTGCCAGCATATGGAGGGTTTTCAATGATGTCCTCATGTCCTCCTCTGATAGTCCCACCAACATGCCATTATCCTCAACACCAATTTGATAGACAGCTTCACCTCGACCCTCCTGCAGACGCCATTTCATTTGTGTTGCCAGATGCTCAAAGCGGTACTGGGTAGGGTTCACTAGTTTCAGCTAGACAAGTGAAAGATTATAGAAATTAGCGCTGAGCTTAAACCTAGACTGTAGAAATGTATAACATTAAAATGGATGTAAAGATAACTAACTAATCACAAAGGACTGATAAAAATGAAAAATAAATCTCTGTTTTCCACAGCACACCACATGAGACTGCACATATTACCTACATATTTCTGACAGCTCATTACAGCGATGATTGACATAATTGTAACCTCCACACTGTTGTTATGAAAAAACAGAAAAAAACTACGAACTGTCATCATTGAGATGTTAAATGAAGCAACTAACTCACTTTGAGACCAAAACATGGTCCTTGCGTGACACCTAATTTGCTTACCTTGTACTCTATATTTCCCTCTTCAGCCTAAGAGATGGACAGAGAAACAAAAAGAGCGTCAGACAAGAGACAGAACAGGAACAACAGCTGTCAGGCAGTAGAGAGGAGAGACAACAGGCCATTGATTTTTTAAAAGACACAAAGAAAAGCAATCTGACTGAATGAGCGCTCAGTGCACTACTGTGAATAGGTAGTCACTGAGCACTATACAAACTCACTAACTGCTTAGCTTGCCTTAATACACTGCTACTTAATGTGTTATTATACAAAGGATATGGACATGTAAAAGTCCAGTTTCCATTCAAGGTTAGCTTGTCAATATTTCTATAAGTGGCACCAATGTATCACTAACAATGATGACTGCAGGTTTTAATGTTGTACATCATCTGAAACAACAACTGAATGAAGCCATGGGTTATGTCGAGACTTGCCCCATGACGGCCATGGTGCTGTTAGGATACTGCTCATCTTCATAAACTCTAAGTCAAACCCCAAACTGCTTCTATTAGGCTAAAGGTTATATTAGGCTGAGCTTTAGCTTAGCTTGCTCGAGGTCAACTTTTTTTTTTTTACGTTTCTGAGATAATAATCAACATTTTAATTTAGGTTACTACACAAATATCTGTATTTCGTTGCTGTGTAGTAACAGTTACTGTCAGTGGCACTAATAGACACATTAGCTAGACGTTAGGTCGGCTCAGTACACGCCCGCCCCCTGTTAGATATTTACAAACACAGCTGTTCCTCCTCCGCTAGCAAGCAAAATACTGCCCAGCAATAGCAAGCGACTTTTATATAATAGTATAACAGAGCACATTTGACCTGCTACTGCTAATATACCCTAATGGGCTAATTGTAAACAACAAATATTATGTTGCTAATGTTAGCCGAATAAAACGTCTGTCATTCATTGTCCTTTACGTGTCCGACTAGCTACGTGTCACTGCAGGTTCAAACACAAACCCGAGAACAGGAAATGGAATGAAAAGTCAACCTTTATCGGCATTACGCCTCACAATATGCACGCAAACACACACACACCCACACATTTAAGTTAAGTTGTTACTGGCGGACTTTCCTAAACAATATTAGCTTGACTACCAACGTTTGCTAGCGATAGATATGCGCGTAATGTCAGCCTTACCTCTGGAGGTAGATACGGGGTGTTATTGCTTGGTTTGAAGTTGCGGAAGGATCGAGTCTTTGCTTTCTTGCTCTTTGCAGAAGCTTTTTTCGGGGCTATTCCCATCCCAAAGGCATTTCCCGGCTTGACGTTGGATGCAACACCTTGAGATCCAGAGCCATGTCCATTTCCTGAACCAAATAACTCCGATACCCGCGCATCCATCAGCTACTTTGGGATCTGGCGTTAACTTGTAAGCTTTCCACTAACTGGGATAAATATGATGTTACTGTCCGGGCATGCAGGTGTTTGTATTTGAGGGTATTACCCTGCTAGTGGTAGCTTACAACCCCTAAAATGAAAACAAGGCACCGACGAGCCACAAACTCTTCAAACCGAACAATAACAGCCCCGTCCGAGACTCGCGTTTTGAGTTTACATTAAACCAACGTCACAGCCCGACGTACAAAGGGTGTGCGTGATTCTTACAACCGGTCAGCGCCAGTGAGCGGCTCTCCGTTTGTACAAGATTGTATGTATGCTTAAACCCCGCCTGTCTTGCTACTAAAGTTAAAAACAGCGAACATACACCACTTTGCAGCGCTTTGCATCAGACAAAAAAGGGAATAACACGGTTGTTTACAAAGAGTGTAGAAAGCTTATTTGCAAAAGATGATGAAACAAGATCAAAAAAGGTGTAAACAACTTAGTCATAAAGCTTCTGACATGGACTTTAACTTCTACGCTGCCATTTAAAATAGCTGCGTATTTATATTTAAAGATTTACACGCTAAACAATGACAATACAGACAACGAGTATTAATATTAAGAGTTAGATTGTCATAAAAGTGTTGTTTCAGTGTTTAACCAACAAATGTTATGTTATGTTATGTTGTGTCATTAGTTTGATGTGGTTGACGTTTTTCTGCTGACTTATTCATCAACATTGATTTATTATACTACTTAACAAGTATTATCTAGTCTTTTATACGCTTTTGCAGTAATACAGTGATGGGAGAAGTACTCATATTAGTATAGACGTATTACTAACTAAATATACTTAAAGTACTAAAGTAAAAGTGTGATATATTAAATACATGTAAGAGTCAATACATAAACATCATCAAAAGATATACTGGTTCAAACTCCATGGACCTTTGGGAGATTCCCAGAGCAATAATAAATAATAATAATAATAATAATAATAATAAAAGCATGATCACATCCTGTACAGAGAGATTTCTTCAGCTTTATCTTTATTTAGCAGTTTTTCCAATTTAAAACAATGCAGTTTGATTGTTAGCGTCACATAAGAGGATTATAAGAAGTGTTTTCTAACTAGTTAACATTAGGGTTTCACTGCCTCTTGTATAGAACATTGAAATCCAAGAATATTAAAAGTGCATACTGCATTTCAACGCATGAAATCCAAATGCAGTTTTACAGAGCTTTGGACACACAGTTAAAGTGAATCATAACTGTTTGTGTCTGCAAAGAGACTGAGATTTTGAGAAAACTCAGCCAACTCCCCTCTGGGGAATGAACAGTTCCAAAGCATGACATTACTGAAACTCAACACTGATTGGACAGGCGACCTCTGATGTAGGGGCTCAGCCCATTTTGTCCTGGCTGAGAGAAGTGTTTTTGGGATTTTTATAGCCTTAAGTTCCTTCAAACACCCACATTCACATTCACACATAGATACAACATTCCCTTGGTTCTGTTTTTTTAGTCAAAATGAGTTATCCGCTGATGATTCTGCTCTGTGTGGGACTACTGCACCAGACCTCGAGCGCTGTCCTCATGGATAAACTCGCAGACAACAAGACTTGTGGAGATGCAGAATGTTCATGTAAGTCAGGGGAGCATAGAAAAGAAGCATGAACTGCATGTGTGCACTGTAGTCATGAAAACTAAAACTGATAAGATCATGCAATTGAATGCATGTGTTCGATAACATTTTCTTCATAAAAATCTGTATTTCCTTTGCCTTTTTAGACGTTCTCTCAATGGCCACAGCCTTGGATGACTTTATAGCTCCTGACTGCAGATTCATCAACATTAAGAAGGGTCAGATGGTGTATGTGTATTCTAAACTCATACCAGAGGAGGGCGCTGGAGTCTTCTGGTCTGGGAGTGTATGTGAAATTTTGGTACATATTATTTCAGCAGCAGTGCAAACTTACAGTCAGTTACAAAAGGCACATATGATAAGCAGTGAAGTGCTGTGACAAACAAATGTAGCCTTTCTGAGAGCAATTATGTCAAGAAAAGACATTTAGTTACATATTTGAATCCATTGTTTTAAATGAGTAAACATTTAAAAATATATTCGTTTAGTATGGGAGGTTAAATACATAAAGCGTATACTGTATAATGTGGTGGATGGTAATTTGTAAGTGACAACGTGTTATTTTCTCCGGCAGGTTTATGGTGAGCGCTATGTGGAGCAGATGGGCATCATTGGATACTTCCCTGCAGTTGTGGTGAAGGAAACGCAGAAGTTTAAAGAAGACACAGTCAAGATTCCCACAACTGTGAGTATATATACACAACGTCTGTGTTTAATTTTCTATTCTGTGATAAGTGTTCAATATTTACCTATTTTTTCCAATTTTTGTTCTGTCTTTGTAGGAAATGGATTTCTACTGTGATTAAGGCACAAGAAGTTGAAGCCTGTTCATCTTAAATCTTGCGCATGTTGTAGTGATTCAGTGATGCTGTTGAGTCAGCTAGTCATATCTGTCTTGCTCTGTCTTACATTCAGTAACAGACACTTTAATCAATAAACTCCTTTAATGTCAATGCAAAATGTTTATGATTATTTGAAAAGATAAGAATTTGTATTTATTGCACCTTTTGGCACATTTTTAATTATAAAACAATTGTAATTTTTAAGAGAATTGATTACAAAATGACACATTTGTTTATGAAACGCATTTATTATTTACTAGTCTATTTTTACTAAACACTCCTTATTGTGAACACCATCACAAGTGTGGATCATATGTGATTACATTACAATTAGCACTTTTCACACACACACACACACACACACACACACACACACTCACACACATGCAAAGTTTAAACGATTAAACATGGCCTGACATATTGTAACTCGTATGATTTTTTCCAATGAATGATTTTAATATCTTTTTGATTGCTTTTGAATCTTCTTTTTGCACCATGACAACACACCCGGAGACAGTGTTGACTGTAACATTTCAATCAGATGTTTTTCATTTACAGCGGTGGATTATGAGACCCAACAATATTTCATTTTGATAAAAGAAGATTTGGTGATTTAGTTAGTGTTTTCCAGTGCTTCCACTAAATTCCTCTTCCATCAGTCTCTTACATGATCGCTGCATGCATTGATTTCTGGAGCCACTACTGGTTATTTTCACTGGTTTATTTTTGTCTGACCCAAGGCATTCTTGGAAAGGCAAGCTTACCAGCTCAGGAAATAGGGCTGTCACACATTACAATCAATCTCCTGTCACCTTCTCAACCCAGATCAATACAAACCTGTTTAAAACGTAGACATCTACTGCAAAATGTCACTCAGCAAAAACATGCCTCAGGTACATCTGAGACATATGTTAAAGCAGAAACGTTTGCTGACAAGTGAAGAGAAGCATTTGTCTCAAAAAAAGGTCATACTGGAATAAGACGGGTGTCAATATAAAGTATGTACGGAGGAGATGGATGGTGAATAAACTAGTTGTACATGCATTTGTTCCAAGGTGCTGAAAAACTCTTTTAGTCATTTGAGTGCATATGAGTAAGCCTATGCATATTCACATAATGCACAAATCACAGCAAGTTACTCCTGTCTAAAGTCAATCTTCAGTCAGACGGCAGTAGCTTTAGGGTGTTACCATGGTGATAGGCAAGGATACTTTGACAGAAGAGATTGATGTGTGTGCATTTCCTGTTTATGTGAGCTTAAAGGAGCAGCTGCCAAATGCAGGCTACAGTAGATGTTTTTTTTTTCTCCCATCCAGTGTCACCCCCACACCTCTACGCCCGGCAGCACAGCACTCTGTCGAGCTGTGAAATCAACAGCTTCAAGTCTGGTTAGCATCTGAGCATGACATTTTAGACAGAGGAAACATGACTTGTTTTTTTGTTTTTTGGTTGGTTTTTTTTTGTTTGTTTTTTTAAACTTAAATCTGGCACATCCATGTGATGCAACATGTTGAGATGCAGTGAAACAAATGTAGTCTAAAAACTCTTCAGAGTAATCAAATGACTCAATCCCAACAACTGCAGATGATTTCTTTTTTTCTAAAGATAAAAAGCAATAACAAAAAAGGAGGAGAATAAAGTCTAATCAGTAAAAGATAATTGTAACTCGTTTTCCTTGATAAACAAAACACTCCAGAGCACTGCACTGGGGGAATAACCGAGCCTTGTCTGGCTCTGAGAAAAGACATAACCTCAGATGAAGTTGAAATGAGGTGGGAATGACAAAAATAGATCGAGGTACTAGGTTAGAAGAACATTTGATGTTCAAACCTATTGCTTTCCGGATATGGGATGACAAAAAATTTTTGATGAGGAGTGATAGGAGCTATTTAGTCAGTACAATTACAGACATAGAACTTAATGTTTTATTCTCTGGAGTGATAGAAAAGACTTTGTATTTTATGTATGCATGCATAACTGGAAGCAAATGCATGCATGTGTCTGCAGCGACTGGTCGATATTGTGACTTCAAAGTGCTTAAAATTACAGAATTTGTCAGCACAGATTTTCTTCAGGAGTGTCAGAAAATGCCAGCTCACTGCTTGTTTGAACTAAATCAATCAATCAGTCAACGTGAATCAATCACCGCTAACGCCTGAGGACCAGTGGTGTCTTTGTCATTTGATTAATATCTTCTACATTTCGAATCCTATTTGTCAGTCTCAGTTTTGTGTCGAGAATGTCTGACCACCAACTGGCCGCGTCATGTGTATCGCTGCCTTATTTCAACGATAATCTGACAAAAGAAATCATTAGAAGAAAGTGCACCTTCAACAATATTACATTCCCCTTTTCTCTGTCTGCATGTGTGTCTGTGGTATATCTATGATTCATATAATTGCACACGTTAGTGTAATTCCACCCATTTTCTGTCACACAACCACACAAAGAAACCACTGATTTAATTCCTTGTGTGTTCAACCCTCTAAACAACTTTGTATCTTATGTGGAGAGAGATAGAGAGAAACACATTTGAGAAGGTATTTGAACCTGTATTGTGTATATGCTGAAGGACCAGTTAATGTAGGCTATAGTAAACTAAGTTACTCTTATCAGTAAGTCCACATAATATTCACCTTTACAACTAATCCATGAACATGTTACTCCTGCAATCAACACTGTTAATGTCTCCTAAAAAGAGCGTAAACTGTAGTTTTCGTGTTGTCCCACTTTTCTCTCTTTCTCATCTCGACTGTAACCTACATTTTGGTCACACCTGAATAAACCTCCTTCTACAAAACAAACATGTCCTCACCTTTCCCATCTCAGGAAACCAACTTCTTTTTATTCTTTATTCCCCCTGTTTTTGCCCATCACTGTGGTTACTAATAAGATTAATGGAAACATTACTCCTCTGTGTGTGTGTGTGATAATGGATGTGGGTGATGGTGGGGGTAACAGTGTGTAAGAAGACCTTGAACTGTGATGCAAGAGTTGCCTTACGTAAAGCTGCTAAACCAGCTCTATTTAGCTAATGAGGTTCTTGCAGTTCAAAGATTATGAAGCTAAAAGCAGGAAATGAATAATACCATGAGGACATTGGGTCCAGCAATTAGCCTGTGATTTTTTTTAACAAAATGCTAATCAAGAGAGCTCATTCTGAAACTGGTTTGACACATTAGTTACAGATGTACTAGGTGATAACTACATCAATAAAAGTCTGGCGAGTATTTCGCTCTCATAATAAAATGAAAGTGTATGTTCTCACTAGGATGGACACATTTCCATGACAGGATGGATGGAGGTTTATGTTCTGTCAGACTAATTTCACTGTTTGTTTGCTCTTTTGCATGTCAGGAACCAAAATGTATCAGAGAACATATAGCTTACCTTTGAAACTGCGTGCTGTCTACAAAATACTTCCTCCATTCATTCCTTTAGTTATAAGCCTGTGACTCAGAGGTCACTGATATCCTTGTCTATGCACTTTATTGTAACATGAATAATGCATGTGTTTTGGTAACACAGTAGCTGGAAGGTCTTAGAGAACGCTATCTGCTATTTTTGATGCTTACATGTCATGACATCGTCTACACCTTGCAAAGAAAAACACTTGAAATCCCAGAAGCGGTGTGTTTGCATTATATCAGCGAGACACTAATGAAAATGATTCACTCTATTCATTTTTTTCCCCCTTCTTTTTCTTCCATTAGTACATAAACACCAACAAAAAAATCTTTTAGCATGAAAGTGTGCTATAAAGGCTTTTAGTCATTCTGAATAACTGTTTTCTCGTATGTAACGAAAAGGTGGGGTTCATTTTATCCTGAGGAGTTGCTGACAAACAACTTGGGGAGAAGAGAATGATCATTTCTTTTCTCCTACTGTAGCTTTTGGAGTGGAGGCAAGCTTCAATCTAAAGTCTCCTACATCCTGTCTTCAAATGTTTTTGCAGAGAGTTTTTTTTTTTTTTTGCACAAGCCTCTGAGCTATGAATAGACTGAGTGTTTGTCATGACAACCAATTACCCATTACAAAAGCAGTGAGGCTAAGTAAGGCAATTAAGTGGTGAAACAAAATTGTGTGTTGCAGGATTCCTTGGTGTGTGCTTATGTTCACATATGTATTCTTGTGTGGAACTTTTGTTCATTTCTATATGATTTCTAGATATCTGGACAGCAAACTGTAATATAATGCGGTCATAAGTTCACTCTCTTTTATGTAATGCATTTTTACTTTGGTGGTTTAGCAATCATATAGCAATATTGTTTAAATAAGCAATGAGCTGCAAATGCTTCTGTTTTGTAGTCATTTTACAAACAGGGAAGCATTACCATGCAAGTGAAAATACTCTCTTGTAATTGGCCAATTACTAAAATGGTTCTTCAATGTGAATGGACTGCACTTATATATTATTTTTCTGTATTTTTATTTTTTCAAATCGCTTTACAATACATGTCAGCATTCACCCATTCACACACACAAGGCTGACATACAAGGTGTCTTCTGCATAATCAGGATCTAAACATTCACACACACACACACACACACACACACACACACACACACACACACACACACACACACACACACACTGATGGCACAGCCTTTGGGATCAATTTTGGAGTTAAGTGTTTTACCCAAGGACCCTTTGACATCCAATTAATGGACCACTGCTCAACCTCTTAACGCACCATTGAAGAAGAAGATATACTTTATTTTATCCCTCAATGGGGAAATTTACTTGCAGTAGAATAATTGAAGATAATTCAATACATTTTCACTAAATAATGTTTGAATAACAATAAACCGTAAATGTGTTGTTCCGAGCTGCATAGCTCTGTTGTCTGTAAGAGCAGTGACTTTTGATCACTGATTCCTTATTTAATGTAAGTTGTATAAACCACCTCTTGAATCTTGATGTACTGTGTCAGCGTGCTGCAGAAGGCTGTGGTTCGTCTATTAGGTTTCCTCCACGTTCCATATCTCTGTTTTGCAGCCACCCAAAGCTTGTTGCCAGAGAGTGACATGACTGACAATGATTAAAAAAAAAGGAAAAATAACTGCTGTAATAGAACTTCTCATTATGGAAATAAATTGGTCATGCATTGCTCATGAGAGCAAATGCACACACATACATTGAAGACATTATTAGGTATGTAGTCGGGGATTTATCTGCATCACCACGTGTACATTAACATGACTTGTCAAATGTTTTTGTTATTAAATGACAAATGTGTGCCAGGATACAGTATGTTAGTTCAAATTTCAACCTGCACAAACCACCTGGCTCTGAGCCATTACAGGTAGGCACGCTGTCTCACAGTTAACTGTTGCTTTGCAGAGCCTGTGGGCAGTTTATAGACGAACCAGGTTTGTTAAGCCTAATGGTCCTTGTATTGATTGGCTGGGGATCCTCGCAAATCGCAGGGGCAGAATGAACAATGAGATTCTCATTGAGGATCTCTAAATGCATTTCAGCTTGTAGTTTTATTGACCCTCCTAGAACAGCCAGTGTGGGGTTTATTTACATGCCTGTTTTTACAATGGAGGGATAGCTCTGTAAAAAAAGGTGTTGAAAAAGTATTGCACATCATCCACTGCTCAGTTGACTGGTAATAATGAAGTTAACATCCTTTAATAATATCCAATAAAAAGTGGTTATGGTTAGTAAAGTTGTGAGGGGAAAACAATTAAAGTATATGCAAATGAATTACCTTTACTCAATTAAATGAATTATGCTACACTGAGAAGAAATTAATCAGCGCAGGACAGAACTTAATTAGCGGTGCTTACTTCACAGTCAGTAGGCAGAATGGCAGGCTTATCGCTTAGCTGTTGTCAAGCCAGAGCAGTTCCTGAGCCATAAAGAGACTGTGGCCATCACTAATCCCAGGCCGGATCAAACGATGCAGGTTCTCACATCTGCATTAAGAGTCTGATGAAAGGTGTCAAACACTGTGTTTCCGTGAGAGTCACTGCTGCAGCTTATGTGTGCACTGCTCACACACAGAGGTACGCAATCAGTAGGGGCCTTTTCAGCTGAGGGACATGGAAAAAAAAACGTGCCTATTCACACGTGTAATGCACACGCATGTAAAACTGATTATTTTTTTACACAGCATTTCTCTGCATCCATTGTAACCTTTGTTCTCAGTAACTGATGCTTAAATGTCAAGTGGTGAATTTAATGACTTTGTGCATAGATTCCTGGAAATGTTTACTCATCACCTTTTCCACAGAAAAATCTCTTTCATTTACTCCTTCCTGACTCTTACTAAAGGATAATGTTGGAAGTTTAAGCTTTACTAAAACGCTAAAACACACATGTCGCTAATTGCTTGCAGCATAGCCATAACCCTGTGCCCCGTGTGGCATATGAAAAATACCCATTGTTTGTTTCCTTAATGGACTATGTTCTTTGGCTGCAAGTATATAGGGCAGTACTGGAAAGAGGCTTGGAAACCTCTGAGATACCATTACCATTAGCACTAATGTACTTTTAAAATGGAAAGAGCATCAGAGCCCACACACTGAGACTGCTGTGCATGCTATTTTTCGCTGTTTGCGCGATATAGTCCCATTGTCATCATATCCTGCCAAGGTTACTTGGTCTGTGTCCTTTCTGCAGTCACAGACACATTTGAAATTAGCCTCTTAGTGAAACAGGCACATTTCTACAGCTTTTAGTAGCATTCTTTTATCAAAATAAGAATCAAAAGTTAGATAGAGAATTAGAGAGCTCTAATGCTGTAAGCTAAAAGAAATTGATAGAAAGGATGATCTCCTTTGCTAATTCTACATTTTCCCTGTGAGGGTTTTTTGCATGTATGTCCAGACTGAGGCCACGGCGCTCAACAGGGTTTATGGCAGCGACTGTAGTTACATGGTGATTATTTCCTGTTGTGCCTCAAAGGTCAGGCTGTCTCTTCAGACTCTCTAAAAAGACATGCAATGTTAAACACTGCATCATCAAACGTCACAGCCTGGCTGAGGCTGATAATTGCTCAGACATCTGATTGGAGGTGGCTGACTTCTCTGACGACTTAATGAGCACATGAAAGGAAATGGGAAAGTTGGCAGCGCTGTGAGTAGCCGAGGACTAGGTCCAGCTCAAGGGGCTTGATTAGAAAAAAATTAACTTTGAGGTAATGTTTTCCACAGTGTCCAATGGAAATCATCAGCAGCAAATGTGTTTGAGGTGTTTGATTTTGGCATGTTGGGGGCACTTGGTATGATACACGTGTAATGGCAATTAAACCACTGCAGTCATGACATCAACATAATATCTGAATACATGCCTCAGAGATGAGAATGATTAATCCCCACATTTAAAACTTGCTGTAAAGTAAGCACCTCCTGATATAATTTATCTGATTACTGTTGTGCTTTTGACAAATCACCCCATTGTGTCACAGAGCAGCAGCTGCTGACAAATGGGTTCTTCTCAAAATACAACTCCAATAATGTTTCTACCTAAAACTCAAGGTCAAAACACATTTGCTGCTGTGGGCCTAGACCACTGGACTTCCCATGATGCACTGAGCTTCACCTCTCCCTCTCCATCTGGATGCATTCATGTCCCATTAATGCATGTTACTAACTTCTTCCCCTGAGTTTTTGTGCTCACCACCTTCCTCCAACAACACTGACACAGACCTGGATTGTTATGGTGAATCAACAATTCATTGCTAACGTCGTCATTTGTATTATTAGTATTATTATTTTTATTTGCCATAATTCTACTCTTACTATTATAGTTGTTATTGTTGCTGCTGTGCATCTCTGTGTCTCCCCCTCAATCAAGGCAGATGGCCGCCCACCTGAAGCCAAGTTCTGCTCAAGCTTTTTTCCCATTAAAGGGGAGTTTTTCCCAAGTGTTTGCTCATGGGGGAATTGTAGACTAAAAGAGTAGACCTGCTCTATTTGTAAAGTGTCATGACTAAACATTTATTGTGATTTGACACAATATAAATTAAATTGATTTCAATTGACTTGATTTTCCTAAATTGCCAGTTTGTTAGGACATGTTTTATTAACAGCAAAACAGGGACCAAAATATATTTTGCAAGAAGATATTGTACAGTTTAGACCAAGACAGGTTGAGTTAGGTTCAGATGTAAGATGCCAGTAATTGAAAACTTTTTTAAAATATATTATAATATATTGTTTTTTTCTGGTAGATTGTAAAACATGCTACTTCTTTTAAAGTCAGAGTGAGTTAGCTATAATTAACAAAAAACCGGATGTTTGTTTTTTTCATCATCATGAACGTCATTCATCTCTGTTGTTAATTTGCATGTCCTTTTATTCCCTCCTAGGTGATGCATTCATTAGGCAGCACAGAATACTCACATCGAATTAAGTAGCCTAATACACAGAGGGAAATAATTATTGTGATTATGCATAATCTCTGCTCGCATAGTTGTTTTTCTTTTCCAATTAAACTAAATTCATATTTGGAATCTGCTTTGAATAACAAAGCAGGTGGTACCAAAGTTGTGTGAGAATTACAGTGCTTCAGGCTGCAATGGTGGATTGTTTTTCCAGAGATCATTAATAATATAGAAGTTCCCCTATTGATGCTGAGCCTTGGCATGAACCCACTGCGTTTATATTTCATTTGTTCTGGGATTTATAGAAGGAGCTGAGCAGAGAGAAGAAATTAATGTTTTATTCCTGGAAAGGAAGACAATTGCATAGTTTAACTTTCCATATGGTGAATAAAACATATCAGAGCTGGTAAAAGAATACATCATGATGGGTTTAAGGTTAATTCATGACTTTAGAAGATAGTATAATGATGCCCATGAATCATATTATCATATTAACTGCTAATTATTTTTATTGATATTATTAATAATAGAAGTAACACAATGGCCTTACTGATACTGATTCTTTGAGCAGAGCTAAAAGGGGAGTTAATATTGAACTTAAATTCATCAGGTGGCCAGAAACATGACAACAAATGAACGGTAATGTTGTTGTCTGTATGCTAAGACATTCTCTATATTTACTTAAAAGGTAATAACGTGTTAGTGTTTTCTTACCACAGTGTTTACGGCTTGTTTCTGTTGCTCCCAAGAATGGTGGCCCCTTAAGGACAAAACACATTCAAGAGTAAAAGCACAATCATGAAGAAGAATGCAACAAATACCAAAAGACCACATACATTTGATGCATTTCTGGATTTGGATTGTGTTTTTCTTATTTTTTTAGTTTCAATCTCGCTACTGCTGTAGTATTTCATACATTAGCATTGGCTAAATCATAGACGCGTTACTCTGTGGGGTTTTTGCTTAATCACATTAAAAATGGTCAAGTTGGAGCAAAATGCGCAGTATGAGCTCACTCTAACAATGAAAACTACTTCATGAACAGACTACAGCCTTTATGAAGTATTACAGCAGCCTACTTTGAGATTTATATTACACTCATGGTTGGCTCAAGTCTAAGCCGAGACACAGTCAGGAATACCTGTAGTGTCCATATTAGCCAGCACCCTGCGGAGAGAAAAATCAAAACATCACAGCAGTGTAGTACTGGACCTCACAAATGAAAGCTGTGGGTAACCTGAATTACCTGTTTCCCACAGGACAGAACAGTTTTCTTTGGACTCCTTCAGGCCTGCGGGGGGGATGTAAACAGTGCTTACATGGCAACATGACAATTTTATGGAGGAATAGACAGATCTGAGAGGAAATGATAAACACATTTGCTGAAGGAAAAAGAAAGAGGGAAGAGTGATATAAGAGGTGAATATGAGTGAGGAAAGAGACTGATGAGTTCAATTTACCACACAACTGATGAGTTGTGTGGTCCATGACAAATCATAGTCTAAGTTTCCACCTGAGTTGGCTTTGCTGTCTCCCACGCCTCATAGCACATCAAGCCCACCACAACCTCACGTTGTCCCTGTACTCCCTGCTATCTGCTTCTCTCCAGCTGGCCTGATGGAAGTAATAGATCTGTAAGACACAGTGTTACAGCCCAATCGGCTTGTAGAATAGCTGCAATTAAATCCTGCTTCCTTCGTCACTTGCTCTGTCAACTTCATGCTCTAAATCACGATAAGTAGAGACCTTCACATCAGATCCTGTGTGCACGGAATATTTAACATTTGTGCAAAACCGTGTTTTTTTTCACAGAGGTTGGAATTGTTTAAAACCTGATTTCTAAAACTGCTTCGTATGATTGAACTGAAAATTTTGTGATATCCAGAAGACCACAGTTGAAACAGTTGAAAAGAAAGAGACACTGTGGGAATGATATGTCAGCACTTAGCCATTATGAAGACCAGCATTGTCTGTGGGTTTTGATATCTGTCTACCTGTGAAGGCTGGCGTCTTATCTCACAGAACCAGAGGCAGGCAGTAGCTGCCTATGATATAGAGAGGGTTCAGCAGAGAGACACAGAGGAAGAAACAGAGTGAGAGAGTAAATGAAACCATCAGCAGTGTAGCTCCTGACACTATCTGCACTGCAATCATTGCGGATATAGTACCCACAATCCCCTACTTTCTCAGAGACATCCCATATCACAACACCGGCTGGCACTGAGGTCTTTAGCATCTTGACAGGCTCTCGTTTTCCATTCGCATGTCTTTATATGACGTTTGCCAAATCAGTTTGCTCTCACTTGTTCTCTCTGTGAATGCAATTTAGAGTGTTGTTAACCTGAGAACGTTAAACGAGAACTGCATTAAACTCATTGAATAAAAAGGAATACTTTGTTTTACACTTATCAAGCGTTTGAAAACACACCGCAGAGTGCAGGAGAGAACGATCGATGCTCTTGTCTCTGAGAGCAAATGAACAATTGCAGTCTGGTTGAAAGGTCGGTGGCTGCGGAGAGTTGGTCATGATTTTGAGATCTGTGTGTTTTTGGTATGTGTGTATGCTTGATTATCTGAGTAGAGTATCGTCTTGTAACTGCTGGTCTAAACTCTGCTGAAATTGAGAGACAGCCTGCATCTACTCCAGCCTCAGGCGAGTATAAAAAATTAAAGATCCATGTTTTTCAGCTCCTCATCCAACCCTGCTGCAGATAAACATTTGTACATTTTAACAACTCAATTCCAGTCAACCAACTCACATTGAGTAGAGTATTAATTTAATATTATGGACTGCAGTTTCCGCTGAAGTCAGCAACTGACATAACATAACATAAAAAAAAAGTTCCATCTTTAATTGAATTGTGCTTTAAAGCCGCTTTGAAATGAGACATTTCCAATGCAGCAAAAGTCTTCTCTGCCAGCAGGGAAGCACATGGAATCTATACTTCTGTAACGGGGCACATTCATTTGACATGATACATTCTAACTCTTTGTCTAAACCCTTATTTTGAGGCAATTCTCCTTGTTCCTATGTAAAAACTTATCTGTGTTCAGAGATGATGCCTTGTCTCAAATATCAGTGCAGAACCTATAAAACTCAAAACACAGTTAAATAAGTTCAACTGGCATTTTGATCATCAAATAAAAATGAAATGATAAGACGCTGCAGCTTAGAACATTTCTAGAAATTAGATTATTAATTATCTACAAAGGTCATGAGATATCATTGACATTTTTTGAAACAAAAGATCAAAAAATGAACCTTCACGCTCAACTGTTTATCTATTTGAAAAGTCGATAAAATAAATCAGCTTTTTTTTTCTGAAATAAATAGAAACAGTGCAAAGCCTAGAAATGACTGTAGCATCATTCCTGTTATCCCTCTTGCTCTATATGTCCAGTAACAGCTATGTTTGTCTTCTGTGCATTAGTTACAGAGTTGGCTGATTAAAAGCTGTAATCATTACATATCGTTAGAACAACACCTCCATAATAATAATAATAATAATATATTCAACTAATAAACATATCGGCTTTACAATATTCAAAATTGGGTTTGACTATTTACATTACATCTCGTCCTATAAACCTTTAGTTTCTTGTGGGAGATATTTTTATGTGAAACAATATATGAAAAGATATTAAAGTTTAACACAGACAGAGCCTCTTATTACACCAAATAAGCTACTATATCATGTTATATATTATATAGGCTATGTCTGAACTAAACATACTCCTTTTGTTCGTTAAAAAAAAGTCATTCACAGAGAAAGACATGTACATTATATTATTTTTCATAGCCACATTACTTATGTTTGGTGTGAATTAGACTGCAGAGAGCTGTAAAAACTGAATTAAATTAACACGGTCACAAAACTCAGCAACAACAATACAAACATTTGAGATTTCGGAAAGGCTTGTGCTGCATGACAAATTATGTCAACACTAATTATAGATAAAGAGCAGATGAAAAGCAGTTGTAAATTCATTCTCTATAGAGTAGGTCTCTGAGAGCCTAAACAGGCTTCTGAAACAGTCACTTCAAATTCATATTTAGAAGCAATTATCATAGTCGTTTTATCTCCAGGACTCTAAACAGAACATTAAGTTTAAAATGGACCACAGCGTCTTATTCTTGTGTGAGTACAATCATAGCAGTATAAGCAATTTGTTTTGTATTAGATGCTGCAAAACTGAGTGACATGATCTCTACCATGTCAAAATGAGTGCATTTCCTTCTGTAAAAATTACAAGCATACCTGCTCTGAGTAGAAGTGCGATTATCTTTGAGTATGCATGAAAAAGGCTCTCACGTTCTATACATGCAGAAGATACTGTAGTTTTCGCTGACAGATTATTCAGACACATCAGTGATGAAGAGGATACTGTACCTGTGATCAGTCACGAGGGTCCTGCAGTGAAGAAGATGGAGAAGAGAAGAAAACTAAATAAATAATCTCTAGGCTGCAGAATGGCAGGAATGTGGGAGGTCTGCAGAGAGCTTGGACACAGCAATTAGTAAAGCAGATCCACTTGTAGAAAATTCACCTTCATTATTGACATTATATGATTTCTGTTGCTCCCATACCACACTTTAAATAATATTGTGAAATATTTCACCTGACTTTATCAAAGATGAATGCTTTTTTTAAGTGAAGACATGTGAGCACTGTATCGATAATATGAGTTTACGAGCAATGACAACGAATCCTACAGCTGTGTTATTCAAGATCAAGAGTTTCTCTTTGTTTTTCCTGCTGCACTGCTGTGCAAAACAACATACAGAATTCTGTTAATTGAAGAGCCTGCTGATTCTAAAATGGGCCGCTGAATGAAAAAAAGGCTCACGCAGGGAGCATCTTTATTTAAGTCACAGCAATGACCTGCCGCATCAGGTGCCCACTATGAAAAAAAGGACCACAGTTGTAACAGTTGCCAGCGGTGCAGCACACATAGTCCTTTTCTAGTTCCTCTTGCTCTCTGCTTTGTCACATATGCACCTCACAGTTACATCAGTCGACAGCAGTGATATATTCCATTCATGTGCCATATAGAAGCAGGGAAGACAGGGGGGGAGGAGGAAGGCAGGGGAGCTGGAGTCTTTTAATGAGCAGACATTTTGCAGGGTTCCTTCCTAACAACCAGCTGTTCAAATGCCCAACTATAATCCAATGGGACTGTTCTTACATTCCACTACACAAAGAGGGTCAGACTGGTCATAATAGACGTATGTAGTCAAAACCTTTAAAACGAGAGCAGTGGGCTGGGTAGTACATTGTAGAATAGTGCTTATATAGGCTACATATAGGGATACATATAGGGATACATATAGAAAAAATAAAGAGATATTCCTTCAAAAAGCTTCCCATGATCTATTTATAGTCTTTGTTGTGCTATTTATGCAATCGTTTTTTGTTTTTTTGTTTTTATCACTGGTATGAGGTTAGCATCAGATACTAATCAATAAAAATCCCATCAACTCTGAGTATAATTGGTGGAACTCTCCAAGGTGCTGAAAAGTGTCCCCGAGCTCATCCGGGAGGATGAAAAATCGGGACACACCCGCCGGAGCCTATTGGTACAACGTCACGAGCAGAAACTACCCGAGCGAGGAAGGTAAATGAATTACAGATGAGAGGAAGAGGAGGAGGAGAGACAGAAAGCTGAGGATGCACGTTTAGTCTACAACACACAACCTCCCCACTCGAACCACAGCAGCAGCGGCTACATCTCGGTGAAATACAACTTCCATTGGTCTCATTAGCTGACGACGAGAAGATGCACCCGCAAAAGCTTTGATTCGACCCCCCCACATAACCACCCCCCCTCTTTCTTCTCCTCCTCCCCTTCTTCTTCCTCCTCCTCCTCCTCTTCCAATCTCTAGCCAGGAGCATCCCGCACTCTGATTTCACTCCGACGGGCAGGCAGACAGGCGGATTGACACAAGCCAGACACGATGCGCGGATCTCCCCGACATGGGACAGCCATGGGATTTATAGTGCTGCTGAATGCGCTGCTGCTTGCGACGCAGGCTGCAGAAAGAGTCTTAACGGACCATCTTCTGGTTCAGTTGCATGAGGACGCACAGGATGAGGCGCACCAACTTGCAACACAACATGGGTTCCAGAGTGCCCGAAAGGTAGGGATGCTCGGATAAAATTGTGATGCATTCCTTTGGCACTATAAGATATTTGTGTCTGTCTCTCGAAGGAAACAAATATTGCAAACATGATTATTATTGCAAATCAAGTTATTTAGATTAACTGCCAAAGCAAATAAGCGTGTTAGGCAACGGTTCCCACTGTCAGATATAGTCAAACATACTGTGTTTAGCAACACCAGGAATCCATTAGAAAGGCTACTGGGGGGATTCTCATGGTTTTCTTTTGATTTGACTTCGGTACACTTTTGCTTAATTTGATGACGTCATTCCCACTAAATTGAAGGCCCTGGTTAGTAGGTTACCTATTGGCCTGTGGCCCTTGAGAAGTCAAATCTGTGCAGGCCAAAATGTATTATATATCTGAAGCATATCCAATTTCAATGTCCTGTAAAGGAAAATACACTTCTGTGAAAATGTGCTCTCTTAGAAACCACAATCCATGACATCAGCAGGGGTTTCACTCTCAGCATGAAGTTGTGATGTGATCCCGTCCTCCACTATATGACAGAATTCAGTGTTTAGTCACTAAATTCCATTAAAAAGAAAGTGAAAAATATATTTTATAAATTATTAATATATTTTTTACTCACTGAATTATATCAACAATACACATCCTTATCTCTCTCTCACACACACAACACATCACAACACAACACACATTACAAACAGACACACATGGCCTTCCTGTAGTGTTTTACTCACCTGGGACAATACATCTTATTAAAGCTTGTCAGATGCAACACGCATCACAACATGTCAAAAGACATAACGAGCCATTTGTGGCAGAGCAATGGAAATCATTTCCTGACAGTTTATGTGCCTTGTCACATGTCAGAATAAATGTGTGGGTGAAATTGGCTGGAGCCTTAGCCAGTGAGGCGTAGCTGTGAGCAGAGAGGTGTCTGGCCTGATTTTTAAATTCCCCCCCCCCCCCCCCCCCCCCCCCCCCCCCCCCACCCTCTCAAACAAAAAAAAGAAAAGAAAAGAAAAACCTGTTTCTGTAACTCATCATAATGTGATATCTGTGTGGTGGTCGTGCAGCATCACTAGTTCCCTGATTGCTAGTTCCTTTTCTTGTAGACACTAGACCCCCACCCCCCCTCTGCCTCCCTGCCTCTCATGTTATGTAATCAGCAGCTATATTTATCTTAATAGGATATGCACCATTAAACAATGTCTGTGTTGTTTGAATTATCTTCTATTGTTGCTTAATTTACTAGACTGGGACACCTTGCATGGAGGGACATACATATAAATATGAGCACAAAGAGAGAAAGAGAGATTACAGAGTGAACGTGAGAAAAAGATATCTGCAATCAGCCGATATTCTAAAAATCCTTAATTTCTAAAAGAGCATTCAACAGAGATGCATAAACATCTGTCTTTTTTCTGGCAACAGTAGTAGAATTAAAGCAGTAAAAGATAGAAATAATCCTCGTCCTTTATATAAGAATTTCATTTTCACATTAGATATGACATGCACATCTGAAAGCATTTATTTTGAGGATTGACCTGTACCCTGTCTGTTACTAAAGCTAAGGGGGTCTTTTAATCTGTGCACAGTGCCGGGGCAAAAAGCTCTGGATGATGCATCTCATTTCCCCGCCCTCGCGATTTATTATGGTTGATTCCAGCGCTGCTCTCATCTTAAAATAGACCCTCTGTTAAAGCCAAGGAATCAGTGCCCTTGTTCCCACCTGAAAGATGACCTGCTGTACTTCTCCTCCTTTTGTGATCTCTTATATTTTAATTTGCCATTTACACCCTTTCAGATTGTTATCCCTGTCCCTGTCTCTGCTTCTGCTCCAGATCCATCTCCCTATCTTTAACTTATTTATTTATTTTCACCCAGCTTCCTTTTGGAGAGGGGCTCTTTCACTTCTATCCTCAGGACACTTCAAAGAGGCGGAGCAAACGCAGTGCCCGTAACAGACAGCGGCTCCAAAAAGACCGCAGGGTAAGCATACATGCAAGAGACACTCACACACAGAGACTATGTTTCCTGTATGTCATGCATGCGCCTCCCCTTTCACTTTGCATGACTGTGGTTATTCTAAGGCTGGTATCCATGTAAAATACAGCATAAAACCAGGGCTTTGACATTACTGTAAGAAGGTTAGATGCACATGGTGATTTGTGATCAGAAGTCATAAAGGTTATTTAGACCACATGACATCAAAAGCAACCAGACAAATACACAACTTACTGTAATGAGAAGACGACATAGTATCTATAAATATACATTGAAGCAAAACGTGAGTTTAGAGTTTGAACTGTGGGAGCATTTCTCTTTGTATTATGAACATTTCCTGATGTTCAAAGATCACAATCAGCAATGAATTTAACGTTTATCACAGCATTGTCAAACAGTAACTGATACCAGGGTCACCAGCAGTTATCAGCAGGAAATCATTCCACTAATCCAATCAATTAAAATCAAATCTTTGGGGCTTCATTGTGGAAACCCCCCCCCCCAAAAGCTGAATAACCCTACGTGAATGTTAATTTTGTTATAGTTGATATGCACAATACAAGGATAGAAGAACAACATAAGGCTGTTTGTTGTTACCGGCTGCTGAGATAGATAGATGTTTAAATCATGACATGGTCTGTGATTTGTCATCAGGGCAGATCAAAACCCTAATTTAATACCCAGCTTTAAATCATTTACTAAAATGTCCTTATATAAGTTGCCTGTTGGTTGGTAGTTTGGGATTTTTTGGTAATTGGTTTCTGTATTATGTCCCACTTCTGTATTTTAAGATTCTTGTTTTGATGCCTTTCTGTGAAGCATTATGATTGGATACTAGTTAAAGTAGCAGTTATAATAGATGTAGCAGTGTTGTATTTGCATTGTAAATTAAAGTAAATATAAATGTAATGTAATGTAAAGTTATATCAGCTCAAAATAAATTATATTATTTATTATTTAAGTCCAACTTGAAGTTATAAGATGTAGTAATATGAATGGTTTCATTATGAGTACCTGCATAATTGCACATGTTTTATATCTTCATAGTATACAAGGCAAAGATGTGCTGTGTCTTTAAGCTCCTGTCTAAACAACACAGTTTGGCTGCATGCTGCGCGCTGTGTGTTTAGCTCTGTCCACTGCTGGAGGCGGGGAAATTGGAGGTCCTGCTGCAGACAATCAACTAACCTCTCTAATTGCAGTTGTGAGAGGTGCTAATGAAAATAAATGTGAGCCACTCCACTGATCTAATAGAGCTAATGGAAGTGAGACAGCACGGACATGGTCAGGTCTACATTCCAGATGCTGGGTTTTTAATCAGATGCTTGACATGCTCATACGCGACACTGCAGTTATTGATTTCTTTGCATCTCTGGAATGGATGAGGTCAGCTAGCTGGATTTAATGTTGCCTGTTTGTCATTCTGAAGTGTCTTCCTTTCATCCTTCAAGGTAGTACGGTGACAGTGTGTAGACATATCTTGGCTTTACTTGTTTGACTTGTAACATGTATACTTCTGTCAGAAGGACAGAAATGATTGTAGTTTGTATACGCGAAAACATAAAAAGCATTTTAGATGTTTTTGTAATAGTCTGTTACATTTTTGTTTAATATAAATTTGATTCATCATGTCTTTCATCTAATACACTTAATAGGTGAAATTGAGTGGCAGCACTGAATGTACTAGAGAGTGTATTAGATGGATTTTTTAGTGTCCCAGGAGCCCATTTCTTTGTAGGGCTCTATTAGCAAAGCATGTTGACCCACTTCAGACTCACCCACTGTCTTTTCTTGTCCTCTCTTGTCCTTTTACATCTTTTGGCCCCACTTTAATTTCAAACGACACATGTATTCATCCACACATCAGTGCCATCACCTCATGCATTCATCCATCCATCCATCCATCCTTCTATCCATGCTTCCTTCCTGGCATATTTCTTACATGAGAAAAACAAGGTATTAAAAGCATACTAGGAGGTGAGAGTGACATAAACAAAAGTGGCAAATAGAAAACTGAATAAATCTTTGTGAATGAGCAGTATCCCTTGACCCTAAAAGACGGGAAGGGAAATGAGAATGGGAAGCAAGGAGAAAGGCGGCCTAACTCTTTGATTTCAAGTGAACTGAAGCGTTGTTAGCTGTGAGCAGGCGGTGGGCAATGCTGGAGAGTGATGGCGGTGCATGGGCACTGTTTGATGTTGTGAGTGGGCAGTATGACATGCTGTCTCAAGGGAAATACTCGCTCTCCTGCCAAGTGATGGAATAAATTGATGGATGGAGAGAAGGGGGTGAATTGCAGGGATAATGGAGAAAGCGCTGGTAGTTTCCTTCTAAATGGGAATCAAATGATGTGGATAGCGAATGTAACGTGAGGCCAATTCAAAAAGAGGACACAAAACATTGTTACAATTATTTTCACAATAATTTAAAATGATCCAAGATATAAGATGGATATTCAAATACTTCACAGTGAACATGCTATACGTTTGAAGGATTTACTGATGCATTGATGTGGATTGCTTTGAATATACTATAAAAGAAAGATCTGGATGAATAGGCTTTGGCCATTTTAAAAGGCCACCTTAAGTGCTGCTCTCCTCTCTTATCTGTGGGGGTAAACACACTAGACAATGCCTGCTTCTCTCAGTCATAGTAGAGTGAATTTGCTATGGGTAAGCACAAACAGTCCATTTAGCCAGAACCTATTTTCAAAGTATTGTAGTTTTGACATTAAATTAGTTTTTTTTTTATTAATAGCATTAACGATTCCAATATAAAAAAAGCAACTGAAGAAAGATTTTTAAATGAGGCATTTAAATTTTATGTAAACAATTTCTAGTCTTTCCACACACAACCTCACAAAAAGAGAGAAAGAAAAGAACCCTAATCTTCAAGTAAAATCACTGTCCTTGAGACAAGCAGCTTTTTGGTAATAAATTTCAAATTGAATGCTTCACTTCAGGCTTAGTTTAGGTAACAGCAATATCTAATAGATTAAACGAATCATCCTTGTGCTACCTCTCCTTAATCTCAGGGCAGTGAAATGAGTGCGAGTGTATTATTTGTTCTGCAATATGATTTTTAAAAGGACATTCTGACATTTGAAGCATGATAGAGGAGCAGAAATATAGCAGAAATATAAATCCTCTAGTTGTTGATAATAGCATTATAGCTTTCAGCAAGCTTTTTTGAAACACAGCTGTTCATCCGCATAAGTGATTATTCAAATAAATCCTATTTGTGTCTAATTACATTGTCTTTTTTTGTTGAAAATGTACTCAGAGTGGAGAAAAAAAAAAGTTAAATCCCTCATGTGGCAGGTGAATTTGGGAGCCTTGGCTCCAGCTGCAGTCCCTCTGATTAGGACGAAGAGAATAGCTCCTTTGATTTACATGATGTTCTGCCTTCATGGTACAGTAGAGTAGCGCACAGCTGGGTTTGCTGATTTCCTGTGCACAGCGAAGCACACACCTCGCCCATCATAATTGAAATCCTATTTCTAGCTATACTTACATGTTTCAGCACAGACAGTATTGTGTAGGATCCTTTGATTATATATATATATATATATATATATATATATATATATATATGTATATATATATATATATATATGTTGTTAGATCACAACTGCTGATTTGAAGTTGACTGTGACTTGGTATTTATGTTGTTTTCCTCCACAGGTGAAGAATGTCTTTGAGCAGGAAGGTTTTGATCGTCAGAAGCGAGGCTACAGAAATATCAATAACATTGAAGTCAACATGAGTGACCCTCTATTCACCAAACAGTGGTATCTGGTGAGTAATCAGCCAAGCAGCCGTCTGCATTCCATCTGACCTTTAGCACCAACCCACATTCTTCCATCTTAATTACTCAGAGGCCTGGCATATTCCCCACTACTTTCTGAATCAACATTGTTATTCATTCTTTAATTAGCCTGGCCAATACTGTCCGTGCCATCTCGCCGCGGCATTCATGCTGCCTAGTTTCCACCCCTCTTGTTTACGCTAACTGGCAAGCGCGACTTTTATGCCGTCATTTATCTGGCACGTCAGATGAATGCAGTAAGGATTTAGCAATGTGCCATATCGCTGACATTTACTTCCCCTTCTTCTCACTTTCACTCTCCCACCCCCGGGCAGTCCTTATCCGTAGCCTCCCCGTTCCACACACACACACACACACACATCCCCCATGTTGACTAGTTTTCTAATGGTGGCTCATCTGGGTGCCATGAGTCATGGATGTTCTCCATATTGTCTGAGTGATTAGATAAACACAGGCCAGGCAGACGGGACCCCTGGGCTGGATCTTAATGTGGCTGAAGCTTGGCAACTGGGCTACACAGGCAAAGGAGTCACCATTGCAATCATGGATGACGGTGAGTATGAAGTACTTGAAGTACTTTTGCTTTGTACCATTGAGTGTCATCTGAAAACACTTAATTATACCAACATAAATCCATCACACTGATTTAATTAATTACTTTACTCACCTCAGTTTAATTAACCGTAAGTGTGATTTGTCATTCTCTGATTAAGACTGCATTATAAGACCAATCTTTGTACAATCGACATGCCACTGTACAATTCAAATTGTCGAAAATGTCAAATAGGTTTTTTTTGACTGTGTGATCAGTACTACATCATAGGTAAAATGCAGCAACCAGATGACATGATATTGTGAATAAATGTAAGGCTTTTGCCTACTCCTTTATTTGGCTAATATATAAAAAAAAAAAAAAAAAAAAAAAGATACACTTACCCTTGAAGTTATGCTATACAATCCGTAAAGCACTTCCTCTCATTATTCGTTATATCTCACATTAATAATACTATTAATACTATTAAAATCATATTTCAGGCATTGACTATCTCCATCCGGATCTGGCATCAAATTATGTGAGTACCTTATTTTTTATTGAATGTCATACTCTCCTACTTTTCTTTGGAGTTAATAACTGAAGGAAGGGTTCAGGTGCTGGATACCACGGGCTTCGTGTGGTGTGCTGTTGGTGGTGACAGGTGCTTTCCAAGTTGCCTTCATGGCTGCCGAGTCTCCTTGTATTCCTGGAGGACACAGAGACAGGCAGGCTGCCAGCCAAGCTGTTTAATGTTAATGCACACAGCACTGTGGCTGGCACAATGGCAGGCCGATCTGTCACAAGCAGAGATAATGCCAGGGTAGTTGGCACTGCATAATGTGATGCTCTATCTTCAGAATACAGATAAAACCTTAAAGGACACGAGGGATTGCTAAATGGGACAGGCCAATACAGAATGCTTAGTTTGATTTGACCATAAAATATTCAATGTCGTCAGTGAGACTGCATCGTTCGGTTGTCCTTAATATACAGATACAATCCTTGGTGCTTAGTTGGCCTCAAAACATCTGTTTTGACAATTATGTCTATGCTTTTTCACTGCAATTTATTTATTCTTTGTAAAGACTAGAGACTGTTTATGTTTGTGTATTAATCCCACCAATTTATTGATTTCATGAAAGAGATAATAAAGATTATCCCTGTGCAATGCAATCTCTATTTTCTCCTCGCCTCAGCTCATGCACTGAGATCTTTTTAAATATTGTTTGCATAAATGCATTATCTTGTATGTGTGTGTGTGTGTGTGTGTGTGTGTGTGTCTTTACACTTACCACCACGTTTGCCTTCCCTTTGCATGTTTCTTGCCTGTCAACAGAGATGAGCTTTGGCCCAAAAATAACACTCAGCCTCAGCTGGGGTGATGCAGGAGCATGCTCCACTGGATTGATGGATCATGCTGTGCACAGATCTAAAGTGTGTGTTTGTGTGAGCGAGAGTGCATTTGAGAGAGACACGGTGTATATAATCCTGATTTGCTACCGTCGTCATGGTGTTTTGCCGATCAACAAAGACCTCCCACCGTCAGCTGAATAAAAACATTAAAAAAAACCATAAAATGTCATTTTGGGTTCACAACATCTTCCAGTTAGAGTTTGTGAATCTTTGCGTCCTGACAAAAACAACCAAGCAAAATTGAATCATGTGTGTGTTGTTTATCAAAAATTCCTATTTGGTGTGATGATCATACTGTAACAGCTCGTAAGATACATTTTTATACGGTGAATTTATTGTGAGATTATGTGTGTCCTAAGATGAGAAATTTCTAACTTGGCTAGTCAATTTCATGGCATATTTATCTGCAAATGCCAACAAGTCTACTGCTTAAAATTATTATTTTTTGCATAAATAAATAAACATAATAAAACTACTAAGTAATATAATAGCAGATACTGTATTGTTGCTCTTAACAGATCCTAGTGATAATATCAGATGGTGGTGGTGAATATTACTGATGTAAATTAAAACAGGAAATAGAAGAAGAAAAAAAAAAAAAGAAATATCAGGTTGGGTTTCTCCATTAGACAATTATGACACTGAGTGTGAACTAATATTTGTGCAAGAGGCATGGTTTTTTTTATTTCTTTGTGTTTTTTTTTTATCTCTATGTTAGGCAGCACCTGATCAATATTGGTATTGCATTAGACTACTACAATATTTGAAGGATTTCTATAGGTATAATGGCTACATCAATGGATGGATTCTTCTCCATCTCAGAGAGATTTGTGCAAAGGACAGAGATGTGTTATTGGGTTTTATGTCCCTTATAAGGGATACATTGCCAAGTGTTACTCTCCCTCCATACACCCTGGGAAGTTACCATGACAACATATTATGATGTCACATTACCATGAAGTTCATCTCATATGTTGCTTTGTTTGAGTGTGTATCAGCGGTAGAGGCAGAGAGCGAACGAGTAAAGATTCTAAGATTTAGATTGTTTTTGTGGTCATAAAACAATGTGACGGAAATGATTTAAGATGCTGTTTACAATCATGTTTTAAAATAGGCGGTATGGACATACAGTATTTGTCTTCACTGTAATCTCTTCAAAGTTGGCTTTTGTTATTGTTTCTTTCAAAGTACTTTTACTTTAGCGCATCTTACCAAGGACCTTCAAGCAAGATCACATAACACAGAATTCCTGCTGTTATCCTATATCAGCACCAAATAGGTGATTAAAATCAGCCAAGTAGTAGAGTACAATGTACAATATTTCACAAGTGGAATTAAGTAGTTACAGTACTTCAAAATTTACTTCATAAACACCACATATGGACCTCCACTGCAGCAACTTTAATCATTGCTCTCTTAAGTACCATTTCCTGGGAAGACGGTGAAGAGGTGACTGTTGCAGTGTTAACCTGCCATCCCCCCTCTCTCTTCCCTAGTAGCAGAAAGGTTGCAGGGGCAGAAGGGTTGTTTGGTTGAATGTTGTAGTCTAGTCTTCCTGAGTCATTGATCCTTTTATGTGACTGAGCTTTGTGCATGTTCTATAATCTATGGCCCCAACCATGGCTCTGAAATATCAGTAGCCTAACTGTGCTGTATATTGATAAATCCATGGCACTGTCCATGGTGCTGAAGTAGCAGACAGATTTGTAATTGTGCCTCAGCATATCATGAGCTGTCAACAGAGACTCACAGCCATCTGTAAACAATCACCTGTCTGTCCAACCCCATCTTCTTCTTATCGTGTACCATAGCATTAACCAGTTTTTTTTTTTTTTTTTCAATATGCTTACAGTCACCAATAACAATAAAAATCCATTCCTTCGGGTAAAGGCTACGTATGTGCAGGCCCACTTTAGCGAGAACTTTGTCCCAATCACCATATGAGCCTTAAATAAGTAACATCTTAAATTACAATAATCCAGTCTGTGGTGTGTAGATTATCTTTCTTTGTCTTTGGCTTTGTTGTGTGACCCCTGTAATTGGGTGTCACTGTGAATCCTGTATTTTGCATTACTTTGTATGACATAAAGGGACATCAGTGAGCAACCAGTGAGCAACCAGTGAGCTATCAATCAGTGTCTGATTGATTGATAGCAGAAAATATGAACTTGAGAAGCACAGAAAGTGATTCATTGACATGGACCTGCATCATTTATTACTCAGGCTCAGCACTTTCCCTCCAATTAATGAAAAAAAAGAATAGTCCAGCTTCTGATGTGAGCACAAAACCATGTTTGGCATGTTCTTTCTTCCAAAAATGTGCCCTGGATAATAACATTTTCAATCCAATCCTTAGACTTTTTACATTTGTAACCAGCTTTTCACAACTTGAGCTACCTGTTGAAAATGTTTTCACAAAAACAAAGAAAAAAAAAGAGTGACAAGAGAGAAAGAAAGGAAGGGAAGTGATAGCAGATTAGAGAAATATAGAACAATAATGTAGATGGCATTTATCTCTCTGTTTATTATCACCTCTCTCTTAAACAATCACAGAAGTATGAACCTGTTTCCACGGCCACTGAATCATGCAACCCCAGTCACTTGAAGCATTTCTACTCTCCTCTAGCAAGCTGCTCCACATCATGATAATTATGGTGTTTCTCCATTCGGTCACTTAGCTTTTGCTGTTTTGTTTCTCTCTTTGTCGCTGGCTGAGTCACCTTCTCTAAATGCCAGCCAGCAGAGCTGTCAGGTCTGAGCATGGAAACAGCCCCCACGATTGATCTGATGTGTTTGATTCTTAGGCTAACGAACACGACTGTTGCTTCTCGAAACTCACGACCACACAAAGCACCTGTTACTGGGTTACTGGAAAAAAGGATAGCACTCAAAGATGACATGAATTACAGATAAAGGAGAGATTATAGCAGTGACAGTGATAGTTTTAGAAGTAAGAGGCAAGTTTGAGCTTTTTCCAAGGATGTCTGTGAAATCTAGCTGTGTGTGCATGCGTGAGTGCCTGTCTGTGTTTGTTTGTGTGTGTGTATGTCCTCCAGACATGGCTATTCTCATAATTATGTTGACCGCATGTCTTAATGTCTCTCTGGCAGATGTGTATCCTGCATCGTCTCTTTTCCCCTGCTTTTCCACTGCTGTTCTTTCTGATACTATTATTATTGGCCATGTGGAATTAAATGCTGGTGGTGATTGAGCCATTATTTTTGCAGCTTGAAATAGCAATACATTATTCCATTTGCTGCTAAGTAAAGACTTGTCGCTTCAAGGTGAATTTTTTGCCCGACCGTGGGCTAAATATTAGAAATGCCACAGTTAATTTCAATAGCATTACAACATTACGGCCCTTAAAATGACTACTTATTTAAATCAAAACCATAGCAGATCTGCTGACAAGGATTGTGTGATACAATGGAAAGGTCCAGAAAAGCTACCCTGTGCTCAGATTGTTTTTGTCAACCTTTCTTAAACTATCTAAAAGTATTTACCTTTTGTGAAACATCTGCTTCCCCTTTAGTAAGATGAAGATCCCTACCACTCTCATGTCTGTTCAAAAGATTTCAAGCTGCAGCCACACAGAAGACTGTAAAGGCAACAAAATCTACCTACAAGCACCGCTAAATATCACAAATTAACACATTGTAGTTTGTTTAAACCATACAAAAACCAAAGTATAAAACTGTGCAGTTGTGGTTATATGCCAGACTATTTCTTTGCACAGATTCAGGCTAGATGTTTCCAGTCCAAACCAAGCTAACTAGCTGATGACTGTATTTTCATATTTATAGATATGAGGGTGGTATCGATCTTTTCATCTAACAAATAACTGAATTTCCCAACTATTCCTCAGATCTGGTGTAGTCCAGGTGACCAAACATGCTGTGACAAAGTCAACTCTGCATTTTCTCACTTTGTTTTTTGTTTTTTTTGTCTGTGATGTTGTTATTTTTCTAAATACATCCATTTGGTCCTTTCAGAATGCTGATGCCAGCTATGACTTCAGCAGCAATGACCCGTACCCATTTCCACGCTACACAGATGACTGGTTCAACAGGTAAAGCTCACCCAGCCACCCCCCCTGTTTGTATATACACACACATCAGTGTGCTTTCCCTGGAGTCTGGCAGCTCTCCTCTATTGATTTTCTCTACACGTAGTTCCATTAAGACATAATGGCGCAGTATAAACAGAACTATTGTTCGACACAACATAATAGAAAACATAATGCCTGTTTTTACCTGTTCACATGGAGGTGATAAGGTAGATAAAGGGGGTTTAGCACAAGTCTAGTCTCCTCTCAGGGTTGCAGTGTTCACAGTCGTGACCTTCTGTCTGATAACGCCTTATCTACCTTCCATCTCCCAGTCACACTGGGTGATCCACTGCCACTGCTACACATGTCGAGGACAGGAACAGAGAGAAATATATTCTTTCTCTGTCTTTCCTCCTCCACCGTGCCTCCATCTGCTCAGATGTATTTGTGTGTGTGTGTGTGTGTGTCTGCGTCTATATGTGGAAGTGAGAAGGGAGTATTTGGGTTTGCCAGCATATCAGTTGCTGACTGTCGGGCACAACTCGTTGGCTAATCAGCTGGTTGTTATAAATAGCTGCCGGTCTGCAGCAAAGCATGCTGGGAGAGCGGGGTTGACTCTTTGCAGTGTCCCTGTTGGGAGTGGAAGGATGGAGAGACAGACACATCACGTTGTGCACACAAAACACTGCAATGTTCACACATATTCAGTCCGACTGAGAGGAATGATGGATGTCTGTGTGCTCAAACACACATGCCACATTATTTCAATAGCAAGCAAAATCATGTGGTTAAATCATGTAACCTCTCCATGAGCACATTTCCTTCAGGTCATAGAATTACACAGTGTTTTGGCTAATTTTAATTGATTTACAGCAACAGCGACATTAAAGATTTTCTCATTATAGTCAGAAACAAAGTCAATAAAAGCAGAGTTACATCTAATCTGGGCAATCTTATCTCAGACACAATATATTCACCGTAAATGTATGTAAATTTTCTTAAGCATGCTTTGCTTTTTTGCTGTCACCAGTCACGGCACACGATGCGCTGGAGAGGTGTCTGCAGCGGCCAACAACAACATTTGCGGCGTGGGAGTCGCCTACAACTCTAAGGTGGCAGGTATGTGTAATGGTGTCGCTGCAGTTTGAGAAGAATAACAATGAGAAGACAGCAAATGGCAATTCTGATAATGGTTTGATGAAAGGTATGATGAGGGTGATTTGTATGTATAACATATAGGTAGTCGTGGAAGAATATTGCTGCAGTGTTCGGTATTGAAGTACATTTAAATGGTGAACCTCCACTGACAGAATTACTGAAAATTACAGCAGAGGTCAGTTAGAGTCCACATAGCGACATGACAACACCATTAATCCAGACAGCTGCATGTTTCCGTTGCATATTGATTTTTCTTCAAATTTGCTTGGGGAGTAACACAGTAGAAATAAGAAAACGAGTATTGACTATTTGATTTGTGTGTCGTGAGGAAGCTGACTTTACTTTAATGCCATTGTTAGGGATTTGCATCCAGTAAAGGTGTTGCATTGTACTTTCTTGACTCTTTAGATATTGCAAACCTAACCAGATGATGATGGATTTCATAAATCCCTCATTTATAGCTATCTAGTGTTCAGCAGCATTAACAATGGAGATGCTGCTTTCTTCAGGTATCAGGATGCTGGACCAGCCCTTTATGACTGACATCATTGAGGCGTCATCCATCAGCCACATGCCCCAGGTTGTTGATATTTACAGTGCCAGCTGGGGACCAACTGATGATGGCAAAACGGTGGACGGACCCCGAGAGCTCACCCTTCAGGCTATGGCTGATGGTGTCAACAAGGTAAGGTGGCATCACACCTGCTGTGCTGAGGGTTTCATAATAATGTCAATAATAAGTGTCAATAATAAGTGTGCCATTAAGAAACTGGTATAAATGAAAATGTTAATATTTGAAAATCATCAGCTATTTTGAATATTTTGTGGTTTCTATAGTTTTTCATATGTTGTGGACTGTTGGATGGGACAAAAGAAAATGGCTGAGGATTTAACTTTTTGGTTGGGTTTTGGGCATCAATAATAGATATTATTCATCATTTTCACATATTTCATAGACCTAACAACTAACAACTACTACTTCACAAGATTGTTGTTTCATTACTGAACCATAGCCCCAAAAAAGTTAGAGTAGTTTCTCGCTCAAGGACACTTCATTAATGTCAAAACTCCTCAAGGCCTATTGGTTGAAGGGCGGTTTTCTTAGTTACACACACTCACACACACACACACACACACAGCGAGAGAGCGAGAGTGAGAGAGAGAGTTGCCATGCTAACAGTGCCAATTACTTGCTTGATTAATCATCATGCACCATGTGCAGGCAGGTGTAGGTTGCTCCAAAATGACCCTGTCGCAGTCAGGGTAGCTGAGTGGGAGCAAAGCTGACTGTAATCTCTGATCATGTAAACACAACTAATCAAGCAAGCATTCTGCAATCTGCCTCTTAGATTCTAAGGATCACTTATATAAGCTGCCGTGTGTAGGCTGAACATGAAGTGCAAAAAAAGGAAACATTACAAATTCAGGCGCACATTATGTTATATTAATAACTGAGTCAAGGAGCCTGCATCTTAAACAACTATGTTTAAAATGTTAAGACAACTACAGTCTTAAAATAACTGTGCTACTGATAATATAAATAAATGACACAGGTTACTGTGCAAAAGCTTAACGATGCTCAAACCTCTCTGCAATTTAAACAGAGAGACATAGATAAGCATTGTGAAGGGAAGGACGTACCACTCCTCCTCCACTTGATCCTTTTGTTGTGTGGGGAAACAGCCAGCCTTTTGTAGAAACAGGTGCAGCATTTGGTGAAGAGGATGCTCTCTGTGTGGAGGCAGGATCAGTTGTTTCATGTTTTAAAGCTCTCTATCAGTAACAAAGATGACATTTTTATTGTGTGTTTGTACACACATGAGGAGGTACTCCAATGCAAAAAGGACTTAAATATCTCATGTTTTTGTGACTTGACTGTAATGTAATGTAATAATGTTCTGAATAGTGCAGCAAGGAAGAATTTTAGTGAAACTTTAGTGGTTTCTTTTCAAAACGAGTTATTTCACTGAATATCTTTCTAATTTCTAATTATTCCTTATAGGATTGCTGTTTCCAGTGATCCTCAGAGCTTGACTGTTCCTGTATGCATGTTAAAAACTTAAGACCACCAGACTTTTGTCATCACATATATGGGACAGCCTGCATAGAATCAGTATTGTTGCACCGTTTTAAAATTACGTACATTGCATGCTATAATTAGTAAACTGGCTAAAAGTGACTCCTGCCGTATACTTACAGACAGGTGAAATTCCCTACTTCCCAGTTGTCATTTAACCCATGGTGGTCCCACTTAAACTGATGACACTTGGATAATTAAGTGTAACTTGGATGATGATGTTATTTCAGGGACGAGGAGGAAAAGGCAGCATCTATGTGTGGGCATCAGGAGACGGTGGTAGCTATGACGACTGCAACTGCGACGGTTATGCCTCGAGTATGTGGACAATCTCTATCAACTCAGCCATCAATGATGGACGCACTGCCCTGTATGATGAGAGCTGCTCATCCACCCTTGCATCCACGTTCAGCAACGGACGCAAGAGGAACCCAGAGGCTGGCGTCGTGAGTGTGTTTGTTGTCTTAAAGTTTGATGCATTTTTCTGTCGCTCGGTGGTCCCCGAAGTTAACTATTTCTGTTGACGTTTTAGCGTTTACAGACGATTAAGTACTTATTTGCGATGTTTTATGTTTTTCAAAGATGTGCTCTCAGTCGTAGATTGAACTGTGAATAGCTTCTTTTCATTTTGCCCAGCAGGTAGTGTATACTGGGCCTTTCAGGGGTTTGGATAAAACCAGGGATAAAACCTGAGGAAGCTGTTATGCTGTAATTGCAGGCTGATTGTGAAAAATGGAGGTTCAGGAGGAACAGCTCTTCTCTTATTACTTTCCTGGACATCCAGATGCATCATTCTGCTCTAGATTCTCAAAGAGGCTGCCATACTGTGTTGATCACTGTATTTAGGACATAGTTGATGTGTTATTAAGAGGAAAAAATACAAAGGAGAAATAGGTTTTTACAGTCTTGTGGTCTGCCTCTTATTATATTTATAATTTAAGGACCTGTGCTTTTTACTAAAGGACTGCACCAAAGTTTAGTGCCGGTTAGAATAGAAGAAAAAATGGAACCATTGAAAAAAAATTGTTTGTTGGCCTCATGTAATATGTGTTCCTGTTCAGAGGTGCAATATATTGGAGAAGGGAATGGGGATTTAAGCACCTGATTTCACTGTGAACTGACCACTGGAGAAGAGGAACCTGCGGCTGAAATTTGACATCTCAGAAAAGCAGGTGTAAAATCTGTAAGGATAAATAAAAGCAACCTTTCAAAGATGCAATATAAAGTTACTTTTCCAAAGCTCATCACAAGAAAATAGAGATTTTCTCTCTCAGGATTCCTGCTTGTTTTACTGACATTGAATGTCTCATAGCAGTAATAAATATCCCCCTGAGAGAGAGAATGAGTCAATATTCACCAAACTGCTTTACTCTCTGTTTTTTTCTGCATCGGTAGGAAGGAACAAAAATGTGAGACACCAAAGTAATTTAGGGACTGACTAGCATACACAAATGGGCTATAACTGTAACTGGTTCACGAGTATTTGAACATTTACCTGAAGAATCGTGTTACCAGTGGGTGATCCCTCAATAAATGAGTAGATGAGTCACCAGAATCAAACAAACCCAGAGTGCACGTACCGTCTTTGAAAAGAGACACAGCTGAAGCACGACAGATGATGCGTACTTTATTTTTAATGAGGACAAATTGCCTGACCTTGACAGTTAATGACAGGAAAAGCTGAACGCTCTTATATCTTTACACACCTGCTAAGAATATTGACTGATGTTCAATACCATGTGCAAGAAAAAAAGAAAAAAAGAAGAAATTCCCAGTGTACAGAGGCAGCGGTGTTTCTGTTTGTGATTATGCAAATCACCTCTGGCTGTTGACAGAGTCACGGATCTTCCCTAGGGTTTCCACTCTAATTGCAGTCAATCTGTTATCATTTCTAATTAAGCACCAAATTAAAAATAAATAAATGCCTAGTCAATAAATATAAACATTACGTGTGTTCTGACATGTTAATATAACAGTTTACTATGTAAAATTTATATTATAAAGAAAAATATTATATCTTCAGTGGACAATGCTTCCCCAGAAAATTACGTATGTACTGTATACTTCCTCTTTCTGTTCTGCCTTCACTCCACATCCGCTAGTAGCTTGTTGAAGATGCAGTATTGTTCTTTCTTTCCTGTGTTTTTGTTATTTTAGGCCACCACAGACCTGTATGGGAACTGCACACTGCGTCACTCTGGAACATCAGCAGCAGCTCCAGAGGCAGCAGGCGTCTTTGCTCTGGCTCTTGAGGCTAAGTATGTACTCTCCTGTCCACACACACACACCTGTAATAATTATGTATATTCATTTAGATGGAGTGTCTGTACCTAATTCAACAAGACAACTATTATTATAATCTTTTTTTATTACTGCGCTTGACTTGGAAACTGATATGAAACCATGTGCTGTACATTTATCAGGTGCTATTTCTATCTAACCTTGAGCTTTGATTTTCATCTGTGTCTTTTGCTTACTCTGTCAATCTCTGTCCTCAGTGTCTTTATTTTAATTTTCTCTTATTCTTGTAGGTACCGTATTAGTCATTTCTCCACTTTTCACTATTTATCACAAATATAAACCAAATGAAAAGTCAAACAGTACTTACTCTGTCACCCGAAGAGCCCAGACTCCACTCTCGTGCTTGTGCCAAGGACATAAATCATATTAGGATCAGTGCTTTTTATATCTCAGTACAAGGTTAAAAAAAATACAGTTTATATACGGTTAAGACAGGCTCGGTGCTTCTGTTTTATTTATCTCTGCACTTTCCAAAAGCATGAAGCATGGAGCTAAAAGATGCTCAACCTGCTGACAATACTGCTAACTATGCAGGGTATATGCTGAAACCTACACTTAAATGAATTGATATTCACAACAGAATCTGTTGGTCATGTTATATTGTGGTACAAGTTAAATCTTATTTTATAATCATTGTGTATTCTGAACAGATTTGTCTGTGCGGATAAGAAAATAATTGAAAACATACAGTCCCAGTCAAAAGCTTCTCATTTAAATAAATGGAAAAGGTGTGTCCAAACTTTTGACTGGTATTGTATGCTGCTTAAGTAAAGCCACCCACATATTATTAGGAGAATATGACAAATCTCTAACCTGACGAATTAGTGTTTCCCATGTCTCAGCGGAAAGCCTTTCCTTTTCTCTCAGATGCTTAATTTCCCACATTAAAGGACGACAAGATTCTGCTGCCATGAACTAACACCAGCTAGTGGACTTGAGTAAAGAGACTCTGTTTGCTTAGCACACACAATAATGATGTTGCTGTTGGAAGGAGCGGATGCTCACCCTGTCCGGCAGCAAATAACCCACAGGACTGTTAGAAAAAGTGCACAGCCTTTTTACTACCCAAACACACTTGAACCATGCAATGGCAGGAGTCAGTGAGAGTAAGCCAGAACAAAGCTGTCACTACACACAGCCACGATAATGGAGTGAGATGAAGACAAAGGCGACCACCTGCTTTAAAACACAGACACTACAGAGTTTAGATATTTGAAAGCATGTAAAGCAAAACCATGAATCTTTTTTTTATTATTTGTTGCTAAATCTTAAATGTTTTATTTTTTCCCCCTGCTAACCTGCTTACTATATCTAATTCACAATTCTGTCTCTCCTTCATCACTCTACTCTCCCTTTATGCCCCTTGCCTCTGTCCTCTGGTGACTGCTTCTTCACCTCAGTCCTAACCTGACATGGCGAGACATGCAACACCTGTCAGTCCTGACCTCCAAGAGGAACCAGCTTCATGACGAGGTTCACCAGTGGAGGAGGAATGGCGTTGGCCTCGAGTTCAACCACCTGTTTGGCTATGGTGTGCTGGATGCTGGGGGCATGGTGAAAATGTCCAAAGAATGGAAGACAGTGCCAGAGCGTTTCCACTGTGTAGCTGGATCCATCCAGGAGAACCAGTAAGTCGCATTTTCACTAGCAACAACAGTAATGTTTATTATTCTACTCATGTACACACCACGTATTCTACAACCTCAAACTGCCCTTACGAAGATGCTGAAGGAAAAAAAAAAACAAAGCACTGCTGAGCACAAGAGACACACTCATCCAATTACTGGTGAATCCCAATAAGGCCTAATTCAATATAACCTCTGCAATGGGAGTATCCACTTCATAACCTTGTAATATTTAGATTAGCTGCTCAGTTTGTCGATGGTCCTGTAGATTGATGATATTCTATAGTCTATCCTGACAGTTGCTGTTTGTGCGTTAATACATTACTCTTTTGGTATTTCAGTTGGGTTTATGTATGTTATATTGTGGTAAACATTCCTTACTAAAACTGTACATTTCTAGTAGTGTAAATGGTACCAAATCTTTATAAATAGTCACATGAACTAAAAGAGTCCATTATAAATGAATAAAAATTTGGTCCAAAAACAGGAAGAAAAAAAAAAAAAAATCAAGATACATCAGGTTGCTGGAAAAAGATGAATTTAAAATTATTTCATATGAATTTCTAAATATTAGATATTTCTCACGTGCTCATGAGTTCCAATTATTTCAGTTAGACTGGCATTTTGATAACAACAGCCATCTGGCCTGTCCTTTGAAGCATATCCTCCTTATCTTTCCCAGTGAAGGCATCCTTCTTCCCATCTTATCCTGTCTGTGTCCGCCCACATTTACAGTATCTCCCCTTGCATCACACTATCTTTCTCCTTCATCTCCCCCATCTACACAGCCCTGCCCATTCCTAGCTTTCCAGGCTCCCTTCCTGTCACTCCTATCCTGTCCTATCCACCCCCCCTTGCATGCCTCACTAGGGCTCTGCTTTCCATTCATCTATCAGATCCTGAGGCTTAGAACTCCCATATGTGATGTCTGGTGGTTTCCCGTGGCTAGCCCTCTTATTTGCACTAATTAGAGCACCACAAATGGCCCAGCATGGCGTGCCCTGGAAGCACTGTCAATTAGATTGACTGACAGCCAGGAAAGGGATTCCAGGTGGAGCTGTGCATGTGCATAGACATGTGTGACCTAATGGTCAGCATTCACATGCATTGTGAAAGTGTCAATGTGTGGATGAAGATTAAAAGAAAGCAGACTGAATAAGGTAAGTCGCATAGCCAACACCTCCAGTTTGTTATTTTAATCTCTAATCAGCGCTCCACAGTCATGACAACATGGTGTGAAAATGTGCCTGTGTGTCTGCCTTGAGTGCAGTGCCAGATAAAAAAAGAGCATCCCCTGAGAGCCATATGGCTTTTATTGCATCCCGCGGGATGTTTCATGTAAATGGAAGAGAGAACTTGGCCACTTATGCAGAGTGGTTTTGACTTTAAACTTTAAACTTGATCATTCAGGCTTCCTTTTCAACAAGTGGTTGGGCCTTTTTTTTTCTCAGAAATGACCAAGCCTGACAGATTCTCTGTGTTCAACTTAAATCTCAGTTTTAAAGACACGTTTTAAGATTTAGCAACATCTTGGTGTCTGATATGGTTTTTCAAGTTCAATTGCTTTGTTAAAACCCTTCTTCCTCATTGAAAAATACAGAATGAATATGCAAATATTGTTATAGCATGTCTCCTACTTCACTAAAAAATATTCGTACCGTATATTCGTATATTCTAGTATTGATGTCACAAATCGTAGGTAGATGACGAGCACAGAGAAACTTTTCATTCTGTACAGTGAAGCACACACATGCGAAGGAACAACAACAATAAGCAGAACACATTTCTGAGTGGATGGTAACTAATAGTAGCTTATGAGAGAGATAATAACAGTAACATCTCTCTCTTTTTCAAGCAAATTTCGAGCTGTTAAAAGCTGTGTTACTGGCTGTGTCGGCTTTTTCATCAGTTCGCTGTTTCCACAGCAGCACCACAGGAGCTGTGCTGCTCTATTGTGGTAGAGATATAATTACAACAAACCCACCTCTGATGATAGTGTATCACCAGAGAAAAGCAATAAACACCAACATAGCCGTGCTCACAAACACATTGCTCAGCATTGATCTGATAGCTGCTCTGGCTGACTGCAGCTTACTTAGCTGGAGGAGAACTTCTCATTATCAGAGGAGCTGGCACACGGTGCCCCACTGTGCAGCGGGGTTGTTTTTAATCTCCACTGGTCCTGCCCTTCAGAGGCATCCCTCTCTCTGCTCTATGCCCAAATGCTGTAATTACTCTCACACATTAGCTGATGGGAACATTGCACCTACAGCACATAAAATTACTTTGGCAATCAAAAATGATGTAAATCTACACATATTCACTCCCAGATATAGTCGTACCGACATGCATGTATTGTAATAAACTAATAATAATAAATTTAAGTGGAAACAGACAACTTTTCAACTCCCTCCAAAGTGGAATTATTGTTTGTGCCGCTGTTGCAAAGACAGCTGGATCACTTTCCGTTTTCATTGCCTGGCTCCATGAAGAAATACTCAGCATCACTTTGGAAACAGGAGAGAAGAAAGAAGCATGTTCACTGAAGCGGTAAATTGACAGTGTCACAATTTAGTATTGAATTTGTGGAACAGGCAAAAGCTATTGTAATGATGCATATTGCATAGTAATAACATAGTTTGAGTAACATTATTGTTACTCACAGCACATCATTCTCTATTCCCACTTTAATATTAATAATGATAATTGTTCAGACAAAGATACATGCATTCAACACATAACAACATATGCAGAGTCATGCTGTTATCAAAATATGGTTCAGTATTTGGTTGAGTCAACTTTCTCAACATGCATTGTAGGGTGTAACCGTGACACACCTCGCTGTGAACTGTTCTGTTTTTCTGGGAATAATAATTTGCTTCCTAATCAGCTCATAGCAGGTCTGCACTCACCTCTCTGTACTCTGCATTGTGATCTATTAATCATGTTTCAAACACACATCTCAGTTTCTGTGTCTGGTCCCTGTTGCCTTATACATCCCTCTCTCCCACTGCCTGCGATGCAGCCTCAGCCTCTTAATAATGTTATTAAACCTCCTCATAGCTTTTGGCCACCACCCCTGCCCTGCTGTGTTCTCACTCTTTCTTCGCATTACTCAAAGAGGCGGGAACAGCAGTATGTCTTCCCAACCACAAAGAAACAAGAAAAACCAACACCAGCCCACTTTTACACTCTGTTCTGAACAAGCCCATTGTGACAACAAAAAAAAAAAAGGAGAATAACCTCTTGCACTGAACAGGAGTAAAGTTTCAGAGGTGGTCCCACATGCAACTAGTTTATTGACCTCAGATTCACAGTGTATGGTATGTTACATACCATACAGTAAAATGTAGTTTATTTAGTATTTCTGTGTATTCTAGTGCTGAAGCAAATTAATGATCAATTCTGACAATCAATGTATTGTGAATGTCAGTTATCAAGCAACAAATCTCAAATATTAGCTGTTTCCAGCTGCTCATGTGTGAGAACTTGGGCTCGCTGATCACGACTTCACTTCACTGGTTTACTTTTCCTGCTCTAATAGCGTCCTTGTCAGACACACACTGCCTCAACAGCACCAAAAAGCAGACATACAAAGTTCTTCTCTGTGCCACACATTCTTACTGAGTTCAATCTGTCTCTCCTTCAGTAAAATCCAATCTGGCAACAAGCTGGTGCTGGCCATCACCACTGAAGCCTGCCAGGGGAAGGACAACTTTGTCCGCTACCTGGAGCACGTTCAGGCGGTGGTAACGGTCAATGCTAGCCGCCGTGGCGACCTTAACATCAACATGACCTCACCCATGGGCACAAAGTCCATCCTGCTGAGCCGAAGGCCCCGTGATGACGACTCCAAGGTGGGTTTCGACAAGTGGCCCTACATGACCACACACACCTGGGGCGAGGACCCCCGCGGGACCTGGGTCCTGGAGGTGGGCTTTCAAGGTGAGGAGCCACAGCGCGGAGTCCTGAAGGAGTGGACTCTCATGCTGCATGGAACACAAAGTGCCCCTTATATAGACCAGATAGTGCGTGATTATCAGTCCAAACTTGCCATGTCAAAAAAGGAGGAGCTGGAGGAGGAGCTGGATGAAGCCGTAGAGAGAAGTTTGAAGAGCTTGCTGAGTAAAAACAACTAAAATCCCATCTGCATGTTGCCAACTCTTTCACTTTCTCTTATCTTGCTCTATCCTTGTCTAAATCACAATGAATCTCCTCAGTTCTTCTGATTCTCGTTATTCTCCCTTTTGTCTACCTCTCTGCCCTTCCCCACTGCTTTTTGTTATCAAGTGTTTCAATTAGCCCCCAACCTTCAATGAATGTTTCTTGTTATCCAATCATAATAAAAGTGTAACCTACCGTAATCTGTTCTGCATAGAGAAAGCAAACTATGTCATCTGAATTTTTACACTCTACAGAATTGTACATAAACCAAATGATCCACTCGTCCTTGCTCTTGCTTTAACTGCCCTGCACCTCTCTTCTGCCAACTGTTGTACAGTTTGTGACAGTAAATTATTTTCTGTGTCATTCTACTTAAAGTTTAATATCTTGCAAACAGAGCAGTGATACTTCTTTCTGTTTATATTTTTGTGACATGCACTGTTTATATAAACAAGGAAAGAAATGTGTGATTCATTTTGCAGCCTGTGATCCTCAGTTCATATTTCGTAATCTTTAACGTATACTATAACAAATCTATTCAGCTGTTTTATTAAAGCACTTGAGTGATTTGCAACACACTGACCATACTGTGTAAAAGTAGCATGCCATTCTCTGTCATTTAGATGCCCAAAAACATTGATAGGGACAAACAAACAAATATGATAAAGACAAAAGAAGACAGAGAATGTAGAGAATTTTCAAAAAAGAAAAATCAATGTGGAGCCCAAGCAGTATCCTGGTGGCCCACCAGTCTATCCAATTTGAATCTTCTCCCATGTTTTTTTTCATTCTGTACTGTGCTGTCCAATAAAGGAAAATAATGCCCCTGAAACAGTGGAGCCTGAGCTACTCATGCAAAGGTACTCTTTATTTTATAGACATGTTTTATGACACCTGCTACATGTAGCAACCATATATCACTGCCGTGTCAATATTTAACTCAAGAGCTAAATAGCTATGTGGAAATGTGGGTGACATGTATTATGGGAAATGTAGAATATATTTCTACTTATATCACATGCATGGGAGACTATTAGCCTAACCAACTCAAATATTAGCTCAGTATTTAAAGTATCTTATTAACAGTGCATGTGAAGGTTTCTCATAGTGACAAACCCGTAGATAATTATGACCCGATTCTGCAGTTTCTCTAAGCTTTATAGAGCATTCTAGCATATTTCAGCTCAATTTTTTGGCCCACAATTTTACTGCTTTGGTTCATTCTCACCACTCTCATTAACAAAATGTTTTCAGATGCACCATGCAGCTTTTTCCAGCAAAACCTCCCTACTGTATGCTACCTGACTAGTACCAAACAGCAGAAAGAAAAATTTAAAAGAGAAGAAAAGGTGTGAATATTGGATTTGCATTTGTTAGGTGGTCAGAAACACAATTCCAAATGAATAATAATGTTGCTTCTCACCTGCTGGATGTGTAAATGAGAACCAGTTTGCTATCAAGCTTGTTTCTGCTGCTCCCAGTCAAAAATCAGTTAACACAGATTAAAGGAGAAGTAGGGAAATTGATTTATGGCAAAAATAGGAAGAGCTAAACAAGAGGTTCATCGTGGTTCATTGGAAATGTAGCAATCATTTTTAGAAACTCAAGAAAAACTCATGGGATGGAGGACTACTAACCATCTCAACTATTACTTATTTATAAGTGTTATACCAAGCTGTCACACACCAAATAAATGTGATACATTGTTATTTAGGCTGATAGGGTTTGGGGATGGTCAATCATTTAATGTCTCTCTCTCTCACACACACATACACACACACATATATGTGTAAGATGGTTGGTACACAGTTTCAGACTCAAAGCAAACAAAACAAGGGATTCATTGATGTTTGAATACTTTTTATCATTCAAGATATCAAAGCAAATTAATACACAGCAAAATTGTGCTGAGGGCAGGCATCGGCATCCAATTGAACAAATCAGTTCAAAGGGGAAAATTGGAGTTCAGAAGGGTGGCACAGCTTCCTAGTTTTTTTTGTATTTTCTTTTTTTCTTTCTTTCATTTTTATAGGTGTTGTAGAGCTTTAGTGTACTTTGTCCCAGGTTTTCAGACAGTAAAGGACTATAGCATGAGCTTGGGTGTTAAGTCGAACAACAACAGCAGTACTTATGGAACCAGCAAAACAAGACCAGAGACTGCAAGCAAATGGAAGAGCATCGAATATCATCGCAGGAATGTGTAGTTGGTCTTGAAGCATGGTTGGTCTCCTCTAGAGACAAACACACTGGTCTTAGTCTGAGGAACAGTGGTATTTATGTAGTCTGATACCAACATCAGTATTGTCTTCTTGAGGACCTGGACCATGTGGGACCGCAGTGGAGTTGACTGACTCTTCGTGTCAGTTGACGTGGTTTCAATGTTTCTTCCTGCTGGACTTCTCAATCATGGTCTCCACCACTGTAGTTTCCTCATAACCTTTGACCTTGCGGCCGTCAGAGAACTTCTCCACAGACTCCACCACCTCCACCTTCTCGTAGCTCATGGCGTCTGGGGAGTAGCTGCTGGAGCTGGTGCTGGAGCTGGAGCTAGAGCTGGAGCTGGAGCTGGTGCTGGTACCACGAGGTGCAGGCTTTGGGGTGGGCCCACTCGGACCATTGTTGTTTTTCTTGGGACCGGCAGGATGATCAGCAGCTGGAGTGGGATCTTTGGGGCCAGAAGGTGAAGGGACTGGGCTTGGATCTTTGGAGCGAGGTTGAGGTTCTCCGTTCTTATGCTTGCCTTTGCCTCCATTGTCCTTTCCTTTTCCTCCCTTATTATCCTCCTTTTCTTCTCCTTCGGAGGGCAGTGTGGGACTAAGAGGCCTGGGGTCTGGCATGGGCTGAGGAGGCAGAGGAGAGGGCTTGCTTGGCATGTAAGGATCATAGGGAGGCATCATCCCGTTTCTGATAGTGACGTAGATGTGGCCGGCTGACGGTGTGGAGGTGTAGAACAATGGATCTGGGTAGCTACCGTCGCCGGTGACAAGGACATAACGGCCCTTTGTGTAGAAGTCAGCGATTGGCTCAGGCCTCTTGTACCTCCTCATTCTGTCTCTGACGATGTTACAAAGAGTGTCAAAGGCTTTGCTGATCTGAGCTCCATCTGGGACATCCTGTGGAGACACTCCAGTGAGCACTGGTCTCTGCTCTGTTCTCTTGACCGTGTCCTCCTGCACTCCCACAGAGGGGATCCCCTTTGTTTCTTCATCTGGAGTCTCTCCAGCAGCTCCTCCACTTCTTTCCTCTTGGCCAATGTCAGTCACATCTTTCGGGGTCAGCTCTTTCTTCTTCAGGACCTTCTTGGCCAAGATCTTCTGGCGGGGTTTGACGCTGGTGATATCTTGGATAGCCTGGGTGATATCTGGACACAAATAAGGTAAAAGGTCAGCGAGATGGAACTGATGAACTAAAAAAAGATCACAATAGTGTATGCACCACGCACCTTTTCTTCTTTTGAGAGACTAAAGACATGGCTTTTCAGAGAGAGTACTTAGCTCTAACAATGGCAACTGATTGTATGTGCGCTCAATAGAGATTATCAATGTAAACCAGCTGTGATGTACTGATGGTGTCCTTACCTCTCCCCCTGCTTGATGCAGAGGGTGTGTGAGTGTAGCGGTAATTAGCAGTGAACATGGTAATGGGAGTGCCAATTATCGCTGAATTCAACCTGCAGGGAAGAGAGAAGTAAAAAAAAAAATCACATATGTACTGAACAGCATGGCTATGCAACATCTGTTGCTACTCAGTGCCATCTGCTGGCTGATTCATTAATCTAACATCAACAGCATGTATCACAATGACATAACGAATCCTCCGAGGTGCTGTTTTTTGGGAATGTATATATATTTTTGGAGTTAACATGCAACAGTTATATTCAAATTGCCCATGGTGTTCTGATATGAGTCAATATCTTTAAATGTTACTGTTTTAGGCATTATATTCTTGGCAGTACAGAGGCCATTAAACAGACTTAAGATCATCATTTACATTTACAGAAACTATAAATGAACATATGAATACTCAAATAGAATGTAAAACAGGAATATAATCACTAAATTAAAGACATACTGAAAACTAATGAGGAGTTGTGTTTTTTGGATCTGGACTTATGACCTCGGTATTTTCTGAAGTCCTCCCTGCAACTATAACTTTGCTTTGTCTGTTGAATTTTACAGGACAGCAAATCGTTGTATCTGTGTATTCATGTGAATTTATGATTCAACTTTACTGGTTATAATTTGGTCTTGTAAAATCAATATTTTAACTATTATTATTTAATTCTGTGTAGACTTACTTGTGGTCTTAATGACCTTGATACGTTATCTACAAGAGTTTGAGCACTTCGCTGAGCTCAGTTCCTGGCCCTGCATGCGTGTCTCTGTGTGTTGTTAACAACCAGGTGAAGGCAGTCTACCTGTTATCTTCGTTCTCGATGATCCTCTTGTACCTCTCCAGTTCATTCTCCAGGGATGTCTGATACATGGCCAGGTGGCGACATTCACAGGTGAACTTATCGAGACACCTCTCAGCTTCCTCAATCTCCTTCCGCAGAGATTCAATTTGCTCATTGTACATCTGGATCTCATCGTCGTAACACTCTTGTGTGTTTTTGATGGCTTGCTCCAACATTGTAGTCTGAGAGACAAAGGCAAGATTTAATTAAAAAAGATATTTTTATTAAATTAAATTATTTTTTTAAATTACAAAACCCCTTGAAGAGAGTTGCCAGTGTAAATCACAGGTCATTAATAATAACACTTAGCTTAGCATGTGTTGATAATGAAATTAAAAATTAAAGAGAAATTATAAATCGTTAATAAATAAAAAATAAAAGTTGGTGTTTAATATGAGTCAAGCACAGGGTTTAACTAATATATTTTATAGAAGCTGTGCAAATAAAAGCAATGTTTTTAGGACAAATCAAGCAAAGCCATAATTTTTGGATGTAAAAATTGTGATTACTAAATATGGTCAACACATATCTCACTACAAGCCTCTATAGGATCCATATAGATAACAGGTATATGGTGCATAACAGAAGCAGAACGAATAGCATTATTTGTGTAGGTAGCAAAGGTATGTCTTTAGTCAAAACCTGTAGAAACAAAGCGGTCACATTTAGAAACGCTCTTTGGAAATCAATGCAATTATTCAATTTGATTGTGCTGATTTGTATTCTATTAAACAGAATCAATCCTGTGTTTCCCATTTCCTGTGTCACTAAGCGTCTAAGCAGCTACCCTGCTGTCAAAAGCAGGTTGTGGATGACATCTAGTGGTACTTTCGTGCCATAAAGCATATAATGGAGACTGCAGGTCCGAGGTTAAGTCAATGTCTTGATTAGTGCATAAGAAAAAATAATTAAAAAAGCAAAAGTAAAAAAAAAATATTTACTGTATATACCTAAAAACAGTTATCATTTGAGATGAAAACATTACATTACAAGTTATCTTTCTGTTTATATCGATTAATCCAAAATAATAATCTTCTGAACATGTTTTGGATAAAAACATCAGAGCCAACAATTTTTCCTCAAAATGTTAGAACTGAAATGATTAGCTGGTCAATCAAGTCAGTCAGTGTTATATTGGCAATTGCTTATTCATTAAGGTCATTCTTAAAAATGCCAAACATTCACTAGTCAAAGCTTCTCAAATGTGTTTTTTTGGTTTTGTTTTGAGTATCTGGCCTTTAGACTGTTGGTCTGACATCATCTTGGTCTATCGATTGTCCATATTCACTATTTTCTGACATTTTATAGACCTTACAATTAATAAATTGATCTGAAAAATATTCTGTACATTAAGGTTGAGTATAAAACTAATGGTTAGTTGCAGCCATACAACATGTTTAAGTGTTCTTTTACTGTTTTGAGTTTGAACTGGTCTCATTGGTGATTGTCTGTCTTCTTATTGAAATTAAAAAAAAACAAACACCACATCTAATCAATGTGAAACCTCTTGTTGTCATGGTGATGGTGTGACCCACCTCAGTCTGTAAGCGTTGTTTCTGGGCCTGCAGCTGACAGAGGGCGCTCTTATATTCCTCCAGCTGACTCTGCAGCCCCGGTACCTTTCTTAGGGCCAGCAGCTTCTCCTGCTCCTTCAGACATTGAGCAGAAATCAATGAGAACATCATGACGTTTACGCCACACACACACACACACACACACACACACACACATTTACACAGCTGGCAGTCAAGTCTCTTTCTCAGATCTCACTGTATTAAAAGCCTCACGGATTGATTTTTGAATTAAAGGACATTACAACAATTGTATTTGCTCACAGCAGTAATGTTTTCACTGTTACTGCCTGTTCTGTCTAATCTTTGAAGTGAACCTATTGAGTATTTGGAAAACCATTAAAAATATAATAAAGCACAGCACACTGGAGACATGTTATGTGACTAACATGCTGCGAGTGTTCATATTGATATCACGTTGATATGAAGTGACTGTGAAGGCCATAGCACATGATTCACATGAGTTTTATACTGATCAAATGATTCAGTGATCTACCATTTGGAAGCATTTGTTATGTTTCTCCATTTAGTAATTCAGGTTATTCCTTTAATTTGACACCTGCCTATACCTTCTATACATACATTAGCTGTGCCTGAGAGACTATCAAGATCACAAAGCTTCATAACATTAACGTCTTCCCCCACCGAGAAATGTAAATAAAAGTCCAATCTGCTAAACAAATACCAGTCACTGTGGTGCAGTTCCTAAGAAAATTAGCATACACAGCTTCTTCCCAGCATTTGGTTTAGTATGTGTCCCGATACCCTCAAATTGCTGGCCTATCCATGTGTCCCGGGGACTGTTTGACTGTCTGTCTCGGCTTCACCCACATGCACACATACACAAAAACACAGACAAATGCAGGCACAGGCAACCAATTGGACTCAGAAGCCAGTAACCTCATCAACCCCAGACACGTAGCCAGGGCTGACACACATGCAAACACCATCTTCTCCCGGAGGGACTGCAGCACACACACACACACACACACACACACACACAGTGACAACATTAGTGACCTCACCTCGGAGATGCCCACTGACACATTGGGAGCAAGGGGAAGTGTCTGGTTGATTTGCTGCAAAATGTTCACGTAGGTCTGGATCTCTGCAAGGTTCTGTTAAGATAGTATTAAAGAAGATATACTGTAATATATATACAGCTCAGGAAAAAGAAACTAAAACCATTTTATATGTATTGTATTGAAGATTCAGTGAGAGAGTGTAAGTTTCATTTTAGCTGGTATATATTTAGAAATGATGGCTAACTTTACTTTGCAGCAGAGATTTCCCTTTTAAATCTATTTGTGATTGAATCCAAGACTGAGATCAGACTCAATAATAAAGAGCAGATATATTTCCTGTCTGTGGGGGGAAAACTTCAGCTAAGGACCACAAGCCCAATATTCATGTGAAATGACTCTGCATTCTTTCCCACATAATATAGTCACAGCAGTGCACTTTGACATGCTATCTCAATATTGCAGTGTCACATATTATTTCATCACGAAAAGAAGCACTGGATGAAAATAAAAAAAAAGAAAAAAAGAAAAAATTAAATTGCTTGGGCAAAAATAGTCCATGGAAACTATGCCTGATGCATTATGTTGATAGTCTATTTTGTTTGTTTGATTTTGAGTATTTTTCAAGCCATTTTTGCTGTGCAGAAGGCAATATTTTAGTTTTTCTCTTTCCTGTCATAATTCTCTGACTTTGAGCAACAGTGTTACATTTTTTCTGCAGCCATTTCCTCTCTCACATCACAGACGGTAAAGCCCCAGGTACATCGCAACACATTATTTGCTACCTTTGTTCTCATCTGAGGAGCAGTGTGTTGAGGAGAGCAGCTGGAACTGATATTCTTTGATATACAACAGCCTCGACTGGCTGTGTTATCCAAATAAAAATACCAATACTAAACCATTTTTCAGTGAGTGGCTTTTATGGCTCTAGTTTGTGAAACTGCCACTGTCACTTCTGTATATATTTTTGCTATACCATCAATACATATTGATTTCTGTGAAGCACACAACATTCTCCAACAGAATGTGGGGCCTATTTCATTAAGTTATTAAAACTGAACATATGTAATTCCTTTAATTTTCTTCATGCTGATTCGGAGATCACAATTAGGTCTTATTTTATTACAATAATATATTTATTGTTATTGTCGGAGCTGCTTGAAACCACAAAGTTGCACTGTAAGTAAGTTGATTTAGTTTAGCATCACTGACCTTCTTGTGTCTATCTCTCGTTGAATTAATGTCATCTTGCAGGAACTGTGACTGGATCTGGTTCTCCAGGTTTCCCAGCAGAGCATTGTCAGCCTCCTGCAAAAAGAAGAGAAGAGAAGAGAAGAGAAGAGAAGAGAAGAGAAGAGAAGAGAAGAGAAGAGAAGAGAAGAGAAGAGAAGAGAAGAGAAGAGAACAGAACAGAACAGAACAGAAGAGAACAGAAGAGAACAGAACAGAACAGAAGAGAACAGAAGAGAACAGAGGCAACAAAGGTCCGAAGGCAAATCACGTAATATTTATTTTTAATAATACACTAAGCCTAAAGGGGTTCATAGTAACACTCATGAGCAGCATCCACCTGGCTGTGAAAAGTTATGCATTTAATATGGTGTGATACTGTTCAATCTCTATAGAAAAACAATGCAGTGCCATAGTGTATTAAATTCAACACACACACATTTCTTCATTTCTGTACCTTATTTAACTGTTCCAGGGTGCACCGCAGCTGCTCTTGAAATTCACATTCATTTCTGTATCTGGAACATAAAATATGTGTTTTATATTAAGTAGGAGGAGGTAAAATGTGGGATAATCATGTTAAACTATATATACACACAATGCAAAATGACCTAAAATTACTGTTATTTGAGTATAATTTAGGTTAAAAAGGAACAGATACATTTTTTTACATCTTTACTTTTTACCATTGATCTAAGTATAAAAACATGGTTTTACACCGGCATGAATGTAAGACTGTAATTTTTCTGTAAATTCTTTGAGTGTGGAGGCTATTATTATATTCAAGAGCTACACAATAATGCATTACTCATAATGACAGAGTCCTTTCCTTCCCAGTCGAGACAGAGTTTTTATTTTGCTCTATTTTATTTAGTTTTCTCTGTTTATTGTTGTTAGTATTATTTTTAGTAAGATCAGATATTGTAGCCTCCTTGTTGCTAGGCTAGGAGCTAGAGTTAGTGAGCTCTAAAAGTGTTCATAAAAGTCTTTATGAAATATAAGTTAGTTATAATTACTGATGAGTCAAAACTAGTCAAACGGCGTCTGCCTACTAATCTGATATCATGGATGATGAGCAATTTAAGGGTTTAATATTTTAGTCATTATGTTCTTCTCCATACAATAACTCTGTAGTCTAATTAGATGTTTGTGTTGTGTGCTTATAGAGCTACAGCGCAGATAAACAGCTCATCTCTTTCTTCACACAATTATGTGTTTGTAATATGTCTGAAGCAGCTGAAAATGGGGAAACTGCACGTGATGGCAATCAAGTTCTCACCAGCTGATACAACCAGAGTGGATCAATATTCTTCTCAACACTTAACTTATACTTGTAAGTGAATCTCATTTACCCTACTTGTAGCTAGCCATGAGTATAGTTTCATTGCAGACGTGTGTGAGAGTGCTGCCACCACATCAGTGCAATTACTAAATGTAGTAAATGATGTTACTTGAACTTTCTATGTAATGCTCACAACCCTGAAACATCGTCATTGTGACCAGTTTTCACTGGAGCGATGTTGCAGTAAAGTAATAACATTAATCAATATATTATTAGTAAATATTGTTTTAGTTAAACAGCATATATCCCCTTAAAAGAGTCAATTCCCTGTTTATGGATTATTTTTTTAAGTTTTTAACACTTTCTCTTATTTCTGAGCACATTTATACTAATTTTCATTCACTCCATCTCTGAAGAAGAAATTTGACCTTTGACACCCAAGTAAGACCAACCCCTGCCCACTCTCTTACTTGTTGGTGTATTCATCCAGCATGCGGCAAGCATCCCTCAGCTCTCGCTCCAGCTTCACATGGTCAGCACACAGCTCTCGGATGCGCTGCTTGTTGACTTCAATTTGCTCTGTGAAGGCCTCCTCTAGACCGCTGGCCTCTTCCATTCGTTGCAGAGTTTCCAGCTGCTTGCGGAATACGGCGTTGCGCTGCTCCAGGACTCGTGCCCGGTTGATGTACCGGGCAAAGCGACTGTTGAGCTCCTGAAGGCTCTCCCAGCCCTGGATGGCTGTGATACCTGCAGAGTCCTCATGTTCCTCATCAAAGACATCTGAGCGTTCATACTTTTCCTTGCGCACCTCGCGCAGGTAGCTGGTCTTGAACATGGTGGTATGTTTCTCTCCCCCGGGCAGGTGGTATCCCTGGAGTGCTAGGTCCCCTTCTGCACCTTTATTGTGTGAAAACTCGGGTGCTCACCCTTTGCTGTCTCATGCTAGACTAAATGCTGCACAGTACTGCTGTTGGCGAAATAGCCCTCAAAACCTCCCCCTGGCTGTGGCTGCACGTGCTGCAAGCCTGGGGCCTTCCATAGTTTATTGTTGCCTTTGTGGCAGAGATTAGAAAAGCCATGCTTATGATGACAAAGCAGAACCACAAAAACAAACAATTGGCCAGTCCGCGAAAGTACTGGGTTGTCACACACACACATTATTTTGCTTCTTAGTCAGCTGCTTTCTAGATCCCTGTTTGATATAGGAGGTTGGATGTTTTCCCACCACAGGACAGAGGGGAAGTTTCGTGCAGTCCAATTTGTGTGGACTGTGGAGAACGAGTCCTGCCGAAAGTGGCTAGTGTTGACACACTGTGCTGAAAAAAAAGTGTTGTTGTTTTGTTTTTTTTTTGTTTATAAATCGGTTTATAATCTGAAATGTAAAAATCCAAATTATAGAAATGTATTATATGATGATAGGTGGGCAGGCCAAGTTGGAAAACTAACATACTAACAACATAATGAATGTTTAATTATTGTTTTATCATAGTATACGTTCTGTCAAAAGCCAAAATGAAATTAAAAATAACACTAGAAATGGCAACAAACTAAACAAACAAACAAACTGACGCTAATGGAGCAGTCCTGATCTAAATTTCTAATAAAGTTTAAATCTTTATTTCAACACATTATATTTGTGTTGAAATAGAGCCCATAGTCAAATGCAAAGTACGTTGTTTGTGTTTTGTAAGGAGGACGGCTCTGAAGCTGCAATATCTCAGTTCATAATATTTTTTTAATAACAGAAATACCTCTAGTTGTTTTCATCAAGGTGCTCTTAGCTGAAGCCTCCATACTTCTTTATTTCCCTTTTTCAATTTTCATTCTTTCTCTTACACTTAGTGTGACATTGTGCAAATATGAGAGTAAGAGAAGAATGAGAAAGAGACAGAGAAGACTTCTGCTTTAGCTTGCTCTCTGCAGGCTGTGGTACAAGGTCAGTCCCTCTGGACAGATCTAGCAGGTTGTCTCTAAAACAGCTGAATGAAACACATGTCAAATGGCTTTAAATCAGCATTTCAGCAGATTTTGACTCCAACAAACCCTATGACTGAAGGGCAGACTGATAGTTCAGTCAGAAAGTATGAAAATGAATGGATATAATGGAGTTGAAATAATGCTATATACAGTAGCTACTTTCTCATTTAAACAACAAATGATCACAGTTATTTGATCAAATAAATATAACCATAGATAATGTAATGATCTTTACCTTTTTTTCCTATCAACCTTTACCACATTTTGACAAAAAAATAACAGAGATGAGTTAATGTAATTGTTTATTCAAAGTCTAATCGACAAACACCATCAAACATAAAAAGTAAGAACTCTGTACCAATTTTAACCACACGTGTTAAATTAAAAAGACAAAATCATCCTTTTACACATTTCCCCCTAAGTTATCGGGGAATACTGTGAATATTACAGCATATTTCCAAATGTGTGACATATAACATTCTTGAAAAAACAGAAAAATCTAATTTTAAATAACATTCAGACTGCTTGGCTACTGTATTCCCTACTGCATAAAGACCAGGAATCTTCCATCCAATGAACAATTTTGCACGAGTATCCAGATGCACACAAGGGTTTGTTAAAGAGCGGTGTCTCTGATGCACTAGTTTCATACCCCTAACCTTGTGGAACAACTCCCAAAGCCCTCAGCGCTAATGTGACATTTCCACAACATGTACGGATTACAGTATGATCACTGAGACATCATTCATCAATAGAAAGTACAATATACAGAATGTTGTACCTGCCTTCGACAGTATCGCATACTGTAGCGCTGGTATATCGATGTATTATTTTCTTTCAAAAGAATGTCATTGAAATGTCATTGTGAGGTCAGTTTGAAATCCTTTTCCACACTGTGAGCTGTGGCACCACAGCCAGCAGGAAATGCATGGTGACATTTAAGGGTACCTCTAACCTGCAGGCGTGCAGTTGTATGGCAGTGTGTTATCCATTTGTGTCTGATTGCTTCTGTAGGAGACAGGAGTATATAAACCTGATAGTAGGAGTTCTTCTTCCAGTACATTCTCAAAAAAAAAACCATTGTGAAACACGTCTAAATCAACTTGCACTGCACATATATACATACACACACACACACACACATATATATATATATATATAATGGGTGAATGAGAAACAAAGAGAGATGGACACTATTTAGATTAATGGATAAACATTAACACTGTCAGCATCTCCCAGCAGAACCAACATTTCGCCAAAACAGCCCTTAGATTTAAACCCTGAGACATATTTTCTATAGATTTTGCTTCATTGCTGCTTATTCCTCCATAATATTGTCACCAATAAACCACCTCACTATCTGTCCACCTAATGCAGAGGCTTTAGATTATAGGTCTTGTGCATATTCTCCTTGGTTGAGGAGAGAACGCCTGGATCACACTGCCCTCTTTTTCCATCTATTGCCTTTGGTTACGAGAGACTGTAAATCTGAGTCCTGGGTGAGATTAGAGAGCTGTCCAGAGTTGGAAATGAAAGCTTTGTGTTTATCCTAGTGGTCAGGCCTCCTGGGCTACAATGACAGACACTAGCAAGGCTGAGCAACTAGTAATATTTAGAGGGTAATAAAAACTAATAGGAACAGTTTTCTAGTGAGCTGGAGGGTGGATATGTTCAAGTTCAGGAAAAGAAGCAAGTTTTTTCTTCCTCTTGTGTCCATTGTAGATGACAGAGGGACATGACTGCTGGTTCACTCGTGTTTCTTGTGATCCGTTATCATATTTAAACTGCGCTGACTATAACTGCCAGCCCACTATGTCCTCTGTGAGAAAGTACACAAAAAGCCATCTCGCTGCTATTGACAGATGATTGTCAGAGGCGATATAAAAAAAAAAAACCCAGCAGTGCTAGCTTTCCATCACAACAAGAAATTGATTCTAAAAAGTCATCAAAGCTGCTGTCTGCGCCTGTTTATCTGCTGTTCAGGGTGGATGACCACAAAGATACGGTGCTGACAGCTCTCCACAGGTCTGTCTATACATTGACTCTGCCTCACCACTGGCACAAAAAAAAAAAAAAAAATTGCAGTCTCGATAATTAGTTGTATAGATCCTCCAGTGTAGCAGCATTTTTTAAAATAAGAGTATTCTTTTATAATGGAAAATGAGAGGTGATTGCTTGTTGATAATAAGCATAGAAAATTCCTGGCTTGGATGTCTCTGACATTGATCACTTTCCCCTAAGCTGCTGTGCAATCAGTGCCACTAAAGACTATGACCAGTATGAATATCAAACATGTTCTCGGTTTTATAATTAAACACCAGCAGAAAGAAGAGCGTTTGTGCACAACTAAACACTTCTGACATCTTGTTTTTCGCAAAGCTATTATGAGTCACTGCCTGACTGGGAAAACTGTGTTGGACTGATGACACACTTTAAAATATGTACATTTTAATATCTGAATCATATCTTGTATGTCAAGCCCGCATACTTGACACTGTAAAACACCATCATTTGAGATATTTATTTTTCAAAACCAGCTGTGTATATTTTGAGATTTTTAAAGAACTATATTTTATTGAAAGGGTTTTTTTTTTTGTTTTTTTTTTTAAAGATAGCACTATTCAGATCAAGGCTTCTTTTTCAAAATATGTACATGAATAAACACATAATTCACAGACTTATAAGCACACAAATTCAAAATAACTGAGTAGGTCTGTAATATTTTTAAAATCTACAAAATAAAGCAGTGATTTAAAAGTGCATTTCCTGCTGGCACAGTAAGGTTCAAGTAGCGTTTTATAAGCAAACGACTGTGTTTCCTTAGGTGGATTTTAAACCCTTGCAGCGTGCACGCGCACCACCCTCGCTCACACCTCCTGGAAGACGTGCCGCGCGTCATCGGATTAATCACTTCAGGCAGAAGAGAAACAGACGCAACTTTTTTTTCCCCCCTTTCTAAGGCAAGGAGAGCGCAGCAGCAGATAGCCTACAGTCAGCGAGGCAGACTGTGAGGATCCAGTAATACAGGACTCGGTTACACACCTGACTGTTTAATTGTCTTATTAATTAGCTGCATGATTCACGGAACCATCTGCAACGTTTGCCGGTAAGTTCTTTAACTGTAATAGTCTATATTTGTTTTCATTTGCTTTGTTCTGTCACTGGTAATTATGTAAGGATATTTTTTTGATAAAAGCTAAAAGGACTCACACTCTCTCACCTATAAGTATTCGTTTGATTTAAATTCACAGACTGATCACCCTCCAGGCTTTAGTGATCTATAAGATTCAAATACTCCAATTGAGACTCCCTGCGGCTGAACAGAGCCTCGCTTGGTTTTATCAACTACATAAATGCCCCGATTTGAAGTACATTTTTAGTTCTATATATTTATACATATGTTTTATTTGTATTTTATTGCATTAGAATAAATCTTCACTGATCTTCTTAAGTTATACGTTTTTTTTTGCCTTTTACCTCACTTAAGAGAAGACCATATAAGTCCTGATTGTAAAACCAAGTTATTTGAAATCATGATATATATATATGTATATATACACTTTTAGGACTATCATCATCATCATCTCTCTCTGTCTTTCTTCCATTGTGTTTAGATAGCAGGCAATACATTTGTTTTGTGCTACTGTATCTGTACAAATCTTGTAAATCTGGTTGAATGTGTTAACATATTTCTTGGATATATATATATAATTGTTTTATTTTTAATTTTGTTTTACCTCATACGCATTAAAGGGGATCACAGTGACTACTTTTGCTACAAATTAAACACCTCGTCATCATGCTGAGCCTAGCCTGTGACATTGGCTTCCTGTAAAGTGACAGGGTCATAGAAAATTACATAAAGGCCTTTGTTAAATATATTGACCCCACTCACAAACATTTTTCATCACAGAAATGTCACACGTGATTACACCTGAAGCACATGTCGTTTCTTTTGATCGTATTTGTTCCTATGAATCCTAACCTGACATGAGTAATGCTGAAATTGGGAACTTTCTGTTCCAGGAGAAGATGAGCTTCTGTGTTTCCAAGGAAGACTCAGCCTGTTCAAATATTCATCTTCTTTCTAAAGCAAAATAAGCGTGTGCATGCTCAGACATGGGGGATTCCAACATCAGCCACATGGTAGTGGCTTACACAGTGATGCAGGACACTCTCCCAGCAGGCAAGCTGAATCATTATATGGACAATTATGATATGGATTATGGCGTCCCTCCTGATGAGATCCCAGACACCACGCAGGGCATGGCCTTCTTTGTGGCCACCATTGTTATCGGTATGGTCCTTGTCTGTATCATGCTTGTCTGTGGGTTGGGAAACTTCATATTCATTGCCACGCTGACACGTTACAAAAAGCTCCGCAACCTCACCAACCTGCTCATTGCGAACCTGGCCATCTCAGACTTTATTGTGGCGGTGGTGTGCTGCCCTTTCCTGGTGGACTACTATGTGGTGAAACAGTTGTCCTGGAATCATGGATTGGTGCTGTGTGCCTCTGTCAACTATCTCCGGACTGTGTCACTCTACGTGTCCACAAATGCGTTGCTTGCTATTGCAGTTGACAGGTGAGTGTGTGCCTGTACATGTGCATGTACGTGTGATTAATTCAGTAAAGCACTGCTTCTTGCAAAAATCTCACAGCACTGTCTACAATAATCTTGGTGAGAAGAGATTATATTAAACACACTTGGCTTTGGCTATTCAGCTGTGAAAATCACAAAATTAAATCTATTTCTCCATTTTTTTCTTTTGTATTGTTGCAGGTGTTCCAGGTGTTCGGTCAACAGTTGCATGTGATGTAATCCACTCATTCACTGTGTTGTTATATCAAAGAGATTTTGAGAGATACTGAGAGTTGATGCAATGCTTTTTGAATTAAAAACAGGCACATGATGTACAGTCCAGTTACCAGTTACTGCTAACATCAACCAGTAACCAGTCTCTTACAGAAAATTACAAAATTAAAAATAAATAAATAATATTAATAATAAAATACCCACTGGTTCATAGTTACTTCTCATATTCACATTGAAGTGGATGTTACTTATGATACTTTAATAAAAGCCTTTTGATGGCATAAACTGGCACCATACTGCAATTGAGATCTGGGGGCTCAGATTTGTTTTGATGTATATCTTATCTTGTGTTTCAGGCGTGTTGTTCGCTATGTGCCTAGAAAACTATGATGATGACTAAAAGTATGATGATGAGTATTTAATGTGACAAACTAATTATCATATATTCATGTTGAGTCCATAATCTTCCTGACACTGTGCGAGGTTTTTAGCATACTAGCTGGAGCTTGTTATGGAGAATCCACAGGCATGCTGCCAGGGGTAAAGGGTGATCATTTCAGTCTTTCTGTATTTGAATGTGACACACAGGTTGTATATTCAAATATTAAGTCTACTTTTAAAAAGGGTAGGTGGTAATGCTGCAGCAGAAAAGTAAATCACACTAGAATAACATTAGAAAATAAATATATGACATTTAAAAAAAAAAAAGTTTACAATTAATTGATTATTTTTGTTATTTATGACAATGACAGAAGAATTTAACTGAACCGATACATTTACAGAACGTTTCTTGCTTTATCAACAAGTGAACCACCGGACTAATTTAAGATTTGTAACACTGTGTGTATCTACTAAATGTTAATTGACACGGTTCAACATTGTCTATTAAAATAAGAACATGTGTAGTGATTGTTCACGTGTGTCTGAGTGTCAGGATTACAAAAAAAATCATTGGACGGTATGAATTAAAATAGTAATATTTACATTTCTAATATGTATGGACTAAACAAGTCATAATAATGACTTTCTACCAGTATGAAAAATTCAGTTCACTCAATAATGGAGCTCTGTGTATTGAACTTTAATTTTCCATGAATGACTGAAAGCTATTTGCCATCTATTGAGTTTGCACAGGACTCTGACTGTTAAACAGGCTGCTTTATTGTATTTTATTCTGAATGTATCTCCTCACTTCTCAATGCAACAATAAAGTCTGTTTTTTTTTTCCAGGTACATGGCCATTGTATATCCTCTGAGGCCTCGTATGAAGTATCAAACTGCCTACTGCCTGATAACTGGAGTCTGGATTGTTCCCATTCTGATCTCAATCCCCTCTGCCTATTTTGCCTCGGAGACTAAGTACCCTCATGGTGGCACCACCCCAACCACTCACAAAGTCTTCTGTGCCCAGATATGGCCTGTGGATCAACAGCCCTACTATAGGTCCTACTTCTTGTTTGTTTTTGCTGTTGAGTTTGTTGGGCCTGTGATCGTCATGGCGATGTGTTACACCCAAATTTCCCGCGAGCTCTGGTTCAAGAATGTCCCAGGTTTCCAGACAGAGCAGATTAGGAAGAGGTTGCGTTGTCGGCGCAAGACAGTGATGGTCCTGATCGGGATCTTGACGGCGTACATCCTGTGCTGGGCACCGTACTATTGCTTCACTATTCTGCGAGATTTCTATCCGACACTCATCTCCCGCCAGAAGAACTCATTGGTGGCCTTCTACATCATTGAATGCATTGCCATGAGCAATAGCATGATCAATACCTTCTGCTTTGTCAGCGTCAAGAACAACACAGTTAAGTACCTGAAGAAGATTGTACTGCTGCACTGGAGGTCCACGTATGCCCCCAGTAAGACTGTGGATGAGATGGATATGAGGACCTCCTCCATGCCCGTGACGGAGGAGATTGAATGCATTCACCTGAGGTGAAAAGTGGAAACGCTGTAGTCTAACAGTCATTGAGATTCAGACTGTTGAAGTAACATGCAATAGATGGCAATGATGACATCGACATAAACCATTTTTCTCCTTTTTAAGTCACATTCTGGAAAGATTTAAACATCATAAGGCACGAGAAAAAGGTCAAACACCGATATCAAGCAACATCGCTCAGCAGTCAGCAGTTCACGCAGCACATGTAATGAGAATGTCATTGTTGTGCCATTTATGTGTGTATTGTGAAATGTTGTAGCATTTGTATGAACTATATTACTTGGAAATCTTGTAAATAACAGCTGCTACTGCCCTTCTATTGCATCATGGTGTCTACAGTATATAATAATGTTAATCTAAGTTTTGACTGCATCTGTTTTGTTTGAATTGTTCTTTAGCTCGGTCAAATAACTCTTAAAACAAAGAAATCGCTGACCATTGCTTTTTGTATTTCAACTTCTCTGTGTTCTATTTTCCCTTTTATTTTCCCTAGTTAGGAGTTTTCAGTGTAAATGTGATTTTGTGGAGTATTTTGTATTTATATTTGTATTTAATTTGAAGAAATGGTAAGCCAATAAAGACATATTCTGATGGGTTTTTTTTATGTTTGCTTATCCTTGGGGGGAAAAATCCAATGTACATGCTTTATTGTTTATGAATGTATTCTATGTGTATTTATGGTAATAAACAATGAATCAATAGGAAAAAAAATGCATTTCGTCTTGTATGAAAGTTGTCTATCCATGGACCCCTTCATTATTAGTTGTAAATCCTCAAATGCAAACTTTACAACATACAACATTGTGACAATCAGTATAAGCTTCGGCATGCCGAGACATGCATTTAATAGTGAGAGGCTTCAACAGTCTCTTCATCTGTAATTTTGTCAGAAGCTCCTTGTTTTTTTTCTGACTAACTATTCAGAATGAGGAGTGGTGATAATGAAACACTCACAATGAACCTGAAATTTCTGGGTTCTTATAAATAATATAGATTAGTTTATATCTTTCCTGTTCCTGAATGAGAAATGCACAAAAATTCTACAAGTGAAAAATTATGTTCAATGTTATTTTACATCCAATGGCAACATTCCTAATCTTTACAGTATCTGTGCATGGCAACTACAGAACAGTACAACTTCCTACACATCTATCCACCATCCTGAATGCCACATCCTTGCTTTTCACCTCCCTGCACTAAAGAGCACACTTCGTCCTGCATTGGCACTGGACATAAATTGTAAAATACAGATTTGTCCAATAGGAACACATGATGTGATCAGCAGGATTTGCTACTGTACCCAGCTATTTTTTTAGGGCTGATGAGGCAAGGGACAGGAGCTAGAGCAGACTTCAGGTAATAAGTAAAGGTTTTGATTACTGAACTGTTTGCAGCTGGTGATTCCAGCACATGTGTCTCCACTCACACAATCACGTACACAGGAAGAAAGACAGACACCCACAGAGAAAGTCACAAACAGGTAGGGAGACACACAATTCTTGAAAATTGTCAGTTTCAGAAAAAAAAAATATATATAATCAGAATATCAATGTTGTTGTTTTAGCCTTTTTCTACTTGAATATAAAGTAGCTACTCCATCTTTGCTACACATGCCCTCCTACTTTAGTAGTGTAGAGGTACAATATTCCCATTTCTAATGTAATGGACTAAAGCTATAACACTATTAACAATTAATTTGCTGTACGCAGTGTCTTAAAGCAGGAAGTAAAACACTTTTACTTTTGCTGATGTGGTGGTGAAATGTATATTATGGAAAGCATGCTGACCAGCAGACTGTTTTTAACAATTTCATATGAACCCACATCAGTGGATTAAAAAGTCCATTTACATTCTGATTCACATTATGTTGTTTAACAGGCTACCAACCATTCATCTGTAAAATAGGAACAGAAATAATGAGGTACTGTCCCTGGAACACATTTACTTTAAATTACATATGCTATAAACATTTTTATCCACCTCATTCCACAGTGTGTGTGTGTCATTCTTAGCATTGCATTTGTTGATTTGGCCATTAGGTTCAATATGTCCACAGCTTGCAAATGTTGTTGCCTCTTATGCTAATGTTTCTTAAAGGCTCTTGCTTGATGCTGGGAAATGTTTATATAGCCATTATCAGGATCCATGCTTATTGTTCTCATTAGTCTCTGTGCTCTCGCCCCTGTGGGAGAAGTGTCAGTTAGCAGAGGTGTGAGGGTTTTTTTCTCCCCTATACCTCACTTTCATGGAGAACCTGCTGTTAGATGGTACAAATAAACAGCATTTTCAAACACATATTTTGATGTCAACAGGTACCTCAGCCTCTCATTGTTTGGCTCCAATGGGCTCTTTCTCTGTGTTGACACGTCACCATTTCTCCTCAAGATCGCATTCTGCACTTGAAGCCACATATTTTCCTACACTCATAGACATTTTCAATGGCATTGAACATTTTTACATACTCAATTATGTATTGCCTGTGTGTGAAATGTAAAAAGTGGTAATCATAATACTTTTAATTATATTTCCCTTATCAGAAACTGCACAATTATGAAATCGGTTGCGGTATATAACAAGTTCAATTGGCATTTTTTAAAGCCAGACACAGAATAGGGATGTTGGAATATGATGAAAGGTCATGTTTGAGCAAACTCTGCAAATAAAAGGTCTGTTATGTCACAGTTTAATTTAAACAAAAGAGGTAATTTCTGTAAAACGTTATGGATCACTCTAGATGTAAGACTACAAACAACAGATATTTTTATGGATTTTACTACAACAAGACAATACAACATTACATGAATATCATATGGATTCATAAACATATGTTAGGCATCATGGTACCATGGAGCTCGTATCTTAAAAAGTGTTGAGAATGAATACTCGATATTGCCAAAATATTACTGACATAACACCTGACTATATGATGGGAAAATGTCCTATTCTTGGCCAAACCTGCATGCATTTTTTTCATGCTATAAATACTTCAAGCTATACATTAAATCCAGAGCCACATTCCTTTAATCTTAATTCCCCTTTACCAATCGTGCTTGGCTTGAAATTCACTAGAGATCTTAACCCATTCCTAACATCATTAGCATGCTGTTTGGTTTAGGAAAGTTCTCCTGAAAGGGTTGTATCCAACTCTATCCAGGAAGCCACATTTCACATTAACAAGTTAATTATTTCCCTTTACTCCTTACTAATTGTACCTGGCTACATGTTCCTAACACAGAGATCCTCCTTTTCCTTAAATGGGAATGCATTTTTATTTTGGCATCTTTCATCTTTCAACCACTGGGAACCACTGTGGAGGTGGTGTCCAGTAAAGGATGTTGGCTTCATAGATAATTGGTGGACTTTCTGGGGTAAACCTGCTCTGATTAGGAGAGACAGCACTTTGAATGGTGAAGCTCTCTTATCTAAAAACACACCAAGTTTATTATCAGGCCCTAACCATAACAACACACAGAGTTGAGACCAGGAGGCAGAGTTGCAGTCCTACATGTTTCATTGCACTTCCATTACAGCAGTTACCCACCCAAAACACAATAGAAACTGTCTGCCCCCCAACCACTTCAATTAATTAGATTAAAAGTAAACACAAAGAGTTATACATACAAAACAAAGTGTATGTCAGAGATTATGTTGCTGGGGGAAAGGAATCTATTTGCAGTTGGATGCACTCTTGCCACATGACATGCATGACTGGCAAGGGTGCCAATATATCCTGTGGTGAGCTCAATCTGCCGTAAAGGGACACCCCATACTATCACTGCATACAGTATGCAGGAATTTAGGATTTTCTCTGTTCTGCATTTCCTGAGAAAATGTTTTTTAGTCGGCCAGTGTCCAGTGCATTTATTCCTTAGCCCAATGTAACTGTGTCTTGTTTTTCTTTTGACGTACCGACAACACAATTCTTTCTTAAGAAGAAAAAATCTGTTTTACTTTGACATCCTTCAGTCAGTTATTCATTTTAACTGCCTGTCACAGTTAATGCAATGAATATGAGACATTTTGAATAAGGCAAATGTGACTTTCATTTATATGCTTGAAAAGGTTTAAAGTAGCAAAGACATTATGCAAATGAATGAAAAATATGGTGATGGTAGTATTTAAATGTATTAAAAGGGGTATAATTTAAACCTCCCACTCAGTACACAGTCTAACCCTTGTCAGGCGTGTGTGTGTGTGTCTATGTGTGTGGACCAGGTATTTCTCATGTTGTGGGGATGTAAATCTAGGTGTCAATCTGGGGACAAAAAAACAAGTCCCCTTAATGTCAAAAATTGATTTTTGGTTTAAAATTAAGGTAGGTTATGTTAATGTTAGGGTAAGGGTTAGAGTTACACATGTGGCACTTTTGGTTAAGGTTAAGATAAGTAAATGCCCCCTGAAGAGATGGAAACTCAATGTGTGTGTGTGTGTGTGTGAGTTTGTGTGAGAGAGAGTGTGAGATCTGTTGGAGCAGTGATGTGTCTGTCTCCTGACCTGTCTGCCCCACCTGACCCTCTGTTTGACCTGCCATCAGAAACAGCAGGGTGACTTTATCTGAGAAGCTAAATCTGGCATTAATGAGAAGTTTTTTTCTCTCCCTCTCCCTCTTACCAATTGTGCTTGTCTTGAAATTCACTAGACTTCATGTTAACCCGTTCCTAACAAAGATATCAAGCTGTTTCTTTTAAGAGACATTTTCCTGAAAGGGTTGACCAGCTTGGCTGTCATCTGAAGTGAATCCTGCAGGATGACTCTATCCAGGAAGCCACATTTGACATTAACAAGTTAATTCTTTCTTTCCCTTTACTCTCCTAAATGAACCTGGCTTGTACTGTTTTAAGTATATTTTTTCAACTTGAAAGGTGGCTCTAAAAGCTTATCGCTTGCTCATTCCAAACAAAGTATAAATATACTTTTAATTTTTGTTTTATATTGATATTGATGCACTTTAGGAATTGCTTGACACTATTAACAAGTAGGGTCTATGCTTAAATAGTAGAAAAGCTGTCTTACTTTTGGTTTAACGCATAACTTTACTGAACTTCACATGTGGAGTTATGTGTGTGTGTGTGTGTGTGTCATTTGCAACTTCAATCACAACAAACATAAGAACCCCCGAGGCATATGTCTGTGCATCAGTACACCTCCATCCGTGCATTTCCAGGAGGTACAAGGCTTCTCTGGAGCATCCCCACCAGCAGCAGTCACCGAGGTCTGAGGCACAAACAAAAACAACCAACCATTATTGACCAAGACAGATCTATAATTGATCTTAGCTGAAATCAGTCGCTCAATTCGCATCCTCAGCCATAAAATTGACTTGACTTGCCAGTAGCGCGTTAAGCACGTCCCATGTCCCCAGTGGAAATCACGCCCCGGCTGACAATCATTGTCAAACGTATGTCTGAGACAACACTGAATCCCAACTAAAACTGCAGACTAAGGATGAAGGTAATCTTGACTCTTGATTACGCCAGTTGGATGTCACTAAAATGAATGTGAATTGAGGGTAGTGTGGAGGGAGGAGTAGAGACCAGGAAGCAGAGTTGGAGTCCTACATGCTTCTCTGCACTTCCATTAGAGCAGTTACACACCACTGCAATAGTACAACAAAACAGCTGAAATAAATGTGGACTCTTAAACATTAGATCTGTCATCTAAAGCTGTATTAGTAGACAATTGTTCTGTCCAATCTGGAAAACATTACAGCCAGTTCTAATAGTTATAGTGTAGTGGCTTTTTGGACCCGTACTCTGAATTTTGTCTGAGTTTAGTTCCTCAGCACAGATAAATATTTATAATAGGTGATTTTATTATTCACGTGGACGTTGATAACGATAGACTTATTTCATTAATAAATGTTCTGGCATATGGCATCCAAATTGAAGCATTTAATAATCTTTCCACAGAATCCTCTTTTATCGGACCATTGTTTAAAAACCTCTAAATGCCTTTTACTGGACTGCACACCATTAGACAAAAATGGGGGGTAGACACCTTCACTATGTTATGTTTAGTTATACCCCCTTTCTCTTTCAACTCAACTGGTCATGGCAGATAATCGCCCACCTAGAGCCATGTCATATATTGCACCTTCAATTAACTGTCATGTGGCATTGTTTGAACCAAACTCAGGCTCGGGGTTTGTTTTAAATACATACCTTTTTCAAATATCCCGTATCACAGAATTAGCCGTTCAAGGAATGTAATTATTTGTAAAAAATTACCTTTTATTGCACGTCAGTGTACTACATACACATCCAGATGTGTCCATCATTACTGTACTATTGCCTTACATAGATTTGAAAGAAAACACTCAGAAGGTAGATTTTGCTCAACTCGCTGCACTCACGAATCGCATTTCATGAAAAAACAGACTCAGATCGTCAGATGGGTAGCTTTTGCCAGCAGCTAGCATGGTCAGCGTACAAATGACTTTTAAACGTCAGACCTCGGCTATTAGGCCACCTCTCTCTGATAGCAGTTTAATGTTTCTTCCCCTCCCCACACTGGCATAGCCCACAGCTTTGCAGGGAGGAGACATTCGGTGACAGCAAATCGTTGACTGGTCATGAATAATGATTTTGATTTCAAGCTCACTTTGTGCTCCCTGAAGAACAATTTGATCAATACTGTTCTTTTAACAGCTTAAATGAACAACTGCCCATTTGTCCACTGTCCCCATCGTCAGTTGCTAGTGTTGCAGGTGTTTCAGCGACATGTGAATTGAGCGGATGTTGTGCTATGAGAGCACAGCGACAATAATATCTCAGTATGGTTGTGGATACCTCATTCATCGTCATTTAATATCTGTTTGTTGATTAAGTGGCGTAAAGCAATGGCCATTTTAAATTTCACTTGATAAGTAAAAACTGGACCCTTTACAGTTTTATATAGCTATGTACAAGAATATGTTTATGTAGTAATGGAACGTATGTTACCTAATGACATGGACTATGATGTGTTATGTTACAGGACATAATTGAGTATAAGAGTTTAACGCAGCACACACATCCTACGCAGCAATATATCCCTTTTGACTCCAGCCCCACCAGGCATTAAATCAAGCAGGAAACCATTCATCCCACTATGTCATTAGTTGTTAGTGCAGCCTAACCCTCACATGATGAGGCCGGAGTGTTAGTGACAGCCTGTCAAAGTCTGACTTTTCGCAACTCTGCAACAGCAGAGAGCAAGAGGAGGACAAGTAAACAAATCACGTATACAAGTTCTCATCACCTATCAACCTCCTGCAAAAAAGCTCCATCAATAGCAGTCTCACCGGCTCAAATAGCAGCGGGCCTGAGACCCTTTGTCAATCTCATTTATGTTCCTGTCTGCGTAGGTCAGAGGGCACATTGTCAATCATGACTGCACTATACTGTACCGATATGGGTGATGGATTTCTTTGGGTAGAGAGAGAGGAGACGGATATGTCGGTATTAATATTACGCCAAAAAAGTTTTTGTGTTAACTCTAATTTATTGAACTCTATCACATGTCAGTGATATTCTAAATGCCCTTTAAATATAGACCTTAAAACTTTACTTTGACCTACACTGTTTTCTAATGTAGTTCGCTATAAAATTGTAGCATATGAGTCATTAATTAAACAAAAAAACTGGTTTCTTTGTATTCACTCTCCTGTGTCTGGGTAAACCTTGTTTCATCAAGCTGTATTGCACTAGTATTTCATTGTGACCTGGACAGGTGCAGTACAAATCCAATGAGCCTCTCCAGCGTCATGGAGAGGCCCTCGGAGTAATAGAAAATTAAATGTTCTGGTTTGCTGGCTTTGGAAATGGCTTCTCCTTTCTCCCTACAGGGATAAGAGAGACAAAGGGAAAATACACATACACACATTAGTGTTACATTTAGTAGTTGACTTTTGAATCAAGAGCAACACATACACACAAAGACATATTCTTGAAATATTAAATTGGTTGTAATTTTTTCCACAGAAACCATGTTATAGATTAATCACACTAAATATATTCATATAAAGGTTATATTGTAGGGAGACAAGAGGGACACAAGAACAACTGACACGTAGGCTAAACAAGTCCCTGATCAGAACGTCCTTGAAAAAGTCAACAAAGACCTCAAGTATACTGAATTGAATCCCTGCAGTCACGTTGGCACTAACGTCGTAACATCTTCGCCGCTGACTGTAGCCTTTTGTATATGGATCAATAACTCTAGTAATCGCTAGGTTTTTTTTTTCAACAAAGTATGGGCTATTATCGTAGTACACATCTTATCTCTGGTCTGGTAATAAATTCTCGAAACTCATTCTGTTCCAATAGAATAAACTAGGTTTTATATATATAATCCATATAATGCAGAAGTCATATAATTATAACTTCTGCATTAACCTGAAACCATGAATTTATAAACAAAAAATTCTAAAGTGAATAGAGGCAAATGCTGCTGATTTCATCCCATAGGAATCCCTCCAGAATGAAATACTTCCTAGCCTGACCTCTGAAATGACAATCTGTGTGAATTATTTTAAAGGTCTGCTGACCTCCTGTCTACTTTCTTGTTTGATGTACAATGAAACACGACAGCTTAAGTGTATGACTTTGAGAGACTGCATTACATTAGAAAAATGGCTTTGGTGTGTATCCATTTTCCTGACAAGTGATCTCTTGTGGTCAAGCAATCCTCTCGGTAAGGCCGTTGTTTTTGTTTCAATAAGGCTATTATCCTCTACAATGCTGCCAGAGAGCTCTGTGGGAGGACTGCAGATGTTTTTGAGAGTTAACCAATTTTGGTCAGGATGGATTAGGACTTAAATTACTCTGTAAATGCGTTTAGGGGGAGGATTTCTTTTCAGGATACAAATGTAAGTTTTTGAATTGAAGAAGTCAATTTTCTGACCTAAGTTGAATACATCTTCAACGTGCAGAACAGTGTTTACGAGTGATTTAGCACCTGGTTTTGATTTAGATGCCTATCTCTAGCTAGTCACTCACAAAATAGGTGACAATGTACAATATTGGTGAAGTCCAGTGCCCAATGGATACAGCTCTGATAACTTGATATTAGTAAAAGGTGGAAATAAAGAATCAGCGTTCACAGAAAAACAAATGAAAGTGAAAAGAAATGGTGAAGAGAAGGTTGTTGTTTTTTTTATTACCTTTTTATAACATATTGAGTTTGTAATATAGACCTAACCCTGCCACACCCAGACATTTAGCAGGGCAGTTTCATTTTAAGAACTGCTCCAGTTTCAAAACAGGGAGCCTGATCGTCTCCTTCTCCCTTTTCCACTCTTGTCACATCTGAACGCCAAACCCACAGAATTAACACCCTTCTCTGCAGCTCTAAGCAGTTTTAGGATACTTTAAATAATTGCTTTTGGCTTTCCAGGATAGATATAAAATATGTATGGTTGAGTCTCTGGTGGAGGGATGAAAATCATTCTTAATACTCATCAAATCGTTCAGTTATACATCCTCAGCATGGCTGGTAATTACTAGTACTGACTTGCGAGGGTAGCGACGTTTAATTGACTAATCAACTAATCGTGCACATCCCTAGTTCTGTTCTGTATTCAAAATTAAAGAGTCAAAATCTGATATAATAGTCAGAAAACAAAGTCAGGTCCCCAAAGCACCACACATGCACTCTGCTATTTGTTGTTTGTGTTAGTAAATTACAGAAAAGCTCAGCAGCTGAGGTTTGTCTGCATTGTCCATGATAATCAACTGAAGCTACCTACATGACGGAAGGTGATGAAGGGTCGTTCTGGTGGTCGCTTCCTCTTTTCAGTTTCTGATTCAATCACAATATTTGGTGATGCATCATGAAACTAGTTTTCTTCCCCAATATGCTAATATTTTAAAGTATTTGGTAGAATGTTATTTCAGTGTTGATTTGGCAACCTTAGCACCTGTGCATATCACTCCATAATGTGCCAAGGCAATGCTTAACATACATTTTCAAATGTGTCTACATTAATTTGAACAGAATTTGAGAAAACAGCGTATCTTGTGTCAGGGTGGTTTTATACTGCACATTCTGCTTTCTCAATGTCTTTTCGAGCTTTGTTTCTCAACACAGAGGATCATTTTGAAAAAAAAAATCCCTTAAATGTGTATATTTTATTTAGTATATTCTCGTGACACTTGTTGCTATTGTTTACCATTAGACATTGGAAGCAAGATACCAGTTTTCTTACTGTAAGACTCACAGCAATAGTTTTAAGTTGATATATAGTGCCCTCCTGTGTCAAAATGGTAAAACACACACATGCAGTACACGTAGAAACACATGCAGACATGTGTAACATCTAGAACAAAGATTTGATCATAAAAATAGAAATTAAATTAAATTGTCACATATGTTTTTATTTGCAGTCATGGTGTAGCTCGAGCCATTGAATGTTTTGTTTAATTTACATCACTAGTTTAGATTTACTTTTTTTTTTCTTTGAAGTGTGTAGCACTAGTTCAGCATTTGAAAAACATGTGACCCAAGAGGAAATCAGTGGGCAGAGTGGCAAGCATCAAACTGAAAACACAGAGTCTGTCTTTATTAACCACTCTCTGTCTCTCTGCATTTTGCTTTCCACCTTGTTTAGAGTTTGTGACTTTTGCAAGTTAAAAGATACAATTGCTACATAATTTTGCATGAATTTAAAGTAAATTACGATTTAGCTCACTTGGCAGACAGCTGCATCTATGCAAAATACATACAACAAGGTAACTAAGAGATGAGAAAACTATTGGATGAAAGGTTATTGTTTTTAGTGTATTTCATTTAAGACACAGGTCGAAACCGACCCGCTAACACCAGGGGTTGTGGCAGAAAGCTACCACTGGAGGAAGGTTAAAATGAGCAGGAGAAAAAAAAAAGGCTTGATTTTCTTGTAGTTGTAGAAAGCATGATGGGACCACGCAGGTGACTTGTTTGTCAAACAAAAAGTCACTGTTGAAAATTTCACCCAGTTTCTGGCTACAGATTTAATCTTTGCAGACAGGCAGGCGAGACTCTTGCAGAGTGGAGAAAAGACTAGAATTTACTTTACAATATTTCGAGTTGGAGAAACAAAAAGATATTAGGTGTATGTTACCTTTTTCACTATTTTTAATGGGTCATATATATATACATATATATAAAGGAGTGTCAATAATAGTTAGTGTGGTGTTTGCAGAGAATGTGTCACAGTGGGAACTGCTGTGTATAGAGAATAAAAGGAGGCCAAGGACAGAGCCTTAGGGAACACCACATGCAGGTCGGAAGGATGTATCTCCAATGACAACTGAAACCAGTCTAAGATAGTATAACTGAATATAACCCATTTTTAAAACAAACATAAAATTGCTTTATCAACTTTATCAAATGCAGAGCTAAGATCAAGTAGAATTAAACATGATTTATTGTTGTAAAAAGAATTATTTTTCATGTTATTTTTCAGCACAACACAACACAATGTTATCAATATAAAAGAACTGACAGACAAAAGCCAAGTTGTGATAAACTAAAAATATTCTTTTTGTTATCACGTGAAATTGTTCTATCACAGACGTTTTTATTTGCAGTCATGGTGTAGCTCAAGCTCAAGTCATCCTGCCATGATAAGTTCTCTCTCTTTCTCTCTCACAGATGCAGCAGGCCCATAAGCCACAAAATGACATTGAGGCGCAAAAGCAGATTGTGATTCAAGCTCAGGAAATGAATGCACTTGTATGATAGCTGAAATATTTAAAAATAAAACAAGAGAACCAAAAGTTATCAAAAAAAAAACAAAAAAAAAAACACACAGTGGCCAGAGTAACCCCATTTCTATTGTCACTGTCACTGTCTTTCATGTAAAATACAAACAGTAGTCTGCTTGCCTTAATTGGCAAGTAAACAACAGCATAAAGCTTACTATATTCTGTATATTTACACATGCATGGGTCAATTTGTTTTTACATACCAGAATTTGTGTTACCTTAGGCCATGAAACCATTTAATAGTAACTATCATGTGTAGGTAATTAAAGAGGTAATAGCCTTGTTATATATTGGTAATAATAATAAAAGCAGTGGCAAAATCATAGTTTGCAATGCAAGTACTTGCCCACGATAGACAGATGTGAATGTAGTTTATTTCAGAGGGCTGTGTTCATCGTGGGGGTAAAGGGAAGATGGGTTTGTTACTGGGAACAAACTGCTAGTTGTGTTAGCCAATGTAGTTCAGCCTAAGGAGACACTGGCACACATGTAATTATAACCACTTATATGATGTCACAGAATATATATTTAATAAATAAGCAATAATGACACCATTTTCATACATATATGTCATCAGACATCAGTGATTAAACTTTTTATTGTTTAATTTATCGGTTACATACAGCGCAAAAACACCATAACATGAGTTTGTTAGTGTATACTGTAGATGGGTGAAGCTTCTCACTTTTGACAGTTACTCTGGCATTAAACAGTATATTATGATAAGCAGTTATTCTTAGCTGACACACTGTGAAACGTTATTATAGTTGTGTTAAAAGTGGATCTTTACATCAATAAATTTGACAGTGGATGATAAATATTCAATGACTGCCCAGCTGCTTATGTTATTTTCCACCTTTTGATGCTGCCTGTACTGCTTTGATCCACTCCTTTCTTTCTTCGGCTGTAGCTGCTTGGAGGAAGTAATGAGTCTCATCTGAAGTGATGATCTCAAAGAGGTTGCCATCAACGTCGTATTTTTTGGCTGAAACCAGAAAAAAAAAGATGAGGAAAGGGAGTTAAATAAGCTGAGAAACTACAGAGAATAAACACCAGTTATATTTTTGTTTCACATTCTGTCACAGTAAGGAAGCAACAAGGCATATGTATCCTGTTGCAACGGTCTCACTCACCATCAGGGACATACTCCACAGCTGTAACCACAGACCCACGGAGATGGATTGAACCCAGAGGTTCATCATCCTGACACAAAGGAAGAAAGGAGCAGAAGTTGAAGCAAGGCGACCGATGTGAGTAAAGAAACTCTAGTGAATCAGTTGTCTTAATTTTCATTTCACCCTGTACAATATTTACCTTCGCAGGATCATAATAATGCATATAAGCAGGGTCGTCTCTCAGTATGAACTTTCGCACTTTCCAGTTCTTCCTCCTATGTCCCTGCAATAAAATAACATAGCATCCTTTATCCAATATGCTGAACAGCACTAAACCGCAAACACAGCATTGCATCAAGCCAATGTGAAGTAGACTTCCTCTTTTTACTGAACGTGACAAGCGACTTATTCAAATTCAAATATCTTGTGCTTGCTTGTTAAGTCACCTGTTTAAGTAAACAGCCCTGTTTTATGATGTTTCCTCTGAATTCCTCCTTCAGAAGCACATCTTCATCACTGGAGTATTCTTCACAGAAGAACCCGCTGTCTGCCTGTCACAAAGCAAAGCACACATAATATGTAATATATATATATATGGACATATGTCATTTTTTTAACATCATTCCCAACTTTAAAAATAATGTCTGATACATATTTGCCGCTTGCCAATGGTACTCGGCTTACTTACAAAGTAGTAAAGAGCATCTGACTGATCTAAGAAGGTAGATTGCTCTCCACGCTCAACTCCATCTTTTGACAGATCACATGCAGGCTGGAGAAAACCCTCATTCAGGAGCCCTGTTGCTAACATAAGGGCCTCAGATCCATTTCTAGCTTTACTTTTAGAAATCAGCCATTCTACCACTGTTGCACCTGTGAAAGCATAGGGATGGAGTTAGAAATATAGAAACAAAAAAAAAAAACATGTAACATATTAAAAAGCTGTCACAGCAGTACCAGTGAAGCAGTGGTTGAACATTTTATTATGTTGCTCCAGTTTTAACTCTTTGACTCCATCATCCTGGTCTTTCATCAGAGTGTACAGCTCACTGTGAAAACACAATGTGAACACTGTCAACATGTCATTGACACAAGCAATGCTTCGAATAAAAGTTGTCAAATCATTGTCTCTACAACCAAGAGTTTTTGCAGAACATACGTCAGGTTGACTGTTTCAGGCAGGCGAATGGAGCGTCTCGTCGACTTCCTGGCAAACTTTCTTCCCCCCTGTAGGCAAGTAATGGCCCTCTTGATGTCCTTGACCCAAAATTCTCTCTCCTCTACATGTGAGGCTTGGAAGAAATGTTCCTGTTTCTTTTGTGTGGTAATCTTGAATACCAGCTGAATGGTGCAATATTAGTCAGTCAGTCAGTTAGTTCTTCTTTTGTCACTTGAGATTTTTGTCCTTCAATATAAGGAACACCAACAACAAATACAGCAGCTAATTTGGGAAATAAATATTTTTATTAGACATCTCAAGTAAACCATATCTTCAAATTCAGTATCCTAATTCTAAATCATCTCGTAGTCTTGAACACAAGTACTGCTTTTTCTTACCGTCCTCTTGCCAAAGTCCTGGCAAGGGTTGATGAGCGTGGCTCCCTTTAGAGGGATCATTCCTTTTGGAGAACGGTCTGTTTTCTTTTTATAGAAGTCCACGCCATCTTCTGACAGCACCACCCACACAGCTTTCCAGGATTTTAGCACTGTACCCTGAGGATCAGTAAGACTGAATGAACATTTATATTATATATATAAATATATATATTTCTTTGTCAGCGCTCAATGTACTTTTATCTGTTAGTTTAATATCCTCCTTATCTCCTCCAGAGTATATCGTAACCACTGCGAGAGCCCCCCAATAGCTTTCAACACTGACCTTCAAATCGGAGGGAGAGTACGTGGCTTTGAAGGTCAGCAGTCACTCAAAAGTACAAATTTCTATTTTTACAAGACTTTACTTTTTGTTCATATCATGTAACATGAAAAAAAAAGTTACATTTCCTTCTATAAATATTATATTTTTGTCACGTTTCATTCGGCACGCTGTGTTTGGAAACATGAGGTGACTGAAAAACATAGCCAATAGAAATGTACTAGGCACCATGTATCAGCTACATGAAAATGCAGAAATTAATCTAATGCATGGTGCTGCAGATATGAATTCCGGTAAACCATATGAAGGAAGTGGCTACGGCAAGTCCAGTCTCTTACAATTCTTGTCTTCGGTTTTTATCAGCAAACTTTCACACCCTGTTGATTTTGCAATGCCCTCTGCTCTCCACACCCCCCCGGGGAACAGAAGCAGGACGTCACTTCGAGAAAGCGAGCGGTATTGTAACATTTAAAGTTACATAATCTATGTTAGAAACAAGCCCAAGGTATTCCCAAAAAGTTTCTACTGTGAAACATATGCCTTGAAGCATCGCAAACAAAACTGTGTGAATAATGATGACTGCACTATTTGAATTCAGCCGTGAAGGGAATACATAAAATAAACACAAAACATGCAAGAATACAGTGTCGAAATATCAGCCTTTCCCTTCTAAACATCTGTATTCCCCAGTGTTATTAGTTATGTCTCGAACCATGTGTAGCAGGATAAGGGGCATGGAAATGTGGTTCATTGTTCCTAAAAAGTCTCAGTAATGTTTAGATCTGTTATAACATTGCGTGGAGTTTTAATACAAAAACTCAGATATGCACTGACATTTTCGGTTGTGAATGAAAGCATCAAAACTCAAAAAGGAACAGTAATCGATAAACTTTAGCTACTAACATACATTTTAAACAGGGTTTATTAGGTGCTACACAATATAAAATTAACAGAACATGTGGAATAGATTAATGACTGGCACCAAATGTAATCTAAATTGAAAGAATAATGGAACTGAAATGCGTTCGTGGTCTTTCTATAGCTCACTTCTCTTATAATAGGTCACTTCCCATATTTTTAATTTACACTTAACTACATAAGATTTGTGTGTGTGCGCGTGAAGAGGGGTTGAAGCGCTTCGCACTGCACTTTCTTCTCTTAACACCGTTTTTGTTGTGTGACAGTGACATATACATTATTTTTGTGCATGCATATTCTTTATATTGCAACCCTTGGTGTGCATGAAAGCAAAGTTGGAATTTGTTTGTGGAGATCACAGGATATATTTATGACATATTGCACAGTGGACAGGACAGAGGCAGAAATGTGAGGGTTTTTTATTCGGACAGAAGAGTGTAGTTGTGTATATGGTTGATTCAATTTGAACATAACTGATCCATAAACCTGTTTATCATTACCACTGTAGTAGCCGCCATCTATTTCTATTTCTATTTCTATTTCTATTTCTATTTCTTTCAGTTTGTCTACTTGTTGCAACACCAAATTTGCCCGTTAGTGCCCGTCAGTTCTAAAATCGTTAGACTTGTCAAGTTCAACAAATTAAAATTTGATGTGGAGAGTAATTTATTGTTATTCTTACCTTTTTCACGAGATATCCCTCTCTGATCTCTTGTGGCTCCATTACGCTGCCCTCTGCTACTGCTGCCGCTGTTGCCAACAACTTTTATCTTTATTTCTTGCTGTCACTTCGTTTCTGTATCTGTCTCTCTTTCTCAACCAAACACACAAGCAGGAAGCTGAACTGTCATGTGTGTAACAGTTATGACTGACTAGCTTCCTCTTCTCAGTAGTATTAATAGCTACAGCTACTGCTCAGCTGATGAACTAAAGTTTAGTGTCACTTATAAAAGTGGACTTTAACAAGTCTTGGACGTTTCACAACAGTTACAGTGAACTGCTGTTTAATTTGGTTCTACCATCAGAAAAGAAACACAGTGACCCCCAGATTGATCCAATTTGCTGATAATTATTATTAATGTCAAATGTCAACTTTTGCAGCTTTTAAATGAAATTATGTTCTTTCTTCCTGTGCCTATGATTGATTTACTTCCACCCCACTTTATCAACCACTGGTTTACTGCATTTACATTTGCAGATATTTCTTTCTTTTTAATCTTATTGTACTTTATCTTTCTTTCCATTGTCTTTTTGCTTTGACGTATTTCATACCTTACATGTGGCACTTTTAGTCTCTTGCGGTTAAAAGGTGCAAATAAACTTGCTTATACTCACTCCATGTAATCTGGGTGTGTCTTGTCTCACCCTTTCCTCCTGTGGAGCTCATGTGTGACTTACATCTTTATTTCCTGTCCTGTTTTTGACATTTTCTGCCGTTGCGTAACATGACTATCTCTGAATGTTTTAAAGGGCACCAGAAATAAAGTATTATGACACTATTATTAGTACTGCAGTGTTGAACATCTACAGTATGACTAACTATTTAAACTTTGTGCTTTTGCTATGGGTGGGTACAGACAGAGGATAACCTGAGTCAGACTTTAGTGGATGTATTTCTAGGAAAATAAAGATTTCCGTACTCTTTTCCAAATGTGTTAAGTAACAAAAGAAGGAAAACTAATTTATTAAAACTTCAATATTCATTTGAAAATTTGCATTAGAAAACAGAGGAGGGATCATAAGTTTGACAAACTTGTTGACATGAAAGGAAGTCTGTGCTGTCAGCTCTTGTCAGATGTGTGACCCAGCTGACAGAAGCTGTGTAGAATAATTTATAAAGTGGAAAGAGTGAAACACTGGGTGACAATGCATAAGGTGGGTTTTTTTGGAGAGGTTTTTTTTTTTTTAAGTAAACAACACTGTAACTGAATCAATAGATTTAACTTTTTTTTTTTTAATTTAATTTCTTTCTCATAACACACAATACGATGCATTAATACCGTACTTTAAACCTCTATATGATATCATGTGGGCGAGTGTTTGAAGAAAGAGAGAATCAGGAAGGACCACCTGCAGTTTGTATTGTAGTCAAGGAGAGCCAGACAGTGTGCTCTTTTTCAATTAAATAAATATTAAACATTAAATAAATTTACATTTTGAGAAAGAGGAGGCTTGTGATGACATGGTATGTGCCTGTGACATGTTTCCTTTTTTTGGTCTGGTCAAAAAATATCTCTGATGACCTCTGTGGGAAGTGAAAACTGCTGTAAAAGCTCTTACTTTGGACTTAAATAGCTCAAAAAGTTCAGTAGACAGTAGATTACACCCAAAGTTTGTCAAACCTCTATGCATCCATCCAGTCATCCCCCAACATGCAGACTGTTTTCACTGATTTACAGAGAAAATAGTCTTTTGATTCTGTATTATTCAGCTACATCAATAATCCTTTAAGAACTGTCATCAGTGAGGTTTGGGATAGTTTTAGAGAATATTTATGATAGTTTGGAGAAGGTTTGTTTTTGGATTTGGAACATCTCCAAAGTTGTTTAAAGATGCATGTTGACCTTTGACCTGACTTGACCTTAACACTTTGAGAGTTGAGCACAGAAGAAACAAGGTCGGAAAAAACTGACACAAATATCCTCTAACACAGTTCATCTTTGTGATGTTGCTGATGCTCCTCTAGAGGGCCTCATGAACACATTTAAAAAAAAAGAAAGATGAATGACATCTGGGAGGCGTGTTATATGGCTATCACTTGAACTGAAAAGATGAGAAACAAAACAAACCATGATAGCTTAGAATGATTAGTCAGAAACAAAGTGATTAAAAAATAGATGAATACCTTTTAAGACTTAACTCAAAAACAAAACTTATATAGCCAATATCTGTTGCTGAAAACTGTTTTGGAGCGGTTTTGAGATCAATTCTTGATTGGGTATACATAATAAAGGCATCAGTAGGACAAAAAACAAGATGATATATCTATAGCTTATTTAAATAATCCTCACAATGATAAATCAGCTGCCTTATTTTAATCAAACCTTTTATATGATATGACCTTGCTGTGAAAAGTCACCTTCTGCTAATGATCTCATTCCTATAAACATTGTCACGGGTATCAAAGAGGACACTGGCCATACTCTTTTTCTGTCTGCCTTGAATCATACGTTCCTCATGCTCATCAAGAGGGGGGTTGTGTTTATGAGTTCATTGATGAATCTTGGGGAGTGAGTTTCATTAACTGTCAACATAAAGAGTCATCCTTAAGTGGTGGTGATTGAAAAGGAGCTTGAGGTGTGGAATGTTAATTTCGCTGAGATGACAAAGATGGAGGCAAAAGGGCACTGTAGAACATTTGTAATGTCTTGTTCTAATCAAGAACAGTCATCAAGGACAGCCCCAGAAAGAAAAAAAACACACTTAAACCATGTCTACTTTGTGAAGATGCAATAACAAAGCTCAAAGAAAGAGAATGACAATCAAAACATCCTTTTGGTTTATGTTACTAAACTCTTCATCCCTGTGTCCTATTATCTACATATAGTACATAGATCAGTGTTATGATGATGTACTGTACATCCAGGAATAGAAACAAGAAACATGTTTGTTGGCATGCTTGACGAGCAGGTGAGTAAGGCACTGTAAGCATGATGAAACATAAGAAAGAGGTTAACCCTACAAAAATAAATAAATAAATAAACTGTCCTGGTGAGTCATTTGGGTTTGTAAAATGTAGAGGTGATGCACTGTGGTGAAAAATAACCCAGACCTTTTGTTGCATGACACCCACACATTTCTCCCACCTACTCCTGTGAAAATGTAAAACTTTGAAGTAAAAAGTAAAGCTTGTCTTTAGACTCTGGTTGAAAATCACAAAGTCATTTTGAACAACAAAACAAAAAAATAGTCACATACTGACATTTAGCTCCTGTTTTGTTTTTTGTTTAGTTTTTTAATTTACATATTCATATTACATGAGTGATTTTGTTTTTGTTCCCTTCAATTCTCAATTGTGGTATTACTAATAAGTGCATTTACTGGAGTTCATCATTTCAAAATAACGAATACAAAATGTTTACCTTTTGATCTAGTATTGGGTTTTATGCAAAGTGTAATCATTTTTGTGTTTATTTTGTGACGCCGTTTTCGGCTTTTATTTTGAAGGCATGCTTTGTAAAACCGGACGTGACGGAAGTTGCCGGAAAAAGAGCGGAACGATTCAAATGGCTGGCTGTGGAAATGCTTTGCATTTGATACAGTATTCTGTCACCTAGCTGGAAAGTAAACAAGGTATGAGTTTTTTATGCTATAAGAAATGTGGTAATGATTTGCAGATGTAAAAACGGTTTGTGTATTTAGTTGTTTAAGTGTGTGTAGTGATTAATGGTGAATTATGGTATGCTAGTTACATTTCGGCTACTACTTTAGCAAAGCCTTTGGTAATACTTGGACTAATGCACTAATGTGGCTACTAGCTTAGCCTGACCTTTATCCAGGAGGCTGGTAACACTTGCAGCTTTTACATTAAGTTACGCTTGTGCAAATTATTGTGAATGTACTTGTGGATGAGTATGGACCGACTATTTTTCTAAGGTTGACAGCTTGTGTGTATTCATCAAGTAAATGTATAGATAACGTAGCTAACTTAAATAATGTAGTTTTGTGGTGTCCACCTCCTGACTTTGTTCTTTCATATATGGCCTAATTTTGTTTCAGTTTATTATAACTGTTTATGGTTATTGTTGTTTTTTTTCTGTGTGAGTATGGAAATGTGCAATATAATGACAGCTTTTTATTGTTTTCCTGGCACTGTGTAGTGGCAATGTGGCAATCTCCTTGTTTTGTTTTTTTCAGCCGGCAACTTTACTGTTTTATTTCATCCTCGCCGCTTTCAGCAGTGAGAACTTTGTGAAGCATTAATCTGATTGCTCAGTCAGATTTTTCCCTCAGCAATTTGTGGAGACCAAAAACAAAGCTTAAAGGAGGGGGAGCATTGAGCATAAATTATCCTGGTTGACATAAACACAACTTCAAATTTGCAAAATAAGCAACTGTTAAGCAACATTTTTGCATTAAAGGGTGATGGTATGTCAGTATTGTGTTTGCAGCTTGTTTCTGCTGCATCCAGGTGGTGAAAAATCAATGAATGCAGGTTTAACTATGTTACTGAGGTACTCATTTAGTATTTCCATTTCAGGCTGTTTTGTTCTTCGGGGCCCCAACCGTTCAGAGGCAAATGTTATACTTTTTATACTCTATTATATTTATTTGTCAGCTGTAACAACATAGCATATATGCATTACTGACAGTTGAAACATATTAAAAAAAAATATATTAAGAGTATAAAATATTGTTAAGGATCAATTGTAAACTCTAAACCTTACAACATTAAAATGCTCCACTCAATGCATCATATATCCAATCATATAATACTGTAAATAATAACAGAACTGCATAGTGAGTATTTTACTTAGATAGTATATTATAATATATTTTGCCGATAATGTGTTACATTATTCTTGTAAAGGAGTATTTTCACACCGTTAAAGGAGTTAAGGAGCTGAATACTTCTTCCACTACTGCTAATACAGTAACAGCAGTACAGTAAAGGATTTGTTCTATGCTGCTGCACTTTGAACATCACTTCCATTTTTCCTCTTCTTTATCTTTCCCTTATATTGAACACAGCAATAAATACTGCAGATGTTGTTCCTTCTGCTGCCCCACCCTTCACCATAGCTCTTGTTTTGCTGCCGAGGGATTGAGATGTCTTCATCCCAGTCCTCTGTACCTCACAAGCGCCATCAATAATTCTGCTAAAGAGTGCACTGAGCTGAAAATGGGAGGAGAGGTTGGTTTGGGGGGAGGGAGTTGATGGCTTTTCCATGACACACTCAATCTCTCTACCTCCTTTCATTCTTGTTGTGCTCCCACACTTCCTAACATGACCTTCTGCAATGCTGTTTATCATTTTGTGCTGTGTGGACAACAAGCGCACACAGCCTTTAGTCCTTTAGTCCTAACATAAAGCAGGCACTCTGAAGTAGGTGTAGCTGAAGTAGGTGCTTTTAAAGAGGGCTTTTCTTTGCTTATTTTAGTCTGTGAAGAGCCATGAGCAGTGGCCATTGGAGCAGTAGGAAAGCACACATAGGCCTGAAAAGTTTTCAAATAGTTTTTCCAATCAACAAGAATCTGCAGCAAACGGTAGCCTATATGCTTTCATGGGTCACATGGAAATGTAAATCGACTTGCGACCGGTGCTAATAGATGGCACCGGCCTTCCCTCAGGGTCCTATAACATTTGTCCGTTTCCACACATCCACTGAGCCAGTCTGTTATATGAAAGTCAGATCTTATGATACCAGATGAATCGGACATATTCTTCTGCATAATGAAAGATACATTTTACTATCTTACTGTGAAATGTAATAAAACCTCATTTTGACATATCACATCAAATGATAATATCTTTTTAAAAAGCTGATTATTTGCACATTGGATGTCTGTCATTTTGACACATGGAGATTTTATGTGTGATAGTGTGGCACATTTCTTATGAGCTGTCTGCAGGCATCTAATGCATTTCGGTTACTTGGGATGTTTGGAGAAAACAAGTAATCTGTAGTACAACCCTGAGCCTTGTCAACAACGTTTTTACTTTCTCAAGTTAATTTGCAAATGTTTCCATATTCATATGGAAAACACCCAAATAATATAGCTAGAGCTCATTACACCTACCCTTCTCATAATTCACAACCGTATTGGCAAAAGTAACATCGGGTTAAACATAATATTCCTACCATACTGTACTAATGCCAACCTCATATTGTGTAAGTGTCTTTCTTTCATGTAAAGCCGACATGTTCAGACTGGGCTTTCCACAGTCTCTCTTCAAACATGTACATGTCCCTCTGGCCTATTATGTTACATCAATACCTCCTTATGGTGAAATTTTCTCTGATTACCTCTGGATTCAATCATCAGTTAGGGTCTAAAATAAAATGAGGGATAAAGGGCAAAGACATCAAGTTTCACAGCCTTAATTGACAACAAAGTGAAATGAATGAGCTGCTGGAGAGGGTGGCCCACTGTGGTGGGACTAATAAACCTGCAAGCTGGCTCAGAAGGAGGAGGGGGATGCCTCCGTCCGCCAATTAAAGAGAATGAAAATGAATGGGTGAACAGTTTCATTGGGGGATCAGAAAAGAGTGATGGTGCTGTGAGTCCTGCGGGGAACTGCACCTCTTTGACCGTCATAACCACCGTCACCCCTGTCTTGGTAACAGCCTCGAGGAACAAACTTATTTACTTTCATAGTTTTTCTAATCTGTCTGTGCCATTCCCGGCAACTCTCTTGAAGCGTTTAGTTCTAAAGGCAGAACTACAGTATGCTAATATGATCTTTTTTTAACAGTGTATTTCCTCTTATATAGATAAGTCTTCTTATCCATCACCTCACACCTGTTTTGCTGCTGGCTATTTCTACCCATTATTTCAGATTGAAAACACTTTCTGGACGATTGGGTGCACACGACAAGCATAGCTTTAAAAAAATGCAGTCCTATATATGGATTTTAATATGATTATAATGAACCTATAATTAAATAGCCATATGATGTAGCAGCTGAAATCTTTTGAGCATCCTCATCTGCCTTTTTGATAAAAATCAAATCTTTTAAAGGGTATTGATTTGGGTAACAGCCCCAAGCTACTGAAGTGATTTTTTTTCTGATCATTGGACCAAAGCACTGAGTCATATCCATATGTCTATCTGTTCAGTCTCAGTGCCCTGAAGATTGTTTTCTTATTTCTCAGCTTTTACATAAATGCTATTTGATCTGGGGTGTTTCAGACACACCTGTGGGTGATACCGGCCATTTAGCCGCTTAAAATGTATGCTGACATCTGTGCTTGTGGTCCCAGGCTAGGCCATTGTGCCCACATCATTAGTGTACAAATGTTAAATTGGGTTTTTTTTCCCCTTAAAGCTAGGATAAATGCTTGTTCCTGCTGTGCATCTGCCTCAGGCCTGGATCTCACTTTGTTTTAGACATCTGAGACACAACTTCTATAATACAAATGCCCAGAAACATAGATAGAATCCACATCAGAAGGCTTAAACATTTTTTGATCATGTCTCCACTGTTGTTGATGATCTAGTTTAAATTAAAAGTGGGTGTGTGTGTTGTCGCAAGAGAGCACTGGCATGGAAATAATATGTTTTGATGGGAAGGGCTGGCGCTCTCCTGCTCAGGGGGACAGTAGGTAGCAGGGGGTGAGAAGATGCCAAACAACAGACTGAGGCAGGATATAAATCAAATCTCTCTGGAGAAAGTAGGTCTCACAGCATGTGGGCATGCACACATACACATACACATACACATACAAATACACTTTTTTTTCTGAGGTCTGCAGTAGCTTCAGCACCCGAGCCACCAGGTTAATTACTTCAGAACTCAATGGGATTAAAAGCATGCAAAAGTGATTACAACAGTACAATAGTAATGGTGATAGAAAGCTTGAGAGGTTTGATTCAAATTAATTTTGTAAGGATAATAAGGTGTAATCAGTCAGGTCTGCCTTTGCTAGGATCAGATAATGGTGTGCATTATCTCTATCAAAAAACAGAACTGAAAGAATCAAACAAAAGACTGCAGCCAGAAATTGTAATTAAACATGTCTCCACATATTAAAATCTTGTCCAAATTCTCTGTCTGCTACAGTGCACAGTGTATGTATGTGTGTGTGTGTGTGCGATTTGGTTCAGGAGCCAATGGGCAGTGTAGGGAAGGGCATCAGATGATCAAATGATCCATACCTGAGTAGTTTGGGCCTAAGCCTCTAATGTCACTGTCTTCTGCTCCTCCCAGGCCTCCATTAGCTTTCTTAGGCTAAGGTTTTGTGTTTGCAGACACAACTCTCACAACTCTATTTTCTGACTAAAGTTATCCACTTGCAGTCAAATGTTGTTTTAAATTCACTTTCCAAGAAGGAGACACAGTAAAGTGTTTATGAGCAAGTGAGTGCAAATACCTGGTAAATACAACATTGTTTTGTGGTATTTTTCAGCTTTACAAGTAGACAAGCATTATCTGAATGCTATCAGACAGTTGACAGGCACATGAAGGACTGTAGGATTCTTAACGCTTCACAGGATACACCTGTTTTGTACCAGGCAAATCAAGGCTGCAGATCTTGTCTGCAATTGTAGAAGCCCTTTGAATGTGACAGGTCCTGTTGGCCTGTTATGAAGAATTCAGTCAAGAAATGCAGGCTTTAAAAGACCAAGCCATTGAATTGAGACAGAGCACTCAGAATTAGCTCCTCGCCAATTAGACTCTTAAATCCTGAAAATATAATAACTCTGTTAGAGTAGATATTGTTTTTTGGGTATTCCTGTTTATCCATCATAACAAAATGTAAAATTGTACTGTCCTGCTGTCTTACATAACATGCCAATACTATTATTGATAGTACAAATGTATTTTATTTTATTTTTTGTTTTGGAGTTTTGTTTTCCCTAATTCACTACCATATCCATATTGCTTTTATTACATCTATTCTCATTTGTTCTTCATTAACTTGTCTTTTACTACGCTGAAGTTAGCGCAGGTTACTTGGTTTAAATGATTTCTTCCATGCTTTCACTGTCAACACCTCTCTCTGGTCCTGACAGTTGCCTTGTAAACAATGTGGAACGTGAAGCCAAATCAGTTGGCACACTTGTAACTAATTACCACCTGCCATTGACACACAGTGACTGGCAACCACCTGTCATTGGCCAGGCCTTTGTTTGATTCTCATTCCTAAGTTCATCCTAACATGTCTGCTGCCTTTATGCATATCAAACAGAGGGCTGCCTGGGAAGTTAAACGGTTAATTATCTGATTGTAGAAGACGATTTGTGATTTCACCAGAAATAACAATATAAGACAGGTAATATTTTAATAGTAGATAATCTGATTTGGCAAAGTACACTGAATCCCATCATCACAGCCATAACACAGTGAGTACTCACTTTGGGCGTATTAACTAAATGTGTCACATTTTGTTCTGTGCTGCAATATCTGTGTCATGTTCACAGTGTCAAAGATGTTAATTAATTATGGAAAATTACAAGCCGTCCATGACAACATACCTCTGATTAAGGGAATGTTGTTTTTCTGAGTCTTCCTTGTTTGTATTAAGGTGAATATTAAAAAATCAGGTCAAAAACCTTCAGTATGAGAAATATTAAAATTGTATTTGAATAAATGGGTTTCTTTGTAGAATCCACATTTTTGTTTCACTTTAACAAAATATTTTTCCATTCAGTGCAAAAAATGAACATTAATCCTATCAGCAGATAGACTACACATGAAAAATGATCTGCTGTCACGAAGATTAATTTACTACTTAATTGAGATGGCATATATCTTTGGACTCTAGTACAATGTTGAGCCACTGCTTTTAGATTCAAAATGCTTTTAGATTTAAAATGTATAGAATAAAAATAAAATAGTAGCTGCAGTACTTTTAACAAGACTTAAAAGGCACATGTATAAAAAAAATTTATATGTGGAAAAACTGAATACATTTGAAATTGCTAGAAAAATGAGACTGACAGTAATATCCTTTATGTAAATCAGAACACTGTTAGCTCTGGATTCAAATCAGAAAGATGTTCAGCAATGGTGGACTGTTACGAATCACTCAAACTGTCAAGAAATGTACAGAAGACCCAAATCTGACATCGTTACCTGCAAAATAGTGAGTGATACTAACTATTACAGACAAAAAAAAACAACAACTTAGCATTCCTTTGACATAATCCACATGTTTTATTCATTGAAAGCTTACTGCAAGATTTGTGATTTGGCCAAGTGCTGTGTGTTGAGCCATTTAGCACTAATTCCCCCTGACATATCTGATATTGTTTGTGCTTCAGCAACAATACTATATCCTTTAAATCTGTCGGATAATGGGTTTGTCAGACAAACAGAAATGGCTTTTAATTAGATTAAGCATCTCTCCGCAGTTGTTGGCCAAGCTCCTGATTGGACCAGACGCATTGACTTATTATGATTAAACTCAGTGTTTATGGACAAATGAATCTGACCTACCTGAAAATCGATAAAGGACACCTCAAGGACCATTTTCGTTGTAAGTAGCCTGCATTGCATAATAAGGTTTCTCCAGCTTCTACTTGGTGATTAATTGTGTTCAATACTGGTGTTGAGTTTAGTTATTTAGTTTGTGTATAGAATCACAATTGCTTTAATACCTGTCTCAGATTCAAATATGGCTTTTAATCTTAAATAATCTCACCTGAAAGTTATACATTCAGATCCATTGGACATAGTATGATATTAAGCACATATTTATTAGGACATTACTGAAGGGTTGCTCAGCTTCCCTCTTGTGCTAAATTAAGCAAGAATCTCTTGGCCCCTAAGGGTTCACAGATGGGGAACACCTCATTCAGTACATTAGTTCAGACAAAAGTTCATTATTCACCCTTAGTGCTGCTCTGCTTCCTGTGTTTTAACACTAAGTCCTTATCAGAGGCTTCGGTTTACGACAACTGAAAATCACGTTTGTTTAGGTTGTTAAAAATATATGCACGCAATAGTTCGTCAAAGCCATGAGGCTGACTTCCACTTTTTTCTTCATCTTTTCTTTTTATATTGTAGATTGATCCATTTTTCTTTAATAACTGACCTGCTTGTGGGCTGTTTAAAATTCTTTGTGAGCATGAGAATAATTAGTTTCCCTGTGGACCATGCAGTTTTTAAAACAACACTTATCAATAAGTTGTTAGTTCCTTGGTTTCTTCATGTATCTTTATGATCACTCTATACTTTGAGTGGTATCGATGCAGCTGACACAAGTATCAACAGGGTCAGTGACGTATTTACATTAAACTGATCAAAACTGGATTTAATTCTGGGTTTAGGTCTAATCTTCTCTTTTTCAATAAGAAATAACAGTTTAGAAAATAAACAGCTAAAAATGCTGATGCATTTGCATACACCAGGTTGGAAGTTTGCTATGCACTGATCAGAGCTTACATGGGATCAGTGTGGAATAAGACCAGGAAAGACTTGACATGTAGGCACTTTATACTTTACAATCGCATGTGCTGATTCAGCACTTAACTCTGATTCACTTGACACTGAGGGTGTTTTCACTCTGCTTAGTCAGATTTACAGTAAGGACTGAAACAAATATACAAATTGCAGCGCTTGTTTCCAGTTCCATCTGGTGTATAGTTATTGTACATATTTAAAAACTTGCAAACATATATACAAATTAGACATTAAATTATACAAATAGCTTTCAGAAATTATTATACCCCCAAATATTTTAAGGATTTATCAATTAAAGTTTTATCAAAGAGCAATATTCTGCTTTGGATGACTTCTTTGAATTGAGTCATACATAAAATCAACACAGAAAATGTATGATGCAGTTATTCATCCCGTATATATATATATTTTTTTTAAAGCTGTCTGACAGTTTATATGGCTTAAAGTGGAGCTGAAAAATAATTAATCCTTTGGGAACGCTATAATGATCCTTCCTTCATCCAAACCAGAAGTAATTCATCATATAGTGAACTTCCAAAACATTTCATGATTTCAGGTTTATAAGCAAAAATTAGGAAGTCATGATATATCTTGGTGATAGAAGTATGTTTTGTTTTTTTGTTTTTTTAAACTCTTAAACACAGTCCACGTTGTCCCAAACATTAAGGTTAAATGTATCATTCAGAGATTAAAACTACTGTTTTAACAACTGGTCATAACAGCCACTAACACACACATAGACGATCTGGTTTGGGGGGAAAGTGGGACAAAAATAACCGTACATGCTTGCTGGGGGGCTGATTGTGTAATTGGGAACAGGTGTGCAGGCGGGTGTGAGAGTCAGGTGATGGTTAAAGGCAGGAAACACTGAGGACAACTATGGTGTAGAATGAGTGGCTGTTAAACTGACAACAGGAAGAATTACGCAAGCAATATTAAGAACTGCATGTCCTCACGACACACAGTCTGACATGATTTGTGGTATATTTCATTTGCTCTATAAATTCACAACATTATCAGCTGTGTTATTGAGGGCGCTCAGTGGGGCTCCAGAAAAGATTTGGATTAGTTCCATTTCACTGATATTTAATTCATTTGATGCTCTGAATAGAATCTCAGCGTGGGAATTAAATCAAATGTCAAACTGTGCAGCAAATGGTATAACTCAACATATGCGTTCTCTGAATGAGCGCCTATAAATCAAAATCGTGTCAAATTAAGGCATTTGATCTAAATCTGCTTTGGATGAGGGAGGGCATACAGTCATTTAGGATTCTACGTGTGTGTGGATAAAACGGCCCAGCGCAGCTTTGGGTGGCGCCAGAGCTCAAGAAAAGAGGTAATGTATGGGGAAAAGCAACTCAACTCATGGGTTAATCTTCCCGGAGAATTGCTTTATGGCTCCGGCCGTCTCCACATCCCGCTTGGTGATGTGTGAATCTTTTTTCGCGGGTGGTTTGACTCGCCATCTGTCAGGGATGGTAAACAGGTGCTGAAAACCGTGTAGACGTCTCTTACTTTCCCGCTGGAAAACGGTTATTTGTTTCGCCTGCAGGACTGAAATAAGCACGGACAACTTTACCGGCTGCGTAAGAGAAAGTGAGCCACACGCACGAACTGGCAGTGGTGAGATTATACCCGGAGTCTGTGATCCTAGCCCTCTCTCGCTTTGAAGATTACAGTGTTGACAGCGTCTGAAGGACAGTAAGAACAGGATTAGGTATTGTGCAGTCCAACCTACTTCTCATCAATCCTACATCTTGTCCTCCTGAATATATTTGCGCAATGACCTTTGGTGCACTTGGAATACAGCGGGTGCGTCCATAAAGGTAAGAAAAATAATTATAGTCACTGCTGAGTTGTCTCAAGGATGGTGGGATTCATGACATTATATGAAGTTTGTACAGTTGTAAACGAACGTATCCACTCTGAACACATTGTAGTTGGTATTTAGAAAATAACATCCTTTTTATGTGAGCCTGTTACGCGCAGGTGCCATCTTTAATCCCTTTTTAAGTAATATCGACACATGTATGATAGGCATAGTGCTGGTGGATGGTTAAATATTATGTTGCATGTTGTGCGGCTTTGACCAGGGACCATACGCGGTCTTTCACACGCTTAACACGTCAGCCTGCTCGAGCGCTCTGAAGATCCAGCGCTCCATTTGCACAATGTGCATCAGTTCAGAGACGATCAATACTTAAGGGACTCCTGTTGTAGTCTTTTTTTTTTTTTTTTTGGTAACACGATTAAAACAAGTGTAAAATGCCTCGACCTGCTCTCAATAGGGCAACACATTTTTTTTTTATCTCTGCCACACGCCAAAATCTAAATGAGACATTTTAAAAGATAAAATATATGGCATGGAGTCCATCTGACAGCACAAACTGTTATTTAGTTATTCAACGCAATTTATAAAAGCTAGTGTGAACATATCTTTTCGCAGAGCAGATTTTCCGAATCAGCTTTAAAGAAATTACAATTAAATTCACCAAACGAGCAGTAAATTCTTGTAAAATACTTAAAACTAGCTTTGAGTTGATGAAGTAAAAGTGTACATGTATTCAAACCTCGACAAAGACTGAATGTACAATCTACACAATACCAAACGACTTAAGGCCAATTATATAACACACACTTAGTGCTCATAACCCACACTCTTTTTGGTATTTGAGTGATTGGTTGCAGGAGATCGACAGGTATTCATCAATTATTGAGATTAAATAGTGAATACTGATATAATAACCCAGCATAATGCTGCTCAACAGCTTGACAAGAAAAGGAGTATGATCCTGTTTCCAAGGATATTCATAAATTATATTATCTTCACTGACGTTATTGTTTTTTATGAGAACTACACTTGCCAACAGCTACAGGTTTGGGTAATGCTCTAGAAGTGTGCAGGGAATACTTGAAAAGCATTGCTGCAGGATGTCTTCATCAGTTTAGGGTTGGGCCAGTTCTTCCCAGAGGCTCACATTTGGGAAATGAGAGATGAAGAGTACTGTGGTTCAGCCCAGCCAGACTCCATTGATATTCTGCCTGTGTCCTGCTCCATAGGCAGCCCATTGTCATGGCTCGCTCAGTGGGATAGCATCTGATGATTGAGAGGTATGGAAGAGGGTTGGAAGCCAGCTTGGAAAGAAACTAAATGTTCATTTGTGGAAGGTTAAAGATTTGTCCTAACAGCAGAGGCTGGTAGTTTGCATGTGTGCAAATATTGAGGGAGAGTTGCATGGAGATGGACAAATATGCAAAGGTATAACATCTTTATGATATTTTACTGATGGTTTGGTTTATATTTCAGGAGATACACTTTAGAAAGAACCCAAACCTTTGCGGCTTGTCTGTCTTTTGTTTGTGGTTTGTTTGATAATCAAATTCAACCTTCACCCACATCTTACTTGCTCAGATTCAAATATGCTATAAGTAGAAATGCAATTGTATGCATAATTAAGAAAATAACACCTGACTTGTTTATAACCCCACGTGGCTCCTACATTTTTGTTTAATTTACCCTGGATGGCATATAAAGCAACACAGGTGCATCTCAAGTTTCAAAGGGTGCAGCTTCTATAACATTGGGTGCAACAGTGTCGCACTGTGTGGCCACTCAGCCTTTAGAAGATTCATGGCCAGCCAAGCGGAAAGATTTATCTGAAGTGAGTGCGTGAAATTGCAATGCTCTGCAGTATTCTGTCTAGAGCCTGTGAAGGAGACAGATTCTCCATTGCTTTGGGAAATCAACAAGTAACAGAGAGGAGTCATGCACAATAAAAAAAATATCAAGCACTAATGGCTGCCTGTGCTCTGTGTCAGGTAGAGGTGATCAAGCCTGTGATCTTTTTTAACAAAAAAGAAAAGAGAGAAAGCAGAAATCCAACGTGGGAGTAACAGAAATTCATCTGAGTCGAACAAAAAAGGGTAACTTCCGAAGAGTGCAATGCAAGTTGACACGCTGAAGTGCAAAAGTTCAGTGGCTGCAGGAGGAGGAATGCGCTCTAAGCTCAGCACTGTTTTTTTTTTTGTTTTTTTGTTTTTTTTAAACTTTTTAGGTATTGTAAACTTGCTGCTGTCTACTATAAAAGCCAATTTTACAATTTAAATATCACCAACAGTAACAGAGCAACTCATTTGTTTGAAGTTGTGTTTCTGTCCCCTGAAGTCACATTATTATTATTAATATTATTTATTTATTGTTGTCTCATTCTATATTGGAGAATATTTGCTTAACAATATATTAAAAGGACAATAACGATGTCAAAATGGAAAGCAATGTTCCAATTTTCAAAGACTTTTTATTTTTATTTTGGATGGACCCACAGACAGAGGTGACCTACAGACCAAGAACGCAACATTTCATCATTTTATTTATTCTTAAGGTGTTATAACGTTATAGCCAAAAGCTTGCAGTAGTATTAGGTCATAGTAAAGCTTGACTAACTGTAGTGGCCAGCAGCTGTAGCACAAATCTGTGTCCAGGTCTCCACTGAAGCATGAAGGGAGAAGATGATTACATATAAGTTATCTCAGTGTGGCAACACCAATAGTGTCAAAATTAATGGAAAGAGAATTTGATATGAATATGAAAAAACGGTGCACATAGACACACTAGATCTATTCTGCTCTCGCCTTCTCTTGCACATTTTTCTCTCCTTTATCTCGCTTTTCTTGTCACTCTCAGACATAATGTCTAGTTATGTCGTCTTTTGTGCTTCCCATTTCCTCACAGATAAGACGTGTTTGTACTTACATAGTAACAGATTCCTGAAATAACACTTGCATATTGAGATCCCATTCTTTCAGGTCTTTTGCCTGCCCCAAACTAAATCATCATATAAAATCTGTTTAGATATGAAATATATAAAATGATGTTACTAATAATCATATATTCCCTGTAGCAACTTATAAAAGGGCTTAGAAGCACTTCCAATGTTTTCCTGCAACATCAAGTTACTTGTGAGATGAAGGGAGAGGAAGATTTAACTAGTAGCCTATTAGAAAAGAAAAAGCTTTTGAGAAAGGGAGAAAGAAAATATGCAGCAACACACTAGTCCCATGGAATATAAATTTAGATCCTTAAAGTAGCAATGCTGCTACATGTACATGGGAATACTCCATTACAAGTTCTGCATTCAGAGTTGTACTTGTTATATTATGTTAATTGTTATTATTACAAATTTATTACCATGTTAAATAAATTTTATATAATACAGAACTGTGGGTTAGTTTAATCTACAACAGTGTTTCATATTTTATCAGTTTTGTATAAAACTTTAATTTGCGAATAGTGGCTTAAAATAAAACATTACCATACAATGTAACATAAAATGAAAATAGCTAATAAGGTACAAGTACCTCTGTTGAGTAAATTATTTTAATTTCCACCGTTCATATCAGAGAAGCAAGGTAAATGATTGAAATTTTGAATGGACTTTAACTTCCCTTTCTTTTTACAAAGATGTGGTATGAATAGTTATAAAGTAAAAATTTTGAGTATTTCATCTACTACGCTTTATCTACCAACATTATCAGTTAGATAAAGAGTGAAAGTAAGTCAAGGAGTCATGCATGAGGCCCCCTAAATCACTAAATCCACTCCTGACTAAGGCTATGCGTAACCTTTGCCCCAAGTGAAATTCTCATCAGCCGTGTCTTTGTAGTAATAAAAGGGTCTGCATAATGTTTTCTTTATTGAATTGAAGTTCATATTTGCTCCTACCATTTGAATAAATAGAGGTTGAAGGCTGTTTGTTGTTTGCTTGCCGTTCAAATAAAGTCTATCTAATGAGCAGGATCTAACCAGTACATTAGTTAGTTAATGTTAAGCAACTTCTCCCTGCAGTACCTGCATTTTATCTTTTTTTTTTTTTAATTTCGAGTTTGTGGGCAACCGATATTCAGATTATATGCATCTATAATTTGTGAGGAAGTTTGCAAGGGTCCGTATGTTTGCTGATTGAAACTCTATTAGCATAAATTAATACTTGCCCAGCTCCATATAAACACTGCTGTATGAAAAGCAAATGGAGAGGAATGATAAAATTACCATACTATGATAGTAGCTTGACTAAACATTGGCTGCACCATTTGTAGGTGTAGACAGATAACATTGTGGCCATGTTCTAATTTCACACTTCAGTAAGAGTATTTATATCTGTAGCTGCCATGGCAAGCACTGGTGTATGTACTCTTACTTTACCATGTGAGACGACTGAATGGACCTTCTGTGACCTTGTGCAGTTTAATTATTGAATTATTGGAGTACTGTGAAGGATATTGCTTGAAATACTCAAGTCCTTATTATTTACCTCACTCATAGTGGAACCAACATTACACATATTTTTGTTATTGAGCAAGCATCAGCATTCTATACAATGCTCTTTATTTTTTTTAAAGATAGTGTCTTATGAATAATTCATGGGTTGTGCTAAAAAAATGTAAAGATTAATAATATAAATCTTACTATAATCATCCAAAACAGCATTGAAACACATTTTCTCATGTTTGTAATGTAACTGTAAATGCCACATGTGGCCACCTGGGGGCAGCGCAACAGGTTTTTATCCTCATAAAGTTGATAGCAAACAGACATGTTAGTATTAATTTTGAATCGTGTTTCTGGCAAATGAAAGTACATTTGCTCTTTTTAGCTTTGTTTTGGTCTTTACCAGCTACTGTAGGAAATATTTGCTCTGTAGTTGGTAAATGTTACACTGTGTTCAGCAATTAGTCGCTAACTTTGTCTGCAGCTAGTTGCTGAGCTTTTTTGCTGAAAATGGCTGCCTGCTACAGCTGAATACACAGACATTAATGGGAAAAGTGAAAGTAAATCAAAGGTTGTGGGATTAAAAAAAAAAAAAAAAAAGAGTATCCGTAAAATATGTTAAAATTCTATTGTTTTTTTTTTTTCAATGAGAGCAAACTGTACACCGTACACTGTTACGCCTAGTTTAGTTTTCTTCTGTGCTGCGAGGTTCGACTGCTCATTCAGTTTAAAACTTTGGATACTTGTAAACTGAAGGATCCACTCAATAGATTCACAATCTGGCAAGATCAGCATGAGCGACAACTGCACTTAAACAGCCTCGCCATAAGCACCATCAGTATAATGATGCTTCAGTTGAAATCTTACATTCAGAATTTCCAAACAATTCCCAACATCTTGGTTGGCAATATCACAGAAATTAAAAAGACTCAAGGCAACCTGCTACAATAAGGCCCGTGAAGGATTTTATTCTCAGAGGGATGAATCTTGAAGAGAAAGAGATCCACGCCCCCACCTCCCCATTAAAACATCTCCAAATTCACATGCTGTCTCGTTCTCGCTCCCTATCTTAAACACACTCAAGCACAGTGATACAAATACACAATGACACACATATACACAGTGATATACACACACACACACACACACACACACACACAGCTCTCCTTGAATATCTACTTCAAGCTTAAAAATGGTAAGATGCACACAATACTATGGAGCTCTTAGGCAACCTTGATTGTTGGGAGGAAGATATGTGATACCAGCGTTTCACTCATGCTTTAAGTCATAGATAACCTAAGGCTGTTGTATTAGCTGTTGTATTTCTCTCACTATACCACGAGTAAAGTTTATGAAGATTGTTCTGAAGAATCCCGTAAAAACGTATTAATTACAAGACAAATGCAGCATTGAGGTCAAAGTGATTTAATATAGTCATTGCGTTCATCAACATATAGCATGATAAATGAGCAGGCATGTTGTTTGGTGTGGGATCAGATCCTGATCTTGTGTCTGTTGTTAAACTAAACCTCTGCTTGTATTTATTACTAAGACATAAACAGCAATTAGATCTGACCACCATCCCATCTTTTAATCAGACTCTTGATAAATTTGCCCCCAGAAATAATTACTTTACTCAGTGCAGAGCATGGAAGTTTATTAATTTCTTAAACTGGATATAACAGCACGTTATAGTAGATACTCATTACTCAGCCAACAACCTGAGAAGTAACACAAGTTAGCAATTTCACTTTTATAGATTTGATTTGAAGTTGAGAATTTTAAAAATGGTTATGTTCTAGTTCTAATTTAATTGTATGGCACCATTTCATACAAAAGCAGCATTAATCCCTTAAATATATATATATGTAATTCTATGCATGCATGTATATAATGCTAAATGCAGTCTTATTTACCTTCAAACATGCACAAGAAAACAAAGAATATTGGGGCCTTGTGAACTGAGAGATCTGCTAGAACTATAAAGTGAGAGAATGTGCTTTGTAGCAATGCCATTAAGGGCTTTTTTTTTTATTTATACCGAGTAGAGGCTCTCAAACTGTATTTTGGAAGCAGCAGGTAGCCAGTGGAAGCTTGTGAGGATCGAAGTGATTTGGTCAGAACCGGTGCAGTTGCTCGCTGAATGAGCTCTTCTAAAACTGACACATCAGCCTCCTTTGCCCATTTCTTTTCTTTTCCTGAAGCAGGTTCTTTGTAAAAAATGTTCCTCCTAGACTTTTACTAACATTATAACACAACAATTCAATCAATTCAGTCCATCTGGATTTAACAAATGTGTGTCATTGTACCTGAAAGATGGAGGGTGATCCAAAGGTTGGGATGTAGAAGCCACAAGGAGACGGTATAAAAAAAATATATAGCCCAGCTCTGTAGGCAGAAAGGTCTGGCTTTGTTGGTGAATGCGTAAATATAAATGTGGGTGCTCTCATTAACATATCTGTTAGAATAGTAATAACTCTGGGCCAGTATACTGTGCCAAGAATGACAAATTAATACAATGGGTTGCTGACTTTGTATGACTTATATTGAAAACAAATAGACACACACACACACTGGATTTATTTTATGAGTCAAGTCAGTCTTTATGATAGTAACAATAAGAATATGACTAATAATAATAATTGTGATGGTGGGTATGTGTTGGACAAAATGGAAAATAAATGGGAATTAAAACCGCAAGCGGTGTTGTAGTCCCTCGCTCATGCTGCCCGCCGCTGCCCGACATGTTACAGAGGTGCTGCAACGCTTGAAAAATAAATGCGGCTGTGAGAAATGCAGGAATCTGTAGGATTTCAATAGGTTTTCAATGGGCAAAAAAGCCATTGGTCTTCAATGGGTAAAAATGCCATTGGTTTTAAATGGGCAAAATTTACATTGGTTTTCAATGGGGAAAATTCCAAATGTTTTCAATGGGGAAAATTTCCATTGATTTTCAATGAGGGAAAATGAAATTGAAAATGGCCGACTCCCTGTTGGGAAAAGTAAATTTGCGCAAGAGACTTTTTTGTTCATCTCCTTAGTCTACACATGTGTACTGAGTTTCATGTTCCAACTCCATAAAAACCCTTATGGGGAGGGGTTTTATGCCGGCAAACTGTGAAACGTGTATTTTTGGCCAATGGATTTGAAAGATGCCATTTTTCTCGAGCTCTAGCGGCCACGCCCTTTTGAGCTACGGATGCGCAGAGCACAACTTAAGATCAGCTGAGTCTGGAGATGTTGTCAGCCAAATTTGAAGTGGATTGGCTGAAATTCCTCGGACGAGTTCGTTTTCAGTAGAGAAACTGAAATTCAAAATGGCCGACTTCCGGTTTGGAGTAGACCATTGGTGCCAGAGACTTTTTTGTTCATCTGGTTATGGTACACAAGTGTACCCATTTTCATGTTCCAACTCCATAAAAACCCTTATGGGGAGGGGTTTTGAAATGTTCTAGGGGGCGCTGTTGAGCCATTTTTTACATTACATGGGTGTGGCCCAATGGGATGTTAGAAGGTGCGCGTCTTGTCTACGCTGCCCAATTTGGTGATCCTACGTGTTTCCTAAAGGCGAGATAATAGAGATAAAGAGAATGGCCATAGACATGGCCATAGACATAACAGGAACGACAATAGAGATAAAGACAATAGAGATAAAGAGAATGACAATAGAGATAAAGACAATAGAGATAACAGGAATGACAATAGAGATAAAGAGAATGCCAATAGAGATAAAGAGAATGACAATAGACATAACAGGAATGACAATAGAGATAAAGAGAATGACAATAGAGATAAAGACAATAGAGATAAAGAGAATGACAATAGAGATAAAGACAATAGAGATAACAGGAATGACAATAGACATAACAGGAATGACAATAGAGATAAAGAGAATGACAATAGAGATAAAGACAATAGAGATAACAGGAATGACAATAGAGATAAAGAGAATGACAATAGAGATAAAGACAATAGAGATAACAGGAATGACAATAGACATAACAGGAATGACAATAGAGATAAAGAGAATGACAATAGAGATAAAGACAATAGAGATAACAGGAATGACAATAGAGATAAAGAGAATAGAGATAACAGGAATGACAATAGAGATAAAGAGAATGACAATAGAGATAAAGACAATAGAGATAACAGGAATGACAATAGAGATAAAGAGAATGACAATAGAGATAAAGACAATAGAGATAAAGAGAATGACAATAGAGATAAAAAGAATGACAATAGACATAACAGGAATGACAATAGAGATAACAGGAATGACAATAGACATAACAGGAATGACAATAGAGATAAAGAGAATGACAATAGAGATAAAGACAATAGAGATAAAGAGAATGACAATAGAGATAAAGACAATAGAGATAACAGGAATGACAATAGAGATAAAGAGAATGACAATAGAGATAAAGACAATAGAGATAAAGACAATAGAGATAACAGGAATGACAATAGAGATAAAGAGAATGACAATAGAGATAAAGACAATAGAGATAAAGACAATAGAGATAAAGACAATAGAGATAACAGGAATGACAATGGAGATAAAGAGAATGACAATAGAGATAAAGAGAATGACAATAGACATAACAGGAATGACAATAGAGATAAAGACAATAGAGATAACAGGAATGACAATAGAGATACAGAGAATGACAATAGAGATACAGAGAACGACAATAGAGATAAAGAGAATAGAGATAAAGACAATAGAGATAAAGACAATAGAGATAAAGACAATAGAGATAACAGGAATGACAATAGGGATAAAGACAATAGAGATAAAGAGAATGACAATAGAGATAAAGAGAATGACAATAGAGATAAAGACAATAGAGATAAAGAGAATGACAATAGAGATAAAGACAATAGAGATAACAAGAATGACAATAGAGATAAAGACAATAGAGATAACAAGAATGACAATAGAGATAACAGGAATGACAATAGAGATAAAGAGAATGACAATAGAGATAAAGACAATAGAGATAAAGAGAATGACAATAGAGATAACAGGAATGACAATAGAGATAATGACAATAGAGATAAAGACAACAGAGATAAAGACAATAGAGATAAAGAGAATGACAATAGAGATAAAGACAATAGAGATAACAGGAATGACAATAGAGATAAAGACAATAGAGATAAAGAGAATGACAATAGAGATAAAGACAATAGAGATAACAGGAATGACAATAGAGATAAAGACAATAGAGATAAAGACAATAGAGATAAAGACAATAGAGATAAAGAGAATGACAATAGAGATAAAGACAATAGAGATAACAGGAATGACAATAGAGATAAAGACAATAGAGATAACAGGAATGACAATAGAGATAAAGACAATAGAGATAACAGGAATGACAATAGAGATAAAGAGAATGACAATAGAGATAAAGAGAATGACAATAAACATAACAGGAATGACAATAGAGATAAAGAGAATGACAATAGAGATAAAGACAATAGAGATAAAGAGAATGACAATAGAGATGAAGACAATAGAGATACAGAGAATGACAATAGAGATACAGAGAATGACAATAGAGATAAAGACAATAGAGATACAGAGAATGACAATAGAGATAAAGACAATAGAGATACAGAGAATGACAATAGAGATACAGAGAATGACAATAGAGATAAAGACAATAGAGATAAAGAGAATGACAATAGAGATAAAGACAATAGAGATAACAGGAATGACAATAGAGATAAAGTGAATGACAATAGAGATAAAGAGAATGACAATAAACATAATAGGAATGACAATAGAGATAAAGAGAATGACAATAGAGATAAAGACAATAGAGATAAAGAGAATGACAATAGAGATAAAGACAATAGAGATAAAGACAATAGAGATAAAGAGAATGACAATAGAGATAAAGACAATAGAGATAAAGAGAATGACAATAGAGATAAAGACAATAGAGATAACAGGAATGACAATAGAGATAAAGACTATAGAGATAAAGAGAATGACAATAGAGATAAAGACAATAGAGATAATAAGAATGACAATAGAGATAAAGAGAATGACAAGAGATAAATACAATAGAGATAAAAAGAATGACAATAGACATAAAGAGAATGACAATAGAGATAAAGACAATAGAGATAAAGAGAATGACAATAGAGATAAAGACAATAGAGATAACAGGAATGACAATAGAGATAAAGAGAATGACAATAGACATAACAGGAATGACAATAGAGATAAAGACAATAGAGATAAAGAGAATGGCCATAGACATAACAGGAATGACAATAGAGATAAAGACAATAGAGATAAAGAGAATGACAATAGAGATAAAGACAACAGAGATAACAGGAATGACAATAGAGATAAAGAAAATGACAATAGAGATAAAGAGAATGACAATAGACATAACAGGAATGACAATAGAGATAAAGACAATAGAGATAAAGAGAATGGCCATAGACATAACAGGAATGACAATAGAGATAAAGACAATAGAGATAAAGAGAATGTCAATAGAGATAACAGGAATGACAATAGAGATAAAGAGAATGACAATAGAGATAAAAAGAATGACAATAGACATAACAGGAATGACAATAGAGATAACAGGAATGACAATAGAGATAACAGGAATGACAATAGAGATAAAGCGATCGACAATAGACATAACAGGAATGACAATAGAGATAAAGACAATAGAGATAAAGAGAATGACAATAGAGATAAAGACAATAGAGATAACAGGAATGACAATAGAGATAAAGACAATGACAATAGAGATAAAGACAATAGAGATAAAGAGAATGACAATAGAGATAAAAAGAATGACAATAGACATAACAGGAATGACAATAGACATAACAGGAATGACAATAGAGATAAAGACAATAGAGATAAAGAGAATGGCCATAGACATAACAGGAACGACAATAGAGATAAAGACAATAGAGATAAAGAGAATGACAATAGAGATAAAGACAATAGAGATAACAGGAATGACAATAGAGTTAAAGATAATGACAATAGAGATAAAGACAATAGACATAACAGGAATGACAATAGAGATAAAGACAATAGAGATAACAGGAATGACAATAGAGATAAAGATAATGACAATAGAGATAAAGACAATAGAGATAAAGAGAATGACAATAGAGATAAAGAGAATGACAATAGAGATAAAGACAATAGAGATAACAGGAATGACAATGGAGATAAAGAGAATGACAATAGAGATAAAGAGAATGACAATAGACATAACAGGAATGACAATAGAGATAAAGAGAATGACAATAGAGATAAAGACAATAGAGATAAAGAGAATGACAATAGAGATAAATAGAATGACAATAGAGATAAAGACAATAGAGATAACAGGAATGACAATAGAGATAAAGAGAATGACAATAGAGATAAAGAGAATGACAATAGAGATAAAGACAATAGAGATAAAGAGAATGACAATAGAGATAAAGACAATAGAGATAACAGGAATGACAATAGAGATAAAGAGAATGACAATAGAGATAAAGACAATAGAGATAAAGAGAATGACAATAGAGATACAGAGAATGACAATAGAGATACAGAGAATGACAATAGATATAAGATAGATATAATATAAATGCGACTGTGAGAAATGCAGGAATCTGTAGGATTTCAATAGGTTTTCAATAGGCAAAAAAGGCCATTGCTTTTCAATGGGGAAAGTTCCATTGGTTTTCAATGGGGAAAATTTACATTGGTTTTCAATGGGGAAAATTCCATTGGTTTTCAATGGGGAAAATTTCCATTGATTTTCAATGAGGGAAAATTAAATTGAAAATGGCAGACTCCCTGTTAGGAAAAGTTAATTTGCGCAAGAGACTTTTTGTTCATCTCTGTAGTCTACACATGTGTACCGAGTTTCATGTTCCAACTCCATAAAAACCACTATGGGGAGGGGTTTTGAAATGTTCTAGGGGGCGCTATTGAGCCATTTTTTACATTACATGGGTGTGGCCCAATGGGATGTTAGAAGGTGCGCGTCTTGTCTACGCTGCCAAATTTGGTGATCCTACGTGTTTCTTAAAGGCGCAAAAAAGGCAAACGTATTTTTTGCCGGCAAAATCGAAAGACGGTGCGCCGCCACGCGGACACCATTGGACGTAGCTGCATGGCGTTCATAATGGAGGTTCAGCAAGTGGTTCTGGATGTTTTAGAAGTGGAATGAAATTGATGCCTCGAAACATGTGGCGTCAGTATGTGTAAACGTAAAGGGTGGCGGCGTGGAGGCATTAAGCCCCGCCCATGGGCGTGGTCGGCATTAAACGACACAGGGCGTCACCCTTCACCTGTGTATGAAGTTTGAAGGCGATAGGATTTTTAGAAAGGCGTCAAAAAGGCAAACGTAATTTTTCGGCGAATGACCCAAAATGGTCGAGCTGCCACGCAAAGGCGGTTACTGGTAGGGGCACGCCGTTGTTCGTGCAGCTTCACCGACTTGTTTTTAAATTTTTAGAAGTGAAACGAAGGCGACAGAGTAAACGGTGCACTCACCATGTACGTGGGTGTAAATAGCGACCATTTCCTGTTACCACGGGCGGGCACCATGAGTGACGCGGGTCGTTGATACGTAGAAACGTTCAGGGCCGGAGACCCGTTCTAAGTTCCGAATTTGAAGCGGCCAGGAATTTTTTTGTGGCCGTGAGAGGCATTCGTGTGTTTATGGCGAGCGGCGTCCGTCGGGCAAAACTTTAGGCCTCCCTACGAGCTACGCCCTCTGGCGAAACGATGCGCAGAGCACAACTTAAGCTCAGCTACGTCCGATGATGATTTTTGCCGAGTTTGGAGTCTGTGGTGCGAGAGCCCTAGGACGAGTTCGTTTTGGCTAAAAAACCCCAGATTCAAAATGGCCGACTTCCTGTTGGAATGTGAGCGTCGGCCCAAGAGGCAACTGCCCTTTTTTTTATGCTTGACATGTTTCCCGAGGTTCATGGGGCTACTTGAAAGTCGCCGACTTTGTCTATGGCTTTCGCGCCCCCCTCAACGCCGATTCGGAAAAGGTTGCCCGTGACTGCCATGTCGTATCAACTTTTTGAGCATGGGCAAGGGGTGTTTTTGCCCGTCGAAGAGTGGCAGGAATAATAATGCGTAATAATAATAAACAGCTCAATTTTAATAGTCCCTCACTGCATAAACTGTGTGACAGCGAGGGACTAAATATAATCTCTGCTCCTAGTTCTTGTCAGTACATGTGCAGCAGCATTTTGGTCTTTTGTGACTTGTTGGGGCAGCCTGATAATAAGGAATTGCAATAATCCAGCATGGAAGTAACAAATACATGGATTGGTTTTTCCTGTGTCTTTTTGAGACAGGATGTGCTTGATGTTTGCAACATTATGCAGGTGAAAAACTTTTAAATTTAACTTATGTGGGCTTTTAGATCTAGCCTTGCAAAATGAAAACGGCTTTGGCACCAAATTAAACTTTTTTTTTTTAACACAAAACACAAGTGGTATTTTTCCTGGAGAGGATAGTTTTAAAGATCATCTAGCTGGAGGGGCTCACTTGATTTCTCTGCATGCAAACAATATCCAACTGTTAGCTGCATGCAGAAAAGGACTTCTTAGCACATGCTTTTTTTAAGGTTTAACTTCATTAAGCATTTTGGACTAAAACATCACATGATTTTTACCACTTTGATTTAGTAGATTATATTGTGTAGGTAGTAACTCATATGAAACCATGTGAGTTACACCTTAATTTAGAAGACACTGAACTGTTATTAGCTGGCATTATAGGCGCAGGTGTAGGAATGATGATCATGATCACAATAGACCGTTACTATTGTGTTTTGTCATCTTAGAGCAAACAGTTCTAAATGTACAAGATTTAATGCATTTAAGAGATTTAATGCATAAAATAGAACGGAGCATGAACCCGAAGTCTGTTGATGCTTTCAGCTGCAAATGACTTAAAATGACTTTCAGGTGAGAATAAATAAAACCCTCCTCACTCCAAGTGACAAAGTCCATTTAGAGGACTATTCACTGTCATTCTATAGGATCCTTGGGATCTATTAGACTATTGATTTCAGAGCAATTTCACTTTGTAAAGTTTATTTTGGCTTTGATGTTCCCACCACAGTGCTCTATAGAACGTTGTAACTTTAATTAACTTTAACATTTCAAAACTTTTATTCTGAGGATTTTATTTTTTGTTTTTTCATCAAGGCCTTCTCACAGTTTTTGTCGAAAAGTCTCAGATTGAATATTAATCAAAGTGTACTTGTGACTGACGTGGCCTAAAAAAAAATAATAAACCCATTCATCACAAGAAGAGGCATCATTGTTTTGACGTCTGTTGATAATCAGGTCAGATGAAGTAGAGCTTGACTTGATCAAAACCAATGTAGAGCCTCATCTGTAACATACTCCATTAGCCGCCCTACAATGCACAGACCCTACAGCACAAGCTTACCGCTGTCATTTTGAGAAATAGTTCAGTCTTGTAAATGTTTGATACTGTTTATTCTCCAATTGAAGAACCTTGAATAGTATGTCAGTCCTTTGGGTTGGGTTTTTGTTTGATCGCAGGCTATTGAGATTGTCAGATTTCCATCAAATCGCCAACAACAAAGCTTGATCTATTTCAGCCAGTCATTCTGACAAAAGTGTTTGCTTGTTTATCACTGCGCACATGTCAGTGTGACTGTGGCGGGTAAGGTTGTGGCTGTTAAGAGTAAGATAGAGAATGCAAGGATTCAAATATATTGTGGCCTTTAAACATCAAGCGAGGACAGAACGTTTGGAAGGGAATGGGTCAAGGCTAGGCTACCGGACCAAAGATTATAGACAGTGTGCACGAAATTGTAAATTGAAATTTCTGAACATCTAGCTTTTTCATCACTCATTAAGACTCTTGAACTCTTGTCACTGTGTCTGTGCGCTGCTTGTGGAGCGTTGATTGGGAAGTAAGAGGGTCATGAGTGGACTAGTCAGTCAATTAGGGGCACCTTCACCTTATTAACCTCTCTCTATAACTCCTACTGAAGAGCTTGTAGACTGAAATACCACAGTGCATGTCATATCACTGAATAATGAGCCCTTTACAGGTCTTTCAGCTTGATAAGGGTATCATATACATATACATTCTTCAGTTACTGAAAGAGGAACATAAATTACCAGAAGAAGACTGATTTTTTGGCTCTTTGGTACAATTTTTTTTCTGATGACTCGCCTATATAGGAATAGCATAGAACCCCGCTCACACAGTGATCAGTTGTCATGTATAGTCTTCAATCGACCTACATCTGTGCTTTTTGCAGTTGAGTAACAATTAATCAAAGGGGATGTTACGGAAGCGTATTGCATTCACTTGAAATAAAAAAAAAACTCTTGTTTTTCTGAGTAATTTTTTTTCCTCCTGTTTTTCTGAGTAATTTTTTTCCTGTTTTTCTGAGTAATTTTTTTTCCCCCTGTTTTTCTGAGTAATTTTTTTCCTGTTTTTCTGAGTAATTTTTTTTAACCTGTTTATCTGAGTAATTTTTTTTAACCTGTTTTTCAAGGTAATTTGTTTTCTATTGAGATACTTAGAACGGAAGCAAACATGGCCGGCTTGTTTAGTTTAATTAGGTTTTACTTTGATCTGGGTTTAAGACACTGGGAGATAGTCCTGTCTTATAGTCATATATGGTATTACTATTAGTTTGTCGACTTTATGCAGACACCTGAAGACTTTGCGGTTGTTCAGAAGGAAAGCCCATTCAGATCTCATAGACATAGCAATGTTTCTCCAGGATCAGCTGGATATATATGGCATGCTCCATGGATACATCTATCCATGGGCATGTACGTGCGGGACAGGAGTCACCATGGATGGACGGGAGTCACTTGCAGGTTGGATTTTCTCGCGGGATTTAAAAAGTATCGCGATAATTTACAAAAAAAAATTGCACGAAAAACAGGGTGGAAAAAATAACTCGGAAAAACAGGGGAAAAAATTACATCGAAAAACAGGATGGGTGTTCTCGCGGGATTGCGAAGTATCGCGATAATTTAGGACAAAATTTGCACGAAAAACAAGGTGGAAAAAAATAACTCGGAAAAACAGGAAAAAAATTACTCAGTAAAACAGGAGAAAAAAAATTACTCAGAAAAACAGGAGGTATTTTTTTTTTTTTTCAAGTGAATGCAATACGCTTCCGTAGGATGTATATTATAATTTATAGTATTTTTATTTAGTGAATGGTGCAATATGTATTACTGTATCTGCAAGGCAGCCAATTCACAGAATGCCAGATAGCCACTTGATTCAGCAGCAAAACAGGTTGTCAGCATTTACACTCACACAAAATCTGTTATTTATGGAGCGGGTGTGTTCACCTCTACATCTGATAGTCAACACAGAAGGCATGTTAACATTCTGCTAATGCATGTGTTATGCATGGTTTGTGTCAGCAAATCAAACACAGTTACAGATACATCTACTGAATATGTGCTATTGTCAGATAGAGAAGGATTGGTCTACTTGAAACATCCTCAGTTATGTTATTCATCCATAACCAAAACATGCATATGGTATCTGTAAAGACACAATGAAAATGTGAGAAATGTGACTAATGAATATATATGTATTTTTCTTTGCATGTTGTTTGTAGTAGCCTAATTATCATTCCAAGGTTGCAAGATTTCAACTATTAAACATCAAAGTACAGTATAGGGTGTAGTTATGGAAAATGAAGTGAAGCATTGTACCTCATTATGTTTTTCCTTCTCTGAGCTGATAAACATTGTGGTCCCTATTCCAAGCTCTCTTTTTTTTTTTTTTTTTTTACTTATTTTGACATTTAATATCAAATATTTCATTAATCCTGCCTAGCAAGAAGCTGAGAACACTGTTTGAACATGACAGGCTCAAGGGGATGAGGAGGGATGGGCTTTTAATGAAGAGTACAAGGTCTTAGCTTGGGAAACCGAACACCAGCGAAGAGTGGGAATTACTTCTCTGTTGCTTTGAAGTTAATGTGAGAGGCTAAATTTAATTGCAAAAAGATATCTATTTTTTTCTGCTCTACGTTCTTGCTTAACCTTCTGCGTAAAGAGCTTACTCGCGTGCCTTGGACTTCACTGCCACTGCATCTTATTTCTTACACACACAGTGTTTCTGCTGCATGTGGGGTATGACACTCTTGGTTGACAGCAGTGTGTAAATGCACATGGTCAAGGGTCATTACATCACCAATGAGTGGTGGTACATTCAATAGAGAAAATTACTTTACGGTTCAGTGAAATAAGTGATTTTTTTTTTCTCTCCATATGTGAGGATAAACTCTTTTCCTGCCACAGGGATTGGAAATGCAGCTGACCAGAACAGTCTCTTTCATTTCACAAAAGGCAAAAACATGGTTAAAAAAAAAAGACAAAGAAAAGAAAGAAAAAAACATTATATTTTTTTCATCATCTTATTTTCATAACACATGTACCTCACCACAGGTAAAACTGCTGATTCGTTTTGTTTTGTTTTTTTGGGTTTTTTTTTTTTTTTTTTTTTTTTTTAAACATTAGACCTCAAGGCCACGTTCTCTCAGGAGAGGAGTTGGGGGATAGGAATGACTACATTGGGACAGACACTGTCACTACACTGGTGACAATGGGGCTCGTCACCAGCTGGTTCTTCTCTCTCTCACCATAATTGGGTAGCGGCTTTGACAAAACTTTCGACACGCTTAGAGTTCCTAAGTCTCAGACTTTAATCAGTACAATAGGCCTGAGGCATGTCTACAATTGTCATTAGGAAATGTCAGCTGTTGCCAATTTCAAAGCTTTACAAATACTATGACTCTTCAAACCTTGTGTTAATACTCTGCAACCATGATTTCCTTTAAGCAGCTGCGTAAGGCAAAAAATGACAAGTTATTGAAGAGAGTTAATGCTGGGGAAGGCTACAAGAAGATAGCAAAGCGTTGTCAGGTTGCAGTTTCCATAGTGTGAAATGTAATTAAGAGATGGCAGTTTAGGGAAAGGTCAAGATGTGATCTAGAAGACTAAGAAAACTCAGACAGAGAACTGCTCATATACTGGTTAGAAAGGTAAAAAACACCTATTTAATAGCAGAAAACCTGCAGGAAAATCTATCATGATTTGGGGTTGTGTTGAAGCCAGCAAAACAGGAAACATTGCACAGGTGGAGGGAAGAATGGTTTCCACTAAGTAAAAAAAAAAATGGAAGAAAACATCACACTGTCTGTAAAAAAAAAAAAAAAAAAAAAAAAGCTGAAGCTGAAAAGAGGATGGCTTTTACAACAGCATAATGATCCCAAACATACCTAGAAATCCATCACAGATTACCACAACGGACACAAGTTGAAGGTTTTGGAAAGGCCATCACAGTCTCCTGACTTAAACATAATTGAAAATCTGTGGGTAGATCTCTCAAAGGAGCTGTGCATGCAAGACAGCCCAAGAATACTTTAGTACTAGAAGCCTTTCAGAAGGGAAGAAAATCCCAAATACAAGAACTGAAAGGCTTTTAACAGGCTACAAAAAGCGTTTGCAAGCTGTGATATCTGCCAGAGGTCATGTTACTAAGTACTGACTACTTCTTAACTCTTAGGGTGCCCAAACTTTTGTCACATGCCACAATGATGTTTTATTTTACTTATTCTTTTACAATTTAGGACATAATACATAACTATGCATTCATGTTCACTGAAAATGTTCTGTATTTTTATTTTTTTTCAATTTCCTAGAGAGATTGTGTTTCTTCTCAATTTGAAAGTCACCAAAATATGTTACCTGTTATTGGGTGTCCAAACTTTTGCATACTGCTTTAATTTACTCTACTACCAAACTGTATTTGTAGATAAAACTTCAGATGCTATCACGTTTGACGTCATATGTATTACTCTGCGCACTTCATCCCCATCTTGTCCTAGTTTGTCCCCGCTCTCTGCTCTGAGAAGACCATCCATTACAGAGGACACCAAATCAAACCTTTTGCCAGAATGTGCTCTGTTATTGTCTCATCCCTCCTCCTTGTAACCCTCCCTTATGAATTTTCCTGACATCTCTGATAACACCAGACGCCGAGCGCTATTTATATACCAAAACTGCCATTTACATCCAAAAGCCAGTTGGCAAGCACAATCGCCATTTTCATAACACCCACAACAGAGGCCCACAACTCCTACAAATATTTCCTCAGGTTTGACAGTGCATTTATTCAGCAGGCAGGCCAAGGGAACAAATGGCTGAGTCACCTTGCATCTCGTCGTGAAGGTTATCACTTTCCGAGCAGTGTTACAATGTCTTGCAGGTGCAATGATAATTTCACAACCAATTACGCTCCCTCCCATTCATCACCGCTTGACAATGTCGCTCCAGATGAAGTTAAAGATTTCACTCCTGTCAGAGCTGAACATTTCTTCCTTAATACTTTACATTTAGACAGAGCAGCGGCACCTACAAAATCTCTTTTATGTCTTTTTAACAATTTTATCACTGAATGCTTCGGATGGATTGTTAGAAATAAAGCCTTGTGTTTGTGATGATCACTGGTTCTTTTGTATGTATTCAGAATGAAACTGCTGGACAGGGCTCAAGCTGATGGATGAGCAACTCGTGGTGAAAAAAGACATTTTGGAACAAGTGCAGTCCTTATACTCTCAGGCTGTCAACCTGCCAGCGCTCAGCCGAAACCTCAAGTGATTGCATACAGTCACACAAGAAACCGCACAGGCCTTTCAATAGAGTACATACAGTTTACTGCAAAAGGAATCATTAATAATCAATTGCTGCTATATAGAGTGCAGAAGGCTTTGTGCAACTTTAAGCAAGTGTGAGTGCATAGTTTGAAGTATGTATTACTTAAAGGGGCCATATGCTTTTGTGATTTTCTGTTATTTTTATAATGTTGTTAGCTGTATGTTAAACACATGACATCAGATTGTTTTTGCGCATACCTACAAACGGCATCCAATTGAATTGTTTTATCCCTATTCAAGTTAGCTGGAGGCATCAAGCGTGCGCAGTATGTTTTCTTCCGGGTTGATTCTTTACAGTGGGAAGTGGCATTTTTTTGGCCTCATGTGCCACTGAGCAACTTTCATAGGAATGAACGGGGCCTTGGCTCTGACACTGTATCCATTTCCTTTTATATGTCCATGGGTTTGTTTACATAGCTTTCTGAGCCAGTGGAAGTCTGCCAAGACAAAGCTCTCAGAAACTAACCAATCAGAACAGAGTGGGCTCATTGAGAGGTGGGCCGTTAAGAGAGAGGAGCTAAAATGCATTTTTCAGACAGAGGCTGAACTGAGGGGCTGCATAAAGGGCCAGTATAAGATAAATAAGGAGTAAAGCCCCACAATATAGACATGGAAATGACGATGCACGTAACATCCCCTTTAAATCAAGCAGAAAAACCCACAACCAAATATTCTAGTAAGCTTTAAAAAATTTTTATTTCCTTGACTACTAGAGGCATCAATTTGCTTCTATGTCTTCAAACTGTTTTACTAGATCAAGGGGTCCCAGAGGAGATAAATCACTGGTATGTTTCACCTCCTGTGAGGGATGACATTTACCCCACAACAGCATGTACAGTGAATATAGCCTTTAACAAAGAAACATATGACAGTGACATTTAAGAAAGAGCCACGTTGCACTGGTTTGCACTTGTAAGGCTGCTAGAGGCTTCATTAACGGATTTATGAATTTATAAATATGGGCCAGAGTTTTTATTGGCGCTCACAGCAGGATTTGTGCAGTTTCCTTACACACCTTGTGTTCTAAGTAAATTAGCTGTAAAATCTGGAGTTGTGCTTTTTTTATTACTTTATCTTTTTACGTAACCAAATAGAGCAGGGAATGTAATAGTAAATCATATATAATGGTTCCTTTTTTTTTTTTTTTGTGGAAATGTCACAACATTCATTCACTTTGACTGCTAATGTCAGCCTGTGTCAGGATTGTTGATATATTGCTTGTCCACTCTATTACAAATATACAGTATACATTATTTGTGTCACACACTCAGATCATGCTCAGTGCTCATATATACTATAATGCGTTCCCATTTAGCAGCTTTTGTTTCTTACCTTATTGTTCAGTGTGATAGGTGAATTGAACATGTCACCCTGACTTATAGATGTTTTCCTTTGTGACCTGAAGTTCATTCAGTAGAATGCAGTCCAGTTCAAGAGAAATAGCTGCGGTCTATTTATGTTTTGTAAGTTGTCCTGAAATCGATTTTCATTTTCAGAACACAGAGAAAAATCTGGGCCACCTTTAGAACACCGCCAATGCCTCAACAAGTAATCAATAGTCAGCTTTCTTTTATACTGGTAGTGTTTTAGTAGAAAAAAAAAAGTATTACCCCACACATTTTTACATGAAACTCTTTTATGGTAAATGTTACACAATGCAGTGCTCAGACACATCAAGCGCAGGCTTTATTCTACTAGTTTACCAGAATAGAGCAGTGCACCACATGAACACCTAAAGGCTTTGTCTGTTTTTATTTAGCAGAAGGCCGAGGTCTTGTTTTGGCGTGAACCTACAGGGTGTAGACAGAAAATGGGGGCACTAGTATAAGGACTCCCCTCAGTAATGTTGGCTTTGTTATGATGTATTAAGCTCTTTCAACACAGTCATGGTCCTTTCATTTCTTCTAAAGTAAGGTCCACGATAATTACTACTAACATAATCACTGTCCTATAAGTGATAATTTAATTATTAATTCCTTTCAAATGCAATACACATACAATTCAAATGAGCATTCATTTATTCATAAAAGGGACATTCAATGAACTTGAATAATATATTTATATTAAATACTAGTTGATATATATATATATTTTTAAAACAGTGTTTTTATTGTGGTTTTTCAATTGCAGAAAATGGTAAATAATAATAAAATGTCCAGCCTTGGTAACAGGTACAGTGTAATACTAGGTGATACTGATTACTGCAGCTGTCAAGTTAATATCTTCACCAGGTCATCTATTTTTGAATTAAGGACATAATATGAGTAAGCATAACTGATTAAGGTAGATTATTCATATTTTTATAATCCCACAAAAGTCTAATTTTAATTCAGATGTACTGGTAAAGTAAATATTTTAATTTATTTTTGTGTATGTGTGTTTTGGTATGGTATGTGTATTTAAGAAGATATAAAGGTCTGGCCAGAATGTACCAACTGGACATGGGGCCCAACATGAAGACACAGTAGTATATGTTGTTTTAATAATCAGTAAAATAGGTTATCAAAATTATTTAACAAAGCAATCTATGACTGCAGAATTTAGAAACCTAATACATCTCATGAACAAAACACTTTAAACCCTAATTTGGAAAAGAGGCTATGATGCAAAGACTTAATAAGTCCTGGTAGGGTAACTGGTCAGTTATAACTGATAACTATTATAACTGACCAGTTACCTATGTGTATGTGTGGTTATTTTGGTGTCATTTGCAGGTAATTGATTCAAAGTGAACATGGTGAACATCCATGTGTAATGCTGCGCTCAAATTGGATTTTGCAGATTTATTGACTTATCTGTCTTGCTGTCTTTGGATGGCAGCAGGGATTTAATGAACCAGTGTTCCTGCTTTAACCATATAAAATTATTATTTTTGATATTTAAACACATCTACTAGTTGAAGACTGTTTAATTAAAATTGTTTATTATCATTCAATTTTGCGGCACATTTGCCTCGAGTGTTTAGTTTTCTCTTTTTGACAATTATCAAATTGGATTTCTGATGTTGGTTCTGAGACGTAGATATTTTTAGCACAACGTCCAAGACCTCATTTTCACCAAAATGCCATCAACTGGCAGTCCACTGCCTCATCTTATTGACATTTCAAGGTCAGGAAAATAATAAACTGCAGGACACAGGCCATAATAATATGTTGCTAATCAATTAACCATGTTAGCAGCTCTGTGAGGACAAAATATGGTGTGGAAATATATCCCCAGTGAAAAACAAAAATAAAATAAGAAGAAGTTAGCAAATTACGATGGCTACTTACGAAAGGCAGGATGCACCACCTGAGCAGCTCTTTTGCGTCCACCAACCACCCCATAGTACCAGAGCACCATCTTCAGGCAAGAACAGGTAACGAAGCATAGGAACGTAACGCCTCAAAAAAGCACTAATATTATAACAATACATTCGTCACATTATCACGTCACATTATCACATCGCAGTGTTCGAGACCTTCATCTAAAACCAGAGGCCTCGAAATGTGTTCGGTGGAAAACAGCCACCATTGAGAAATGGATAAAACTCAATAGATTGCATTAGTCTTTTTACTCTGACTATTCGGTTTAATGGCATCAGCTGTAATTTCCAAGAATAAATTGAAAGATCTCCGTGTCCCTTTCTATATATCTCTATCGTGCTATCTTTCATTTATGAAATCTGTCCACACTTCTTTTCCGAAGTGGCAGTTTGATTGTGGCTGTTTTCTCACTAGAAAGTGTCTCTATGGCTTTTACTGTCCATTAAAGCACATTGGACTTGACATGTGTTAATGATAAGGACTGTCTCAGCTTAATGGCTACTACCACAGGTCTAGGGCTGTCAGACTGTGAGTGTCACATGCAGAATGAATTCATAAAAGGTGGCTGCTTTTAGCGATGCGTGCTGACACGCTGAAGAATGATTCCATTAAGTCAGATGTATACTACACGGAGGGCAACTGCATTTGTCTACAGGTGTAAGTTAGGGTTATTAAAAAAGTGAGTATTCTTCATTAGGCACAGAAAAGCAGACCAAAATATTGTTGTAATGAGACGTCAAACTTTTTTTTTTTAAGTTTTATGTTATTTAATTAATAAATACACCTATCCACAGCACATTTGTTTTATGAGAGAAATACATAATTTCAGTATGCGTAATAAGAAAACCAGTGCATGGGTTTTTCCACCCTAGCTTGGTGTGGTGTAAGCCCCTTCTACCGCAGTCCTTTTTATTACTAACTCCGTGTGCCATTTCTTATTATACTACCCAGATCCCAAACATCCAACCATCATGAGTTGCTAATGCATTGTCAAGACATAATCCCTCACTTGCTTCCCTAAAACACTGACAATGATTGAACGTGAAAATGTACAAATTTTCATTAGCATCACCCAAACTTAATAAATCCCTAATTGCAACAACGGCGCAGTCTTTGCCAGCGCAAATGTTATTAAGGCTTAAGAGAGGTACTGATAAAGTCGTCTTTCACCCTGAACACTGCCTCACAGGCAGCCAGACACCTTTGTTGCATGTCATACCCATCTCTGTCTCCCCTTATTTCCTGTCTACCTCTTCACTGCCCACTATCCAATAAAGGCAACAATGCTAAAATAATAACCTAAAAAAAAGAATACATGACATGCAGCCTGAATCTTAAAAAGATATGCACTGCTTTAACCACCAATCAAATGGCTAGGATTAGCTGGTAGAGGTTAAGGCTTGGTTTAGGGCTACAATAGGAGTTTCTAGCCAAGGAGAAATGTGTGAATGCTGTTTGAGTGGATCAGCTCATGAAAAGAAACGTCCTTATGTTGACGTCAAAGTCATAACGTTTCAAAGGTTGTTGGTACAGTATTGACTACAACAAGGTCTTACGTGCTCAGGTAGAGAGATCTGCATGGAGTCAGAGTGCTGGTAGTATAAAGGTTTAATACTAAAAACAATGACTGAACATAATAACAATAATTCATGCATTACCTTAGTCAGTACATTTAGAAAATCACTAACCCACTTCTTGGAATAGGCTAAGGAAATGCAGGCTGCAGCTTGTGCGTATGATGCTTGCATGCTTATGATATTGCTTGTGACTTTGAATGTATAGTGTGTATCTAAAGAGCCAGAGCAGTACTTTGCATACTGCTATTACAATTACAAAATATAAGTAAGCACTCCCAGCCTGAATTGCTCTTCCTGATCTGATATCTAATATAAGACACACAATCACATACTCCTCTTAGAGTAGATTCTTTTTTTTTCTCCCTCCAGCTACATTTCTTCTTATATAGACGCGGACTGTTTCTTTGTTGTGCATTGCTGCTTCATCTCTCCCCTTCGAGTCTGCAAATAGAAGAGCCTTATAACGGAGGGCAGATGTGGAAAGTAAAACAAAAAATTAATATGCATACTTCAAGCTTGTAAAGGGATTTACAGTAAAGCTGCTTGAGGTAGTGTTTCTATGTAAACATGACCAAAGCTGCAAGACGCACAAGAAGGCTCAGTAAAGATGAGTCACATAATTATTCCTCATATGTTATTTTATTGTTTTATTATTTTTCAAGTCAATAGCACTTTGCAGGGCTAAAAATGGGTGTAACAGTCCTAATTGAAATGTGATCATATGCAGATGTGCTGTTCTTTCTTAATGCTACATGGATTAAGTAATGACCTCTCATTGTCATAACTGCTAGACTGTGCGACAGGTAATTAAGAGTGAGCTGGAGTGTCAGGGGGTTGAAGTTCAAGCACCTCATAATTCTTTATTATCTGCACAAAGCAGATATTTTCCCTGAAGTGATGTCCTTTCTGTGCTTCTTCGCATGGACATTTTTTCAACACACACACACAAGTTTAGTGCTTTGCCGCCCTTCTGTTCTCTCCAGATAAAACTACAGAGGTTGGACTGGTGGGTTGATGTAGTTTCTTTCCTTGCTAATGTGACAATGATCTATAAGACTATACCTAAGAGCCAGTTACCTTAGTTTAGGTAAAACTCCTACTTACCTAAACCTCTAAAGCTTGGTAATTAGCAGATTATATTTTATAACCCAGGAGTCTCCAAAGGTTGCCTGGCAACTGGGCAACTGCTCAAAGCCAAGAAATAAGCCGGCACATACCCCCCACCCCCACCGTAAAACAGCAAACTTGTCACACTTTCTTTTTATACTACACATTAAACAAATGATATGTATCATTGAGTTAGAACTGCTAGTAGGACGATTTTTATGACCATATGGTGTGTCCAGTGCTAAGATAAAATCTGGCTGGTGGCTGTAGCCTTATATTTAACAAACAGATAGGAAAATTGTCTCAATCCTATTAATCATATGCTTTAAAGGACAAGTTAGACAGTGTGGAGAATGCACTCTCATATGTGTCTGTTCACGGTATGGTCTTAAAAGAATATCTGGGTACTTATATATATATACTGGTTCATGTGCAACATCGCTAAAAACAAAACACCAAATGGGATTTCCGTGTCTTTGTTATTTGGCAAAATGTTAAAATAAGATTAGTGCTTGAGTGAGTGCTCAACCTGTATACCCTAAATAAATCATGCTAGTACTTCTAATCTTTCTCTTTTGGACGGACATATTGGATGTAGCTCTTGGCAGTTCAGCTGCTGTGAAAGCAACTACTTGCATTCAAACTTTGTTCTCTCTTATTTCACTCATATTTTCTTTCACACTCTTACTCTGTTCATTTGCTGCTTCCTGTCTGCCTTTGCCTTTTTCCCTTTCTCACCCTCTATCTATCCCCCCCACCCTCTCTCTCTCTCTCTCTCTCTCTCTCTATCCCTCTCTCTGTTCTCTTTTCTCTTGTTTCCTTTGAAGTGCTAAACAATGAGAGGGCTACACTCTGTGTTAAGCTCATAGGGAAATCCAGGCTGAAACTGCATGGCACAGTGCATCGCAGCAGAATCTCGGGACCACGGGGGATGAGAAAGGAAAAGCCAGCATCAGAAGTATTGTCAGCATGCGGTGACAATGACAACGGCTGCACAGAACCTTTATTCTCCGAGTCGTCACCAGGCTACATCAGCACAGCATGGTTGAACACAATGGCTAATTTTCAGAGAACATGCCTATCTTTCTTATTGTTGAACCTTGACAACTGTCCATCTCTTGACAAGATGAGCATGGGACTATCAGGGTGTAATTATGGACACAAGAAGATTTGCACATCGAGACCCTATTGACTATAATAAATGAGTTCAAGCATTTCATTAGCAAGGCATGTCAGAGCCTATAGGAGCAATACAATTACTTGTCCTTCCATTGTCTTTGTCTTTCCACTCCTATATTTGTCTCTCCTCGCATGCAGCACAGACTCGTTCATACAGTGATGAATGCTATTCATTACTAAAGGATGGAACGGGAAATGGAGCAAAATGCGTGCTTTAGGAAGCAATCCGTGACTGGGGCATATGCTATTGACTGCTGAAGCTTCTGAGACATGTGTTTATCCACTCCCACATGTTTTCTTGAAGCAACCTCACAGTTACTCAAATTATGCTGCATGCACCACACTCTGAAATATGATATGGTTCTTCTCCCCTCCAATTTTCTCTTTTTTGTCATATTCACACATGTTATAATTGCATTTCTTGAGTCAATCTTTCTCATATAATTCACCCTCAATCAACTACTCCCAATGTAAGCAAATGCCTTCCTGTTTTTCATAGTGACTGATTCCACACAGGGATTCGTAATGACACCTTGACATGGAATTTTGTTGGGTTCATATCTGTGTAGAAATACCATATGTATCAGATTATTAGATTTTTCTCAGCAGTGATGTTTGTTAAGGACCTTGTGAAGCACGCAGGTAGAAGACTGCTCTGCATTTTTCTTTTGCTGTTTAATTTGTCTGATTGGTGGTGAACAAGTCTTAAGGTCTCTCGGTGCAGCTTGTTTTTCTCTTCGTGTTCCTACAGTTGAATATTAGAAAGTATGAATGATGTATGTGCAGAGTTTGACACTGGAAGGACGTTTTCATATTCATTTACTGAAAGTGGAAAGGTTTTCTGTGCTCAGTGAAAATCCAATTTTAAAGGGTGGTCTTAAAAGCACGATTTCTGACATCACAAATATTTTGTAAAGGTCCGATACTCAACTTACACAAGAGTGATGTGAAACCGTCCAGTGCGCATACACTGAGAATGGATGTGACGTAGGACATCTTGTATCCAGGAGGAAAACCTTTGATTTGAAATATATTTTCATTTTTATAGATTCTGGAAATTTAATGAGGGAGAATGTGAATAAGATAATTGAATTTTTCTCATGAACAAACCCTATCAGAAACAAAATATTATTCAAAGTACAGTATTTTACATATATATCTATTTTAAAACATGCATCTTTTTTGTCAAACACAGATATTGTCCTGAATATGTTTAGCCTAGCTTTGATCCAGGCTTATATATTAGTCCTACATGACATTTCAGTCAGACGTGTTTGATTTATTTTATTTGTTATAGGACAACATGGTGACAATACAAAATGACTAGGATATATTTACTGCCCCTTTAGGCACCAAACAGTTGAATTTTGTTTCTTCTTATTTGCTAAAATACCACACCAAGCTTGTGTCAGTAAAATGGAAGGAAGTGACACCTCTAAAAAGTGTGTGTTTGGGTTCATGCATTTTAAAGTGTTACTATTTAGAGAGCAAAATATGGGAGATGGGAATGGAAATTTAAACAAACAGCTACTGCATCTGATGTATTGCTGCAGACTGACCACTGCAGCAGAGGAAATCTGAATTTTAACATATTGGAAATGCAGGTGTGAAATCTGCTATACTAATTGCATTAGTGGACACACACAGAGGAAATTATGCTTTACACAACTTTACCTGTCTGTCCAAGTGTTTGGTCATAAAGCAATTGGACTAATTCAAATGTTGACCTGACTATAGCACTGATGAAACAATTAAGGGGTCATCAAAGTTATTAGTGAACTCCTGACTTTTCCCTGGTGCCACCAGCAATAGTGTACCCAGTGCTGCCCACTTGTGGGCAGAAGTTCCACATTCAAGTATATGACTTCTGAAAATTCCCAAAACTATCCCACTTGTATCATACTAGATAACAAGGATGTGACTGTAGACTACAGGACTGCTGCAGGCTATATGCATTCACTGTGCTTAATACATATTGATCAAGAAGTAACACTAGATTTTTTTTGTTACTTTGTTTGTTAATTATGTGTCCATATGAAATTTATGGAAAGAAGAAAGTCCTTTTTGTTTCCAGCCTTTGTGTTAAACAAAGCTAAATAGCAGTATGACAATTTAATTAGATTTTGATGCTGTTACACATATATTAAGGTCAACATTAAGGTAGAGTTTATTATACACAAAGACAGAATGATCCTAGAGACAGTAAACTTCAATATAAACAGCATAACAACAGAGAGAACAAACTTATGTTTAGTGAGAAATGGTAATTGTAAAAATTGTTCACCGTTACTACATCTCTAGTTAATAGTAAATATTATTACGAAAAGGGTTCCTTGAATGACAGATTTGCATATATTAGTACACTGATTAAATAAACACGCACACAGTATTTTACAAAATGTGTTTTTTTTGATTGATTGATTATTGATTGATTGTGTATTGCAGTTTGCTTGAGGCTGGGGTTTCACAGCAGCAACACTGGGCTGTTCCACCTCATCATTCACAAACAACGAGCAAATAATGCGCACTGAGTTATGACTCAAATGTAGCAAAATATTTGCTAATTGAGGAGTATAATGCGAGACTCATGCTTAGCTTGTGTAACACTTTGTCATGCACAAACTTACCTTTGCCTGTTCTTCTCCCAGCGTGTTTGGGCGAAAGCATTCCCTGGGTGCTCGTACACTTTTATTACTATTATTAGTTCCGGGAAGGTACAAACAAACGGGAAGTGAGGAGAGGGAAATTCAGTTGTATTGTTTGCAAGATATTTGTTGGTATTTACTGGGTTTATATTCGGGTGTGTACATATTGGAAGGTGTTGTTCCACATCACCCTGGACTAGTGATTCTCTTCATTTACTTCCCTTGACCGGTCAGGCCTTCTAATAATGATATGTGTGACCAAGTACTAGTAGCAGGAACCTTCACACATACCATACACAACAGTGTGACATTTTACACAGTGTAGTTCTTACAGTGTCCACTGTACTGAATCTCTTAAACAACAACGCTGAGCTTTAGAGTGACCTATAGTAGGCTATATTGTTAAAATATTATAGGATGAACATAAAAGAGTGCCTTGGTCCAGAAAATCAAACACATTAGACATCGATCAACCTGATGAGGAACTGATTATGTCTATTATCCAGCCAAGCTAATAATTGTGCTAAAGGTGACAGAAATATATTGTGGAACATACAGGCTCCATCACAATTCAAGATCTCATCCAGTACAAAGCCTTGCATTAGACAAACCGAGGTGTTTGTAGAGCAGTTACTGTATGCATCATTGCACAGACGTGTGGGAGATCGAAGGAAGATTATTTGCGAAAGTTATTATGAAAAAACGCTTATTGATTGCGTAGATCATTTTTGCTTTTGTTCTCTTACCCATTGTGTGCATGTGTATTTGTTTCTATCAAATATGTAATGAAGTGACAGACGTAATGTGCATAATAAATCCTGTTCTTTGTCTCTTTTTGCTTTATAGGTGTGTGTGAATTTGACTAAAGGGAGAGATGTGGTGTAATCACAGGAACTGCAATCAGGTATTTCTCTCTGGGATTTTAATTTTTTGGTAATCTGTAACGGATTCTGTCTGTGTGTTATTTTGCGTACATGCATGTGTGGATCCTCTGTGTGTCCGATTCAGTCCGTCAGTTACACTGGTGGACCAGAGTGGGACATCCCAGAGACATACTGAGTTAGACAGGATAGACCGTTGAGGTTTTTAGAGCACTGCTTTGCTATGTTTTATTGATGCCCCTTAGATGATTCACCCTGACATCTGCTGCTGCTCTGTCTTAAGCAAATCTCTTGGCGTCATAAAATTGCTTGTCCAGGGTCCAACTGGTAAATATTTAAGGGGTCCCCACATAAAGGTTGACCATTCCCTAGATAATCAGCGGCCCAGATTGAGTACTCCTTCAGAGAACTTTACTGTTATTCAGGGTTACCAAGGTATTACTTTAAAGCTATATTAGGTTATTTCTTCTACAAAACAAACTCACAGCAACAAACATTTAAGCCAGTGTGACACACCAAAAATGAACTGAAAGAGGCTTAGAGCCGCATAGATCTGCAATCTGTAGAGTTAATTTCCTGTGGGATTCACAGTCCAAGCAATTATTTCACATTACAGGGAATCATTAGATGCATTTCCACCCTCCAGTTTTTATGAAAATGTTCCATTTGGGGAAAAAAAAGAGCTTTAAACAAGTGTGTCATGAATGGTGTATTGATAAAAACAAAATGCTGAAAGCATGACGTACATGAAGTATGTAAGATAAACGTCACTCGAGCATCCACTTCACTGAAGGATAGATGAAAACATCAGATCTGCATTGACCAATGAGGACACTGTAACCTTTCTCAAATTAATACATTTAAATATATCACTTATTTGTGCCCTGTTCCTTTACAATAATCACAATAATTCTACACTGTATTTATGAAGCACTTTACATGGTACTCATAGACACAATACAGATTAAGTTAAAATGATCATAGAAAACAACATTAAATATATATATATATATATATATATATCATACACTAAAAGCTAAAAATGTATAGCATAGAAAACAACACACTAAAACATATAACACACAACATTAATCACATATCAAAAGCTATTCTGAAAAGCAGGAAGCATGTCGCCTCAGGTTCAACGCTTGGTCCTGAGTGGTGGAGACAGGAGGTTGGCATCAGAGGAGCGGAGGCTGCAGGATGGAGAGTGGCAGTGGAGCAGGTCAGTGAAGTAGGAGAGGGCCTGGTTATGGAGGGTTTTGTGAGTGAGGACAAGGATTTTGAATTTGATCTATTTGGGGCAGAGAGTCAGTGGATGTTCTGGGGGACCAGGATCAGCAGCAAATAAGGAATGATGGGCAGAGATGAGATATGTTTATAACTGTTTATCTCAATGTGTCCAACTCAGAGTATTCATATAGTAGTGAGTGGAGAGTTGCATTAATTAGCATTTTCTTTTGGAGATTTTGGTTAAAATCTCCACTACATTTAGATGGAATCTTTACATTGGCAATATTCCTTTTTAATGGAGCTGTACCTATGTATTCAGGTGTGACTAAAAAGATGAGTCAAAGCTTATGAAGTGTTTGGCCTTGACATTAAGGACACTTGACAGTTTGCTGCTACAAATGATCCCCATGTCCATTATTGTCTCAACAGAATCTCTATTCACCATGATGATTCTGTCCTTTTGTGTTGCTCAAAGGGCAAAACCAGCAGCACATCTCGATAGTCAATATCTTTATCCCGATTGGGTGGAGGGAGGCGTTTAGAAGACAAAGCAGTCAATTCGGCAGGAACTGCTGCCTGTGCAGATGTCATGAGTACACATTGGGTTTTTTTTTTTCTAATAAATAATAATAAAAATATAATCCTGGACTGTTGAAACAATTAATGTACAGTATTTTATAACAATGTAAACAAACATTTGCATTCATTAAAAAACAGATGTGACTGACATAAAACTCAGTGTTACCCATGCTAGACAGCAACAGAAACGACACACCACAAATTGACTTTGGTTTTTTTTTTTGCATAGTAACAATAGCTCAGTAAAGCACAGCTCTGTGTCTATGCTGGAGGATGTCACACTCAAACTCAGATTGATGCAATTATCGACAAAACTATTATACTCAGGTTTTAGCTGAAATTTGTCTGGCATACAATCCTTGTCCCACTGTAATTAATGGCAGTTTTCTTTTTTTTTTTCTCCTGGGAAGAAGGAAATAATAGAGGCCAGATGCAAATAAGTACTTACATGTCGATAGTTTGAATTTCTTCGGGTGTGTGTGTCTCACTTTCTGTTCTGTTTTTAACTGTCTCATTCACGGTCTCTCGGATTTCAGATGTGTCTTTGTTGTGTAAATAGGAAAAGTCTTTTGGTCCACCACTTCTGAAAATAACGGGCCCAGTAACACACATATACACACATGTGTACACCCAGATAGACGTTGCACATAGTTTGCACAGGTTCATAGTTTGTATTTGAACAGAAGAACAAGGAGGAGAGAGAGAGAGATGGGTGGGATAAGCAAAAAACGCAGCAGGGGAGGAAGTGGGGCATGTACCACAGCGTAGGGATATACAGTATAGTGTTTGGAGCATATAGGCAACGTTATACTCAAAGATGGGATGTGCAGTCAAGCACAGTTGCAGATGGTGCCACGATGGGGGTTGTGATCACGGACTGGACATACAGGGGGACCTTAAATGAAATCACAGTTGAGGTCGCACCTGTGGCTTCAGCTCAGTGGCCTTAATTGAAAAAAACACTGTATGCCTATAAAACATTACAGATGAGTCTGTGACGGTACCATTTGTTTTAAGGGCATAAAGCCTTTCCAGTATCACTGGCTTCATCCCGCTCATCTCATGATTAATCACTTTTGTCTTTAAAAACATTGAAATAGAGGAGAGAATCCAATACAATGCTTTTTCAAAGCTTTACTGTAACACTAATAATCTCCCTCCTCACTCAAGCCCCAAATCTCCCTGACAAAACAGTAATCACTGCACAGTTTCCCCTGCCTCACATCCCTTAATGGAATATTAAAAACTGTGGCATGTTTATGACTGTTGTTTCACTCATCTTAAATTTAATTTCAATGTTTTCAGTGGGCAGAACATAAACAGCAGTTCAGGGAGATTGTGCTCTCTGACAGTGTGGCCAGTGTGTATTTGTGTCTGTTTGTTGGTATCCTGGAGCCTGTACTACATTGACCTGAAAGTCAGTTTTAACAGAATCAGGAAACATACAACACAAGGGAAATGTGGGTGCAGAGCACACAGCAGAATTAAATTATCTGGAATAATGTCTTTGTGTTTCTTATTTGTAGTGAAGGTCACCGAAGGTCCCTGTGTATTCGGAAAATGTCTGTGATTAGGATATTTCATTCGGTTTTTTATTCTGCATTCTGTGTAAACCAGACATTGGAAAACAGCAATGAAGCAGAGATTTAAATCTTTCCGAAATTGTGGTGGCATGTGGAAAGGAAGTGAAAATCTTGTCCAGTGACACAGATTTTCATTACACTTGTGCTTCTACTGCGTCGAAGAGAGCGCTGTGTATTCTAAAAAGTGCATTTGTTTGAAATCCATAAGTAATCAAGGGCAAAGCAACAGAATGAGTCTGACATTGTTTGTCAACATACCATATTTTAAATTGTCAATTGTGAACAGCTGACACACTGCCATTCAGTGAAACTCACAATCCCCCCTCATGGATGAACTCAATATGTTCTTATTTTGCTAAGAAGCATGAAAAGATGATGACTAAATGCAAAAAAAGGAAAATGAAACAGAAAACAAATAAGTGTACGAAAATATCATCAGACTTGCTTTGAATTTCAATGTCTTAGCTAATTGATTGTAATTGTTTTTTCAGTTTGTCACAACTTAACCACACATATATATTTTTGGGTTGTTTTTTTGTATCAAGACATCTAGTCCGCTTCTGTATGTCTATTTATACTGTCTGGGGTGAAAGGGTATATTCAGGAGACACACTATGACAAGTAATCAAATGGAGTCCATGCTACTAAGCCAAAAGCTATGATTAGGGCCAAATTCTAATGCACTTTCATTTGCTGTTTACCTGACAGCTGTCTGTCTCCCAGCCCATTCTGCCTTCAGTGTATTCTGGAAGTAGCACCTATGGAGTGTTTTAAAATGGGCCCGCTCCACCACCTTCAATTTCAATCTGTCACATCACCTCTGTTTGATCACCTGTGTGAAAAATCATATGTTATGTGTATTATTCATCACACACATGCATTAACACACACCCTACACACAGGAAACGGGAAAAACACGTGAGCAGCGGAAATGAACTTGCAGCTGCCACTCACGAGTGTTTGTAGACGGAAATCACAGAATTAATTCATAGATGAAGTTTGTGCTCCTGAGTGGCACAGCTTTTATACAGGTAGAAATACAATTTCTACATAGAGAATAATGTAAGACAAGCTCATTTGGCTAAATTCAGCTAATCTGGAGTCCCTTTATGATTTGTCAGGGGCTATTCGACTACTTTTTGTCTTAATTGAACACAGTCGATATTTAGTGCTGTGCATGCTGGGCACACATGTCAAGGGCATTTTTCACTGAAGGGAAGTTTTATAGCTTTTGTTTTCACCCCCATTCTCTATATAGCAGTTACTTCTTTATCTTAGCTCCATCTCAGTCTTATCTCCCAGTAGCATCTCCATCCTTTATCTCCTGCATCTTATCTGCAGTGCCAGACACAAGGACTGGCAATCCAAACAGATAAAGGGACAGCAGGGCTAACAGAATTAGGGAGAGGAGGGGAGATGGTTAAAGAGAGTGAGGGAAAGAAATATTCAAAGTTGTAGGTGTGTCTATATAAGTCCCTCTCTCCTTGGTAGAACAGCCTGAAACTGTTACTTACAAAGAGTGTAATTTTAATCATTAAAAGATTTTCTATTTCACAATGAAAAAAGTATTTTCACAATCATAAATTCAGGCAAGACTTTAGAACTTTTTGCACACTGTCTAACTTGCAATTATCTGTTTGGATATTGATTTGCACTGAGTAATACAAGATACAATCCCCACTCTGTGCACAAGCTCCAACACAATCAGTGCCCCTACAAAGCATTCGCTTTGGCACTTAATTGATCCTAGATTACACCAATTGTCAGGTTTTGATGGCTAATAACAACATAATTCGATTCTATCCGAGTTGAAAGTTATAAGTCTCAGCTAGAGAAGTCAACTGCTCTTATAGGTGCTAATGGACTCTCCAGAGGTCTGGTTGCCTCTGGTCGTAAAAGTAATAACCTACCTGTGCTAGCTGTCAAAAGAGCTTTCTCCCCAAGGTTGCCAAGGTGCACTCTGAAGGAGGGGATGAAAAGGCAGGAAGGGGGTAAAGAAAAAAAAAACAGTATGAAGGAACATTTTCATTACAGCCTTTAGTGTTGGTTTCTATAGCCTCTGGGATTCCTAGTAACAGATCTGGTGCTAGTGCTCTGGTCCCTGTGTGTTCCAATTATCAAACCCCTTTAACTTCTATGCTCATATGAGCAGCCCAAAGATATCATGTCTCATGAGGATTGGCTGTCACACTACTGTAGGACCACTGGGGAAAGAATTAAAACACATTACAGAAATGACCGTGCAATTGTTTTCATTTCAGTTGCAACCAGTGTACATATTACTATTACATACTATTACACTATGAGTTTATTCCTAATTAAAAGTAGTGAATTGCATATGCCAGATGGACACAATGACTCTAAATGAAAGCTACATATCTGCTGTAAATAGGCAAATGTTTGTCATATGTATGTGTTGATAGTTGCTGCCAACAAGTAGCCAAAAAATTTCAGGTTTAAAAGCTGATATACATGGCTGAACCTTCTGCTTGTTTCTTAGTTTGATTGTGAAGATTGACCTGATTGTATATGTGTAATACCACTCGAAGATTTACCACAAGCCTTTTCACACCAAGGATGATTTCTCATGCAGTAATAAACTCCTGGTTTCTACTATAAATACTTGCACGGTGGCTCAAATCTGCAACCAGTTACACATTTTGCATAATTCTGCACTTTCAACTTAATTAAATTCTCAGATGAGCTTTTGCATTTAAATACACATTCTCACATTGCTGACGCTGAATATTTCCTACCTCAGTGAGGAGCAGGGAAACACCATAACATGTTTTGAACAAACGACTCAGTTGTTTATTTTTTTTTTTTTTTAAATCCATCCTCTGTGCAGACTTAAGCCCATGTATATTCTGTGCTAAAGTGGTGAGTCAGCTGCATTGCTCTGGCCTCTCAACCCCCCCTTTCACATTTTGATTAGAATCACACTTAAATTAGTTTAATCATAAACTCTGGGAACCCTGTGCTGTTAAAAAAAAAAAAAAAGTCAGATTATTAACTCTGATTTATTTCACTTGGTAGTATCCGTTTTCTCTTCAACTCATTTTCAAACATCTGAGTATTTATTACAATTGGCAGGTTACAATAGGACATAATTGTCTGTATTGATGCTGTTGTGCCCCGTTATCCCTGAAACGCTCATCTGCTCTCCATGGCTCTTTAATTCTTACTCTCTCTCTCTCTCTCTCTGTCGCTCACTTACTTTCTCTGGACTCTCTCCCTTAAACACACACACAGAGGTCCTGTCTCATTGTCATTGTGACCTCCCTCCATCTCTCCCTTTTGCTTGCCTGCTGTCTCAGTTGCACTGACCTCTCAATATCACACGAGCTGTCAATGCCAAACTATGAATGTCCCTTGACACTTATTCGACTCGGGCTCCCTTCGGCATTTCCATTTGCACAGAACCAATTTCAATTTTTATAGTGGGTCAGGTGGGGGCAAGAGTAAGGCCTATAGTCAGAATAAGCCAAAGTTGACGACAGAGAAACAAGGGCCCTAAGCAGAGTTATGTGTGTTTTCAGTGTGTATGCCTTTGTTTGTTTCCTTGAAAGGGTGGCTCATTCAACCATGAAGGCTATTTGAACGCACCTTTTGGCATATCTGCCATCTCAACCTAACTACCTGCCATCCTTTAAATGGCGTGGCAGGTACACATATTAACTTGTCAAAAGCATTTCATGGATATTGTTCTTATTTTACTTAGAGAAACAGGCCTATTTCATAACAATAAACATAAAAAAAAAAAAAAAAAAAGATAATTAACGTAAGGACTCATGGCAGGCAGTTCACCAGTAGGAGTGTGTGTAGTGCTCTTGTGCTACTATACAGAGCAGGCTCTCTTTCAGCACCATGTACAGCACAAAATAGTGTTAGAGGCTGCCTGCTGCTCGCATTAGTGTAACTATGGATAGCTAACGCCCCTCTCCCCACACACACACTCACCTTTCAAATATTACACTAGTATTTATTTTTTTATGAAGATGTTGGTTGGAGCTCAGTTGTGTGCATGTATTGCAACACGCCGCAACACTCAAAAAGCAAGGCTTCCCCATCGTACCCTAGAATTCCTTCACACATGGTGTCACACACCAGAATGTCTGCAGGTTGTCCTCGCATCTTTGAACCTGTGGTACTTGGCACAGGACTGCCTGTGCAGAAAGAGACAGAGAGAGAGAGAGAGAAGCATTTTTCAGATTTTTGTCCGTTCCATTATATTGACAATCTCAACTAAAAACAGGACAAGTGATGCATAAATTGAGGGCTAGTTGCAGGGCTAAGATCGAGTCCTCAGCTGTTTTGCAGCTCTACGTCTGTGTTTCTGTGTGTGAAGGCAGATCGGCACTTCTGTGTGCGTGTAAATACTTTCCACGGTGTTGCCTACAGGGAGCTCACTGGCAGATGATTTTGGGACTGAAAAAGTGAATGCATACACACAATCCGGGGAAATGACGCTTCAACAAGAAGAATTGTTCAATTTGTCCCAAGTGAAAAACAATATTCAAGATGAGGCATACATTTGTGTAGTGTGAGCATCGTCTTGCTCTGCATTTTTTTTTCCCTCACAAGGCTTGTAGCATCACTGGCATTGCTTTGATGAGTTTGTTGACAATATGCTTTAATATTTCACCTTAGAGAAGCAAAGCAATATCAAAGAGATTTCAGAAAGGAACGAAGCATCCAAGGAATTGTGTTCATTTTCTGCTCATCCAAGTATGACCACACTCTCCTAGAAATGGGCCTCTGAATGATTTATTGTGCCATTGATTCAAAGAGCACAGAAAGAAGCACACACCACTAGTCAACGCGTTCTCAAATGAGGAGGAAGCATCGGCTCACTTGCACTTCTTTCCCAGATCTCTGTTGACTGGGTTGTTGTTGGAGTCACGTTGGTGGAATAAATTGACACTTTTAAATAATGTTACAGATGGCATGCAAGCAATTACCCGAACAGTGTCTATCCTAGTTTGAAAACATCCAGTCCCCCCTTTGAAAACAAGTCGCATTGCAACATTTTGATAACCCCAAACTTTAGAGAAAATTTAATGGGTCGGTGAAATTCAAAAAGTAAACAATGCACCTTCGACCCCCCCCCCCCCCCCAAAAAAAAAAAAAAAAAAAATAAACACTTGCTGAAGCCATCAAATGTAAGAAAAGGAGGCAGTCATTGAGAATAATTAAATAATTTCCACGTATCTTTCACTGCAGGAACTTTACTTCTGCTGGGCAAAATCTGTTTCCTGAGGTTTAAAGAAGTGACTGGAAGTGCTATATTAATGCAATGTCACTAATAGGAATTATTTTCCCTGAAGATGACTTGCCAGCTTAGTGATTGAACCCTGAACTGAATACAAATAAGCAGTGTGCATCATGTATAAAGGGACCCTCAGGCTTTCCTGGTTGTAGAGAAAATAAAAGTACAAACACTGATACAACTCTGAGCATTCTCAGAAGAATACATTGCACCTCAAAATCAACTTAAATACTTCGGGTTATATAAGTATTTCAATTCTGCATGATTAGTTTTAAAGAGAGAAAGCTTTGGAAGTTTTAAATTAATTATGTAGAAGCCAATTCTTTCTAATAAAAAGAGTGTTTTCATACATATAAACATTATTAGGGCAAACATACAGATACTTGATGATATGAATAGTCTGTTAATTGCTAGTTATGAAACCTTATTAGACAAGTGTCTGCAGTCATTGTTACGTTTTTTTTTTCCTCACTCATTCCTTTCTCATTTTTACTGATTAAGTGTAAGATGCCAGCACAGACACATACAGTCACACATATCCCTTTAATACACACACAACGCACATACACACAAACCTGGAGATATATATATTGTGCTGGTTTGGTGATTTCTCACTAAACGGACTTAATTTATGGGGGAGGGGGACTTTTTTCCCAAGAGTAGCATATCCTTTAATCAGTGTCTTCCCTCCTGCCTGAACCCTGGTCCCTCTTTTTCCTCTGCAGCGACAGGATGAGAGGGAGAATTAGCACTGTGACAGGGCCTGAATATTAGAGAGCTTTTGCTCAAAGCCTTTTTCATACCAAAAAACAAGCTAGGCCAAGTAGAGGTAGTGATGACTTAACCAGGATTAGCTCTTCATTCTCATTCTGGGCATATGCATTCCAGTTACAGGGCTATTTTTATACAATTCTAGTTTGGCATTTCCACGAGTGATGAACAGACTAAATATGTAATTATCTTGTCCTGATAAAAACGTGGTGCATGTCAACAATGACGGTATAAACAAAATGTGACTGCATTCTTTTGAAAAGGTAGTCACTACCTCTGCCAGTCTCAAACAAAATCTGACTTGATGCACTGTCTAATGAGCCTATAGTCCATAGTGCATTCATTCAATAAAGAGTAGTACTAGTACTAGTTAGTGGACATTCTCGCTGTTCTCAAAGGTCTGTTTCGCTCTGAATTATACATTGCAGTAGAATTATTCAGAGATAGTTCACCAACCTTTGATCCACGATACCCTGACATCCCTATCGTTGACACTTGTCATGTTCCCAGTGACTTCATTCAAACCGTTTTAAGCTATTATATAAAGCCGGATATTAATGATTTTATTATGATTTTTATTATGATGCAAGATGTGGATGTTCACCTTTGGTCTCTCTTCTTTTTCCTTTTTTATAGCCATGCTAGCAGCAGACCTCTATGCAGAGCAATGACAGTCTGACGGTTGGTTGGTCCGTTCAGCACTTTGGTCCAGGCTGAAATATCTACTTGAGGGATTATTCAATTAAATTTGGTACAAACAATTATGTTCCTCTCAGAATGAATTGTAATGACTTTGATGATCCACTGACTCCTCTTGTACCATCATCTGCCAAAACTGGCAATATTACCGTCAGAAATCAGCCTTTGAAGTTGTGTGTGTGTGTGTGTGTGTCTGCTTTTTTGAAGTCTTAATAGATACTGGCAAGTTGTTCATATCTCACCAAATTACTTCTGCTGCTTGATAAAGGGAATTTTATATTGTCAGAAGAATTGACTAAAAGTTTACTGCTGTTGACATGTCTCATGGAAACAAGACCCCCAGCTGTGTCTCTTGTGGCAAAGTTGTTTTATTGAATATTCCCTGCAACCTTTACTCAGGATTTATTCACCACAGCAGTTAATTAGACTATATTGATGGGAGGCTTTTTTGTTGTTGGTTAAGCCGGAGGGAAGAAAAGGCCAGTGATTGTTGCAAAGTGACAGGTGAATCATAGCTAACTGCCTCCAGTGTTGTTATATCTCAGCTATACTCTTACTGGGGCTGACAGACCGCACTAATGGATTTTACTCTGAAATAATTGACAACTGACAGTAAACAGTTTTTGTTTTTTTGTTGACCTCCAGTCACAAACTACTGGTTCACAGTTGTAAGAGAGCGACATTACAGTCCACACACTGTAATAAGTTATAGATTAGATTGACCTTCATGAGTGGGTTTGGTGACCCCCCCCCCCCTGTTTATCATATCCTGTTGAATATAATCTATCGCCTCAGGTGGTACATAGTCAGGTGCATATCTAGCAGATGTGTGGTGGGGGGAGGGACAACGGAGCATTAGCCGGGCTCACCTTTACTGACCGGTGTAATAAGATTACCTGCTTTACACGTCATGGTCATGGAGAGAAAGGAGGGAGGGAGAGAGAGAGAGAGAGAGAGAGAGACATAGAGAGAGAGAGAGAGAGAGAGAGAGAGAGAGAGAGAGAGAGCTGCTCCTTGCATTAGACCCACAGTGCAGCCTCGGGTGAAAAGTGTCGCTGTGTGGAGTAGAAGACACTGAGGCAGCCTAGAGCTCATGTGCCCATGTGAGGAGGCTGTAGGCTCCTGTGCCTATCCGAGAGGGATTTTGATTGAGTACTTCTGGAGGCAAAACATGGTAAGTCGTTTCATATTTTTTTTTTTGTATTCTGGACGACTGTAGTGATGTTTCAGGGGCGTTAATTGCCACATGGCCGTTTCGATACGCACGCGCAGTGGCCCAATTAATGTTCTCACTGCGTAATTGTCTTTTTTTTTGGTCGCGGCGTACGAGTTGGTTTCGGCTGCTCGGATTGCCAATATTTTCACCGTATCATGTAGATTCCCCGCCGTGAAATGACTAATCCATTGGCAAGGCGTAGTCATTCCACCTCAACTCTGCCCTGATCTGTGTCGTTAATCTCCAGAGGGGGGAAGTTTTCAAACACTGGATGAGTGCATCAGCGTTCACTTTGGATTATCCGAGGGTGATGTCCCATTAAAAGCATGTGATTGACTGGAAATGCAGGAGTTGTTGGTTTGACAGAACACTGACTGCGGCTGTTTATTTAATATTTCATTGAGCAATTCCTTTTGTATGAGACATACATTGTCCTTTTGTATTTTTTTTTTTCTAAATGAGGAAATTTCGACGAGGTTTTAATTTTTCACCCTCTGAACGTTGACAGCCGCACATATTAGTTGACTTTTATATATTGTCTTGTATGCATATCCTATCGAGGGGAATGCTGTAACTTGCATCAGTCTATTCACACGTCCACACTAGTGTACACTAAAAGAAATGTGTTTATTTGGTCGTGGAGTCTGTTTTTACATTTTAAAATGATTGCAGAATCTATTCATTTTAAAGTGAATGTCTCCTGATAGAGGTAGGTTATGACATCACATGCATGCACATGTGTACCGCCAATTACAGTAAGTGGTTCTCATGGTGTTTCTACCCCACATGTGTATGAGATCAATTAAAGGCATAAGATAATTAATTTTTTTCCAAGACAGCAATATTGATTATATATATATTCACCATTTCAAATGGATGTTTTAACAAAACCCTTAAAGCCCAGGTCTGCGTGTATGTGTATGTGTTTGGTTTAATATCAAAGAGTTAACACTGTCATACACTCTTTTTCAACATGCCACAAACATCAGTTGAACCCTTTTTTAAAGAATGTTAACTTTACATTACTGTGACTGTAGTTGTTCAGAGGTGCCCAAACAGAAGAATCATATTATAATAATCATCCAATTTGAATATGAATGATAAATGTTTTTTTGTTTTGTCATAAAATAGCTAAATTCATGTTGCATGTCATCTCATTTGTGTTTTTTCTGACATTTTGACATGTAAAAGCAGCAAAGAACAGGTGTAATTAATAACACTTATGATGGCTACTGTCTGTTTGAGTACCAGTTTCAGAGTGTGACACTTAAATGGAGTGGACCTCATTAATGTTATTAGCAAAACCTGTGGTTTTCCTGCTATGACGATTCAATTTTTGCTGTGGAAATGTATAAAATCTAGTTATTTTTTTTTGCTACTTTAAAGTAAAAAATACAGTGTGAAAATATCCAGAAAAAGCTTGCAGGTGGACCTTGAGTTAAGATGTTTCTGTCTAAGTACTTTCTTTGCAATATTCGTCAGTAATGCTTTCATAAATGACCCTTTTAGCTATAAATACCATTGTAGGAAGAAAATCAAAAGTAAACGCTTGTCTGAACCATAGATGAGCTCTCACTCATATATTTATAGGATATTCCACAGGTAGTTTAGATGCTTCATGGTGTTTCTAATTAACAGGCAGTGCAACTCCGTGTAATTAGACATCTGCCCCTGCATGTCAGGCAATCAACTTCAAATGGCCTCTTTACCATATGTTCACCCCGTTTGCGTGCGTGCCATTGTTTTTCTGCACACTTTGGTTTTTAGTTTGTAACTGTAGAAGGTTTATCTGTCACTTATTTTTTTAAATAATGATGTTCTGACAACATGTGACAAGTATGTGTAGTGTATATATATATATATATATTTATATATATATATAAAGAAATCACAATGAAATACCCTATACCGTATGTGAAAATGTATGAAAGGTTATGTGATATAGTATGTATTGCATGCTTTATTGAATTTACCTGATTATTGCATGTGAGGCATTCCCATCTCACATTTCACGTATAAACAGCATCAACATCAATTATTTTTTTCAGAAAATAAAATATATTGTGAAATATATCAACATGATTATGTAAGAAGACATGCAGTATACCGTGTAGCAATGCGGCTGATGATTATTTTCACTGTTTAATAATCTGCAGATTACTTATTTGTTTGGACTGTTAAATGTCAGACTGTAGATGGCATTGACTGTATTGGAATATGGATGTAGCATCTGTGACATCTGAAGGCTTGTGAAGGGTTTTAAAATTTGGGAATGGGTTTTCAGTTTTAGTCAGTTTCACAATGGCCTCTAAGACATTAATTAGAAGGTGTTAAATTATCATTAAATTCCTAATTTGGGGCGTTTCTTTGAGGGTTTATTAGTGGCCATTAGAGGAACTGCATATTAAGGCACTAAAGCACTGAAGCTTTGGTAGTCGCCACTTGATTGATATGAGGTTTTTAGTGCTGATATGAGTTTAAGGACTGATAAAAGGTGTATACCATTTTCATACTCATGATGAAAAACAGCTCAAGCTCAAGGCATCTTCTCTTTAAGTATTATTCGCGTGAACTAGAGATTATAAAATGCTCTGGTAACTGAAGTGAACCAGAGGGGATAAATTAAACAGTGATGAATTATCCTAGAAGTAATGACGAGGCATGCCTGCAGGGTGTGGCACGCACAGGTGGAAGTCAAAATGAGACAAATTGTTCCACTGGGTGGTCAGCCTTAACTAGATGTAGATCTATGTTATATGGTGGATTTCTATGTTATCTCAACATAGCATTGTCTTTCAGTATTGAAATACAACACTCAGCAGTCCACAGTTACACAGCTCGAGGCACCCCCTGCCTGGATTGCTTCGGGTGAGCAGTTTGCATTCATTTAGTCTTCACCTCTTTATTACATGCGCTCACACCAGGCAGAATGTGGATGTGTGAGTGTGTGTTTGTGGGTGATAAAACTGTAATTAACAAGGGCTGCAACACTCCCATGACTGACTAATGATCTCATCTTGTCTGTCGCATCAGCGCTTCACACAAAATGCATTTTCGGTGCTGTAACAAATAAGTCTGCGCCAACTTTGCAACCCTTGAGCGACGAAAGCAGAAAACAATCTATTTAAAAATCGGTCTAATTTTATAATTCTAATAAACCACTCGCAGTCAAAAGGTAAAGCAGGTGAGATTGTATGTATGTTTTTGTTGTTGTGAGGTCAACAAATCCCATAAAAAGACCAAAACTAGAGAAGTTAGTTGGTCTCTAGCCTATTTGTTCATACTGAAGATGTAAATCTTCAAAAACAGGTCAATAATGTGTGCATGAATACAACAATGTGTCATTTTGAAAAAAGTAATTTCCTGTAACAACTTGGAAACAAACACTTCTCAAACAGGAGTGATTATAGCATTTGTTGAAGACCGTTTCCTGCCACAGGTTTGGTGTACTACTGAGTATTTATGGTAGTGAGGACATGTATGTAGTATAGACTGTAATGAAAGTACATGCCACCCTGTGCAACACTGGGCTTCACTGATGCATTTTTAACAACAATGGAAGTCTATAGCAAAAGAAAACGGATATATTGTTCATTGTAAGTCCTATGGTTTTTTATAGGACTTGTTGACACTAAGAAAAATATACAGTATCGTCACTGTTTATCCTTTTGTTTATTTCAAATAGCACGACTCAATTATGTTGTTTTTATTAGGTGGTATATATTAAGTACTGTAGAAAGTGCAATACAGGTTATATCATATATTGACTATGTATTGTCCGTGTTACACCAGAACCAGGACCTGTTCAACAGCAGGGATGACAACGAGGTAAATAAAGGAATTAGAGGAATGGTTACAGGTTAGGATGGTAGAGCAGGGTTGGCTTTGATATTTCTAAATACAGTAGATCTGCATGCTTTCAAATTGTACATTTTTTACCTTCAGGTTCCAGAAGTGAAGAAACAAGATGAGTTATAAAAATGGGCTTTCATCATAGGATAAGGAATATTTTCCCCACAGCGCATCGCTATCATACGTCCTTATCATTCAGCAAATATGACTTTATTCATATGCACAATGGACACCTAAGGGTAACCATTTCAATATTATTTGATAAGAGACTCGTGGGTAGCGATGCCTGAAATGATTTGGGCTCAAGTGCATAGTGAGAGGAAGAAGAAATAGGAGCAATTGTGAAATACTTTTTATTACTTTTCACCATCCTCCTGGTGTTTCAATCCCCCGTGATGTTCTTTTGCAGATTCAGAGGAGGTGTTGTGGGGTTGCAAGCCTGCGTTACATTTTACTACTTTCTCCCTCCCTGTTTCCATGTGAGAAAGGACAGGTGCTGCACAGCAAGAACACCATTATCAGATCAGCAGCTTAGTGTCAGATATCTGAGCTAGTAAACTCTCTATTTCATCTCCGACACCTATAGTTGAATGAAATGTGCGGATGGGAACCATTTGTGCTGAACCAGTGTAACAGGCTGCAGTGAACATTGAAATTAGTCAGTCAGTATGGTACTGTACAGCAGATTGACAGATGAGCTGATCACTGCACCAGGGGAATGGCGTCTACGTAGCTTGATGACATCTTTTGATATAATGACACATTTCTTGAACTGTGGATGTTTTTTTGTCTCACCCTTAAGTCTTGTGTCTTCATAATGCTCCTTCTCATCTTTAACCCTGCTGTAGCAGCGCTCATTTCTGTCAATTATGCATCTGTCACAAGATTGGCTTGTCAACTTCATATGAGAAAACTAAAGACTGATGTGATCTTTCTGCACTCAGTCCACCATTATCAGCGTGTTGGATATAAAGTGCGGATTATTTTATTTAAAAAAAACAAAACAAGGTGTAATCAGCAAAAGGGGCGTTTGGAAAATAAGTCACCATAATAGGCTTATGAAGAAAGAAGTATTACAAAGAAGGCAAGCACTAAAGCCAGTGGAGCATGGGATTTTATACTTTTCTTTTAATTAACCGGAGATCACATCACACATTGTAACTAGCCATTCAGCATCTGTTTAAGATGTTTTTATCAATTGAAAGGCATTTTGTGGCAATGCAAATGAGATGCTGTGAGCTGTTATTGTTGTTGTTGTCATCTGGCTTGCAGAAGACTTGGGAAAAGAAATGGATATGTGTTGGCCTTTGACCAATTACTTTATTAGTTTTCTTTCTAATGAGAAGTTTTATTTAACAAGAAAAGTTTGATTTGCGTTGCTCTCCATGTTGCAATGAAAACCTTATTCTAAAGTTTAATTTAGGGCATTTGCATTATTTATTTGTTTATTGTGACTTTAGTCAGACTGGGTGTGTTCCAGCTGGTGACTAGAGGGTGGCTGGCATTACATCTGTGGTGCCTGTCAATGCTTTAAAACCTACGGTGATCTGCAGTGTAGACAACAGTGTTTGTTGAACTTTCTAAAAGTTATACTCAATCATGTTACACACTTGGTGTAATTGACACCAAATCATAACTATTTTAAGTTGTCTATTTGTTTCTTAAGACAAAGACATGCATAAACATATTTTCCAATCAGAATTCACCATACTGTGGTGAAGTATTGGACGATAGCAAGTCAAAGATACAATCCCTGACTTTGACAGTAGATGGGACAGAAACACTCGCATGCATAAAGTACATGTGTCACCATTTTTATTGGTGTTAATTGTTGTATAACTGAAAAACAAAGTGGTTTAAAAGAGGGTTATCAGATCAGACTTTAACCCCACTAAACTCCTACTGAAACATAACATGTCTAACTAAATATCTAAACATTATCACATTATCATTACAAACATTTTTTTCCAAAACATATGCATCCCTTACCTAATACCTAACACCACATACTCTTTACCCCTACCCAATACCCCTTAACTTACTGGTAACTATTTGATAGGAGGCAGACTTGTTATTGACTTGTAATTTGTTCAAACCAAAAAATGAAGTGAAAACAAACACACGAAACTTATCTTAAGTGGGTTAACTCAAGAAAACACAACACAGCAAAATTAGGCATTATCACTTGTAACAGTAGATGTAACGAAACAATGCGAAACACAAACAAAGCTTGGATAGTATGAAAAATATAGCTGTTATACTGGCAAAAAAAAAAAACAAATGACAAAGAAATGCATCAAAGTGTAATTGAGGCATATGGTTCGTTCTCACTCACTTTGTCACACTGGGTTGGTCCACTTTAGCTGCACCATGCCAAGCCAGCCCGTGATTAAATGCTTTTCCACTGTAGTCTCACAGCAGGAGACGGCCCGATACTTCAGGAACTTTCAGAAATCTGTCTAATTTTACTGCTTTCTGATTAATGCTCATGAAAACCAATGAAAAGAATTTCCCTGTGCTGCTTCATATTTAAAACTTTCCACTGACAAACTAACAGGAGGCTTTTATTGCGAGGAAGTTATAAGAAATGAAATGTGTTCATTATTGAATAAAAACAGATTCCATACAGGAAGACACGAAGATATTTGAAGCTATATGGTCAACAGATCGGTTATAAGAACTGCATGTAGACAACAGGCTTTTACTGCATTTTATGCAAACCAGCACACTTCCAGCATGTCATCAAGGTAAACCAGCACGGCTCAACTGCTCACGCAATGTCTCAGTGCGACAACCCCAAAAACTGTGGAAAAACCCTTTTTCTTACTAGAAAACACTTGGCTGTGTTATTCAAATCGCTTGGTTTCTGATGTAGAGCCTTCTATCTGGATATTAAGTGTATCTTAAAGTCTCGAGACCCAGTTCAGAGGTGCCCTTTATTTTTAAGCTTCTAGGTAGTACCTTACTGTGCTCTTACCGCACCTTTTGAAGAAGTACTGTGACATCTGTTCCTCTGAATGTATCTCACAGGGCTGTGTCGCTACATAAAAGAGCAATTTCAATACAAATAAGTGCACTTTATTTATACCAGCCATTACAGAACCCTTTGAAGCATCTGAAACAGTCAGAGGAAGTTGTAGACATGAGTGGATTGCGCAGTGTGGTGGCTGACCTGCCACTTAAGCAGGCTTTTAAAAGGGGGGCATGTAAGTTTTATTTTGGATGTCTTGAAAGAGCCCTCTACAAATGTGAGCAATTACAAGAACAAGTGAGATCTCTCTGACAAATCCATACAGTAAAATGAAAATGTATTTTTTTAAATTGATTTAATGGCTGTCTTGACCTTGGAAGACCAGGTAGCACAATGATTGGTTTCATGAGTTTATTAAGGTCTTTAATACAGTCAAATGGCAGATGGCAAAGCATAGTCCCCTCCCTAGTTATTGTATTGTACCCTGACCTCTTTCTCTGCTGTTATATGCATTTTTTTTTTGTTTATACAACACACAGACACAACATAATGACCACATGCTCCATAATACTAAACATTCTCTCTTTGGGTTTTATTTTTCTGTGGAAGGATTAGTCTTTCTATTATGTGTCAGAGCTTCGGGACAAACCCTGTGCCGATCACAGCCTCGCGGCGATTAGCAAGGGGTAAAAGTCACCCACTGAGGTGAAAGTCAGAAATGCTCTTTATTTTGTGTCAGCTGAATGTGTTTAAGACCATGTGGCTAAGTGGTTCCCATTCTGTCGAGCAGTGTGCCTTGTGACATGGATACTACATTGTTGATGCTAAGCAGACAGCGCGACAGAGTGGTCGTGGCACCCACACGGACTGAGCTCAGCGAGGGTTTAGAGATTTAGAACGTGGTCATGAGATGACTAAGGCTCAGGGATTAGAACATCTGAGATCTGTGCCTCGCTTGCAGTGAATTAGAGGAAATGAGGGGTTTAGTGGACTACTGGGCCCTGTTGACATTCGATGCAGCCAAATACATTATTTGCACACGGCACTGCATGGACGTTTCAGTTTTCTCTTATGGGTTATTCAATAGTAAATGAGAGCAGAAATCACAGAGATACTCTCTCTCTACTCTGTGTGGATTTATCATTTTTAATAATGCAATAATATATCAGTGTTTGTTTCATATAGTGTCTTTAAATGTACAACAACACAGAAATACTATGTTCTAGATCACAGAAAACGGCAGTGCAACCCGCTGTTTTCATCCTTATCATGCTTTGCAGTCCTTTCACTCCCCGACGGCTCCTTCATGTCGTGCCTAACCCTTTCTCCTGACACTGGATAATACAGTGGCATAAAAGCCAGCAGCCCATTACTGCTCATCATATGTGATCCTGCTTTACTTTGTAAAATGTAATAGCGATGTAATAAAATGTTAACGTAACGCCACATCATTAGAACAAAGTAGTGCAGAATTAGCCGTCTCTTCTTCTATGGTGACAGTAGTACACTCCCCAACTGGCATACCTGCATGTTAGCTTGGCTGCATTTGCGCAGGTCTGGTGTGAACTGCTGTAGTGAGCGTTCAGTAATAGTCCTGTGCTAAAAGAAAATTAAGGAGCTGCGTTGGTGGGGGAGCATTGCTCCAGGTGCCTGCGATGAAATATATCCCAGGGATTGCAATCTGAGGAAGCGATTAGTGTGTTATCTTATCAGATGCCAAAACGCTGCACATAGGTTTATTGTACTGCAAGACAGGATTGTGTAACTCTGGAAAGCTGTCAAAGCAGCAATCATTTTTTTCATTGGCTACAACAATTTGGAGTTAAACAGCAAATATTCTGTTCCCGTTAGTCCTAACGGGAAAATTCTGCGTATTTGATTGGCTGAAGCAGTGCCTTTGCCGGATGACATTGCCTTGCAATGGGGCAAAAGTTGTGTTTTTGCTGAACAACCCTTTATTTTATTGTCAGAGCCATCTGTGCCTGCACCTCACTTTGTTGCTGCACAATTGTAAGGAGTGCAATGCACTTTACACCAAGTTAGCAGAGCTTTGTTGGCAGTGCCTTTATTCAGTAAGAAATTTCTACCCAACAAAGTGAGGACATATTTAGTAGTATTGCAAGAAGCACAATGGTTAGATGATTTGTCTGAGCCACAAACTTCTGAAATATTCTTGAATACTGTTCATCATCACCACGTCCTTACTTATTTATTAAGTTGCCATTGCTATTAATGTAGGCTATCTCCTTATTATGCATGGAGATATGCAGCAGTTATGGCAAAGCAGTCCTAATTTCCTCCTTTGTCTTACTGTAGTTCTGCTATGTGTATACAAGTATATTTTTTCTATTAAAGTACATTGCATAAACAGGTGTAGAGGGTTTATCATGTTCAAACCATCCCAGCCCATCAAAATAATCACAAGAGCACTTAAGGGCCACATTAAATCTTTCATTTGCTGCTAGTAGCACTACAAAAGCACATAATGGTGTTTATACATTTTCCCATTAGGGTCAGTCTATGCAGCAGAAATAACCGGGCTAAGCATCCCAACCTCTCAATCTGTGTCTATGCACCAGTCAACTCAGCACTGTTCCTCTTTGGGAATATGATAAAATACACCTTGTGACACAGGTGGGATTTAAAAAAGTTACATAATTAGGGAAGCTGCATTAACATTAACAGTAACTGCATAATAGCTTTTCATTTCTCTGTCAAGTGTACATTGAGATCACTTGCTTGCACTGGAGGCTACAGCCACATACATAAAATGAGCACCACTCATTACATAATAGCAGCTACATCATCCTACAGCAGGGACTATGGTAAACAAATCCAATTAACTTTTAGAGCAATGCGATGGGTTTTTACTTCGACCCAATCCCAAACCCTCAATACAAATGTTGTTGGTATGGATAATGTAAAAACTTGTCATTAAAAGTAGTGTAGTGAAAGTTGAAAGCTATTATTGATTGAAGTCTTTTTTTTATTTTTTATTATTGTACCCCTAGATGAAACATTAAAACAAACGCTGTTACCTCAGAGATAAAATACATTTAGAAAGGAAAGTGTTCAAAACATTTCATTATTATCATTATTTTTTGCCATTTACTGTTTAAATAGGTATGTATCATGTCAGGGAAAATGGGAAAAACTAATGAGGTGAGAAAGTAATTTTTCATTTCACTGTGACTTTAAAAGCAAATTAAAAAGGTCTTTCTTAAACGCAGTGAGTGAGTGCCTCATCCAGGGGGAACTGCATCTGGATCATTTTTATGCCTCTTATTCCTTTTAGCTTCATTTCCTTTGGTACAAACATCACTGTCCAGCCGGATTAGAAAACAAAAGCATGATATGTGCAGTCTACTGATGTGACATCCAGTTTAAACAATTAGCTCTCGCAGCAAACATACAAGGTTGCCTGGTGAAGCTGAAATTGTGGGGGAGTGTGAAATGAACGCCGGGCCCAGCAGTGCAGATTGTGAGCTACAGTGTCCTCTCAAGTCGTCTTGTCTCAGTGATTAAACACTCTCCAGTAATCAGTTAATTGTTTTTTGTTTTTTTTTGTTTTTGTTGTAGTTTTCTATGAACTCGTGTAGGTGGGTTATATAGATAAACACAGAGTGAGAGAGAGAGATAAGGCTTTAGCACCAGCTGCCTGCCTAGATGTTTAACCTGATCTCTTTCTGTTTGGTATTCAAATGCTATCTCTAGCTGGGTGTGAGCCATGTGCAGGCCAGCATGTTAGCCGGGGCTAATCACTCCTGTCATTAGATCACCGGGGCTCCCTCGTTACCACTGATTACATCTTGCAGTAGGTAAAGAATAGCTCTGCACTGGTCTAGCACACCTAACCGAGACATTGACTCAACATTTGGTTTATTTATTTATCATTTTGTGGATTTTGTGAACATGCATGCACGTGTGTGTCTGTGTGCGACCGTGCCTAACGTTGTGCCAGGTACGGTTACACTTGCTTGTTTTGAGTTACATTCTAGAATCGAGCAGTTGGTGTTATGTTACTGTGACCCGTATATTCTGTGCTTGATGCTGAAGCTTTCGCCAAGTTAAGATCAACTTTCAGTCCCAGGTAAGCCATCACGTACCTGTGACCTGACGTATTGAAACTTTTTAATATTTTATTTTATAATTGTGATGATGGTGTGGCCCTATTTCATAAGGCCATAGCTCCCCATTTCAGATTTGCTATCTCACTACTTTGTGGTGCTATGGATTTAATTATACATAGGTTTAAAGGCTAAAGCTACAGTAAGCAACTTTGTTTGTGACTGAGTTTTAGTTTTTCTCTATATATTGGCAACTGTAATGTAATGTTGGTTAGAAAATATGTGTAAATGATTTGTTGTTTGTTGTTGAGCTAACACATACATTCACATTTTCACATATGTTTCCCAATCAAATGCTCTTAATCTCTTAAAATTAATATTTTAATATTTTAAAATAATCTGTAAGACACCAAAGCTTTTTGTTTTCTTTAATTGACTGATATTGGCCTAATAAGACACAAGCCATCTCCAACCTATTAGTTATTGTAACCTATTGTGTATCTGAAAAAGAGCAACGTATGTTGCCTCTTTAATTTTGAGTATGACAGAACATTCTGCTGCCATTTTTATTCTAATTGGGATGTAACAACATTGTAAACCTGGTGATCAAACAAATAGCACTCTGGCATTATTGTGTAAAATGGTGCTCAGTAATATCTAATTTATGAAACCACGTACTGCTGGCGTCTCCAAGGTTTTATGACTTATTTGCATAATTTTTAGCACTTTGTTTTTGTTTTTTTTGGTCACTTGATCAACCACATGACATGTCTCTGTATAGTAAATGGGGAAGGGGAGGAACCGCTCAAAATGTAATCTGGTGCTTTTGTTACACTGATGAGTCTGCAAATTTCATTACCTGCACCAAGGGGAGGAGATTGGTATGAGATTGATGAGGATGTCAAATCTCGTGAGAAATGTTCTCTTCAGTAAGCATGCGAGGCACTTTGTTGCTGAATAGTTGTGCAACTCAGTTGAGGATGCCAACAAACTCTGTGTCACCAACTGCAACAAATGGGATAAGCTTACTGTACCACAACTATGGATTTCAATTTCATACATCATGGGAGAACAACTGTGAGAGTCGCATCAAGCTGTAAACTAATTAATTAGGACACACGTCACACAAAGACAACAAAGTCAAAGCACAGTTCAAAGCAGAGGCGTAAGTATTTTCATTTCTTGAAAATCAGCAGAAGCCCAGTAGACCTAACCTTTGCCATCTGATAAATGTTTCATGCTTCTCAATGTATAATTCAAATAACCTCTCTATCACATTAAAAAAAACGTCTAGTTGCTGGTAAGGGTGATATCATCTGTCCAACCCTCTCAGCACCGATCATGCTGAACATTATTTTAACTGCAACAAATGTTTCATTATTTTCAGTATTTAGTAAGACGTGTGTGATTAATTTAAGCGTATCAACTTTTAGCAAAATCATATTGTGATTCTATGATCTTAACATGCTATTGTTCTACAAATTTCTAATGATTTCAAGCAAACGGTGATTTAAAAACTATCGCAAATGCATGCATGCATGTTCTTTCACAGTTCTTTTGGTTCTCTGGTTTGGAAAAAAAAAATCCTTATAATTCTGGCGTTTCTGGTTTTGAGCATATAGCCCGGCCCGAGCATTTAGACTGGAGTGTTGTAGCAGTAAAGCAAGAGATAGTTGTTGTCGGTACATTGGTCAGGTTATGTTAGTGAATCTTGTTTTTTCTCCTTTTATTCCCTTCTGTTCTTCTTCAGTGGTTGCCTGTGCTGCTGTTACATATTTAACAGATATCGTTGTTAGACACACCCACTCAGAACCCTCCACTGTCAGCTATCAAAGAGAAGCAGCATCTACACTTCCACTTAACAGCTGGAAAACAACAGTGAGGAGCCATTACTTCACTGCTTGAGTGGTCACTATCACAGATCCGCATTCTCTGTCTGGCAATTTCATCTTTTTTTTTTTTGGAACTGAATAAACTTATTGTGACGTAAAGCAGACAAAACAATTCTCAGAAACACAGCGGCACTCCATAGTTTTATCCAGTCCACACATAAAATGAGTATTTTGCTGCTGATTAAAAGGATGTCGGTGGACCTTTTTAGTTCATTAGTATTTACTATCTCAGAAAATGTCTGTACCCATATGTGCAAGGTAATGTTTTATTTTTCAGTGGAAATACAGTTAAACTAAAACATTTTATCAGTTGGAAAACATATAGATTAAAAAAAAAAACACCAAAAAGCTTTAGAAACTGAAGAATAAATAGAAATGAACTTTTTAAAATTAGAAACCATTCAAATGAAAACAAATTTCTAAAGGCATAAACATAATTAGTTCTTGCTTTATTTCATTGTGGTGAGTTAAAGGCAGCATTTTCACCAGAGAGACTATTAGCACTGCTGTTAGCAGGGAAATGGTTATAGGAATGAAACCCTGCTTGTCTCAGTGCTAAGCTGTCAGGGAGCTGATGGCATCCTCTGGTGTAATGACACACATGGTGGAGCATGTCAGCATCACTGTAAAAAAAAAACTATACTGAACTTCCTTTTATTAGTCTACTGACTTATGAATTGGATGAGAAGTATTTTCACCTTTTTTTAGAGTTGTTTTCTCCTTCTCTGCTCTTAATCCTTAAATGGCATCCTAGTGCAGGACGGCCTTGCTCCACCCGTCTAGATATTTGCTAAGGTTCAAAACTTCCTAAAAAGCAACTTCCCTTGCCTGTTTGTTTTAGCGCGTTACAACCATTAATGTAGATAATTGACTGAATCCGCACATTTTAAGTGGTTATCTCTACTCATTTGAATCTTCAAGGAGCAGTAAATTATTAAGAAGATTATGTTTCCTCCTATAATCATGTCCAGCCTTAAATGGTTAATAAAAAGTTGTGATTTCTGTGATCAAGACACTTTGACAGTCTGTCGACACCAAAGCACAAAAACAGGAAGAGGTAGAAAGAGACCTCAATGCCGGACAAGAGGCGATCGAAGGAACACAGACAGAGGAAAAAAGACAACTTTTTTTTTTTTTTTTTTACTTCCAGAGATCGCAAAGCCCTAGCACTTAGGGGATAAAGAACTACATTTTCACTCTCTGTGTAATCCATAACTATGATTGCTTCATTCACCTCTCCCCATCCGACTTTAAACACTGGCCTGCTCTTTCTTGTTCTCCTGCTGCATCGTAAGTTTGATCACTTTTCCCCCGTTGCCAGAGAGATCTCAGATCGCAAATACGCTGTATAAACAAATAAAGGAATCTAATATAGCTGAAACTTAGAGGAGTTGTGGACACATATTATGCATTAACACAGAGCAAAGTGGAATTGAACTATTGGTATCGTTCATGATGTGACTCATGGTGTGGGTGCTATTTTTGTTTCAGTACTCGGACAGCGATCACTGCGATTTCTGTGTTTCCTTTAAGTTTGAAGGAGCATCATTGTTAGACTATGTAAATGAGAGACAGCGTCCTCATGTCAACCAGGAGGAGATCTGGAAAGAAATGACTTCTCTCTATGCAGTGGCTGGTTGTGCAGGTCTGAGTTTCCTCATGTGAAAGGGATCAAAGCAATCTTACTCGGCCCTCTTAAAAAAAAAAAATAGATGTACGAATGTGGGAAATCAAATCTTCTTCAAAAGAGAACACCACTGGGAGTCCAAGAAATGAGAAGGCAGTGAGAGAATAGGAAACCAGTGTGAAATCACTCTTGTTGTTGCACTGTAAGAGAAGAGAACACAGTTGTCTTGTGTTGTGCAGTGTTCATGCGAGATGTCAATTTGTTCGGGTGTGCAGGTTTCAGTGTTCAGTAAAATGTGTGTTTTGGTGTTCCTGCAAAGTAAGTAAATACATATGGCACTATGTGTCTGGTAGGGAAACGGAGAGGGAAATCATATTTTTGTGCAAAAGGAAAAAGTGCTGATAGTGTGAGTTTGAGATTTAGATTTTTGTCAAACACACTTTGATATGATACTGTAGATGCTTGTGGGTCCCCTCCCGCCCCCGCTAACATATGCTTTGGAAGGGATCACCTGCTCTGAGAGTACACCTTGTAAGGAAGGTGTGACATCAAATAGCTTAAACAGACAGAAGCTAATAAAAAAAACCCTCATCTACGCCTTGTACTGAAACCTTGTCTTCCTCTGGTTTTGAGTGGAGGCTGTGCTGTGGATTTGTGGAGTGCAATGCCTGACAATGCTCAACATACAACACAAAATGTAGGCTACATGCTGCTTTGCTTGTAATTTTCACTGGAACCTGAATAGGTGCTTATACAGTAAACGCTGCCTATCAGTTTGGTTCAGTCACAATCATAACGCTTGGTGTAGCTACACCACTCATAGGCGCTGGCAGATTGTGATTTTGAGTGTCTGTCTGTGAGACGCTGTGCCGTTAAATTCCACCTGAAATCTCTTTTCTTTTTGTGCATAAAATATTCACCCCCTGTAAGAAAGTTTGTAGTTTGCATTTTAATTGGAAACATTATCAACTTTAATAGAAACCTGTCGTCACTTGCAGCATAATCCATTATTCTGAGTATGTTGATAACCATATTGTTACCAAACCTGCGTTGTTCTCAGCTCTCATGCACAACCCAGTAAACCTCTTCAGCAGAAACATACGTTAGTCGATTTATTAGTATATTATTATTATTGAGTCACAGCACAGCAGTCGTGTGGATACATGATTGATTGGGCAAGGGGTGCTCAGCCCATAATCCTATCATGTCCACATGTATAGTAAATCAAAATATTGCTGCAGTAGTTATTGGGGTAATCTGGAACTAACTGCATAAACTCAGATTATCCAGTGGATTATGTTATTTACTGTAAACAAAAGTTTGATTGTGAGGTTGTGTTCTTTAAAAATAACAGTGATGCTGTATGTAGATATGTGTTTTATATGTGGTTGTTTTGTAAGCGTGATGTGTGTGTGTTGGTCACAGCTGTGCATGTGTGAGGGCCAGAGAGCCAGCTGAGACATGTTTTTGAGACTATCTGTTTTTTTATTTTTGTCTGTCGTCCAGGTGGGCAGGCAATAAAGCTTGACAGAAGATGCAACGGGGGTGGTGGCTCGTCAGATGGCTGGGGACAGGAATGGCAATCCTCTCTTTGCTAACCCACAGCTGGGGCCAGGACACAGAAGGTATGAGCAGCCAGCAATGAGGCGATCACCCTCAGATCTCACCTTTTTTTGAGTTAACTGTAGGTGCACTGCACACATGCCAAGAGACAACTTGAAATGCCACCAAGACTGTATTGCAAATGTTGTCTGTAACATGTTATATACTCCTACCAGTCTTTTGTTTAAAGAAATTGTTTAAGCCAGTACATAATTGTAGAATTTTCATGAGAGTTCACAAAAGATTGATTAAATGTATGTGGGATGGCACTGTGAGACTCAAAATAGTGGATAATGTTAGAGTGCACATACCTTTCCTTTCCCAGTATTTTTATTGTCCTCCTTTTTCAATCTTACAGTAACTTGTTCAAAAGACATTATTACAAGAGAGGGCGTAAATCCAGCTTTCTTCCTACACAGTTCACTGATCATGCTGAGAGGATTCACCTTGTAGTTTCACGGTTAGGTTTTCACATTACAGAAGGAATCCTGGTATTTATAGTCTCAAACTCTCTGACTTTGTAGCACATGCCAGTTAAAAGTGAATTTCAGCTGTGTGAGATTGGCATGTCTTTAAAGATAGGGGCTGAGGGGAAGCTGAGCACAGAGACTTGCTTCAATTCCCCCCTGAGTGACAATACTGCGCATAATTTCGGGTCAATTTTAAGATGCCTTACTCCCTTCATCCCATCCCTGTTTCCTTCTTTCTTTTCATCCCTTTTCCTGCTTCCCTGCCCTCTTTAACAAGCTCACTAATGTAAATGCATTTTCAAATAAGGGTTTAATCTCTGCTTACTGTCATTGAAATCAAGAGTGTATTTTGAGGGCTTTGCTTCATGGGTTTGTATGATATCATGTAGGTAGAGAAATATCTGGCTTTATGACGGAGCCTTTGAAGGTGAATGAGCGCCTTGTGGCCTCGCTTTTTTGGATGAAGTCTCATTCAGACGCTCTGACCGCATTAATAGATGAGTGTTACGTGGTGTGAGGAAACCATTGACGGAAAGACATAACTGCCTTCGATCTCAGAACAGTCCTGTGGAATATGCATTTGCAGGTAATTTCTTCTATAACTTCTGAAACAAGCCATCAAAGTCTTTTTTTTTTAATTTTAAGTTCCTATTCATCAGAGTTTCACGTGGTGTCAGTTGACATACAGGCTAAATTATCCACATCAATTAGATTCAATCACTTTGAGCTAAAATGAATCTACTCCAAGAAACGCAAGTGTTTGCTTGAGCTAATGTGCACTAATGTTGTTGTTTTTTTTCTCTTTGTGTCATGCTCTCCTCTTTAGACATCACAGTAGGCGGCGCATGTAATTGTTTCTTGGAAAATTCAAGTGAAGCATGCTATGGGAAAGGATTTTGAAATCGACAGCAATTTAAAATATATTTTTTTTATAGTTTCTTGTTACATTTTTGATATTTGATAAATTGAATGAAAATACACTGTACTACAGCTGTGTCGAAGCCTTTAAATGTTAGCTGTCATATCTCTAATTAAATCAGACCTTACACGTGTTTTCAGAGTCTGTTCAACATTTATATGAACATGTTATTTACTTCCTACTTCAGTGTTCAAATCCATTATGTTTATACCCTTATTATTTGGATAAATGCAACTGCTGCTTGGATTATGTTTCCAGGCACCTTTTTCTTTTTCCTACATTGGAATCACTACAATAGAAAAAAATGTAGAAGGTTTTTGTGTCTTGTGATTTTATATATATATATATATATATATATATATATTAGTATTAAACAAATATATTAATCTTTCTCTAACCATAACCACGTGCTTTGACTGCTACAACATAAAAAATATGCTCATAAAGAGGTTTTGTCGTCATTCTGCTGATAATGGACCTGGACCTGCAATCTGTAATTTGACTGGTTTTTGGTTGTAGACATAAATTAATTACAAAGGGGAGGCAGGTAGGAATTAGTGATCGTTATCCTGCCAGGAAATGACCCACAGTGTCATAGTTGTAATGAAGGGAGCAGAGGGTGGATAGTGGCTTTGCCTCTATTTGCTGTTCAGTGTCACCCAGGGATGATCTTGATTTTTTAGCAGGGATTTTTGCCACCCTCAACACCACATCCCTCATCGTCTCGCTCATAAATCTTGCTGCTCTGTCCAGCTCAAGGCGCCCTTGGCTTTTGGCTCTGTTGACTTGTTTGGTGTCTGCCCATCAAATGAAAGTAGCGACCAGAATTTTTTTTTTTAGATGGCATTGAGCTTTTATTGTGGATGTCACAAGTCTTTATTTAATTAGCAGGGAGAAAATATCAAAGACTTTTTAACTAATGTGCAGTAAGCTTGTGAGAAAGAAGAGCTGCCTCTTCTTTAAGATTTTTTTTAAAGAATCAATTAATCGATTTTAATTTGAAAAAGAAGATGGACCTTTTATTTCTGTTTTTTCTATTCCATCTGTCCTCCCACATTTCCTGTGTATTTTGTCCCTTAATTTTTTTCTTTTTATGTTCTCTTATTTACTTTATATCATCTGACTCCTCTGTACTGTAGGCTCATATAGTCTCTCCCAAAGTATTCATTTTACATGTGCGTGTAAATCTTGCGGCGTACCTCATGTATGTTCATCGATCCTTGCATGAGTGGGGACTAACAAACCCAGCAGTTTAACAAGCAATAAAAGGTCAGGCTTCAATCCAAAGCGTCAGATGCACACTGACCTCTAAATCCCTCCGTTGCTAAATCCAGATGTCAGCCAAATGCATGTATGCACACCAACACAAACGCATTCAGTAGTATATATATGTGTGTGTGTGGTAAGGTGTGGATTAGTTTATAGGCTTCTGGACGCTTCTGCCATGTGACATCCTTACTCTTTCCTGTTTTTCCTCCCTGTCGCTCTCTTCCCATCTGCACATCCATTCTGACCCACAATTGTTTGTCTATTTTTGGGATTGTCTGATTAGGGGCCAGATGTGCAGGCTGTGTCTGTCTGCAGCAGAAGCCCATGGAGTGTGGAGCAGTGGAGTGACAGGGGGAAGGCGTTTTAATCTGCTTGCCAGTAGGCTGTAATCAGGGGCACACGAAGGGAGGGGGACAGGATAGAACTGGGCCCTGTGCTGCCTGCAGTCTGTACTAACAGGCTCTTCTTGGAGCTCAGTACATGAACTGTCCACTGGGAGTGTGATAATAACCTTTGCCCTCCCCTAGTTAACCTCACTGAGAGACAACGATAGGCAGCAGTGAGGGGGAAGTCTGAAGAAGAGTAGGAGGGGGAGCTTCTGCAAGGGATTATACATCAGTAAAGTAATCTCCTTTTCTCTCTTCCATTATCAGCCACTAATGATTTACATCATGCCGTAAGAATTCATTTCCACTTTTATCTCACTGATATTCCTCATCACTGTTACAATCACTATTGCTGCTCCTTTTGTTTTTCGCCCCCCTTTCTCTTTCTCCACTGTCTCCCAATAGCTTTACATTTTGTTCTGACACATCCTCTACTTTTGACCCTTAAAGATGAGCACATACACACAATTACAGCAAGAATCCCCACAGAGAGGCCAACACTTCTGATGATTTGTAAGGAGAAAAGACGGAAAGAAAAAGATGGAGAGTGTTAGAGACAGAAGCAGTGATTGCTTTCCATCCAAATGATAGACATGTGGCAAGAAGAAGCATGCAGCACTGTGTCTGAAGTGAGGGAGTGGTGAATGGTCTGCAAGATTTTTGTTTTTTTTTCAAAAAACAGAATTAGAAGTATTGTGTTGAATTTGAGTTCATGACTTTAAACTCTTGTTTTGTTAATCACTGCAATCAGCTGTGATCCTTATAGTTTTTTACTTGCATCAGATCTGTTGAGCAAGAAATCAAACCTGCAACAATATCTTCACCGTAAAGAAAAAAAAAAATTCTTACATTGAGATACTTGGCTGCTATTGCTTTGCACATGTGTAAATGTGCATTTCTGTGTGTAAGGAATAGAGTTCTTGGCAAGACTGATCTTAAAACTGAATAAATCCACTGTTATTATTAGTCCACAAAATGGTATACTAATAATACAATGAATAAACCAATAGAAAAAAAATATTTCAAAATTCAGTACTGAATTGAAGAAGATATTAACACCATTTGTTTCTCTAACTATACTATACATTTGGAGCAATTATGTGGAGTGAATGTGTTTTCTATGATTTCCGTGCAGCAGAGAAACATGATCAATGCCCGTGACTTATAAGTTCAATGCATCGTCATCATGACATTTTTGAAAATGTTAAGCAACTAAATACTAATAACCACGCAACATGTTTGAGCTGCAACAGCACTCACTGAACAGCTGTAGGGAAATTTTAACCAGTAAATCACAAAAGATACAACTAATAAAACGGCATGAAACATATGAGGGATGAATGTACAGTATACAGGAATAAACAGGAAGTGCAAACAGATCAAATCAAGTATTGGCATTCAAAACAACTAATTTAGCAGTAAAAACACCCGTTTTTTTTTGTTTTTTTTTACCACTGAGCTCTTTTTGCACTGAACAGCAGTGGTGGAGTTCATGATTGTTATTTATTGATTAATTAAACTGCAAGTTGAGGCTAATTATGACAATGAAACATACCTGTGCTACTTGAGCACTGAGCATAAAAAAGAGATAAAAATTTACAACATTTTCTTTTTATAAGGGGTGTCCATTACTGATGCTTGATTATATTTTTAGGTTCTATTATTACACTCAGGAGTTTTGGATATTTATTGTTAAAAGAGAACACAGCACATAATTTTGAAACAAGACGATGATGATGTGCAACTTTCATGCTTCCTCCCTGAACGCTCTGCCTCACCTTTCCAATCTGGTGATGTAGCTCTCTATTTTTTTTTCTTCTTTTGAATCATTTTTACGTTTTTCCACCTATAAAAGAATAGAAATTGATTGCTGCCAAGCTGTGACAAGGTTGGTTGTCATAGCAACATTCAACCTCATCTGACCTGTTGACCCAACACTGTTTTATAAAAGCTCTCACTGACTAAACCTACCACTCAGAACTGATGTTATGGCTGATATTCATAATGTTTTGAAATCACAAGTCACTTGTGCATTGCCATACACACAATCGGGCACTTAAACCTTGGTTAAAGACACTCTCTGACTAGTGAGCTCTCATGGCTCACTGGGAGTGTCAGTAAAGTCCATTCAAAACAGAATTGTCTTTTGTTTCTGTTACTGCAGTTGGCATATGTTAATGTGAACTTTTTCAGCAACTCATTCCTGGCAATGATAACTATAAGCTGTAGTTATTTATTGTATGTTACATTACATTTGCTTTTTAGCGTGTATCTACAATGTGAATTATATATTTTTTTAAAACACTCATCTAAATATTTAAAGGTTCTGACACTTTGAAACAAAGAAATGACTAATGGAGTACACTCAGCACAAGAAAGGACCTTTATTTCTATGATTTTGACAGCCAACCCCTGTGGCCAACTTGGCCCCAAGCCCCATCACTATAACAATGACTACTCAACTGCTTTGACCTGCTGTCTGCCCATGAGCAGCCATTACCTGGCAGTTTGTGTCACTGGACAGCTGCCCTTTGTCCATCTCACTGTCCTTTGCCACTGCCAGGCCCCACTCAACCTATCTCAGAATGCCCTTCTGCCCCGCTGGACATTGATCCATTCAAAATAGACTTTATCAATCCAACTGGGAAATTAAAACAGTGTCCCTGTTTGCTCTGTTTCCATTCATCCCTGTCCTGGGCAGTCTGCCGCCTTGAGGATAAGTCAAAAAGCCAACCTCCAACCTTGAAGTTTTTCAAGTAGACACTTGTCATACCAGAAGTCAGCAGAGAATCCTCCCTCAGGTGGAGCACTGGCACGGTGGCTGAAGGAAGAGAAATGACCTCATCCATATTCCTTGTCCTAGCTGGTCATGCTTCCCATATGCTCTGTTAGACATTTCCTTATCATCACATAAAGCCTGATATTTATATGAAAGAGCATAGGCATTTATGATTGCATATGGATGTACAGTAGAGTCGTTTTATGATAAGAGGAACCTTTGGCAGTTTGCCATCCATCTAAAGGATGAAAAATGACTTCCTACTTTCCTCTTCGTTGCCTCTGCCCTTTCTGAATCTTCCTCTCCTTTTTCACTCCCTCTCCATCTTTGACAATTTGTAATGACTGGCTGCCCACATCTCAAGTGGTCAAGCATGTTTTTTTTTGTAGTTTGTGAATGTAAAATGATTTGCATTTTGTTGTGTGAATAAAATGAATAAGATGTTTTGTAGGTTTGTTGTAAAGGTGTGCAAGATTGATTGAAACAGTGTGTCCTCTTGGACCAGATTGCTTGTTATGTTAGTTGTCCTTTAAAGTCAGTTTATTTAGATCCTCCATTCCCAAGGAGCAGCAGTTTGATTTATTGGTCACTAAAAAGGTGCTTTTGCAGATGAAGCCACAGGAAAGCACTGGCTATTGAATTGAGTGGCAGGTAAAAATGCCTTTTTGAAACTAAATGTCACTGAGTAGAATTCATCTCACCACCGCCTTGTTGCTCCAATAATGCAGCGGTCGATGAGCTGCCTTGTAAAGCTTAGGAGGTTGTCTCCATCTCAGATGGTTTCATTTGAAAGGCGTGATGAAATACCAATGAAAAAACCCCATATACTGTGGTGGTGCATTCAAAAGCTTTCATCTTCTCCGATATTGAAGCAAACAAACACTCTTTGCATTCCCCTTAACACCCTGCAGTTGACATCTGGTAAGAAGCATAATACTGCTGTATATACCAAAACTTCAACATGCCAAACATTTTAATGATAAGTTTAACCATTTTTAAGTCATAAACGGTTTGACAAAATTAAAGAAGCACCACATGGGGTTTCTCTTCAGTTCTACCTTTCATTCTACAAATTGATTGAGACTTGCTCGTATCCATTTTTTTTCCCACCTGACTCCAGTGTGACACAAGCGGTAATCATTTTGTAATTGAAGTTTAACAGTTTCGAGTCAACATTATTGGGTTGTTCAGTGAGAAGAACTCTTTAGGTTAGAACAAATTGCCCAAAATTTGATTGTCTGGGGCTGCCCTGATTACCTATTAGTGATTAAATTCTGCTGGTTGCATCTGTTGTTTACCCCTATTTTTTAATCCCCAACTCAACCCCATCACCACCCAATGCTCATTTAATTTGGAACAGAGAGTGTAGGTCATTAAAAGCAATGTGTCCTGAGATTTAAAAAACAAAAGCTTGTTGAGCATCTGTTGGACTGGGAGAGAGATGCCACTACAGTCAAAAAAAGAGGTAAAAAAATAATAATAATAATGAGGCTGCATTCTTGATGAGCCTTTCTATTAACATCAGTGTATTTGGGCTTGATAAATTGATATACAACAAAAACATTTTGATATATAGGAAGCTGACTCTGTATGGAATCATCAGTCAAAACAATTAATTCCCTCATAGTAACTCTGTTAGTTACTGTTGGTAATTATGTGTAGGAAACTATATTTCTACACTTGCTGGCATAACAATCTACTAATATAGGTTGCAGAAATATAGTTTCCACTGAGTGTCTGTTAACCACTGTGTATTTATTGTGACCAGAATGCTGATAATGGACCTTAAACTCTTCATGATGTTGCATGACTTCTGATGATATTATTTTGTACCAAGGCATCCAGCGCTTTCCACTAAATAACACTTGGTGTATGTGTTTTTAATCATATTAAGAAAAACTCACTTTTTCAGTGCTTGTGCATATGTATTTGGGTCTTGTATAGCTTGTATTTACATACTCAATATTTCTATAGTATTATATGAAAAGCTTTGCTCTCCTCTGCATTGTGAAACTCCACCTTTTTCTGCTGTACCAAATATCTCCGGATGCGCTACCATTATGTCTTTTGAAAAAAACTATTTTATACATCCTAAATTAAAAAACGTTGATTTTTAAGATTGGCTTTGATGGGCCATGATGATTGAGTTTTGATGTGGACAGGATTGTGACCAATCCATTTGCAATGCTAGCAGTCCTATATTGTGATCAGAACACACACAAGTCACACGCATACACATGCATGTTAATACAAGCACATATATAAACAAACTCCAGGCAACAAGTGTGTGTGTGTGTGTGTGTGTTCTGATCCCAATATAGGACTGCTAGCATTGCAAATGGAGGCCCTATTCTTCATCTGTGCTTGGTTCTGCCTTTTGTCTTCAAAGCAGACTCTTTACATCTTTCTCTCCTCCTGCCACAAGTACCACTTAAAGCTACACACACGCACACACACACACTCGCGCATATGCAAAACTAACAAAACAGACTGTCTGTGATCGTCTAAAAAGCCTCTCAAAATGAATGCAAGTAATTTTTATACCACACATGTGCGCACTCTGTCTACTTCACACACAGTATATTTTCTCAGAGCAGATTTGCATATTTATTTTGACGTTGCTTGTGGTTCATTTCTCAGTTTGCGAGGTGTGACCCACTTGCTCTGTTGTTGTTGCTATTGAAGGAAACCCTCATCCTGCTATTTCTTCAGCAGATGGGTACAGGTTTACTAATTACTATAAAATCATGTAACTCTGAAAAGGAACAGGCAGTACACCTCTGGAATTAGCAGTGCAAGATCAGTATGTGTTGATCACAATTTCTCACGCATTAAAGGTTAATGTGTGATTCACAACATCTTGTACTGAGAATGGATTTTCACATTGCCAGTCGCATATGGAGCAAAGACGAGGTGCCTTGCACGAATGGAAATATGTATTCTAGATCAAATCTAAAATGACTAATTGCTGATTATTGTATGTATCTGCACTTTGTAAACAGCCATGATTAAAAATGCAGCAGCATCACACCCCAAGGTTTTTATCACTGATTAATATGCACTTTTAAACCACCACATTAGGAAGGCTCATACATACTTAATAAGAAAACTATACACTCATTTTTGCACCTGGCAACAGGTGCGTAGTTGCACAACTGAAGTCACGCAACAGGAGGCAGGTGTGAAACCGGAGAGCACTGACTGTTGCTGTGGTGTCGATGACCATGTGTCTTTTTTTTTTTTTTTTTTTTTTCCTTCCTCTCTGATTACATGTAATGTAAGAGGACACCACCTGACAGCAAGCTGCTTGAGATTCAATATCTTATAAGATGAAGACAGAGCGATTTTAAACGAGAGAGATCGAAGGAAATGCTGAAGAACACACAGCTTCATGCTGGGTTTTTTTTTTCCGTTGCAGAACACTGATACTCAGTTTACCAAGAGGGCGTGTTTTAGATTGATTTATATTTGTAATACACCCCACTTCTGCTCTCTCTGTTGTCAGCTACTCTCAGCAAGAAGAGATGCATACTTTTAAAAACAATGTGTGCTTTACTAACATTCAGCATTTCTATAGTGAAGACCACAATATATTCCCACCCTAAAACTGCCTCTTTCCCCCCCTGTGTTCTAATGTCTGTTCTTCTTTATAATGATCCTGTGTCTTCTTTCCTAACATCAGACCTGTACCTCAACCAACTGTTTCATGCTTTTCTTTTCTTTCATGCTTCTGCTCTGCTTTCCTCTGGCTCCACTAACCCCTGACCTCTTCAGGCTGGCAGTATGAGGGTAAGAGGGCGAACATTCACTGTCTGTTATTCTTTTGTTTCATTATGTGCTTATATTATCTGGCACTGTTTCCCTCTACCTGTATCTTGCTCTCTACTCTTCTCTCTCTTCTGCCTTTTGAAAAACGATTGCATTGCCGTGCTGCACATTTTTCTCGACACTAGATTCCTCCCTCCCCGTCTCCCCTTCTCCACCTCTCCTGCTGCCCCATCTGGTGCTGTCTGCTAAGCTGCCATTACCTGTGTCCCATGTGCTCTTACCATCTAGCTGCTGTGACCTCCATCTGTGAAGCTGCTCCCATCAGTGCTCTGCTTATGATGTTGCCACATGCTTTGACCACCATGTTTGTCTGGTGTCAGTATTGCACGGCCCATTCCTGTTGATGTGTGTGTGGTAGCAGTCATTGATGCCACCTGCTATAAAAAGATGTGTCAGCGTGACAGCTTATGGCATGACACACACTGAAACAACAGATTGAGGTTCATATCCTTGTAATATTTTTTCCAGGTTTTAGCAGCGGGGTCTAGTCGGCTGTATACAGACAATAATGTATATCAAAAAAAGACGCATCAGTGCACTCTAAAAGTGCTCATTCTGCTTTAAAATGGATCATTTCATCTCTTTGGTGAAGCTGCTAAAAACTCATAGACATCTGTGCCAAGGAACCCCTGAGTAGATATGATCCGATATGCTTATTAATAGCTAACATCTATAAGTTTAAAAAAAATAAAATACATTAGCTGCCAAATAGTACACTTCAATACAGTAGCTGCTTTACTTTCCACTACTGCTGTATATCAGCACCTTTTAGCTTCAGTACTAAATCTTTGTAATTTGTATATTTTATTTTATGATCCTCTCCAGGCATGTTTAAGGTGTTTATAAAACACTCTACTTTGAATAATATTTTTTATCTGATATGTTTTTTCCACAAAAATTTTAAAGGATTTAAAAGTCCTTAAAATGACATCCGTCCCTTCTACATCATTAAAAATTCTGGAATCTATGAGTATGCAAATATTTTGAATCTTTCAAATTACATCACTGAACAGTCCATTCTCAGTGTCACAATTGGCTCCAAACTGGTTGTGATGTCACAAATCTGCTTATAGGTATAGCCTGCTTATAGGTACATGCATCATTCTACATGGTGAAAGTCAAACTGAATGGATGTTTTTGGGTGTAGATAGACTTTAAGTCATTTTCATAAGCTGCCATGGAGCACAATATAATGTTGGTATTGCAAGATAAATTTATTTAAATTTAGCAAACAGCGATTTAGCTTATTTTATGTTAATTACTGTTTTTTCTTTGTACAAACAGAGTGTAAGCTGTCCCGGCCAGGCCCCCCTGCAACTATAGTGACCATTGATGAGGAGAGCCCCAACGGTAAGTACCAAAACAGTTGCCCATCTACACGTCTCTTTTATTTCTACTCCACTGCATTCGGTATTCCAGTATGGTAAATGCTTCTGCACTCAAGTGGCGTGAATTACACTGTTGGGATTGTTTTTTCTATATTGAGCATTGCTTTGGTAACACAATGCATATTAATACTTTCCCTATTGGGACTGTTCGGTGTTGTACTCTAATCGTGTACAGTTGCTCCACTGATGGCTCTTGGGACAGGTTGGTGGTAGGAGATGTTTTGTCAGATATTGGATTGTCATTTTGATTGTATTATAAATTAAAGATAAATAAATCCTTGTTGTTGGTGGTGTAATTTTGTTCTGCTCTTCCAGGGGTAAAGCAGATGTGTGTGTGAGTGAGTGAATACAGATGGTGTTTGGCATACAGACGTGACATGGGGCTCCATTAATGAGTAGTCTGCTCCCAGTGCAAGTTGTCTTTACTGTGGTATACCTGTGCTTCTACAGCACAGGAATCACTGATGCGTGGAGCAGACACGCAACACTTGAGTGGGTCAAAAATATTCTGCTGCTCCTTTTCTCCTCCTTTAACTTCTTTTGGCCTCTCCATCACCTGCACCCACTTCTCAGCTTCTCTCAGTTTTCCTCACTTTCCCTCCCTCACCTTCATTGCTTTCTGCTATGAGTTGTGAGCATTTGCAATCTGCATTTTGTTGATGTGTGTGTGTGTGTGTGTGTGTGTGTGTGTGTGTGTGCGTGCGTGCGAAAGACGGGCAGTGCTGACTGCTGCTTGGGGAGGCGCTATATGTTCATTGAGGGAATGAGAATTGCATTTCCCTAAATGGAGCAGGTGTATGTTTGTCTCTCTCAGCTCTCCCTGCAGATATTAGTACTGCAGGTTAACAGAGTTTAATGAGCAGCTCTCACTGAAGATAAGGTCCAGAGCTTGTTTATGAAATCAGAATATAATTTCACAGATGCTCCACTTCTTAGCTTAGGGGCACTGCTTTGTGAGTGGGTTTGTGAGCGTCTCAGAAAGAGAAACTGTGTGTGTGTGTGTGTGTGTGTGCGCACATATGCATATACTTGCATATGCATATTTTTTTCCCCAAGCGTATGATTGGGTGACTCTGTGTGAAATGAGGCCGCCATTCGTCAATGCAATAGCCTCCAATTCAGGCTGGCATACTGTCTCACCTAGTCCCTGTTCTCTGCGTGTGTAGCTCTGATTTGGGGGCTTTGATCGATTGCTGGGTGAATGTGTGAGATGGAGGTGGCCAGGCCTGCATCCGAAAGCCTCCCTCACCCCACATCTGCCGATGCCGTGTGTGAGGGATTTGCACTAATCTTCCTCATAAAGCACTCATTTACCTGGGATATAGGTCTCTTCTGGCTCCTCCGTCCTTTTATTTATCTGTGAGATGAAACGGCCCAGAGCCTGTCCTTCCCGTAATGGAATGTAAAACAGGCAACCCACTGTTATTGACCAAAGCAATTATCCCTCTAAATGTGTTTCGTCTCTTCTCTTCTGTTACACAGAAACCATACACATGGTACGTATTAAAATTCCATCTTTGCTGAGCAGTTGCATATATATTCATTCATGTCTGTAAATGGGAAAGCAAACAACATAATTACCCGTCTGTCTAGCTTTGTTTGGTCAGGGTCAGAAAAGATAGACAAACAGATATATAATCCTGTTTTCCTGGCCTCCTCCGAGGAACAAATTTAACATCACTCAGAAGAGCCAACAAAGTGTAAGGTCCCCCATGGAAGAGGAGACATGATACCATTTGCAGCCGTCGAGGCACTATATTTCATCAACTGTTGCTCATTCATTGATTGTCTAGGGTGGAATTATATTTAAATCGGTTAAAATAATAGACCTTGGCACAGACGTTGTGAAATAATTCCATTTTCTTGTTGTTGTTTTTTTTTTTCTTGTGTTTTATTCTAGGATGTTTTCAGTTTAGGGAAATGAATAGTCATGAGGGGATAGCAACCCACTTGCTCAAATGAAGCGTAACACGTTTCATTTATCTAAGCTGCTGCTTCTGCAGACCCACTGACAAGTGCCAGACACAACACATAAAGTCTCACTTGCGTGCAGATGGGGCTGACGCCTTCTGGTCGGTTGGTCGATTGCTTGGTTGATATGCTTGATCAGATAATCGCTGGTGTTACTTTCACAAGGAGGGGAAAACCGGGCTTTGTAGAAACATCATATCGATAGTAGGTAGCGCTGCTTGAAAGAGGGAGAAAAAGAAATACAACAATAACAACGATGGTGTGTATTTTTCTTAAAGTTATTTAATATATTTAATATGTTTATGTATAATTAATTTAGGCTATCAGGTAAAGTGCATTCAGTGCACTGTGGCCAGTTTAGTTCATCTAGAGATAACCTGTAATTTTCCTCTTTTTTTTTTCTCATAAACTTTTGTTTGGTTGAAGAGTAGGTTGAATTTGAGTCGACCAAGATTTCCTTTGGTTGACTGCAGCCCTACTAGTAGATCTCTACTGAGAAGACAAGGCTTGTTTTCTATAGGTTCCTTTGCGTATTCGCCTATGAATTAAATCCAAAAGCAGTTGAGTGAAGCATTAGATTGAAGAGAGTTTTACCTCATCGGACAGGGGTAGCTAGATATAAGCAAACAGGGAAAAGAGAGAGATTTTTTTTGTCATTGACAGAAAGCTTCGTATAACAGCAGTGTGTCCGTAAATGAAGATGCTGTCTCCTAGCTTTTACCTTGTCTGCAAATTCACTGTTGCCTGAAGCTTGCGAGGATCCTTTCAACCCTCTGCATATAGAGGAGCAGCTTGTACGAAATGAGTTGCTGAAGGGCTTTATTAAAAATAAATCAATTTAACATTATTTTATGTAGTATATCAGCCAAGGTAGATTCACTCTAAATGCTGATAAATCATTGCCGCGTAAGGAAGGCCACTTCAATAAGGCAATCAAAGCAAAATCCCCTATAGGCTGATGATGCAAGTAATTGTATCAATCACTAAAATACATGCTTGACCTTAAACATTATCCCCTGGATACATTGAAAGTTCAAAAAAGGTGGGTAAGCGATTCACCATGTGTAAAATAATGTAATACTGCAGGCGTGTGGAGGAGTTCTTTTGGTTGTTGGCCTTTTTTCTTTAGCACAGTAGAGCAAGAGCTGGCAATTTGAAGCAGCTGTTGGCCACATTTTTTGGTGCAGTGGAGACAGGCTCCACAGAGGAGTCTGAATGTTTTTGCCTAATTTCTTTTTGGCTGGACTGCAACAACGGAGCCAACACTTTGCATATGAATGACTGTCCCTGACTGACGGACTCACTCACTGACTGACTCACTGACTGACTGACTGATGAAGTTACACCAGTGGTCAGCAAAGGCAACTAAAGTTTGGGACAGCCAAGTATCAAAGAAAGCATTTTGCATCAACCAGCAGAAATGGCGGAGATTTTGAGCCAGGCTAAAAACTGTTGTGATTTTCACTGTGCAATAGAACTGTTCATACGTCACTTTACTAAGAGCAAATATTCAAATAGGCATTATTGGAATAAAGATATACGAATGTGAGGAGCCTCTGACCGGGTGAGACCAGACCGTCATCTCAGCAATTAACAGCTCAGTTGATCAGCCGGTCAACGTCCGTCATTATCCCAGGGAGAAGATGATCTGATGAACTGATCTGTGCAGCTCTCTGGTGATTTACCACTGGCTCTAATGTCTCTGTGACATTTTGATATATGGTATAATTAATTTTGAAAGATAAATGTTGGTCTCACGGTTTAAATCTAACAATTGAAGCTGCCACATTGGCTTGTCTGAATGTAAAGTGATGCTTCATGCTTTTACTGGACAGAACAACCCTGCCTCTCGGGTATAGATATCACCACATTTTAATAAATATTAATTAAATAAAATGAACAGATCAGTCTATGTTGCATTCCCTTTAATGTTAGCTACATAACAGTTTTTATTTATAATTGACCACATCTAGTCATTTTGGTTATTTTTTGTGACAAGTGTTGTGAAGCTTTGAGTAGAGATTTCTACACAGTGCAGTCAGGTCGTTGTCGAAGCTGACCTGCTGCTGTCAGCAAATACGCTGCTGTGCCAATTGCAATTGAATTTTTCTTGCCACTGAAACATGAGTCAATTGCAAGTACTGACCTGTGCAGTGATCCAGATTCAACATATAGCCTCAATAACCTGCAATACAGTTCCACTTATATGCTCTTTGATTGATTTATTACAATCCCGTCCTTAAGGCTACAGTCGTCTTCAGTCTTAAACTGTGCAAAAGAAAAATGTTAATGATAGATTGTATTTATAATTTCAAGTAACTTCATTATGGCACATCGACCAGCTAACGTTATAACCTATTAAACAGTGCAGCACAGAATGAGGCACCGTATGTTGCATCGTCTCGACATTAAAGGTTGGGTTGGTTTCATCTTTTTATTGTTATATCTAAAGTGATATCATAAAAAGATCAATGCAGTTTTTTTTATTTGAATAAGATGGTGACGAAAATTGAGACTTTATCAGAGCAGCACAGTCAGTAGGCACTTTAGAGAGTAGAGCACCCGCATACCCTTCCATCACATTATACTCTTTTGTTGTTACAAGTGCTCAGACTAACCATTCATGTAATGGAAAACACCCTCGACTCTGCCTCCTCAGGCTTGTCTCTAAACCTGCACCAAAGTCACCCACTCATCGGATAGAAAATGAAGTGACATCCGCACCAGAGTCTGTATGAAGACGAACAAAACGACTTGAACGTCTTGAAACTTCAGTGGTTTCAGCAGTTTTCTCTGGTTACCGGTATCTTGCGTTTAGACTGCTTCGGTTTTTAGACCCAAAACACCCATGACACAGAAAACAATAGAGTTCGAATGCTAAATAGCGTGCAGTCTGTTTAAAGGTCTTTCATCTCATCTAGGACGATTACTTCTCACAGAATGATGCACGCTTTCCTAATGTGCAAAATACTGGGTCTTGTTTCTAAAGGTTAGTCTGTAGACACATGACCAAGCTTGGAGGCAGCTCTAGAAAGTGTTAAATGTGTTAGCATACTTAAACACTTAATGAGATGAGCCAACCTACGTGAGTTTTTTTTTTTTTTTTTTCACTCAGTCACCATTGGCTCATTAGCTTCTCTCCTTAAAGTTAATTCAGTCCCCCACACTGTTTCTCTCCATCAAGCTTGTCATTAGTGCAACCACAATCTCCGTTGCCTCATTCCTTTACATCATCATGTAGTCTGTCTCAAGCCATTCCCTTCCTTTCTTTTCATTCATTCATTCATTACCATACTCAGCATCTAGATTATTTTGGAGGTGGTAGCCTGTTTCACCCACATAAATAACAATAATAACACAATAATATAAATATACAATCTAAACCATGAAATATGGGAAGAGATCAATAACGAGAGACTCTTTGAATTTGCTTAGTTTTGGATTTCAAAGAAATTCAACCTTGTCAGACAATCCACTGGCTTAAAATAAAATGCATTCTTCAAATTTAGTCAGAATTTCCTCAGATGTACCTGAGGCGAATGTAAACTTTTATTCCATTAGGTGCACATGGAGGGCAGTAACATTTTCTGCAAAGTTAGCCCAACAGTGGGCTAACACTCCAGTTAGACACCCTCTAGGCATGTAGCACTATGATGAATCTTCAAACAACCATAGTCCTGAATTCCATTGGTTGCAAACAATAGTAGTTGTCAGCAGGGGAGCAAATTGATGTATGGGTCTTTTGGCGTAGCACTATACAAATAGCAAGGGCATAATTTGTAACTCTTACCAAGTAGGGTGTGAAAAGTCTTGATCCCGTGGCTCAGGAGAAAAAACAAAGCATGGTGCTCTATCACTTACCACAAGCGAACACGGTTAACTAACTGATCGCTGCTAACTGTCTTTGATGCCATGAAAATATACTTTGCATGTGAATATTTACATCTCAGACAAGTAAACCAGAATGAAGAACATTCTGTCATTCAATCAGCCCAATATAAAAATATACAATTTATCCTCTCACAACAAATGAACTGTACTGCTACATTTAGGTTTTGAGCATCAGGATTGTGGTTTTTCATAACTGATCACGGTTGTGCTGCTCTCTGTCAAGTCAATTTTCTGCACGCTTACAAATATTTTAAGTCTCACTTTTAACTGCATGTACAGTACATTTAGTTGGGGAGAAAGCACAAAGAGCCTAATATCTAATATCTAGCCTAATTTTGCAGTGCATGATTTCAGCGTGACTGAAATTAGGATTTTTTATTTTGGAGGTGGTCTTATCCCAACTTCCTTCCCTAACTATGCTGGTTAACAGGAATAATTTGGAATAATCCAACCAGTCAGATGGCCACCCACCTAGAGCCTGGTTCTGCTTGGGATTTCTTTGAATATATATGTTTGATATCCTCACAAGTTTAGCTTTAATTTTGCTGATCAGAACATTGGACGTTCCTGTTTTGCTTAATAATTGCAATTAAGCAGGAGAGGAAACATCTGGGCAAATTGGGCTGGAGTTACCCAAGTGGCCAATTTGATTTTTGTGGAGCTGTGATTTTGTTACTCAAACAAAACGAGCACAAGCTTTTTTTTATGTGAGCACACACATTCAAGCATTCACAAAGTGTGTGTGTGTGTGTGTGTGTGTGTGTGTGTAAGCGAGACATGTTGCATGCTCTTTTATAATATTATGCAGATGTCTAATTAGGGATTGAGCATGTTCTCTCTGTTCCCTATTCCGTGTTTCTCACAAGCACACACAAACACACACATCAGTATCTGTTAAATTCTATGATCACATCCATGATGAATGATTGCTGGGTCATCAATATATAATTAGAGGGTAGCTGAAAGGCCAGGATTAGTGTGCAACACCTGCTCCTTGTGGATTAGAGAGCAAAACAGAAGGGCGTGACATTCAGTGAGGCTCAATTATAGACTGCATACAGTGCATTGTGACCATCCTATTAAAACATTTGTATTTTTGTGTGATTTATGTGCATAACAAGCCATTATTTATGGTAAACTCTGTCTAGTTTCCACATGCTAAATGTATTTGTTTATCAGATGTAAAGTGTCCTACCTCCCTCTCTGCTTGACCCTAATTAGACTAATAGTCGTGTTAAGGCTTTTGTTTTTGATACACATTTTAGTGTTTGATATGCAAATAAAGACAGCAATTACAGTATATTGTGGAGATAAATGGACAATTAGTCCAATTAGTTATGTTCCTGTTGTAAATTACTTTGCGGTTATCCTCATTAAGCTATAGAAACATGTGTTGCGCTGCGCTGTATCATTATTTGCATGAACAGTGGGTTTTTGTGGGGTTTTAATTATCAATGTAAAATACACATTCTCGGATACAAATCATGTCTAAGGCAAATTGCTAAATCCAAGGTGATGCGTTTACTTTATGCTTGATCAGAGAAAAAACATGTTAAGTAAATGTTCTGCACTATTTTTATAGATTTTTTTTCTCTTTATGGATTTTTCTTTTTTTTTGGTGATAGAAAGAAATGTCTTTTTTATGAGTGCTGGTGTTGGTGACAACTCTCACTGCATTATTCAGCTAGTTTTCCCCAGAATATGGTGGGATTGTCAACTTAGATTAATTCAGTGGTGTCATCATAGAATGTTTTTTTATTTTTTTATTCACATCTCTCTAAGGGAATCCCAGTGTTCTTTCACTGCAACATTTCCCATACGTACGTGAAGAGACTATAGAGCAGAATTATAGTTCCTAGTTTCCAAACTGTACTGTGGCCCAGAAGAGTGAGCATATCCTTCTCCTTGAGTCTTCGGAGTTGCATTGCAGCTCATTGTCAACATAAATAGCCAATGTTTTTGTTTGATCATCGTAGTGCAATATAGTTTTAACAATATAGTACATTAAAGACAAGTAATTTTTGTAATTTACATTGCAGAGAAACGCATATACTATGTGGTTGTGTGTGTGCTTGAGTATTTTTTTAAACCTTAGTGAAATCTGTTCTTAAGGCATATTTTCTTTTATTTAAGATATACAAAATCTGCATATACCTGCATCAGTTTTATAAGAAAAATGCCTAAAAGCTGTCTGTATTTGTTGTATGTTCATCCGTTTTAGTCGGTAAAAAGATGTTAGAAAAGGTAAAAAAGATACAGAGCATTCATCAATTAATTAGCAGCACATTGTAATGATCTGGTGGATTAGTTTAAACCTCACGTTAGTCTAAACGGACATTAAAATGATTGGTCACTAATATTTTATATTTACAATATATTTGTTTTTCAAGCAATACAAATTTGAAAGCGGAATACAATATTGCATTGTTCTACAGGAAGGTTGTAATAATGATTGACCCATGTGATCAATTATGAGTATTTTAACCGCACCCATATTTATTTTGGACTAACAGTCAAGCTGTTTTTACCAGATTTTTCTCAATGACTTACCTGAATCAAGGAAACCTTGTTTCTCAGTAACATTACTTTAATAATTAACTTTACTGCAGAAAGCTGACAACAAATTTAAATTTGAGCATGAATGCAGTTTTATTATAATGGACTTGCATTGCTTAGAGCCTCTAATGTGGTGACGAATAGAGGCCGTGATGGAACTTTAAGCACTGAAGAATGATGTCTTCAGTCAAGGCTGAGAAGAAAATCCCATCCTTGGTTTTCAATACGTTTTTGTGTACTATACTGCATGCTCCTGTAAAATGCGTCACACACTCTTTTATGTGATTTAGTGCATTTTGTCCTAGAAAGTGACATATTTCTTTTAGGCAGAATTTGTAAATGTCTGGAGTATAAAAGATATACAGATATACAGATACCAGAAATACAGATATGCATCATTTAATATGATCAACAAATGGTTTTTGGGTAAATTTAGCTGTCAGCATTACAAAATAATTGTCATTCCTATTCATATAGTTCCAGTACACTAGGACATCCCTCAAACTAACTTTCTAAGAATTCAGTCATTTATGTGGGATTCAGATACTTCAGCATCATGCAGCGGCGGTTCCAGCAATGCAGTTTTTGCGATGATGCCCCAGTTTTCGGATTTTACCCACAGAGATAAGCAGCCTGCGTACTGGGGAAGAATTCATGATTCAAGCCTTGTCCACTTTCACATTAGGATTACTGTGATGCACACTTTGAATTTAAGTTAAATCCAAATCTCTAAAATGCTGTATGTATCCTGCTTACATTTTCTCTTTACTATTGCATGCCTGTTTCTCCTGGAAGAGGAATTCTTCCTCTTTCACTCTCTCTGAGGTTTCTTCCATGTTTTTGTGGTGGCTTATCTAACTTGACGGTCTAAGGACAGATTGTAAAGCCCCATGAGGCAATTTTGTGATGCTGAGCTTGACTGTAGATGTAAAACAGAATAGCGCTACAATGGTTATAAACAACCACGTCACGCTCCAGAATGTTATTCAAAGCCTTTGAGGACTCAACATCACCTGCTATTCACGTGTTCATGTAATCAAAGATGAATCACTACAGTAGTGTAGACAGACAGAAAGCTATCTGGTATTCAAGCACTGATAGAAAGTCCACTCTTTTCAACAGTGCAAGGCCTCACATATCACTGATTTTGCCACAGTTCTGTGGATTTTAGTGGATCTCAATTGCTTCTGTCCCTTCATGTAATCCCAGACTGACTTGATGATATGACCATCTGTTGCGGGACTTTGAATGAGAATGAATTCAGGCCCCCGTGATGGCATTACGGGTATGAATCTAAACGTCTTAACTGCCTAAAGCTTTTGCTCACTGTGCATGCTTGCTCTCGGCTTTGCTGGTAGTACAATACCTTTAACATTCAATAACAACACATTCATGAAGCATATATCCTGCTCCATCCCAATCCAGTACCTCAAATGTATGTGTCAGACCAACAGTACAATGATTCATTATGATGACAAGAATGTGGTTGTGGCCAGTGGTGCAGATGACATAATGAAGTTTATTACACTGATATGCCTTCATCTGCAACATAGTTGTACGTTGATACATCTTGGAATTAGAGGTGACATAAGAATATTTCTATAGACTCAATAACGGTTTTAATTAATGCTGTGGACTACAAGGCAGGGAAATAACCAGTGAAAATAGGCTTGCACTTTCATTGTGCTCTGCTATTTACTTTAATGTTGTCTTTGTACAAACAATGCTGATGGTTTAATGTACTTTTCAGAATCATCATCTTTTCTTTCACCACATAATCTCCAGCAACAAAGCAGCCATGTTTCTTTCTTGGCAAGCCGAAGACATCACTTAATTCTTTTGTGAATAACGTATCACCATTATACAGTGGTTAACACATTGTTTTAATTGTATTAAAGTGTCTGTTGACATCTGTTGCCGCAGTAAAAGTCCTACTTTGAATTTCATGAAAGAAATTAGGCGGATTCCAACATCAAAATTTATGTCAAGAAAGTTCAAATGAAGTTACAAACATAAATATGTGCATAATTTTTTAGAAATCTTTTATCTGTCTTCAACTTCAGCAGTTAACAGCAAGATGGATGTGAGTCGTTGGCCGCTGGTTGGCGACGCTCTCATTAATTATTGCAGGTTTTTTTTCTGAGTATGTCATTGCTGTTTCTTTCACACTACAGGATCATTTGGACAGATAATCTATTCAGACCAGCCTCAAATCCACAACACTAGAGACTAATTTTCCCAGTTATTCTCTAGTGTGAGCTATTACAGGCTTAATTATTGTGTTACCTGATTTTCTGTCATCTTCATTTCTAGCAGGCAGTATCAACAAACTGACTGAAAACACTTGATTCAATAAATCCAATCAGCCTTAACAACAGATCTGTGTGGGAAAGGGTAGCAGCAGCCCATGAGGTTTCTTTTTCCAACCTTTCAAGTATGTTTGTCATTTGTAAACCTAACCTGGATCCTGCAGAGGCATGATGAGCTGCTTTGGAAACAAATTGCACAAATTATAAATAAGACTGTAATATTATCTGAGGATAAAGTTTCTTATGCTTGCTACAGTTGAATAAATGTGTGTGTGTGTGTGTGTGGACTGTATGTTCTGTGTATACATGCAGGCCTGTGTAGGCTTGTAACAGTGTGGATGGATTTCCTTGACATTTTTTACTGACATTGAAGGTTGCCAGAGGATGAGCATCCCATCAGCCTCAACTGTCCTTTGTATTTGGTACTAATTAGCAAATGGTCCTTTTTTATAGTGCAACCTTGTGTTTTTATTTTATCTTTTACCTCTGCATCCCCTCTGCACCATTCGACTTGCCTCATTCAAATGAATAAGGGGGTTGTGTTTTGTCATGCAGGATTTAAGATGATGATGATGATGATGATGATCTGAAAGTAGCCTTAGCCTTGTTGTGCAGTGGGTTGCCATGCCTGTTAGTATGCATATGTATTGGTGTGTATGTCTTTTTATTTTTCTTTTGCAAACTGCTCTATTTTACAGTAAGTATGTTGATGATTTATATTTTATGTGAAGTGTTTTAAGACCTCTGTTGCTGGTAACAACTCCAAAATGTATTAAAATGCATTTTAGGTTAGATATTTGTTGTTTAAAATGGTGTGATTTAAGACTGATTATAGGGAGTGTGTTGCAGCTATTTGTGAGTAGGTTTGACAGCAACACTATTGTGCCACAGTGACTTGTACACATCAATTTGAGTCAGGAAATTATGTTTGTGTATGCATTTGGTTTATTTTTGGCAAATTAGCTGCCTGCCATAATGTGATGGGAAAAGTTAATAGTTTCAACCAGACTGAAATTAACCCAATTTTAGAGGATGGCAGGATGTTAATTTAATACCATCCATTGACAGAATTATGCTCAGGGCTGCATAGATGCACAGCATGTGCATACTTATGTCTAACATCTCACCCGTTTTGAAAAGGAGAAATGAAATGATAAATGAAAAGGTAAAAAGCACCTTTTGTTTTCTCCAAAGGAAGAGACTGCTGCAATGCAGTTTCTCAAAGTACTTCTTAGTATCGCCTTTTACCAAATGAAAGAGCTGCTGCTTTTTCCCTTTATATATTTGACTAGTGTACTTTGGCAGAAATGCAAAAAACAACTGACAGATGTTTTTCATGTTAAATTATACCAAAAGTAAATGCTGGTTATTAAGCATTTGGCAAGCTAAAAAGGCTGTAATATAACAGATCAGTATTTGCTGGTGGTTACACATATTCTAGTTTAGTTATTGTGTGATGCAGAGTGGGTCCCTTGACAGCCGGTGCACATGTTTCTACTGTATGTGTTAATAAGTGTCTGTGCCATCACTGAGATATTATATTTTCCATAATTGTTGCTTGACTCATGTTTGCAAAACTAATGACATTCCCATCAGCCTCAGTTTCATTTTATGATCTGTTCTAATTAGAAAATGTTGAATGTAATTTACTAAATTAAGACAGTCAACATGGTAAATATTAAACCCGTTTAGCATCAGCATTGGCAGGTCAGCATGTTGATTTTAGCATTTAGTTCCACTGTGCTTAAGTTCCATCCCACAGATCTGCTAGCGTGGCTATAGAGCCATGTTAATATATAACATGGCTTACTGACAGTTTAATAAACTGAGTTATTTGTATTCATTATCATATTCAGCAGCAAATGCTTATAGAAAATGTATATTGTGAAACTGGGCCATGATCTCCTCAGTTATCTCATTTTTAAATCTAAACATTGAGTTGCTGAGGTGGTCCTCCACTTAATCTGTAAACCTTTGAACATCCAAAATGGGCACATCGCAGGATCTCACCCAGCAAGTGGGTACATGCGGAAGCCCCTCAGTGCTTTGAAAGTAATCAGAAAGATCTTAAAATCATTTCTAAAACAGTGAAGTGATACCAGGATAGGAGTAATATGCTTTCGTTTTAATGCCAGAAAAATTATTATATATATATATATTTTTTTTTTTTTAAGTGGAATGCTCCTTTTTTAATTTGCCCAATTGAAGGAAGCAAGATTAGACAACTGGTGGTCAGCATATTCCAACTAACTTTATTGAATATGATTTCTTCTATGCCGAGTGACAATCTGGGGTAGATATCTATAAGGGTTAGAAATCGGGATGTTTGGTTATCTTGGCCAATAATGTGGATGTTTTTGGCATCAAACAGCAGCACTAATGGATGTCCTAAAGACAGCTGTGCACATAGCTACAGAATATTTGTGCTTGGTCATAGCCAAAGTAAATCTGTGTCATTCAGTGTGTGAATCGGGTGTTGAGGAGGCAGTGTGAAAATGTGTAATAAAAATAAGGGGTTCCTGCAGACATGTTCTGAAATGACCTATATAGTCATTCATTCCTTTGCAAAAAAAAAAAGTCTTGCCAGAGTTGGGACTTAAATAGTAAAGCACTGTGTCAGTAATGCCCAGTCAGAGTCTGCTGAGCAATAATCCAACTGTATCAAAAGATGCATCGAGTTGTAGAAGAATTAGAATTGAAGGATTTCTCATATTGGCTGTTAAAAAGGTCATTTATTTTATTTCCTTCACACGCTTGAAAAAGTGCGACTTTTTAAACATAAGGTTCTAATTCATAAAGGATCTTCCAGATCTTCACCCAGCAAAAGGATTATTGAGATTTGTTCACAATTGTAGGTCACTGGGAACAAGTGCAAACTTTTTGGCACTTGACAGATTCTAATATTTTTTTTATTTATAATTTATACTCTGTCGTTTTCAGAAATGCCTTAATATTACAGCCCTTTTCTCACAAAGTTATTCAACAACAAAATATTAAATTGTGCAAATTTCTCAATTGCCAACACATGTTCTTTGGTGGAACCTATTATGAATTGACATCATGTGTTAATCTAAGACCTTGAGCCAACTTTCATACTAAAGTTGGAGCCCTATCAGTAACAGACATCCACACGTATCCGGTGCCATCTACAGATGCCAACATTATTGATATTCAGGATAAAAGTGAGCCCTCTGTCCTGTCTCTGTGGGGTTAGTCCACTGTGAAGCCCAAATCAGAAGTGCCTCTGACCAGAGATGACTCCGACTGAGTTATAGGCTACTAAAAAGAGGGTGATTTTTTATTTATGTAGAAATTAAGTACAAATATAGCACTTGTTTGTATTCTTGTTTGTGTAGGTTTGACTGGCATCCTCGAGACTGATGAGGACATCACCTTTTGCTGTGTGACTGAGATTGAGAGAGGAAGTGCCCAGAACAGTGGGAGTACTTGGCTGTCACAGCAGAAAAGCTGAAGTTCAATTAACTTGAGGAAAAAAGAAGCCTCTCACGCCCCCCCCTTGTAATTTTATTAGCGATGTAATTTATGACCTGCGAGTTTCAAAAAGATGTAGCTCACCACTCAAGTTACCGCAGCAGATATATATTTATGAAAAGCTGTGTTTTAGATTAATGAACCAGCAACAGGGGGGGTCTTTTGACTTTTAAATTAAATTCTCAGAAGATCCATTTTTCAAATGGAGTTTAGCCCAAGTGAGACAGATAATTATAGGTCCTTGTGATCGCAACACAGAAATGCATCAAATACTGTCTGCTGCAAACAGGGAGTCATTAATGGTAGCATAAAAATGCATGAATGTGAATGGTAATTATAATGCAAAGCCTTCCATCACACCTCCATCTGTGCGCCTTCTTCAGTATGTGAGAGTCTGAGTGACTTTGCAAAATAGATAAACCTGTTTTTATAAAAGGATGAAATACAAGATGTTATGGACAGTTGTTAAAAAAAACCATTAAAATACCACCACCCTCTTAGGTTTTACAGCTGGTGGATGAGAGAAGCGTGCCAAGTACTTGTAGTGTCTTCAGTATTTCAGCATCTACGGTATATACGGTAAAGTTTACTAAACTAAATTCACTTTTAGGAGAAAGCATTGTGTACTTTGTTTAAAGAATCATCAGCATAACTTAGGCATATTAATTACAGGTGGAACAGGGGCCATATTGAGTGTGCTTCAGTAATAACTCTCACAGGGTTCAAAGTGTGGTGGTACTATAAGTTCTATATATGGATACATGGCTACACCCTCCCAAACCCACTGAAAGCTGTCGCCATTACTGTCCAGGCTCTATCGTATTTATATGTGATGTCAGAGGTGACAGCTGTGTGCATGTGAATATTCTTAAGAATTAAAAGTTTGTTGCTATTCTTTGCTTCTTTGAAAGTGTATACTTGCATTATGCTATTATATTATCATTATATCAGTGGCATAAACTGGTCTTAAAAAGATAATATTGTTTATCACAATTATTTCTGGGACAATATATCGTCTAACAAAAATAAGTATCGTGACAGATGTAGTGAGTCGTACTGACGGTGACTGAAATGAGCTTCTGACTCTTGAGTTAATAACATTTACAGCAAATTTACATTTCCAATCACAAATTAAAGTGCTGCATTTTACTCACACATTCTACTAATAATTGAGTGAAAGTTAAGCAGATTCTTTTCACTCTTTGGCATCAACTCACTTTATAAACATATGCCTGAATAAAACATAATATTAATGGAAACTCGTGTTGCCATTAATAGTAATCTAAATGTTTTTCATCTTGGCATGGAAGTATAGGCTCTGTGTTTGGTACAACGTATTCGACTGAATGTAAGACATGATAATGATCTATGTTTTCTCTTTTCTTCTTACTGTCAGGTGGATAACTTTTGCACTTTTCTGACTCCTACACACTCGTTTTCCTCAAGGGTGTTTGCGTGTATGTATAGTTAGCCAGAAGACAGTTATTAGTTGTAGAGGTGTGTATCTCAACATTTCAGATGCCTCAATACAAATCTAGATACACAGTTTACAATTTGAATCAAAAAACATGCAGATAAATTTGCAACAATATAATACACTGTGATTCAAACTGTGATTCGATATTCTGACTACAATTAATCAATTATTTCCTTTTTTTTAAATTTCAAATACTGAATGACAAAGACGCCACACTTTCAACAACAGTAAGAGTTTACTTATTTTAGATCAGTGAGCGTCATCCTTCTGAATCTGGTAGTTTCAGTAAAACTGTACAGGCTCATTTCACTGTAAATACAACAACAGTTCAAGATAGCATTAGCTAATATTGTTAGCGTTACTTGCCTTGTGTTGAGTGCTTCTTTGTGAATTTACCGTCAGTGCACACGTTGTCAAGATTCATGCACTATATGTGACATGCCAGAGTTATATTTTCAGTGTAGAGACAAAATGTTTCTACTCATATCTGATTCGTCTCACTATTCACTCTTTTTCTCAGCTTTCGTTCACTTGAATTACGAATTGTGATTAATTTTTGCACCATTGATCCGAGTTACAATGCCTCACCACTGCGCCTCCTGGATTTGTTTTTCTTTTTTAATTAACCTCTCGTTATTTCATAGATATAATAATTTGGCCACTCAGGAATCAAGCAATCCTTAGATTTAATAAGCTATGGGAGAGTTGTCCCACAGGGCTGTTGTGGCAGAGTTTAATCAAATACTGATTAAAAGCTGTGCGGTATAAACTGAAAAGTGTTGGTACCATCAAGGATAGTAATGATGGAATGTGGAGATTTTCCTACAAAAGATACCCTTTTTTTTTTTTTTTTTCCAAGTAGTAATTTACTCCTGAAAGTTTTACTAAAAAATATGCACGACAAGAGCATTATGTAAAAGAATATTTTAGAACATTTTTTAAAATGATAATGTTTAAGATTTTATAAAACCTTCATTCAAATAAGTTTTACAGGGACAAAATTCAATGAATTTCCTTGTCTCCAATATGTGATCACTTTGATTTGATTTGAAGTATGACCTTCATCATCTAGTACCTTTGCCTTTCAGTATTCTTTTTGACGATAGGTAGCACAGGTCTTTCGAAAACTCTTTCAATGTTTAATTCGTTTTCTTGGACGAATGTAAAAATAACACAATGACAGTGAGCATTATCTCTACAATGTACTAAACGGAGATTACTCTACCTTCACAGGCACGATTTTGGTTGAAAACATGCAGATTAATGGCCGTGCCCAAGACCCAGGCAGAACCATCTCGCTGACGTTGCTGGACAACTATGACTACTGGGTGATACTGGAACCAGCACGACAGAGGCTGTACCTCAACAGCACTGGACGGGTTCTGGACAGAGATGTAAGTACACGACTCTGATAACACTCTGTACTGAGGACTCAGGGAAGCTAAAGATGCACTTTAATCTTCTAAAGGTTTTTCTGCAACACAGAAAATAACAGAGAACAGACTCTTCTGGGCATCTTTCTGTCCTTTCTGTCCTGTGGTCCTGTGTTTTCATAGCCATGATCAAGTGTTGTATTTGTCTATACATGAATCATAGCTGAGTACATTTTTATCTTATTTATTTCACCAGGGCTGTTGTAAATGTATTAATTACTCATCATTTTTATAATCACTGAGGCCATTGTGAGTGCATTCAAATGATAATGTTTAACTGACTATTTAAAGGGTAACATCTTTACAAACATAAACATGACAAACACACGGGAGAAAGATGATTTTTTTTTTAAAAGCTCAAAAACAGAAAGAAAATATTGTCATATATATATATATTCAAAACTACGGAAGATGGTAGATAGTTTAATTTAGAAGTAAATGCTAAATGGGGGGTTTAAAATAATGTTTTACCCAATCGATTGAAGAAGAAACTCATTCCATTGTTCCTTCTGCGTCTCAGTTATTGGTGTTGCACGGTGACTTTGCTCCCTTTTGCAGTTCTTCATCATCTTTCTTGCTTACAAACAGCAAGCAGCTAAGCGTGGTGATAAATCAAACTTGACATGTGAGATAGCCTAAATTAGCATTTAGCAAATTTGACTGATAATGGCATTCATGTCAAAATTATCAATGCAATAAGACAGTTATCCCCGACTCTTACTAGACTACTGAATTATAGCGCTTTTGATTTCGTGCTGTTCAGAGAGAAAAAGTACTTGAGTTACTGGCACTGGTGTCAGTATAGATGATAATATACTCCTGCTAAATATAGTAAGTAAATAAATAAATATATGCATGTAATATGTTCAATTCAATAACATAATATACCAAGTGTACCTGCAGGGCATACAGATCTGTCTAAAATGATACAGTGTGAAATGTGAGATGTAGGTTAGCACAGGGTGTCAAGTGTTCTGACTGCTGTGGGAAAGAAGCTGTTTTTTTTTTAATGTCTGGTAAGACTATATACTAGATGTGATACTACTTAGGGCAATTTCTCAGAAAAATGGCCAATAAACTAGCAAATGACAACAATGGAGGTGCACGAACCAGGCTGGGAAAAGCTAACCAGGCTGCATTGCACAATAGGGCAAGATCATCCTCACTGCAGGATGCAGACTACTGTATATCTAACAAGTTGTGGTGGCAACGCGACAAGCACTGCTGTTCATTATACATTTTAACAGAACATGGAACATGGCTCGCAGCTCATTGTTTGATAAGACATTTTAATAATTTATAACATGTAATCAAATGTAAGCTAAATAAAATGTATACTAAATCAGGCCCTCTTAAGATAAAATAAGAATAGTCGTGATTTGTTTGCAGCAGTACTATGCAGGCATCATGATTAAGAAGAGAATTTAATAGCAATTTAGTCCTTTTTTTTCATGTAATGGCATACATGCAGTTGCAGCATATTATTGCAAGAGGTTGGTTATTCTTTATGGTTATTTCTGATGACAACCCTGGTGGACACTAGGAAAGAGATTTTCTTTTTCCCAAAACCTCTTTCATCGCTTTTTTTTTTTTTGCTTTAGGTATCAATTTGTTTGCCGAGCTGGTGAGGTTGCTTGTTCAATGGAAGAGTTTGAAACGAGCAAAGGTTTCTACCAGTGCAGCTCTAGTTTCTCTTTTGTCATACAGTTCTTTAGAAAATGCAAGATATTACAGAAAAAAGAAGGTTTGGCATAGCTTACTATAACCCCAGTCAACTGTCAGACTGTATGTTGAACAAAAAGGACTAAGAACACAAACAAAAACATTCAGTGTAATACCTGTATGACATTGTATTTCACTGTCTCTTTGTTCTCTCTCAGCCTCCCAACTACATCACCACCATTGTGGTCCAGATTCAGTGCACCAATGAGCTGGTTGGTACTGTTATCTTGCACGAGGTACGGATTGTTGTGAGGGACAGGAACGACAACACCCCTAGCTTTCAGCAGCCACGCTACTATGTTGCAGTAAATGAGGTAGGAACCTCCTGCTGTTATGTTTAGGTTGTAGCACATTCATCCCAGTGTTTGCATTAAGCAAGTTCCACACATTGTTGCTTTCATATGTGCCCATTGTCTTATCAAAGTGGTCCTGAAAAGTAAAGTTGAATCACTGACCACCTGCAACTATTAGTTACTAGTTTTCAACTACACATGATTATGTTTTACTTTTAATATGTGGAATAATAGAAACTAAATTATCTCCATCATTCCAATGTGTGTCTAAAAATCCTATCAAAGTATGTTACCATAGCAATATGCAGCAGCCCCAACATAAAGTGAGCCACTCTACGTTGCTGTCATCTTCTCCCCTGAACAAGCTCCCATGTCCACTGGTCCTGTGGACTGATGGCTCTAGGGAATAGTTGTGCTTTTCATACTTACTTTTTGTTATTCTGTCAGCAGTGTGCATACGCCTTCGGATTGCTGCTGACTGCAACATTTCCCTTTTTGATTATTATTATTTTTTCTATGAGCATACTAATGGAATGGAGTGGTTACAGTAATAGCTATATGCATGGTTTCTCTACAGTACTGTAAGTAGATGATGTACTCACAGTAGGCTATTTGAGCTTTTGACTTTTCTTTGTCCCACTTTTTTTTTTTCTAGCTCACACCAGTTGGAACAACCATATTCACCGGCTTCTCAGGAAATAATGGCGCTACTGACATTGATGATGGGCCCAATGGACATATAGAATACAGCATTCTTTACAACCCCAATGACCCGGTATATGGACAAGTCAGGCCATGATAAACACCCTCTACACCATTGTAAATTTCTTCAACAATCAGAAACTTATTTCTCACATCCACCTTTCATTCTGTCTTACCATATCGACTCTCTCTCTCTTGCAGGCATCTAACAACACAGTGAGTGTTGCAAACACCCTTTCAGGACACATAACTCTTGCAGAGAGGCTAAACTATGAGGAGAGAACTCGCTACCTGGTTTTGGTACAAGCTAATGTAAGTGAGCAAGTCTGCACAAGCACAATTACAGTACGTTTGATTGCAAGTGTAAAGTGTAAACACCAGTAACAGCATCAACAGATTACAAATAGGTCCTGATCAGTACGTTTATCTCCATTTGTGTACGGTTGTCTATTTCTGCATCGACTTTGAGGTTAAAGAACTCTTAATCCCATTAAAGTGAGATGGTGTTTGTATTCAGTAGCTGCATTCACACATTTTCAAGTGCAGCTTGGAATTCAAACACTGTTTATTGAGTACAACTTCTAACTTTTTAATTTACAAATTATTTAAAACTATTTTGGAGAATTCCAGAGATACCTGTTTGTAGCCTGTATGTACCAGAGCAGATTTGTATATCAGAGTTGATTTAACTATGGATTTTGTTTGAGGGAGACATTTTACTTCACACTCTCTCATGGGGCAACATGATCAGAAAAATATTATAAAACAAGTAACTCTAATGATGCCATTAAAGCAGCATGAATTACAATTATTTTCTGGTTCCTACCTTTGGCTGTTAGGCAGCAAATGTCTGTTGTTAATGAGCCACTCCAAAGTCATAGTTACAGGTTACTTTCATGTAACAAAATTGTCATACCCTTCCTGTCCACATTTGGTGAGTTTAATTTTAATTATTCTATTAAACTAAATGGTTAAATGCCCCTTTATGGGATATTATTAAATAAATAAACTATTTAAAACCCCATTTAGATTAGCTGGAAGATGCATTGTCATAAGACACAAAACCGTGGCTGTTTTTCTTAGCTTGCTGACAGTCAAAGGACAGCGATGCTGCAAACACATAATGATAAATTAGGTCAAATTAGCACAACATTAAATAACTACAGCAGTAAAACGCACATAAATGGAGCAGTGATATTGATCCAAAAACATCATATATAATAAAACACTGACATTTCATGAGAGCATTTTCTGCATACTGTGTACTTTTACTTTTGATACTTTTGAGTACATTTTACTGATTATACTTGCATACTTTTACATAAGCAAGGTTTTACAGTTGTGGAGTATTTTCAATGTGTGGTATTAGTACTTTTACTTAAGTAAAGGACCCGGATACTTCTTCCACCACTGATAACAAGTGATGATGAAAGATTACACTCTACATTAGAGAATGGAAGAGGACAGATTATCATGTAGCAGTCAACCCATCTCCTATTCTTTCCATTTCCTGCATAAGGGAGCTGTAGACACAACCTTTTAGCCTGGCAAGAAGTCCTCCAGAGAGATTTCATTTTCTTTTGCAAGGGAACGTCAAGTGTAGAGAAAGGCATGGTATTTACTAGAACTCTGCGCCGCTTGTGTCAAGAGTTCAATTACACTGACAGTGTGACTCTTTGAAGTGCGGTGCTCACTTCTCAGGGTACCTCTCAGCAATACCACAAGGGGAAATCATTAAGGATAAAGCTGTAAGATATGTTTTGTTTTCCAAAAGTGATTTCCTTAAAAAGAAAATGTTTTGTAGAATGTAGAGAAGTGTTGATCCATCTGGTTTCAAGTGGTATAATGTTGGATGTATTATTTTCATCATAACAGGACTGTCTTGTCTGTTCAAATATATGCACAAGTGATACAAGTGTTACCTGAGTACTGTCTCTGACTTCTGAAAAGCTTGCTGCAAAGGCTATGGATTAACGCAGCAAAACATCACGTTTTTAACAAAACACTTATAGTTTAATGCCTAAGCTCTCCTATGACCCTTTATTTTTAAAATGTATATTGATATATTAAGAAATCAAAATGTGCCTGTGCATGTTTATTTAGCAGTGATTATTATATGTTGCAATGACAGTAAGCTTTACATTTCCTTACATGACTTGATATTGATGCACTGCATTAATAAAAATGATTAGGTCACTTTTTTTGTACACCAAAAAAATATGTCAATATCGTTCTACTTTAAGAAGAAGAGAGCCTGCAGCCAAACAAATACAGAATAAACACAGAATCAATGCCTGACTGTGAGCTCCCAGAGCAGCCACCACTTTAATATATGCAGAAGAACAGCTGTAGAGATCTGTTATGGTTTTAACAAGTTACATTGATTTTACTGTAGCTCAAGCAGTATGTAGCCCCAGTGCACAAAGCAACAAACTGTCTGGGAGTTTTGAAGGTTGAAATTGAATGCATTTGTTTCATCTTCCAGGATCGCGCTCCGTTCCCTCCCAACAGACGTTCTGCTACTACAACTCTGACTGTGGACGTTCTGGACGGAGACGACCTGGGCCCCATGTTTCTGCCTTGTGTTTTGGTGAACAACACCCGTGACTGCAACCCCCTCACCTACCGCGTTGCTATCCCTGAATTCACTGAACCGGTAAGAACCCGGCAGACAGGCGAGCATGGACACACTGCTGCTCCGATAGGTCATTTTTAACAGAATTCCTCCTGTTAATAATATGTGTATATTTGCATTACCATGTACATCCTGGGTGTGCATGTGTGTTGTGCACATTTCATCCTGATTTGTGGTACATTTATGCTACATGTATTCCTGTTATTACACCATGTTTTTTACTGGTCACCTGGAAGCAGTATAAGCTTTACTGTTGTGTCTCAGCATGGTAATTCCTGGGGCATCTTCTGTTCTGTTGGACCAGCAATTAGAGCTGAAGGCTGATTTGACCTGGGATGACAGTTAAACACAACTGGAGTTTATAGAGGCAAGACAAAGAGAGACAGAGATGGTGTGGCAGTGGAGAACAAGAGATAAAGAGTTTGAGGTGGATAAAAAGTAATGCACCAATAGAATTCATATATATCTATATAGAGTTTAGGTATTTCTTTAGAAATCTGTATATACTGTGTATTTATATGCATGGGTGGAACGTTGGAATTGAATTGAATTGAAATTTGCAGAATTATTGAACTAGAAAAGAGTTGAACTAGACAGAATAGAGAAAGATAGGAGAATAAACAGACCATATAGAGTAGGTAAGGTACAAAAATGATACAGCAGGCAGGAATGAAAATATAAAAATGGTGAAAATGTGCACAGAGAAAAAGAAAACAATAAGTAGAGAAGGAATAAATGAAATCAGAAGTTATGCAGTGTATTATATAAGTGTGTTTAATGTGCAATAATGAGTTCTATGTGCAAGACTCGGTTCCCAACATAGTACAGTTCTTACTATTTCTTAGTGAGGTAACAAAATGGACTGGTATATTTAATAGGCATATAATAATAAAATAATATACAGTAATAAATATATAATTGATATGATATATAGTAACATTATAACTTTATGACCAGTTAACAAAACACTCTGCTTGAGGCCCATTTAGTCGGCCAGCTATTCTGGAGCTTTGCGATTCCAGAATTTCAAGCTCTTCAAAGACGTTTGAGTTTGACAGTTCATTCATAATAATATTGGTAATAAACAGTTCTCAGTCTCAATTCAAGGTCTACTTACTTGCTTGTTTGATCACATTATACGCGACTTAAGCAGTCTGGATTGAATTCTGGACTGGACTGAATTGGAGTCGGTACTGTGATGTCCTCAGAACAGTACATTTGTGGCTGTAGTTTAATTATACAATCTGAGGACAAAGTGCAAGATGTGTGAATCAGTAACTCTAAATTGCCCACATTAACTTGTCTGTGTATGAACTCGTGAACTAAAAGTTATTTCTTTGTAAATTTTGTAGAGCTGCTAGTATAATTGTTTTCACTTATGCCACTAATGAGTGGGATTTGCTTCACAGATAACTGCTAACTTTATTTTTTATTGATGCTGTTGTTTATTGTAGGTTGGAAAACCAACTTAATAGTTTCATTACAGCCAACAACTCGAGCATGATGAAGTTATAGGATACGCTTGGCTGAGAATACTGCTCTCACGCAGTATTGGGAAAAGACTGCATTAAGTATGGGTTAAATGTACTGGGGTGAACATATGAGTTAAATTGAATTGAATTAAACTGAATTGAGACAGAAAGAAATTAAATAACACAGTTGCTGGCAATAACGACACAATGGGAGCTGTATAGATTGGCTGAGAAAATCAAGTGTTATAGATTGAGGCTTACAGAGCGAGGGAGTGACAAAAAAAAATGTACATATACATTTGTGGATGTACAGTGCTGCATGTTCATGTGTATCTATAGATGTCGTCAAAGGGGGAGCAACCATAGTGAGTCACAATATTTTGTTCAGGCTTTCCATTCAGAGTTTGCCCATGCCATGTATAATTTATGATAAAAGGTTTGCAGACTGCTAAGTATGCAGGACCTTGGAGCTCCGGCTACGCAAACCAAAGATTTTTCATCAGTGTGAGAAAAGGTTTGCCTTTCTCCTTGTCTTCCTGCCTTTTACTTCTAAACCCCACATGGTTTTATCCTCTTAAAGCTTCATGCCAATAAGGTCAGATGTTACAAAGATGTTACCCTTTACTGTGTATATACACACTGACATCATTTTTAGTAGTATTTATCCTCTATATATTTACACTACACTCTGCCTCCTAACATTGTGTTTTTCCAGAATATATACATCTAGTGCATAGAGTCTGTTTCATGACATAACATAACATATTCCCCTTCTTTTTATTTCCTTATTCAGAGCACAATTTCATTTTTAGGAAATAGGCTTTGTAGTTTTTAGTACTTTTTTTTTTTTGCTGGTCTATGATTTTTCTCCATTCTGTAACCATTACGCTAACATATCTGTCCACAGGGAGATTTGTCTTCTCATAATTGATGAGTGTATTGTAATTAATCACAATGGCTAGACAGGCATTATTAAGTTGATCTGTATTTATTTTTTGCCCTGGGGGGATATAATGTGGGCTCTGGAGTCCCTTGGATAATGACTGCTGGAGGAGGGTATTATAGCTAATCATCATTGTGCAGAGCTAGGGGGATTTGATTTAGCGCACCTCCAGACATTGTAAAAGCGAGAGGGCTGGTTAGGGAGGGGTGTAAGGATTACTCCAGAGCTGTGGGATATAAATATACCCCCTCGGGGAGGGATTCTTCCTGTCAGAGAGCTGTAAGCCATGTGCCTGTCTATGCTAAGGAAGTTCAGCACAAGCGTCTTTGCATACTCACACTTACTATATCAGCCATATGGAGGCATTTTGCATGAGGAGAGGTATTCTTAAATATGATGTGCTAAACATATTCCCACTTAGCCATATGTTGGTGCAAAAGTGCAGGGGTAAAGCTGGATTATTAGTGCTGATGATGTCTGAGTATGCATGAGCAGGAAAAGTAGTCTACAGCACTACAAACGGATTACCCTTGATATGCCAGCTCCATTAGGCATATTTTGTAGCATGCTGATTTGGAAAAAAAAAAATAAAGGATCTAGCACTGGCTTATTAATTTAATACCCTAATAATTGGCCATTGTGCTATGAATTTTGACTGCTAAGGCACATGCCTCAATCAGCTGTGTTCTTTTTGATTTCCCTTAAAATCAGTGTTGGCTTTTTTTTTAATAAACCACAATGAGTAACACACTCTGATCTCTACTTTCGTAAGTGTAACTGCAGGAAGGACACAGTTTCTTATTTCTACAGTTTTGGTGCCCACAAGCCCGAGCGCTATCCTACATCTATATGGAGAAGAGACTAAAGCAGGATAACATTATTATTATTAGAAGGAATACAGAATCAGCGGGTGAAGATGGGGTGAGCTTCAAGAATGCCCAACAGCTCCTCTCACTCCATTTAGCAGAGAACAGTTTAATGGGTCAGGAGAAGAGTCCACAGGTCTGCTTCTCTAGAGAGTGTTTTTTTTTTTTCCTCGAGGAGCAGAGTTTGAAGAAGCTACAACATGTCAAAAAAATTGTACAGAAGCCAAGAGCACACAGAATAAGTCAGGTCAGATGATGATGAGCAAAATTTCTGTTTCACAAGATATTGTAGTAACATCGCGGTATAATGATGTACTCAGTTATTTTATCTGTGTAACTATACGCTGCAACTACACAGTCAACAGGAAATAAAATTATTTGCATCTGATTGTGTTACAGTGTTGTAGACTAACATTCCCGATCCTTGTTGCAGAACAAACTGAACCCATTGAATGTGACCCCTCCAATTCGGGCAGTGGACATGGACAGAAACATACAGCCACCGTCAGACAGACCTGGCATTTTTTACTACATCCTGGTTGGTAGGTTCATCACGTCTCGTCATTGATTTTATGTATTTAATCTTCTTTGGCTCTGTCGGTATGCCATGGCTTGACTTCTGAATGTTCACACTGTTTGTGATGGTTCCATAAAGTGCACTGAATCCAAATCTGTGAGTGTTTTTATTCTTTTATTGCAGGTCATCCAGTCACATATCCAGAGTATTTCTCCCTGAACAGAACCACTGCAGAGCTGCGTGTTCTGCAACCGATCAGCAGGGACATGTATCAGAGGTTCACGCTCATCATCAAGGTAAACAAAAAAAAAATTCAATATGACATATTCACTGCTTATTTTTGCGTCACCAGAATCAGCCTTTGTTTTTGTTATATTAAAGGTTACAGGGCCTCTCCTATTCTGCTGGCAAGAATTTCAGTGTGACCTTCGATTGAACCTAAACTCACTACAAAAAAAACTACTGCGTTCTATAAGGTCACACAATGAGTAGGCTGAACAAAACGGACCAACTTACACTGCTGTGAAGTATTGCAGCAAACCAAAAAAAGGTCTCCTGATGCTGGGGAATCACAGATGTGCGTAGTACTGAATGTGAACCCAGATTAAGACAATAAGGCTCCATTTATGATCTTAGGTTCAGCTCAAGGTAAAATATTGATTCCTTTACTGCATTAGGAAAACAAAACTGTTTTATTAAATATCAAAATTTTCTCTTTGTATTTTTATTGTGGTTGTGCCACATAAAGTCATATCTCAATAAACTTAGCATGCACCCTTACCCGGCTCCACCTAGATAACCTCAGTCCTGAAGGCCATTATCCTTATCTTTAGCTGCTTTGAAAAAGCAGCTGAAGTGAAATAGATGTTATGATTTATGGACTTAGCAGGAGGAAAGGCTGCTGTGCTCTCATGAATCCTAAATTAGAGCAGAGTCAGGGATTGTCTCAGTGCTGCGAGTGCAGCACAGCAGCGCAGATGCACCCATCACTAACCTTAAGACACCCGAGTGCCGTGTAACCTGCTGTTTACCGGGATAGCTGGGAAGCATGGAGGTGAGCAGAAGAGCTGATTTCATAAAGAGGAAGGAGGGAAAGGTTGGTCGTACAAGAGGCATTTTGCACGTGTTCTGGACTCGGGATGATTGTGCATAGCTAGAGGAAGCAATGCAGTTCAAAGGAGGAGCTGGAGCAGACTAAGATATATAGAGAGATGTGTGAAGGGCGGTAGGAGCCTTATCTACCTGTAATAGAGGGGGAGGAACCATTGCTCTAGGAGTCTGAGGAGCTTGAAAGTGAGAATTAGACTTTGGTATCTTGAGAGTGTTCTGATGCAGCACAGTGCGTGGTTAGCATAGCTAATTCTCGAGAGGATCATCACACACTAATAGTGGAATGAGCTGCAGCATCTCACGTACATTTTCTGTTCAACATGATCTGTTGTTCTTCTTCATAAGTCATCACTGATGCTGATGGAGCCATAACTTCCAAGATGGCTGGTATGAAATGAAGACAAATGACAAAAGTAGAGAAGCACTGTAAAGAAATAAGTGTTGTCATATAGAATAAAGAAAGCAAAGAGATTCAGTATGACACGATAAGGATAACGGAGTCAGGATGGGAGAATCAAGAGTGAGTGATAAACAGACGTTTGGTAGCAGAATCCTGCAGGCCTGCATGTTGTAGCAGGGGATCGGGGGTCATTTACCACTGCCTTCCAGAAATAGGGACGCCACTAAAGACCAGAATCACCAGGGAACACTGTAATACTACACCCTGTCTCGTCTCTCGTCTTGTGTGTGTGAATGTCGAGACAAAGAGAGAACATCCAGTCACACACACTTTGTCTGTCAACGACAGCACTTTCCCCTCAGGTGTTTTTGTGAGTAGATTGGATCTTTGGGTCAGTGAAGTGTGGGTGTTCTTTATTATCACTCAGATAAAGAAAAAAAAAAGGTAGAAGATGTTCAGTAACGATGGTCTGGCATAACATTGATGCAGCAGTGAAAATGTGTGAATCTCAGCTGGATGTGGCAAAAAGTAGCAGCTGTCTGGTATCTTATACACAGGCCATACACACAACATAATAAACATGAAATTACAGAGTTTTTTTGGCCCCTGCACTTTAGCATTCAACAGTAGAACTATACTCTTGTGCTACAATCGGCACTGTGCAACACAACCCCAGTGAAATCGAGCTAATGTGAAGAATTAGTTCCAGGTCATGGCTTAAACTGATGTCGCCTCACTCCTCCTCTCCATCTGTATTTTCAAAGCCTTAATGTTTCTGAAGCATCCCAGTGTGGGAGGCAATAGTGCCATGTGTGCTTAGGAGGGATAAACTTTACGACAGCCGGACCAGACCACATTCGCAATGTGGTAGTCTCCGACGCAGCTTGGGTTGAAGTACAGCTTTGTTTTAGGTTTGTGTGTTTTCGTGTTACGTAAGCAGTAACCCACCGACTGTGAATTAATGGCAAGAAATGTTTACATTCTGGTGCTTGTGCAATACAGTTTGGTATGTTTTCCACTGTATGTGACACAAATATGAACTTGTTTCAGGTCCAAGTCAACATTAAGTGTACAGCCCTCAGCTTTTGTGTCTTAGCTGGTTGGGTTATGTGTATATTGTGTCGAAAAAAAGTTTCCCGATTCAGCAGTTTCACCATTAGTATTTATTCCACATTTTGTCGTTAGACTTGAAAGGTAACATTTAAATGAGTTGTGTCATTGCTTGATACTGGCTGTCTGATTTTAGAGAAATATAAAAAAAAAACATACTGAGGAGATGAACTGACTGTTGCACAATTTATTCCAGAGCTTTCAGCCAAAACAAAGACATTGTACATAAGACTTTTTATAATTGGCTATAGACAGAATAAATCAGAAGCAAGTGTTGACACATTCATTTACAAAATAATATTTATCTTATTTTTGACATTGAATTGGCTAGTAAGATTTCTGTTGAAACTTCTTTCATTGGTCATTCATAGTAAGCGCTACTAATTACTGTCTCGTCCCCACAAATGATGGTATTTGCATTAAGTGCCCTGGTAATTACTAAGGCCTAATCCTAAGTGGACCCCTGATTAAATTTAGCCAGCATAGCTTTTTTGTAATTGAAATGACATTCAGAGGAATTATGGCTCTCTGTCCCTGTGCCTGCATAGGAGCTCAGTCCGCATACAGTAACTCTCCATGTTATTCTCATCATCCTAACTCATTATAAGAACCACACCTCTTAATAAATTTCCAGCAGAGTGCTTTTCTGGTTTATTTTGAAAAGTAAAAGTAAAAGTAGTCTTTTTTTTAATGCTTGTTGCTATCTGACATGCTGACTATGGACTTTGCCTCTTTTTTTTTTTTTGTCTTTTCTTTAGGCTGAACAGGACAACGGTCATCCCCTCCCAGCTTATGCTGACCTCATTATAGAAATCCTGGATGAGAACAACCAGGCACCATATTTCCAGTTTGCTACCTATCAGGGCTACGTGAGTGAGTCCTCCCCTGTAGGTACGACTATCTCAGCCAGCGCCAACCTCACTTCCCCCCTGGGAATCATCGCTCTGGATAATGACATTGAGGAGGTAGAGAGAGAGCTTTTATCATCCACGCTTTTATCATGGACGTGTGCATACACTTTGCATACGTCTACTCATATATGTGTGCATACAAACACAAAGCCCTTATAGTGCATTGATTAACATTGGTCCGCATTTAGTCATGTGTTAGTGTTATATACTCACATAAAATAATATGTTTATGAGTCATATTCCTGCTGTATTTTTTTTCCTTGTAGCTGGCTCCTGGTGATACACCTGTAGGTAAAGGGGAAGCTTTGTGTGTGTGTCACTGCATCTAAGAGTGTAACATAGGGATGTCCCGTCTTTTGCTTCTAATCTTTGCTGTGATGTGACACCTTAAATAAATATATATATATTTAAGGCAAGTCACCTTTCGACCTTTCGGCTATTTCTATAGGCCTTAAATACTGAGTATCTTCTGATGTCGCATTTAATCTAATATTTAGATTTTCCTGCATAATACAGCTGCACTGTGCACACTTAATGGCCTAAAGCAGGGCTACATTTATATCATGAATACAAATTCAATTTAGGGATTTGACTGCTTAATAGTTCTGCATTAAATCTGCATCACAGTTGTAATAAATTCCTTATATTTTCTATAGCGTCCTGCTTTTGTGTATCTTTGGAGGAAGAAGTGCCGATATGAAGCCATTGTTTGAACAGGATTTAGACAACTTCTCTTCATTTCCACTGTTAATAAAACAATGGTTGAATGCAGCTTTCAATCAAAAGTTAGTTTAACTGAAAAAATCATGCCAACTGAGTGTTTATAAAAAAAGAGTCTCATAAAAGTGTCAGTTTATTTATCATTGCAATAGTGCCTTATGAACATGTTCCAGTGTTTTGTTCAAAAATTAAATGCAAATGCAAAATAAATGCTATTGCAAAATGGATCAGCTTGATTACTAATCTGCAAACTGACTCTGGACATGCATACTGTTAAAGCATGAATCATTTTATCAACTATATTTTGAAGAAAAATCACAAAAAGTGAGCTCTCCAGTATAATCACAAATGTAGAAATTGTGTTTTTTGTTCGTTTAAAATGTCCTAAATGGTGAATTAAATACTAAGTCTCCAGTAATGACAAGTAAAGAATAATAATCTTTCCGATGCACTAACTTTTGTATCCTAATGAGTGTGTGTGTTTGGAGTGTTTTGCTGCTGTGCTGTGTTCTATATCTATCTATATCTATATCTATATTTATATCTAAATCTACATCTATCTCTCTCTCTCTCTATATATATATATATATATATATATATATATATAATTACTGAGTCTTTGGAGAAGATTAACAAATCAAAGTAAAGTAGAAACAGAGATAACAAAATCAATAAGCTACCCAGTCCTGATGTTTACTAAACTCTCTTAAGAGGACTCATTGATGGACGTGAATCGAAGCAGACTTGCTGCAATGGACTTCGGGTTTATTTGTTAACGGTGTTGCCACAGCAATGATGTGAGGCTCACAATGATGACACCTCTGCTAGTGCTTTCAAAATCATTTAATATCTTGACATCTTTGACAAAAGCTGAAAAACCCATATGCTTTAACAACTTAACAACTTAATTCGCTCAATATTTTTTTCCCAAAATAGGAGCAGGGGTGATAATGGGTTTATGTTGTTTTAGCTAAAGTGATTTCTTCTCTTCTGTCTTTTTATTGATAAAATTAAAATAAAAAGACATCGGTTTCTGGTTCCATCCTCAGCTGTTTCTGAAGACAGATGAGAGACCTCCCAGTAGATTACTTTTTCAACTCTTTGGCAGATCAAAATGTACAGTTTGATAGGTTTTTTCAGCACCACAGCTGTGGCCCCGGAAAAACAAATGATGAAACAGTCATGTTGCCATGGTAACGTGTTTCTTCTTGTATATCTTTCTGTTGGAAGACAAAAGACCCCATGGTGAAGATTACTCTGGGTGACTACACCACAATCTTTGCCCTGACCCCAACTGGGATAATCCGGTACCTGAGGCTCCTCAAACCTGTGGACCGGGAGAAGCAGATGGCCTATACTTTAACGGTAGGACGCAGACCGCTCTCTGTAACTATCTGCATGACAGTCCTGTGACCTACATCTCCTATTCTGTGTATATTAATAAAAAAGTCGCAGGTTAGCTCTATACCAAGAGGCTCTTACAGACACAAAGCTGACCTGACACTTCTAGAGCAATATGACCTTTATCAGTGGTCTGATAGCAGTGAAGTGAAAGAGTCTGTTCACTTGAATTTACAAATTTCCATCCAAAGGCACATCAGACCTTTTTTATAGTTTTGTATATTGAGTTTACACAAAGATCTTGTTAATCTCTTATCATATAGCGCTATGTACTGCAATTTAAGAAAGTTAGATGGCACCACTCTCATATCTGTCTGTTAATATGAAGCTTTAGCATGAAGCAGAGAAACTCGAATACAGGTCTTAGAGGTCCATTAATCGATTTAATGGCCATGCAGAGACACTAGTATAAATGTCCATTAATATGTCTGCCATGGTATGAGTTCTTCACTGTATTTCCTTGTTGAAAATGTTTGATTTTTCAATAATTCTTCTGGAGTCTTCGGGATAGTTTTGTTCAAAGGGCATATTGTGGTGTTGTAGTGGCATTTTGATTTTCCATTACTTATTATGGCCACTGCCTCATTGAAAATCAAGCACAATGGTCTCATACTTCCCCAGGGAAAAATGAACATATATATTTCTCAGTCCAGTCATTTGTAAATGCACGTTTTTCACTGTCAGCCTTGCTTTTTTTCATCAGATAGTTTTGAACAACCCGTTTTACTTTAACAACCAGAACTCTAACATCCAATAATAACCTTGCTTACTGTGGTGACTATTCAGCCTATTGCATATGTATGGACTAGACATACTTGCTTAAACTCTAGCATCAAATAAATGTTTATAACTACTCTGTATATCTTGGATTGGATTGAGAATGAACACATAGATGCCTTCAAAGATTGTTTTTAGCTCATACTGTTTGTGTGTGAGCAAGCCAGAGAGGAAGAGAGGGATGAGAAGGCAGATGTGACGTCGTTTACATTCATGTTGTGTATGTGTATTTTTTGATGTCATGTCACATCATGACACACCCATGTTTCACCTGGGGCTGGCTGGAGAACAGAAACATGGGGGAGAAAAGAGCTGTTACCATATATGCTATTGTGTGTTTGTGTCCAACACCTTCACTGTGAATGTTTAGTTGCCATTAAAGTCACCCTACTGATGTACAGTATAACCAGCAATTCATGTCATTTCCATTTCAGCACTGAGTGCAAATTTAGGGGGGAAAAGCAATTCTCCCTACAGAAACGTGTATTTCGAGCTGCTGTGACTGTTGTTGATTAGTTCTCTTTTCTCCTGCATTTGTTGTACTGCTTAGTCCATTTCCTTTCTCCCTTGCCAGGTACTGGAGTTTAGAGCTGCCAGGGACAAATAAACATGTAGTTTGCAAACTGTCCTTTAGGCCAGCTTCATACAAGCTTTTCTATTCTCCTCTCTTAAAAGGCTTTTCTAATGTTAAGCAGATTGAAAAATGAACATACTGTATGCAAAGGCTGCGTGTAAGTGACTTTATTGTGGGCTTTCTGAAGTAAGAAGGTAGTAAACACAAGTTGACGTTTCACACATTTTCTAATCAAAGCAAAAGGATTCGGAAAGCCTAAGCATAAATGAAACATCAGCTCTCTGTGATTTATTTCTGCAAAGAGACTTTTTTTTTCTTAGCTACAATATGTATTTCTCTTTCTTTCTTCTCTGTTTACAGATGGTGGCATCAGATGGCGTCCAGCAGAGTAGCCCAGTAACTGTCAACATTTTGGTCATTGATGCCAACGACAACACTCCCACGTTTGCAGAGGTCTCCTACAGCGTTGAAGTCTTCACAGACATGCAGCCAGGAGAGACGGTGCTACAGGTAATCAATCCAGCTATTGTTCAATTGCCTTTCTTCCTCTCTTTTGGTGTTTTACTCTGGCACTCTGCTGTACGCCTCCGTCTTTGTCCCCATCACACAGAATTTCTCTCACACACGCGTTCTTTCATGCTCACAGCAAAAAAAAAACAACACAAAAAACAACACAACAATTCAGTGCATCGTGTTGACAGGCAAACCCCTGGAACAGTTCCCTTCCTCTCATCTGCAGCCATGACAGACAAGTCAGAGAGAATTTTTTATTTACGTATTCATTGCACGAGCATAGGAAACTTTTTACCCAGTAGAATAGCTGCTTTTATGACGGTAGTGAATTCATTTTGGTGGGCATTAATTATGACCATTTATCAGTCTTTATATTTCCATAAGAAGAATTTGATTGTTTAAACCCAGTTCAGAATTTTGTTTTCTTTTTCTTTTGATTAGATTTATGGATTATTGACACTATCCACTTGATTTCATTACCATGACATGTGTAAGAACATGCTCAGGGATGTATGCAGTCTTCAAAATGTAAATCCCCATTATACCCCATTTTGCTATATCTATTAATATGGGGAGTTCTATCATTACATTGCCTCTCATTTGTTAGTCGGACCATGATCTTTTTTTCTTTCAGTTGATCTGTCCTCTCAGCACAGCCGCCCCAAAACAAATGTCAGACACTGGAAAAGTCAAGTTTAATCTCTCTTAAAAACCAGCCGTTTTGCCCTCCCTGAAATGAGACCAGGGGTCACAGAGTGTCTGGTATGACCGCTTAACCAATTTTTATAAGTCGTTTATGAGAGCCGCAGGCCCCCCGAGGACGCTGCTGCTTATTTGATGCTACAGCTTTTACTCCAATGTCAGGAACATGAAAAGGAGGTCTGGTGGGTAGCTTGGATTAAAGTTTAAAGATATAAAGCCAACAACAGCATGAGGACTCATAATTACAAGCAGTGGGATGCCCTCAATTAATGGCTTGAAGGAAATGGTTGATGCTTAATACATTTGATAACAGAGCATGTAAAAAAAGAGCATGTATACTATGCTTACTTCTCAAAAAAATATTATCCGGCTGCTGTCATTACATGATTTTGTAATTTATCTCATTTAAATGGTAGCATGTAATTAATTCTATCCAATCCAAACTTTATCGATCATTAATCTTACCAAACTCCAATCACTAGGAGTGAAGAAATAGCCACACAGCCAATAGAAAAAGTCTGGCAGATTGCAGCATCTGCTAAATGCCAACTATTTGTTCCTCTATATACATAGAACAAAGGTCATGTATCTATGATGATAATAGGTGACCAAAATGGGATTCTAGGTTGGCAACATGAAGTCAGTTACAACCCCTTCTGAGAAATATTTACTGCTTGGCTGGTTCAGTAGACATGATGCTGGCAGTTGTGCAGAACTCCCCTTGAACAACCACAATATAAAAATATGACAGTACTATTTGTATAATGTGTATCTGTCTTTTTATCTCCCTCACAGTTAACTGCAGCTGATGCTGATGAGGGACTAAATGGTCTGGTGACCTACGAGATACTGGCTGGTGCTCAGGGACATTTCATTATCAGTAATCGCACAGGACGCATCACTGTGGCTCCTGGTGTCACTTTAACTGTGGGACGATCTTACGCGTTGACTGTCAAGGCCTCTGACAATGCACCAGAGACTCAAAGAAGGTATAGCAGCCTCACGCCTACACGATCTGTCCATTTATGTGTGATTTCTTTACATACTTAAAGGTTTCTGCATAGGTAGAATGATATTATTCCATTGCATTTAGAGCAGATTTGTTTGTAAGTTGTTTCAGAATTTACAAAGTATTTTTTTTCTCTCCCTGGGTTGCAGTGGACTAGAGCCTATCCCAGTAATTCAATATTTGCTTAAGGCAATTTACAAGTTAAGTTCTGGATGACATGGAAAGTCCACTCAGGGCATAACTATGGAGAAATAACATTTATGGCAGGTTGTTGTGGGTCAAACAACGAGATCTTATTCAATCTGTGTTAATGAATCCTGTAGAGACGCTGCTACGAGATGTTTCGTACACCGTGTCGTCTTTCCCTTATGATTAAAAAGCAATAAATCACTTTCATGCACTGCAAAATCAAATAATTTCTGACCTCAGCTCTAAGCACAAGGAATTGTAAATCTAGCAGGCTACAGGCAGTTCGACATGACACAATGTATAAAGAAAAATGATAACAACATTACACATCCATCACCTTTATCATACATGTTCACATATATCTTTACAGCCATTCCAAAGCCTCACAATGAATAAATAAAAAAAATCATCACAGTCAGTTCCATTTTCATGTGTGCTGCTGTCAGATTAAGCAGCAGACACTTGTGAATGTATTAAGAAACATTCATTGGACCATTGTGAAGCTGACAAAAATCCCACTTATAAGAAACACATTCAAAATCTATTGATTTTTTTTTTTTTTTTTTTTTTTTACTCATCATAATGCCATACAAGAAGATGTGGGAATATATGTTATGAAAGCTATTCATTAAAACTCAACAGGTTGTCAAGGAGAAAGCAATGTAGTCAGTGGTACAATGTGTGCTTTTCCTTCTGCTAGGAGCTCCATCACTACGGTGTACATTGAGGTGTTGCCACCCAACAATCAGAGTCCCCCTCGCTTTCCTCTACTCACCTACAGCCAGGAAGTTAGCGAGGCCATGAGGATAGGAGCTATTCTGCTCAATCTGCAGGTGAGTCACTAACCCACAAATACATACGGACTCAAGAAAGGCACACGCAAGTAAGAAAATGTGGATTTTAATGAGGCATTCATTGTGATGTTTTTATTCTGGTGACATTTTTAATACATCTTTGAGGTACGTTGTAGTCATAGTCAACACAATCAACATCTTTGTTTCCTTTGTTCTCACATTTCACTCTCCATCATACAATACGCTTACTTGCACTCTCTTAGCCTTCAGCTTTAATGGTACAGGAGTATATGACCTTCAAGCCTATGCTTTTTTTTTTTTTTTTTTTAACTCACCGCAGGCCACAGACAGAGAAAACGACCCGATCACATATCGCATTGTGAGTGGGGATTCCCAGAATGTGTTCAACCTCTCTAAAACGTAAGTCTAGATATAGGCAATAAGGAATTTCTACCACAACCTATTTGAGATGGACGAATGGCTGTGTAGAAAGATGAATGAATGGAAAAATGGAAAAGCTATTGAATTATTATTCAGCAGCATTTTGCTCTTAAGAGTTTGCGTGTTCTTGCCAACCTTTTCCAATTCTCCAGGTTCTCTAGTTTCTTGTATATTACTCTTATATGCAATTGTCTCATGCTGTGAAGAGATGTTTTCTATGCTGTGTCCCACTTCTCACCAAGTGTATGCTGAACGGGATATGAATGAAAAATGGATGGATGCACAGAATCTTTGCTAGATTGCAAGAACTAACCAGTCCCTGGAAAATTATTATATTTCTCCAAGCGTACTCTATAAATACAGATATCAGTTGGAGAGTTTATTGAGGTTTTTGAGCAACAACACAAAGCTTTTGGGTATAGTGGTTGGATTATCAGAAAGCTCTATTGATGGTCTGATCTAAGAGACACAAACAATAGGGCAATTTGGCTATAAAAGTCTTATGTTTCTGTGACTCATTTTATATAATAACAGATGTGCAATCGTGATGTTAGAGATTAACTGCTTACTTGTCTGTTTCTGGTTTTGGTTGATTTATCGGTCAATATTTGACTTTTCATGAACTATTATACTGGCTATAGACACCATTAAGAATCCCTTATTCATTCCCATGTTTTTTGTCAATTTTATTTGTAAAGCCCAAAAACACTTCTTCACACTTTTTGCTTTTATCAAAGTAATCCTCCATTTGCAGCAGTTACAGCCTTGCAGACATTTGGCAATTTTAGCTGTCAATTTGTCGAGGTAATTGAAGGAATTTCACCCCGTGCTTTCTGTCTCCGCATGTTGGATTGGCACGTACCATGTGGTCCAGCTGATCTCACAACAGCTCAATGGGTTTGAGATCTGGTGACTGTGTTGGCTACTTAATTATTAGACAGAATATTAGATGATTAATTCTTCCTTGAATAGCTCTTGCATAGTTTGGAGTTATGCTTTGTCCTGTTGCACGAGGAAATTGGCTCCAATAAAGCATCGTCCACATGGTGTGGCGTGGAGTTACAAAATGGAGTCTTCCTTATTTAAGATCCTTTTTACACTGTACTAATGTACCACTTTACCAGCACCAAAGCAACCCGGACACGCCTCTTCACTGTTATCGTGAGACTGGTATTTTGTGGGTACCATTTAATGAAGCTGCCAGTTAAGGTCCTGTGAGGCATCTGTTTCTCAAACTAGAGACTCCGATGTACTTGTCCTTTTGCTCAGTTGTGCATTGGGGCCTCCCACTTTTTTTTCTGCTCTGGTTAGAGCCAGTTTGGGCTGTTCTGTGAAGGGAATAGTACACACCATTGTATGAGATCTTCAGTGTCTTGGCAATTTCTTGCATGAAATAGCTTCCATTTCTCAGAACAAGAATAGACTGACAAGTTTTAGAGAAAAGTTTTTTTTTTTTTACTCATTTTGAGACGATAATCAAACACGCTGATGCTCCAGACACTCAACTAGCCTAAGGAAGGCAAATTTTACTCCTTCTGTAATCAGCACAACACTTTTTAGTTAACATAATTTTATGATGAAGTGAAAAGGACAGTTTCCTTTCATATACTATTAATATTCTGAAAAATGAGAGAAACGGGAGTTTACCAAGCTGGGTAAATTTAGTCAGAGCTACCAGAAATTGACAGCTCGAGCTGACATGTAACCCAGCAACACTCTGTGGGAATTATCACACAGAATAAAACTTTACTTCGCTGAGTTCGGTTTCGCCCAGACCTTCGCTCCTCTTTCTCTCCAGTGCCGCCGCCTTGTCAGCGTCTTTTTTTTCTTCTCAAGCCCCAAATATTTTTTGGGAGGAACATTAAAATAAGTATCATAAAATAAGCACACACTTTACCACTTCGGCTTACTCTACCATTCAAAATCAACGTCAGCATTTTAAAAACCCACCTCACTTAATCAACACTAGCGAGCAAGGAAAAGGCATCAAATATTAAAGTGGTCAGTGCTTTTTACCATCCCCTAAATAAGGAATAAGTATGGAGGGAAGAGACATGGGGAGACTGAAAATGCAGGACCGTGCCAGACATGTTTCTCACTAATTGATTAAAGCCTCTTTTGTCTGAATCCTCAGTCTCCCCACTATGCAAAGACAAGCTGTGTTGCAACACTGTATCCCTGCCTTTTGTGTATTCTTAAGCTATTCCACAGTGTTAAAATGGATTGTTTTATAGAGGGATGTTTACAGTGTCATGTCACGGTAGTGACAGTATCAGAATAAACAGTTGAACAGTACTATACTACTAATGGGAGAATGCTATTGTTGTCGTTGTTGTCAAATATGTCAGAAATCTTGTTGAAATAAATGCAAGTATTCCCCTTCACTACACTGTCCGTGTGGCAGAAATATTACAATCAAATCACAAGCGCTCAGCAACCTCCCAATATAATACGTTCAAGCAGGTGCTGAATCAAAGAATAATTAGCTGGTACACTTGGTGAGTGTGCAATATACAGAGCCCTTCTTCACACTCTCATTTTCCAGCAGTCAGAACGCCAACGTGATCCAGTGAAAAGATTTTTGCATTGCTGCATGTTCAGATTCAGACTACATATGGGGCCGGTTCATTCCAGCTATAATGAATAATGAGCTCTCTAGTCTATAACTCCCTCTAAATGGGGCAGGCTCCCCTGAGGGAGGTGGAAATGCTTCAGATTCACTCACCATAACGGTAGCGAGCAGGACACACCACTGAATCAGTTCCACCAGCTGCTATACAGAGAGAATTCACTAATGATGTATTAACTGGCAGCAGCAGGATCGCAATTTAATACATCATAAGCAAACCTCAAGTATCTCTAGCGAAGTCCCATTTCAGTAGGGACTGATGATCAGTTAGGACAGGTCAAAAAAAATTCCAAGATAATAATCAATTACAAATATATGACAGGATGGTGTTTGTTTGTAAATTTAGACCACCAGATTTCAACTACAAAATATCCTGCTCAGAATGTATTGTATTTATTAATCCAAGTTATTTAAAATCCTATCTTCAGGGAAATTATTAGATTCCAGCAAATGATTAAAAATCCAAACCAAACATCCTCTCCAGCCACTTCAAAGCCTTGTGGTCAGTTTCCAAAATGAACTGTCTTCCCAGTAGTATCTTAGAGAGTCCATGGCCCATTCGGCAGCCAGGCATTATTTCTCCACTGTAGAATAGTGGGTCTCCCTGGGGTACAGCTTCTGATTCATGCATACAAAGATGGCAATCCTCTGGAGGGCCTTGGAGGCGCACCCCATGATCTGAGGCATCACTTTGCAAAATGAGGGGCTGCTGAATATCAGGGCAAAGCAATACAGCGTGTCCACTCAAGACCTGCTGGATATCCTTGAAGATGTCCTTTGCCTCCTCTGACCACCAAAGCTTGTTAGGCCCATTGAGACTAGTCATATCTGTAAACACAACAGCTCCGGCAGAAAAAATGGTGATGAATCTGTGGTACCAACCCGCCATGCCCAGGAAGGATTTGAATTGGGTTCTGAAAAAAGTTTGAAATCAAAATTCAGATAATGGACGTCAAAACAAAATCATGGCTTTGGAATCAGAACAATGAATTTACACCATCACTCATCCACTAATCAGAAATGGTTCAATCCCTGGCTCCTCCAGTCTGCAAGTGTCCTTGGGTAAGATACTGAACCCCGAATTGTTCCATTCACACACATGTGAGTATGTGTGTGAATGACTGATGAGTCACTGTGGGACACTTTGCATAGGAAGCGCTGTCTCGCTCCTGATGAGCAGGTTGGCACTTTGCATGGCAGCCTCTTCCATCAGCGTATGAGCGTGTGTGTGAATGGGTGAAGGTTGGTATGTATTGTAAAGCGCTTTGAGTTGATAAGACTAGGAAAGTGCTATGTAAATGCAGTCCATTTACCATTTTACTCACTCTGGAAGGCTTCAATCATACCCAGGGAAAGCATTAGCTCAATTTCCTTTTTAAGGGAGCCGAGGAGGCGCTCGGAAATCCTATAGCTCATACGTTTGACAATAGCATTCTCTTTCAAGATTATATCATGCATTATCAGACTTGTATAGCTGGATTTTCTTTTAACACGTCAGATATACAGTGGGCTCTCACCTGCAACTGCTGCTGGTAGTCACGAATATTGTTGTTTTTTTTTTTTTTAAATCAGATTGATGTGGAGAACCTTAGTGGTGAAGTCCTGATCTGGAATAAAAAATGTGTAAGTGGTTGTGTTAGAGAATTTTCCATCTTTAAGTGTTGGTATTTTAGTTACACTGGGTCCACAGCAAGTCTACAATAAACAGTGTGGGGTAGTTGGAGATAGCAGGAGAAGGTCAGATAGACACTGAATAGCATTAGCGGGTTGGGAAGAAACTATTTTACTTTTTTTAGACAACACACACCAGATGGTTGCATTAGCAGATAACGGTGGCACCGGACTAGACTGCCTTAAGTAACATTCTAACGCAGCAATAGAAAAAAATCTGCTTATTGATTTGAGCAAAAATGAAAGATCAGCTGTTCATGTGATCAGGATCGATAGACTCCAACCCGCACCATTGTTACTCGAGACAGTGCTGTTAACAGGATGGTGTCTGCCGGACATCTTTTCATTTGTGGTGGCTAGAGAGTGTGAAACAGGACACTGTCATGCATGATCAGTGAACGTATTAAACCCCGCCTCTCGAGTGTAGTTCAGCACTACAAGTTGTATTAATCATTCTAATCTTTGTCATCATCATCATCAAGATCATCATAATTATTACAGTAATTGTGACAATTATCACTATATATCCCCATTATCACATTTGCATCCAATGCTTCCTGTACCCTCAGCTCCACTGAGCACAGTGGGAGCTCAAATAAACATGAGCACAGCAGCCAGTGAAGGATCGAATGCTGCATTTTTATGGTATTTTTAGAAATCTGCGTTTGCCCTTTTGAGCTGCCGATCATCAGATGTTATGGAAACAAAGCGATGTGCTTACCATAACATGAGGAAAGGGCTTAGAGAAACAGACAGTGTTAAAGATTGGATTAAGATGAGGCCCTATAAGTTGACATTGTAGGTCAGAGAGGTGGGAAGGAAGTAGCGGTCTGGTTCTGCTTGGGCTGTTTGTCCATGGTATCTTTAAATTATGAATGTGAAGAGGCAGGGGGGACAGCAGGCAACTGCAACGGGCATTAATCTAGCAGCGCGTTTAGATGCATTCGTCTTTCCTTCCATTTGCGGTCCTGGCAGAGTCTCTCCTGAGTGTGGCAGTGAAATTGTTTTGTGCGTGCTGTGTCTATGTGTGTGTCTGCACTTGCACCCATGTGCCTTGTGTGGCTGTGTGTGCAAACAAAGATAATTCAGTGTTCTGCTTGGGAATGCATCCACATTTTGTGTTTGGAATGCCAGAGTGCCAAATTATACCTTGTGAACGAGCAGGAGGGCTGCTGTGTCTGCTGCAGTAATTGGAAGGAAAACATGAATCTTTCTGTCTGTAAGTCCATGTGCTTTGGGAGCAAGAGGCTTGCTATAAAAAAAAAAAGAAAGATAGAGTGGGAGTATTTAAGAGCCCACCTGCTTGTCGCCCTAAAATAATCCTCTTATATCAGCGACCATGTTTTATAAATCTGTCTAATCTGGAAGTAAATAAAGTCAAATGCAGCCTTCTCCATCACCATCTGCAGTGACGTATTCACATGCATTTAACTAATCTCTGGAAATTAAATCTCTTTTTTTTTTCATATGATACAAACAAGAACTGCAGGAACATGTCTAAACAAAGCCCTACATTGAGTTCTTCTTTTGCGCGGTGGTTGTGTTAATTCAAATGTGTCGCACTCTGTTTGTGTGCAATTTTAATACAAGTGTCTTCTCTGACCCCTCTCTCTACAGGATTGGCCTTCTACTTCTGGGAAAGCCTCTGGACAGAGAGACCACTGATCAGTACCGTCTGATCGTCACAGCCTCGGATGGCAACCCCGGAGGGGTGAGGCACAACCCCTTTTTATTAAACTATTTGCCTGATTCCTCCATGTAGACTATCCTCAAACAGTTTGAACACATTAAGCTCAAATAAGACCTTCACATACAAGCGTATTAGCTCTAAAATGCACTGAGAATATGTGGTTGAACTCATGTAGTTTGACAAAGCTCCATCAGAGCTAAAGAAAAACAAACAACAGGTTGAGTAGGACTAACCCCTCAAAAGGTCATTATTGATTATTGATCATTGGTTTTTCAGTGTTTACACTCCCTGAGCTGTCTTTGTAACCAGCTAATAGAAATAGCAGACACTATAAGTGAATATGAACGCTGGCTTCTCTGTGTCCCACTGAGCGCAGATACTCATGTAAATTGTTGTAATTTAATTAGACATCACCTCACTTGGCTCAGTTTTTGCAGCTGTCTCTGTTCCAGGCAGAGCTGAAATGTGTTTTCCTTTTTAAGATGTTGTGTGTGATAAGTAATAAACATTAGCTGATGAGCTGTCAAAGAAGTTGATGTTGATTGCCCTCCTTCTCACCTGTGCATACATAAACACTCTGATCTATGGCTCCTTTTTGTCTTCTGGCAGGCTTAATGTGATTGTCAAGTGGTGCTGTATAAGAAGTGTATGTGCTGCTGATGTGTCCCAGTATTTGTGAGTGTCCCATAACTGTAGGAGTGAGTAGGGGAGATGAACAGACAGGGTCAAAAAATAAAGAGCAAATAAATAGTGTAAGATGGGGAGTCACCTCACAGAATAAGGTAACAACAAGCTGGTGTGTGCATGTGTGTGAGTGTGTGTGGGTGAGAGAGAGAGCGAGAGAAACCTCTTGGCCACAAAGTAAATTACTGCCTAATTCGAAAATGTAAATGTCACTGTAAGGAAGAAATGCTGTCATAACGGGGGCAGATGTTGAATGGGTAAAGGGTGCAGAGGTGAACTCATTCAGTGAGACGAAGATCAAAATAAGCACAGGCGGAGGGGACAGATAGGAGACAGAGAAATGGAGGGGGGGGGGCACCAGGGATTTGGATGTGTAATTAGCACAGAACTTTGGTAACCATGGGAACCCGACACAAGGAGCCCTCTTCCCCGCGGGTCACAACTTCTCTTTGAGTATCAAACCTTTTTCAGAAGTTCATACTTGTTGAATTTTAACTCTTACATCTTCTAGCGCCGCACATGAATCAAATCGTGCTCATCTGTTTGACCAATTTAAAATTTGTATTCTCAACAGTGCAAGCTATAATCATAACTGGCAGGCAGGTGCTAAAGATACTAAAACCTCCCCGTGGGAAGACGGATGAAGCTGTTCTTCTTGCCCTCAGAGGAGGGAGTACATGACTCCTAACAGCCTGATCATATCAGTCTCTGCAACATGTCTGCTGGACAGGGTTGTTACTTGAAAGGCAAAGCACCATCAGCCACCTCGGGATCTCTCAGATAGCACAGACAGAAAACGAAACATCACAGAGCTCCATCTATTTTATGTTAAATAAATAATAGCAGCTCATTAATCACACTTGCTACTGTAGAGGTAGGATGTTTGGCTGTGATAAGAACACCCACGCCAGGCTGGAGATCCTCATTGGCTTTAATTTTTCTGAGAAATGAAAAATAAGTATATCTTATCTCTGATAGTTGGCTACATCTCCCTGCATCTTAGTTTTAGCAGTGGAAGTGCAAAAGAGGCATTAAGTGTGATGGGTTTTTTTCAGCATGGGTTGCCATGTCAGTTTGTACATGAAAGTACTGATTATGTGTGTCTCACAAGCTAAAACAAAGAAAACAGTAATAATGAAGGAATTCCCAACAGACAGTGGGATGAAGGTGACATTATCTAGGTAATTTCTTTCGTGACGTGCGCTGCTGAATGTCTCATCTGGCAGGGCAGCTTCAAGCGGCTCTCTTCTGGGAAGTATTTATTTTTTCCTTCCAAGGGCCACATCCTCCCACAACCTGCCTATCCTTTCTCCCCCAAAGGAAACCATTTACTCCGTTTTTGCATGCAGCTTCCTCCCAGTGCACTGAGAGATTATAGATTGTGCATATTCAGCCATTTGTCTATGTTGATTTATAGGAGTCCTGTAGTTGTGTGTACTGTGTCATTGTTTGAAGGTTAACAGCAGTACTGTGGTACACATTGAACCTGCAAATGAATGAAACGCCTCAAATGATACTACTTTGCCATCAAGCAAACCCTGAGTATATGCCATACATGTGAAAGGTAATTACAGTAGGCAGTAACTTACAACCTTGTACAGTTGCTTTTAAGAGAGAGAGAGAGATGGGTATGACATGCAACAAAAGCCCATGGCTGGAATTGAACCAGGGACGTTGTGGTTATGTGGCATACGCTCCAGACTTTTGTCTTTAATCTGTGTTCTGAAAAAGCTTGAGCTTGTGATAGCGACAGCTAATGGGGATTTGAGTAAAATAAGCATGAAACAGTGCCAGCTGGCATAACTGACTGAAATGATGCTTTTACACTTTAAGGTTAGAGGTATTGTTCTGAATGATAGCGTTTTATGTAATGGGATGATTTTTAACCTTTTTTTCACGAACTAGGAATTATTTATTAGTCTAGTGATGCACTTTGCACTTATTTCACCTGGAATGAACTAGAGCTTTACCACTTTTGCTTATCAGTTACCAGGTGAAAGCCCTGCTTTGCTCACTGGGCAATGCCCCCTGACGTCTAAGTTCCTCGTTTAAGTTAAGAATATTTTTGGGTTCAGTTTACCTGGATGGTTGATGAATTTACTTCACTTCATACAACACTAGAATATTTGTCATATTTTTTTGAAATGGGCAGATTTTGGCTTTAAATACTAGTTCTTTCCTGAAATGAGGATACTTAAGTCAATAATCAGTTTTTTAACATTGGGACCTTGTTTTGTTGATTACCTTCATTAAAAAACATAGTTGCTACTCTCTACAGCATCCTAGTTATCGTTTTTTGTCCTTACATTCTTTTTGTTTTTGGTCTTGGACAGGGTCAAAGTGTGCTGTATGTAAAAAAAAAAGAAAAAAAAAAACTCAATACAAAGGAACAGTGAATAACTTTGGTCTTCATTGTGCTCATTTTTTCCATCAGACGTCCACTACCACTGTGAACATAGTGGTGACTGATGTCAACGATAATGACCCTGAGTTTAACCTCACCCTACCTACTAATGTTACTGTCCAAGAAGAAAAGGCCGAACAGTTTGTGGGACAAGTCATGGTAAGTGACTTATATTTTTATTTTCTTATTTTAAGTCATCTAGATCACCTACTGCTCTATTGACTGTCGTACATCCATATGTTGTTGTTCCTCATAAGTTGCACTGACCACTGAGTATCTGACTTTCAGCTGTCCATTAAAAAATGACTTGGCATTTTCCAACTCGGTCAGTCTTGTCAGACACACATTTGTTCCCCCAAAGCTGCTTCCCTGTTGCTTGCTTGGTTCAACTCCACTAAGCAGCCAGAGTTTTCTAATTACTGTTGTAGATTAATTGGCCTGCTGTTTGTCAGTGGATTAATCAAGAAACAATGAAAAGGAGACATCCTCTATGACTATGCACATACATGCCCACTAAGCGGCAGGCGAGGCAATAAAATCCAGTTGTCTTGATTTTTTTTTTATTGCCTCTATTTCTCCTACAGATTCACTTTTAGATATAATAGATCGCACAAATCCCCTAATTTCCTCCCGAATCACTGTTCAAATTCAGATACAATACAGAACTAGAGTTAAGTAACAGTGAACCAGGAGACGTTTTGGGGGATTTGCAGGGAGTTTGGAGCACTATTACAATATCAAGTTTAGTTTGAGGTTGGAAACTTTCTCATCCACTGCTTTTATATTAGAAAAATTAAAATGATTGTTGTCCATAGTTAGATAATTAAGAAATGTATTTAATATTTAATGAATGTTTATAATGTGATAATAGGTTATCAAATCAAATGAACATGTGAGGTTAATTAGGTAATTGAGTCATTATTGAGGACAACATACAGTACCACTCTGCACATTCAGTGTGTCGTCTAATTCCCAACACTGTGTAGGTGTCAATGCAAAAGTTTGTAGTAAGAATGTCAATGATTCATGAAAACTGAAAATCTTAGGATGACATAAAATACCATTTTGAACGTTTTAAGGCATTTTGACCATGAAGGCTACCATGCTATTGGTTGGTGTCAACATACTCATGCTCGTTTTGACATAGGATTGCATTGGGCTGTATGCGCCTACGTTGTGATCATGTGGACTCTTGTTAATGTTTGGGCTAACACTTATTTCATACAAATCTTAAGCAATTGAACACTTGTTTTAGTGATCAGTATAGAACACATTTTTGATCAATATCGATTTCTGTGCAATGTCAATTCTTTGTCATGTCCTTGTAATTGCTTATGCAAACAAAAACTTCCAGCTGAATCCAAGGGTAAACAGGCCATCTTATATCAGTCACATTTGTCAGCTTTCAAGATATATATATATATATATATATATATATATATATATATATATATAACATTATAAACATTATCCATCCCATTACATTTTTCACAGGGTAATAAAATGGCCTACCAGTAAATCAAACAAGTATATTGCAAGTGTGAAATAAGACAGAAGGATATATGAAGGAAGCTTGGTGTTTGCATGACGTAAAGCTACCTGCAGTCACTCATTCCTGAGTGTTTTCTCAGAAATGTAGCCAGCAGCTAGATTGGGACTTAGCCCACCACACCTTCCCTCCCTCTCGCTCCTGCTTCAGGTTCTTTCAGCTGGCGTCTCGCCAACTAGATCTGATGCTGTGCCTTTCTGACAGAAAAGTACTTTAAAGTACTCAGCTCAACACAGGCCTGCTCCCTATGCACATGTACATAAAGCTTAGCCTGTTGTAGCTGATCAAGAAGGGGTGGAGGGTTTTTTTCAGTGCACCGCTCTTCTATAAAAATCTCATAAAATAAGAATTATCCGATGTCAGTTAGAATATGTGACAACCATTACATTTTCACTGTTGTGTCTCATTAGCAATGTTGCTGACCTTCTAGTAGACTGCTCCTTTTAGGACAAATCTTGCAAAAGAGTGAGATCGCTCACTGCAGTTATGCGGACGACACCCATATTTACTTTTCTCTTTTCACCAAATGACTATACTCTTATAGACTTACGGTCGCTGTATGATTTCAGTTGCAAAAAGACAAGATGCTGTAATTCTATATATCAATAAAGAGGGAAGTTGTTATTGCTTTCTTTCTCTGGGCTAAAGTATAAATAACTCAACCAGCCTTTTATCATCTAAAAACATCAAGAATGTGAGGTTTTATGCCCTCATGCATGCCTTTATCTCATACTGGATGCATTATTATCAATGCTGCTGATAGACTTCTAACAGGAACCAGGAGAGCTGAGCACATTTCTCCTAATCTTAAACCTTGACACTGGCTTCTAGATAGTCATATATTTTAAAGTGCTGCTGTTAGTTTATAAATCACTTAATGGCTTAGGGCATAAATGCAGTTCTGATATCCTTGAAGAATATAAAAACCAGTAGGGCCCTTAGATCTGTAGGAAGCAGTCATTTCATAGTGCCTAGAGTCAGAATAAAATGGGGCGAAGCTGCCTCTATACTGCACGCAGAGGGAAACCTCCTGATGTTCTCAACTTTCGTTGTACCCCCCAGTACAATGACAATAAAGATGATTCTCATTCTGAAATTTAGATTTGAAAAATCTAAAGATATATTTTCCACTGCTATTATAAAAATGATGTATTAATACTTTTTCTGAAATCATTGTCATTTAGTTTATTCAGTTTTAAATCTTGTTTTAAATCGTTTTTTAAGTGCTTATGCTTTTTATGCACTTTTATAGGTGTAATAGAAAAGGGTATGCTAATTTAATAGGAGGTACTTTAGTCAACTTTAAATTTCTTGACATGAAGTGGAAGCTGAACACACTTATCACAGTTAAAGGCATGACTCTTACAAACCAAACCAGTCACAATGTCATTACTTATTCTTTTTAAGTGTCCTCCTGCAAGTTTCTCCTTGACAGCTTCTTTCTGGTTCGCCTCCTTTGCTTAATCCTGACATGGTAGAGAGACATTTGCTCATTTGTCAAACAAGGATACATTTTTGCATTTTAAGAAACCATGCTCGTTGCATGCAGTTTTTGGTAAAAAATGAACTCCAAAATAATCTAAACACTCTCTGTCACTCATACTCTGTAACATAGATAACACAATTGTTTGGTCTGCTTGTAATGGGTTGTTAAGTGTTACTGTAAGATTTTGTTTATAGTTGCAGGCAAAATGCAAGAGAGATAGGCTACTTATACATAAAAGCTTTGGGCTCTAAGTTTAATGCATGGCCCCATTTCAGGAATAAATGATATGGTAATATGACAACAACATTGCCTGTGCCAATAAGTGTATCTTAACATGCATGTGGAAAGAGATGCTGCTGTCTCAAATATCTGTTTTTGTGAACAAGACAAACCTTACATTGAAGAGTCTACATGGCAAAAATCAAAAAGTAGTTTTTTTTCCTTTTTTTGTTTTTGTTTTGAGAAGTGATTTAAAAGATGCCACTGATCCTGCACGCTTTGGAGGAGCTTATGGAGGCAGAGATGAGAGGACCTGACTGTAAAGACCCTGTCATCTTTAGTCTTGAGCCAGGACTTAAAAACAGCCAGCAGAGTCCTGCTCAAGGAACTGCTCTGGCTCAAAGGGGAGCAGCAAATCAGCAATGTAGCTAGGAGCTCAACCATGATGTGCTATAAATGTGATCAGTAAAACCTTAAAATCAATTAGAAAACTTATTGGTAACCAGTAAGGGCTGATCTGATTTTGTCTTCAGCCGAGCAGCTGCGTTTTGTACCAGCTGAAGGCGTGTCAAGTGCATGTTATTAGTCTTTTTGAACAAATGTTGTTCCTATCAAAACAGTAGCACATGACTTGCTTAGTAAAAGTCAAGTGACAGAGGGATGGATGGAATAAAATATAGACTGCTTGAATTCACCAACTATTTGTGGCCACTTTTTTAAATAATGATTTTGCATTTTAAATCTGATGTGTTGACGTTAAATTGGTTGATTTTATTATTATTTATTTCTGTAGTGCCTTAAATTTCTCTTCAGGGAGGCAGTAATAATACAGCCAACCACAAAGCTTCAGGTAATTGCAACTGGTGTAGATGACTCCAGTGCAAATTCATAGTGCCATCCCTGAAACATTTGGGATTATCATTGCAGTAATTTGAACTGGTTCCCAATTGTTCTTATTTTACACACACTGACATAAATTAAAGACACGTTACTAGGTTATCATAATCGACAGCATTGCTTGTTGTGCTAATAGTCATTTGTACTGTGACTGATAAATCCTGCACCACGCAAGGTTGTTCTATTTGCTCAGGGATCCATAATCTGAGCATCAAGATGACCAGAGGACAAATCGATTAGCATTTGTGTCCGCTGCATCATGAAAGCACCATGTAGACTTATTTGTAAAACGAGAGGCTGTTGAACATGTTTTTTTTTTATCTTGCTCTATTTGCTGTGCTATATTTCACTTGGTCAACACGTATCCACGTATTATCATACCATTTTGTCTCATTGGTTTTGAGAAGAAAGCGTAAATGCTTAATTTCTTTTGAAATACTGTGCCTATGGTGCAGCGAGACATCATACTGCATTTCAGTATAAGTGGGCAATTCAGACAAAATTTGAGGTTCCAACATTAATCATTGACAGCAAGATGAATTTGCTGTTTTTGCACATGCAAAAAAAAAGGGCCCCCAGCCAGCAGCGTACAAAGGAGATACATTTCCTCAGTGTCTGCAGGTACAATATAAGTGGTTCTATATGGAGCCTGTTTCGTAAGCCTACACCTACCTGATCAAGCTGCTTTTTGTGCTGCAACCACCCGCACCTGCCGAATGTTCTGCTGCTCCCACCATTGATGTAACCCAAACCTGCCCACGTTCTCACAATCAGAAGTCTGTGCTAGTTACCACCATTAAATGATTACTGATTGGGAAAACTCATGAGCTACAGACTTCCATAACTACTGTTCAACTGTGGCCACGATGTCAGCCACAATTTAGACATTGTCACAAAATCCGATAATTGCTAAATAATTTGATGCTCTTGCGGTGAGCTACATTCTGCTCCAGTGCATTACAATTTGACCGCCCATGTCTGCCAACATCTGTTGCGGGTCTTGCACAGGGCAGGCTAAATTGGAGGCTGCAGTGATATGCTAATTTGTTGTATGATTTTATTGGTTGTGAATTCAATGGATTACACCTCTTACAAAGCGAAAAGCAGTGGGAGTTTCTGTTATGTAATCACTACAGGGAAGTAATAATATATATGCTCATGATGTGCTTTCCTCTGCTTTGCAAGAGGATGCTGAGGTCTAGTTTTTAGCTTTGGTTTTGAATATTTGTTAGGAGCTCCCATGTAAAGCAAGTTAGGGGTAACTTTTAGCAACCATATGTGTCTATCCATATCTCTCTTCCACTGTTCCTCATAAGCTTTGTTTCCCTATCTCTCCCTTGTCCTTACTTGCACTGAGGTTGAGAAATGGTTGCCAGACAGGCAGATGAAATGTGGCTTGATCTCTCCTCTCTTTCTCTTTGGATGTCTCTCTCAATTACAACAAAGAATTGCCACCAGACTGTGAGAATATGAACATAAACTCACACTCCAATACCAAATGCACAATAATGACATGTCATATCAACAGGGGAATTCAGATTTATAAAGCAGCCAACTTATTTTTGCCCTGCAGGATCAGCACTGCGTCACAGTATAGCACTCTGAAGATCTGACCTTCTTTTAAATTTTCTCTCTCTCTGTGTTTAAAAAGAATTAAATCATTTTTGCCATTCAAGGATTTCCTTTTGATGAAAAGGATTGAATTTGCATTAAGGTTTTTGTGGCCTTTTGAACCCACAAATAATTACTCGTGAGTCTGTGACTCTAATTTCAATATGAAAAACAGGAAATTAGACTCAAATGCATGAGAGTTGTTTCAACGTGGTTGTGGCACTGTTACTTACATCGGATTGTGCTTGAAGCCTCTGTAAATATGTTGGGGGTTAAAATAAAGCCAAGCTCCAATGGATCATATAATGAATAGATCATCAAACTCAAAACAGCTGCTGTCTGCCCAAATTGAAATTCTCTGCATTTCAATTTTAAAATCTGTTATTCATATGCCACATATTGTTGAATATCTCTCTGATAATTCTGATATATGTAAATGGAGTCTTAGTGTTTTCCTGACGAAACACATTTCTCAAAGTCAAACAAAAGACTTGCTGAGCAGTATATTTACAGCACAGATATTAATAAAACGAGCAACCATTTCTTCCGATATTCCTACACTGAGTACACAAAGTTAATCACATAACTGAGCCCTCTGATATCATTTTCCATCTCCCCAGGCCACAGATCCAGATGCAGGGGCTAATGGCCAGGTGCGCTACCGGATCGTGAATCATCCTGATTTGTTTATAATCAGCACTAATGGAAGCATCTACACAAAAGTTCCACTTGACCGGGAGCTTAGGAGCCAATATGATTTGGTAGTAGAGGCCTCAGATGGGGCAGTGGACCCACGACGGACCACCTTGACCCTCTCAATCCAGGTCATGGATATCGATGACAACAGCCCAGTCTTCTCCCAGCAAACATATGTGGTGAACGTACCCGAGAACAGCCCTGTTGGCACTGTGGTCTTGAAGCTAAGTGTAAGTGTGTGGATGTGTGTGTTTGTTTGCAGTTCTCTTTCTTTCCACCCCTATATCTCTCCTGTCTCCCATCACATCATGCAGCACGGCTGCTTGAAACAGCTGTTGTTTAAAGACAGTTTAAGCATCCTTTAACTTCAAGTGCAGGCAATTTAGCATTTAAAATGCCAAATACTTCTAGATGTAAACTTTCCCACAGACATAAACATGCATAGCTATTATATACAGAGCAGAAATAAACTTTTATCCTCCCATCTTGACAGCTCTATGGGCATTTATAAATTTTTTTTCCCAATCATAACCAGGCTTTGATAGAGTATAAATGTATCTGTCTCTCCATTGATCAATGCTCTGTCAATGTTGCTAAAAATTTCCAGCTTGGTGCAATTTGTCTTTGGGTAGGTTCAAAACATGCTAGCGCCAAAGTGAAATGTAGGGAAGTGAAGTAGCTGCAGAGCACAGAATAGAAGGGCGAGTAATTGGTAGCATATTGTGAGTGACATTTCCCACACAGGAATAAAGCAAGAGGGGAGAGAATGCAGGGGGTGAGAGTGAGGGTTGTGAGTGACACTGGCACTGTGACACCATTAATCTCCTAGACAACGCCACCTCAACTCTAAACAGAGGGGGTGGCTGGCAAGATGCCTAAAGAGCAAAAGCAAGTTAATGAGATCAACTCTGAAAAAAGGAAGTTGCTGAGTGTGGTAAACTGAAACATAATGTTTATACCTGAATGTATTATTATAATATTATATGTATTTTCTATAACAGTGAATAATGCTTTGTGTATGCATTTCTGTGCATGGAGGAAACATACATATGTAAATAAATAGAAACATAAATATGTATTATGCACAGCCACATTGTCTATATGTCTATATGTCTATATATATATGTCTATATGTCTCTCTCTCTCTCTCTCTCTCTATATATATATATATATATATATATATATATATATATACGGTTTCAATATTAAATAATATATGTATATCTCACTCCTATTTCCATCACCCCACTTTTTCCACATATCTTTCCTGTTGTTTTTATATGAACAGGACTGTTTGTTTGTTTACAGGCGGTGGACTCAGACCTGTTCTCTAATGTCACGTATCGGATCAAGACTGAATCGGCCAGGCAGCTGTTTTCAATGAACCCTGTCACGGGAGAGCTAGCTGTGCTGCAGCCCTTGGACTTTGAGAACCTGGCAGCTATGGGTATGGGGGCCTCTTATACTTTCCAGGTGGAAGCTGTCGACCAAGGAGGGGTCATGCCTCCGGGGCAAGCTACTGTCACAGTCCGCATCACGGTAAGACCCTTTGGATCGTCATTCCATCGCAACCATTTATTCTCATTGTCCCTCAAGGGCTTCGGCACTGACAGTGAATACGTGTTGAGCCATTAGCAGAGTTTTACAGTAGTAGTAGCTCACATACGATTGCGGACATACTTCACAGTATTGCACCTTTCTGATGTGAAATTCAGTATTCTGTCATTCAGCGCATTTTGTAAAACATAGTTTGGTCTCCTGACCTGTGTCCTCTTAGCTTCACCAGGACAAAGAGAATTGATGGAGTGGTGCTGTCACTATGCACCCAGTGCTATTCCAGATCGGAATGACTCATTAGCTTTGTGACAGCAATTATGTCAGATTTTTCAGGAGACTGTGTTCCCTTTCAAACCTTTCAAGAGATTAACAGCTGAATCCGTACGCGAGGATTAGACGGCTTGTGTTGTGATAGCCTAAGGTTCCTATGTGTATGTGAGTGTTTGTGTGTCTGTGTGTCTTAATGGGTGTGTGTGTTGTCATTCTGAGTAAATCTGCCCATGCATTTGCTTCACACACATATACCTCTGTGTATGAATTCAACCCACCTCTAGTGACTGTCTTAAAGTTTGCAGAATTAAGCTCTCTATATTGCAGTGAATGGGAGCAAGAGCTTAAGCTTATTCAAGCAGGCTCACCGCATGGTCTGCCAACCTGTAGAGTGAGTTTGTCCTCTGATAAGGGCAAGCTTTGTTGCACTGTTCGTGCTGTCACCCGGGAACAGTGTTTGATAGGATAAGGCATTGCACAGCCACTGATATCAAACCAATGTCTGCTATTTGAAATGGCAGTCATGAATTAGAATGAGCCTAATGGATTCACGCAGGCTTCTCAGGGACTGGAGATGGAGCCGATCCCACTGATTCCACTTCCTTTTGTTATATAACATCTCCAGAGGGTTATTTGAAGTCGTTTGTTTGATTTCCCCTTGTGTTGTTTTGTTGTCTGTTTCGTCGGATGCCTTGCAGTGATGGATTGAGTGTCCTGCTTGTCTTGCCGTTCCGAATAAGTCTCCCAAACTTTTTTCCCTTTATTCTTGCATTTCAGAAGTGTAAGACAGACACACTGTGTTTATTTGTACGCGGGTGTGTGCATGGATGAAAATATAATATGTGTGTGCATACATACAACCAAGCAAGCGTCTGTGCATGCGTCTTCTTCGCAGCTTCCTTGTGAACTCGTAAACACTTGCAGCACATGGATCAGGCTTTGTTGTTCAAAGCAAGAGCTGGATCATAGATTTTCTGCTACGCTAACGCTAAACCTGTGTATAGATCAAAGTGAGGCTGCTCTACACCACTGAGTTTATAGAACACACACTGTTGCCCATGTTTCAGTCAAAACAGTGGAAAGTAAAAAAAAAAAGAAAAGTCAAGAGAAAAGAAGATCAGGCTCTAGCAGTTATATTATAAAGCTAAGTTGTTCCTAAGACAGGTGTGAATAGCTTACTGAGTTCTCAATCTCACACAGCAAAACAAAGATTACAAAGTTAACAAGGTTTCATTCCTTTTGGAGACCCGTGATAAGATCTGTTGTGCATTATTTACAGGGAGAATGTGATTAAAACCAGTGGCAATGTTAAGTCCGCGCTGTGTGCCAGGGAGCTGTGAATCACTAAGACCCAACTAAATAGTTTGATCACCTAAAGGGAGTTTCATGCAGAAAAAAAGATAAGATAAGAAAACAGCATTCACAATGTTTCACATCGGTTTTGTTGTTTTGTTGTTATAAGGGCCAGCAATGGGAATTATTTTTCATATACCATATTTTTGATCGGCACCGTGCTTCGATCTATTGTTCAATTTGACGTCTTAGAGACTCTGACGTGTGCTGTGCGTGTTGTCATTGTTTTGTTCGAAAAAATGATGAGAAAAATAGTGAAACATCAGTTTTCCATTTCAGGCTCCATTATTTTGAGATTTCTCGAGAGGTTACTTGTAACCATCCAAATCTTAAACACAGTGATGAGTAATTATTAGCTTTTATTTCTTTCTTCTTATTTTTGCAATGACAATCAAGTATTGTAGATTGGAGTGGTTATGTTAATCAGTAAAGATAAACCAAGTGCAAAGAGCATTTAAACACATAATTTTCAGTAACTATTTTCTATTTTAAAGCACTATAATTACTTGATGAATATTAATTTTTATTATTTATTCTATTACGACATTTCTGTCTGTAAGGGTGTGATTATAATACAGTATATGCATATATGTTTATGTGTGGTGACATTCAGCTTAGGTGCACAGTTCTCACAGTGTGAGGACAAAGCCAGGGGCGTGGTGAATTACTGCAGTGGGAACATTTTCCTGAATCCACAGTAATTTGCTTGAAGTGTTAACTGAAATCAAACAAAGCAGCGTAAATGCAAAAATCTGCACTGCTACAGTATTACTCTTTTTCAACCCTTTAAATGCCAAATCATATCTGTAACCAAAAGAGTATGCTGGCCTTCACATGTTTTTATTAGAGTAACTGAAAGGGGACTATGATGACCCAATAATCGATAACACTGGAATATAACTGCATCATATGGGTGTAGGCCTGCCACAGAAAGAGTGTCAGTAGTTGCCTGTTCAACCTACATTTATTGTATCTTTTCTTGTTTTTAGGACATGAATGACTTCTCTCCCATCTTTAGCCAAGATTTGTATAAGGGAATGGTGGCACCCAATGCGGAAAAAGGAACAGTCATCACAACTGTGTTTGCCGAGGACCAAGACCCGCCAGTGAGTACAAACACATATCTCTATCACATTTCAAATTTCTGTAAAACGAAAAAATAAATAAATAAATAAATATATATATATATATATATATATATATATATATACAACACTGGTGTTTCACTTTCAAAGCACATGAAGCATGTTTAATCCATATCTGTCTTCAATAAAAGTAGCAGAGATAAAAGCATTGCTTCCTGATTTTCATCTATCTGCACGTTGCTCTCAAAACATCGAGCAGTTTCAGCTGCATCATGTCACGTGATGCATTTTAAAGAGGTTTTCATGACTTTGGTGCTCTCATTAGAGCACCGATAATTCTAGTTGTCAGACAGCGTCATGCTTCCTCAGACTCCTTTGTCTCAAAATATCTGAGTAGGTTCTCCTCTCTATTTTTTTAAGTTTAGCTTTTTTTTTACTTTGAATCTACAAACCAAGGAACAAAATTGCACAATGCAGTAGAGAAATTGTGACACCCAGCTGAGACTAGAAATGGTTTGATTATAAGAGGAGGAAACACAGGAGTAGGATTTTTTTTTTCACCTCAACTTATGATCTTCTATTGGCAGTGCCACCCACATTAATATTTTATTGCACATGGTGAGTCAACAGTCTTCTTCCTTGAAGATTTTTTTTTTCTTTATAGAGACTTCACCAAATCAGCCATTTTATCTTATAACACTTTATACACTTTATAACAATTTTCACAATGAAAAGGGGAAGAAGACTTCTCCACTGACCTGCCTGTCTTGCCCTATTGGCTTCCAGCTTTGAATGTGCGTTGATGGATTTAATCCTTATTAGTGGCTCTCCAGGGCACGGTGAGCTTGTGTATTCTCTGCAGCGCTTAAACTCTGAAAGATACGGATGCCTGTCAGTCTCAGATGTGGCTGGTAGAATATCTTCATAGCTCCACAATGACTGCTGTACATCTCACTTTCCCTTTCAGAGGGAGGCTTTCCCTCCTACTGCTTTCTTCCCCCCCCTCTGCCTCGCGGTCTATGCAGCTCTGAAATCGTTCTTTTTAATGTGAATTTGTGCCTTTTTCCCTTATTGCAGGATGTTGCCCTAAATTGTGCCTATTGAGAAACATAATTAAGTAGAAAATATCTAGCAGTACTGAAGCACATATAATAGGTACAATTGTCATTATGTGATCATGAGCAGAGTCGTGTGGCAGGCAGTGTGGGTGTGACTCAGGAAAGTGGTTTGACAGACAGAGGGATTAGATTTCCTAACAGGAGCAGACTAACTCAGTCTCTTATTGACCTGGATTTGGAGCTCAAAGCAGTTTATTGACAGGATGCCTGTCATAGACACCTCTCTTTGGTGGAACAGGGCTATTGCTTGCATAACACATACAAAAGTACACACACACACACACAAGCACACACACACGCTTCCTCTATAACACAGACTCATAAACAAACATGCACACATAAAGAAAGACAGAGAGGAAGAGACACGCTCTAGCTTGCACTCTTGATATGACATATGTGTATTTCTGTCTGAAGGTCATAATGGTGTGTTCCTAGGTTGGTTTTTTTTTGTTTGTTTTTTTAAGTTTTAAGTATTTTTGACATTGCAAGTCAACCCCATAATGTCAATGTTAATATCACCCTCAATGAGAAGGGCGATCACCATGGAGACAGATGTTCCAATAAGAAGCTTTATTTCGCAATACGAGATTTGAAGAGTCTATTTATGACTTTATAACTTTTTTTTTTCTTCCTCTGTTTTTCATCACAGAAAATAAATTTTATTCTTTCCCTTTTTTAAATATGCAGTTATCTTCGCAAATCAAATCCATTATTAATTATTTCACGGAAGTAGTAATTATGTGTTGGCAGACTGTCTTACACTCACCTCAAGTCTTATTGTTGTGTTGCACGTCTCTGAAGCAGTGATTCCTAGTGATTCTGAGCTTTATGTTTATGACTTAACTATTCTATACTAAAGAGAAACAGATTTTTTTAATGTATTAGAAAATTTTTTTCACAAAAGAGGTCAAGGCACTACTGTATGTCTGTCTTTTATTTGTACTTTTTTGCTTGTCTGAATTGTTAATGACACAGTGAGATCACTCCAGCGGTGGACATAAAACGTGGAAAGTTACTCTATCTACTGTACATTCAATACTTGACTCATTTTAAAGCATAATTTCTGAGCCACCCTAAGTTCTAAGAAAATGTACTTTTGGAATTTTGAAACTCAGGAAAATATAAGATACAGAAATCAAAGATATTGTGTCACAAGTCAGGCACAAGTCTTGTTATTTGTATTTCAAGGTGAACATTTTGTCTATCATTGTTTACTTCTGTGGGGTTATATGAGGTACTTATTCATAGTCAGTTTAATATCTTCAGTAGATTGCAGTCTGCGTGTCCCCAGTGTAGAGAAGCAAGCTGTGGACAGCAACATTTTAGCCACCTAAATAAAGGCCCATCTAAACAAATCAACATCAGCTACTGCAACTGCAGATAATAAACTAATTATCTTCAAAAAATCTGAGCCGTCCCTTTAGTTAGATATTTGGGTTTCATAAAGAAGAAAAATGATAATTATGATACAACTGGGAAGAACAAAAACTTAAGGCGGACAGCTTTACTAACTTGGCTATACTGGTATGTTAAATCTTGAGCAAACATTTTTAAAGATTTCTTCTGCCATCATTGTAGATGTCTTACTACTGAAGCTACTGTATGAGATCTTTTATTAATGATCCTGTGCTGATATATTTTTTCATGACATGTTGGTAAAACAATTTGAAGATCTTTCAGAGATGAAGCCCTTTTTTTCTGAAAACCTAACTTAGTTAATTCACTCAGATACCTTTTGCAACCTCTTAAGAGACATATTTCGTGAGTAAGCGTCCTGAGGGACCCACTGCTACTACAGGATTTACCTCTCTCTATAGCCCCAGGTTTTACCCTGTCCCAGGAAGCAAGATCAGTTGATGCAAGGGAGCAAAGCTTCACATAGCTTATTAAAAAGCAGACTGAATTTGAGGGTCCAAAGGGATGAAACTGGAGTAAGATGAGCTACAGAGATGATTAGTAATCAAGAGCTGTGATTTATCCTAATCAAAGGGTCATATTAAAGTCCAGACTCTTGCTAATGAATGTAAGTGGGAACAGGTCTGAATCAATGATTAAATGGATTATTGTTGAATTAATATGGGTCATGTTCTTCCTTCCTGCAGGGTACTCCGGCCAGTTTTGTCCGTTACAAAGTGGACCTGGACAAGTCACCGTACAGTGGGAGCATCTTTGATGTGGAAGAGGAAACCGGAAAGGTCATCACTAGGGTCAACCTAAATGAGGAGCCTAGTGTCACCTTTAAGGTGAGTGATGGTCATGATGGGTACAATAGCAGTAATGCTGTTGCAGCTGCTTGTAATGGTAAACTGTGTTCAGGCAGAAAGCAACAGAAAATTTTGTCTTGCATCATTTGCCCGTGTGTGTGTGTGTGTCTGTGTGGTATCTCATCCTCCGACTGATTCTCAGAACTCAGCGGGACTCTGATTCATTCTGTTATCTCCCTTCAGACATTCTCCTTTTTCCTTTTGTCTCTATATGTTGAAGCAGATTGATAAATCCTTGGGATACAATTTTTCATTCCAGGTTTTGAACTTGCATAGAAATGTCTTTTTGTCAATTTGCACAGCCCCAGCCGAAATTCACACCGATTCACGTCATTGACTAGTCATCTCGCACCTCATTTAATCTGCACCTAATCTCATTTATAGTCAAATAATCTTCAATCCTCCCTGACAACCACAGGTCGATTTTCAGATACAGGGGGATTTTTTTATTTAACTATTCTCAGTTAAAATGTCTTTGTGAAAGTCCATTAGTGCATAATTTAAAAATGCTTTTATTTGGTTTTATAATTCCACTAGTTTTTTTTTGTTCTTTTGAACAGTTCAATTTTTATTTTATTTTTTGTGAAGTAACAGTCATTAAACTAGATTTAATTAAACAAGGCAAACCTGAAACTTTTGTTGAGATTTGACATATTAATGATAATGATATTAAATATAATAACATGCTGCATGGTAAAGATAACTGGTGATAATTCTGTTAATCATAATCATCATTAAAATGTCAAGCTATTAAATAAAGAAATATAAGAACATACAGTTCTTTACATTAGAATCCATCCATATCTCATATTTAATGTTTACTGCTCTGCTGTGCTTGTTTTTAGTGTGATATCATTTGCAGGATCAATATATAAACATATATCCTATATCCTCATATATATATATATATATATATATATATATATATATATCCTCTCTATAGACTCTTTACAATTGAGGAACATTTTTAGGGCATTATCACTGTTTTTTCCTGAAATTGGCTTAGTGATCATGCCATTGCTTTTGTTGTGTTGTGTCTGCGACCAGTGATATTGAGTTTTCTTATGTGTTAAACACAATGCCATCCTAGCATGTTGCCTGTAGTCATTTTACTAGCTTAAGGTGACCTTGTTTTGACATATCTGTGGTTGTCAACACTGGAGCAGGTGCTGTAGGAGAAGTCCTAATGAAGGCTAGTCTCATACACGTCTAGCCTCTGTCTTAGTTTCTATCTTGTCTTTTCCTTTCTCTTCCTGCCTATAACTCCCTCTCTGCCGCCGTACCCCCCTGGTTCCCCCAGGTCCTGTTCTCCATAGTCTATGAATATAGATCAACACATTCCTACCCACTCTCTGCTCACCAGATCCTGTTTTGCCAGTGTGTCTTTATTAGGTTGCCAAACATTTCTACAAAAAATTGCTTGGTAACTTAAAAAAAATGAATTATTTATGTAGTAAGTAGTAGTGTGGAAAAAAAAAGTAATATTTATGTCACGCTTGCATTTGCATGTGTGTGTTGCTTACGTGTGTTCTGTCTTGCCCGCTGCAGTTGTTTGTGATAGCCTATGATGATGGGGAACCGGTGAAGTCTAACGGTACTTTGGTGGAGATCACTGTCCTTCAGCCTTCTCGCATCCCAATCTTCACCCAGGAAGAGTACAAGTAAGTCTCCTTGACACACTGTTGATCCACACACCAAACAACACATTAAGCTGTAATGCCAGACAGGAAGAAACAATGAAAAATGCTGCAGGAAGTGGACAAAGGTATCTTACCATCACCTCAATAATACACGCTTACATTTGTGGTCACATCTTCCATTCCACTTCTCTAATACTTTAATTAATATTCAGCCACTCTGTAAATTATTTATTCTACCTTGAACTGCAGTGGATGGCTGAGAAATCACTATTCCTCATGCATTTATCATTTTATAATAATCGCTATCTGTGCGTTATTGTTTCTTGTTGTCAACACTCAGTAAAGAGGCCCCAGTTCTGATAATGTGTCTCAGTCTTTGTCATGTTCATTTTTCTGTGTATGACTGATTAATGAGTATATTTGAGTATGAATATGTATTAGAGCTTCAGAGTAGATGCTGCAGATCACCAGTGCTGTAAACCACACTTTTTTTTTCTCGCTGAGGGGAAAGCACAGCCTCCCTTTGAGTTTATTAAGTGTCTCTTTTGACAAGATTAAGTGTTTAGACTATTAAAATGGCAAAGAGAGATGAAGGATGAGGATAATATTTATTTATCTGAGATGATTGGCTGCTGGGCCAGGGCCTGGGCTAGTAGAGTTTGTCTTTACTGATGCTACTTTGACTCAGACGGAGGCTAATTTATAATTAAAGGTATACATGGATTTATAACATTCCAGCTGAGGCTGCCTTGAAAAATCTGCTATTATTAGTGCTGACATTATCAGTTGCATTACATTATGTTGTACTGCCGAAGGTTGCCTTTTTAAAGAGATTCTTGCCAGACTACAAAGCTTCAGGTCTGATGGCAAAGTTACCTTCCACAAATAAGTAAAGCTTGTTTTTAAGTGGATTGATTTAGTTTACATTGTCAGTAAAAGTATGGACTCTTGGCATCTTCTGTAACAGAATTTGATATGCCTTTATTATTATTATTAGACAGGGAATATAAGTCCAGCCCAACTTGCCAAAGCATTAGTTGAGGGGTGTGTGTGTGTGTGTGTGTGTGTGTGTGTATGCACTGGTATGTCTTTCTTCCCATCTCTCTGCCTTTTCTCAGCATGTATTTTGTGCATTGAATGCATCCTTTCCTGGTGGATTGTAATGCAGTACTTTGTGTGTGTGCTCACGTTCTCCTGTTGCTTAGCTTTATTCAGTGAATGATACACATGCGTAGCAGCATAGCTGTAGAAAGGCTATTGATTAACGCTTTGAATGAGCGCCTTGTCTGACACACACACTAAAGGTTGGGATCATAGACTCAGACCTCTGTAGGTTGTCACATTGAGAATGCTAACCATACACAGTGGCAGGCCTGCTGTAAATTATGAGCCATGAAAGCATTAGCCAGGTGCTCGAACCTCTCCTGCTGGACAAGGCTCTCTCCAGCAGAGAGGGTCCAATCTGTTCGCTCTACGATAAACTGTCTCCTCATTCCTCGCCCCTCTATCTTTCCCCATGTTCCTCTCCCCGAGGAACCTTCTGAACACAAATCACTCTCTAAACGTCCACAGAAGATCTTGTCTGTCTCTGTGAAGGAAGTTAGTTATAGCAGCAATCAGGTAAGCTATGCTATGCCTGAGCTCCAGAGCACACAATTAAAACAACTCTGCAGGGCTGACTTAATGATTTCTGCTCCTGCTTTATGGTTGGTCCCCTCCATCTGTCAGAGGGAAATGAGGGGCTCCCAGTCATTGTTGGCTAAAATAAATGGCTTATACCGTAGTTGATACAGTCGCAGCATGCTCCCACTTGCTTCCCAGAGCTTTTGGGCAAACCACCTTGTGTTGTTTCTGTAAAGTAGAAATATAATGAATGATGAGCCACTTAGGAACTATTAATAAATTTGCATTATGCAATGTTGTTATTATTAATACCAAATCGACTACATGTAATTTGAAAATGTTGCTTTTGGTACTGAAGTTGTTTTAGATCTGATAACCATAAGTAGGCTGCGTTATTAAGTCCAACTGTCCTCATCAAGCCTCCTATAGAATACCACAGACAACCAATTTTACCAAATGTTTTTCAGGCAAACTGAGTGTACACTACCTGCCTAGCATGAAGTATGGTGGAGAAGAAAGTCAGGCATCTAGCAAGCTAAAAACATATTTTTACTCAGGAGAGTGAATATTAGTTTTACATTTGTCAGAAATTACTCCAATGTGGTGCTTATATTCGTGTATCTGCTGGATGTAAGTAAGCAAATCAAAAACACATTTATATTGTATATTATGGCTTATGGGGGTACTTGAAATATATTTTTTGTGCCTATAGTAGGGTTTTATGAGTTTGCATTAAATAAGAATTACAATATTCTCCCTCAAAAGTTATTATTCTTCTTATTTCATGATAAATAGATTTATCTTCTGAACAACAGAAACACAGTGGAATGAAACACAGCCTCCTGAATCCATAGAGATGTATCAACACCACTGTTCCATTCAATTATGTCGATTGGAGTTATATCAAGTGATAAGTGATTGACTTTGTAATCTCCTGTTGCCTGTAGCTTATTGGAAGGGATGTTCTTGTATGTTTCAGGGCATTAGCTTCATCTTGGCAGCTGTATCATGTGCTGCAATTTTGCAAAGTTGTGACTGTCATCATCATTGTTTCACACTGTCTCTCTCAAACTCCGCACTTGTTTTCATTTCTGTGCTCCCTTTTTATTGGTCCCTGTCTGTGCAGGGTTTGTCATGTGATGGCCAGGGGAAAAACTAGATGCAAGAGATCTGCCTGCTCAATCAAATACAGCAGGATTATGGTCATATATGAATGAGATTGCATACAGATATATACTGTATAATTAATCGTGCAGCCCTATCGACTGGTAGTAAGACATCCTTCACTGCAGCTTTAATTAATTTTGTATTCGTATAATGTTTTTTTCTAATGATTGGACTGTTTTTATTCCATAGCAAATATATTAATAATTTATACCTTACAATATGGACAAAGATAGGAAGTGCAGTGCATTTTTTTGGGGGAGGAAAACATTTACTAAGCCCCATTGTTAAACCGCTGAAAGACTCTTTAATATGGAAGTCACGGACACAGCCCTTTAGGGAAGGCATCAGCACTGGGCACATGGGAAAAGTATGAATAATTATTTTCCTCTGTGTATGACTGGAGATGAGAAAGGGTAAGCGCAATCTAAGATGTTCCCACTATGTGAATCTACCTTTGTGTAGTCTGCTTCTCTGGCCCAATGTTGCAAACCTGTGGTCCGAGTAGTTTTCTGTGTCGTTTATCTAGCACACAGCAATTCCCCTTCTAAATCTACTCCAAATCACATGAGACTTTTGCCTCACCACCTCTGAGTATGTCATTTTGCGCTCTTCATCCTTCTTCTTTCACCCCCCCCACCCAAAGCTTCCACATCCCTTGAGATTTTCCTCTCAGCTTATCTCTTTCTGTCAGTTTCTTTCTCACTTTGTCTTCACTTGGCTTCCTTCCTGACTGTACAGTATCCCTTCATTTTCTCCTCAGCAAGCGGGTGAATTTCTGTCTGTGTGGGCATGTATGATTATCTGTGTATGTGCTCATTCTTGCAGCTTTGTGTTTTTCTCTGGAGAGTCCTCACTTGATTAGTATGGGTTTTGTGCTCGCTGTAATTAAATGGTTGTTAGTTTTGTGTTCCTGTACATTAACCTCTTTTGGCTCAGATAGCACTAAGTTTTTGCATAGCACTATATATTTTGTATAGTATACACGTCTGCATATATTTTATCATAAGAAATATGTGTCTTGTGTTTGTGTACCCTCATAAAGCTGATAGACCTTTTTAATACCTGCTACCCCTGCAACATATGGGTAAGGCCTGTTTACTGATTAAAGGGAGTGAAATGTCATGCTATTATTTATTCCCTTTGCAGCACTTCACTGTAGTTGCAGACAGCAGATGTTGTGCCATACCTGTCGCATTAATATGCAGTCTGGCAATCATGAGAAGAGTGCTAGAGCCCATTATTGAGTGATGCTCTTAGTTATACTGTTAGCATAGTAAATAGTGTCAACATTGAATATTACAACCATCAACCACCTGTTGTCACTGCTTATTCTAGCCTTCCTACTAATTGCACAATAAGTAGCAATATGTTAAAATCCCTGTGTTTGCCCCATGCATACATGCACATGTATATTAAAGTAAGTGTTAGATTGTCTCTGTCTCCATGTACACTCAACTACTTCTTAAAACTGCCTTTTGTATGAAATATGGATACATCTTTCTTCAGCCTTGAGACATAGTTGTTACCTATTACTTTGACCTTAATGTGAATGTCAGTGGTAATAGCTCAAACCATGGAATAATGTACAGCATGTCTCTTTTCTGTGGTTTCTTGGCATTTATGGCCCATAGAGACAGCCTGTGAATATCGGACCACAGTATGACCACTGATTTAATGTTCTCGGTGGTCTGACTCAGACATAGACGCACAATACCTGAAGTAAATATATGTCTGGTAGCAGGATAATACCTGCCACACTGGACTCCACCACTACTAGCCAGTAATCAGAAAGCAATAAATTATTCGTTGAATTAGGATACTGCTGCGTTTAGACGAATTAGAAGGGACACAGCTCCTCAACCCTGTGCCCTCCATCTACTGTTCCGGAAAAATGACATTTATCATTTTTCAGAAAAAAACAGATCCATCCATATTGCATTTCCAATTCAGAGAAGTAATTCTCACATAATTAGGTAGATGACATGCTTTCAGAGCATACAGATCTCTTATTGGCGGCCGTCTTGCAGCTGTTGTTTTGCTAGACATGTATATAAGTGACAGAAGTGCTCACAGCCTACTCATCTGTGTTCGTTGCCAGGCATTTAAAGGGGTTAGCTGTAAAAAAAAAAAAATTATAATAATAATGAAAGCCTAGTGTGCTCTCCCACACACTGTCGTCATACCCCACAAAAAAAACAATCTCAACCCTCTCTGTATCTTTCTATGAATCTATCTATATATCCTGATATCTTTCCTCTTCTAAAATGACAGCTATAAGGTGTGGAGCTCTGTCATACCTCTGAAGGGCATGATTGATTTTCAGCCGCTGGTTTGAATCTGCTGCCCTGAGCTTCGAACCTCCTAAGCACCGGGAGCGCACTGACCTTTCACTTGTCTCTGTTAAGTAGGCACACATCACTTAGCTGTCTTAACAGATGCCAAGTAACACTCATTGCACACATCTCAAATATCAGCTAAAGGTTGACACTGAAAGCCAAGGAAGAAAAGCTGTGTTGACCTATCATTAAAGGTTCACCCTAGCTTTACAGGTAATTATTATTAACCATTAGCTTGTATGGATACGGAGTAAATCAGTGCATGCTGAATAACTGTGTTGTTTGTACTTGGTTTTCTGAAGTGTTTGTTGGACTATTCACACCCAGGAGGGTCAGCTGTCACATTATACTAAATTACTAAGAGTGATGGTGAAGCAGGACATTATTACATGAGGTGTTGTGTAAGCTTCAGTACAAATGAAAGTGCACGTTGCCTAATTTCTGTGACATGCAAGTCATTTTTTCCTCTATAATTCCCCAATTTTGACAGAGAAAGGGACGCTAAGCAACACAACAGAGAAAAACAATAAAATGGGTTCTCTGCCAGTCCAAAAAAACAACTTCTGTAACTGATATGTCCTGCAGCATTCTGCCAGTTAGAGAGACACTGTATTTCTGTGTGATGCAAGGCCTCCAGTTGTTGATGTAGCAGAAAAGATCATTTAGTCGGGAGCAGTAATTTAACAGTAAAACATGCAGAATGGCATTGTGCAATATCACATTACAAGCCTCAGTTGTTGGCCCAGGTTGGAAAACACACTCACCCACCAGCATCCAAACATTTGCTGTCCAGGTCTCCTCTGGTGTGCTAAATAACCCAGTGGATGATATGTGATGTGATGTCCTGTGGGCTGACATGGCTAAGCTGGCACAGAGTGGTGCTGTCAGTAAATGGTGTTTCTCCAGCCTTGCTAACGTTTTCTAGCTGCCCTCCAAAAGATATTTTTTTAGAAAATAAATAGCAAGACGAGTGATCATAGGAATAGCTGTTGGAAGAACATGATCAGACTAGGGGTTGTAAACATTTCGTTTCTTATTTCTAGGAAGGCGTTCGTTTAATGTGAATACTTGGTTAAGCATTATTTTTGTGTCAGAGGTGTCGTTTGATAGCCCCAGAATATTTTCTGCTTAATCTTCTTTAGGAAGTGTGAGTCAACAGCTTGCATTATGCACTAATGTCTGCTAGTGTTAAATTTGGTTTACAATTGAGAAAGCATTTTCCTGGAGGAGGTGATGAATTCTTAATTTGTGCACAAATGTAGGAATCCTGTGAAGCCTTGACTGATGCGAATACACTGTAGTGCAATAGTTCAGAATTAAAGTAGCAGGGGATAATGTTGGGTGTAAGATGCAGGCTTTAATATTTAGCAAAAACTGGCAATCCAGGCAAGCTGGAAGAACACATTACACTTAACTCAACAAAATAACAAAGTCCACTTTTAGATTAGATGGATCATTTGTTGTTAGGCAACTGGCTTTTTTTTCCCTTTTCACAATATCTGTGATATTTGAAATAGTAAAGCCACATTAATGTCACTATGCATCTCATGGCAATGCGTGTTGAAGCTTTATCAAGCAGTATTTGTGAAATTAACACTAGAAAAATAGTCCCTGTAATGTAAACAATTAGGTGGCACTGCTGATTCTATTGAGAATTAAAATTATGTGTAATTTTAAGCTATTTTTAGTTAATAGTTTTTCTTTGTTAGTCCATACAGTAGGTCGAATTTCTTTACCAAACTTTAACAATGGTTAATGGACGATTGCTGCACATCAATCCAAAGACAGTTGAAGAGTTGGAGGGCAAAACCAGAGTGTTTTTTTTTTTTGTTGTTGTCTACTTTCTGTCCTCTAGCAGTCAGAAATGGCTTTATGTCTGTGTTTTATTTATCAATCAATCCACACTTTAAAGAAGGTCACAGAAAACACCAAGGTGCAACAAGACCAAACTGTATGAATGAGGAGAAGAAAGATATTTTAACTGAAAAAGATTACACAGAGCTTCTGAGATTTGCTGTTTTTGTGTTACTATCAAGGATTTAATTCAGGGAAAATTAAGTAGAAATGTGTTAAAATATACTATTCTTTATTGTTGAAAACAGGTGCACAAACATATTCATAAATGCACATAGTCTCATATACAGGAGTTCACTGCTCTATCTTCATGCTCAGTACAAACACATATTCATCTTAAAGTAAGCTCTCCATATATCACACATGAACCTTTCCATTTTATGGATGTTGTGTTCACATTTACTTTTTTTTTTTAACACCATTGCAGAATTGTACGTTCTTCTTTGACTCTGCTCTGAATGTGACTCTTTCCAAATGAAATAGCTTTGTAATACACAGGCTGTCAGACCCTGCAGTATTTCCCTTCTGAATAAACTTCGGAACGGTTTCAGGATCTTGTAATAGCTCATTTTTATCTCTGTTTCTCATTTACCTTTCTCTCCTGCACTTCTCCGTCCCTCTTTGGTCTTGCCAAATATAACTTGTATTCTTTAAAGTTCACCCCTCAGTCAATGACACTGACACTGACACGCTATAGCTCAAGCTCTAAAAAAAATATTACTTTCTGTATTTTAAGGGTGCTGTACTCTCAATCTCAGTTTGAACTTTGATTTAAATGCCCTGCGGATTGACTTTCACATTGACTTTTACTACATTTATGGTACATATGATACAGTATTTACAGATTGAGCTGCATTTACAATATATTACATACTCCTATCTGACAATGGTATGTTTATGTCATTAAATGCAATACAGAGAAGTTATCAGTCAGTCAGAGTGTTGAGTACAATAATGAAATTTGAAAACAGATTAAATGAGCTGACTTTGCAGTCACTGTGGTTTTATTAGGAGAAGATGATCTCCAAATTCACAGCAGTATTTTTCGCTTTTTGTCTGCTTGTTCCAGAAAGATCTGAAATGCATTCCCTGCTGTATGCGTTTAGTTTAAATCAGAGTAGTCTTAGTCTGTCGCTCTGTGTAAAATGCTTCCAGGCAGGAACAAGTTAAAACAAGGGTGACAGGACAAAACTCTCAAGCACATATCCACCCCAACAGTCATCAAATTAGACTAGATTAATAATCGCTGAGCAAAATGTACAAAATAATACCACCATCAGCATTAAGACAGAAATGTGCTGCACCACACGTATTTGCGTGTTTATGATGGTGTTAGGTAGTGAGCACATCACAGTTAAATGCCTCGTGTCGACCTTTGTTGCTGTCCAAGTCCTTTATGCAGCACTGCGTCTACACATGCTCGCGCTCATTGAGGTCACACATTGTGTCTCCCGGTGTTACCACCGCGCTTGTTCGCTCTGTGATGCAATGCATGAATAGAGAGTGAAGGTGAGGTAGAAAGAGAGAGTCGACAGGTTTGTACGTCTCTGCCTTGTCTCGTAAGCATCACTCCACAGTTGGCCCCGGGGCAAAATGCTCGCTGACACTTGTGCGCTGCCCGCGCTTCTCGATGGCGCGTCATTCACCTTCTCTCATGTTGACACCAGGACTCCCTGCTGCAGCTTCTTCCCCTTCTCACATGATTATTTTTTTCCTCATCTGAATATGAAAGAGATGATAAGTGACTTAGGCCGTGCTCAGTAGCACACGGTATTGCATTATGCATAATTTACTCTTTGAATTCACCAACTTATTTACTTTCTCTGGTATGTTCAGGTCTCAGTATGTCAATCAGCTCATAACTCCCTCCACTTAATTATGACCTATTAATAGAGTGCTTGTGTTCAAGCAGCTGTTCCACTATCATGTTAAACATATGTATTAATATTTCTCTCTATTTGTTCTTCCATCTACAGTATCTAACCGTTCTGTCATTAATTCTGTCTACATGTACATACACCTTTATACTAATCTGCATACTTCATACACTTACAGCTTACAACCCGCTGGCACAGCCACTTTTTAGGGAAGTGATAACATGCTAAGTGCTGATTCTTCCCAGTAATCACACCGTGCTCTGCTGCTAGCTCTGCACAGGCGTCCAATTTTTTGGGCCTCTTATCCATAAATTGGTTGTTAACCAAACAAAAAGAGAGTTGTGCAAAATTGTTTACATCATCCTCCCGTATTTTTTGTGTCGAAACAACATTGCAGCAGTAATGTCAGAAGGTCACACCCCGTTGAGCAGTGGCCTATAAAGTTGAACATAACCCATTAGTCTAGTTTGAATAGTAAACACTGGTTGAATCTGTGCACACGAACCTGTAACATGTACAGGCTTTGTGTGAGAAACATGTTTTTGACTCAGCTACAGCAGCTCAGCAGCAGTAGTGATGTTATTGTGTGTCACAGTCTCATCTGGCCAATGATTTACCCCTTTAAGGGTTGTTAGTCTCCAGAACAGACATGAGCTTGCTAAAAAAGTGTATTAAAAGTGAAGGCACATACATTTAGTGACAAGAATTGTGTCACCCCTGGTTCCAGTGAATGGCACATTTAGAGTCACACATCGGCCTGTGCTGCAGCTCTCCGCGCTCACATAGTTCAGTGGTTTTCCTCTGTGTTTTTGTCAGCCTGTTGGTGAGCCAAACAGGTAATCTACTTATGAGAAGCCCACATTAATAAATTGGCTCCCATCACAGAGGAGCATGGTGTTGTGTCCTGCCCCTGGATGCCACCGAGATGGCAATTATGCGCTGACGGCCCGACAATACGCCGAGAGGGAAATTGAACAGAAGTCATTTAGCATTATCTGAACAACACATTATTCACATGTCAACAACAGGACTGTATTTTAGAAATTCAGTTATTTCATTGCAGCACACCCTCAACAATATTATCTCTCGAGATGGTATGCTATATCATCCTCTGTTCAAGGGAATGGCTCATATTTCCCAGAATTATTCACAACCCAAGATGTCCTTGTGGATTGTTTGTCTCTAGAGACAATAACAGTAGCCTCTTAGATGGATAGATGGCCCTTTCTTTACTTTCTGTCCTTCGTTTTTCTCTGAAACTTCGAGAGAGGTCATACCTGCCGACTGTCCAAAAACTTACGTGTGTGTGTGTGTGTGTGTTACACCAGTGAGCAGCAAAGAAAGTGTAATTTAATGCCTCTTAACACCTGTGCATATTTTTTTCAGCAAATACACTTTTTTTTACAGCTTTTCATCCTCACCGTGGGAAATTGGTTCCTCGTGAAGTGCAAACCTATAAGGAGGAGTTGTGCTACCAAATAACAATCAACCCTGAAGGGAAACTTGGGTTGGCTATGTTTTTGTTCTGTGGATCATTTTATTATTCATGTAGTAAAATGTGCTGGCGCTTAGAGGTCAGCGAAGACTCGAGAGATGAAAGCATTGAAAAAAACATGTTATAAACCTGGACTGGAGGCGATTAGACACCTCCAGTCCATGTTTGTAACTTGGACTGCCAAGAGAGCATCAACCCCAAAATACCCTGTAACTCCAACACTGCCTGTATAATAGAATCTGACTGTCACAGTTTATGGTGTGAGCGTTACTCCCACAACGCTGTCACAGATTTCTTTCTGCTGCTGTGTGATAGTCAAACTTTGTGTAAGCACGGTGGTTTTGCTTTTTTTTTTTTTTATATACACCTTATATACGGAGATGACAAAGTAAGCTAGAAAGCAGTGACAGTATCACAAGAGGGTATCACAGTGGCATGACATTATCAGCTTTAATCAGCCGTCACCGACATACCGCCAGGATGCGTTCCCTGCTATTTATGGCAACTGTAATTTCTTTGGAGAGTGGTGACAATCATATCTGCTAGATATGATTACACACTTCTATTCCTGATAGTCAAGCATTGTCATTAGCTTTAACAAAGTCTCACTTATCAGGGGGGGAAAAAACCACTCAAATCTGTTCACAGAACAATTTGTGTTGCATTTCCTATCAAATCTTTTGTTCAGATATTGTTTAATTTATCTGTTCATAAAACTGGTGAAGTTGTCTGTCAGTTAGATTGTATATAAAAGAATTTGGTGAATTAATGAATAATAATGAACTTAATTATACAAAATATCAGCATTTTTATGTTTTTATTCAATTTTCCATTTTATTTTCGAGCAGCTTCTTTTGGTCAGGGTTTGAGTAGCAAACGGACAAGCAGCAGTACATTTGGACATTTTCCCCTGCAGCATCCTCCTTCCTCCTGGTGAAAACCTCCACATTTTCCAGAAGCTAAACGATTTAATGCTTTTATAATGCGTAGGGTCTGTCCCAGGGGTCTCCTCCCAGTCGGTCACTTCCAAAACTAAGGGCCTACACAATCTCGGCTGGCTTCCCTCACTACAAAGGAGCAGCGGCTTAAACCAGATGTTTCTGTGACTCACTGAGCTCCTCGCTTTATCACCTAGAGTGAGGCCTGCCACCCTCCAGAAAAACCTCATCTTGGCAGCTTGAATGTTCAATCTCATTCTTACGGTCACTACACAAAGCTTGTGACCAAAGAGCTTTGCTTCATAGCTCAGCTCTCTGGTCACAGCCATGCTCAGATACAAAGCCAGTATTACTGCTACTGATGCACCTAACCAGTAGTCAGCCTTGTGAGTGTCCTTCTATTCACTTCTACAGTAAGTTAGTCTTTATTTTTTTTCCCAAACTACATTATGCATTCAGTAATAATCTTTGACAATACCTGCCATTTATCTCTCAAAGAATTTATTTTTAAGATGAAAAATAAAATTGCAAATACTTGATAAAAAAAAAAAGAGACATACATGCCATATATACAAAAGTGAAAGCACTTATAACCTCCCTCTTGTGCAAAAGTCATGACTCTGGCAAAAAGTTGGTGAATTGCTTAGCAATCATTTACACTTTTACACAATCACAGCAGTTGATTCCTACTCTGTGCTGTGTCTGTTTTTATTCTGCTGATATTTGAATATTGTCTTGAGGTTTGTCATCCATGTCTTTCCAGGTTTCCTCCGGTCAGTGAACTGGCTAAATTTGGCACACCAGTGGGCACTATTCTAGCTGCTGCTATCAATCAAACTATCTTCTACTCCATCGTGGGAGGAAATGAACTAGGTATGTGCTATGGATCATATACCATAACATACGCAGTCCATTAGGTCTACAATTAAGGATTAAGGAGAGAATGCATTTATGTTATAAGACAATATATTTTTCTTTCCCAACACTCACTCGTATTATGACTGATTTTGTGTTCATTTATTTTTCTACATTAAGCGAAGATATTTTTTGTGCCAATGTGTCAACTTTTATAAAGCCTCATCTCTGACAAGTGCAGAAGTCCACAAACCAGAATTATATTATGATAAAACTGCAAGAAATTATGTTTTCGCTAAATTTGTCTAATCATATTTTACTCCATATACAGATAATTTTTTGAAAATTGTGTGATGCACGTCGCAGCCATAAGTACTATTTTTCTCACTTGTCAGCAAAAGTGTGAAAAGCATAATTAGACTCTTGAATAGAGATAGAGAACACCAGACAGGTGTGAGGTTACCGTAGCATTCTTTAAGTTTAAGTAGGAGATGTAAGTAGGAGAATAAAGAGTGTAGAAGGAGTCTGTCAGTCTGTCAGTATTATTGTATGGAGAACAACTCGGGTTCTGTGTGTGAAAAGTTCTCAAAAGGCTCTGTTGAGCACAGCACTTTGGTCAAGGAGTGTAAAAGGTCCTCAGAGGAAGAATAAATGTGTTCAATTGTTATACCTGCAGAATTTAAACAGTATTCACCTAAAGATGTATAATGCCTTCAAGAGTACAAACCATATACAGCCATATCTTGCTTTTTTTCCTGTTTTTTTTTTTTTTTGTTCCTTCTTTCAGTTTTTCATGTGCTGTGATTGTGTTTGATTCCAGGTCATTTTCAGGTGAACAACAGAACAGGCGTCATCTCTACAGCTAAGCCTCTGGATTATGAAACAGTGACCAGCTACGTCCTCAGGGTCCAGGCAGACTCTATGGTGGTTGTCATGTCCAACCTGCGTGTGCCTTCTAAAAGTAAGAAACAGCAGCCGATGAATGGGTGAATGTGGAGGTTGTTTGTCTGTCTGATGTGTCACCTTCAAACATTCTAGCTAATTTTGAGATGAGATGACAGGAGATTACGTAAAACTTTCACTGCTAGACTGCTAATACTATGAAAACTCGAATATGAACATGCGATTTGTTCATTGACAGATTAGACAATATCTTAAAGCTTTGAACTTTGTGTGTCTGCGTTTATGTCATGAGTCTGTTTATTTTAATTTAGGCAGAAAACCACTTGAAAAACAAAGGAGAGAGCAAAGGGTTTATCATAAAGAATATTGTTATTTGGACGTGATGAATCGTGCATATTGGGTTAACAGCAGCCACATTCAGTCCTTTCATGTCCTTGAAGGCATTCATTATGCTGCACACGAAAAGTGATGGAAGTCCTTGAAGACAGCACGGCAGAGAAGTTAAACCGCACATCCGCGCCAATCAATATATAAAGTGGGCGTGATTGTTGGATTGTTTGCATGGGAAAGTTACATAAATTGTTGGACACAGTCGTCATCAGAGAGGAGACGTTCTGACAACCACTTTGTTTTAAGAATATCGAGTGCTTCAGTCTGCGCGTCTTGTTCTTGGCCATGTTCAGCTGCTATAATAACATACCTCACACTTGATCCATTTGAGCTACCAATGAATAATCAATGACCAGCTCTACCTGCCTCTTACTCTCTCACATACTGGTGAAAGCAATTACAAGTGCACAGGAGCACACACACACACACACACACACTTATCTGAAAGATGTAAAGTGGAGGACGCTTTTTCTCTCGCACATGTGGGAAGGAGCTTCCCTGGCCTCTCTGGGCTAACATCTTCTTTTGGCAGACTGTAGAGAAACAGTTTATTTTCTCACTTGTATTATTACAATGCATATCAGGGCTCCTCATTAGGGAACATTTTTCTTCTCTTAAATGAGTCTTTATTGAGTTTAAATTATCAGAGCTTTACTGGGCTGGTTTGTCAAATCGAATGTCTCAGCCTTGTACTGCACAGTACGTGTAGCTCACAGTCAGGCATTAATATGTAAGTAGATACATTTAATAATGCAGACTACAACAAGAACTAATTAAATATGTTTTCTAAATGGCTCTTCCGCAAAATTCAAGCTTACTCCGCATTAGCAGCAGTCCTTCCTGTTAATGGACCCATTTCTTGCGTCATGCATCTTTATGAGTGAGAGTGACGGGGAGAGAGAGACTGTATTTATGCCTATGTGTCCTGATACTCTGAGGATGGAAAATAGCCACTTTCTACAATGAGAGGGAAGAGCGAGAACCCCCCCCCATTTTTTTACCTAAACTGCAGTGTTGAAGGATTTTGTGCTGTACATATTTATGATGTATATTGCATAGGTGTAACTGTGACAAATAGGGAGGCTAATGTTTATACTCAGTGTATTGATTCTCCTTTTAAAGGAAGACAATGAATGATTCAAAAGCTTCACTAACAAGGTCAGTTAACCAGCAAATTCAGTATTAAAATACTAAATGTGTTCTGCCTTCTTTCCTTATTTCTTTCCCACTGTGTAGCTTATTCCTGTAGCTTATTGGCTTCAGTTCAAATTATTCCCAGTAATGTGCAAATGCTTGTTAAACATTCAGAGCCTTTTAATGACTGTCTTGCACAAAGTTGTCGAGAAAACAAACTCCTCAATATTAAATTATGCAAGGTAGATCTCACTCAAAATAAATGACATGAAAGTCAAGATTTCCTTGTCTTTTTTTATTAATTTACAGAGCCATATTTCACTCAGAATGTAAGTGTTCACTAAAATTAGCACTAAATGTCAAGTCAAAAAGAAAACAAGCAACTAACTTCCCTGTTTCTAGTCATATAAACTCTTTTCAGTCAGGTTTCAAAAGCTTTCAAAATCTGATTTCTCAATTTTAAAAATCAATTTTGAAAACTTTTTTTTTTTATATTGATTCCGTTTAAGAAAACCCTTTCTCAGATTATAGAAAAGCTCACAAATCCTTTGTTGACATACTGTGATGTTTTCAGCGACAAAATAACTTTCAAGCTCTCGTTTGAAGTTTTGTGGCCATGAAAAAATTATCTTGACATGGCAATTTTTGAGGCTTAATTATGCAACATTTGATCAGCAGCAGTTCAGATGACTTCAGAGATGTGTTTATTCTGCAGCTAGTGACCATGATGATATAAACTTCTTGTGCCTGTGTGTCCCAATTCTTATTTTTGTGGGTTTGCAGCAACTTTAAGGGTACACTATAGTTGAGTACTGTGTGTTTTGGTTTCACATGAACTGACTTGATGCTTATGCTGTTCTGTGTAGAAAATATAACTTTGTATTTATAGCTAAAGTGAATAACTTCCACAGTACTTTAATGCATCCTGGTGCCATGTGCTCTTTGCAGCAAACACAGCCAAGGTGTTCATTGAGGTGCAGGATGAGAATGACCACCCTCCCGTCTTCTCCAGGAAGCTCTACATAGGCGGGGTAACGGAGGACTCCAAGATCTTCAGCTCTGTACTCAAGATAATGGTAAGAAACTATGAGCTGTGGTTGTTGTCTTTGTATCAGCATACATAGAAACAGGCTGGAACAGAAGTTCCTGATTCTCTTCCCACTTACCCATCAGCCACGGTGGGAGAATTTGTCCGATCCGCTCTCTGCAGTACAGTTTCACCTCTTCCCATATCTCTCTATACATCTCTTACTCAATTTTGCTCTCCCCACTGTCTGCCTTGTTGCGAGCCTGTGGGATCAGAGTGAGCTGAGCAGTGTAATCCCTGTATGTTCACAGAAGCATGGCTGGACATCTTGTCTGATTATCAGCCTTCACTGCAAAGGAGTTTCACTTTGTCATCCTGTGTACTGTCTTTTTTCTGTATGCATGTGGGTGGGTGTTTGTGGTTGTGCCTACCTGGAATGTCAGCTCTGTACTTGACATACAATCATCCATTTATGTGTGAATGGATAAGATATCAAGAGAACAGATTTGTATATTTGTCAAATATTCGAGATTTTTTATGTTTTGTTGAGTTTATGTTTTTTTTTTTTCCACAGTGTATCTCATTTGTAATTAGAGGATACAAAAAAGGTTTAAAATATTGTTGGCAAACAAGTGCTATTCATATAGTTGCAATGATTGTATTGCATTATATATGGAAACATAATGATCTAAAAGCATAGTAAATGACTGTGACACAGAAATCAATAATTCAAATAGATTTTCAGATGTTGTTTAAAATAGTCCACATTGCTCCCAGACCTAATGCGAATGGGAAGGTTGTTCTACAGCATGTGAGTCACGGCAGCAATTCAGTTGCTTTTGTCCTTGAAGTCTGACAGAGACAGCTGAAGAGCCATGGTCACATGACCTTCAAGTCCTGCTTTTACAGTATGGCATTAAAGGTTCACCAATATAACAAAAACTTGATTGTGGAAAGTCTTACACATGATCAACAGAATCTTCATTGCGATGCTGCATTTCACGAAGAGTCTGTGAAGTGAGGCTAGAACAGAGCAGGGTTTGAACTCTCTGTCAGATCTGTCATGCAACTGCAGTTTCTCCACTAATGATTTGCACAAACATGTGAACAGAGAGTTGAAATAATCCAGCCAGGGTGGGTCAACACACCAAAATTGAGATATATAGTTGATGATAAAGGTTTTATTTAATTGCCTTTGACTTAGTGTCATACCTTTTGATGTTATGTTGTCAATAAGCAGGACATGTTTTGTGGCAGTTCAAATTAAATTATATGGTCATTCAATCCTTAATATCATATCATCTGTTTTATTGGACAGCTAATCTGTACTTTAGACCTGATTTATCTGAGAATCATCAATAGGATGATAGGAATGCTGTGGTGTGGACCAAACAATTGTACCAACACTGCCACAGGAATGTGCATTATGTAATTGTGTATTACTGGTTTTTACATCAACTTTTCAAATATTTTGATGGTGAAAGACAACTTTGTTTGTAAGGGAATAAGGGTTGAACTGTAGTATGTTTAAAATAAACCGGCGCAGCCAGAAAAATGACAGCTAGTTGCAATATAAATGAAACTGGACAAAGGCCAGTGGTGTCCAGAGAATATTTAAGAGCATGAGGCAGGTGTAATATCCTGCAGGCAAATTGAGGTGCACAAAGGTCATGAAGTGAGGTTAGTAAAAAAGCCAGATGTAGAAATTGGACATCATATGATACAGCCGAATGAGCTGTCACTGATTTTATGTCCCTTTCCTTATTAACAAAAAAGGAAAGAATATTGTTACAGTGTGAAAGTAGAAAGAAGTAAATATCAGGGGCAGCTCGGGATTATACTTAATTTATTTACAGTGTGAAGAAAAAGTCCAGAGTTGCTCTTACTGTGTGAAATGAACTCATCTATGATCCTATTGTTATAACTATAATAAAGGCTGTTTTAGGACACAGAAGCATTTTTAATGTCTTGGCAAAACCTGCATTTAACAATTCTAAACATGAGGTTAGGCAGATGATTTAATATGAAAATATACAAACATTATTAGTAGGGCTAACACTAATAGATAGCAAGAGATAACATCAAAGTGACATTAAACACACAAACATTTGCAGAGAATGGCAAAACCTTTAATATACACTGCATTCAGAAAGTATTCAGACCCCTTCACTTTTCCCACATTTTTTGGAGGCTTATGCTAAAAAATTTTAATTCCTTTTTTTCCCCTCATCAAGCTGCACTCAGTACTCCATAATGACAGAGTGAAATACAAAGAATACAAATGTATTAAAAAGAAATATCACTTTGACATAAGTATTCAGGCCCTTAGTTGAAGCACTTTCAGCAGCGATTACAGCCTCAAGTCTTCTTAGGTATGATGCAACAGGCTTTGCACACCTGATTTTTCTGCAGATCCTCTCAAGCTCTGTCAGGTCTCTCCAGAGATGTTCAATTGGGTTCAAGTCAGGTCTCTGGCTGGACCGCTCAAAGAACATGTGGATGGGTCTTAATGTGTATGCAATGTGTGAGTTTAAAAAAAAAACATTCCTACACCTCACATTCAGCCCCGGTGGCTTCTTAAAAGCTGACAGAAAGAGCTCAGTTGGAAATATAACCTTATTTATACAACTATATTATCTTTATGTTAGTAAAGTGATTAGTCAGAGCCACAACCCGTAATGCAAATGGCTAGCTCCATCACCAACATTAACATCTGCTTCCAAACTGATTGGCAGCTCCTTTGACACAGACACGCTAACAAATAAATTCATGCTATTAATGTTTAATGATATTCGAGCCAGTGTTTACTGTGTAAAGCTGTGCTAGGAGGTATTGTGATAACCCCTTAAATATAAAAAGGGAAGAAAACAAAAACTTACCCATAATAAGATACAACTGGAGTGTGATGAGCAACAAATTTAAGCATTGTGAGACTAGAGTCAGTGTACGAAATCAGCTCAGGATAGAAATGTTCATACCGAAATGTAGAGCAAAGTCATCTTTCTTGAAATCATCATGGCTGATAGGGATGATAATAGCTGATAAACTGTGCTTCTTTCCCCGATTTTGTGTAGCCTCAGACGTAGGACATCATCAGTGTGCAGTAGCTTAAACCACCCAACCAATTCCCAATCCCTCTCCTGTCTTTCACTTAACTTGGAATAAACACCAAAGTGTTGAATTATGGGTCAAATACGATCTATAATTTCCCAGAGGCGAGTATGGCAAATGTGTGCAGCATCAGTATTTGAGTTGGTAATGAAGCTGAACGCCCTTTTCTCTGGAAATAATCATTAGCGATATCATCAACATTTGACGTATTCTGACACTTTTGACCTGCCATTTCACTCTTTCACAAATAGCCTCAAACATGGAGTGGCGGTTTATGTGAACAAATGAACCTAGCAATGCCACATTACAGTATCTGCTGCTGAAGAAGTCTACTTTTAAGTGGTATAAAAAAAGTTTTGTAGAAAACATGTTAAATAACAAGGTAGAACTTGAAAGGTAGAAAAGTCGGATCACATGATTGCACCCTGCTTCGTGGTCCTATTTTAAAATCAGTAATGATCCGAATTTAGCCAAATGATCCACTTATTTCAGCTGCCTCTCTGAGTGCTTGGCCTCTGTGAAAAGTGGTTTAAATCAAGAGGAAGATGCCTTATGATTTCAAATATATTTTACTAAGTTTATTATTTGGCGTGCTGAAGGATTTTTATTGTAAAGCATCAGGATCTTTACATTTCCCTGTCTTGTCACAAACCTCATTCAGTAACAGTTTTTCCTCCAGGGTCTTTAAAACCTACATAAATGGTGCTGGTACACATGAGGATATCTCACTCTGTTGATTTATGCAGCTCTTTCATTGGGAACTCGCCCCCCTCCTCCTCCTCTCTCCTCTGCCAATAGCTGGAGAAAAAAAAGGGATTGCTCCTATTCATCAGCGTCACTCACCACAGAAGAGCACTTTGAGAATTGACGCCTGTGTGTGAGCTCAGTGGCCAGTCCACATCTTTTTTTGGTTTTACCTACAATGGCATTACATAGTTTGGAAAGCTTCATAGATAGTAGGGAGCCTATAAATTACACATAAACCCAGACATACTCTTATTATGATTTAAGGAAAAATGTAAGGTCAGAATTTAAATAACCAGGGGAAACTTTACCTCCCCTTTAGCCCATTACAATAGGTTATACTGGGATAGGCTGCAGCAGCCACGTGGAAACACGATTTTCTTTTTTTTTTTTAGTTTAATTTTAAAACAAACGACTCTACAGAGAGATAACTCATAAGCCTCCAGCTGCAGCTCCTTTCCCTCAGGGAACTACTTTATGTGCAGCAGAACACTTTTTCTCCACCAATGGCATTTATAAAAGCTGGCTTCTTTTTGCATGAAGTGAATGATTCCCACTCTAGCCAAGTGTATCTTAAAATAACATTGTAATGGTTTTGACATGATTTGATAACATAACACAACAAATCGTGGCTGTATCAAAAGGCAATGCTACCTTTTGATGCAGCCACGATTTGTTGTGCCCCCAGGATAAAGAAAAAAAACCTCCTGTTCTTTAACCTGACAGCTCTGATGGTCTATTGCCACAAGGACATTGAATTTCTTTAATTGTTGTTAAATTGTGTGATAAATAGCAGCAAGGTTGATGCATCACATGGTAGCTTAGGGATAAAATAAGCACTAAATCACACAAGAAAAAAACTCTGCACGCCTGCAATGATGTCTTCCATCTCTTCAGTCTTTCAAGCATATTGAACTTGTGGCCCAGTTCACTGGCGTCAAACTGGGTATTTTATATCAACTGTCCAAGGCAAACGTTTCTTGTGATATCAGTGATTGGCATGTGGCCAGATTAACCACCGTCATGGTCAAGAGCTCGAGCAATGGTTGCTGGATGCTGGCCAGAAAATATCTAAATGTTGAAATTTGCTCTCAAAATCTTCTCAAAATACAGAATACATATTTTTTTCCATTACACATCATTGTTAATCTATTGTCTTTTTCTAACTGCTTTTGACATTGATGTCGTCCCGTCTAACGTTATATATATATACATGTGTATGTGTTATAGGCTACTGACAAGGACACTGGGAATTTCAGTGCCATGGCTTACCGCCTCATTATCCCACCCACACCAGAGGGCCGGGACAGCTTTGTGATTGAGACATACACGGGTATCGTCAAGTCAGCCATCATGTTTCGAAACATGCGCCGGTCCTACTTCAAGTTTGAAGTTATCGCCACAGATGACTACGGAAAAGGTCTCAGCAGCAGCGCCGAAGTGGTGGTAAGTGTCTTTTATGTATAGTGCATGACTGAAACTAGATAATTTGTATAAATGACTCAGTTCTTGAATCTGTTTTTTTACTAGTCTACTGAATTATTCAGTGGGTACAGTACACTCAATATGTGGCCTTTGCTACTAGCTGATTATCCAATTAAACTCTTTCTTTCAGCCATACTGTATGTATTAACTATGATTAAAGGTGTCCATGATTTACATCTGGCTATGTGTGTGTGTGTGTGCGTATTGGTGTATGTTTGCCTAAATGTGTGTCTTTGTCGCTCTCGTCTCTGTGTGCATTTTTTTGTTTCCCCCAATAATTTCCCCACACACCCGCTGTGATTGAACTCAGCTTTGGCCCCAATTCTTCGTTTCAGTGAAATGTGTCTGACTAACAAGCCTCTAACGAGACAGAAGGAGGGTCTGGGACATTGCCTGGATGTGAGAGAGTGGCGAGTGCTTAACCGTGGTGCTCGTTTATTTTCAAGGGGAAACCTAATTTCACGGGAGCTGAATGGGAGATTTGGCTTCAGAGCACAGAGGCTGTTGCCTATGCGCTTAACTGTGGCATCAGAAATGGGTCCTGTTAAGTGTGCTGCATGGCACCAATGCAAGTAGGCAATTATAAGGTTTCATTTGGTCCACCAAAAGAAGTATTTAAATGAGTCGACCAAACTCGCATAAGGGCACACGTGGACAACTGACTTAATCATAATTCATCTCTATTTTCTGCTGTCCGTTTTGTTCCTTTCTTTCTCTCTGTCCTACTCTCTCGGGCTCACAGGTTTCTGTGGTCAACGCACTGGACATGCAAGTTGTTGTGTCAACTGTCCCACCCACTTTAGTTGAAGAGAATAAAGAGGAGCTCATTAGGTAAGGCAACGTTTAACGCGATTGAGATATTAAAGTAATACCAAATTACTTTTAAATAAGAACAAACCAATATAAGCGTTTCAATTGTACATTTATATGTTAAATTTATTAAACAAGCTATTGTGTAATTAGAAGGTTAAACAGAAAATGCACCAAATTCACACCACCAGATCTCTTTTCCTATTCCTATCTGTGCAGCATATTATTTTCTGGTACATTTGCTTGCCCTCTAATATATTGCTTTTGTTAATTGATTGCCTTGGGTTTGATTGACACTAGGAAATTAATTTCATCTTTTTGTGCAATACTTCACCCGCTATGATACGAAACGAACATGGTTCAAGGTGGCACCTTAACTTGCATATGAAATTGTTTTTGCATGACTGGAGTGACTCACTTATGCCAAACAACAGTTGAAAACAAACATGGACTAATAGAAATCGGTGTTGTAAAACGTGTTTTTTTATTTTTCACATTGATCAATCAATTATAAGCACGGCTTAGTCGGTGAGGTAGATGAGTCTATCCTCAAGAGTCTGCTGTCCTAGTCCAAATTAATTAATAATAGATATTCATGAAACCAAGCTTTTCGGACCTCTTGGGGCACAGTGTTTAGCCTAATTAGCCAATCTGAAAGCAAAATGGGTGTTTATACTTGTTTTTCAAGAGCTTGCTGTGTCTCTTCCCACACAAGTGGCACTGCTCCTTAGGCTGAAAAACACACACACAGTAGTCATGTTAAGCTCTTTGCAGTGATGCCAGTCAAGAGGCCCGCGACTTCGCCCAGTGCTAGTGATGATCCAGGGTCATTTTACCTGAGTGCAAAAACTGTTTATCCTTTATTGGCTGTAATTTGGGGTGTGATTTTCTCCCTGCCTGAAAAGGATTATCAGAGCTTCATTTTGCCAAGAGTCCAGTGTGGAGAAACAAAATGCCCAATGCGACAATCATTGCCAGAGTGGAGTAGTTAAAATTGGTGGCTCTTATATTGCTTCGGGTCCAGAGGTGCCAGAAATGGTTCACTTGTTTTTGAACGAAGTCTAGATATTAACTGCTTTTGATATTTACAGCTTTTTTTTGCTTTCATTATTCCAGGCTGACGTGATTGTTTTGTGTTTGTTTCAGTATTCTGGAGAAACATGTCCAGGACCAGATTCCCGGTGCCAAGGTAATTGTAGAGTCCATTGGGCCGCGCCGTTATGGCGATGGCTTTGAGCTAGAGGACTACAGTAAGTCGGACCTGATGGTGTACGCCATTGACCCACTAACGAACAGGGCCATTTCACGCCAGGAGCTCTTTAAGTGAGTGGGTGAATTTTACTACAACAAGTACAGTCGGCCTTTTGGTCTAAATTCATGTTGTAGTGTCCCTGCTGTGCTGCATGTTTCCCTACAGGCTCTCTTCACCTTCTGTCCATACAGTGAGTCAGCAAGTATTTCTCAGGCTCTCTGTTTGGCTTTCTCTTCTACTGTGTCTCTGCTTTTCCACTACTTCAAATTTTTTTTTTTTTTTTTCTAAGACTTTGATTATCCGGCAGCCACACCAAATCTGTCATATGTCAGTGGAAAGCGGCAGATATAGGGGAGAAAAAGTACGAGATGAGGTTTTGGGAGGGACAAAGTGAGAGTGGAGCAGAGAGTATTTCAGTCTGTCAACCCGTCATACAAGTTTCTCAAAGGTTATTTCAAGAGCCTGGAGAAATTCCAGCAATTTTCCTGCATTTTTTGCGGACATAGAGATAGAGAGACAATATGCCTGAGACAGCGTGCTAAGACACCATTTGACCACGCAGAGGCCATGTTCACGCGCTGTTAAAGCAGCACAGAAAAATGCTTAAATGACCATTTTTTCCATCCGTTGAAGACCTTTGCCTTTGCCACCTAATGACAATCTTGCACTCACTTCTTTCTTAGCCCTTCTGTCAGATCCAACTAAAAAAAAGCCAACTCCATCAGAGCATGTGTTGCCAATCAATAGGAAACATCCCCCTTCTGAGTTGTCCTCGTCACTACACTAATTTACTCTCCATTATCCTGTTTACGTTATATTGAGTCACCTGACACCATTTCCTCTCTTTGTTTCTCCGTATCCATTGTTATTAGCAGTGTATTACCAGACATTGTGACACTTTCAGCTCATTTGTAAATCCTCCACCCAAATGACATTTAGAGGTGCTTCCTGTATGTTCTGAATTAATCTTTAAACATAACCGCTGTGTCCTTAACTATCAGAGGAGTGCCATAACGTTTTTAAAGCAGGGCGAGCGAGGCTTGGTTCATCAGAGTGCCACTTGAATCATAAAACAACAGCCTTTTTTTTCTTTTTCTTTTTTTTTTTTTAAACAAAACTAGTGATCATAGCCCCTTATCGCAAGTGGCAGCTTTTGAGAGACCCAAGCTAATTTCAAAAGAGGCTTGCAACATCCCTCCTTTAATACGAATCTGCCTCCTTGGATGCAGATATGGTCAAGAAAATCATTTAGACCTCAGGAGAATGGCTTTTTATTTATGCAGTGCATGTCTGACGATGTCGTGGTGTAATTGCATGTTATATATCTGCGACGTTGCCGTCACAGATAACGTAAGGAGAAAGAGAGACAACATAGTGAGGTGGTTCTTGCATTATGGAGTGTCCTTATGCCACCTTGACTACGGCACTCTACCATTTGTGCTCTCTAGAGAACAGATTGCCAGAGAGGCCAGTTAATAACCTTCATCTGCACGCATTTATTCACCTATGGATAACCAAAAATGACAGTAATTGAATTTGGCAGTGGGTTTACTCATATGTGCTGCAGAATGTTTGAGAACCACTCTGTTACAACTGTATTTGTTACAAAAGAATTGGTGGATTGCTTTAGCATAATATTGTATTTTACTACAATACAGACGTGTGTCTCAGGTCTGTAACTGAAACACTGTAGAAATGTAAATCAAACATATTATATAGTATTTCATTTCTTTTCCTTAGTTGGTCTTCTGATAAATTATTTAGATTTTTTTTTAATTAAAAAATAAATTTCTTTTAAAAATATGCAGTCCCCTAGCTGTTTTCACATCATTTATAATGTTGAATTACCATATGCCATTAACTATGAAATAATTGACCTTTAAATGAGATACTTTAGAAAAGAAATTATATTCGGGAGTTTACAAACTCGGCCTCTGTGATCCTTTATTTGATGTAAATCCCAGATTTCTGGATGGGAATGTGCTGGAAATCAACAAGGAGTTCCAGCCGTACCTGGGCGAGGGTGGCCGCATCCTTGAGATCCGCTCACCAGACATCGTGGCCAGTGTCAAGAAGGCCGCCCAGGCCGTGGGTTACACAGAGGGAGCTCTCCTTGCCCTGGCTATCATTATCATCCTCTGCTGCATACCTGCCATCCTCATCGTCATGGTCACCTACAAACAGTGAGTACTCTCACTTAGTAATAATCACCGTCTTCTGTAATCGATTTATCCTCCTTAACTGGTTGTCAGGGAATTAAGAGGGAAATATATTATAATTAAGCAGACCATTGTCTTGGGAGATATTGAGTTGAGTTACACTCCTGGTTTTAAGTAAAGCGTTTGCTCCTCGCAGACAAATCAGATTTTTAATTGTAAGAATATAAACCATTGTTTGCATCCTGTACCCTGTGGCCTGTGAGAGTCGATCCTGCAAAACCACAAAACGTCATCGTAATATTTATTTGTCAAGTATTTAAGACAAAGCGGGAGACCTTCATGCTCGCTTGCTTCCTTTTGTGTGTGTGTGTGCGTGCGTGCGCGCGCGTGTGTGTGTGTGTCTTCAGACATGCTGACTGTGCACTCTGCTGGGCTAATCTCCCTGCTCACGCTCTGTGAAAGCAGATTAATTAACACTCATTTGTGACAAATATCTACAGCCAATTGTGACCGTCACAGAGCATCTTCATGCTACTTAATCATCTCTGCCCGACACACAAACACACAATAAACAGTGCTCTCTCTCTCTCTCTCTCTCTCTCTCTCTCTCTCTCTCTTTGGCTTGCTCTATCTCTGTTATCCACACGTGCATGCTACAGTTAAAAAAAAAAAGAGACCTTTGGTGAGTCAGTTGATCTATTGGTTGGCAGGAGTCAAGTTCTTCTAGTCATTGGTATGCTGCAAGTGTTCCATAAACGGTGATGGTTGGGAAATGTTTATTTACGACAGATGGGTGAAGTGGTTGCAAATGTACAGGCTTAACACGCAGCAGAAAGCTGTTGATGGTGACATTAGACCTAACACACAAACTGTGAAAGCAGATGGTGCTTTGTTGGTGGCATTATATTACTTTGGTAAAAAATTAAATGATTTTGGAAAATAATGTTCTCATTTTTTTTTTCTGTCAACATAATTCATTCTCTCCTAGATTTGAGAAAGAATACGCTGTTTAAAACATGAATCTGTTTATTCATGTGGAATAATTGAATTTAGTTGTGAATAAGTAATGGCGATATGAAGCATATAAGATTCACTTAAGGAAAAAAAAACAACGGCTACTTTTGCATGCAGCCCTGCAGTCCCAGATTTTGAGTTCTTCCTACTTTGCATAGAAATCGGAGAGACCATACAGAAAGTTTTCTCCTGTTTTGCGGCAAACATAGTATGTTATGCAAATATTTTCTGTTGTCTGTAGAAGGATTCTTTTACCTAATGTGTTTACCCCCCAGTTATCAATACATACTGAAGTGCCAAAGGACCTCGCAAATTATGTAATTATACATGTTTTTTTTTTGTCCCTCATCTCTCCCTCTTCCTGGCTCATCTCCTCTCCGCATCACAATTTGTCACCAGGTTCAAAGAGTAAGTAATTATTCTTTTTCATGTTTTACAAGTGAAGGCTGAGGTTACCTGTACTTTGTTCCACTATTCCAAGTTGTGCCTTTACTCTCTCTAACAGCTTTTTAGTCATGACATCTTGTGTTTTACCACCAGAAATGCTTTTTGAACACACATGATTAATTCATGGTAGAGACTGCATGCTAATTGGTTTGACTTGCTTTTGCTCACCTTTTGACCACGCTAATCTAGAAAGAAGTTAATTGTTAACAACAGGAAAGGCATATTGGGAAGTCAGGTTGATTTTCATTGTGTAGTTGTGTGTGAGGTGTGTTTGAGTCATGGATTTTTACATGTGGACTAGAAACACATCTGGGTAACTGATGACACTTTGTGCAGGCGACAGGCAGAGTGTGCCAAAACTGCCAGGATTCAGATGGCTTTACCACCGGGAGGGAAAGCAGCTCCGGCCGGTGCTCCCGGTGCTAACCTCTATGAAGAGCTCGGGGACAGCAGCATGTGAGTCAACCTTGACCCTTATTATCCTTCTCCCATCCTATTCATCCCACCCTTTTCCAACGATGAGCAGGTACTGTATCGTGCTCTGCAGGTTCAGATCCAAACGCAAAAGAAATGCTTTCTTGTTGAAGATGCCTCAATATTTCCCCTGCCTTTCCTATGCCAACAGTTGTGTCCGATCCAAAATCACATCTATCCTTGTCCTAAAATTATCACTGGCAGCTCTGCACGTTGATCTCAGAAAGAAATCTACCTGCTGCTTTAGACATATTAGTAACTACATCAGTGTATCTCTCTCTGCTCTTGAGCTCTCTAACAATGCTCCACTTTAGATGTGAACCGCTCTGTATGCTGCAGCACAGCTGGTGTTTAGAGTATAGCTTATGTATGTGTTTCCAATTTCACTGCGTATGCATTTTTACAAGACCCTCTCTCAAGGTAAGAGTTTAAGTTCATAACAGATGCCATAGTATACTGGAATTAGAAACAAGTACAGAATCTGGCATGTGCTTTATAATTGATTTTGCAATAAATTACATTAAACCTTTTAGTTGATTAATGCCTACACTGAATGCTTCATGAGCTTTCCTACAAATCCACAGGGTTATGCCATTGGCACAATGAGACATCACTTTTCATTTTAAATGCTACCCTAAATGTGCAACAAAATGTTAACGCTTTCAGATTAAATGAGGTTGAAGTAAAACTGTAGTCCCGCTGGTTTAGTAATTTTGATTTACAGCATGTTAAAGCAGTTACCAACATCACAATTACTGTTGGGGAAAAAAAAAAGCAAATGGAAATTTAATGGTAAGCTGTGAAGATTTTTTGCAGCGTTCACAACAGATTTTGACCAATACTCACAAAAGAAGCAGAAGCTTTTAATTCTGTAGCAGGAGAAAAGTTTATTTGAGGGTTGTTTTCTAGCCTGTATTAAGAACATATTCAAACTCCATTTGTGGGAGGAAAAAAAAAAGTTTTTTTTCAAGCAGAAAGTTGTAGTGAGTAAGTGCATGAGTGAGTGTGTCTTGTGTTTGTGCCAACAGTCCTGCATACTCTCAGATGCTCACAGCAAATAAAACAGTACAGAACTTATCCTCATAATGCAAAAACCTGGTGTACCCTTGAGCTTACTTTTCATCCGTGTCTTCGTTCTTAGTTAAAACCTCTGACATTTCTGCTTTAGTCTTCTTACCATCTGTCCGTGTTTCTATCCTCTCCATCATTTCTATTCCTCTGTCTCTCTGGATTCAGACTGCAGTAAGTAATCTCATAATTAATGTACAATAATATGATCAATATTATGTGTAAATATATAGCACAGGAGAAACACCCTTGTTCCCCCTCTTGCTTATAGTGTTTGCTGAGCACATATATAGTGTATAAATAATATATTGATGTGTACTTAGCCTTTTTTTTAAAAAGGACCAATTTTAATACCCTTGTGCGTGAATACATTTTGGCTTTGGTATAGTGGCAGCAGTCGGAAAAGGTTTGTAGTTTAGCGGATGCAACATTTTAACCACAGTGGAACCCTCTTATGTTGTCAGAAATAAGTGATGCTATCTTTGTTTAGAGGCATTGCACTTCTGTAGATACCACAGCTGTCTCCTCGCTCCCTTCACATTAGACAATCTGTCTCCTTTTTGCCCTTACCTTCACATTAGTGTTGTGACTGATAGTACTAAAGCATCCCAGTGTGGGTTAATGTTTGGCTTTGTTAGCACAGTTTAGAGTTTACTCTTGAGCATACTAATTTCAATATTAATTTACATCACATTTTAATTTTTTAACATCTGTTATAAAGTTGAAAACGGACACAATTTCAGTATTTAGCCACTTAAATCAGTCAACTAATTGTTTTGTTTAATCTACCTATAAAAATATTAAATAATGAAGGTCATGATACTAAGTGATACTCAGTAAAGATGCAGGAACAAATCATAGTGCTTTTGCTTTCACTCCTCACCCTTTTACTTTGCTTCGCTTGCCCTTAAACCATCAATTTTCACCTGTTTCAAGTCTTTTTTTTCTTCTTCACCTCCACCTTTACTGGGGCAGGGCTAAAAAGTCTGTCATTGATGAGGCCGAACATCAGAGGATTCTTAGCACCTTTGCCCGTCGCGCCATTGCAGCCCGCAGCAATGGAGCACTGCACGTCAACTTACCCAAATCAGGGAGCAACGTGACCTTCCTCTCTGACCACAACCCACTCACCACCCACAACCCTGTCTATGATGACAACAGTCCCCCCAGCAGTCCTGATATGTTTACAGGAGGGAGAAGCCCTTCTGAAAAGCAGTTCTCCTTTTCTCCTCCGCACTCAGAAGAGTCAGCGTGGGTCTGGTCAATGCCTGGCCGCATTCAAGGAGGGCTGCACGGTTACGACATGTCAAAGAGGCAAGCTCTCATGGACCCAGCCGACTGGGAGCTGCAGATACTCGAGGCAGCTGTGAGAGGCAGACAAAGGCCAGAGAGTTCTGCCACGCTCCGCCTGAGTGGCAGCGCAGAGACCAAGTTGTCAGTTCGTGAGCAGGCTAGGCAGTTTGAGCAACAAGCCCTCCAGGAACGAGCCCTCAGGCAAAACAGAGGCTCCCAAGGCTCTCTCTCCTCCAGCTTTGTCAGGGATAGAGACAGCACTGACATTCTGGAGGTGACCTCAGAAGACCTGCTCTCCATCAGGGATTACATCTACAGCCCCAGTGTGGGCAGGGATTTGCCCCCCAGCATCATCATTACTCAGGGAGATGACTCATGGGTCCTACCGAGCCAGAAACCAACTCCACCTGTCCTCAGGAAGTTCAGCTCCAGCATCTCCAGCTACATGACAGTGCAGCCATGTCAGATCACTGTAGAAATGATACCAGACCCACCAGAAAACCCACCACCTCCTCCTCCACAGCAGCCACACCCGCCCCCCCCATCACCTCCATCCAGTCCACCCCCCTCTCCACCCTCACCCTCCCACCTTTGTAAACCACCTCAATATACTCCGGAGTCCTCTGCTCCTCCTATCAATAAACAGGTTCCTCCCCCACCTCCACTTCCTCCCCCTCCTCCTCCTCCTCCTCCTCCCCCTCCTCCCCCCTCACCAGCGACCGATCAGTCACGCCCAACCATCCAGTTTGTCCCAACCTCTTTGCCACCGGTGTCATCGCTTCGCCCAGTTTCAGAACGCAAACAACCCCCTCGTCCTGTCCCATCACAAACTGATGTTGGGAGGAAGGATCTCAAGGGGATCCTGAAAAACCTCCAGAATCTAGCCGACATAGAGAGGTCTGTTGCCAACCTGTACAGCCAAGTAGACAAAAATCGCCAGGTGCCCAACTTTAACAAGAACCCACAAGTTACTGAGGAATCAGGGGGTGCTAACAAAGTGCAAAGCTCTAATCCCCATGACGAGCAGAGCATGCCAAAGCCAACCAACTCCAGCTCTGCAGTCCAAATCGACTCAACAAGTATGAACTGTGCTGAAAATGAAATAAGTCAGCTGAACGTAGCAACAGACGTTCAGCAGGAAAGACAGTTGAACTCGAACAGCCCAAATACTACTGAGCCCAGTGAACACTTTTCCTCTCAGTTCACAATTTTCTGACTCTTTCTCTTTGTCTCAATATTCTTATTATTTCCATTTCTGTATTCCCATGCCTGTTTGTCTGTTGTTTCTAAACACTTTTTAATTTTTTGCACAGTTGGTCGTACTGTATATAAGCTTTAGCCAAGTCAACTCATTTTGACTGTGTGGGGTTTTTCAGAAATGCAGTGGGGTTTTTTTCCACTTGTGTGGAAATCATATTTTAGTGCCTGGGCTTGCGATAGAACATAAAACAGGCTTGCATTTACCAGTTGTGCTCAGTTTGCCTGCATATTTTAATTACCTGAACTGTAATTAGATCTATGATAGCAGTGCAGTATTTCATTTTAGTTCACGGATTGGCCCGATCGTCATGGCGTAAGTATGTTACTTGAGTTAACAGAACACAAACCGCTTTAAATAAATTATACTGAACACCAGAATTTTGTAAATCCTACAACCCTGGGGTCTGATTTTCAAATATGTTTCTTTAGTTTTTCACAAAGATCGGAGCATGAAAATTTAGGATGCTGAGTCCTAAATTCGGTAAAAGAAAAAATATACTGTTCAATGTTTTTTGGTGTTTTTTTTTTTCAAATAAGGGGAAATTACCATAGCTGTTGAAATGTTTCAAAAGATATGCAAATTCTGTGAAATCACTTCAGCGTTTCCATGAAGGATGATCACATATTTCTTGATTAAATATATTCAGGAAGTTGTAGCAGTGATTTGAACTTACATAAAATAGAGCACTTTTAGGTGTATTTTAAGGCACTACATAATGATGAATGGATGTGAAATATAATCTTCACTGATGTATGATGCAAGAGAATTTACTAAGTGTGAACAGTAGGGCAATATACACATAAACAAATATCAAAATATGTACATGTATACTGAAACAAACCTTACATGGAATTAAAATGACTTGATATTATATTAAAACAATCTACAGGTAATCTTTTTTATTTAAACGTAAAGGCACTTCTAAGTGAAAACATGTATGTTGATCGAAGCATCAGCTATAAAAGTACATGGAAAGGGTTCCTCAGCAGGGTCATGTTGAATGAATACCGCTAACCTCCGGAGGGCCTGTCTATTCACATGTCTGCAGCGATCCTCCCAGCATAATAAAGTAGTCACTGTGATGTTCGGCTGCACACTGGAAAAGGCTAATTAGAGAACCAATCAATCGTTGACCAGGACCGCTGCCTGTGGGACTGTCGACTACAGTTACCCTCTCCTTTTCTTGTCTATCCCTCTGACCCTCTGTCTATCCAATTTGTCATTTGTGTTTCACTCTTCATTGTAGTTGGTTGTAATACTTTCCAATTCTCAGCCTCTTCTTGTTAATTTTTCCTCTTGGTTTTTGGGAGATTCTATTACCTTCTTTTTACATTCATTGCAATATGACCGTTGTCGCCTCTCCCTTCCTTTTTTTTTATGTGCTCAGTCTTTCCACTTTGCCGACATACCCGTCATGTGTTTGTTTCACACTCCATGCCCCAAGGGAAATGGTCTTAGCGTACCGCTCTTCCAGAGCAATGTAATGTTTGATTCATCACACATTCCCCCAATGGGCAGATCGAAGACCTGCTAATTCTGTATTCCATGTTCACTACATGGGGTAATCGCTTTTGTGAAGAGCCTATCAGATCACATGCTGTTTCTTTCAACCCAAGAAACCTTAATGGATGCTATTCTTTATATTCCAATGTTAGAGTATTTTTGTTTTGGACTTGATAATTCAATACGGTAACATGAAAAAAACAGAACAGAATTAAAACTGTATGTCAATTTTAATAATGAAAGTACTGAAATTTGTTTTTATAACCTATAGTTAGTTACAAAAGGCAGATGTTATAAAAATAAATGACTATAATTCAGGGAATAACACAACACAAGGGGAGATATTTACTTAACAAATTGCATTTGGCCTTATTTATGGACTATTTAAAGTAAAATGGGGGAAATGTGACCACTAAAGTTGCACACTTTGTTCCTTTGAGGTGTTCCTGTTTAGAGAAATAAATTAATGGGAAGAGGGAATGGAAATTTGTACAAATAACTGTTGCACCTAATTTACCACTGCTGATTGACCACTGCGGCAGAGCAAACTTGGCGACTGGCAGACTAAGGTGAAAATGATGAAACCACAACAGCCTGTTATTTTCTACTTTACCTTTCTGTTTCCCACTGTTTGCCTCATGTGCAACACACATCAAAACAGTCAAACAGCAAAATGAAAACAATTCGATAACACAGTTACAATTATGGATCAAAATCAAAGTAAGCTTGACAATAAAAGTATGTTTTCTATAGAAAAATTCAAAAGTGACTCTGACTCCGATATCTTCACAAGATCTAAATCTGAAATTGCAGACCAAAGGCCACATGGTATTCAGAAAATTGTTCTTTAATTAATATCCACATATACACAAAATGCAGAGAGAGAGAGATCCTTTGTTGCCTTGAAAAATCGCAGAGTTGCAGAGAGAGAAAAAAATATATATTTCCCAAAATATCAAACTATTCCCTTGATGGATTTTTGCTATAATGGGTTTGGTCATTTTGTTTTGCTGGTATTTGTGACAGCAGAATAATGACCTTAGTATACATATTTTCTATATAAAATGCAATGAAAACATGTAAAGCTTGCTGTTATTTGTATGATGCGTAAGACTGTACAGTATTTAAGTGTTGATGTTCACTTATCTCTTATTTCTCTTTAGCATTACCTTATCGCTTATCTTCCCCCCCCCCCCCCATTCCCCTCTTGTGCAAACTTCCTGTGACTGCTCTCCACTAGGCTATTTTTCTTAATGTTGCATGAAGCAGCAATAGCCAGCAGCCAAGCCAATAGGTCATCCATCAGCCTCCCACTGCCATCATCCACTCTGCCTGGGAGGTGTGGCCATATGGCTCTGTCCTGTCCCTGGTCCCTGTCCATAATAACAGATTACAGCTCTCCAGAGGAAGTTCACATCATTGCTTGGCCATATATCTAAGTGTGAGAGTCGTCATTATTTATGGACCCAGACAGGTTACAGTTGTACAATTGTGAACCTGGAGCTTTCAGCCGGCCTGCTCCATTACTTGCCGTTTCTCATTGAGTCGTGCTGAACGCACTACAGATACATCGTTGCCCTTAGGAGCAGCTCCGAGTTGGTTTCTATGTGTTTGATAAAGCCAGATTCTCTAAGATTTATTTACTTCAATTTAGCAAAAAAGAAAACAAAAACATTGATGTCTGTTAAAAGGAAATGGCACATTATGATGTAGTTATCACATCATAATGTAAGACAATTTTATTAGCTGTCTTTGAGTCAGTAATCCCTCTCTGAATCACAATGTTCTTTTCATATCTGCTCGGAGATGCTCTAGAGATATATCTGTACAAGCACTTACCTTTTTCAAACTCCAATCTTTCCAGCCTCTTTAATATTTGCGTTTATTGGAGCTTTTTTTTTTTTCCTCCTCCCTGTTTGGATGAGATAACGGGGAATAAAAATCCACCCATGCCAATGTGATAACATTGTGGCCTTAGGCATCCTTTAAAACTGAACAATATCTGCAACTCTGTAATTTAACACGCAAAAAAATGCACAGTAAGTAAAGCTGCAATTTCCTCACTGGTCAGCAGAATGTAGACGTACTAGTCCTGTACACTTTCCATTTCATTTATCTAAACTAGAAATGTTGCTGTCAATCCATATTCATTATTTGTCTTATTTCCTTTCCTTTTATTTCCTTTCCGCGGCCCGCAGCAGACGAGGCTACGGCAGACAGGTAAGCATTCCTGCTGTAGTATGTTTTTATCTTATGTACATTTTGTCACTCTCAAGACAACTTGAGGCACCTATTATTCTTATCTACGACTTACTTGATAGAAAACACTGAATGAGCTTAAGATGAGATCCCATAGATAGGACTTCTGACACTGACATTACAGTTTGAGTTTGATTCAAACACAGCTTTGATTCTACAATGTTTCTGTCAAATAGCAAATAAACATTTGGATGAGTTTTTCTTCTCTGATAGGAGAAAAAAAAAAAAACATTAATCAGGCACCAAACAAAGTGACAATGTTTGACATTAAACTCTGCATCAGATAATTTTGAACTGTCAACATCCAACATATTCGGGATGTTGTAGTGTTTTGTTACAATTTCTTAATCTTTTCCATCTTTAACTTCTTTTCCATGTTTCCATCAATGTTTCATCAGTCTCCACCATGATGTGTAACATTGTCTTCGCAGTAAACATAAGAGAGGCCTGCATTTTCTCGCTTTTAATCTGAAATATGTGACGTTAACTCTTTCCTATGTTTATGTCTCTCCTGACCACCCTTTCCTTCTATTACCTTATTCTTCTTCTGCACTAATCTTTGGCAGCAACAGCAACTGCTGAGGCCATCTCTTCTGAGACCTGAGGTAGAAACACTCCTGCTTTTCTTAATTCACAGGGATTGTGGTCACCTTGCTGTATATTCTCACTCTGTGTGCTGCTGCTGCTGCTCTTCTTCTGCTGTCTTTCACCAAGGAGTGCTGAGTAATTCTCTCTCTCTCTGCCTCTCTGAAATGCAGGAACTCTCCATGGAGTCAGGTATTGACCCAGGCCAAGACTACTACACACAGGACTACTATAATTACGACCAAGGGTGAGCATACAGCCTGCTGACTCACTCATCTCTTATCAGTCTTTTTTTTTCTCTCTTTTTAACAAAAAAAAACAAGGAACAAAAGACAAGGCAGTTAGATGGTGTCAGAACAGACAGTAAAACAGATAGTCCTATTCTGCAGTATAGCCATAATTGAATTACTCAACATGTAAAGTTCAGTAAAGTTATGGGTTAATCAGTACATAAAGTAAGAGTACTATTCCAGCAAAATTTTGCATGATGAGCAACTTAATAATTTCCCTGATTTTGTATTGGTTACTGTATTCCCTGAATGTATGTAGAAATGCAGGAAATAGGATTCAAATCGCTTCTCAAACTAATGTTATGACCTTGGAAGAGAGAATAAAAATATTAACAATAATAATAAATAGTGATAATAATGGAAATAGGAGATGCATGGTTGTAAATTGACCAAGCAAGTCATCTGGCTGACGCCAGCGTTGTTAAGTTAAATGAAAAATGATGTAGATAGGAGTTATGTATATGTATGTAGTGCTGTGCGCGTAGGGGATGGAGAGCATTTCAAAGAAGTTCAGAATAAAATGATGAGCATAACTTATGCTGCCCCTTCAGGGGTGCATATGTTTACCCTCTTTTCACCCATCAAATGAGATCAATTATCCTTCTTCGAGTCAGGCACCAGAGTACGAAAGTGTTTTCCCACGGCTCAACAGACAGAGGATGTTTTGGCTTGCATGTTACATTGCCCATATGGTCTAAAGAGGAAAAACATGGAACTGAAGGCTGCAACAGCTGCTGAGAAATTGTTATTCATTATACGCTCCCGCTCTATGGCAGGTGACTTGCACCTCTGTTTCTGGGGAATTACGCTGCAAGTTTATCAAAACCACAGAGCAGCTTATGCACCTCGACTTGCTGAAAGAAAATCTGACAAATGTTACAAACTGTCCATGTTGAATATAAGTGTTGTAATTACCTGTGTAGTTAATTACAGGCTTAATTCACATATCATTTTTACCAAGCATATTTGCCTCAGCCGGTGGTCACTGCGTCTAAATCACACTGCCCTTCATTTGCAACTAGTTATAATTATATTTTAATGGTATGTCACAAAGTAATAATTCACATCTTCATTATCAGTAATATGTCTTAAGCTAACTGAGGCCGTATTCACTCCAATGTGGAAATTAAATGGTGGTGATAATTTTTTTATTTCTATGTTACAGTTTCTTTAATCTGCTCAGTTTTCAGGTCATGTTCTATACACTGGTCAAAACAGCAGAAAAAGATGATGAAAGATAGATCCTTGTGTTTAACATTTTGCATTATTGCCACTGTTTAGTCAGGAGTTTAATAGGTTTAATAAATATTCTCATTTACAAATTCTCATGATTAGGCAATGTAGCCAAAATAAATATACAGTATATATTCTTGGGAATAGAAATAGCACAATGGAGAAAGGTTATGAATTTAATTTCAAGTATGTAATGGGCTTTTAGGCATTACTTATGATGCAGGTCCCCATCTCAGCCTGTGTTTGCATTCTAGTAATTTATTAGACCCTGTGCACAAATATTGGCAAATATGTACTCCGCTGCATTTATCTGCTGTGAAATCTTTTTTTGAAAAAGCTCTCTTGGCCCCTGCATGTTTTTTTTTTAATCTTCATTAGATTTCAGGGAAGTACAGCAAATAATCACAGTAATTACAGCCTAACTAATTAGAGATATTGCAGAATCTACAAAAAAAGGCTAAAATGATCAATGAAAGGGGCCAGCCTGATATAACAGAACAAGGTTTATGGAACTGACAACAGGTCATGATGACACGATACAGAGGGTATGAAGCTTGAATTTCTTTTAGTAATACTTTTACTTATATCTTACAGCATATAGATTAATGCATTTTAAAAAATGAATCATTATTAACTTATGTTGCTGATGTTTTACTTTCAACAATATGTCCATGTTAAACAATAAGCATAAGGAAGATAGTCCACAGATATTCTAAACATTGTAGATTATTTCATGTTTCATGTGAATCTGTTTCTTAGGTATGACCTTCCTCAGTATGGCAGTCGGAGGAGGCTGATATCTCCCATGTATGATGAATATGGAGAGGTGATTATGGAGGATGATGGTTATTACTACAGTCCACATGGTCCTGAGGTATTCCCTTTCCTCATATGTGAATTTCATACACTCAGTGATAATGTCAAGAATTCATATTGCCTTAACAGGTTGTGTGTCCAATTTGTTATGAAAACAGCAGTATCCACTCTATGTGACATTCAAACATTAAGGCTTTATCATCACAAAAGGTTACTGAATTATATATGACTGTCTTAGGGCCGAGGCAGAGGCCGTGGCGGCATGCGGGGTAGAGGTCCACCCAAGAGGGTTGCCTTTGGGGACATGCCGCCAGGGGATGAAATCGAACAAGCTGAGCCAGCAGAGGAGGGCGAGCCTTCCAAGGCTGCCAAGAAGCTGAAATCAGTCATGAAACTCAGCAAACTCCTAGCGGCAAGCAAGGGAGGGGAACAGCCATCTGATGCTGGTCCTTCTGGCCCATCTCCATGGAAGAAAGCCAAGATGTTCAAGATGTTTGGCACTGGGAAGAAGGACAAGGATTACGCCAAACTTATGTCAGCTCGCCGCATCGACAGCCAGGAGAGTCTGACTGACGGACCAGCAGTTATGGGACCAATCGACAGCATGTCTGGTACCCGCAGCCGGCTTGGCAAAGTTTTGAAGAAAATCAACTTAGGCAACAAGTTGCAGGTCCGGAGAAAATCACAAAGCAGTGTGAGTCGTGGCTCGGCCACAGGCAGCGAGAGAGACGAGGAGGCCTCACAAGTAGCCAGTGAGGATGAAAAGAAATCTAAAGTGTCTATTAGTGTGACAGAAAGTGAGCCAGAAGCAGGTGCGAGTGGAAGCAGTAAGGAGAAAGGCTCTGGTGATGAATCCTCGGAAAAAAGCAGTGTTGACAGAGATTATCTGAAAGTAGATTTAGACCGGGATGATGCAAACGAAAGCACTGTGGACTCAGAGGAAGAGCCTGATGAAGAGCTGGGGGATTCTGACGAGGAAAGCAAGTCCAAATCTGAAGGAGAAGAAACTGAGAAGGAATCCGTCAGTGAGAAAGAATCTGGCACTGAAAGAGAATCAGAGTCAGACAAAGAATCTGAGTCAGAGAAGTCAACGGGTACAGAGAAAGAGTCTGAATCTGAGAAAGAAACTGAGTCAGGAACCGGCACTGCGACAGAGAAGGAAACAAGTACAGAAAAGGGCTCCGAAACAGAGAAAGACTCTGATGAAGAGTCTGAGTCTGAGGAGGAAGAGGCATCAGGGAGCACTAGAGAGAGTGGGTCTTCTGCCCGCTCTTCTATGAGATCATCAGCTACTGAGGTCAGCAGTGGGAGCAAGGGAAGTGGCAGTGGGAGTAAGAGTGGTAGCAGAATAAGTGAAAGTGCAAGTGTAAGTGGCAGTGGTAATGCTAGCAGTGCTGATTCTTTATCTGGCTCAAGTGTTAGGTCATCACAGAGAACCAGATCATCAGGAAGTGCACTGACCTCTGAGAAATCCAGTGAAGAACTCAGTGATGCTGAATCAGGGACAGGAACAGGCAGCAGGACTGAGTCCGGTACGGAAGCAGGCAGTGAGGCTGAGTCCGGTACAGGAACAGGCAGTGAGGCTGAGTCCGGTAAAGGAGCAGGCAGTGAGGCCGAGACTGGTACAAGAACAAACAGTGAGGCCGAGACTGGTACAAGAACAGACAGTGAAGCTGAGTCCGGTACAAGAACAGACAGTGAGGCCAAGACTGGTACAGGAACAGGGAGCGAGACCGAGTCCGGGACAGGCAGCGAGGCCGAGACCGGTACAGGGACAGGCAGCAAGGCCGAGTCAGTTTCGGGAAGTGAAGGCTCTTTGTCTCGCCGATCCAGCCAGAGGAAAATGTCTGGGTCAGAGTCCAGCAGAGGCAGTCAGATGACAGACCAGAGTTCCCTGGCTAGCGAAGAGAGTGCAGCTATTTCCCGGTCCACCAGTGGCAGCCAGCGTTCCCAAAAGTCCGTCCTAACGCGCGGGTCTGAGAACACAATCACAGAGGAGGCTGAAGAGGAAGATGATGAGTACGAATCTGAGTCTGCAGATGAAAGCAAAGAGTCAGCCAGCGAGCTCAGTGATGGATCGTCATCTAGGAGGTCCAGTGTGGCATCTGGAGACCCTGGGCCATCTGCCCCCTACACAGGTCCCCAATACAGCTCTGAGATCAGAAGCATCGGCAACACCTCTGAAGAGACATATGGAGGACTGTCCCCTATCACTGAAGTAGACGAAGATGCCGTTTCCTCTGACAAATCTTCAGCCAGTGGCTCTGGATCAGAAGCCAAGGACTCAGGAGAAACAGGAGCGACATCAGATGCTGATTCAGAGGAGGAGGGAAAATCAACTGTCTTCTAGAGCGATATATTGTCACTGTGAAGTAAGAGTGAATAAAATCAATTACACTTGCATGGGAGTGAAGAGAGCATTGCTTACCTCTGCAGAGTGTTTCAAGCATCCACTTTTCCTAATTTTTCCCTAGCAAGGAAAAACTTTGGAGGTTTTCTTCTGCAAAATAGTTGTGCTGTCTTTTCTGAAATCTTTGACTTATCTTTTATGAGTGTGTTTGTATACATCTTCCTTTTCTATATAATATTATGCTATTGTTTCTGCTGTGAGATTGTGCATGTTGCCAGCACCGATTTTTTTCCAGTGATTTTGGAGTGATTACTTTCTGGGAATATTTTCTTTTTCTCCCGGAAACACACACAGGATTTCTCATCATAAATCCACTTGGATAAATAATCATAAAATGGGTGCTATTCTATATAAAAAAAATATATTCTTTCACATTCATTTGATTATGAATATGTTTAAACAGAACAACAATTCCTCTTAATCAGACATCATTAATTTACTATGATAGTGTGATAGCTTTAATGAATTAATGATATTTGATGGAGGAATCTTTTTTTCCACTAAATCCACAGTATGCGAACACACAAGCACAAATTCTACTACAAAATCTGAGGTTCCTGTGTATATTTTTCTAGGGGCAAGAGGTGTGCGTTTGCATTTTTATGTTTCTTTTTCAGTGAAACATGCATGTATTCTCTGAATAAAACTGCATCTTGACATTGACCCCTTGTCTCCCCCTCAGCCTGGGAGAAAGAAGCGGATTAAGCTGGTGGTGGACCGGGAAAATGAGACTAGCTCCACTGGTGAGGAGAGTACCACAGACAACCAGAGGAATCGGCTCCCCAATAGCCACAACAACATCAACGGGAACATCTATCTCGCCCAGAATGGCACTATAGTCCGAACCAGGCGGACGCCCCACCCAAACAACTTGAAGGTGGGCTCCCCATGCCGGCTGGGTAAGCATTTTAAAAAACTAGACAAGTTGGGGGTGACTCATGAAGAACCCCCTCCCATAATTAGCATTGAGGGTACAGAAAACAACACAGAAAATGGGACAGGTATATGTATTCCTTCTAATGTGGATGTTAACCTTAACACCCGGTCCTCCTGTGGCTCCCTGGGATCCAGCATCACGGTTCTAAAAAGCTTTGGGTCCAAAACCAATATTGCCAAGGCCTTGATTGACAGAAACAGCAGTGGCCCTTGTGTAAATGAGGAGCAAGAGCCTTCACTTGACAACAAAAACGACAGTAGGGAGACACTGGAGTCCCACAGTGACCACACATTATCAGACGAGGAGGAGTTATGGATGGGACCCTGGAACAGCCTGCACATACCAATGACAAAACTCTGACTGGCCATGCAGAAAATTAATTTAACTTTTTTTTGTTATTTTCCGATCTTTTGTCATGCTGTTTTTTTTTTGTTTTGAGCATTATCATAATAAACAATTGTGTGCCTCAACTGGATAAGCTCTGATCACTGTCAAGGACATGTGATTTCACTTCTAGTCATTTTATTTGTTGAGAATGATTTGATGAACCATAATGTGTTTAGAGCTTACTTGTACCAAGCGTTAATCACCGACAGGGCTATTAGAGATGGGAACACAGAGCTGCAAGGCAATGAGTGCCTCAAGAAGTGTGAAAATATATGCGTACCGTGCTTGACTATAATTTTGACTCCTTATTCAACACAGGAAGATGGGCCTATTTTAACAAGTGATTCTATTTAGTTTTCTTTTATTAGCCTCATTTCTTTTTTTTTAATCTTGAAGTGGATCACAAAGAGATTGTCATTCATTTCACTCTGATGTTAAAGATATATACGGAGAAATCACAGTCAAAAAATATAGAAATTGTGATTATATATAGTCTATGATAAAGTAAAAGAATCCTATTTTGATAATAGCATTTTACTTGAAAAAGAATATGATTGTCATTGATTATTTAATGTTGTGATCACTTGACAATGTTTTTTGAAAATTTATGAAAAATATAGGAAATTATTTTTGTCTATTTTGTATCTAACAGAGATGGAAAATATAGTATATGACATTAAAGACATAGTACCCACATCACTGTCATTGCTGTATTTCAACAGTGAAATATGACAGTATGTTTTTATATGGACATTTGTATCTACAGTATGTATTTTCAGCCCCTTTACGTGATGCAAATTCACTCTGTTCGTGATAATTTATCGAGTTACGCATCAGGACAGCCTTGGACATGGGGACAAGGAGTACCAAAAAATGTACTGGAATCAACAATAAAGTTCTAACCTATTTTAATGTGTATTGTGAAGCATAATTGTAGGTCTTGACTATTTCCACCACTTCATCCTCCCCTCAACATCAAGGTGATTAAGGACATTGAACACCTCACACAGTTTTAGAAATATTGAAGTGCTATAAAAACTGCGTGGCTCTGTGACAAATGTGTCTGGTTTTAAAGATACAATCTTCGCATTTCATAATGAAAATGAAAGTTGAATATAAGGTAGTGCATGGCGGTGTAACTCAGCAGTATGCTCATAAAAATGCAATGTCTGCAGAGAGAGGTCTGTCAGAATGAGGCCTTTACTGTGCAGTTGGCTTTCATTTCAAGGAAGAGCAATGACGGTCACCAAGTATGGGGATATTGATCGCTATTGTATCTTTGAAAAACAGTTGGAAGTACGTGGGGAAGCGTGAGAAACTGATCTTCTTTAGGCCATTTTCTCTCCTGTCAACACAAAAGGCGAAAAAGAAAAAAAAAACATTGTTTTAAAAATGGCAGTGATTGTAACCAAAAAGGCAAAAGGCAATGGAAATCCCAAGCACGTTCTCTTGATTTGTTTTTGGTTTATCAGAGATTGACACATCTACCACATCCAGAGTGACATTTACAAAAATTGTCTTGCAGTCAATCAAACTGTGAGAATGCCAATCAACTTCACATAGTTCTTTGTAGGCTGAAGTTCAAAAAAAAAAGGAGCAGGAGCTGAATGCCAGAGTGAAGTAGCTTAAAAAGCTGCTTAGAAAATAGGTCGGGAAGGAACCTTGTTTCCACCACAACAAGCCCGGTGTCCTAAACAATCAAAACAAACCTCTGCACTGTGTTGATGAAAAAAAAAAAAAAGATGGCATTAAGACCTAAAAAAAAAAAGTATGAAGATCAGCCACCCTTTTTTAATAGTCAGTTATGTCTTTCCATATGTGTGATGCCTTGTGTGGATACATTTTTGTATCTGTCACAGTAAAGACGAAGCTCTCTCAAGTCTGTCGATCAGGAACCACCCGCCTCATTCTGCATGCACTCCCACAGGAACACTGCTGACAGGAAAACGGCACCCTGTGCAGATGGAGCTCAGTATCATGCTGTATTTTTTGGTAATTTTCTTATAAATGCATTTTTGCACTTTTTAACAAAGCCTTATAATATATAATAAAAAATTAGCAGAGAGAGTAAGAGAGAAGTAAATAGCAGTAGATGCGCAATGCGTCTTTGTCCTTGTCTTCTCAAACACAAGGACGTACTTCACCAATCTCTTTTTGGAATACTCTCTTGATGAATTGGGTAATTGGATTAAAACTGGTCCAATTTATACCGGAAGTGTTTCTAGAGAGCAGGATTATGTTACTAGGCTTTTTTTTTTTAAACTCATCACCTTGATCATGTCACTTTATTTGATTAAATTACAGCATTAAGACTGGACATATCCCTATGCTTAGCCCAGGATCCAACGTATCCTCATAGGATTTTCTTATTTGCATTTGGTATGTATAAAACGAGATCTTAAGATGGTGAATTGTTGCACACCTGCAGAAAATACACAATACAGCACAAAACTGCATGAGCCATTAAAGCCCGACAACACAATTTCTGGTCCAAAAGGGTCTACTAGCAATTAATGTTTAAAACATTTTTACAGGGAAAGAGCTTCTGCTTCAGGAGAAAAATATATTTAAGTCGGGTGTTGGCCACAGAGCTGTTTTCTGTTCCAACGACATCCATAGACAACAGCTTTGTGTGCTCTGATCAGATTTACAATATTAATTTAGTAGTTGATATATTAAGGCTGCACAAATATAATTTACATCTTCCAATCTGTGTTCATCATCATGGGACCCAAAGATATTGTTTGCCATATTATGAATAATGCAAAATGTTCTCTCTCTCTCCTCTTGACTGCTGCATCTTCAGTGCAGTAAATAGAGAACGGCTAAAGATATTCTTGATCTCACATGAGCTGCACTTTGAATTGTTAAAATATCTCGACAGCAAACTCATACATTCTTGTCCTGCTTCGGATCAATTGTAATGACTTTGGTGATTCCCTGATTTTTATCTGGCACCATCATCAGGTCGTGTTTGTTCAGTACGTTGGTTTAAGACCAAATACAATAACATTCCCATCAGCCCCAGCTATTCTTTGTATTTAGGGCTAATTTAGGGCAAATGTTATCATGTTAATATACCAAATGAAGATGGTGAGCATGTTGACATTAACTCAGCACAAATACAGCCACACAGAAGCTAGCATGGTTGTAGACTCTGTTTCAAAATGATTTCACTGAGTATAGATGTAACAAGAATGCAGATATCCAGGTGCAAGTTATTCCAAACATGAATATTTGAGGTTGTGACAGCTTGTACAAAATGTTTGACAAATTGATATATTGTAAGTTATTCCACTCGGTTTTAGTTTCTGTAAATTGTACGGTGTTCGGGGATTCATAGACAACCAGAATGAAGTTATGTTTTATGAACCGGTCACAGAAATGGTACACAGTGTTTCTGTGCCCCATATAATCTTCACCTTGGGGTTCATTTAAATATATTTATACCCCCCCACCCACCCCCCAAAAAAAAACAGGTTCTGTCATAGTTTGTGTTTATGTGAAGTCATTTTCTGTACCTCTGTAAACTGTAATAGACTTTTGGATTTAAATCACAACTTAGAAATACCGCTGTGCTTCACTGAGATTCATAAATCTCTGAAGGTTTCATTGGAAGGTGATTATTCATACACCAGGGAGTCTGCAAAGTTAGTGGTGCTATTTGTGTGCACCAAACAAATGCGCAGGGTCATGCTTTATCTCGACGCTAGCGCTGCAGTGCATGACAGCTTGCTTATTATAATTGGCCTTTTGAGGCCTTGTTTCTGGCCCTTAGTTTAATCAGTGCAACGAGCTCATGCATGCATTCAGATATGCCTGACGTCTCTTTAACAAGTGAACAAATTCATTGTCTTGCTGGAGATGTAGTATCGCTGCAGCAGATAGAGCCACATCGCTCCTGATACGTTAACATTCAATTTGACAGGAAGAAGAACTGGGAGCAACGTGCAAATGCATCAATATTAAAACGTCTTGTTATCAAATATTCATAGTGAATGTAAAATAGGAACATAAGCCCAATAGGAAGTGGGATGCAGATTTTTCTTTTTTTCCAAATATACAAGTGATGTTTTGGAGACCATGCCAAATGTAAGTGTCAGAGAGATACTTTTACACTATAGCAAAGATTGTAACTCATGTTATAACCACAGTGTTCAAACAGTGTATAATCTAGATTTTTAGGAACTGAGAAAAACTTGGCTCGCTTTATTATTAATTATTTTTTGTGGTACACTGGCAAACTGCCCAGGAAAAAAAAAAAAAGGCACATCAATTATTTTCAAAGCAGCAAGTTTGTTTTTAATGTGATTCAAAAGCCTCTGGAACTAGTTCTTTGCATTATCATGCACTGAGTAGACACAGTATTAAGATTACTGTTTGATTTGCACGTATACGCTCGTTGATCTTTGCTCCTGAGCGTATGCGCGGAAAAGCAAATAAGGCAGCCGCTTTTATCGCATGTAAATGCTGCATGTCACAAATGTGTAAAGACATGTTTGATAGCTGAAGCCTTAACATAACCATGCAGATTTGATTTCCTGTGCACGGGAGGAGTTGCTAATACATTAATACCATTTCCACCCTCTCAGGAATGTGTTTCCCAGGTACAGGTAAGCACTGTTCTCATTCCAAGTCCACCGGGAGGCCTCCTGAGTTTCACCTATTAGCATAGCCTATATAGGATATCCTGGCCTTCTGCAGGCAATATGGTAATCTGCCCATGACTCATTCTAAAGGAGATTATCACAAATCCCCAACGGAGGCAGGAGGAAACTCCTCATAATACCTATCAGTCACCATTGCTTATTGCATGCACAGACCTGGAAGACAGGGATCTTTGTTTCTTTCTTTTAAAACTCCTAAAGACTCCAAAATAAAAATAATCAATTCACTACGTCTGTCTTACAATACATATCGCATTCTTTTGAATATTTGAAGGGTATTTGTGAGTATTAGTTGAGGAAAAAAATGTCATATTACCATACATTTTATAATCCTGAGCCCAAATGCAGAGGCAGCGAGTTGTGTGTTGTTTCGTGTGCACACCTTAGTCACTGGTGAAATTACAGCTCATGCCCTGTACATCCAGCGTGTCTTCCTTTTTAACTGGCTTTTTACTCATTAAACTAGAGCCTGTCCCCCTTGTAGCCAGCTTGGGGACAGATGGGAATAGTTTAACGCTGGAGGGGAGACCAGGACCGATCGGTTATTCCAGTAAAGCCCCTTTAGAGGGTGCTGGGCCATACTGTTGATACCAAACCTACACCATCTGGTGTAAGGTCATTTCTTTGACCTTGGCAAGGTGAATGTCTTTTTTTTCAATAACAAGCTAAAGCTTTGTCGATTTTGTTAGAAGGTAAATAAAATACATTCTACATGTAATTTTCCTGGTTTTGAGATTTGGTTGTACATACAAAGGTTACTGATTATTGTTGTTGTAAATATGTCTCCTATAGCCTGTTCACTGGCATACAATAATAAGTAAATAAATAACATTTTAGTGTAGGATCAAATCATTGCAATCCTATGACTTTTTCCATCCAAAATAAAGATTGTAATAACCAACTCTGGGCTCTATAAAAATGAATTAAGGGCTCCCAACCTAGAGGTCAGGAGCCTCATCAGTGTGTTGCAAAATGAATCTGAGGGAGTCTCAAAGAAAAATCACACAAAAATGATGTTATTTCCTCAGATTTACCTCTAATCTTCGCCCTTTTCCAAGTGAATCACTGAATCATATTGCTTTTTGGTTATGCCGCAGGATGTGTCGACGTTGCTTCATTTGAACTCTGTTTCATCTGCAGTGCCATCTTTCACTGATCAAGGTGTGTTGCATGTATTCGGAAACACTTCACACAGTGTCGGTATGACAGTTTCCCCGCACAAACAGGTGTAGTTAGAGACGGTGTCAAGCAGCTCATCAGTGCTGCGAGCTGCTATGTGAGGCTGCACTTATGATAATAGCAGTGCTTTGAGCTCAATGTTAAAATGTTGATGTGTTAGAAGTATTCGTCTAATAGTTGTTGAGACATTTCACCCAAATACATTCATTAACATTAACCCTAAAACCTCAAGGTGGGACCAGCTGAAAGGAAGCGAGGTTTTTTTTTAGCAATGATGATTTGGGAACTATGAATGAGTTAATTTGGAGATTGTAGATTTTTAATTGTAGGTTAAAGTTGCCAAGTATAAGACTGAGACAGCAGGGAATGAAGAGATAACGAACACAGACACAGGTAGGTATTGTCCTTTCATTGCTTCATCAGTGCCAGATTAAGTTACGCAGTGTGTTATAATTTTCTTGTGCATATTTCTGTAGTAATTACACAGCCAAGACACATATTTAGTTCTGATGTTGTTGAAGCCCTCAATAGTTCATTAATCCTGAGTGATGGTATTGTAGGCGCTTTGGACTCCTGATTGATGTTAAATTCATCAAAGCTTCCTCATCAGCCATAACTTGATTAACCACACTTCAGTCCAATTCTTAAATTCTCTGAATTCTCTTTGGGGTATCCAGAAGTACATAATTTTTCCTGCTGATCAATTTTGCTCTCACCTTTTCAGTTTTGCCCTGCAGCTCAGCCACCTATTGAGATAACACGTAACCCAGCTTCTTCATTTCAGCACATCATTGCTTACTAAGTAGATTTCCTCTGGAGTGCGACGAGTCAAAACTCCTGATTGTAGGAGATAGTAGGAGAAGCCAACTGAGAATAACTTTAGAAATCCCTACATGAAGCATCCAAACCTGTTAATCCCACAGAGACACTATGAGAAATGGCCTGCAAGAGTATCATGAACTATGCTAAAGTATTAGGTCACTGCTCACAAGTTATTCCCATACAGGCTTTGCATCATGTTGTGTACTCTTTCAGTCTGCAAACTTTAGCAGTAGCATCTCCAGGGATTCACCAGCATTTCTTTTCCTTTTTTTTTTTTTGCTTCTCTGGAGAGGTGATGTAATATTTTTAAATGTTATAGTCATGAAACATTAATTATCTCTCAGTCAATTGGTTATTCCAGCAGTCAGTCATACAAAATATGTTTGCACAACATTTGGTTTTTACATCATGAAACAGGCGGTCAGCACAGAGGTAATAATGAATATTGTGATGACATAGAAATGTGGTGCCATTTGCTTCCAGACACATTAGTTATCTTTACCTCAACCATTGCCTCGCTGTCATTTCAGAAGCTTTTTAACTCTGCAATGCATTTTAAGGAAGAAAATGAATTAATGTGGAGATTTACATAAGCAATTACTATTTTGTATTAGATGGAAACCAGAAAAAAAACAAAAACATACAACGCAAGAAAATATCAAATGATGTTTGCCTGGAGTGCTCTGAGAGCATTTAATTCATTCATGATGCATTTTTTTTTTCCTCACGTGAACACAGTTGTTGCACAAATATGCCCACAAGATGGCGCCTGAAACTCACAGCTGTGCTTTGACATCTGTCTGTGAGAAGAGAAGGTAAATGAAGTGATGAAAATTGCATATAAAGAGGTGGTACTGACAGAGTGGAAATTAAAGATAATATATTTGACTTTTACTCTCCTGGGACATTAGAGGCCCTGTAATATATCTGGTTATATATCTTGTGTGGGATTATTGCTCAGCTAAGTGAGGACATACTGTATAAATGATGATGTTGATAATTCTCTTTGACCAAATAGGAACATGGAAATACTTAAAACTAGTTGTTTGATTGAACTGAAGTTGTATTTTAGTGACTTTCTGATATCTAAACTGATGACTTCTGAGTCTTTTCTGCTGTCTTCTTGCTGATGTTCATCTGTTTTTTTTTACTGCCTTTGTTTTGGTGACAACCCATTAGATATTATTGTAAATATCTTTATATTAATTGACTTTTTTTTATACTTTCTCCTTATATAAATCTGTACATGATGATACTGTTTACATCTTGTCCTCGTAATTGGTTTATATTTCCTTCAATCCGATTATTTTCCTTTTTCTTTCTGGCATGTAGAGGACAACAGATCACTCCTATTTTAGGAGAGCGGTGCTTAGACAGAGGGTAGATTCAAGTCCATCATCATCTCCTCATTTCCTGCAGCTATTTAAGACTGTGCCTCTCCAAAATAGGCGCCCGATGACCGCAGTCGGAGCTATCTGGGGACCTGCTTTCAAGCTAATTTGAGGATATTAGGATGTCTCTGAATGTTTTGTTTTGACATTTCTATACCTTCGGTGACCGTAGTGTGTGCAAAGCGTGTGCCATCTGATTTAATGCCATTTTAGAAGTCATCTCAGATGTTTTTAGGGTTTCCATAACTATATATTGTACATTTTGAGTGCTTTATAATTTCTATGCTGCACATTGTTATTTTGGAAATGTACTCGAAACCCAAAGTAAGGTTTAACTGACAGACAGGTCAGACACACAAACACACACACACACATAGTGCAGCTCAGTGAGCCCATTCCTATGACATCCCGCCCAAAGGTTATATTCTATCTGAAATGTTGGGTGTGTAGTAAAATACATGCTCCACACTGTCTGGCTCTCCTAATGAAGGGGTTTATGACTGGTAGACCTGTGTTTGTACCATGTATCATGCACTGTCTATCGTTGGATACAAGGTCAGATCATATCTCATCCTATATCTGCCAGCAGTGCAAGTCTGCAATGACAGCTCAGTCTATTAGAGACACAGTGGCGACATTATTCCTGGACATGAAACCACTATTTTAATAGGTCTTGAGGCATACAAATAGAATTTAATGCTTTTTTTGTTTGCTCACATTGTTGTTGATTTTATAACAGCACATAATTGAGTTTTTCACAAAAAAGCCTCTCTTGTGTGTTATTCTGAGTCAGACGCGAGCCGTACGTGGCCAGACTTGTCAGACTGCAAGCTTTCAGCATGCACAGTGTTAATGTATAATGTCAACGCAGTAGGGAGCCTTGTTAAAAAGCAATTAAGCCAAAATGATTTAAACATTGTGTGGTTTGGCCATTGGCGAGCCTCGAGGTACACACTGTGTTGTTGTCTTAAAATGAGAATTTCACTGTCTGCTCACACTGAAAACCGCTATTTGTGTGAGTGTAGCTCTAACCACACTTTCCCACACCCGCCAAACCATACCAAACCACAGACTTCAGATGAGTATGCGCAGCGCACACACACACACACACACACACACACACACACACACACACACACACATAGAGTATTCACATGAAGAGTAATTGAGGGGTTTGACTAGTTTTTGGTGCATTAAAACAGTAGCTGTTTTAAATGACAGGGGCTGAGACATACTTGCATTGATGTCTGTGAGACTGGTAAAGATGGCTGATTACTCAAAGAGGACGTGGCATTCAGTAACTCTTATTATATTCCTCTTTATTCAGTGGAGTTCGACTGAATCACACTATTTAAGCTGTTCCTGACTGTAATACATTCTTAATCCGTGGCTTTCTTGCTCAGTATATTAATTTCTTGAGTGATTTCATGCACAAGCCTTTCTGCAAACATTGTTATACTTGGTCTTATTCTTGACGATCAAAACATTACTGCTGACAGTTGAGAGGACTATTTAGTTGTTTCCAAAGCAACAGCTCATCCCATATTCCGTGTGATAATTTGCCATTATGTGTGTGTGTGTGTGTGTCTCCCAGCAAGTCTACCAGTTACGTAAGTAGCTTCAGTTTTAGTTCCAGTGGCCGTTGACTTAGACAAAGATTAGTGCTAGGCCATAGTCAGACACATTTTAGCTGTTGGCAGATTGTTAGCTTACACTCTGTGTGCAAATGTGCTCATCACATCCAGACTGCTTGGATGTGGTTTGAAACATCTGTGTGGTCCCCACTCCAGAAGAAGACAGACAGGGGAGAGACAGAGTGTGAGGAATAAGCGAGGGGAGGGGCGGTGGGACCCCGGGGCTGCTCAGAAAGAAGGCCCTCAGTTTTTCCATCACTGCTGTCGCCACCACTATGGTGGTGGTGTTGCCTCTGAGCAGAGCCAAGGGACAGTGTGAGGCAGATGCAAAGCGTGTAGGCCTGTGTGTGTGTGTGTTTGAATGAAGACAGTGAGAATGTGAAAGAATGGATGAGAATAAGCAAGAAGTGGACGAGTGGCTGTGTGGCAAGCCGTCAGTCTCGTCAAGGACTTATGAAGCTGAAGGATAGGTCTGGCAATTCACGGAGCTTCTGTGGGGGGTGGGGAGAGGGGAGTTGAAAGGAGCCAAACCTGTGGTCGGCTGCTCCACCACCAGCAGCAGCAGCACCACATCCCAGCTCCCTGCCTGTATGTGTGTGGTGTTTATTTACGAGCCTGTTTAACCACGGCGCGGTCCCTGTGGTGGACTGACACAAGATGACAGCAGCCTAAATGTCTTGCCCTTTAAATCCAGCCTAATGGTCGCTTAGTGCTGTGGAGACAGGCACTGGGATAGGCGCCTGGGGTCTTTTCATAGGGGCCTTCTGAGTAACACATCAGCTAACACATCTATAGGCCACCATCCAGAGCCTTATTACTACCTGCTTCTGTGGCTGTGGCGCCACTGATTTAGCCATGGCTGAGTGTGGAGGGACAATGCGAGCATGGGAATAGACACTATCCACCTATTAAAGTTGCTCTAACAATGATTTTGGATGTAAATGTCTTTTTAATATCTGTGTCTGTGGCGTCTGGGACTGTTTGAATAGCCACTGGATGGCTGAGTGTTCGTAGAGTCCAAAGAACAGCAATTTAATCTGATGTTGGGGACGTCTGCGCTCCAGCTCTACAAGAACTTAATTTCTAGAGCAGAAAAAAAAAATGCTGTCTTTCTTTTTTTTCCCCCGATTGTTGTTGTTAACATTTCAATGCTGTTCAGACTGGAACTCAAAGAGTTAATCCCTTGTGTTTCTGCCTGAAGTAACTCTGTGGTAAGTTAATAGTAGATGTGAGTGTTATTGGGCAAATTATATGCAATATGAGAGCAAACATACACTCACATAAAAAACGAGCTGCGTAAACACAACATTCATAACTGCATACCATTCTGTGTGGGCTTGCCAGCCAATGCAATTAGATGCTTTCTGCGAGGAAGAGAAGATTATCATCCAAAACCTTGTGCCTTGCTCAATTCAAGTGAAAAAAAGAGATGCTTATTGTGAGACTGAGTCCGACTGTCAATAATCCTCAACAGGTCTTAGCTGAAGTCATTCTGATCACACCTCTGGGATATATGAGAGGAAACAGGCAAAGGGGGGAAAAGTTGGCCACAAATCCTGTGGGAATCCATCTCTGTAGAAGAGTCTTCTCCTGAATCACCTGTTGTCTGTGTTCGTTGTTGTTAACTCCAACCTCAACTGGTTGCTCAACGCACCACACACACACACACACACACACACAAAGGCTTTGAGCTTCAATCTGCATGCTTCAGTCCTGTGCAAACACAGATCAGACCACATTCATTGGGCCGTGTCTCTGGCACTCATCAGGCTGTTTGTACTGCAATTTCCTCCCCGCTCTTATCCATGTTTTGTCCACTGTCATTCCAGTGGGATTATGGGATGCTTTCATCATGCAGGAACATCAACTGAGGCAGTAAGGGAAATGCAAAGGAGTCGTGTTGTTTTGCTCTTCTCATCACACATAGTGTTATCATCACATGCCACAATGAATGCTGCAGTCTTCAGTTATCCTTAGAGCTAATTATTATTTTGAAGCTGCTTGCCTGTCCTGTAGGTACCTAAAGCAAACTCGTATTCATTCCACTTCTTCTGATCACTAGCTCCATTTAATGTACATCTCACATGACTCCTCGGCCAACAGGTGTCCAAATTTAAGAGAAAAAGTTGAAAATATTTGTGAATGAGGCCCATTGTCCACAGACTTATCGCAAGAGTTTGGCCAACAGTATTAAACTCTAATGCTGTCTAACCGTGATCTTGTTAATTTTAAGTACTGAAAGGTACAAAAAAACATAATAAGACAAAAAGAAAAACATTGCATCCAACTCTGTTCATTAACAGACGCTGCCTGAAAGTAGATAATTGTTACACTATGAAAGCCAGCTGACTTTTATAGCAAGCTCACGTTAGAATTGATTTTCAAGATGACTTGAGGCCCGAATGCGTCTGAAACCGAACTGTATCACAGATCTTTTGAGTTCTGGGGTATATCTTTAATAGCTGCTACAAAGTCTGGATTAAAAACACAATCTCTTAGCAACCAGGGCTACAAGTCTTTGAAATGAAGTGCTTGAGGAGCTCAAGGCTTTATGTCTTGTCTTTATGTATGTATGTCACTGTTAAATTCATGTCTTGTTAAAACCTTTTCTTTTTTTTTTTGTTAAGTGCAGTATAGTTTCTTTTTGTTTCTTGTGTATATGCACATTTTACTTATGTGCCTCTATGTGTAATCTTCCTCCTAAACTAGACCAATGATGTCAATATCCTCATCTGCAAGTTCTTAGAATAAGTCATCAGAGTAGATTAAGGTTCCATCTAGACACAATCTGTGGTTAGTTTTGTGTTTTCTCTTCATATTAGCTCAGGCTTTGGTGAGGTTAAGATTATCCTAAATCACTGCTTCGAGGCTTCGGCCACTTGTGACTCTAATCGGTGGGGGGACAGTTTAGTTGATGTAGTCTTTGATGATGTGCCCTCCGTCTCCAATACTGATGAGCTGTTAGTCGTCACCACTGCCCAGCCGAGCTGCTGTGGTCTAGGCCTGCCGCCTCCATTCCATCCAAGAGCCTCATTCATCCCAAGACAAACAGACACAGTCATTACAATTAAGCAGCACTATTAAAGGGACAGACTACTGGCAGATTAAGAGAAAAGAAATGAAGTGGTTCTTTGTGTTATTGCAAGCAGTCAGATCATTAATGGTTGAGTTAGTGAGGTTTTGTTTGTTGTCCATGAGTATAAATATACTTGTTAGCTTGCATGTGGGGGATTTGTGCACAAAGTCACAGTCCTGGAAAAAAAAAAGCAGCTTTGTGATTTTTTTTATAAGTTAAAATTGCTCGGTTTCTACCGCTTGGTATCTCAAGAGCAAATAAAAACAGACCAGAGGAGACACTGAGGGCTCAGACTTTGGTTCTTAAGGGGCCTTGAGACTTGAAGGATTAAGATTATGGGGGAGGTTCCTTCAAATGACTGATAGTACAAAGTGAGAGAGGGAGCAAGGCAGGGCAGGGCAGGAGTCTGTGTGGCGGACCAGCAGCAGCTTTACTCTTCAATCAGTGAGATGAAAATTGCCACTCCTGTCAAAGTGGAGGTGTTTACTGAAAGGAGGACAAGGGAGAGAAAGAAATAGAGAGATTGGTTGAGAGGGAGAGTTATGCAACCTATACTGTCCAGAGTTCCCAGGGAGCTGGGCTGTTAAATTTGGCCAATCAGGGCTAGAGTTTGCACCTCAAAATTTGTGGGCAGAAATAACAGAGAGATGTTGTGAGGTAGGATATGATGATTGAGCATGATCCTGCAATGATGTATATTGACACAAAACCAAATTGCACATTTCTGACTGTGGCTAAACTGCGGCAAACAGAATGACAGTTTTCTGCGAATGAAAGTGGGGTATCAGAGTATACGGATTCTGCAAGATCAGGGAAAGTGAGGCAGCAGAATATCATATGAAACTCCAAAAAAAACTGTTACAAGCAAAGAGAGGCTGTCGACATGCAAAATGTCACTCATGACCTCAGCTCTTAATCATTTATAGGGGTACGTGCATAAGTGATTCACATTAGGAGAAGTATAAATCTAAGCCCTGTGCGGTTTGGTAACATGGTGGTCTCAGTGGTGATTTATGATACAGTAGGGACTTCTGGCAATGCTGTCCACAGTGTATTTTGTGTCTGTGTAGATTTCATTGATCGCTGATGTGATGGAGAGCTGCAGTCAGGCCTCTTGACTGGATGTTGCTGTTGGGGCACTTTTTAAGCAGATGAGGATGAGGAAGACCTCTGTGGCCTCAGTGATATCTTGTTTGTACAATATATTTTGTTAAATCAAGTTTCCTTCAATTTTAAATAATTTTAACCTCTGCTATCACATTAAACATCACTGTGGCCTCCGTAATTCAGAGCAATTTACAATTAGATGTCACCGAGCAAGGCCACTAGATTAAATTTTAGCTTTTTTTAGGGAAAAGTGGATCATATTTTTGTGGAGTGCATTTTGACATCTTCATAAATCAATCTAATCATAGGGTTGTGGTACACCCCTGTCTTGTTTGTGTCTTTGTTAATGCCATGCACATGTGACCAATGACATGCTTGCATAGATGAGTGAGCGCCACCGCGCTCTCTCAGCTGTAGAGGCGGTTAGACGTCTGCTTACATTCGAGAGCATATTGTGTGGCGGGACGTGCCAGACATTGTTTGGATGTTTAACTGTGTGCTTTGGCATAAAGCAGAACTCGATAGCTTAAAGCAACCTCCCTCAAAGATTTAAATTCAGTTTTAAACTAAATTCTAACTTAAACTTACCTGACATTATCTTTCTTGTTTTTCTTTACAGTAATCCTAATGATCTGTTATATAGATTTTACCTTGTTTTTTTTTTTAGAGCTGAATATGAGTGTATCCCCATAGAGGCACCCCGGGAGCACCTTTATCGTTTGCAATATATTTCACCAGAAAAACCTGACCTGCTTCAGGCAAAACACAGCTGGGCACCACATGCCTCATATCCTCAATGCCTTCTGTGAACCATTCACAGACAATATAGTGCTCCTGTCTTAGTTTCACTTCACTGGCTTCACTTCTATTTGTGTCTATTTCTCTTATCCAAAGATTTATATCACTCACTCTATCTAAAGGCTGCACCCATCATCAGACACCACATTTAAGTTCAAATTTCTCTTTAAAGACATCCATGCTGTCTTAAAGTGGAGGCAGGCCACGTTCAGATAGCAGCTGATGAACACTGGAATGCTTTTATTCTTATCACAGTTGTCGTCACGATCACCGCAGCAGGCTGGGCTCGGGACGCACGAGCCAGACATGATGCCGTACACTGTGAGTCAAGCTTTAAATCAACATTTCCTTCTGATGCTTAAAAGCGCCTAAAAGTCACACACATGCAACACATGCAAGGATGTTACTTTGTATAATTTAGATGTAGGTTCCTGCTGTAGAATTGAATCTGTTTTTGTGTTGCTTTTATATATAATCAAATATAAATTGCCCCTTTTAAAGCTTTTTATTTAATCTGTGAAAATATTCTGTGCTTACTGTGTTTTATCAAAGGGAGGCAGTATCTCCCCTGTGAGACCATTGCACAATATTTCTTTTACAACTTGTCAGGCTTTTTTTTTGGGACTTTGTTTGTTGTACAGTTTGTTGGTTGTACTCCTGCCTCATTAATGTGAATGTTCCAGTGAGCTTGTTAATGAGCTTCTTAATGTTTTATAATAGTTTTTTTTTTCTCTGTTATAAAGTTGAAATATCCATTTACTTATTTTATGATGATTCCCATACTGTATTTTATAAGGAATGTTCCTATAATCACTGATTCTAGTCGACCACATGAAAAAAAGAAACAATTTAATGAACATTGTGGTAACCAATCAGTCCAGCCACTGAAATATCCCTAGCATTTCTTTTATACACTTCATACACAGAGCACTGGTGACACAGGCGACAACAGCAGACTGTACGACTGACTGACTGTCTGTCTGTCTGTCGAAGTTTCCAGCAGTCGCTTGTAGTCTACGGTGAGCACGGATCTGGTTGTAATTACTATAACGGAGACAGTAAATCATGACGCAGCATGAGACCAATTTGTGGTGGGAAAAAAAAAAAAAAAAAAAAAGACCTGGCCCTTGCTTGCTTTATGGAGTCGCAGTTAACTACAAAAGACACATTAACACGCGTGGAAGAAAGTTTTAGTGGCAGAAATTCAGACAGAAGGAGTAGCCGCGAAAACGGGACGAGAAGAGAAATCTACTATTGTTTTGTCCTTGTGAAATAATAGCTGGATTTACTGTCATTGTTTCCACGCGCATATCTAGCGTGGTTCACGTGTAGCTACATGTCGGGGCGACAGCGGTTGCTCGGGGATCACGACAACTGTGACTGGCTGCATGCTTGTGTGTTCTGCAACCACAAGCTAGCGACTGAGAGTGAACACGACGTGAAAAAGCTCAAAGAGGTCACTTATCTTTTCTTTCTTTTGGGTTCTTTGCAGTTTTCTACTGCAATCCGTCTGCTCACCTTGACCGCCGCGATCTGTCACAGTAAGAGGAAAGAACATAAATACAGCAACCGCACGCGATAGTTTCATATTCACTAATGAGACAAGGAAACCCCTCCCGCCATTGCTCATATCACAAAGAAAATGAAACCATGTAAACATAATTACTGCAGGGAACACAATACTTTAGTACTATACATCCTTCTAGTGTTATCGGTGGACAAAACCTCTGCTGTCTGCAGTTGGGCTCCTTCCATGAAGTATTAATTTAGCTCAACATGTCACAACTCACAATGTGTTGCCATAGCATGTGATTTACATAAATTTCTCATGCTCATCAATCCATCCAGTGACCCCTTGTGCCCTGTGTAGAAGCATCTGTGTTTCTCTGCTCATTTAATTTTTGTCATGTTTATTGCAAAAAAAAAAAAAAAAGCTCTGACTCATCACTTGACTCGGTCTCCTTAATTGTATTGCTGACTTCTTAATCTTAATCGCAACTTGAAAATGAGAAAAAAAAAATTGGAAAAATGAGGAATGAGTCTTTTGTGTGTGTGTGTGTTCGCTCACCTGCATTAATTTGTGCATTTAAACAAAAGTCCTTCTGTCTCAGAAACAGATCTAACAGCATTTAAGTCAGAATTTTCCACTCTGGTTGGAGGTCTAGTGAGTCAGCATCAATAAAATTTTTAGGGCCATCATGCCCTCTATGAGCCAAAATCCAGCACTACAAACAGCAGGCAGATAAAGTGGGATTGTCTCACATATCATATTTCCAAGACAGCGTAAATGGTTTATTAGGACACTTAATCCCGGCATGTTTGTTTTGGAACAACAAGTATATTTTTTTACTGTAAAACCACAAAATGTTTGACATGCCCCAAAAAGAGCATCCTTCCTTGGAGGCTTCAGGGGTATGAGATAACTAATAGGCATTGTAAAGACTCCTTAATTTTTCAAGTCTCCCATACAACACAAACAATGTTTAAAGAAGTTCCTCGGTCTGCCCCTTAATCTTTGGCTGCTGAGATGTTTTTGTCTCTTGCTTCTCAGTTTTTAAGTTCTTTGAATCTACCTCTCTGGGTCAAATGATTCCCTGGCTTCACAGCAGTTCTGTGGTGGCTCCACTAATGGCGCTGTAATTTTGCATCTCTTTGAAGTTCTCCCCGACCGTTGTGTTACCTGAAGTCTGCGCTTCTCTGAGGTTTTGGGATGGGGCAGGCTCGCTACCCTCTGCAGCCTAATTAAATGTAATTGCTCTATTTTGTAGTGGTGCCCGTGTGGAGAGGGGAAGCCTTGTAATAAGGGAGATTGCGTGAAGGGTCCGAGGATCACAGACGCCAAAGAGGAGCCACGAGGAGACGATCGGAGACGCTTCCCCCTCTGTCGCCTCCTCTGTCCTGAGCAGACCTAGTCATTACCCCCTCCACTCTTCTCGCTCTGGCTCTGTCTCTCCTTTCCTCTGTTGCTCTCTCTGCCTCTTTTTCTCCTTCATCCCCTCTGTCATCATCACTCTTTCTTCCATTCACAGCCATGTATGTGCACAGCTTTGTAAAATATTCCACTCAGAGACATGCTTCATGTGCAATTAATTTGTTTTTCATCTCGATCCTAAATGTTGTCATCTGAACATGAAACAGGGATTCATGTTGCAGCTGGAGGATGGATCCTGAGTGTGTACAGGAAGTGTCTGGTATGATCTCTATGGCATTCCCTCAGGTGGCGTCACTGTTGTGGGTGCAAAAGCTGGAATTCTTGGAATCCTTTAGGCACCTCTGGGACTCCGTAACAGTGAGTCAGACACCAAAAAGGGCTGTTTAGCCCCTTAACACTGACTGGTGGAGCGACAGGAGACACATTCTTTCCAGGAAAGAGGAGAGGGAAAAAAAAGAAATTACAGAGCAGGAGAGAAGACACACAGAGAGAGGGAGCGCCAGCTTGACCGTGACCCTGTGGGATGACAGGCTGACAGAGGATGTGTGATGATGTGTGTGCTGCGGGTACAAAGGTGACTTAGATTGTGGGATAAGCATCATTATTCCTCTCTGTTGTCTCTTTTTTTTTGGGGGGGGGAGGTGCCAAAAAACCTTCCAGTGTGGATGATGACATTCCTTCCTGCCGCCTTAGTGCCACATATTTTTCCTGAGTCAGGGTGTCCGGCGATTTGCCTCCCTCGTCTTCCTCCTAGTCCTCCTCCTCCACCTCCTCCACCACCCGTCTTCTCCGCTCTGTGGTGCCAGTGCGTCTGCCACACAGCCCGTTAAGGCTAATGCGACACAGGCTCCAGATCGCATTTCAGTCTCACATGAGCCACCCATATCCCCCACTTCAACCCCCTCCTCCTCCTCCTCCACCCCCCCATTTCCTCTCTCCCAAGCTGACCAGGCCTGGCCCAGGAAGTACACATTTGATCAGAGCGTAAAGATCAATAAAAGCGCAGAATCCCAAAGCCATCATTTTATGTGTTTTATGATCCAGGAAAGTGTCCTCTAAATTATTTCTCTGCTTGTTAAAATAGTTTCATAAAGCTGGGAGATGGGTGGCAGTAGCCAAGCTTCTGCTCAGATGGCGAGGGAGTGGGGGTAGTGTGTGTGTGTGTGTGCGTGTGTGTGTGTGCTTTCTTGACAGTGAGAGTAGGGGTCTCTTGAGGAGCAAATGATAAAAGTTGAGGAAGAAAACATCAAAAGTGAGGCGGGGAACGAGTGTGGTGAGATCGCACACAGCGTCGGGCCTGCTGTCTCTCTCATGACCTCCCTGTCATGTGGCTTCCATGAGAACCAAACATCCAGCCACAGTTGTTTCCATACAAAACCAAGCCGCTCTGGTGATCCGAATACTTACTTTCTTTTTTTTTTTTTTTTTTTTTTTTTTTTTTTTACTACCACAAAGCTAATCGTTTGGCTGTTTCTGCACGGCTGCTTCTTTTCATCTTATCATGTGTAAAAGTCTCAGGATCACACATGGTGGGAGATTTTTTTTTCATTCTCAGTTCTTGCCATAAACCCGACATCATGGGCGCCCTGGTGGCCTAATGGTTAAGGTGCATTCCGTATAACCACAACTTCCACACTTCTATTTCCCAGCCAGGGGACCCTTGTTGCATGTCACACTCGTCTCTTCTCCCTTGATTCCTGTCTCGCTATATCAAAAAGCTGAAAGATACCCAAAATAATGCTTCTTCACCACATCTATGTATGTGTGCTACTGCCCCATAAATCTGCCAACCTGATCACGCTCCCATTTTAAACAGGGGGCATAACCAATTAACGAGGCCTGCACAGTAATTAGCTGTCTGAGTGTTGAGTAACTCCTTACTCTCAGTTCCCATTAGTGGCTTATGGCTGCAGAGTTTCATAATTATACCATGAACTGTATATGTGCTTGATTCATAATTATACCATCTATATATAATTATAGATTCATGCTTCCTCTGCAACCTGTTTTGACACATATTTTGTAAACTCTTGTGATCAGAGCTATCGGTGTGTGTAAATGTTATTGGGTTAGGGATTGCAGTAGATCTTTTAGCAAATGTTTTTGTTGCTTCCAAACATTGGTTAAAAACTGTTTTGGCTTTAAAAACTAGAAATACTTCAAGCCCATTTTTTTTTTTTCTCAGGATCAAACCATCCATCTCTGTGATGAAGCCGACTCACTCATGAAGAGGCCAATTTCTGAGTCTTCTGTTCATTCAGTTTCACAATTATGTTTATTTCACTTTGATACAACTAGAGGGATGAAGTATTCTCAAAGTGAAACTGCATATTATGCCTACATTGTGATCAGTGCCTTTTTTTTAATCCACAGTCAAAATATAGTAGGTGCCCCGGATATAATGTAATTGTTTGAAGTGTTAACTGTAAAATCAGCATCAGATGGCATTCATTTATAGACTTATCAATTCCAGATGGAGTCATATTTTACTCAGCGTGAATCCAATATCCATCTCTTAGAGCCTGCTTGCAATTAAACCATTAGGTGAACGTTCAATAGCCTGAGAAAAGGCACATCTTTTGGAATCAGTGGGACACATAAGCAGGATGAGCTGTTAACACCAGGAAAGACCACCCCTGATTTTTTGACTCTAAATTATATTATATGTCCGTCATGCTCAAAGTCCTACATCAAAGCAACGGAGACAATACAATTGTGACTGGTTTTTGTCCTGTGTGAGAAACTGAGTGTTTTGAGTGCTGTAGAGTTAATCTCTTCTTTGGATACACAACAGCGATGGCATTCCACTGGAGGTACACTGTATGAAACACAGCCAATCAGGTGAAAAATGGAGATGGAGCCAAAAAGACCAATAAAAAGTGCATTAGGGGGGGAAACTCCAGATGTTTGGTGAGATTGAGAAAAACAAGAAGAGTTCCTGTCAGAAATGGCCCCTCGGGCAACATGGGGTTGTAATTTCAACACCATTAAGATGCATTAGTGTTAATTTGTTTAAAGACAAGGAGCTGTTGTGTTGTGAGGAGAAAGCCTATTGTATTGAGAGCACGGCGTTGACAGCATCAATTGGATTTATCTGCAAACGTTGGCAAATAAAAACGTCAATTCGTAATGAATGGAAAATATTTGTGTGCGGTTGATTAGAAGAGAAAACTTTGAGTAAACCCACAAATATAATTGATTAAAAGCAGGGAGGAGGGGGTGTTGTGGCTAAAGAGGAGAAAATAAATAATATAAATGAATATGTTAACATTTTTATATGAAAGTGTAACTAAATGACAGAACAGGGACTGCCTGTGATACAAATCATGTTCTAACCACATAATGAGATGGTATAAACGTGTTTCTTTGCAATGACGTCGCTAATCCCAAAGACAGCAAATCTGTTGTGTGTCTTTCTCATGGAGTTCAAAATGTAAACATCCTGATCGGGTGACAGGTAGCTCAAGGGGTTGAAAGCAGCATTAAACTTTTTTTTATTTTCCTTTCACTTTTTAAATATTTAGTGTCCCAAAGGTGGAAATAATAAGATTAACCAGAAAAGGAGAAATGCATGGAAATTAGGCAGAGGACATTTACACTGTTGTACTTCCATTTTTTTTATTGCTTTTATCTTTAAAATAAATGAAAGAAAGGTTGAAAAGGATAAAAAAAATAGGATTATTTGGACAGAGTAAGTGCACCATCGAAGCAAAGGAGCATTGAATAAGCTTGAAGAGGTCAAAAGGGCAGGATTTAAATGAAAAAAAAAAAATGAAATACGTATCAGCCTCTCTCATTAGCGTGCAGTGCACCGTGGGGACTTCCTGGGTTAATAACTGGGATGGGTTTGCATTACTTTGTGTCTCAGCAGCAGGAGAGGAACACAACCCTTTAATACAGCAGCTTCAATTACACCACATCAGGAAAACGATGTCCCCTTAGATCCCATTAACAAAAATAATACTCAGAAACTGTGGTGTGTGCGTCTGGTGCCATGTACCGTACGTGCGTGTTTGTTTTTGGTCCTTGGGTGAGTTAAATTTGGCTCCCCGGCTCTCAAATTCAGCTTCTCAACATAGCATGTCTCCGAAATCCAGTCATTTGTACAGATTTGTCCTTTAGACAGCACTGCACGGAGACTGATGTGTTTAAAAGCTCTAACAGCGCACCAACATCTGTTAAATTGCTGCCATTGATAATCATCACAACTACCGGCAAATTGCTGCATCTTATCGTGGGGCAATTAACAAAATACGGAACTTCTAAAACACCCTCCGGCTGTCTTTTCTCTTCCTGAAACTCTCTCGCTCCCCTCTCTTGCGTTCAAACGGCTGCTCAGACATATGTGGCCTCATGTCAGGGGGATGCCTCTTGTAGTGAATGCCCATTGAAGGAAGCTATTTTGCCAAATGCCAAAGCCATTGAGTTGCTTCATATCCTGTCAGATAAGCAGCCACAAAGAGCTCTCTTTTTTTCTCCCCCCCCCCACTCCCAAACCGTTCCTAACATCTCAACATCCTCCTGCTCCCCTCCTACTCCTCTTGTTAGTTGATAAAGAGCGTTGTAATGCCAGGAAGGACACACATTCCTCAAGATGTACTCAGATCTCTGAGGAGCAGGGGTTAGCTTCCTTGCAATGCGTGTGACAGATCAGAGAGAAGGAGAAAGGGGGGAAGAAAAAGACGGGCTGAGATGAGAGGAACCGTGATACGCAGCGTTTGAAAAAAAAGGGGGGACTGAGCTGAGAAATCCAGGAGGGGAGCGAAACTTGAAACACCAGACAAACATAATAAATGCCATACTTGAACTGGATCTCTGGATTGTGGCAATATTTATAGCATCAATAATAATTATAAACTTTATAGCACCTGTCATATAACTGCAGCTCAAAGTGTATTTTTTTTATTTTTTTATTAAAAGAATCAGTTTTTCTCGTCTGTGGAAAAACTGCTGCTGGCACCGTGTTGGCTGTAATGTCTCGCAGATCCTGTGCAACATCTAAAGTGTACCAAGTTTATGTGATTTGCCCCCCCCAGGAGTCAACAGTAGCAAGTTTTCTGAGTCCATCAGTTCGATAGTAAATTACACACACAGCACAACAAAAAAAACCCTCTGTGTCTCAAAACCTCCCTTGTGGCAACATTTGGACGTCTCACAAGTAGAACGTTCAATAAAAAGCAGGCTCGGTCCTCAGCCTCAAACCATTAGCAGGGAGCTGAGGCACAGGCGTTAATTGCCTGGTTGCCTGTAACTTTTTTTTTTTTTTTTTTTTTTTTTTTTGGAATCCTTTTTTAATACTGTTGTTTTTGTCAACAAGGTTGTTTGGAAAAGGATTGTAAACACCTGTGTGCTGGTAAATATTATCCGTGATCAGGACACTTGGAGGCTTGACGAGTCTGTCTCGAGCTGATAAGTTGTAAAGCTGCCGGTGTGTTAGTTCACAGAGCGGTTGTCTCGCAGAAGCTTGTGGTTCTTGTTGTACACTCGAAGATCTTTTATCGCTTTATTCTCTTTTTTTATCTTCACGCCATGCTTTTGGTTTCTTCACTCATCTTCTATTCCAAACCTGAAACTCATCTGGAAACTGTCTCCAGATGCTCCAGCTGTTGTCACTGATTCTGTTCTTCTAGGCAGGAAAACAGTAGGAAACTGCAAATATGCCATGTCAAATGGCAACATTATCACATAGTAGTGTAAGCATAACCATTCTTGACAATAATACGTTTTCAATATTTGTTTTCACTTCTATATAAAAAAAAAATCACTGAGCTTTTTTTTTTCTTTTCTTTTTTTTTTTTTTAAATATTCTTTCCATTCCTGCACAAGTAAACCTCAGTTCTTGTGCATCAGATTTATAGTCCGTAACATTTTACAACTGCCTCGAGTTTATTTTCATTTTATTTGCACATTTTCAATTTGTCAACATGAACTATTTTAATGTTGTCGCCCCGCTGACTCTGCAGAAAAGGTTGCTATATGTAGGAGTAGCAAAAACAGCGTTTCATATGAAAGCCCTCCCAGTTTGGCTCCTATCAAAATGACTGAAATGCTTGTGGCTTTGTGATTAAGCTGCTGCAAACCACACAGCCCAGGGAGAGTAAACCCAACGTTTAAACCAAAACCCAGATACAGGCAGCCTGGGCAACAACAGTGGCGTATTAGTAATTACCCCAAGACAAAATGTCCGTCATTTGTGTGTAAGCCACAATCAGGCAATTCGGCTTCTCAGCACATGGAATTAAGTCTGGGAGGCTTGGGGGGGGGGGGGGTTGGGGTAGTATTATACAGCCATTTGACAGCCCAGAATTGTCTGGAAGAATTAACATGACTTCTTGTAAAAAAAAAAAAAAAAAGGCTCATATGACTTTCAGCCGTGCTCATTGCCATAACTGTTTTCACACGATGTTAATTTGTCCTTGTGGTATTTGTTGTTTTTTTTTTAAATTTCGATTTATTAGTACAGATCATAGTTATGTTGAACTTCAAAGAAAGCAACAGTTGGATTGCAACAGCACCGTTACTTACCAAGTCCATGTGAATCCCTTTCTGACCAGTGGGACCTTGACTAGAAGAGGGAAAAAATATCCCATCTGTCCAGCAAATGCTTCCATATGGACACAAAGAGTGGGCCACATTCTTGTGGAAATGAAAGCAGGTCCTTTAATCTAAGAGACATAATCAATAAATGATAAGGCCTGTAGCCACAGGGCAAAGCGGTAGTTTGAAGATAACTTAAGACAAGATTAGTGATGGGACAAAATGGGATGGTGGGGGCTAATGTTGAATTAAAACATTATGCATGGGGGACTGGAGTTAGTTGCTTGGTAATCACGGGTTCCTATCAGCTCTTTAGATCACTTCCTGCAAGCTTAGCTCAGTCGTATTTAAGTGATCATTGTTTTATCTGGAAGGAATGCTAATTAGAGTTATAGAGAAGCCAACCCTTGCCGACATCACCGAAATACACTATGTGGTCAGTTGAAATGAGACAATAGATGCCTTTGCAATAGCCATTATGCAAAGGAGAAGCTGGAGTACCAATTTGGATCTTGCAATCTCTGTCTGGCAAATATTTACCAACAGCCAAAGACAGGGAAAAGAGCCTGTAAGACAGCTAGCATGGTTAATGACTGAGGGCTGAAATGTACATTTCAGTAAGCAGCTGGGGTTAGACTGAGGCTTCTGAGCTCCATTCGAGCCCCTGGGGAATGTGCTGTGTTGTGCATTTGATATGCAAGATAATCAAAGTATAGTGGGCATTTTTTAAATCAACGTGTCAACCTAAATTTGAGCTGAGAGTCAAAAATAACACCAAGGATGGATGGAGGTTTTTTTGACTTGGCTTTGATTTTATGGTACTATAGGTTTAAAGACCAGAATTATGTCTGAGTGCCAGGAGAATTTGTTCATCGTTGGAGCTGTTTCTAATGATATGGAATGACCCAGACGGGTGCTACTGGTCTTAAAGTCCCTAAAAATAGAGATGCTTATTTGCGTTCCCACATCTGGGCCATGCACACAGAGAATGGCACACTGTGACACCAGGCGAGGAGTCTAATTTTCTTTATTTCATGGTTATTGCTGAGAACTCACTATAACAAGCCTGGGCGGCTTTGAAATAAAAAATATGGAAAATATATTCTTTGACTTCTGAATCTCTGGTGAATGTTTGACACGCTGAAGGTTGGCATTCACATGATGATAAAATCACAGGTTTTTTAAGGATCTTTTCTTCAAAACCCACCTATTAATTTCTCTAATGTAAGACCTTCAGGATGATGTTACAGTTCCTGGTTTGTACCAGCAGGGCGTTTGTGAACAGATTCTTTCGATGTCCACAGTTTATCAAATTAGGAAAAAGATGTCATGCACAATAAACTTAATCCTGTGTCTCTGACTGCAGCTGACAGTGGGTGCTGGAGTTGTTTGTATGGGTGTGTGTGTGCGTGTGTGTGTGCGCGTGCGTGTGCGTGTGTGTGAATGATTCTCCTAATGTCAGCTGTGAGAGTGACAGTAATATGATGTTTCCCACCCACAATGGTGGAACACACACACAGTCAGCAACCTCAACATGGTTGTGTTTGCCGTGGCTATAGGGTGTTCCCAATCATTTCCTTACCCACAATATAGACAATGAGCATGTTGCACTATTAGGGTTTGGTCTTATGAGTGGAAGAATCAGCCAGCGCACAAGGAAATAAAGCAGTCAGGCTGTAGTTTGTGGAAACCTTAACACACGTATGTAGACAAAAGTGAACTTGACTGCTCGGCTCATTTACATTCACTGGGTGTTGCCCTTTGTCAGCTCATTTAGGGTTCCTCAGATGTTAGTGTGAACAAATCAACATTTAGATAGTGTACTAATGTGCCACTGAGAAGACCCTCTGAAGATAACTACCTTTGATATGACCCCCCGCGACTCACACTGTCCCCAGCTTAGCCCCACCAGCAGGGGCAAGACAATCCAGTCCATTTGCCCCCCAGAGAGATCAAAGCCCCGGCCTCCTCCTCTTTATTCTATTACCAAAGACTCCACCTTTGCAAAGTCTCTACACAAATGAGATTGTGCATCAGCCATTTTCTTTTGTGGGGTTAAAGTGTTTTTGAAAGGAGGAAAAACAAGCAGAGACATTAAAGAGTTTGGGTGATGAAGGAGCAGAGATGGACTTGGGGAGGGGGGGGTTAAAGGAGGGGGCAAGTGGTGAAAAAGGCCTGATTAAGACCTGATGACTGTTAATGGGACAATGCTTAAACCGCTGAGGGCCATTATTGTGCTATTGTCTGATAGGATGCTTCCCCGTTAAGTCAAGGTATGCCATTACACAACATCTGAGGCTTTTGATGCTTCTGCTTAAGCACAGAGATATTCGTCCATGTCTCACAGGACAGGATCCAGCAAGACAGACTCATCTCCTGAGGATGTTTCATGAAATGAACCAAAGGGCTCAGACACACCTATTTCCTGCCCCTCATAAAAAGCAGTAGTCTGTCTGCTGTGCACATACTACATTAGGCATGGTCACAAGCGATGCCTACTGGTGGCGCGCACTCATACTGAGGTTTGCCAGTCATTAGTTAAATTGTCTCTCCTCGGTGCTATAAGATATTTTTCAAAGCATAAGGTTTCTGCGGTCAACTCTATTCAATCAGCTGTTCTAATCGACTGTGACTTCATAAGCCATCTTTCAATGTTATATAACTGTGTATAACTTTATTTTTTACTGAACAGTTACTCAGCCTGTGTTAGTTTTCCACCCACTCTCGAACTGTGCAATGTTTTTTGTTTTTTTTTAACTTCTTCGAAAACTTTGTGAATAATGAGTAAATTATATGTGTGAAGCAGCTTTGCGCAATGTGGTTGTGGCTGAGGCAGACTTTACATAGCAGGCAGGAGCTGAGCCAGCTCTGGCCCTGGCTCTTCTCCTCGCCCCAGCCCCTAGGCCGCCAGCAGCAAGTTTCTGGACCAACCATAATGAAGAGTAGGCATTTTTATTTGTAACTCTGCCCCCCCTCCTGGTGCATCTGTTCACTCCTGCCTGCTCGTCTGGCACAGCAGGCAGACATTGCATATTGGGATATTATTTGTATAAACAATGGGCAGATTGTTTGTTTGCAGTGAATTGGTCGCAGCTGTGAAAGCACCGGGATAAGTGGCACACGGAGGGATTGGAGAGAGTGAGGGAATCCACCTGAAGCACACAGGTGGCGGAGGACAAACTGAAGTGTCTACATAGCCCTCAAGTCAACCAGCCTCTGGCTTCGCTGAGAAAGCCAGTCTCACAGTGAAAATAAACACGTATGAGTCCAGAAGACAACAGAGGAAAAACAAAAACACATGGTATTGTGGTCAGGTATCTCTTTCCTTGGGCTTTCATGTATGTATTACTGTAACAGGCAGCTTATGCAACACAATACAACACTTGTTTCTGTTTTTAGCCCAACGTACTTACAGACCACGGGGGCCTTCACAGCTAAAGTCAGAGCTGCAGAGTTTCCTTCATGTGGTAAACAGGGAATTAAACATGGTATGACATCATCAGAGAGGGACCTGAGACCACAGAGGAGGTGTCAGCTACGGATGGAAGGAACACCGGGATGGATCAAACCAGTCATCCGTGGGCCTCGCCTGATGAGCGCGCCCAGTGTCACAGCTTCGTCACAGGGGCAGCAGTGAGAGATGGGCCGGGCCTCATGGACGCCACATTGCCGCGCACAGCTCTCTAATTATTGGAAATGTGCTAGAAGCATCATGCTGAAGTTAGTTTACGAAAAAGTCGTTTAATCAATAGCCATGTTTCTGTCAATGTATTTTTATGAAATATCGCATTGGAAAAGTTTGATGGAAACCACAAAATTTAGGGAGAGGGTATGCTGATTCTCCAAAGTAACATTTAACGTTTGTGTGGTTGGTAGGAATATTTTGTTTGTGTTTGGCATAAAACAAGGAGTTTGGTATTAGCGAACAGCCAGGTGGAGTGACTATACGCAGTATTCGAAAGTCTTGTCGGCACTGAATCACTGAATTGTTCTCAAATAAACGCAAAGGTTTGGAGAGATGGAGGGAAAGATCAGAGCAGCAGTAAGCCAGAGAGAAGTGCAATACAATACACAAATACACAGGAGGTTAGAGAACAATTGTCACCGGTGAAGTACCTGGAACGCAATATGATACCCAATCAAGTACAATATGTCATCACCTAATTCTGTGAAAACCCTTGTTTCCACTGTTGTGTTGACATCAAGTCGAAAGTTAAATCAATGGAGCAAACCTGTTCTCCACCTGCATTCATACACACGGCACATTGTGCTGAATGAGTTGTCCTTTGTTTAATTATTATTTCCCAAGGACAGGGAGATTTCCCCTTATTGCTCAATCAGGCAGATTGTCATCCCACAAAGATGAATAGTGAGCATTGTGCTTCTTCTCGATGAAGTGATTGGTGCCAGCACCCAGAAGTTTGACACTTCCCTGCTTTTTTTTTTTTTTTTTTTGTTTACATAAGAGCTTGGTTTTAATCTGAATGCTCATTCCAGAGGTATGTCATCTCTTTCATCTGACAAAATAACATGAATTGCCTTTGTGTACACCGCTTCGTTTCCCTACGCTTTCATCTCTGACTGGTTCACTCATGAGTTTATTAATGTCTGTCAAGGGAGTTTGGCAGCGATTGTTAGAATAACAGTGGCAGATACGTCAGGTACTCAAGCAGAGAAAAGCTTTATTGTAACTCCTAGATTGTGAAGCGTGATAGCAAATTTTAGGGCCACGGTATAAACAAATGTGCTCTGGGTTTTATTGCCCATTAAGCGTTATCGCATAGTAATGTCCTTGAACCCGATGAGTATCAATCCAGCTAGATCTTAATCTGCTTTTGCAAATAAAGTACACATAAAAACACACACGGCTGAATGGAAACCAACAGACTTTACAAGTGATTATTAGCATTTTCGTGAATTGTAACATATATATATATATATATATATACGTGTGTCGTTACGGGATAAGAGCTTGATAGTGACATGTTTCCCTGTTTCTGGAAGTCAACAGTAGTATAAAAAATGCATGTCAGTGGAATTGCTGATTCATTCTTGTGGTATGACAACAGCAAACGTTGGTTAGGATGCCATTACGTGGGCGAGTGCGCCATACTCAAAGCCTCACACACACCCCAACATTCGTCCGTGTAGGGTGTGTGAATGTGTGTGTGTGTGTGTGTGGACGTGTGTAAATATGTTTGTATATGTGTAATAGCTGTGAGCGGGCATGTGGGGACATGACTGTGCACGTGTGTGCTGGTGTTTCTGCTTTTTGTCATGGATGCTGTTGTTGTTGCTGTTGTTTCTCTTCTTCACACACACACACACATACTTGGCCTTCCTTGACTTGGGCACATGCCTGTGGCCTGTGTTAGTCTGAGGTTGGTGTAACGATGACAGGCTCACACACACACGCACACACACACACAGATTCCAGGACCCCCACAAACATGACTTGGCTGAGACTGCATGGTACATTGTAATGCTGCTGACAATGCTCCCATTACTCTTAATTACTCTGAAGAATGGACACTAAATTATTTAAATGGCGTGTGTCTCTGTATCTGCCCGCCTCTTTGTCGATGGATCTGTCATAAACAGTTGTGAAACATAAATTTGGATCCTTTTAGTAAAAGTAGCAAATACCGCAATATAAAAGTGAATATTGCAAGTAAAAAGTCCCACGTTAAAAATTGTATTAAAGTAAAAGTACCTATTATCAGGAAAATGGACATTGCTACAAGGAAACATTGCTAAAATACAAGGCCTTGACTGAGAGGCAACGCCTTGTATTAATCTGCAAATTAATGACTGTAACTGTCCAAATGTACTGGAACAAAAAGTGCCTAGAAATGATGACAGACTAAACCAAAAAAAACACATAAAACTAAGGTTTACGGATGTAAACAGATGAAGAGGTTATCTGACTGGGTCAGATATCAAGTGTACCTTGTGCTGCTTTTGATCTGACACGAGAATCAAGCAGAAAATACAGTAATTTCCTTGCCATCTTCTAATCTAAACAGGTCTAATTACAGGCACCAAGGTGTATTTGGGAGGATTCATAGCCTACACATTAGAGCACATCCATTGCACAACAGCCAGGAAATGGGGTGTGCTGTGCAGTTGGAGCAACTGAGACTTTTTTTTTTTTTTGCATTGCATTGCATTGCATCACAGAAACTCAAAGTGCTGCGGTGCACCTCGTTTCATGAATCCTTGTGTAGATTGAGTAAGATGAAGTAATTAGAGGCTTTAGCTTGGTTAGCTAGCTATCTGCCCTGCTGCACATGAAGGCAGGGAAGTTGTAATTAGAAACTAGCCAGCAACACCAAAGGGTTAGATGGCAAACACTCACCAGGACACACACACTTTGTTATTACCTCTTTACAGTTATCATTTGATATGGCAGCATCCTGTCCTGTTTTTAATGTTCGTCTGATGACATAGCCTTGATGGACCATCATCTGCTTCCATAGCAGGATGTGGCGTGTTGGGGGCCTCCAGTAATGACTCATTAAAAGCTGTGTTTTTTTTTTTGTAGTAGTAAGTATGTTTTCTGTGTCTGCACATATTTCAGCAATTGTGGGTAATGAGTTTGAGAAGCATATCTGGGCCAAACATTTAAACCATCCACTCAGCCTCAACCACTGATTTGTGATAACTTGGCTACGAGTTCAACACCAGACACCAGTGATTGTTCTGGTAACTGCTGCTTTCCAGCAGGAGGTTGTTATTTTGTAATGCCAGAAAAGATTTTCTTTTCTTTACCCACCTTAAAATATTTAGACACCTTGAGTAAAACCTCATTGAAACGATTTCCAAAAAGATTTTTTTTTTTTTTTACAACACAGTTAGACACAATGTAATTGTGCCAAAAATGAGGGGCAGAAAGAAGAAGTAAGGTTATCAGAGTAGCGTTTAATAAAACAAATATATTCACATTTTCTGTATATAACATTTTCTTATAAAACAATATATATAACACATTTACAATGCATGCAGCACCATGTCGTTATAATACTGGTGTTGACAGAATTCGAATAGTTCAATTTAAGTGCCACCTCCAGGATAATATTTACAATACAGTAATTTACTGCAATAACTGAGGCTTGAAGTTCCATAAAAAGAGAAACAAAACAGCTCTGCCATTACCGACGACATGAAATGATCTTGCCAAGACCTCTGAAAATGTCACTTCCTAACTTCCGACTCCCTCATCTGTTGATGGGGAATGTGATCAGTCCATCTTGCACTGTTGCATCCCTCTGGGTGTATCACTTTTCCCAGGAATCATGTCTATCCTTCCGGTTGCTGTGTTTGTGTCAGCAACTTTGGCAGGAAAGAATGTCTTAGGTGTTGGTGTGTGTGTGTGTGTGTGTCAGCATCTCCGGTGTATGCAAGGCTAAAAAAAAAAAGTGTTCGTCAGTGTCTATGACTGATTTGAAGGTTTGCATTGTGTGTGTGTGTGTGTGCGTGTATATGTGTGTGTGTCCGTGCGTTTGTGTCAGCGTCTCTGACAGGTGTGTAGGTTCCGGGCTGCAGTCCTGCTGACACTGTGGTCTCGCTCTCCTTTCTCTGGTCTGCAGGTCAGACCGTCACCACAGTCGCAGCGCTGGAACAGCTCCAAGCCGTGGGTGCCTTTCCTGCGGTGGCGCGTACACACCTGTCCCTCTGTCAGCACCGGCTTACAGATACGTGACCAGAAGTGTCTGGCACAGCACAGACCCTCGGAGCAGTCTGCAGACCTCAAACAGGTATCCCCCTCTTGACCTGGACAGAGACATGACAATATGTTACATGAAACAAATGTCACTGAAAAAAAAAAAAAAAGTTGCTGAGACAAGTTGCACTCAAGGCTAATGAAGACTGATCATCCTGAACAGCAAACTCACCTTTCACAGCATGGGGCTGATGGCCATGGGCAGAGGGAGGCCTCTTGACATGATGCTCCATGGTGTTGTTTTGTATGTGCCAACCAGCAGTGATGGATGCATCTGTTCCATCAATGTCATTTGCCTGACAAACACCTGGAAAAGGTCAAAGGACAGAGGAGAGATGCGTTCAGGGTCTGTATTTACCAAAGCAGGTATAATAAGTCATCACCTTTTTTGGTGAGATATCAATGAAAACACAAACATTATGACATACTAAGACAAACAAATCCCCATCTTTCAACTTTTCAGAAAGCATGAATGTATGTATATATATATTTTTTTTAGATGATATGCATCTCCTTACCGTTACTGCAGCGGTTTCCTGCACAGCACATGGAATCCCGTGAGCAGCGCTTCCGGCTCTTACGGCAGGGCAGGCAGGCGCCTCGGGCGTCGTTGCAGAACTCATCACCTCCACACTCTTCATCATCCGTGCAAACGCCTGACTGCTACGACATGATAGAAACAAAAGCAGCGTGTCATTCAAGTATTACTTATATAAAACATAACGTGCAAAGCAAACTTTTTTTTTTATCGTAAGTGCACGTAAGACTTCGACTTTTACGCACAACAGAATTGAATTTACCTGCAAGGTGTCAGCGGGTAATTTGTGTCCCATGCTACCGGAGGGCGAAGTGCGCGGACTGGGACTGACAGTGTCGGCGCCTTTGCTGCCTGAAGCACCGGGTAAGTTTTTGATGGCGTTGGAGTTCATCAGAACTGTCCCCGCGTAAACGTCCCCAAGGTATCCAAACAGCGTGAGGTACGCAGCCATGAAGCAGCGCGTTGACAGGATCTGCATGATTCTCCACTTAAATTCAGCAGCAGCAGGAGGAGGAAAAAAAGAAAATCCCTTTTCTTTTTCTTTTTTTTTTCTGGAAAAATGACTAAGTGACAAAGTCCAAAGCGGCCTTGAATCCTGAATCCCAAAGTTTCCAGAGAGTTTCGGCACGATGCTTGGAAGTGTCCTGACGCACTACAGCAGTGGGATGATCTCTTTATACGTGCGGACCTGTTTGTCTTCCCGCCCCTCGCTGTGCACAACAAAGGCGGAGGAGTGGAATTTCAAAGAGAGCCCCACTGTACGGAAATGGCCATCTATTCTCCTTCCACAGGACTGCGTTTCACAATGTTTGTGTAATGATAATGACCTGCAAAGTCTGTCTGAATGCCCATCATTTAGAGACGTATACTGGAAATAAAGTGCATCCAGGATTTACTCTATAAAATGGTAAAATCACATTTTTTAACAAAAATAAAAACATTTATTTCCAATTTTTCTTTTTTCTTCTTCTTTGTTTTACGTCAGTGTCAATTAGTGTCTACATTATTCTGCTTTTTTTTAAGAACATTTATAATTACACTACACTCATCCAACTTTTATAATATGGATATATTACAGAATTATTTTAATTATTGTTTCCAAATAAAACCTGATCACGAGACATGTTGGGTTTTGTTTTTTTCTTGCTTTATAGATCCGAATTCATTTATTTCTCCAAAATATTGATGCCAACATTTATATTCTATTCTATTTTTGATTAACTTTATTATTAGTCTTAATCAACAAAACAATATACATTCTGCGAAATGTTGCAGCACATTTTATTTGTTGAGTCATGTCGCTTTCATAGCCAGTATTCATCACAATGTAGGATGTTTTCTTCCTTCATAAACTCAAGCTTTCCTCTCTTTATAAAAGCTGTCGGTTATCACAGTTTCTTTGACATTCAAGTAGCCTAACTGCCCTTTGGCAACTGTGAAGGCAGTGATTGAAGTTACTTGCCTCGATTAACTACTTCATTTGATCCTTCTGATTGCAAAGGGGGGCAATTATCTTCCAAAGTGTGCTTGATTACACCAGTGGTGGACATCAATGTGTAGGATATGCAGACCATTAAGAGGTGTGAAAAGTTTACCGAATTAATGGACTTCCGTGGAGAGGCCTTTCAGGCTTGACTGGCACTTTGAGATTAAAGGCAACTCTGATGTGTCCTGCTTTCTTTCCTTTTTTTTTTTTTTTTTTTTTTTTTGGTTCCAGCAGTGCAAGAAAAAAAAAAAAGTGTATATTTGACAAGAAGTTTGCCAAGACAAATCATTTAACCTTTTGTCCAGTAAACAGTAAACGTAAAGTTTAATATAGAATAAAGAGCAGTGATCTCTTCTATTTCTCTGCAAGATGTTGCTGAAAAAAAAAAAAACTCAAGTGAAAGTGCATTTAGGGAAACCAGGACTCGTTTTGACTTTTTGTGGCATTTTGGGAAAGTTTTTAAGACAGAAAAGGAGATTCAAGACTTATTTGACTTTTTGCACTTTTTGCAGCGTGTGTCAGTTTTATCCGAGAAAAGCTCACAGGTGCTGAGGTGCGTGATGGAAACGAGCACTTTGGTTTCTCTATGAAGTGATCTTGGCACTTGGACGTCATCTGCTGGTCGCCTATGTTTGTGTGTATGTGTGTGTGTGTGTGTGTGTGTGTTTACGAGGTAGAGATGCGCTATAGACACCTGACAAACACACCGTGGCACTTTGCGCGTTTGAATTGCTGTATATCTTTTGAAGTAGACCTTTTATCTCCACTTTACTAAATGTCAGTGCTGGTAAGGTGAGCCTCTTTGATGCACTTTGATCCCCCTTTGATCTTGAAGAAGTGTCACCCTGTTGTTATGGCTGAAGCCATTTCCCTGTCCCCCCAAACAGATTTGTTGTGCGAACAACACTGAGACCAGAGAAGCTGAATCATCTGCACTTACCACTAAGTGGATAACAGTAAGTCTAGGACTGATTATTAGATCGGAGCCAACCTTAACCAGTTCACATCAAGTTGAGGCACCCTGGGTTGAGAGATATCTGTCTTTCCTGCAGCTCCCCCATGTGGCAAATACAGAAAACTGTATACAGAATAAGCTTCAATCATATTTTTAAAAAACCCAAATAACTAAGAGACAAACACCACTCAAAATTATTGTTTTTTTTTACTCTATAATTTTTAAAAATCTTACACGTGGCACTCTGCAAAATTCATTTACAGCAGAAAAACAACATAACACAAGGCAAATATCAGGAAACATTGCAGAAGGCGGTCAATATAAGACTCAGAACCAGTGGACTGTAAAGTGATGACATACATAAGGCTTTGTGATCAAATTAACCTGCCCTTAATATAGTAAAATACTTACGGTATACCTACAGGACTACGATTTCTCCATCAACATGGTGATGACGATTCGTGTAATTTAAATAGAAGTGTGTTGGGATGAAATATCTTGTTTAAAGCAATAAAAATGAGAATTTAGATGACAGTGCATTTATGACCAATGCTATCATACCATCAAAGATTGTCAACAGTGCTAAACAAGAGTTTTCATATTAGTTAAATGTTGAAAAACAGCAAATCATTCTCGCCTTCTCTAAATGCTCAGATGTCACCTATGAAACGAGTGATGAATGGTTCCTCCAAGCTATGATCGTTCACTGGTGATTCATGTCAAGATAGTTATGGTTGACTTCATGAGATCACATTAGATACACAGAGAAAGCATGTCAATGCAGTCATATGAGGTATGATATGATTTTATCCTTTTTTTTTTTAGGTAGAAATTTGTTTAATTTACACTTTTCTCAGCCATTAAATGACTAAAAAATTCTCTTTCCGTAGTGATTAATGTATTTATTAGATATAACAAAGGATGAGAAGCAGCCATCTAAGAGGACACAAGTTTTTGAGGTGTATATGTATTCATGCAGCATCGAAAAGTTCTTGTGATATTAATTTTGTATGCCATTGATTTAAGGCACTTACATTTCTTCTGATGTAATGCTCTGATTGTTGGTCATGAGAGGTGATGAGCTGGGTGAGAGATCATGATGTGAGTGGAGTTTTCACAAAATATAACCGTTTTTTTTTTTTTTGTCTTTCACTATTTGTCTCTAAAAGACTTTTTAAAAGGTCTTGATATGATGAAGTTATAATAGTCTTTAAGATCATGTGAATGTGGTATATTTTGCCTCCAAAGAAGATTAACATATAGATTTACTTGACATGGTTAAACATATTTTTTAAAAAAACCTTGAGAATACCACTTAGCACAATGTAAGATGTCAAGTGATAGCAAACAAATGTTGTACAGATTAACTCTAGTATCCAATTTTTCTAAAGAAGGACGTCAAGTATATGTAACAAAGAAATCAAGCACAAAAAAAAAAAATCACTATACAAAACAATAACCAGTACTGTCATCTCACCATCGCTTATTATAATTTATCAATAACAGCACCAAAGACATTGAAACCATGTTCACAGTTATGTGATACGTTACAGGAGCATGTCAGGTTTGGTTGATAGGGATGAAAATAAAAAATAAAATGAATAAGTATGTAGGTACCGAAGCTTTCACATGCATGATTTAAAGCATCTTTAAGAAAACAAAAAGCGACTTCATCTACTGAGGCTTAAAATGAGCTGTAACTGCTGATTTTCCCAATTAATGGTCTTAAGTGCATAATGAGACATTGCTTAATGGAAATACTAACAGACATTTCACATGTGTCGGTGTGTGATTCAGTACATTTTAAGCAGGGCACTTAAAGAGTCACGTCTCTCTTTCCACTGAACGCACAGTGATTGTGCTTTTTCAAGGTAGGTTGATCTTATATAAAGTGTACAAAGTATTTGATTTTAGCCTGGACTGTGTTCATGTGTGAGAATGTACCTTGTAAATTCAAATACTATGTACTGTACATACTGTATGTCATATGGATGTCTCAATAAGAAGAAATCGGTGACATTCAGGTTAGTCTAGAGCACTTGATACCAGTTTTACTTGCAAACTGTTGTGTGGATTTCTGGAAAGTATCAGAGATTGCAGCAAGTGGCTGCATGTCAAAAACAGGGAGTAACTGTAGTAACATCTTACAGTATATCCTTCCATAAGTCCACAAACAAATATTGAGGAGAAGAAAAAAAAAAACACAGACAAAAACCAATCAGCCTCCTCTCTTTTAGAGAAGTCCATCACATTTTTCACACTCTTATTTATCCTAGAACCAAACTTAGACTATTGAGCGTTCATCCACTCATTACACATTTTTTCCTGTTACATGGGCAAACCTGGCTCCATTATCAGCCTTTTTTTTTTTTATATGTGTGTGTATGTGTGTGTATCCCTGCACTCTCTCTGCCGTTGCTTTTTATGCCGAGTGTAAGACAACACTGAAGAAGTGCTACAGCAGTCCCATTATAAATGCTTGATCCAGAGCCATAGTTAAATAAAGGCATATCGGTGACCCAGAGGGCTTGCCATCCATCTGTTTATCTTCTTTTTTCATATCCTCTCTTTCATTTCTAATGCAGTTTTGTTTTTTTACAACACAGCCAACACATGTCCTCAGTATGGCCTCCAAGCCAACAAAAGAAGAGTTTCTTTTGGTCTTAAGGGGACAACAGGACTTCAGAAATCAACATCCCAGCCGGAGTTGTCATCAGGAGGCGGGTCCTCATTGTCCTCTGGGAAGCTGTCGAAGTTACTTGTGTCGACTGCTGACGTGACCTGGTAGAAAAACATAAGGATCATACACATGGATTACAAATGGATTTTGACAATGAGATTAAAAATAAAAGAGGATATAAAGAGTAGCGTTATCAGCAGAGTGTACTTACATTAGGGATAATAGGAGGTGTCAGTGTTCCCTTCTTCAAGCCCTCCCAGTTAAAGCCCTCAAACCATCTAAAAGATAAAACGGCATTACTTCTTAATTTCATAATTACGTAACACAATTACTGCACAGACAAAGAGGATTATTCATTTATAAACATACTTACTTGTGCTTTTGGATGTCCTTGACACCGTTTTTCAAGTTTCCTAGTCGTTCGGAAGGATTATCCCTACAGATACAGAAAAAATAAACTATGATGCTTCAGTATACAGACCACATATATATTAATCACGCCGAGTCAAAAAGCTGGAGGTAACGACACTCACCTGCATAGCTTTTTGATTAAGTTGGCAGCATTTTTGGTAATTTTCTTTGGAAATTCGATCATGTCAATGCCTCTCAGGATGATGTTGTAGGTTTTCATGGGATCAGGGCCAGAGAATGGAGGGCTATGCAGATAAGATAGATAATTATCAGTAATATTATAATACATTATGGCAGTGCACTGAGTTTGAGATTGAATTGCCTCCGAGCTGATTTTTTTAACCTGTTTGTTTTGATGTGTATGGTACTACAGTATAAGCCATCACAAGTAACGCTATTAAAATATGCTTGTGTGTACCTGCCAGTTAAGAGCTCAAACATGAGGATTCCTAGGGACCAGTAGTCAGCCGAGATGTCGTGGCCCTTGTTCAGTATGATCTCTGGTGCCACGTACTCTGGCGTTCCACAGAATGTCCATGTTTTCTTCCCAAAACCAATCTTCTTGGCAAACCCAAAGTCCACCTGATAAAAAGAAAGACTCTGTTAGGTCAAACAAAGTTGAAATAGTGTAATTGTTTCAATATTAAGGTTTTTTTCACTTGATGCTTTTGGTGTGATGGATAGAAATAATTGAGCAGCTGGTTGTTGGTCTACCAAAACCTACATACTGGATTTTCCCTGAGGAGAGAAAGGAATGGCAGTACCCCAAAAAACACAGAACCAGACTTAACCTCAATTATTCCACACTATAATTATAGTTTTATCAGTAGCTAACATGAGTCAAGTGTTATTTTTATTTGGCCCTTCATGAGATCGTCATAGAAAGATGAGACTTTTCTAATTTGCAGCTTTTCAGACAAATATGCCCCGTTGATCTCTTACCAGTTTGGCATATCCCCTGTGGTCCAATATAAGGTTCTCTGGTTTGAGGTCTCTGTAGATGATGCCTTTGGAATGCAGGTATGCGAAGGCCTCCACCACACAAGCCGTGTAAAACCTGGTGGTTGAGTCCTCAAATGAACCCCTGCAAACACAGTGGGACAACATAGCTGAACTGGGAATCAACTGTGTAAAGATGGAGACAAGCACTGGCTGCATGCTGGTACAAAATCGCAGCAGTCGACCAATGACATCTTTTCACAGACCAATCAGGAACCAGGCTCTGGGTTCCCGCAGTGAAAGTCCAATTAAAATTTTGTATTCGGTGTTCAAATAATAGAAAGTAACCACTTCATTTAACATACATAGGGCTGCAACTAACTATCATTTTCATTATAGATTTCTTTTCTTAAAAAAATGATGAATTGATTATTAAAACTAGTCATTCCACTAATCATATTTAAACCACACATGCGACAAATATTACTAAAAAACTAAAATTGTACATCTACAAAAGCGAACATGTAATTTTTGTTGAAAAACTCCTGCGAAGGAACATGACTGAATACTTGAACTTTAAGGATTATGTTTTTATTAAGTGCAACACACTATACAGTATATTGTAGTCACTCTTTGTATCACTAACATTAATAAGAAATATGACACAGCCAATACAGTCCAGTAATATCTGAGCTGATGAAATAGAGCTTACCGGTCTCGAAGTATGGTCCACAGCTCCCCTCCTAAACACGCTTCCATCAACATGTAGAGGTACTTGCTGTCTTTGAATGTTCTATAAAGTCTAAGAACATAAAAGTGGATGTTATTTCAAACAGCTGTCAAGTAGAAATATATGTGATGGATGAAAAAAAGGCAATGAATAAATATATATTTCTATTAACATGGGGAGAACAAACTCTACATAGAAATTAAACCCAGGTCCTTCTGGCTCTGAGGTAATAAAGTACTGATCCTTATGACATGTGTGGCATATACAACAGATTAGTCACAAACCTAACAATGAAGTCAGAGTGGGCCTCCTGCATGATGAGTTTCTCTGAACGAATGTGCTCCTGTTGTCTTGTGTCAACAATGTGTCGCTTCTTCAGGATTTTCATGGCAAAGGTTTTGTTCTCATCGCTCTTGAGCTGAACCTGCAGGGAGAGAAGGAAGAAACACATAAAGGTCAGCCTTGCACATTAACCCGCCCAGCCGGTTAGATAATTGTAAATTTCACTGTTAAGGATCCGTATAATTTATGTTAGTGTCAAAGTGCGGTGCCCCTTACCAGCTCAACACGTCCAAAGCCACCAACCCCTAGAGTGTCGATGATGTTGAAGTCAGCTAGGTTAAGATTGAAGAAAAAGGCGTTCTCTGCTTCATACCTGTGGACCAGGGGAAAAGGGGGAAACAAAAGACAGAATGGGAACAGGATTAGCGATGAGATAAATTACCAAAGAAAAGATAATCCACTTTCAACAACCTGAGACAAAATATCCGTCTCTCCTTGAGCACATTTGTTTGCGAATCTTAGCGGATTTAACTCATACTAATCTATCAAGAATGTTATTAAGGATGTGGAGTGTATAAATAAATGAACGCACGAACAGGATGTGTTTGAGTTTAGCCCCCTGATAAACTACTGTGACCTCTGAACACAGACTCCACTGTCCCCGGCCTGTCCCCATTCTTGGTAGGAAGGAACAAAGATGGGACATCTGTCACATGGGCTGCTCACTTCTCAGCTGGCTCTGAAGACACGCTTTGTCTCTGCCAATGATCACCCCAACACGCTATTGCTGACCGGCACATGCTGGCAGCAGAGACTGTTTCCAATGTGTCCAAACCTTATCCCCAGATGCCCCAATGTCTTCTCTGGTTATTGTTTGATCCAGACAGAGTTTTATCAGATCAGTCTCTGGATCAGTGGGCTTAGGACAGATATGAGCCTGGACAGGCCTTTCTGGGTCACTCAGAACAGACTACTGCCTGAACGTGAGGCCTTTTCTCTCATACAAACAGTGCAGCCTTATACCAATGAGAAACATTTACCCAAAAAACAGGACTTGTTTAGATAAGTCAGCCAGTCGTCTTTCTTCATAGGGCAGCAGCAATTAACTTTATTCATATGAAAGTAAGTTAAACAATGACTCACATTATGAGCTCTGTTCCAGATTTGAGTTTGATAAATTAAATGCCAAACAAGACTTTGTTAAATACAGGGCATTTGGGATGCATAAGGGGAATTTTACTCCATCCGATCTACCAGACACATCAGTTATACTGCAAGCCAGAACAATAAAACCTTTTCCCTAAGCTGCATGCCAGTGGGCACAGTGGTGGCACGTGTTTGCAGGTTACTGAGCACGGTGTTTCATGGAAACATCAGGTTACCAGGGTAGTCGTTGTTTATTTGTGTGCACAGACTCTAATACTATCGTGTGGGATTCAAAGGTGATCCTTTGGATCAGGCCCAGAAAATACTCTAAATCCCAAAATGCTCTCTGCTTAAGAAAAGGACAAAGAGTGTGCGAGACAGGATTATGAAAAAGGTTGGAGTGACCGATATTCAGTGGCATCCAAATGTAGAAAATGCATACTTATGATGCACAAAATCTATGAGATACAGACACAGGGTCTGACTAATTCTGTTAAGGTATAAAGGGTTCAGGTGTGAGGGGGATCATTTTACATCATTACATGTCTTAAGACATAGTTATCTATTTGAATACAAATATTTCAAAACAATAGTAGGCTTTTGCCAGCAGATGGTGACATTGCTCCATCAGAAGAATCAAGTTAAAGGGAGCATATTAGAGCTGAGGAACAAAAACTTATTGAGCCACTGAAGCTGAATCACAGAATGAAGCTATTGTATCAACCAGCAATGAAGGAATCGGCCCATATACTGTAATCTGCACATTATATGAATTCTTCTTCTGCCAATAAATAAGATAATTTTGAAACCAGCTGCTGATGTTATCAGTTCACTACAACAATAGTTATGTTTCAGGAAACACTATATGTATCAAACAAGGGCAAAATGAATAGTGGATATTTATTTTTCTCATGAAGATCATATGTATGTAAACATTTTCTTCCATATGGGCAGAGAGCAGCACTCGTCTATGTTCATGACGCCCTAGATGTCAGAGACAGGACTATGATACTGGCCAGCAGCCCTGGAACCACCATGACCTTGAATGAAAACCAACACAGAGCTCAGCTGCATCCAAGACAGTAAAGTAGCTGTTGTTAGTATTTTGAGGTCACTTGTATCAGGTGGAAATAGCATATGGCACTTACCACTGTTAGGTGGCAAATCCATTGCTTGCTACTGTAATACAAAGTGTTCCTATCAAGAGCACCACCGTGGGTGATAATCTGTATCAGTGGACATATGAGATCAGGAAAAAATGATGCAATCCTCATGTCTCTCTCTGTGTGTGTGTGTGTGTGTGTGTGTATGTGCTATTATCCTCATTTAATTTGCTCCAGTTCTTCTTCTCCAGTCTAGTCTGGCTCAAGGTAGACGAGAAAGGGAAAGGAAAGCATCTGTGACCTTAAAGCTGACTCACCTTAAATGCCGCTCGTATTTACCAATAACTCCTGCTTTTTGAACTTCTACACCTGCCCAACGGACATGAGACGTGCTGACTCATAGCAGCCCATATTTTCTCATCAATCTTCAATCATACCGAGCTTTCTTTCTAGTTAACCCGGGAGGGAAAAAACAATATTTATGCTCAACACAGGCCAAGACCTTTTAGTAGAAAAAGTAGAGACCTTTAGGTAGGAAATGAAAGCAGCTGCTGACCTATCAGAGGATTCTGAGCACAAAGAAAGATAGGGTTTTTAAGACTTTATTAAGCAGTCGCAGTGAGATGAGAGGAAATGAGAGGAGAGAAAGGCCCAAACGATCAAACAAGAGCATGTTTCAGTAAATTGGGATTTTCTGTTCTGTCATTATTTGCAGGCCCTGCCAATAGGATTATTACAGATCATGGCTTTACATTCCAGGTGAATGTCTGCTCACTTCACCTTCCACTAAACAAAATACTGTGTTTTCATTTTTTTATGCATGTTAAAAATACAAGTAAAACATAACAGAGCTGGTTGGATTCTCTCTATTTTGCATAGTGTGACGCTCCTCCTGCAGAGACGAGCATGATCAAAAACAATGTATGCACACAGCACATAGCAGGGAGGCAGTCCTTGAAGAAAAGACCTGTCAACCTCACAGAGAGCAGCTGTAGTTTGCTGTATAGTTACAGTACTGCTGCATGGTGCTCATCCGCTGTGACCAATTAGTGATACTTTCCGTCACCGTGGGATCCTGACTCAAGCTTTCCTCACCAAGAAACAAATGTGCTCTGCTGAGCAGGGAGTGCCAGCAAGAGATGACACACACCACACACACACACACACACACACACACAGCAGGGGAAGCTACCTTAATCAGGGTGAAAACGGCTTTGATGTGACAGACCTCAGGGTGCATGGGGAGAGGTAGGGGCTCTAATTTAAGTTTTGGAGAGGTTGGTGATAAGGTCATAAATGGTTATAAATGATGGTCATGCAAATGTTTGATTTATGATTTGGATTTGCATAAAATCCATCTCAAAGCGTCCCTGAAGACCAAGTGATGTGAAGAATGAGGTAGAGAATGCACACTGCAAATATCTTTTTTATCACTCACAGCTGCTGTAAGAGCAGTCATTAGAGGTATTGAGCCATAAGAAGCACCTGGCCAGGGCTGAATGCCACAGTCTCCTCTTTTACCGTCTTCTCACTTGTCCAACTGAGTAACTGGTGTTATGTTCTGGTCTTTGCTGACTAAATGTCACTGATTTGCAAAGATGACTGACAATCCCAGCAGTCAGCTAGAAATCCAAAGCATCCGCCAGTAGTCTAGCCCGCTTTGTCTGCCATCTTCTCTCCCTGTCTCTCTTCCCTGCATGCGTCTATCTACATCTCGCTTTCTTTTGCTGTGGTGATAAGCTGCCTCTGCGCTCTCACTCTTTGTTACCGGGTTCTTGTTTCTCCTCACCTTGAGTCAAATCATAGCGACAAGCGAGCAGGGTATCAGGTTATGCCAATACATGGTTGCTTGTACCCCAAAATGCCCACCTCATTGCCAAGGTGCCCTGTGCTTTCTAAAGTGCTATTCTCTTGTTTCCATAGTGACAATAAATAGAGTACATATTAATTTCTCCAGAAATAGAGGCGGAGGTCATAGCCTCTGCTTTCTGGCCTGCCACCCGGGTATTGTCTTGTTATGTAACAGACCTAAAGGCACAATGCATTAACAGCTTGTCTAGAGCCCATTTCTTTATAAGACATTGCAGCTGGTGAGCAGCCAAAGTTTCAAAAGTTAATTTAGACTGGAAATTAATTTGCTAATTATTAACTGATTAATAGAGAAGAAATGAGGGAAAACAAAAATCAAGCTCCATACACAAACCAATAAGATATATTTACTTAGTGGATGTGTTAATTAATTCAGACATATTTTTTTCAGGAGTAAGTTATTGCCTTACTTGGCTTTGGCATCTGCATCCTCATGACCTTTACTGGACACGTCCTCCAAACCTCCAATCAGGTGCTTAAATGAACTGCAACAAAGAAAAGAAAAGTTAAAACAGGATCGAGTCGAACTGTTTAGTTTTTTGTTTGTTTAAGAATCATCTCTCCTTCTACATTTCCCACTTACACGATGTAATGAATTAATAGCTTATGGTTAGAGGAAACAAAACAGTTTGTACTCTCTCTAGGCGATACATACCAGAAATTGGTGCAATATATGGCCAGGCTGTCATATAAAATCACTGCTGATTACTATGAAATATTATGAAATATTAATCAGTCTGCTTTTAGAGACGAGCCTCTAAAAAATCATTGTGAACAGATGAGACAGAGCTACGCAGACAAGGTATAAAAACAGTGTGAGAGCAGACGGCCGCTGAGTGGAAATTTTCGAGACAAAAGTCAAGGTTCTGCATAAATCTTTTAATGAATGAATTATAGAACAGAAAACATACTGTACTGACTGATGAAAAGACACGGGGTCTTATACAACTCATCATTGGTTATTTGAGTTTCTTTTGAGTTATTCAACTCAAAGAAACAGCGCGGCCATGTTCTCTTCAGGTATTCAGAATTAAAATAATAATAATCACAAGTTATGTTTCTAAATGGATGGATTTCTCATTGTTATGACTACAGAGGCTCATAAAAAGTTACAGAAAGGTTATTAAAAGATGTTGTTAAAAGAAAGTAATAATGAAATAATCTCCCAAGTTGCACTCATGGGGAGATCTGGTAGAAAAAACTCAGAACAACTAGCCGAGACAGTTTTCATGGCAGGCTCATCAAGCTGTCAGACAGAAGATGCAAACAGCTGGTGTTTTCTCCTGTTGTGATGATAATGTCTGTGAGCTGGGGCTGTTTCTGAGCTGAGCTTTTCTGATGTATGGCTGGAACTGTGTGGCTGGTTCTGGTGTCTATCGCAGTGACTCCCTGATGCTTATTTTTAGTTTTTTTTTCTCACTGTCTGTATCTCCTCCTTTTTTTCCTCCAGCAATTCTCCTAATCTTACCTCTAAAGCTGCACTGTTTCATTTAAAATGCATCACACATGCACAGACACACGGGGAAAATAATAACACATAGACATATAAAGTTTTAAATACAACCGATATGGTATGTGCACCAGAACACGCTAAGACATTGAGCTATATTTGTTGGTTATGACAGGCTGTGAGAATCACCTGTGCTGGATGACTCACTCACTATCCCCACTGCAAGCTCTGAGGATGGCCCATTTGTGCCTGCCGTGTTCCCTGAGGCCAGAGGAAGGCCCTGGGTAAGCTGATACCACCCCCTCCCATGCCCAACCCATCTGTCCCTCTATTCTCACCACACGATTTAATGCTAGAGATGCTCAGAGAACTGTTTACCTCGATATAATAACCTCATATTCACCACTTTGAATATCTACATTGTTTTAAACATGGTAAACATTAAAATTAAAAGGCCAAGACATGTTATTTGCAATAGAATGAAACAAATGAAAAACAACTGTTGGTTATTTGTGCTAAGATTAGTATAAAGGGCAACATGAAGCTGAAATGTATGGTTACGCTCTTTGATAATTTCAAACAGCGATTCCTGCATAAATCTCTGCTTACTGAAGTTGATTTAGGATATATTTTACACCTGTCTTATTGACGTCACTTCATAGGGCAAGCCTGAATCTGATGAATTTAGGGTTTTTTTTCTGGTGTCTGAAAAACATTTCCATCAGAATGAGTTGAGTCCCAAAAGCTGGATAAAATCAGCAAGCTTTAGGTGATGAGGTTATTGCCTTTTATGGCACCTTAAGGTTGTGAGCAGCTTTTAAAACTAGTTATTAGTAGTTGTGATTGTAAAGCACCACTTATTTCTCAACCCGAAATTTTCTGAATTTGTTTGAAAATTGAATAATGTATAAATACATAAATTGGATAAGTTTGGATTGATTTTTGAATGTCATTTATTTTCATACATCCATTATTTTAATTGAGCCTCATTTGGTTTGAGTTTGAAAATTAGAGGTAATTACTATTCATTGTGTTGCCCACTTGAATCTGTTTCAAGAAAATGCCAGACTATATGGAGCGAAGCAGTATTTGTGCTCATGATTGACATATAGTCTCTGCATTGATACTCACTCTCTATCGATGACCAGACAGGTGACTGCCTCCGCTGCAATGACGTTGGCTGTCCTGATGTCCTCCCTGATGAAAAAGATCATAAAGCATAATTAGTCACAATAGCAAAATGTACACATTTAACCCCACTGATCACACACACTGTGCATCATTAAATCACATCATTATTCATTTGAAATTCTGTATCAGAACTGTGGTAATGGAACCAGTCAAATCAAACTCTTGTAAAACAGTGATCTCTTACTCCATTTACTCCATAAACAAAACATAAGCATACAATGAAAATGTTGCTCTATACAGGCAAACACACACACACTGAACTATTGACATTACTCTTTATTATATTTGACATCAGGTTCATCTTCCTCTGATGATGACGATTCTTCAGAGGAGTCACCCCAATCACATGAATCCTCGGAGTCTGTATCCCATGAATCCATTTTTCAAAAGTCTGCACACAGAGTCCCACAACGATAAGCTCTAAATTTGAACCAGCGCTCTGCCCAGGGCAGCCCTCCAATAAAAGTCTGTAGAACTTGTATATAAATCTTCAATCCAAGTGAAGCATTATCCACTCTTAACTAAAATATTGCAAAAAGACTGTTATCCCCTAAGCAGATTAGTTCATGCCCCATCTTTTCAAAAGAGGGGGAAAAAGAAATCTGATTTTGATCCAATTCAACTGAAGTGCTAAAAGTAACAATCACTCTCTGTGTCTGATCTGAACTCAGATATATGGTAACCTATTTCAATAAACTGAGGTGACAGTTCCTCCTCATGCTATGTCAACTCCCTCTGCCTTCCCTCCTCCAAGCACACACAGGCGCAGCCCTCCCTCCTCATACACACACACACACACACACACACACACACACACACACACACACACACACACACACACACACACACACACACACACACAGCCTCACTCTCTCTGCAGCTGACCCCTTTGAATAAAAGGTCACAGCTGGTGGGGGAACAACACATTTTGAAAGGTGAGCACTACAGAAGGGGAATAGGATATATTAACAGATGACTATTAGGTCCATCTATCTAGCATGGCAAATACAGTACAGTATTTCATTTACCTCTTATGACCTGCATCCATGCTCTTAACACAATAGTCTGGCAAATACTGCTCCACCTGTTCTTTTGTTTATCCACAACAGCATTTAAAACCTTTCCACCCATTTACATACCAGTAAACACACTTACAGTATTAATAACCAGATTAATAGGTGAAAGAACAACAAATATCCCCATCTGGACGGAGGTACCGTATTATAATACAGTTATTACTATTGACTATGTGATGATTCGTTTTGGAAACAGCACTCTTGAGATGTGGGGAACTATGTGGTTCATTTTTATCAAGATTCTCATTAAAGTGATTTAATTCATTGCAAGTTAATAACTGGTAAGAGAGGAGAAAAGAAGAGAAATTTCTTCTTTTGTGAATATTTAACAAATTGGTTCAGTGTGATTCATAAAAGGGAGCATAAGAGCCCTCATCACAGGTTTAATCTGGTGATTATTCAAACGTTCAGATGAATGAGCAGTCGACTCCTCAGTTTAGGGCTGTTGACACACACAAATCCTTGTAATGTGCCAGCAGTGAATTTTGCCAGTGACAATCCAGCAGATGTAGTCACTTTTCAAAAGCTTATTACACACATCACTTTTCTGTTGAGTAACTTTAACAGGCATATATGTTTAATTCATGCCATATCCAAGAAGACAACAAAATAAAAATCAAATATTTTATCGGATTATGCATCAATTTCCCTTATTGATATCTTAAATAGCTTAAAGATCTGCAGTTTTCTCATCAGTGAGATCCCCAATTAGCATCCTCAATCTGTTATGGGAGTTAATCTGTCATAATGTATAGTGTTTGTGTCATTTACCAACCATGGTGACACAACACAACACTTTGGGTTACTGTATATATTGAAGTAGTGGTTATGTAAGCTTGACTCATTCCTAACAGACCTCAAGGGTTTGATACTAGAGAGAAACTTTCAGAGGGAACACCTGTCCCCTGCCGCTCGACTGTAGCCGAGGAAAACAACTTGGTGTGCCATTGCGACGAAACCGCTGAACAGTATCTGTCAGAATGAGTCATTCTCACACTGCTAAGCCTAAGTGATCCACTAAGCCGAAGATGGCTCTGCACTTGTTAATTTGCGGCACAACAAGAAATGCACTGGAAGACAGACACGCACAAGCACAAGCGCAGACACACGAAAAGCAGCTGCATGCTGTATCTGTAAAGTCCTTTTGGAGTTACACAGGAGGGAATCTGTGGTGTTGATTTCTAGATGATGGCTGAAATGAACCTGGTAATTGGACAGTGATCTTGTGTCCCGGAAACGGGGTTATGAAAACAACGTAGAGGCTTTGAGGCTGAGAGTGGGGCAGTAGCTGTGAGCTGGAGTGAGAAAGTGGGGCCAACGCTGGGGCAAGAACAAGAGGGGTCTGTGGCAGACGCAGCCAGTGATATGAGCTTAATTTCTATTTCCTACACAGCTATCCAGTTGGAGCTGGATCAGCTGTGTATGAGACTTCACAGGCTGGGGATGAAAGTGTTTTAGTAAAAAAAACGGTGCCAGTGTTTTTGTAGCTTTTTCCCATTAACTGTGCATGCTCCACATAACTGCTGATTATGGCCACTCTCCAAAGCATACAACACATTTTTACATTTATGAATATATCGTTTCTACGATTCCAGGCAGCCACTGGCTTAAGTTTATGAAAACTAACATTGCTTTAAAAAAAAAAAAAAAAAGCCCAGAACACACAAGTAAACAAGCATGGATGGTGTGAAAGGCATAATGAGGAGAGTTACTCTAAAGTCTCAGATGTCTCGGTGCTTCCCACAAGCACATGACCACACTAACATTTCTCATGTATAGGATTTATTTTACTGGTCTGCCTAAAAATAATCTCTTTTTTTTTTCTTGCTGTCAAAACTGTGCTTGGACACGCAGTTGATAGATCAGCCTGCCAGAATGGTACATACTTGTGAAATTGTTAGTTATTTTGTGAATTCAGTGCCTAAAGCTGCAGCTGACTCCTGATGCTGTTTGCTGTCTTTGCAGCCACCCCTCACCCCTCCTCACCCTCCCACACAACCACACTCCTCCTTTTAGCTCCAACACCTAGAATAAAAATTGGGCCTGTGGGAAACTGAAGGAACAGTCCCAGTTTGTAACTTCATTTACCACACAACAATTGTGCATATTTCTGAAAAACGGGCAGGAACCTCACGCAAGTTTCAAGTGATTTTTTTGTACTGTGACAGTACAAACTGAGTGTGGTAGCTATATAAAAATGTAATGTGAAAACATACAGAAGTATACGGACAGGATGATACATCAGGAATGGACAATTAAAAGCTGTTACTGGGCAACAGCAGAAGTTAAAGCTGTGATTTGTGGCTGATGAGCTGAACACAGCATTTATTTCAATGATTGTGTTGGTGCAGCAGGGCTACTGTCGAAATAAGCTTGAGGGGGAAAAAAATGCATTATCATCCAGTGCCTCTCTATAATGTATATGAACAGAACAGAATACCTTTTCACATGGCCCTTTACGTGTAAAGCGTGAATATGTCGCAGACTAAACGCTGTCTGATAATAAACCTTCAAAGTGGATTTCTGGTCTGCTCACCGGTACCTGTGGCAACACGCTCACACTGACACCGCCTCTCGCTGTGATTTATCAGATGTGGTCCAACACCGACACCAATCACATTTCTGTCAGTGACATCACACTTTAACAAGCCTTCATCTTCTCCAGGCACACAACAAACTGACAAACATACACACACACACACACAGACACACACACAATACACACAGGAGAAGAGGTCAGGGTGCACATCGCCTGTGCTGCTGATGGATCTACACCTCAACTTAAAGTTCACACTTCACCGTGACAGGAAGAATGTGATATAAGACATGTTGTTGGCAACGTCCAAAAACAACAGTTGGAACATCCATGGTTTGATACTGTAGCATTCATCCAGAGCTATACATATGTTAACCCCTTAGAGAAAACATGTAACCTGATATTTCTTCTGCTGCTTTAATGCATACACACATCACACACACGGTCAGACAAGCACTAACAAACCATTATGGCTGGCAGTAGAGCAGACTTTGATTTGTAAATATGTTCTTGTCACAGATCAAAGGTAATGTCTTCGGATGGACAGAATAGCCTTTTGAGTAGGGGCTATTGAGTTTCATGAGCAAGGACACACACGGTTAACTTCTAATTAGAAAGCTGAGCCTGCAGAAGAGCCCTCTGATCAAAAGCCTGGTTTTCGAAGATGGCCAGCATTTTCAAACATTTAAATTTTAGAGAGACACGCCTGACCATCAAAGCTGAGGTTGAATAAGCTTCTGTCGCTCAAGACACTCCAAGACAAAAGGCGTATGAGGCAGCAGATGAGCTGAGGTCGGAGGAGCGATATGTTTTCCCTGATTAAACCAAATACGATATCTTGATGGTGCTTTGAAAAGCTCCTCAAAACCAACTGCACACTACTTGAAATCTTATTCGAGGAAACACTAAAAATGTATTGATGTAACTATATATTTGAGGATAAATGTGATATCAGAGTGACACAGCAACATCGAATTCAAATAGTTCACTTGAAAAGTAGCACAGCTGTTCAATCTATTATTAATGAGTACCATGTGTCATGCTCTCGTTCATCAAACAGTACGTTTTTACGTCTCATCAGTGTAACAGGATCAAATTTCCCCTGCCTCACATGTCCTACATGCATTTTAATGCTCGGTCATCTTTCATATCCTATAGTCATTAGTTTTAACATATGGGGAAAAGTCGAAACCATCTGTGCAGTTCCAGCTGTTGCACGAACATCACATCTAGAGTGTTAATTTGCAAATAAAACTAATGACTTGTAATGTGATTAGACAACACAGAGGATGTATTTTTTTTTTTTATAGTGTGTGTTTTAATGTGTTTATTATCTTGAGGTGTGGTTTTTAAAGGCTTTAAGGCTGATTTGACATGCTTTAATATTCAATGACCACAAGATGGCGACATCTCCATTTTTGTTTTTCATTTTGACATGCCTGCAGTTGAACATAATGAGCTTGAACGCATACAGTGTGTCCTCTGTTTCTACCTAACCCCTCATAGACATAACACACAGCAGACCATGTTCTATCTTTACCCTCCGTCTGTTTTAATAAAACATTATCCATGGAGGTGAACCGTCATGACAAGACAGGACAAACAGCAGCGTGAGAATAACACTTCAGCATTTGATGCCAGAAACCATATAAAATATTTTTATTATACTTCAGTGTTCTTTCAGTGAAAGTAATCGAGCGCAGAAGCTGTGAATCACTTGATCCCTCAAGTATATACAGCCTGGTTACTTCAAACTTGCCTCCATACATTCATACAGCTAGAATGGATATTCCTGACACATACTTACATAGTTGGTTTATATCTGCTTATTACATGTTCATTTCTAGCAACATTGGCTTCTTGGGTTAGTAACAGCAAATATGCTCACATATTTAACACAAATATTCATAACATGCATTCAAAAAGAGTGGAAATGAATTATTACAGTCAAGGACAGCATGGAGATGTCCTTGATATCACAATGGTATGGCAATCAAGACAGTAAGCGAGAGGAAAAGAGAAAGGACTCTAAGAAGCACACAGATAATATTGTTTAAATGAAATGAGTCTTGAGCTGGGGAGGACGCTATATGACTGTCAGACAATAATAGAGTATGTTTCCGTTTGTGTGACATGGCTGTGTGCACAATATAGCACAGATGGGTTGTCTTGGTGCTGTAGTGAGGCATCTCTACTGTCACTTTTTTATTTTTTATTTTTTTTGGGAAAAAATAAAGCACTTCTTTATATATTCTGCAAGGGAGGTGGAGGTAAAATAACTGAACTCTGCAACTTTACATATTCATGCTGTTTATACTGTATAGTATCAGCTAGGAATAGAATTTCAGAACTTGCCTTATTTCACACAAAAATTTAATCTTATAAAACAAAAATAAAAAAAGATTGGATTTCTGTGACAGCCTCAGATATTTCTGATCAAATTTTTGTGTTAGATCTCAAAAATGTGTCTGGAACAGTTACAGTAAAACGGCCCTGAAGACGTGTAAATGTGTACCCGGCTTTAAGCATTTGCAAACATTTAGCATGTTATTACACCTGTCAAGAAGAATGAGTGGTGGAAAAACTGATGGAAAGATAAAAGCAGTAGGCTGATTGGCAACAAATTAGAAAAAAATAAAATGCAAACGAAAATGTAAGAGGATGGATATTAAAGATAGGTTGTGAGTGGAAATTAGATGGGAAGTGGGTGACAGTGAAACAGACAGAGACAGCAGGAGAACAGGAGATTTAAATTGGAAGCGGCAGCCTTATTAGGAACAATCTTACCCTTGCAAGGCTTTCTCTCCGAACCAGTCTCCTTTCCCAAGGCTACGCAGATAGACAGGCTCTCCATTGGGTTCCTCCCTGGTCACATTAACCTGGTAAGAGAGCAGAAATCCAGGAGGAAGATAGTTAGATCGAAGAGTAGTGTGACAGGAAGAAAGATGGATGGAAATGAGGAAAGAAGGGGGGATGTAAAACACTGAAAGGAAAAGTAAAACAGCATGGCGGTGCTTAGTTGTTATAGGTGGTAACATTTCATAAACACTTACACATCTCCATTATTCAGATAGAAACTGACATGTAAATGATCTGTCAAGATGGAAGGATAATCACGCTATCTCTGTGCATGGCTAGTCTGTTACAAACAGGTGACTGCCGCATCTGTGCAGGATCCGAGAGGAGCGGCTGACCACTTCATTAGCCAGATGACATGTGAGTGATGGCACTGTGCTGTGCTGGGAGACTTTACGAATCAAAGTGAGGACACTTGAGTAGATTTTAGATGAAGTGAATGGAGACGGTCAGTTCGTCTAATGAAGGGTCTTGTCTTCATTCATTAGTCAGATCTGTGCAGGTGTAACACAGTATCCGGCACCAGCACACTGTAATGCTGTCTACACCTGAATGACAGTATTATCATGCATGATCTAATAAGATCATCTGCATTAAAAAAAAGAGAGGCAGAGAAAGTAGAAGGTAAAAAAGTGTGGGGCCAGAGGGCAAATTGTGTGTGTATTCAAGAGGTCCAAACTTGTTGGTATGTCCTCTAGACAAAGTCCACTGTCTGTGTCTTGACAGAGACAAAGTGAGACATGGAAAAGTCAAGCAGAAAACCTCGATAAGGTCTGGTGTTTTTGTGTGTGCTCGTGTGTGTATTCATGTCTGCGTCCATGTCCATGAGCGTATTAGTGTGTGACTTAGATGTCCCGACCTTGTGCAAGTGTGGTGCATCTGTTTTGTGTCAAAAGAGGAGGAGAAAAAGTAACATAATGTATCTTCATCCTTTACACTGACACTTACATCCTGGAACATGTGAACATGAGAAAAATGTGAATTTGAGGTGAGATTTTTGGTTACCGACATTATCAATTTTCAATAGTCAACAATTTTCCTCTTTGGGCAGCTTTAGTAGGACTTGCTTGAGAGAACATCATTATTGGCAGTGTACATAATGATGGTGAGGAGGAGGGGGTAGTGGAAGGAGGAGAGGAGACATGATTAAGGGAAGGTGAGAGAAGAAGTGAAGGAACAAGTGTAAAATGGACAAGAGGGAAGTGTGAAAATGGGAACAGGACAAAGAAGTATCTTTAATAAGAGCAACCAGTATCTAACAGGGGGATACACATTCTGCAACCTTAAAACATGTTAAAATACAGGGACATAAAAGCCCAACAACAGTGTTCATGATGGATGAGACACTGTGTCATCTGTGCCTGGTTTGAAAGCTGGTGTTCATGACACAAAGGTGAAATGAAAGTGACTCCAGTCTGTTTTCTAGATGCTCCCACAGCTTCAGCAAGAGATGATGAAAGAGACGGTGCTTGTGTCTCTCCTCTCCCCTATCACAAGATGATTGATGACAGCCAACTTCTGCCCAAAAAAACTACTACTTTGCTTTAAAGATAGGTGTCCTTAGAGTGTGTGGCATGATGCCCTGTGCTGTGATGTCGGTGATCATTATTTTGGGGGTAGGCTCTAAGCACTTTTCTTACCTTTCCCTTACTGATGATGAAGAAGGTGTCTCCTCTGGCCCCCTGTCTGATGATGTACTCTCCATCTTCATAGTGTGTCTGTCAGGAGGAGAGGAGAGGAGAGGAGAGGAGAGGAGAGGAGAGGAGAGGAGAGGAGAGGAGAGGAGAGGAGTTACTCAGGCATGATTCTTCCTCCTTTCTCACGTTGGAAGTGAGATGTTCTCATCAAAGAGGAAAAGGTAATCCTCGGAGGAAGTAAGGCTGAAATCGGTGCAAAGAAATGAATCACAATAAGATGCTTTTTTGTGATAATACCACTTTAATTTCTCTGCCTTTGACACACTGCTTGCTTGACCTTGCTTGACTTGACTTGTTCTGTGACCTTAAATGTGAATAGACAAGCAGATAAAATGATGAAAGGCTACACTCTGGACTGGTCACCAGTCTAACAAAAGGCTAACACATGTAGCCTATAGAGAAAAACACTTTCACACTTGCATTCACATTTCATGCTGGAAATAACCTTCACTGACAAATAAGGACTCTATTTGCTCCAAGGACAGTTTCTTTCAGGTTATAAGATGTGACATAGCTTAATGTGATGTGTAAACTCAATATGTCCCATATTTTAAGAACATTAATGGAATTTGCACAGTGGTTGACATTTTCCAGGTGTTTTATTTCCACACCATTTTACACAGGAAAGGTACGTTTCATCTTGTGTATGATTCATGTCGCTCATAACAAGGTAGTTGTGATGTTTAGTTCAGCTTAATATACGAAGGACCGAAAGAAATAGCTATATCTAACTTATCAAAATCACAGACCTAAATAATATAATATAGTAGAGGACAGGATATAGGACTGCATGATGGATTAAAGCATTAACTGGGCCAAATACTATACACCACTGATTTCTTGTGTATGGGTAGTGCAGGTGTATCGTCTATCATAATGAAGGCTTGTTTGTATATCCTAAACTATTTCAGATTAGTTATATATGAGCATAAGGGGCAGACAGAGATGATGAAAACCCAAAATCTGTGAAACTATTTTTTCTTTGCTTCAATCCCCCAAAGTTCCCTTTCGCCGTGTTTCCAGTCTCTGACGTTGTTTTGCCATCAGTGGCATGGCTTGCAGCTTCCTACTGCCAATGTACTTTTCCACAAACCTCTTTCTTTTCCTTGATGGAGTTGTCCTTCGTCATAAAGCTTATGTGTCAGCCCATAGCTTCCTTTGGATCTCCTGCCTTCAATATCTCAGCCGACTGGCTGCTGAACTGCATCCCTTGGGTTTTACTTTTATCTACTTACGGACTATCCTTACAGAGAAGTTATCTGTAGCTGACATGGTACAGAAAATATAATGTAAATGGCACAGCAGTGTAGCAATGTGTGCAGTACACTTTTGCAGTGGTTTTGTATAAATGGTACACAGTGGCTCTCATAGGCTGCCATGGCTTTAAAAACTGCACAATTATGTTACATGTATGCCCCAACAATGTGTGCAACTGTCTATATACTGCCAAAATGACAATCTGATCATTAGACAGTGTGGGGTTGTTTATTATACTTACTTAGGATATCTTGTATATCTTTCACACAGATCAGTCAGTTGGCTTTTGTTTTTTTAAATGTCTGGGTAATGCTTCTTTAAGCGCCAATCATAATGTATACAGGTGTATACAGGTACACTAAATAAAAGACTTACACCACAATATAAATGTCCTGCAAAGACACAAAACCCGTCTAAGGTACTTAAAACCGGCTTTCAATCACATACCTCTGCGCATGCGTCCAGAGAGAACGGCTGGGCTAGTGGCGATGACGTACGATGATATACGCGCCCACCTACAAGAAACCTGATTGGACAAGCTCTAACCAATAGCCTACGTTAAATTAGTCTGCTAGCCAATCAGTTTAAAGCACCACTGGTAGCGCAACGGACAACGTTCACGGCAGTTCGCAGTAAAACTGTTGTCAACAAATTTAAGTGTAGCTAGATTCGTATTAATAATGTGAGTAGTAACGTTATATAAGATGCGTATGCGATTTGATGGTAGATATAAAATGTTAGCTAAAGCAAGTAAGCTTGTGCTATGCTAGCAAACAATAGTTAAAAAAAGTAAAATTTGGATTAATACCAGTCACTAGCTAACACCAGATACGTTATATTTCAGTTCAGAAAGAGCACTGTAAGCAAGACTTTACTGCTAACAAGATAAAGCAAGGTAGGCACATATAGTTTCCAAAGCACAACCAATGTAAGCTAACCAATCTATGTCATGTTTTCTGTATCACCAGCCAGGATGTTGGACTTCACTGGTGGTATTTAACCTAGCTAGATGATGTGTTTCCACTTGTCATTACAGAAGAGAGAAGAGATCATAGCAAGATCAGATTTCTCACTATTTATAGTATATATAAAGTAAATTATTGCTTGAAGTTTAACCATGATGATATGATGGAACGATGATAAGATAACATGTTGGCCAAATAACAATAATACATTTTACACCAGAAAATAGGTTTAAGATGTGTAAATAGTCTTAAAAGATGGTCACTATATTACCTGTTTTCTTTTTAGCTTTTTGTTCATGTTCACGTTTAAGAACAAATTTATATCAGTGATTAAAACATTTTTATTTTTATTTTTGCAGGCTACACAGCTAAAAACTCCTACACAAGACCAGCGTGAACATTAGATGGTCCATCCATCTATCCCCCAGGGTAAGTCTTAAATCCTTATTTCCTTGCACAGAAGCCTTCGTTATTTTTTTCGTTAAAACAAAATGATCTAAGCTGCTTTAGTTACATACATGATGATCATCACCTGATCTGAAAGCCTCAATGTCAGCAGCACACATCAGAAGTGTAAATGAGCATGTGTTTATACAATTAAGTTATGCTGCAGACAACATCAAACGAACTGTTGTGCAAATGGGTAGGAAATGTGATATCGACACACGTCACAAAATGCATACAGCATGTACATAAAGTAGACATCTGTTAAAAGAACAGGGATTTTGCAGGTGTTTTATGACAAGTCATGCATTACAATTGGCAAACCATGCCGTGGTATTTCAGGTTGTTTAATCTATTTTTCTACCTGTCAGACAACCATTGGTTTCTATTTACTGTATATACATTTGGAATGAAAATCAATTGGCAGAGACTTGAGTAACCATCACAGTAAACGCTGAGACTGCATTCTTTTTTGTTAAAGTTACATCACTGTATTGAGGTAATTCCAGGGAGATTTCTCAAATCAATTTGCACTTTAACTGCAATATCTGCGTAAATGAATGGATGCCATTCCAAGAAAAGTGGTAGGAAAAACACACTTTCCAAAGATGTTCTAAGAAAAGAAAGTAGGTTACTTTGCTGACATTTAAGTCAAAATGTATGTCACCCTTCAACATGTCATAAAATGTGTTATGATCTGCCCTGGCTTGCTTAGATTGTTTGACCCCCTTTGAAAGCTTAAATGGCTCTTGGCAACTGTGCACTCAATTTGAAAACAGGTTCATGAAATTGACTGTACCTTAGTACTTAGTTCAACATTACCACACTGAACATATACTAAAGAGCAAACATTTCTGAAATCCAAACTGTGAAATACACAGTACCCCAACCCCCACCTGCCCATAGACTATACATAAATTATTGACAACACGTCTCTACTTCCTGCCACTATGCAACAATGAAGCCAAAATATCTCGTTTCTGCGAGCTGCCATTTTGCTTGTGTGACATCATTTAGAGCCAGAGTCTGCGCAGTAGAGTCAGGAAGACGACACTTCCTGCCATCTGATGGAGGTTTGAGAGCGGCTGTCACAGCTGTTAATCATGATGTCACCCTCCTTAAAAACAAACTAATCAAATCGCCACTGGAACATACATCAGTGTGATAAAGAACAACATAAAATGACAGAAACCGTCTTGGGGAAAATGTATTTGACGTGCAGTTTGATTTTTTTCTTTGGTCCCATCAGCTAACATAGAGGGGGCTGGATTTATGACCTATACTGTAGCCAGCCACCTGGGGGCAATTGAGATGCTTTGGCTTCACTTATGGGGAGCCGTCATGCCTGCAGTCTATCCACCTGCAGACTTGTGCACATTATTTGCAATATGCCTTTGTTCCCCTTCAGGATCTCTCCTCTAATTGCAATAAAAGACATTGAAGGGGTGAAAATCTATTAAGATGAGTGGAGTGGGCGTGCTGCGGGTGTCACAGTCTATGGAATAAGGCACTTACCTCCTCAAGGACATCGGCAAGCTTGCTCAGAATATCTTCCTGTAGGCCGTGGAATGTGGGGACACTGCAGGAAGAAGAAGTCATTTTAGAGAGAAGGTCACACATGTTAAATATGTATAGTAATGGTTCAATCGTTTGTAGTTGTCAGATAAAGAAAGATGCAGAAAGCAATGTAGTTTCCAGCATTTATACTGAACAGCTGAACAGAATCTAAACAGACTATTTTAAGATGCGTATGTACAACAGGAGCACACGTAGGTCAATATAATGCTATGGGTATTGGCCTGTGTACATCAGCATAAACTGGGCAACGTGTCTGGTTACACTGGCCATCAGATCCTAAGGTTGAATACACCAGAATAAGGCTCTAATATTTGTTCTGTTTGCTTCCCGGCAGCGTCATTGACACTATCTGTCCGTTATCAAGTCTACTAAATAAAAACTGGCCCAATGTTTATCAAGGAGGAGAGAAAATAACCCATGTTGGTGAACAAAGGGCATATCTCCCCATATCACACCCCCCCTCCTCATTTTCCATGCTTTATTACAGTAATCTGAACCATCTTGTCTCTGCCTCCAACCCAGACCCTTGCTACTGTGCTGATCCTTGCTTCCCCAATAGAGGCACATGCTAACCAGCTAGGCAGTGAACGGATGACCTAACTCTACATGAAACATATGGAGTTTAAATCTCTCAGGCTGTGAAACTGTTGACATGAACAGAAGGCCTCTGTTGTAGTAAATTTCCAATTCATCATCTTAACTATGTTACAGCAAATTAATTAGTTATACAAGGCCAATGGGGAAGTGCTGTTTCCCTAACGTGGTCTTTTTGATCATTTTAAACATGGAAGATAACAACCACTGAATAAGGATGGGACAATGACCACTCTATGTTGTACCAAGGAAACGCCTACAAACACTAGCATTTCTTTGATGAGGAGGTTTTATTAGTGACTAATAGGATCTTTTAATTAGGATATTTTCCCCAAGTCTGGTGAATCATTGGGCTGATGGTTGTTTGCTTTTATTCTACGAGGGCAGGGCAGTGGGTTGAATAATATCTAACCAGCCTTAAATATTAGTTACGGCAATACACATTTTGCAAACCTTGGTGATGTTTGTTAGCTCATTAGACGCTACCCCTGCAGCTACTCCCCCTGGAGCAATGTGTTTGAGTGGTTTGAAATACAATGTGGGATTTCTCTGTCAGTTTTTCATCATTATTCCTCCTCCACAACCTGCTTAGAGCTAATATATCATTTTACAGCAGTCAAAAAGTGGGTCAAAGATTTGAAGCATATAGTTGTTCTTACTGTTTACATACAGTGCTTTTAATAGATAGACTGCATATTGTGAATTAATAGATGTTACTATAAATTTCACCCCTAAATACGCCTTTATAAACCAAACACATCGTAAGCCTAAACCAAGCAATACGTACATCTATTAAATATTTACTTATCTGTTGGACTGTTATGTAAGCTGCTGAGAGGCAAGAACTGCCACACAGTACACTTGGAATAGTGTTTTTATCTTTTTTTAGCCAAAGCCGTTTCTAAAATAGCATCAGTCTTAGACAGGAAAGTCTGATTAATAGATTGTTTTTGTCTGCTTTTAAACTTTTCTTGTTCTGTATGTCTGAAAGTCTTCCTGCGTGGTGGAAGCATGCAGCATTTGTTGTTGTTCAAAATTCTTATACGCAACCTATGTTTATGTTTTCCTGACGAGCAACATCTTGCGATTGCGGCAGTAATAATTATCTTGTTTCAGTAGCAAAGAAATTTGTATTTATCCACTTGCCTTGAACCAACTCTGTCAAGTGGTGACGAAGTCGGATCGTGATATGTGTGATTCATAAGGTTTTGCTCAGGACAGAATGTTTACTTTTCTGATTTTGGAATGTTAAACATACACATGCAGAGAAGCACATGTGTGGGATGGAGAAGAGAGAAGCAAGAGCAACTTCTTTTTCTTTTTCAATTGGCTTGAAAAATAGAGATCCAGGGCGGGACATATATATATATATATATATATATATATATATATTTAGTTACTTTAGTTGCATCTCATGCATCTTGAGCATTGCACATTATTCTCTCTTTCTTTTATCCTATACTCCATACAGGCCAAAAAAAAAAAAAAGAAAAGAAAAGCGTCAGCAGGCCTTTTAAGTGATAATGGGCTTCTTCACAGAGAAGTGGTTAGGGCTCTCTGATACAGATAGTAGCTTTAAAGAAACATGATACAAGTACAATAAAATCCTTCCTATAGGATGAATGACATCTTCAGTGACGCACCAGCAATTCACATTTAGTTATATAATTTATCTGCTCAAATAAAGAGTAAGAAATCTTCTGCGCAACAGCTCACACGTATTCACCTGAATTAATTTTGTTAATTAATTCATTGCATTTCAGATCAAAGCTCTATTCAAGCCATTTGTCTGTCATTGTGTGACAATTTGCCATGGTCCCCTCACCTTTTCAGAAACTCCATATACTCTGTGTGCTTGATGAGACCTGTCCTCATCATGATCGTCTGAAAACATTGTCGGTCGATGGCCCACAGCTTCACATTCGTTAGAGCTGGAAAGAAGAATAATACACATGTAAGGCAATGTCATGCAAGACAGTCGTTACCCTCAGGCAATAAGAATAATGAAACAGCATATGTACTGTATATACAATGCATGGCGTACAACAACGTTATGCTTTGTCCATGTACAATATGAAGTGAATATTATATGCTAGTTTTAAAGCATTTGATATTGAACTTGAAATGTCATGTCATGGCATACGTGAGTGTGTTTAATCCTATTGAAATCACCAGAGAGAAGGGAGGAAAAATCTGTGAACCTTTTTTTAGGTTTAGTCACTCCAGTCGCGCCAATGAAAATGTTTCATGAAAATGTTTTCTCTAGCTGCTGATCAGGCCTGCAGAGCAGATAAGAGCTATTCCGGTCAATTACTCTTTCAGCTGGACTTAATTGGTATTTTTGGAATACTTCGCATGGATGGCTTGCTTCAAGTCATGCTACAGCATTTAATTGGTTTAAGGTCAGGACTTGATTCGACTATACTAAGTTGTTGTTTTTTTTTTATTTAAGCCCTGGACTGATTGCTCTTTGTGTTATACTCTGTGACGAAACTTATGTCAAGTTTCATATCACATACAGCTAACCTGATATTATTTTGTACAATTTCCTGGAACAATTTAGAATTAATTGTTCCCCCTAGTGATTGCAATCTGCGGCAGCCCTGAGGCATCAAAACAATTCAAACCGAAATGCTCTCTGCACGTGGATTAGATAGAGGTTTAATTGATTTATGCAGTGTTTTTTTCCCCTTTAGATATAGCTTAGCATCTGTATCATTCCACAGAAGACGATGACTGAGTCGAGCTTTAGACAGGCAACAATACTCGGTCCTTGGACAAACCATGGATAAACTTGGTGGATTTCGTATTGTGGTCTGACTGTGTGGAATTAGACACCCAGCATGCATTGCTCTTATGCTAGCCCTCGCTGACACCTCTTTGAATCATATTCACATCTTAGCAGGATGTCCAGTCATTCATAGAGCCAAAACAATGTTAGGTCTCTCACATTTTTTTCTCAGTTTATATGCCTGGCTGTTGATTGATGGAGTCCTGGATCTTTTTGAAATTCCTTTGTTGACATTTTTTGAGGTCCTGTGTAGTCATCTTTGATTAGACTATGCTGTGAGCAGTCTCTGTTTGAAAGCATGCCTGGTGGGGTTTTTTTCCAGAGCACTGCAACTCTAACTCACACCTGAATGTGATTAAATTTACCAACTGAACACCATTTCACAGAGGAAATGGAGTTGTTGGGGCAGAAACTTTATAACAAAACATGTCAAAACCCCATATTCTGTCCCAAATGTATTTGAGAATTCAGTGCTTCACTTTGTTAATAGCAGTTGATATGATAATTATTCCCAAATAATCTCACATAATTGTCAGTATGATTATCTTCAATGAGAAATTGTGTATTCTTACAGTAGACCAGGAGGAGTAATAAGAGAAAAAATCTACAGTCCGACCCCAAAACAATTCAAGAGATCCCCTGGGAGCTCTCCAGCCACAGGGACACAAAAATCACCAGATAACAGTCTACTTCGTATTTTTTTCCGTTTCCAGAGCTTCTCATTCAATGTCATCCTCCCAGTGTGACACCTCATCATAGAGTATTGTTAATAATGGTCTGGTGTTTATTGATTATAGGAAAATGTTTTCCTGAATAGTGAAGTCACAGCAGAGGTTAAACTACAGAGTCGACCAGTCACTCACACAAATAGAACACCGAAATTGGTTTTATTGCTTTTAGAGTACAGAGATTCACCTCGTCAGAGTAAGGATAATTTTGCTCAGAGAGGTGGTTCTAGCCAACTGTCACTTCCTCGAGAAAATATTACATACAATACAATATAACAAGTTTTAAGCTGAAGAAGGTAACGGCTATGGTAGTTAAACTGTTGAAGAGCAAAGTCAGAGTGTAAATACTAAAAAAATCAAATATGGCTGCACATACTGAACACATACACACATACTTGCACACAAACCCATATACCGCGAATATGCATGTATACACACATGAATAAGTGAACACACTCTGACAGACATCACAGATCTTTCTATTTGCAGACCTTAAAAATAGGACCAAACCACAGGAGAAATGCCCTCATTACACAGACTGACACTGTTTTAGTTAGAGATACTTTCTTGGAGCTGTAACGCAAAAACACACAGTATGACATAAAAATGTATACATGCTCATGTGTGTACATTCACATAAACAATCAAGTATCTGACACACTAAGTGAAGAAATTTAAACTATACAATGTGACTGTGACTGCAGTGTGGATTGTAACACTGAGTCCAGACAAACATGTTCCACTATAATACATTTCTTTTATTTTCCAAAGACGTTATTTAGAAAATATTGACCATATCTGGATCTAGTTATGTCTTATCTAATCAAAAAGGTTATTTTCTGCTGGGGCAAAGTGTGGCCAAATCATGGTAACAAATTACTCCAAGGTGGGCTGCAGTCCCAACAAATCTGGGATATGGAAATACAGAAGGTCTAGAGAGAAATTATTAGAGTTGCCTTCTAATTTGACCCCGAAGCAGCAAGAGTGGGAGGTTAGACGTCATTGGCCACTATGCAGTGTGCAATTGAGTGTTTTGGCAGAAAGTGGGAGTAAGGGGCACTGGGAAATAAGATATGTAGGGAGCCTGCAGTGCACCACAGTAGGTAAATGTATTATTCGGAGGCTTGACTAAATTGCAGTGAGACTCGGGGAGCTAGTTATCCTGTACTGAGGGCACAGATGAATGTCTAAATGCTTATGGGTTGCCGACCATTAGCTTCACAGTTTTCTAGACGCACATAACACCCCAGGCAGTGCTGGAGCGATGCAAGGGTGTTGTCTGTGAAAGGTTTTGAGGAATGGAGTGGAGCGTTGTTCTGGTGTGTTGATCATTTGGGCAATAATAGTCATGCAACGGTGGACTTCAAATGCATGCAACATTGTGTGCACTGTATACACTGCACTAAATGCTACCTCTGGGAAAATTGGTATTGAGCATAGTGAAGGCCAGTTGCTTTAGACTGCATTGCATTGTTGCTGCACTGTATTGTAACAGCTGATATCTTATCCACTTCATGTGATGCATATAATATACAGTACATGACGCATGACAAATGCACTGGATTAGTGTAGTCAGTCATCTGTGCACATAATCATTAGCATTTGTCAAATTTCTGTCATATCTGTTTTAGTTATGATAGTGAAAGTTTTGATATATGCATCAGTTTTCTTCCAAAAAGAGCAAAACATTAAAGAATCAAAGTACGTTATCCAGGATTTGTTGATCCGGGGTGCAGTTATGATAAAACTGATGCTCATGAGAAAAATTTATAGTGTTGATGCAGCAAAAGTGGCATCTTGACGTGCACCAACCCACGAGCCACCAGTGTGTGGGCTCACAGAAGATAATGGTAGCGAGGATAGTATCTTCAAAATGCACAATTGCTTTTGTGTGTGTGTGTGTGTGTGTGTATATGTGTGTGTGTGTGTGTGTGCATTTAAATAGTGTTCATTGATATGAATATATATTGAAAGTTTTACTCCCTTAATTAAAATCTCACCAACCTCAACATACTGACTGCTGTTGATTAACACCTATTTTCGTTATGCCTCTGATAGCTCCTTTAAATTGTATATAATCCCTCCTCAGAAGAAAGGATGGCTATTCATAGCCATGCTTCCCACAGCCCAGCACTTTATCATTATCATTTACTCCGGCTCCTCCTTTACTTCCTTTTCCTTGATGCAGTGATTGTAATCCCCAACCCTTCAATTTCTCCCAATTATTTGCAACAATAGATCAAGTGTTGATTGTGAAAACTACAAAAATGCCAGGCCCTTAAAAAAAGAGGATCTGTGTTTAAGTCTGGGGAAAACAACGAGAGATAATATACATTTGAATGTTGCCAGCAAGACAGAATGCAGGACACGGCATATATGCGGTGCAGGGAGTCACTCATTAATTTGCTTCAGTCATAATTCATTGTAACTGAATTTCAGCCTAGGGCATTATGCAAATGCTCCATGTGTATTTGTTCTTGTAATCTAATCTTTGCTCATTAAATTATATAAATATAGGATGAGAGCAACAACATTTCTTCTCTGTACTTTAGGTTATGACAGTCATCATCCAGTGATCCAGTGAGCATGCGGTTTGAAAAGATCAAAATATTGTTACTGTGACTGTAATCTTGATTTCTGTGGTGTCATAAGTTTTAATGGGGTTTCAAATGACTTGGCTCAAAACAATCTACGTCTGGCCTGTGATGATTCATCTGAAGGATGAAGCATTTGCCATTTGTGAAGCAGAAAATCCAAAATCCTTTCCAAGAGCACCACAGGCCTACATGAAAGTGGAACTGAAATAAAGCAGTCAAGTGTGCAAAAAAAAAAAACTTCATGAGATGAACTATATTTGTTAATAACATAGCAATAACAGAATTATATACATATACTGCTTATTGCAGTGTACACATTATTTAACATAAAATAAGTTCTAAAATAAGCTCTCCCTCTCTCCACATTCATCTGTCTAATAGATGCAGGGAAATCTGCATTTATTATCCACCCGCTGCAGTACCAGTAGACCGTTTCTAGAGGAGAAATAAAACCTGCCACAAAAAGATTATGACAGATGATGATGATATGTATTTTGACAGAATACTTTATATTATTCACAGCAAGTTCTTTGTTATGATTTCTGTCCCTTTCCTCCTCTGCCATGCCAGTAATCAAATTATTGTAACGTAGCAAAGGAAATGTTTTACAAAACCTTGGAAATATTATTCAAATGTGCCTATGGTGCTATAGGCTATCAGTTATTAGGATGTTCTCAGATGTGAACCATCATTTGAGCATTTGTAGATGATTAACCCGGGGTTATACAGCTTTCAGAGGCGGAGTGGTGTCTATGTAATCAGTGAGAGCACCCACCATAAGAATTCTCACAATGGAATATTGTAATGATGTTTGTTTCAGGGCATTTGAATAGGTTTTCACTGTCAGGCTGTAAACCTTTCCCACTGTCAAATCTGTGACTCGCCTACTCCTGCAACTTAATTTCTATCATTACCATTTTATCCCCCGCCCTCTTTTCGTTCCTATTATGTATTAGAAAATGAGCCAATCAACCATTCTCTTCTCACTGACTCTGGAACACAAACTTAAAATCACTTAGTCACGTGAACGCTAGTCCTTCGAGGCTTCCTACATGTCTTGTTTTGGAAAGCGTTAAGAGAGCAATGCTGTCATGGCTGTGGGGTGGAAGAGTGTAATCTCCTTTCCCTCTGAGTCATTAATAACATCAGCCAAGTCTGATTACATCTGGAGGAGCTCTTTAGCGCGTGAGAAAGCAAGACAGGTCATTTACACCAGACTGTGTCACAAAGCCTAAAGAAAAAGAAAAACATCAGAGGAATTCTTCTCATAATTACGTCTTTAATTATTATTGAGGCTTAAAGGAACATAACACAGAGTAGAAGAAACAGACACACTGAATATTTGGCAATAGTTGAAATGTGTGATAAGTTTCTAAAATCCCTGTGCAAAAGAACAGCGACCTATGATTTTAAATGATTTGTTGTGAACTGGAGCATTGCATGTCTGTAGTTGGTGTGGAAGCATGTGCTCTTACGACAGATTTCATATATCCCAACACAGAAAACTAGCCGTCCTAATCAGATGCAATCTCAAGATGCCAGTTCTGCCAACACTCGCTCCATGTAAAAGACAGGAGTCCATGGACTTAGAGCAGCAGCTGCTTGAGAAATACTGAGCTTAATGCCATCCACCCACCATGCTCACCCACACTATGTTGTGTAGAGCACCAACAGGAGGACAGAATAAGATGGCTTATCTTTTGTTTTAACAATAACTGATATATTGTAATGTTATGTTTGGTGTTTCTATTTCAGTGGTTAGATAAGAAAAAGTTTAATTTTAAAATCAACAATGTCCAAAGAAGAGCCGTCAGTAAAACAAAACAAAAAAAAGACACCCGGACATGTGGGAGTCATAATACTCAAATGCATAAATCTAACACTGAGCACAGGAAGGATACTCTCGTTACATTTTAGTCGGAAACTTCCTGTCAGAGGCTGATTGATTAGGAATATTTTTAAATGCATGCCTTTAGCTTTCTCAGTGTCTCAGTGAGTCCTGAGATAAAAACACCATTTACCACTCATCTCTGTAATATTAACAAACCTCACTCCCAACCTTTATTCATCACTTACAGCTGATCTTGTTTGGAAGTTCATCATAAACATGCACACATTTAGAAGACTGGAGTGTGGTCAGTTTAAATAAGCTAACTTTAGACAGACACACTCCTTTCCATCTGACGTTAGCTCTGTGATCGCAAATGTTATTCATACCTGAAGCCAAGCGGTAAACATTTCCAGGTTAAAGATTTTGAGCAGGGAGCCTGTAATCTTTTGGATCCAAAAGCATTATTGTTTATAAGTCAGTGGACTCCATCATGCTCTGTAATAGCACCAAAGACATTCAAGTACTAGCTTTTCTAGATAAGATAATTTACATATGTGATTACTAATGCTATTTTAAAAACAGTGTGAGTTAGAGTTCATGGTCTAGTTCTCAAAATTAAGTTTGAAGGAAATGTAGGAGGAAAAAGTCAAATTTAAGGTCAACAAAGTACAAAGTATTTGCTCAAGAGCTACAACACCTCTGCAAAAACACTATTTGGTTAAATTCCACATTTGTAGGCAAATAAAGGAAAAAGGGACACAACATGAATAGTAATAGTATACATTTGGATGTTAAGCGTGGTGCAGATCGTACAATCATATCAAACCTCCACTAGAGAAACGGCCAAACTCTATATATTTGTGAGAAATAGCTTAATTATGGAGATAAATTACTGACACTGCAAATAAAATAGGTTAATAGTAATAGCAATAGCTGTAGGGTGAAATACCAGCCCATTTGTGGTACATTTTATTTCATGTATCTAGAGGTCTTTATAGCCGTTTATCGTAGATTCATAAAGATGAAAGGGTAAGGTGTTGCTGCTCCAGTTAAGTTCACAGTGATGGATTAAAATAGGGTGGCAAATTTCAACACTAAAGCCTTCATAAATTGCGGTTTCTCCATTGATAAATGTTTCACCTGAACCAGTGAAAGTAGGGGGGTGTCAAAGGCCAAGAAGAAAAGAGAAATTTCTCTTTGAGGTGTTAATAAATTGTAGAAAAGCAAAGACAGAAATTAGTAAGAATAAAATAGCATTGTGTTATATCAAAGAGAGAAAAAAAAACAGAGCAAAATTGTTAACTTGTTCGTTTTAAAAGCCTTTAATCACTCCAGTAAATTGTTAACAGGACCCCGTCCTTTATTCATTAACAGGAATTCATTTCATGACATTATTACTGCTACCTGGGCTGGTGACGTCAATGGGGAGGACAAATGCTTTGTAGGGGAGAGGGGGCGGCATTTGAACGGCAATAAAAAAAATTAGTTTTCATCATAAATTGCTCTCTCAATGGTTTGAGAGATAAATTGTAATTATTTGTTGTCCCTGTCATATAGACAATCAACCAGAAACAATTTGCCACAGAGGAAATCTGTTTGAATAACCTGATCAATTTCAGCCTGCCTGGCTGTAGAAAATCAAACGGAGGAAATGTAGTTGGTTCTGTAGACTAGTCATACTCCACATACTCCACGTCATATTATTGATTTGTCAGACAGTCAAGTATCATGAGAGCAATGTGAAACCATGTGTCACACTTTGTTAGACAGACGTAGTTATGTAATATCCCAAGATAATATCCTACTGAATGAGTTAACCATAGTATCTACACTAAAATTACTACAAACTGTATCTTCTTTTTTCCTGACAAGATGAAATTACTTTCAAAAGGTCATCTGTCAGTCACAGCTGATGTTTTACAAGCCGCACAGTAAAGCCAGAGTGAATGTGATGAATACATGTGTTGTTTTTGTGTGTGAGTTTTTTTTGTTTTTTTTTTATAAAAACAGCAATTATTCTCACAAGAAGCCTCTTTACTCTGCAAGAATCAAATCATTCTTCTGTGAAAATTGTTGGAGTAAAAGATGTATAATCACACAAACAATGGCCTGGACATACACAAAAAATGTGTTTGTCTGTTCAGGGATCCTCTGACTAAGCAAATATAATTGAATTGCTCTTGTTGGATTATTATTTGTAGGGACTTCATTCCTTTATAGATTTTGTGACAGTAATTACGATAATGGTAATTTGAGATATTGAAAGGATAGTTTTTTTGTTTTTGTTTTTTTTGAAGTGGGGTTGTATAAGGTACTAATACATAGTCGGTTTATTAGATTGCGGGGGAGAAGCAGACAGGAGTACCAGAACAGAAGCTGACTAATGCACTGTAATGTACAAAATGTATTTAACAACCTAAAGTACAGGTACATCATATAAAGAACATTTTCACTGCTTTACTGTGCCGTCACCTTCTGTCCACAGCATCACGTTGCTTAGCTTCTGTGCTGCTACACTTGTCGTCTTCTCCACACCGTGGATGTGCAGACCAGTCTACTGCAGGTAATAAACTGACTGTGGAAAGTACCTCATACAACCCCACTTCAAAGAATCCAAACTGTCTCTTTAAGTTGGCTTTTCTCTAATTGGGTTACTGCATTATACTAGCTGTCTGGCTGGGATCTCGATCATGCAACCGGGTCGCTACAGCAAATCTAGGTAATGGTTATGTTTACCAGATTAATTACTGTGTTGTACTTCCTATGCTTGTTCACCGGTGATACTGATTTTCAATCACTATTGTTGAATTAATTGTGTTTAATCCAATACTGTTTTCATAGTTGCTTCCAGTAGACAAATTTGAAGGCCATCCCATGTCTTAATGTTTTATAAGAGATGTGTTTAGCTTGGTGCATAGCTAAGGATCAACATGCATAATGAGTGCAGAAGAATTGCATAAATGATTGGTTTTCAGAGGGTGAAAGTCAGCAAAAGTAAGGATTTTATAGAAATGCCATTGCTTCTCAGTCAGTTGCTGTAGTTGTATTTCCGGTAGCAAACATCGGGGCTCTTTTTACTTTCTCGTGCTGCGGGTCAGACCAGAATTTGCAAGACAGAATTTACTACTACTACTAAACAGTGACGAAAGATTCTCAGTATAAGCTGGTGGCGCGAGCACAACTGGCTAAATAATATGCGCATTCCACACTTTCTAAATGATCCATGTATATCAAGCAATGTATTTTTTCACCATGCAATTGAGATACGACAATCAGCTCTTTTTGAATGAAAGGTCAGATTGGATCGACATTAGTGAGTCTAGCAATTTGTCTTCAAATAGCTGCATGGTCCTAAACTGCTGGACCACACCAATCTGATCTTTGCATGTGGAAAATCAAATTAGTTAAAATCTGAAATAAACATTTTGTTCCGCACTCATTGACATTGAATCTCAAGGCTACATTTCCTACACTGTGTGAGAACCAGCTTGCTTACAGAATTCCTTTCACAAAGATAGATCAACAAGTTCATAAATCAATAAGCCCATGAAATAGCCAAGGTTGTGAGTCATACGTGCTCCAGTTTATTCTGTGGAGGATTAGAGCTTGTGCTCCTTGGAAGCAGTATCTTCCAGTGAACACTATCAGTATCTGAGGCACACTTAGTACACATAACACATAATCTATATGTGTCTCCATAGGCCAGATCATAAATTTTATCATATTCAGCCTTGGTTTTCCCAGGCTTAATCCAGTTCAAATTTGCCAATAAATCCAGAAGACCAGTAACTTTTGCACTTAACAGTTAGCAATAACAACTAGCTAACTTTTACGGCTGTCACTCACACAACCCCCTTACACATATAGATCAATACTTTAGTGGTTAGTGGTTGGGGAGCAACGGGGAGAATTGTGGCTAATTTCAGTGTCATTTCAGTGTTACTTTACCTGCTATTATCACAGGGGACGGACCCTGCCGAGGCTACTTCCATAGTGCATTAACTGAAGCGTGGGTCTCAAACCACCTGTCAAAGTATTGTTAAGAAAAGCAGCTCCACAGAGTTTCCCGTCACCGAAAAAGGCAAGCAATGCAAATAGCCACCAGATAATGCAAGACAAGTGGACGCCAATCTTATCCTTAAATGCAAAGAGCTTTCCTCAGTTGCCCAACAGTCCCCTAGAGGGAAATTCATGTTCATATTATTAGCCTGCACTTTAGTCACATGAGGCTATTAGCACAGAAAATGCTAGAAGAAAAGGAGTTATTTAATGCTATGCCTGCAGGTTTGTTTCCTTACTGACACACCGTATATTGCACTGTATGAGGTTGCCTCTCTCTGGGTGTTTTAACCTTTCAAAGCATCTAGAGCCCCAGAAGAGCCCCTAGCTCCGGGCTCACACCTGCGCTCCAACTGAGAGTCAGGACAACAACAGCAGCAGGGGCCCCTCAGTCCAAAGAGACACAAACACACACAGGGAGAATCATTAACATGTGCACCTACACACACACAAAAGTGCATAAGAATCCAGACGCTTTCATCCGAGTTCAAAAATAAACCACACTGTCAACTTACGCGCACCGACATCAGGCAAAAAATTCATGCAGTGACCAGCACAACAATCATGACTTCAAACAGCTGGGTGGGAGGCTACCGTGCCATCATCACCATTTTACTACCACATTTCTTGCTGGACTCTGGCAACAGTGTTACCATGGCAGCCTTGGAAACGGAGGAGATTTTTTTTTTCTTGCTCGGTCCCGCTGGAATTCTATCTACCAAAGCCATTCTTTGTGTCATCTTCTCTCTGTGACCATTTTTGCATTTTCTTTGGTTATTCAGTGAAATCCTTTATCCCATGATAACAGTTCTTCTGACCCCCAACTTTAACAGCAAACTATAATATAAAGAATATCATTATGAACATGTCAGTCACAGTAAATGAGATGCCTGTTAGTGAGGTTTGTTTTCTAACATTATGATCATTAGTAATTCATGTTGTTTTGTGTGGTTACATTGTCAGATATTTATATTATCTCTGCTTCTTGTCTGATTGCTTATATGCATTCTGGTGTGGATTGTATAAATAAATCATACAGTCCATTTCCCATTTCTTTCCTTTTTTGCTTTTGTATGTTTGTCTTCTGATGCATTTGTATGTCTACCTTGTCGTCTGTCTTCCATTTCCCTGCTCTTGGTTGCACCTCTAATTAAGGTGAGTTGCATGAGATTGGAAAAGACACAGCAGTACAATAGATGGTGCCTCTGTGTTCCTCGTTAAGACTGCACTCACTGTCTTTCCGGATTCTAAGAGCTCTTATCTCCAACTCTTCACAGCCCGGCTGTATTTATTGATGACGTACAGGTCCACCCTCGGCTCACAACAATTAATGTAAAGTACTGTTTCTCTTAAAAGCTGCAGTGGTTTTACATCTCTATGGTACATATTATATACTCCTAATACGCCCCTCAACTTACATCTGCATCTCTGAGGGCATCCATCCATTTACTCATCAATACAGTGTGTTCTTCAGCAAATATAGCTCCCTCTCTCTCCCTTCCCAAATCCACATAAGTGTAAAATGACTTGTCACTTGATATTAAGACAATCTGCATGTTATATATATATATATATATATATATATATATATATATATATATTGGCAAAGCAAGCCAAATACAATTTTCATATATGTGAAAAAATAACACAAATATAGTTAAATGAACCTGTTACAAGGTTGTAAGTGTTGCAAATGAACTCTTTGGCTGTTCAACAAATGCAATGAAAGCTTATATTTATGAGTGGAGTGTACTTGCCAACACTTGTCAACAGATTTCCTCTGTCAGCATGCAGAAATATTAGCATAGTGTTTTTATATTCAGTTGAATGTGAAGAAAAATGCCACATTTGGGGTGCAAATTGAATAATACTCTTTTTCAAAAAGCAAAGTAGTAAATGATTTTTGTTAGGAGGGTGCTCTTACGTTTATTAATATTATTATTATTATTTATATACGTTTATTTTGATCACAATGAAAACACATTGCTCAAAGGGTCCGTAACTGGTGGATATTCTATGCTTGGTCTAACTTGGGTATCGAAGAGTGAGAAGGCCAAGACAAGGATAATGATGTGGAATCAAGATGCTTGGTCAAAGAAAGACTTGATGTGACATGTAGTTTCATTATCAAGTCGTGTGTAAAATGTTCTAAAAAAAAAAAACAGTCATGAACTCTTTTGCAGGTACTCTGAATTTCTTTGAAAAGGTGAAGTAGCTATGTCAAAATGTACTATGGAGTAGGAGATAATGAGCACATACTCATCAGACAGTCATATAAGCAACATGTTTTATTATTTAAACCCAACCAGTTCCCCAGTTAAAGCTGCTAGTACCTTGTTCTGCACCAGTCATGATGATGTTTAACTTGGTGCCTGGTTCTCCAAGGAGTTAAACCTGTAACTTATCTCTCTCTGCCAAAACAAGATTCTCCCACCATGGACAAGCTGATTCCTGAGACTAAGCAGACATAGTCTACTACACACACAAGCACACGTTTACACACACTCACATGCACATTCTCCTCTCTCTCAGACAGGCAAGACAACTGTTTGCTCACTCCCAGCGGAAGGAAGGGTTCTTAGACAGCCGCGCTATCAATCTATAATGAGGGCCATTCTCTTGAAGTCTACAGAACAATGCTGCTGCTGTGGCTTAATTTTCTTTATGCAATACCATGATGCCAAGTGCTGTTTTTGGTCATACATGAATGTGTGTATGAATACTGATGCCCAATCATTGTTTAACATTAGCTCTCTGCTGGCTGTCATGTTTCATCTATGGTGCATGCTGAGTTAAAGGACAGTTTTATCTGCAAATCCCACCTGTCAAAATGCAAGTTTATGTGCATATGTCAGAAATAACATAGATAGATGTGTGTGGAATTTAAGTGCTTTTTTTGTGTGTTGGATGCGTTCAAGGTTACTTTCATAAGCTCCTAACATGCAGTAGGTGAACCTTGTAGAATTGAATTGAATTGTCATTGAAAAACAGTAGCCACAAGGAGAAGTAAACAGGCGTTAAAGTCCTAGCAGTAAGCCATTTTAGAGCTCTATATTCATGAGTCAATGGCGCATGGTGAAAAGTTCCTCTACCCAACATGCGCCCTCATGAAAATAGAGCCCTTAATCTTGATGGACAGATTCAGTCATGGCTTGGATGGCTGCCATCTGTGGGAAAACGATAATTTCCATCACATCAATTAAGGCTTTCACTTTCACTTTTTATTTCAAGTCCATGCTAGCTGTTAGAGTACATATGCCAAATAATAAGAATTGTTAGCAGAAAGGGAAATGTCAATCTGAGATTAATATATGATGCATGATATGTAAAGTGTGTATAGCCTGATTGGCCTATAATATATGTAGTAACACATTTATGCATTATACAGTTTATGGTTTTGCTTAATATTCAAACAATGTTGACAAAGATGAAGAAAAAGAAAGACGATACAGAAACCGTACTCTTCTTTGATTCGCTGTTGTCCATGCAACAACTCTTGGTTTTTTAACTGGGGTTGTTTAGTTTCTAGTCAATTTAATACAACCATTTTCTTGGTTTTCCTAATACCTGCAGACACACTTTACACAACTGAAACCTAATCTTCCAGTGTGCATGGCACCATGAAAGGGGAGGTTTGCCAATGTAAAAAATGACCACCTAATGTTGGACATTAATCATCATTAAAATAAATGCTTGTCATATTTGTAATATACTGAATTCTGTATGTATTTATGCAAGGGAGTAAGTGATAGAGAGAATATATGTGTGTGTGTGTGCGTGCGTGCGCCTACTGCTGGCACATACCCAGCAGTCTGCTTGATGGCTAGTACTAAATAGGATTTTCTTTTAAACACATGCTAATCCTCACCTCCTCTGGATCTCCCTTTAAATGCTCTGTCTAGCCTGGTACTTCTCAAAATGAACAGTGTTACTGTTCGAATAGTATTATAATCTCGTCATATGCCAAAACAATCATGTGCATTAGATATGATCCCAACTCGGACTTTCTGCAATGACGTCTAAGACTGCATTTTCCACCACTTTCATTAAGATGGAGCGCACAGTTAATCAATCTCACTGATTATGTTAGTAGTGACTTGCTCTGACTTCACTATCTAAGACTGGTCCAAAAATAATGTTAGAATTCACAACACTTGATTAGAGCCACTATGGCTGAACGTCTTTGTGCCACATTTTGGTATCACATTTAAATATTCCATTGAATTTTATTTGGCTATTTTATTTATATTGAGCTTGAAAAGTTATTCATGACCTAGAACAGCAGTTTGACAAAAATATCAACTAAAGATCTACTTTTTCTGCAGCTCACTCAGTTGTCATGGGCAGCTCTGTCTAAGATATTAAGCGAACTTATGATTTGTTTTTCAGTGCTCTTTTCAAAAAAAGAATCTCCCACTGATGTCATGTGTTGCCTACTGCAATCAAATGCTGCACAGCTTTATGTTGATCCATGCTGAATTGCATCCAGCTATGCTGCCAAGTTCATGTCTTCATGAAATAGTGACATTTTGATGCCACAAAAGAGTATTTTTAGCAGAAGACCACTATCCTTCTCAAATGTCTGTGTGCAGACAAAAAAATATCAATTTTGTCTTGCTTCCCTTGAGGTTGCTCCCTCATTATGCTCACTCCTGTACCATATTTTTCACCTTTCTCTTTTGTTTATCACTCCTACCTTTTTCTTCCCATCTTCTCTTCGGCCATTATCTTCCCAATTGTGGTCATGTGAAAATGTGCTGATATGGATTTGAAAGTGGACTTTGTTTTTAAAGAAGTAAGAGACTTTTTCTTCCTTCCTCCATGTAAAATCCCACATTATTTGCTATGGCTGCTAGAGCTAAATACCCATTATGGCCATAACTCTACACTTAAATGTCTGTATCCTGGAACTAAACATAACCTATTGATTGGTTGAGCTTGTTGAAGGCTGTGTACAGCCTGGGAGTAAGTGCTACTCGAAAGGCTCAAGTAAGGGCAAGAAACTTACTTAAAATGATCCATTTCTGTTGGGAGAGTGCAAACAAGTGTTCATATGAGGGCAAACATGTATCCCTCTCAGTCCCTTTCAGGAATTTGCAATCATACACATGCAGTATGCCAATCCCTGTATCATATGGAAGAGCTTGCAGCTGTGTCTAATCCAATGCATCCACATGAAATGTGTTCATTTTCCAACATAAATGGACAAATACAGTTGAGTTGAAATCTGTATTGATTTAATGCTGTTTTACTGAGCCTTGTATTTGTATATTATGGTCATTAGCCACTGTATAGTAGTGATTTAGCATATTCTTTACTATATATCAGATATATCGGTGTCCATTGCTGGTGATCATTGGCTTCCATTCATACCGGTTTGGTTTGACTAACCTATAGAGATTTGAAAACAAAGTGTGTGATAATTTATCATAGTGCTTTTATTGTTTTCGGAGTCATGTTATCACTTTGTTGTGAGGTAGTTGTATGTGCAGACTGATCTGGAAAGCCATCAGATAAAATACTCACTGTGATGAATTACTGAAATCAAGGCAGTTTCTAGTCTGTGCAAACATAATTTTCATAATGTTCTGAAATGAGTAGAAACCAAATGATGCCTGGATGATTGGATACAATGAACAATTTAAAACAATGATGGGTTTGGAAATGGTTTGCACTTATGTAAACTATAGATGATTTTAAAATAAATGGGTTAAAATATGGGAGCTGGGATACAACATTTCAAGGTAAATTTATTCTCACAGAAACTCATTAAACAATCATATTTTTGCCAGCTGACTTGAAAATCAAATCAAAATTCAAAACTCCTTACCTGTTTTATTACAAAGCAACATAAAATGTTGCAATCTCTACCAAAAGTCTTGAAACCAAGAAGCGCCGAAACTTTTCATCATTATTTCAGCTACATAAACACTTTGTGACGGAAAAGTCTTTGTGTTGTTCTTGATTGGTCTGACTGTGTATAACACAGTGTTCAAATCAGAACCACCCAGTTTCTCTAATTGAGCTATTCAAATGGCTCTTAATTGTTTCTGTGAGTACTTTTAATAGGTGACAGACTCAAATAATCTCTTCATTGTCACAGTTAACAATAAATTCATTATATTGTGAGTTACCTATGCCGTTCAAGGATGTGGGGATTGGTGGGTACTGTACATAATTTCATGGACGAATTCCTCTGAGGATTTATCATCTAAAAGCCAAGATGTAATTACTCATCTGTATGACTTAGGAGACCTTGCAGTGTAAATAGAAATTACACTGAAGATATATCCTCCTACAGGGTTCCACATGCAGATCATCATCAAATTAAATTGGTTGATTGTGAGCTGAACCCCTGCACACTCTGGTAGTTGTGTGATTTCCATCAGAGGCCATCTCCTCTAATCGCCTATCTAGCAGCTAAATTCCTCGGTACATTCTTGTATAGACACCTACATTAAAACAAAGGCAGTTACACTCAGAGTCAGTGCCAGTGACCCTGTTGGACTGTAAACACACTTCTGCCCATGTAGACAGTTACATCATTTGTTCCATGCAGAGTTTTTATTAAGCAGGCACTTCACTGGCAAAGCACTGACGTGCACTTCTAAAGACTCCGGCGGGAAGGACGAGCCGTTATACTGGCGGAAGGCAAAGGAATATACAAAAAGGAAAATACAGACAGTGTGTCGCCTGTGGGAAGGGGGAATATTTTATCCCACGAGTTAGCTCATCTCCCTGTGGGCACCTGTTGTCATAGAAACAGGAGCTGGGACTGTCTGTCAGGTTGGCTGGTCAGTGGTAGGGGCACATGAACCATGAAAGGGGTCACCAAGGGGCGTGTAACCTTGATGATCCTCAACCCATTTCTTCCACACTTCAACTCTTTTCTCCTCATCCCCTCGTCTACGGGCCCAAGGGAACCTCCCTTCCTTGGCCTTCATGCATTCATTCATAGGTGGTTCACACATAGATTTTCACCCCAAACAGAGACCAGCTCACAGAGTGTGGAATTATTTACCAATTCAATAGTGTTTCAAACACTATTTTTTACATTAAATATAAGACACAATTTGAACAAAAAAAACATCTTGGAGGCCATTATACCCCTTTTCCATATGTCAACACAGTTCCCTGGGGGGTCATACATGCTTTGGTCAAAATACCACATACAGTCTTCTCATTCTTTCTAAAACAAGCCGATTCGAAACAACCCATCCCACCCCCTTCTTTTGTGGGTTGTGCTGGCTACCATGGCAACTGTTGAGAGTGAACCCAGAGGAATGGCTGCTGGAGGAAACTGTAGCGGTGCAGCCAAACGTCACGAGTTTGACCCTAAGGTTTGACAGCACGATCATTTGTGTTTACTTGAGTAACTCATGCGAGAACAGCCGACTAGTCCCCAACCAACATGTTACTGAAGCTCAGCCTGAAGGAATCCCAAATAAACATAAAAAATTTATAGGTGCTTTAATTACAATAAACGGATTAAGTGGATGCCGAAATAACTGAATCGTGATGTCAATTTGTAAAAAGTCTGAATTCATGCTTTGTTAGGTCTGTCTGCAAGACGGCAAGCAAGCAACTTTTAAAATGTTTGTTTTCTGAATGGAGTTCAGATTGGACAGGGCTATGCTAACATTGTAGCTGCTCCATTAGCACCCTAAACAAGTCAGATACATATACAAATAAAACATAGCAGACCTCAGGAAATTTATTGGGTGGAGACTTCAGACAGGGGGCGGTACAAGTTCAAAGAAACCCCTTGTAAGAAGGGGCATAAAATCTGAATGGCCGGTTGAATTACAAGAGTACAGAGCAAGTCAGCCCTTACAAAAATGACTGGGTTGTCTTATTTCACAGTTTGTGTGTTAGTAGGCACATCAGAGTCCCTAATATATACACCCATGCACTGAAAAAGTGAGTTTGTCATAATATGGGCCCTTTAACATAATAACATGGTCTGCCAGTACTATCAACAAGACACATGCACACATCAAAACACACTCGTACATGACAAAAGATGGAGGACTAAACATTAACATTACCCATTTAATTCATATTGTTACTAGAAATCCCCTCCCCTACAATCATTTATTTCAATTTAAACTGCATGCGTGTGCATATTAAACCACCAGACCTTATCTCATCTCATCTTTTATCTATTTATTATTCTATCCAAAGACGCATTTCTAGTAATTTCCCATTTCCTGCCTCACACAAATACACATTTTTCATCCTGACACACTTTCTTATAACACACTAGTTCTCAAATGTGCATGGTCCACCATCTGTCGTCTCGTTTCTCAGTCTCCTCTCCTTACTCTTAGGATGACTATTCACCAGTCTGATAGACCACCTACTCAACGCTGTGCATCTTTCATAGCTGGAGGTGCTTTGACACATGCAAAGCAGAGCAGTAAACCTCGTCATTTAGCTCACTAGGGGTCTCACAAGCACTTAACTGGAGTGTTGTGAAAGCTTGGAGTGGTGATAGGTAGTGTTTCATCACGAGTAACAATGCTATCGCTGTGTGCCACGCACCCATTCATACAGTGATTGTGTAATCCCTCTCTCTGTGTTGACCTAGGACTGATAACTTCCAGGCAGAAAGACCCCTAATCCTCCACACAAAGGCAACAGATTTCAGACACATTTGTGTGTGTGTGTGTGTGTGTGTGTGTGTGTGTGTGTGTGTGTGAACAGGTGACATGATCTGTCACCTGGGGAACACAGACTGACTCATGTAAGCACTTTGGATGTTTTTCCAGGTGTCTGTGAAGACTCACTCTTGACAGTGGCAGTCCTGGTGCAGTTGTAGAGAATAGCCAGCTCTCCAAAGACCTTTCCTGGCCCCATGGTGCAGAGTTTGAGGCTCTCCTTTGTCACCTCCACTTTGCCATCTGAAACATGCAGAGAAATACAGGTACGCCATTACAAATTGGACATTAGATATTATGCGATTCAAACTGGATATATTTTCATGCCTGATTGCCCAAGCTTGCGAGTCTGTAGCTACATTCAGTATGATCAGAGAACACAGTTTCAGTGATGAAATGAAGAGACAATAGGTGACTGAGGGCTGTTGCTTCATTTTTGGAGGCACCCAGCCGGATTGCTCTTGACTCACTGGAGATTATTACAAAAGAGATTATTTTGCAATGTGTTTCCAAGGGCTACTGGCCTCCTACCAGGTCTTGTGCACAGCCCGTTAAATGGCATTGCAGCAACATCAACGTGAGAAATATCTGCTTAGAGCACAACATTCACACGCTTGTTTGTACATCGAAAACTTTTTGGTCACTGTAATAATGCAGTAATTGTGTGGTGTCTGAATAATCAGAAAACGCACTTGATTTTGTTGGCCACCCAACAGAAATATCTACCTATGAGTGTGTGAGTGTAAAAACTGTGAAACTAATGTTTAAGGAATCACCAACAGTTTTTTTTTTTTATCTCATTAATATAATATACTCCAAAAACAATCAGTTTTTCCCAACAGGAGTACATGAAAAAACACACAATATATCCATTTTCTTCTTTTAACAGTGCAGAAGGTTCTTCGTCACACATGACTTGGGGGGGGTGGCTGCTGCCCCCATGTTTAGACAAGCCTCATCAAGGATGTATGCTTTCCTGGAAACTCTGTATTCCAGTGAGACTGTAACGCTGATTCACCAAGAGCAAAAACCCAAAGAAAATAGTTAAAGTCTGCTCTTGGCGACTGATGAAATATAGCAAGATGATAAGAGCAGACGAGTCATCCTCAGAGGAAACCGTCTGTTTGACAACATTATCTTATTAGAGGAGGCTTCAAATAAAGCCTCACAAAAATGTTTCTTTGTCTTATTCAGTTTTTACTTAGTAGTTTTTTTTTTTTTTTTTTTAACAGCTTATTGGAACTATAGAGCACCATTTTCACAATAATAAATAATACATTTCCCATTTACACTCGTGAAATAATACACAGAGAGAAAAACCTCACCATCTTGCCATCTAATTTCTTGACATTTTCATTGCCATTCTAACGCTGCTTTTTCCACTCAAATAATGAAGAAACGCTTTGTTTTTCCATGCAAAGTTACTTTTTGATCTAATGATTCATGAGATGGTTTTTTTAGATTGACTGAAAAACATACACACACAGTACTTATCTCTATCAGATGTTTCTTTAAACTCTAGTAATAGCAGGGTCTAACATAGGATGGCTCACTTTAAAAATAACAAAGGGCAGTAACAGGTGAAGCTGTCTAGATTTATTTGAAATTCCAAACAATGCTGATAAGTAATCATATCTAATATTTTCTCTTCCAAACAAACATGTTATATTTACAAGTATAAAATAGATCACTTCATGAACACCCCTCGTGCTTGTTTACAAGACTGTAGAATGCTTCATGAACTGAATACAGCCAAAATAATTTTTGTGGTGTCAGTCTAGCCTCAGAAAGTCTCTAAACACTAATTAGTGAATTCAGTTCACTCTAAGTGATTTAAGTCTGGAGAACAGCCATCAGTAATCGATTGAGCTCAACACACACAGTATGTGTGAGACTAATCAGTGAACTGTGAGGGAGGTTTAGCTGATGACAAGACTCGTCACCTCTCAGAGCTCCTGGACCTTTATGACAACCTGGGTGTCATAGATAGGGAATGCTGCAGGGTTCTGCAACCAGTGAATGGAGACTGAAAATGGTTTCTCGACAGCTGCTAAGTTGTTCTTGTTTGAAAATTGTATACAAATACCAAAGACATCCCTGTGTGTTTGTTGTGTCAGGTGTATAAATTGGTTGTTCTCTGAGTGAAGGAGGGAGTTGTCTGTCATCAGCTGTACACCATGTTTAAAGTGTCTATTGAGCTTTGAGGTATCACAACAAACAAATAAAAAACCATTGGTTGTTGTTGGGAGGTTGTGAGTTATCCGCATGTTTTAGTTTCAAGAGGACGAGACGCTGGTGGTGTGCAAGCAAAGGAGGATGCTGCAGTGATATAAATAGAGAGATAGACTATATATCTGTATCTATACAGATTATTGCTGCCCTATTCAAAAAGACACAAGACACAAAACCTCATTAAGTGCAATAAAATACAGCTTGTGATTTAATAACAGCAGTGTCTTATAGTTTCATGTAAGGATAAAGACAACAACATATCAGGTGGCAAAAACTTTAGGCTTGACTTGGAGACAACTATATAATTTCCTGTGGATGTAATAAATGTTTGAAGTCTAAGCAAGGTAAATAGTCAAGAGTACAGTGCTTGTTTTGGACAATTCAATGGCTGCAGGCTGTGAGGGAATTGCTAGGAAATTAAGTGATCCAATTATCCATTTGGTGGGTGTTTGTTTTTCAGTTGAAGTTCACACGCACCCATGTGCACAAACACATGGTCAAGCTTCCTGTTTTTTCTTGTCTAATAAAGCCTCCCAAAAAAAAAAAAAAAAAACTCCAAATGAACTTGAAATTCACCTCTCATATGCAAGTGCTATTCAAATCTTGTTCAAATATCAACACCACAGGCAAATGTGCTCTTGCTTTGGGCAGTCGATCTGATATCACAGTACATCACTGAACCATTGTTGTCTCAAGGCACATAAACATTTTTTTTTTTAATGACATAATAGGAGGGACTGAAAAATTCAAAATGCATAAAATATGTTCTATGTAAATTTTAACTCCCGTTAGTTGTTTTTTCACTGTTGCTTTATCACAGCATGCCTTCTACCCCTGAGGCTATGTGGCTTTGTTAATGGCTGTTCATTTGAATGCACACAGACTGCGCTCCACATAGCAGGGCATCAAGACGGACCTGAGTAGATTTCCCTCTGGCTCAGGATCTGATGTGATTCTGGCTACATTTCAAATCAAAAAGCTGCTGTATTTTGGGTTGGCTTTATCATTTATCATTTATTTATACACTGATGCTAAAAAAAAAAAAAAACTCCACAGATAAAAAGCAATGTAAATGTGCTCCTACTAACCCTGTTAACAGGGTCATTTAAATAGTCCTCTGTGATGTATAAGAATATCTAACCAAATTATCAACTGTTTTCTTTTAAGACATCTGTCTTTCAAACAAGACTTGATAACTACATTTAATAACATTAGATTAAAGATAAAGTCATTATGACTTAAAGATGCCTCTGTAAGCAGTATATGATACAAAGTTCCCTATTAGTACCAAAATAAATTAGAAGAAAAGCACATCTGTTAACTTCCACGTGGAGTCATTCACACTGAGGCCATTAGAGTGCGGCTATAAATAAAAGTGAGTTTCAAGGGTCAGGCGCAGTAAACTGATTCTTTCTCCGCCTCCATTGATAGTTTTTATGCTTTCTGAGCAGCACAAAATGAACATTAAGAAACAGGATGTGGGGGAGTTTAAATCCCTTAACATACAACCACCATCCCATCCTGAAGGGCCTTGTTCTTCCGCTGCTGCACAGGGGTCAGATTACCAAGTTTTATCCATGTTCTTTAGAACCGTGGAAGAACACTGATACTACATCAAGCAGTTTTATCCTGTTAACCACTGACCACAAATGGGGCCATTGTCACTGAATTGTTTTGAGGTGGTACAATGCCCAAGTTGACACTTCTGACTTCAGTCAGAATACGGCTGTGAGGGGGGAAAAAAAACAATCTGTCTGACCGTTCAAATGGTTTTGTGGAGAAGACTCAACAGGGACTGAGATGTGCTTAGAAAATTCCAGGGTTAAACAATCACCATCTGCTATTTTATCTTTTGTAAAATAAAAGAATGAAAAGTTGACAGAAATAAGGCTGAAATAGTAGCCTTTTGTGGTACATCAGCTCTTATTTTTTAAAGAGCAATAAAAAAAACCTGAACACTTTGAACAAAGAAAATATTCATAGCAGCAGCACAAGTGAGGTGAAACTGGAAAATAAAAAAGGAATTGATCTCAAGATGTATACAGCACTCTAGTTCACATTCAGAGGGAAAGATCTATTCTAAGGACTAGATGTCAAAACATGTCGGGGTTTGAAGCTAATAAATGGACCTTATTAAATGAATCATGCTTTTAAAAGATTGGTAATTCTTCCTGATTACAAAACTGCGACTCTGTTCAATAATTAGGGCTGGTTGTTTTACAGCAGTGTTCAGGCCTAAGTCATGCATTAAACAAAATTAACCCAAGAGTTTAGGAAAATACGGATGTGAGCTGAAGCCAACAGCAAGAACAAACAGAAAGCGAGAGGCAGAGAGGGAGAGAGAAGAAGAAGAAGAAGAAGAAGGGCACCGTTATGGTATTAATCAGAGATGATGGCTCAGAGTGGGAGAGACTTGTATACAAGTTCAAAGCAACCAGGCACTGGAAATGACAGAAACACTGAGTAGTGTTGTTGTTTCAGGGAATCCATGTTTGTATAACTACGGGCTTAAAGAATACAAGCGGCAGCATGATGCATGGCTGGTGAAAACAGGGACAGAGGGTGAAGGGTTCGATAGAAAGATGTTTTGTTTTCAACTAGAGCTGCAACAATTAACGATTAGCTGCCAACTATGTAATTAAAAGTCTTAACTATTTTGATAATGGATTAATTATTTTAGAAAGAAATGTCCAAATTCTCTGTCAGCTTCTCAAATGTGAATATTTTTAATTTAGTCCTTTGTAATATAATAATAGCATATCCTGTGGACAAAACAAGACTTTAAAAAAAAATGTTCCCTTAGGAAAATGGTGATTTGTCATTTTCTGACATTTAAAGATTGATTGAGAAAACAATCAACAGATTGAATAATGAAAATAATTGTTAGCTGCAGCTGTATTTTCAACTTGCAGAATGAAAATGTTCGGATGGGGGGTGTTTACTGACAGCCTGGTGATATCAGTGTTTTGGATTTAAATTAGTGGCAGGGTGTGTTTACTATGTACTACTGGTTGCTCCTATCCACATACTTCTATCACATCATTACACAGCTAAGTAGTGCAGGTTTTGGCTTTGAGTAGAGAGAATGGTTAGCAACATAACACAATTAAAATAGCAATTTTAGCTACTATTATAATAAACATCACTTGTATTGACTCAGACCGGATAATCAAACATTGAAACTAATGTCGCTCCAAAGACATTTGTTTGACATTTGTTTACTGCTTGCGACAATGTTGTCTCGGGTTTCCATGGTCACAGCGAGCAAGTTGCACGTTTACACGAGTAGCAGCTGCCTTCTCTCTTTGCCACTGCTGCTCCCACCAACAGTTGTGTTTACATGAGAAATGATGGAGGCAGGGGCAGAAACCGCCCGCTGTCTGAAAGTATGTTTTGTTGTAGTAAAGGTAACTCTGGATCTCCTCCGCTTAGCAAAGATTATCAGGCCAAACATAAAGACATTTTGATGTTTGCCCTGAGTCCTAAATCCCCGTTCCGCATAGCAGTATGTCTGCAGCATCTCCTAAATTATACTTGTGAGCTTTTAACAAACCTATGGAGCAGTCTGTGTATGCGCTGCAGCTTCAGGGATCTTAACCACTGAAAGAAGAGGAGGATTGCAGTACCTGTACTTCGTAGCTGAAAGCCACTAATGGTGATGTTGTATAAAGTCATATCAAAGTATTTAAACTTTTAAAGCGTGTGAGTGACAGTGAACACAGGTGCTGCCATTCCTTTTGAATTAACAAGACTGCTCTGGTGGTTAGATCCGAACGCAAACGAGCTGACGTCAAACAGCTCTTTTAAACGTTTGCCATTTTTATTTTAGGGACAACAAACGGGAAAGAGAAGCATGCGCCGGGGAGAACACAAGAGGAGTGGGGTGAGAAATGCAAAGAAGGCAGACATGAAGTGAGGATAAGAGAAACGGGGACAGCAGGGGAGAAAGAAGCAGCAAGACGAGGAAGAACACCTGACGCAATAGGTGAGAGCACTCAAAATCTTTTTCAGCTCAACTTGAGGAACCCTCACACAGGGCTCCAAGCCATTGACACGGTGGAAAATTACACCACAGTTTTGTCCAAGCGGTTGGTGGGACATAAAGACACTAAACAGTGTGTTGTCAGCAGGTACAAAGGACAGCTGGTTTCATCTTTTTTTTGGAGACAAGGATCTGGCAAGAACATACTGTAGTGCTATAAATGTGTACTTTCGGAGCCCCCTCAGCCTCACACTAAGGGTTACTTTCATTCAGTGGAAATGGCAGGACATGAGGTGAGATGCTACAGTTTAATTCCCTTCAGCTTATCTCCTTAATCTATTTTCATTAAAACATTATATTAGGTCTGGTTCCATCCCTGTTACTCTTCGAGTCATCAAACTCTGATTATGGCTCCTGTGTTGACAAGCTGATTGATAGCCTGAGCAGGGGGGCAGTGAAAATTATCATCCTGTATTCACAGACCAAATCACCGGCATTGTAATTAGCAGTTAGCGTCCATGCCACGTGCACATACTGTATCTTTTCTTTTATGCAGACCAGACTTAATTAGACAGCTTCAACATCAGAATACAGATTAATGTAGCATCTAAAGTGCTACAATAAAGGCCTCGCTCATTTTCGCAGCCAGCTCTCATTTCAGTAGCCTACTTACCACAGACGTGAGAAGGCACTTATAAGGATTCACTGTCAGTCGCGTCCAAGAGTGTTTCAGGACACAAATTATTACACACACACACACATACAGTAGTTCTATGCATATACGCAACATGATTAAGAGTCTACATCTGCTCTAACAACAGTGATGCTGTACTTAGGAACAGTTTAACATATTGAAGTTTTAGCAGGTATAATCTTTCTATGGTGTGGTAGTATGCTCACATTTGCCAATTAGTACTGAACACAAAGTGCATCTGTCACTTATGGGAATGTCATTAGTTTTGCAAGAATGTCATCATAAACCAAAGTATTGGATGAAGTACATTTTGACCTGATGATGGCACTAGATAAAAGTTAGGGGATAACCACTATATCCATTTTTTTGAGATTGTTTAAAGAGCACATGCTTTGTCTTTAATTTTCTCTCTAAACTCTTTCAAAATACCCAAGTTAATGTGAGATGAGATGAGATAATTATGATACATGTATACCTACTGTATATGTATGTGAATGTGTGTACACTAACACACATACACACACAAAGGCAGCTTATAACAGTGATTTGAACATTGGGTTGAAAGGATTTGGTGGAGACAATCAAAGTTCAAAAAGAGATCAAAGAGATGAATTTTAACTCAGGAGACTCAATAAAAAGTCTCCAGTGAGAGAATAGAAATTTAAAGTAAAACCTTTATCTAAAGGTCCTGCAAAGCTTGATTCAAAAGACATTGATTGATGAAACAGGCCTTTCTCAGTTTATTCAAGCTTCTTTAAGTTAACTATAAGAGCCAAAAACACTCCTTCAAGGTCTGACATCGTCACTGCCCTCACGTAACAATCTTGTATAAAGCCAGTGTTGTACATGTTACTGGACGCTTTTGATCAATTCTAACATTTTCTTTATTTTTGCAGCTATTGTGTACAGTATATATATGTGTGTGTGTGTGTGAGAGAGAAGGTGCTAGTCTAGGGGTGAAGGGAGGGATTTGTCTGTCACTGTAGCAGAACCTCAACAAGCACAGAGCTTATCCAGTCACAGCACACTGTCAGCGTTACTCCAAATGTATAGCCACCACCCCACACACATACTCACACACATGCTCACAGCTACAAATATACAATACAGCACAATTAATACCTATAGTCAAAGCAAAGAATGGAGTTTGCATAATATCCGGTTCTTATGTTGGATGTGAGCTCTTGGTAACTGTCTCTGCTTTTCTTTCCTCCTCCTCTGCTCTACCTAAGTCACATACACACACACACACACACACACACACTGCTTTCATGGTCTTTCCAGATGAGGAACTCTCAAAAGCGGGGTTAGCAACAAAGGGGATAAAGGCTCAGGGATCATTCACAAATTACTCATTAATTCTCTCTCTAAGGTGTATTCATGTATTCACCAGCCTCTGTAGAGTGAAAATGTGGATCAATTCTCAGTCTAGGGTTCAGAAATGGGGGGAAAAAAACAAAAAAAACAAAGGCCATCTCACACTAATCAGAGCAGAGGAAGAGACAAAGAGATTGAGATGGAATCAAAGGCTGATAATATAAAAAAATGTTGAATGAATATGAGGTGAGATGGACGGAGAATAACAGAGGAATGAAACAGTAGGGGAAAAGAAGACAATCAAGTGTGGAAAGATGCTGACAAGAGAACAGATTGAGGTCAAAGTCAGTAAAATGTGAGGAGGAGTGATAGAAGCAAACGTGCACGTCTCCAGTCACGTATTTGAGTATTTTGTATTGGTAACTTGTACCAGCGTGTGTGTGTGTGTGTGTGTGAGAGAGAGAGAGAGAGAGAGAGAGAAAGTGACAAAGGGAACAACTTGGAGGCAAAGAGGACAAATGAGAAAAGACACACACACACACACACACCAGAGGGGAGAGTATTTTCACCTGGTGTTCAAGGCAGATGGTGCACCGCTCAGCGTAGGTGAGATTATTTGTCTGCAACATACGTGTACGCACTATTTGCACATAAATGACTCATTATCTGAAGTTATAGCGTTCTTGATATAAGTATTTCAAATTAGCAAAGGCTATTATATAAGCAACAGCTGGATATTTACCCACCTCCTAAAAGAAATCAGTAAGCTACCTGAATTTGGTGTGGTGAATGGGAAACTGCATTTCCTACTTGCATTTCCCCCTCTTTTCACTGCTTCTGATATATAATAATAAAATGCGATAACAAAAAAATCTATTTTCAATGCTGATTTATGGAGGCTTTGCAAACCAGTTAATTCACTGTTACGTTCTCAGCTTTAAACTGGAAATCAAATCACAAAATGCCAAGAAGTATAAATATTTTCTGCGGGATCTTTTACAATAATTGAATTTTCATGCCTGAATATTGCATCAACAATGCTTTCAGTCAAGTGAAGAAAAACAATTACACACACACACACACGTGCTGTTGCCAAAGGTGTAAGTATATTAATCCATATCGCTCTGTGACATTTGAGGCAGCAACAACACAGAAATGTCATCACACGTATTTCATTTAATAAGGTGCAACTTTGTCAGTCTGGTTTCTCTGCACTTGCTGCTATTTCATTATACAGAGGCAGATTTCAGCAGTGACCACATGTAAGTGGACAGATACAGGCCTACCACCTGATCCTGAAAGTTTGTGTGTGTGTGTGAGATAACAAGGGAGAGTGTTTAAATGTCATTCCAATTACCGACCCCTCACCTTTTCCCCTGACGACTCCTTAATAAACCTCCACTGAGAGTCTCATTAGAGTTATCATGAGAGTAGATAGCCTCGAAGAGGGCTTGCTATATGCGAGTCAATCTCGTGATTCTAATGGCATTGTGTGCCAAGTTGCATTAGTGAGTACACGTACACACACACAGTCGTCTTCTTATATTCGATTTTATCCCTAGTAGTTGAAATTGAGTTCCCTGTGATGCCTTTACAGCAGAGAGGGTGATTCTAAGGCTCAGCAGTGGTTTAAGGTTCATTATTACCCTACAAATGACAGCTGTACGACGCTGCAAAGATATAATTTGCAGCAGTTGTTACAGTTGGCTACATGCTGTATTCTTTGGGGCCCATCAAACCAAAATTTGTGAGTCTCAATTTGCTCTTTTTTTTCCCCCAAGATGCTACCGTTTGACAGCAACAGCAGCAACAGTTTGAAGTCTGCATTAGTTAAGTTGCCAGGCAACAATCTAGTGCAATGGGTTTGTGCGCTCACATTTCTGTAACCCAATGCATTTTCTATTTTCACATCACCTTATTAATATGCGAATATATCATAATAATTACTATGATGGGCAGATAGTTAATAAACAGCGGCAGCAGTGGTTGTAACCGTAGAGGCAATAGTAGTAACACAGGATAGTCCCTCTAATTTGCTTTACATATCGTGTCCTTTCACACGTATGACATTGAGTCACACTCAGGTGCCCCTATTGATTACATCTCTAAGCTCTGCTCAAGATGAGAGAGGAGCCATCTCCCTTTACTCTGCCTCAATGACCAGCGAGCATACTCTGTAGACTCCAGCTATTATAGCACAGTGAGAGGATGAGTCCTTTAAACTGGACCAGATGTCAAAATATCAAAGAGACATTTTGTCTCTTGCAGCCTTTTGCCAGCTGAGTCCTGAGTCAGTTTATTTCGGGCTAGTTAGCTGGTGGTTGGTTATTTTAGGTGATTAGCACAGGCTGAAGACATTTCATACTAGGACTGATAAATAATGAATGTTGAGGAGCTCTAAAGATGTATTTTCATGTCAGGATTTAAGGTAGAGTACAGACAGGTGATAAGGTGCTAGTTGAAGCTAAGATATAACCGGATAAAATATGGCATGAAATGAAATGTAAACACCTGTGCTTCTCATTTCTCAGTGCTGTTTGTATTTATTATTTCATCAGAGTTTGATGCTTTCACACACAGTTGAGTGTCATATCGTAGTATCGAGCCTCAGTGGGTAAACATTTGTATTCATGGTTATGCATATCTCTGAAAAAAATGACTGTCAGAAGTGGTTCAGCATAACCCTCAAAGACAACAATTGATCTTCTTGAAGGCATCTGTCAGAATAGTATGTTTTCCTTACCTAACACTACGTCAAATAGAATGATTGAGACTGTTGTGAAAATGTAAAATCCTGGGTGTATTCTCACATCCCTGAACACCTTGACCCTGAATAAAATGGTCTACAGAGCATCAATGGTTGCATTGAATTGGGCAGCCTGTCAAAGAAACTGTCAATGTACTGTGAGCACTCGGGGTTTAGAAGTGTTTCATACTGTTTTCATACTGTAACATTGCCGCTCTCTTTTACTTTTCTCCCTGTTCTCCCTGTATACTTAATAAAACCACTGCAATATACAGTGAGGGCAGACAGCTATTCTCTCTGAAAGATAAAAAATAGAAACAAATACATTATTCAGAATCACACACCACATATACAGAACATGCATCCTCCTAGATAGACTTTCTTTGTTCTTTGGGTATTCTTGTTTCACACTCAGGGTGAAAGATACAAGACAAAGTAGGAATCGTAAGTCAATATTCTAATTTGTTCATAGAGACCTAATATATCATGTTATTATAATAAAGCTGTCCAACAGAAGAAACCTCTTCAGTTAAGCGTTCAGTTAAGCGTGTTCATCCAAGAAGCCTGGATTTTTAGTCTAACCTTAACACCAAACTATTACCCAACCCTGTGAGCTCTATATGGGTACCCAACCATCTCAAAGTTTATATCTAAACATAACTAGAACTGAAAAGATAAGTCAACAAGTCATTTCCAGGGATCATTATGTAATTTTTCTATCAATAGTTGTCTCTCAATCAAAACTATAACAACAGACATTGAGTTTGATGACATTGTGAAGTAGCGTGGCATCATGCAAGTTGTTGTTAAACACCCGCCATTTCCATACAGTTTCTCTCAGGCAGCTCTCTTCTCTCTGCAGTCAGCCTTTCCAGTTAGGATTCCTTCAGTATTCATCATTCAGGAGGTTTTTACCAGGAGCTGAATTATCCAGACATCCTTCATCCGGGTAAAAATAAATAAATAAATGAAAAGCCAATTATGACAGAGCTTCTGGTGCAAACAGACGATTACCTTGAATAAATTTTACGATTTTTTCTGAGTTTGAACATTGTTGGAAACATTTGGGATAATGTAAGTACACAACTCAAATAAATATATAATGTAGGTCTAGTTGCTTTTAGACATAATGTGGAAGTTAAGTTACATATACTTTTAAGCCAAAATGCCCTTAATTCTCTGGTTCAAACTTCTCAGATGTGAATATGTGCAGGTTTCTTAGTATTTTACGATTATAGAATTAATATTTTGGGGTTTTGAATTATTAGTCAGACAAAATATGATATTTAAGTATGTTAAGTTTTGTTCTGGGAAACATTTCTCTGGACATTTTTCACAATTTCTTTACATTTTAGAATAATTAATCAATCAATCGAGAAAATAATTGGCAGATTGATGAATAATGAAAATTATCATTACATGGGACTCTAACCATAACCGCTGTGAGATCCTTAATTTTACTTTAGTTGAACTTCGGATATGAGCTCATTTTTGTTAACAACACAAAAAAAGTGTTTTTTTTAACGCTCCCCAGCTGACAGGTGGAATAATCACAATTTTATTACAAACTAGACTAAACTGATTATGTACACTTTGAAGGTTTGCATTTGAACCCAGTGTTTTGGTGTGTTTATGCCATCTAAACAAATCACTGAATCTCTATTCCCAAAGCTCAGGATTTGGTGGCAGCGTTTAAAACAAGCTCAGTGTTAACATCCACTGTCTCCTATTGCAACATGTTCCTCGAGGACAGGTGTAATCGGAGCTACATATATTTATTAGCACACAACAGTTTCATTAGATTAAGTTGAATGATGACTGTGAGGGAAATTGTGGGCGGTTTACTGTCGAGGAAATACTTGATAGTAATTGAATGTGATTATACTAGTTATTATCGTCATTAGCCACCTGTACGGGTGTTCATGAGTGACACTGCTAAGCAAAAACCTATCTCATCTCCATGGAAACATGAGCTTTTGTCTCAGTTGCAATCAGTATTTTAAAGAGGACTGATGCCATTTACAGCCCAGTGAATCCAATCAAAATACAACAAAAATTCATTAAGGCAGCTACCGCCATGCGGACGGCCTCATCACAGCAGCAGCAAGCCGGTGTCACAATCCATTCTGTTTCTGCAGCTCCTCTTTTGTCTGATCTTTAATTATCAGGTGCATCTGCAACAAAAGATAACCACTCTGAGTTTGTTAAAACACAGAGGCTATCAGTCCAGTCTTTCCCTGGAGAAGCAAATGTTTGAATATTTTTATTTTAACTGAAAGCAATGATGTAACACACTATCATTGTTATTTCATCTTAATATTTGTGTAGTTTACTTGAGCCTTGTTTGGTTACATGATGCATGACAAAGAGTGTCAGCCTCATAGTTTAAAAAAGCATTAATGATTAATCTGCCAAGTCTCAATAAGAAACGACACTACAACCTGAATAATGAACACTTGATTTGTCAGGAAAATGATGCACAATGTTGAGCTGACGAAGCTGCGTGTTTGACATGGTGCGGTGCAGTCCTGTCAGCATGGATTAAAAAGCTACAGAGTGCAATGGTGCATTCACAGACCTGGGGACAAAGTCATCAAACCTTAGGCTAATGCTTTTAACATTTGTTTTTTATGCAAAACAAGTCAAGGACAGGGACAGTTTGAGTGTTAAGTGCAGGCAAGGGACTCAAAGCAAAGAAACAAATGTGAGGTGAATAAAAAGTGGAACAGAAGAGAGTTAGGTGTAACAAGAGAAGGATGGTGTGTTAATTGGAGATAAATTATGTTAAGATTAAAGTAGGGATATGAGAATATACAATTATTGACCAAACATTTGATATTAGTGGCATAAGAACAATGTTGAATTTAAGCTCTTTTTCCAATTATGCTACAGTTCTTTCCCCTATCACTGTGTGAGAGGAAATCACAGAGCCCCTCAACAATTATTTCTTTTTCAGATTTGTATCTTTCTTTTCTTTCTGTTGCGCTCAAGAGGAACCTATTCATCACGTCAGTGACACTTGCTCATTGGTGACCCTGCGTGACGAGTCACCTCTGCTACAATCATTTTCTCACAACCTCTGTCACAGAAAGAGATTAAAATCAAACTCACCGTCTAAAGACCAGTGTTCACTTACAAAACACTGAATTTTAGACTATTGCCTCAGCATCTAGATGTTTATGCCCCCGACTTTTTTGTAAAAAAAACCCCCAAAAACTGCACCTTTTTGTTTATCCTGTTTCCACCCACAATGGTTGGATTAAAGAAGGACACAGCGGTGCAATAATGGTAGAAGCTTTTCTCATAACATTCATCAGTTGTTCATTAAAGATATAATCTACAGTACTTCCCCACACTCCATGCTTTCATCTCAGCTCTCTGTCGGCGGTTTGCACAGTGTTTTGCATTTGTTTGCATTATGACGGTTACATGTTAGGCTCTTTACATATCTGACTTCTCTCTGTAGTTTACAGATAAGGGTAACAAACGATGTCCTTTCTTGCACCAGTGATGTGAAACGCTGCAACTACAGTATAGCTGAAGCAAGACAGTTCATAAAGTCAACTTTCTAATTGTAATTCACTGTTCTGAACTGTGGTCACTTCTGTGTGTTGACTAACAGAGCCAACATGCTTATGCCTTAATTTACTGTAGTTCTGGACCCCGTCGCCTTCGAACTCCCGCTATCATTTCAGGCCCTAATCTAGAATTCATTTATTAGACAATACTTCAATTAACCTAAAGATACCTTGAAGAATTGAGGCAGTAACAGTGTGAACAAGATTAAGGGTCCACAGCTATTCTAGCAGCAGCTTTACTTCAGCACAGTGGTGCTTTGAGCTAAATGCTAATGTCAGCGTGCTAACATGCACACAATGACAATGCTAATATGCTGATGTTCGACAGCTATAACTTTTACCATGTTAAGCAACTTATGTTGGTGTCTTAGCATGCTATCATTTTCTAATAATTACAGGAATGTAATGCGTTTAGCAGGTACTTGATCATAAACCGACAAATTACACTTTTGACATGTTGATGGTACAAGTGGAAAAGTCATAATTCATCAAAATCATTACACTTCCTCTTGAAGATGATGAGAACATGAATATTGAAACAGATTTGATGATAATCCATCATTTCACTCGCAAGAGGAAAAGTCAAGAGATCACCAAAGTCATTAATTCATTTAGTACCACGCCAGTTTTATTAATCTAGATATACAATGGGGTTCAAAAGTCTGACACCACAAGTAAAGATACTTCAGCTTAAGTGAAAAGCTAAATCTTTGAAAAATGCCTTTGAATTTCAGAATATCTTAGTATTTGGTATGTCCCCCTTTTGCTTTAAGCGCTCGAGCTCACAAAGACGTCACAAGTTTGTGCAAAACCTGATGACCCATCTTATCCCTGCATCATTTAACAGCGTCCCAAAGAGCTTTTTGTGATGTCACACTATGCTTGGCTTTTCTGTCTTCAAGTGGCCCCATGATTGTTCAATGGGGTTGAGGTCAGGTGGCTGTGGAGGAAAGTCCATGACATTCGGGACTCCTACTTGATTTTCTTTGGTCTTCAAGTAGTTCTTGTAAAATCTTGAGGTGTGTTTGGGGTCAATATCCTGCTTCTCCACAAATATATCTGAAGAATAGAGTGGCAATTCCGTTTGCTTTAGGGTGTCCAACTCCAGAGTAAGCCCCAGATTTGAATATTCCCACCATGTTTCACTGTCAGTTTGCTACGCTGATCATTCTCTCTCCTGTTTGTCTCCTTTACATACACCCTTCTGTTACTTCCATAAATCTCAATATTTGATTCATCAGTAAATAAGACTTTTGAAATGCTGGTATTTATTAGCTCACCCCAAGTGAAACAGCCTTCTTTTGACAGTATGTTTACTCATTGGAGTCTTGAATTCTTTATTTAGCAAATTCTGTATCTGTCAGTAAATTGATTTTCTATCTCTCGGGGGAACTAAGCTTGATGTATTGATCTACTGATATTGTGGTCACTGTTGGTCTGCCTGATCGAGCGTTGGATACAAAGCAAGGCGTTTTAGATTTCCATGCACTGCCCTCTTAGAAACCTTTAGTCTAGCCATGATTTGACCCTGAGAAAGACCCTCTTTGCCTGGAATAACAATTTGACTCCTAACACTTGCACTTGAGACACAAGCATATTTATAACAGGTGAACACTGGCTGCAAGTTGAGTTACTTGAACGAGCCTCTGATGAGTAGATCAAATCCCTCTGATGTCACCTGAACACTTGCTTCAATGAAAAGGATACAACTCAAGCAAATCTGACCTTTTGTACGGAGTTAAGTTGGTCAGTGCTATAAATTTGCTTAAATATGACTGCTGACTTTAAATATTTCTTTGTCATTTTAGATGTCATAATACTTATTGTGTTTTTAAATGTTTCTGAATCGTCAAACTCTGATTATTTCTAGGTTTATGTGAAAATATTATATATTTCCAACCACACTGTACAGTTATACTTTTAAATCAAAATGTTCGTCATAGCTCTTAAACCCCCCACAAAGGTTTTTTGAATTCAGACCCAATGACTCGCTAAACATCAGATGATGACAGAAAGCAGCCATAACATTTCTGCTGGCATCCAAACAGACACTGCCTGTGGAGTCCTTTCAGATATGCCAAATCCTATCTGCCTGAGCTTGAACAGAGCAATGTGCAGAATACACTTCTTTAGAAATATAGATTTATGGTGTTATATATACATTTATTTTATTTTTTTAAAAGTTGATGGCTCGTTATTTTAGTTGTACTGTTCAGACCTGTTCTTAAGGCTATAATATGTAAAATTATGTACAAAAACCATTAAAGCTACGTTATATATTTTGTTGGAGTTCATAAAACTTAAGGTAACTGTTTTAATTTGGTCACATCCCCTTCAGCGTCAGCGTTGTGGTAGTCCACTAGACGCTGTCATGAAGTGACTTTTAATCCAGTTTTAAACCACATTTTTACAGTATACCTTTTAGATCTTGGCCATTTTTAATCATCTTATACCCAGATGAAAGATTTTAGTCACCACAGGTTGCAACAAACTCAGCAAATGCCAGATAATTAGGCTCCTGGTAAAAGCCTGAACACTGAAGGAATCCTTACTGTGAGAAGCTGACTGCAGACCGCTGTCTGTCTGAGACAAAATGTACCTGTTGTTTACAATAAAGACAACAACTCCCATGGTCCCGCGCTAATTCACAACGTCATCAATCTCCACCTTTCCTTATTGTGTTGATGGAGAGACCCCTGGCAGTGGAACATTACATTTTGTGCATTTAACGATGTTTGACTGAATGGAGCATCCAGGAAATGTCTTGCCAACCTAATAATCAGAATAGGTGGCCGGCATGAAACGATAGGAGCAACAATCAATATCAGCATTCTTCCTAGAAAATATTAACCTTTAAATGTCACTGTTTATATATCAAAATCCAAGCTTACTCTGTTTCTTGGCTTTTATTTTTCTACCACATTACAGTATGTCAGTCAAGTGTAAATTGTTTTAGAGAGGAAATCAGCAATCAAATCAGCAATAGTCTATTAATGTATGTATACATACATACATATATGTATGTATATATATATATATATATATATATATATATATATATATATGATACTTCATTATATTTTGCAGCCATTGACTGAAGTAATTTTCCTTGAGGTCAAATCTAATAGGCTCTCTGAACATTTTATTGCAGTATCACTAGTCACAAATCATGTTGCAAAAATGCCCTTTCACAAATCCCATCGGTGCCAGAGTGAACATTGTGTTGTTGTTCCTGTCATCAGAGTTTTCACACTCAGTATCGCCAACCCGCATTAAAAAAAAAAGAAGAAGAAAAGAAAAGAAAAGCCACATACTGAAACAATACTGGTAATAAAAAACAGAGAGTGAAACGCTGCATCATTCATAATAAAATCAGTGAGATGCAAGTGAATCACACAGCAGCACAAAACGTTATAGTCTTGAGTTTTAGTTCATCAGAAACTCACCAATAATGCCTTTTTTAAATTTCTTTCCATGGTTGTCATGATGATGCTTTTAAAGCTCTCAAGATACTGCCCTACAAGTTCAATTATGTTAGATTTTTATTTTTAAAAGCTGTAATTATATAAGTAATTTTAGACTAATTTGAATGGATTTGTGCCTCCACAGGATGGACACTGTACCTCTGTGCATGTGTGCTTTTACCTTCCATGACATAGACCAGTGAGCCTACATCGCCCTCCTTAATTATACAGCTGTCTTTTCCGTACTCCACAGGGTACATGCAGTCCACAATCTCTTGGATCTGCGACAGCTCCAGGTTCTTCATGAAGTCATTGTCCAAGATGGCCTCTTTGATCAGATCCTTCGACCTTGGAGACAAGGTGAAATAAAATGAGATATCAGTTCTGTACAAACACAAATCCATATGTCATAGGTGCTTCTTGATTGTAGGAAAACAATAGAGTGAAATTAGCAACAAGAGTCTAAATGTATCATACGCAAACCTCAACCAAAAATCTTGGCTTGGATGAGAATATTCTCTAAAATCCAGTAAAGGAACTTGACCAGTTCAGCAGGCAGATATGCTGCTTATTTTTAAAGCAATTAAAGTTTCGTGCATGCTACACAGTAGCTTTTCAAAACACATATTCTCATTTCAAAAACGTCAAGGTGAAACCTTTTTATTCCTTCTAAATGCTGGGACAAGTCAATAAATATCTCATACCGAAATTCAAACAATCTGTTTCCATTCAGGCCTGCACTTCTAAAAGCCAAATCAGCCTTCAGACTGCAGAGTCATTAGGGCATTCAACAGGTAAATATTTTCTGCAATGACTATGCATGGGAAAGAATGTAATTAACTGTAACGCTAATGTGCAGTCGTCAAGGTACCGCTGGGTGTGCATGTGAAAAAGCACTTTATCAGATGGGTTAAAAGGAAAAGCAGACAAGTGTGATTAGACATTATGAAAGGGGACATAAAGTGTAGTCATCAGTTAAATCAAGGAGTACACATTAGATGCTGCCGATGGACCTTCGAGGGCGGAGAGATAATTGTTTGTAAAAGGTGTTCATGTGTTGTACAACAGGTGAACGAAGGCCAGATACAGTTTGAAACCGCCAAGGCAAACATCGGTCTGATCCCTTCAGAAACAAAGAAGTGTCAAGATGCGAGAGAGAAGTTTGAGGCAGACCAGACCCTCAACAGTGAGTTATTCGTTGAAACATGTCATCATCATCTGACTTCCTCGGCTGAGTGCTGCACGGCTGATTGAATGAGGTTAATAGTATGTATCAGGGTTAATCCAACACGGATTCCCCCTCCTCCTGAGAAGTGACGCTTTTATAACTTAATTCATAAAAATGACAGAAGGCACTCCCCATCTCCTGCTGGATTTAAAGTCACTGGTGAACTACCTCTTACATTTTTTGTGCTCAGTGCCCTTTTCAGGAACAGATTTTCAAGGTTGTATTCATTGTTGACGCTGATCTCCTGAGGAGCTTATAGCTAAAAGGGCAAATAACTGAAGCCTGAAGCATAGTCCTACACAAACCACACGACTACACAAACCAAACTTCAAGCACAGAAACTGAACACTATGCACAAGTCTGTGTTTTTAAAAGACCAAATACTACGAACTCACCCACATATTTATCAGTATGAGGTCATGTTTAATAGAGCTTATATTTTTTAACATAACACAAATGTTTCTCATTAATATCTTAAGACATAACACCAAATCTGTTAAGAAAACATGTTGCCCCTTCAGATTAAAAAAAAACATTATGAAAATTGCGCAAGACGCCAAACTCCATTGAACAGCAGCCATCTACAGCTACGAATTTCAAAAGCATCTTTTCTACACCATCACCTGAATGATTAGTTTTTGTTTGAGTCTCAAAACAAACGCTAAATGATCACTAATGTACTTCTTGTATTCAACAGCTGACTGAATTTTCAATTTGGGTTTCATGGTCTGTGGATCCCCAGACAGCTCTGCTTTTACTCTCCGACTGAAATTGAATTGAAGCTAGGACAGTGCCATTAGCTTCTCCAACAGAGCAACCGCGATGATGTCGAAGTTCCTCATTAGATTAAGATTTTTGACTCTTGGCTTTTTGCCGCTGAGAGTCAGAGCAAGCCGGTGTTGGGAATTGAAAAGAGGATATTGAGGTGTTGCACCTATTTTTGAATTCCTGCCTCTCACTACGTGTTCAGATGTGCTTCTCAAGCCCTTTTTCAGCAGTGACTACACATGGAGATGATTTGGATTTCATCTTGGCAGCTGTCGTTAGGTAGTCGATCTTAATAAAGATGTGAAGGTGTGAACCGTTTTTTTTGGCCTGTGATGATCCTTATGGTCCTTATTAAGATGGTGAAATAGGCTTGATTTTTTGCAAAGTTAGCAGAACTAAACAACCAGGGACCAACTGAAAATCTCTTATTTTCCCGAAAACCAAGTGGAAATTTGCCTCATTGACCCTGTTCCTGTTACAATTACACCCCGGAGATTTCTGGCCTTTCCCACTCTGATGGGACCCCCCCGACTGGAGCCTCCGATAGCAACGTTGAGCAACGTCTTGTCCACTTCAGCCAACCAGACCCTTATAAAAACATTAGCCTTCCTCTCTTTTGTGAGGATGATCTATTTGCCTACATCCACTAGTGAAGTTTGGAGCTCAGCAAGTTCAGCCTTCCTTAAAAGGAGAAAATATGCTCTTTTAGGGGGAAAAAAGAAGAGGGGTGGCAGAAAAGTGGGAGAGGCTAACATGAATAAGAGGCAGATGGAGGGAGAGGGATGGATAGCGTATGTGTAAGGAACGTTCTAAGGGTCTTGTAAAGAAGATAAAGTGGGCATGAGTGAAAGAAAAATATAAATATTTAGCCAACAGGCATTATCACTACACTTCAAAAACCGTAAGAAAATGAAAATATAATGGAGCTGTTTCTATCCCAGGGCCTTTGCGTATTTTCTAGAAAGAAAGAAATAAACTGTCTGTATTCTCAAATGAGCATTAAAAAAAAAACTTAAATTACAAGAGTCAGACAAAAAAACAAATACCAGTAAATAATAATGAATTGCTCTCTCTAGAGAAAAACATGAACTTATGCAACTTGCTCAAGCAAAAATTGTCCAAACTAATTGAATAATGATAGTATAACTGAACTAATCAAGAGAACAGCGCCCAAACATGCTCAAGTCATTTGCATTCAACGGTCTGTCTGCTCTGCAATCGTGTTTTTTTTTTTTTAAAGGCCTCGCTTATAAGAATAGAGACACTGAATAAAAAGTCATTCAGATGAAGGGTGTGACAACACTCAGCAGAAAATTGAGGCTGTAGCTGGGAGACTTCTGATTAGAGTTCAAACAACCACTTGGTAAGATGAAATATTTTCTATTTCATCAAGAGATTTCCTTTCGATTTCCAAATCATGCAAAGCCGCTATCATGCCTAATTTTTTTTTATTTTTTTTATCAGGCTGTCGAATCTCAATCTGCCATCTGTCCATCAAATCATCCATAACTAAAGTTTTTTTTTTGTTTGTTTGTTGTATTATTTATTTTTTTTTGCAGATGTCTGATAATGAGAAACTTCCCGTTAGGATTCCACTAAAAGCCTCTTTGGGAAATCCTTTAATGGCAACAGACATATACAGTAAAAGGTTTAGGATGAAGGATAATTATCATAATGAAATGGCTACTCTAGTGTCTTGTCCTTGTCTGACATCCCAAGCTCAGAGTCCAGGGTCTCACATTTATTTACAACAGCGAGACAAAGAAAACAAACACACAAGAAAAGAGTCGGCTTTTTGTGTGTTTTCCACACAGCGGACATGTATAACAAAGACTAATGACCTGGTCCTGCTCAAATAAATAACTCCCTTCATTTCTGATTCCTCTTTAATGGAATCTCCGTAGCTTCGTTTGTTTGCATGTCGAGACCATAATGACGGCCATATGATATGTGATCTACCTATATGTACCAACCAGTAGCCATCATTTAAATTCAAACATCTCAATGCTTATGTTAAATGTCCATTGTCTGCATTTCAATGCTGGATTTTTGTTTAGAATCTGTATTGATTATGTTCACTTTTCAGTGTGTTTGCAGGATGGGGAGGAGGAGGGGGGACTATTGATTCATAATAACGTGACCTTTAAGTTCAAACCCAACAGAGAGCTGTTCTAATGCCAGCTTCAGTTTAAGAGACTGACCTCATGTTGCAAAACCAAGTTGAGCAGGAAAGAGGTGATTGTTTGAGTGATTAGCTCGAGACGGATCATAAAGTAAACATGCTCAGAGAGCCTGTATAAAATAATACTACAGCTTGTAAAATAAGTAAAGGTACATTACACAGAGCTTTATGAGAGATGCCACCACCAGCTCTCATAAACCTATAATTATCTGTGACTGGATAACGTTTCATTTCTCTCTCATCTGCCAGTGATTGGACTATCAGGCTGCTGCTGGACATCTGATCATCTTATTGATAACTGTCACCATTGTTTCCTGATCATTTTTTTCTAATTTTCCTATCTGTGTGTGTGTGTGTGTGTGTGTGTGTGTGTGTGTGTGTGTGTGTGTGTGTGTGTGTGTGTGTGTGTGTGTGTGTTATAGAGCAATCCCTCACCCTTATCTGCTACAGGTACAGTACCTGCTGCGCCACAACTAACATTACGCACAGGAATCAGAAAGGTGACTGAGGGTGAATAAAATCACACTTGAGTGCAGTAGCCAATGTCAAATGTCGTTATTAAAAGTGAATAGTGTGCGATTATAATCTGGACACCTACTGTGGGCTTTTTGGGTAGAAAGGTAGGGTGACATGGCTAAGATCCTGGATGTCGAAGGCAGTGGGTTCAGCCGAGATTGCCTGCCTCTTCGTCCGCTGCTGCTCATGCAGCTCATTCTGCTTGTGGACCTGCTGGGTTGCGGGTTTGATAACGGAGCGGTATTTGTCCAGCTCGTTCTGTAGTCTCTGTATGAGCTCGTCTTTCTGGTCCAGCTCCAGTTCTAGTTCGTCGATGAGCGCGTCTCTCTGGCGCAGCTCCTCGATCTTCTCCTGGAGCGCGTACTGGAGGTCGCGCAAGGTGCCCATTTCAACTGGGTGGCTACGAGCGACTTCCCGATAAGTTTATCGAAATGTGTGCAGCCGAGTCTTTATCCTCTCTCCTCTGCCACGCTGCTCATAAACTTTATCCGGCATCAACAGCTTCGGAGGATGCAGCCACTGTCTTTCCTGAAGGGGATTATTCCTTCAAAGTCCGGCACAAATTTAGGCGAAGGTATGTTTGGTGGATGCCGCGATTGCCAAGGTGAGACCATAAAGCGTCTCAGCCACAACCACGCAAAGTTTGCTCTCTCTCTCTCCCTCCCTCCCTCTCTCTCTCTCTCTCTCCCTCCCTCCCTCCCTCCCACTTCGCTGTGACAGTGGAGGACAGTCCTCCCCAAGTGCGTCAGGCTGCGACCCAGAGAGAGCGCACGGCGAGAAGGGCGCCTACAGGAATCTGTGGCTCAGTGCAGTCTGCCACTCCAAAGACAATTGCGCTCGTCTCACATGAATAATGGCCTCAGTGAGAAAGCCACTGCTCGGGGAATCATGTCGCATACCTCAGTAACTGGCCCTGAGGCTGCTGAGTTACAAATAGATGAGCGCCGGAGCCTTAATGGATGTGAAGGTTGATGGAAACTTAATGAACCTCAGTGTTAAAAAATAAACAACGCGGTTGTCAACTACTGGAGAACCAAATCTCCACCGATTGTTGGATTAAAGCACGATAAAGTGGTGAAGAATAAAATCCACTTCACCCAAAACACTGTCAAGCAAATGTTAAGCTGCTAAGACTCACGACTCTGCAGCAGCTTCACATTCCTTATCTAATCTGTGTGTGTGTGTGTGCGCGCGTGTGTGTGTGTGTGTGTGTGTGTGTGTGTCCAGTGAGTCATCAGACAAATTCAGAAGAGGCTAAACTGTCATGAACATGATAGGATGAAGAGTTACTGATCATAAAAATAGTGAGGAGTCACAAGCTGGCAGTGAAGGCAAAATACTTCTTTGGCTGTAAGGATATGTGTTTTTGCTGTGATGAATAAAAAGCATCTTTTGCTTGACAAAAGCATGTAAACAACATTAGCCAGAGACAGTTGGTGTACTAAAAGATCACAGCTGCCCTCTTGTGGTGGATTAAAGGATCAATTCAGGCAAACAACTACACATGAAAAAAAGCTTTGTCACTTAATGGATCCTCAATGCTGGTGTACATATTAATGGCATGTACAGTAACTTATGCACAAAAAAAGTGCCCCAGCGTGACAGATTTGAATAAACCAAAATGCATGAACCCGTTTTCAGACATCACAGGGGTAAAAAGTTATACATGTGAGCTTTTAATGAGATGAAGCACCTGTGAGGAACACATGTTCAACAAACAGTGCTGTAAATGGTCTGTTTAAACTATAATCATAAGATTTGTTTCCTTGTACTTCTCTCTAAATGAAAACACTGCCAAAGCAGCCTTTATCCTCTCAGCTAATTAAAAAACATCATGTTTTGTTTTATCTCTGTCAAGAGAAGGAAAGTTCATGGGGCACAAAGCTTGAGCAGCAGCGTTTACTTCATGTCAGGAAAATGCAGGTGTCTGGAGATTCTCTCCAGTCCGGCGTTGCATCTCCATCCTCTCTGTCTTTTTTGTCTCTCTCTGTCTCACTGTCCTTCAAAGCACCTCTGTGCTTTAAATTTCACCTCTCTAACCATCCAGCTCAGCCCTTTTCCTATGCAGATCAATAGAAACAGGATCCGTTGCTCCATGGTGCGGTAATCCGATGAGCGGGGCGGGTCACCGGCTGGTGCCAAGTCCCTGACTCTAATGGGGCGGGGGGGGTCACAGCGTCTCTGACCCGACGGCGGCGCAGGTGGACGCCCTACTCCAGACAACGAGAGCAATTGTGTCATTTCACCGGTGCTTTTCACAAATGTGAACAGGTTTATTTCTGTTCCACTGCACATACATCACAGCCACATGTAGTTGTAGGCCTTTCTGTTCACTGGAGGCCCACTCAAGCGTTTATTGTGCCTCATTAGCTGAGTATATGTAGAATTTAACCTTTTTTTTTCCAGAAATGGACCCTGCTCCTATAGAAAGTTTGACCACAGATGATGAGTATAGTTGATTACCAACCTAGGTCATTCAGGAACTCCATGACAAATTTTCAAGTCTTCAAGTTTACTGCAATTCATTATGCTTCAAGAATCTCTTCAAATAAGGATCTGCCCTGTGTGCAGTTTGTTTCCGTAAAGGAAGATTGGAAATTGTCGAGCCATCTTAACTAAATTAACCCCATTGACTGTTGCATCTTAATTGAGTTATCAGAGTGATTTCTACTTTGTGCTTGTCGAACATTTTGCTGGCACTAATGGCAACGCTGAAAAAACGTGGCTGTATGAGACAATAACTGACATCTAATCAGACACAGGCCTTAATATAAAAACCTTCAAATTCAGGACAACCATACTGTGAAGCTAAAAAGAGCACCTAAAGGTGATGAAGGAAGCATATGGTCAAACAAAGCGTTGTCTAATGGAGTATTAAATATCCTCAGACATGCACTTCGGGTCCTCAGCGTCCAGCTACTAAAAGCCAATAATGCATCGCACTTCCTCCTGGCTGTGTCCTGTGGGACTGCCATGATGGATCTGATCAATTAGAAGCTCTTTCTGAAGCTCGCATGGAGCTGCGTCATCGGCCCCCAAGAATGAAAGTGCTCGTCCATTCATGGAAAACGTCTCCATGACTCATTTAGGGGGGAAAAACATATCCAAAACAGCCAAAAAAAAAAAAAGCTCTGTGGAGATAAGATGCTAAAGTGCCACAACAAGTATGTGTGTGTGTGTGTTGATAAGAGTGTGGAGTTCATAATATTTTCCCTTCACATTTCTGTTGGGGGAAAAAAAAAAGAGCTTTGCCCCCTAATAACACATTTCACGGCACACATTTAGATTCTAGGGGGGAAAGAAACACACTCAGATGAGACACACAACAGTATAGTAATAGTAGGACTTTAAAGTATCTATGTCATGCTGAACAATCTTACCAATCGGACTTGGCGTATTTCCGAAAAGACTGCCTTGACAGGTCCTGGTGCGTTTGAGGCTCCGCGGAGATGCCCTGCGCCCTGCGGGTCCTCGGCCCAATAAGTTGAGCGCTGGGCAGAACAGACTGACATTTGTGCAGTTTTCTCTTTAGTTCTTGAATCTCGTCTTCTCTGTCCGCCAGTCGCCTCTCTAAGTCTCGTATCCTCTCCTCCTTCAGCAGCAGTATCTTAGCAAAGTCGTCCTCCAGGTCACTCATGTTGAAATTTACGTTAAACTTTGCCGCGATTCTCCGCGATCTGGACGGATACGATTAACTCCCAGCGCTGGCGCGCGCACACACACGCATACACATACACACACACACCGGTTGTGAAAACGGACACAAATCCCCTCTAAATACGCGCAGTGTGATGATGCTCCCTTCACTGCCCACTTGTTTATTTCAGAAGAAAATGAGCAAAGCGGTGTTTAAAGCCGGTGAGCGGACGATTAATGGAGCAGCGCTGCGCTACAGTCCGCCGAGCCTCCGGGGAGCAGCTGATGATCCTTCATTGAGAAACCAATTACAGCAGCTCTTCCTCTCCGAGGACACAGACAGGCCGTCAAACTGGGCAGTAAAGAGTCGAGACAACTCCTGTAGTTCACCGCCTCTCACACTGCAAACACACCACAGAGGAAGCCCAGTGCTGCTGCTGCTGCTGCTGCTGTCAAATATTTGTTTACCATGTATCTGCACAATCCCAACACCCACATCACCTCCCCGACCTAACCTATTGCAAAAATCAATTGTCCTACACCCGTACTGGCTTCACAGGACAGAGGATTAGGCTGTAGCTTGTTGTCAATGGTTACATTTTATATATGGAGTAGTCACACATCAGTAAAGTGAAAGTCATTTCCCTATAAGGAGATTATCCTTCATATTAATTAGAAGCTTCTGTGATTGCATTGTTATGGAGATTTTTTTTTTTTTTTAATTTATGCAAGTTTTTAGGGTGACCCTATCCTGTCTGGACTATAAGGATGACTATAATGATTAATATGACTATCTAATAAACAAAATAATTTATATAATGAAATTACACATTGGACTTTGTGTAAATGACACAATGAATGATTAAGAGTTTTAGAAGTATAAAGTAAAGCTAATTACACAACAGATTTGGAGTGTGTTATCATACCGATTAGAGTAATCAGTAATTACATTCTTTGGCAACAGTTCACTTTCTTCCTCACTATGCTGTATGTGGACTGAAGAGAGTTCACTAATAGATCATCATTCCTCTCACTGTAATATTAATCTCCAAACCCAACCAGTCATTTTTATGCACCATTTTTCATCCTGCTGTCTAAATCTGTTTCAACTCAATGAATTCATTGAGGGGGGAAAAAGGGAGCTCATGGGTGGTAGCGGGATGTTTCATTAAGATTCTGGGTTAAAAATAGAGTGAACAGATCTTCCTTTTTGCTGGTGTAGTTCAACATATTTACTTGTCTACTGCTTTTCTTATTATTATTCCAACCGCCTCTTATTGGGCTTGAGATGAATGCTTGTTGCTGGAAAAAACGTGTCCTTACAGGTCTATTTGAAGAGTTTTATTACATATTATTTAACGTGGCCTTTCCCCACTTAAACCTGCTGGTCTCCAAACGGTTTACGGAAGATTATTGCCACGATAACTGGCTGTAAACTTGTCTCCCATGTGAGACTTGTGATAACCCGTTTAGTCCGTGCCTGGCTTGATAATTGCCCCGAGAAGTATCTGGTATAGATTGCAGTGGCTTCTTTACCGTCGTTGTCGAGTCTCTTCTGTGTTCCATGTTTCACTGGGATTGTGAGCAAAGTGAATTCAACCAGCATTCAAAGACAAGGTGAGGACCGGGGTCGTGCTGTTATCAATGTGGAAAACAGTGATCGATTAATTATGTATGCAGCAGACACTGTGCCCATAATGACAGTGGTAAATTAAGTGTCACCTTCTGTGACCCTGTCCATATCCACCGAGAATATGGCTGCACTGAGAAAGCACTAGTGACATCCTATTCAAGAAAAGAGCATTCATGCATTTAGACAAAAAGATCAGTTTTTCCATTTGGATGTCTTTGATCTTGTGTTATTACCACAACTAATACTCACTATAAGTGTTTGTCTCTATACATCACCATGACAATATCAGTGCCACTGGCTTAAAATCAGCGTAACCTCAACTCTACTACTACTACTTCCATGTTTACACAGAGTGAGAAATGCTGCACCACCAGTTTCAGCTTGTGTTGTCCGAGCACTACATGGGTCATGTCTCTTGGATGTTTTCCGGGTTAAGTAATGGACGTTGATTAACGCTAAAGCAGCCAGAGATGGACACTGTGACTGCTGCGCAAGTTCACGGTGATTTCTAAGTTACGCTGCACTGTATTGAAACGTTCATGTGCTGTCTTTGCAGTGTTTCTAAGGCGAATCTGGGCAGAGAAAAGCCGGTGCCCTCTCATTCGCCTTGGGGACAGATCAGCTTACGGAAGAGAAGAGGGCAGACTTTAGTCACTGTTTTCCTGTAATACACTCTCTCTCTCTCACACACACACACACACAAGCGAGAAAGAAATAGAGAGAGGTGTCTTGGGTACACCCAGACATATGCTTGCACATCATTATCATCCACACACACACTCGCATACAAAGATTTATGTAACCATTCACAAAGCTAAAGTCCCTGCAGACACACAAATGATCATGCCAGCAGCCCGTATGGAAACCTTAGAGGGGATTACTGTAAGCGTGATGGTAGGAGAGGTATCTTGCTACGTCTCTGGAGAAGTGTCCCCTTGAGCCCCTGATATCTTTGATACTGCATCTGACTGTGCTCTTGTTGTCTCTGCTGCTGGTCCCAGTGAGACATCACCAGCTGGCCGCCTGCCTGGGCCTGCCATCCCTGGAGAGGTGAGATGAGCGCTGGGAGAGTGTGAAACCAAGAGACATCATGGGACCGGGATATATTCTTTAGCCTGGAGCAGTCTATTTCTGAGCTTCTCCGGTACCATAAATCCTGCACTTTAGAAGCAGCATCTTATGCCAACTTCACATCACACTGATGTAGTCTCACATTGTAACATGATATCATATCCAGCAGATTGATCTCTCGCCTCACACTGGAGATGGATAGAACCAGAGCACAGGAAATTGACTTAGCAAATGCTATAATGATACTTCCTTCCTGCCTTCCCGCATTAGTAACATCAAAATCAGATAGGTGGGAATAAGGTGGATTTGCATTTGTTTTTTTGTAAAACTACTAGGGCTGCAACTAACACTTATTTTCATTACTGATTAATCAATCAGTGAAACTGTCTGTGAAGATTCTTAGAGGCAACCGGACATGCTGTGGGATATCTGATAAGTCATCTATAATTATATTTACATATCGATCACATGGATATATGTGTGAATGGGTCGCTCATAGATGTTTTTAGCATCTTTCATCTCATTGTTTTGGTTTTATGGCCTGTTTTCTTTCACTCAGCGCTCTCTTTATCCCTGTTTATAGTTGCAGCAGGCAGCCGAGTGATTTCGGTGGAACAGCTCTGATAAATGCCAGTAAACTACTTTCCGCGACACCAAACAGCAGACGGACAAAGCTAGCAACAAGATGGTGAATATAGCTCAGCATTTAGCTGTTAAAGAGCCAGATATCTCCCTCAACAGAGCGTAAAGGAGAGTGAATATTAGATTATTATTGAAATATTGGAGTCTGTAAGCCTATAAAGTGTCCAAAATTGCCCAGAGCTCAAGTAGACATAAAATCATAAAAAAAATTATAACATTCCTTGTTTTTTCTAAAACAAACAATCCAAAAGCTAACTATTTATTCCTAAATGATACAAATCTGAAAAAAGCACCAATTCGTCATATTTGAGAATCTGGCACCAGTGAATGTTTGGCATTTATGCACAATAAATGACTTAAATAATCAAGGGGTGTCAGCTTTTGGTTGATTTATTTCCTGCTGATGAACTAACTGATTGAAGAATTTCAACACTAGATAGACACTGCCTGAATGACGGAGAGAGAGAATGACGGAGAGAGGATACTGCATTTTGATGTGAAGATGACATGACAATGAGTGTGAATATTAGGCACTGAGTCTGGTGTTACAGAGAGAAGAGAAATGTGTCTGTGAGGTGAACAAAAGGTCAGAGGTCACTGGTTGGAATGCTGTATTCCCGTCATCTGCCAGGTGCGCTGGCTGACTAACATTGTTAGTGGTCTCTTTCACATGTATGGTGGCCCAGAGAGCTCAAAGCACTGCCACATAAAGAAACAAACAGACAAACCACACACCCAATGAAGAAAACAGTTCACCAGTTTGACAGAAAGCCCTGCAAAGAAGCTAAATTAAAAACTGAAAGACACACTTACTGCTTTGACTTGCTAACAAAACACAGAAAACATGCTACAAATACAACACACCATGTTGGAAAATAAGCAAAAAAAATGTAAACTATTGTGTCAGAATTGGAAAGTTGTGGAGGAAGGCTGACAATTCAATTTTCACGTCCACGTCACGCAGCGATTAGCCAGCTGTGCGGAGATGAGAAAGTCTTTGTTAGTTTTGATGAGTATAAATAAGTGTCTTCCCGGACAGATTGAATGATATTGTGTGTCTGTTTTATTCCTAGGTGTTTTATTTATTTGCAGTTCATTGAGCTCTCAAGGCCTCTGTATACATGCCCACCCACCCACAGTGTCTGTGACCTTGTGACAGAGGAGTTTTGTCTCAGAATTGCATCTTTTGTCAACCAAATGTCAGCTGAAAATAACATTTTAGGGAAATGACATCATGTCAACGATCTCGTGTATGCCCTCTGTTTGTAGTTGTGAAATGAAGCGGCTAAGATGAAATAATAACAACTTATTCTGACTCTGTCATTGTTGTAACAGTCTTAGTCTGCTGATATTTTCATGTCATGCTAACAAAGAAATGACTCTCACAATGTTAGCTACATGTTGAAACAGAGGGAACAACCGTAGGAATACAAACAGACAGATATTATCACGAGCTCTCTGCCTATCATTGCACCAAAGCTACTCCAGACTGATCCCGTATCACCTTATTTTTGCCGGAGAAAATGAAGGCTGTGCTACTCAGTTAAAATAGGATTATTTTCTTCCAATAATTCTCGGCTGTAACGGAGGTGTCTCCGTCCCAAGCCTGTTCCAAGCTGTCTGACACCATATCATCAAGGAGCAGAGACACAATAGTTGTGATTTTGTCATTACATAAAAATTATAAAAACGGACTGCTTTTTTTCCCCCCTCCTCTGTGTGCTTATTTTTAAACTGAACTGAGGAATGCGACAGTTTAAAAAGCAGCAGCACAGATTGTGTCCATGTGATTGTGTCCATCTTACAGACAAATGTGTGGTATAAATATAGATATGTATTGATTTCAGTCCATGTCAGTTCATCTGGGTCATCAGAACATTTATAGCTTGCTCTCATTTTGAACCTAATCTGGTGCCACATCTCAACATTTCAAAAAAAAAAAAATTGAAATCCCTCCATTCATCACATTATTGATACCCATCTTGATTAATGGACAAAACCCCTGCATGTATTGGATGAAAAGAGACATGTTATGTAAGCTGTGGAGAATCCCTCTCATCTCTAAGGTTATGAAATAACAAATAGCCTCCTTTCCTTCCCATCTGGCTTTGCAGCCGCTGCACTAAAGCAACAAACTCATAACGTAGCAGAGATGGGATGTAACTGATGGTTTTGTGTGAAATAAATGACCCTGATGATGCTCCGCGGCCTCACACATACACAAACATGATCTCACTCTCATCATTTGTGTCCTACTTCCCGTGTATTTGTGTAAGTGTAAGCATGTGTTTGAAAAGGTCGTCACCTGTGACACATTTGAGGCGAGTAACTGCCTGAGAGGATGAGTTGCTGTGACTTTTTCTTGGAGCTCGAAACATGTGTTACTAAAAAGCGTGCTAGTCCGTCTCCAGAGGAGCCTCTTTTCTTGCGTAATAAGCTGTAAACACACCTGAGTGATGAGTCACATCACTGGGGAGCTGGGAGCTACTAGTGTGTCGTTATCGGGCTGTTAGCAAGGAATGCGTTTAATGGAAGCTAAGTTTGAGAGAGCATGTTCCTCCCCCGGTGTAAACCATACCATATGGAGGCTATATGTCAGGCTTTAGGCCAAAACATCGCAGTATTATTCTGTGAGGGTCAGGAGAGAAAGCTGGGACTGTATACACAAAGCGTCTGCTGACAGTCTTTGAATAAAAAAAAACTGAAAACATATACAAACAAAACAAAGATGGAGGCTACAGTGCAGGAAAACCTTGAAATGTGTGATTTATATTATAGATGAATCAAACTTGAACATACTCTGGGTTAAACTGTGCTCCATCACAGTGTGTGCATTATGAATGAATGAATAAGAGGCGTGCTGAGATTCTGACCAATGGCAGCACCTGAAAGTCGAACATCACACCTTGTATGAAATAAAAGGTTTGCTCCTGCAGCTCCATGTTGTTCTGAACATCCACCCTGCCCTATAACATTTCCACCAATCTTATAAGCAGCCTCTTATTGCAAGAGCATTGCATCATCAGCTGCTAATAACTCCGAATTATGTTTAGATTAGCGCAGGGAGCTGGGGGTTATAAGTAACTAGAAGACAGTAGCAGTTCAGAGCTATAGTAGCCTTCAGAAACACAGACAGTGCACCCCCAAATTCCTCTGGCACATGCCTATCTCTGCAGGGATCCCAGCATACTAAGCAAGCTTTGCACAATCCGTGGAAGGAAGTAAAGTAAAGTCTTAGTGGAGGCCGGTCTGGAGCCAGCTTTGACAACAAGGCCACAGCACGCCTTCATCTCAACAACCTCATAAAAGTCAGCAGAGCTAAAGATAGACACAGGCAGTGAGAGGGACAGCAATAAATCAGTAGGAGACCCCAGAGCTCGACTAGTAAGGGTCCTCAGAGGTTGTAGACATTATGTTGATCCTAACTTAAATAAACCTCTCTTACGATGTGCACTGTGACCCGAAGACCCGGCTGCTCTGTGTTGTGCTTCGCAGTCGGATGCTCAAACAACGACCTAAAGTTTTGTCACACCCTGTGCTGCCGGCATTAGCTCCTCAGGACAACGCTCTCCTGCCTGCACGGCTGATCCTGTGCTGCTTTGCGCCCAAAGGGTCTCCACATTCCTGACTCAGCTGGACATTCAACAGGCCACCACCTGCAGCATGTCAAGCACCACAGGCTCAAACTGCACGGGGGTTAACACCCCCCACCCGCCCGCTGTGAAATTTACCGTCACCCTAACTGGAACGTGCTGTAAAAACAGTGTCTGAGAGTGCTTAAGGGACCTGGTAGTGGATGTTGTTGAGTAATAATTTAAAAAAAATAGTAAAAGCAAAGAGGGGAATGTGAACAAGAAAAATAATATAACTTCAAGATAAATGGCAACAAAGAAGGTTATGCACACACAGTGTCGCCGGTCTAGAGATGTTGAGGATACAGATGGTACAGTTAAAGCTCAAAACAAAAGGCTGACATCTTTGAGAGACATTTGCCCATGGCTGTACGTGCTAACAGTGAGGTAAGGAGAGACAGTGTCTTGTCTCAGGTGTCACTCCTTGGGGAAAAAAATGCCCAAACTCTCCACCACCTTGATAAAACAACACTGGAACAACTTTTGTTTTCCTCCATCACTTTGTCTCCTTTTTATCGTTGTTTAATTCAGATTGCTGTGAGCCATTGTGTGGCCATTAAGAGTTGTCGTGTTTTCCTAAGTCACCGTGTTGAAAAAAACTGACTGATAAAAAACAAAAACAAAAAAAGCACCATTAATTTTCTTTGTCAGCTGCATGGACTGATTTACTTTGATGTCTGATTCAAGAAACCATCCTTCAGCAATAAGGAGCTGGCTCACTGTTGTTTACGTGCAAATGTAGTTTCCATATTTGCATGATAAAGACAAGACTGATTGATATTGGGAGAGCTTGAGATCTTATCTGCGGCTCCACTTGCGTTGTCGCTGATTTGCGCGGCGTTGCAGTTGCCTGGTAGCCAGCAACGCCCTCTTCATTTCCAATCGACATCACATGGCGCCAGAGGAGCTCACCAGAATAACTGGACAGGCCTCCAGAGGCAACTGCTCACTAATGCAATATGTACTAGAGTGGCCATCACTAGAGTGTGAGAGATACAGTGATATTAACAGAAACAGGGAGACATTCTTCACAGATGCTTGAATGAATCTGTCCTTATATTATTACATAACAGCGTTCAGTATATTCACTCCGCATTCAGTCAGGAGAGACTCCTGCGACTTTGTAAATGCAGTGAAAATCTGACCACATTTTCCGGGTGAGAGCATATCGCTTTGAGATATCTGGTTGAAAGTCGGCCATGGCTCCTGGGAAAAAACTCCAAGTCTTCATGTTCAAGGCATGATCACTCTTCATTTGCCTGTGCTGCTTCAGTAAATCAGCCATGCGGGTCTCCATTATGGGAACCCTTTGACCTCGCACGAGCTCATCACTCAGTGGACACACTCAGCTGCACCGTTTCTCTTATTTCTACCATCCATGTATGTGATATATATATATATATATATATAATTTTATTTGACCTCCATTATTTGCAACACAAACCCTACTCTCTACTCTAGTTGTAAATACAATGCAATGTTCCTGCAGCCAAAAAGCACAGTTTATTTAATACAGCAGACTTGAGATTTGTCAGGTGCGTAAATCAGCTTTTAAAACAGTGATTGAACCTGTTTTTACAGGCTCTACTTTGAGCTTTTAAAATCTCCTGCATGGAGCAGATCCCACAGACTCAGACTTTCAAAATAACAGCTGTCTTAAAGATTACACGTTGGTACTCTTCTGTGCTGCCGAGAAACATCCAGTGAAGCAGGGATCTTGCACAAGGACACTTTATGCAGTGTGGATGCTTGCTGGCTTTAACAGCTGTAGGACAGCCTCAACACTTTATATGTGACCACTATTCTGTCCCTGTTAATACTGTAACTCAGTGAACAAACATGACAGTCACATACAGTATTACGTAAGAGTCTGTGACGCCTGTACTTATCGTTGACATTTCCCCAGTTACCCCCTTTGCTGACCAAAGCTTTGTTCCTTTTTCACAGCATCCAAATGCCACCCTAAAGCTAAAAAGTCACAATGTCATCTCGGATCAAAGGCGGCTGTGTCTCTGTGGCTTCATGAGGCATTTGATGTCTGAAAATGATCCATGTATAGTAGTATATATATATATATATATATATATATATATATATATATATATATATATATATATATAGTGTAGTCAGACAGCAAGACCTGATTCAAAGCATCAGAATAAAGCAATTGCCAAGAAGCATTATCATCACTGCTCACTAACCCACTGAGAATCATCAAAGGAGGAGAAAATAGGAGGAGGGTGGAGGGAGGCTCGCTTTCAGTCGACGTTGCAGTCAGCTGCCATATTTCAAAATCATTCTGTATTGATCGTCTCCCTACTGATGGGCCTTTCAAAGCCTGTACAAGTCTGGACTCTGACTCAATGTATGCTGATGGAAAAAAAAAAGATTATTCTATGAATTTCAACATGTTAACATGTAGTTATGGGTGTTTAGTGATCAGAAAGTAATGCCTAGTTTCCTATAATGCCTCAAAGCCGTGTCATTTAGATACACAGTCATGAAGTAAGTCCTCATTTCCTGTGTGAGGTCAGGAGACAGGACTTGACTCCACTTTAAGACATTACCACCCACTGTCTATATGCTCTACATTAAAGCTGCTCTAATCAATATCTTTATATCAAAAACGGATCACATGACTGCTTGTATGATTGAAACAGGTTGCTAGTGGTCACAAACTCACAGAAAATGATCACCCAAATCTGCAGTTGCCCTCAGCTATATGGAGCATTTGTTTTGGTTTTACTACCTGTTAGTTTTCTGCTCAGTCTCACAGCTCTGACCAGCCTCCTTTCCTGAAAGAGCAGTCTGCTGTTCTCAGCAAAAAAACAGGCCCTGATAAACACACTGTATGCTACCGAACCAGCACCCAACTACACACCAAGTTGGCAACTAGCTGGTGATTGTAGTGGAGCAGAAACAGAACTAGAAGGAAAGTGGATATTTGAACCAGAATGTGTAAATACGGTAGACAAGTGTTTGCTTTCACTATATCAACTTTATTGGTAATGATATGTTATGTTGAGTTTACAGCTTGTTACTCTTAGCAGTTTGATAGACATGGGCGCTGCCAGTCTCACCGCATGACAGTAAAGCACAGATCAGTGCGATCAAAAGCTGCCATCAGAGCCGCATTTTAAAAGTGCTACGGCCTTTATATAAATGACACTTCAAGAATCAGTCTGCCATCTGCTTACCCGAACACGTCTGCAACAAGGCCCATTTCCAAAATCACACAACAAAAATAAACTACTCAGCAGCCAGAGATCAAAGTGTCCGTTCAAGGACGATGCATTGAAATCGGCCTTCCAGGTAGAGAGCGATGAGATAATGGAGGACGTCTACGTTGGTGTGCTGTGCTGTGCTGTGCCAGCGCTGGTGGTAAGGACTGTTGGCAGATGGTACAGAAACTGTTTCCATCAGTCATGAGTTTGTCCCCTCAGTTGGTGTGAATTGACTTTTGACTTGTTACATCACACTGTTATGTCGTCCTCAGAGGCGATTCCAGCTGGGCCACGGACTCGGTCCAAAGCCTGGAAGATTATAGAAGGTAGAGGAAGCAGATTCATGTACCGCATCCCGACTTAGCAGCACAGTCTGAGCTGTAGTTTCCAGTTTCCAGCCTCAGACCTCCTTGAGGACTACATGGCCCGGGGGTGACCTCCATCACTGAAAATCACCACTTTGTCATATTGGCTGTTATGTGGTAGATGGGCTGAAACTGCATTTCAATTTCAGCTGGTCGCAGGCTATAGGGAGTGTTGGACCGGATGACAGAGCGTGGAGAGATGAGCGAGCCCTGAAGTGAGAATAAACTTCAGTGGTTAGTGGGGTGAGGCTATTTCATGGCCTCTTGAGATGTGTGTGGCATTACGTCTCCACAACACAGATAATGGTGTGTGCGTTGAAACTAACCATCATCATTACAGCTGTTGCTGTCTTCAGCAGCAGCTGCCACGTTCGTTTGTTCAGGCCTGAAGCGTTTCGATGAAACATTTCTAATCCCCCGAGAGGAACTTGAAATGAAAATCCTAAGTGTAATTGTTGTTTCTCATCTGACCTCACCGCATCTCAAAAGTAGTCACCAATAAAAGAGATATAATAGTGTTTCTTGATGTTTGAATGTCAATACTTTTAGCCGTTTTTCGGTCCTCTAAATCCATACTTGCAGGCAAGTAGAGCAAAACAACACAGTAAGCAGTGAAGTTGTGACTTAGACATGCAACGTCACATATTATAGATATCAGTTAGAGGAGGAATTATATTCACACGCAGCATAAAAACACAAGAAAGATGATCGATCACTGGGACTTCATGCATGTATGTAAATGTGTGTGTATCTTTCTATCCATTAACTATCTCATAGGGTAGGGACATGATTGTATACACTGTGGCAGTTTTACTACCCAAGCCTTTCTTTCTCATACTACTGACTTTCCAAGCCACCCATTAATAGACATTACTCCATTTGCACTCTGACAACATTATCTTTGCAGACTAAGTATGGTATGACAATGAAAGACGGCAGCAGCGCTGAGAATAGAATAGAATTCTCTTGTGAAGCAATGATTCAGACCGTTGTTTCTCTTGGCTTCGTGTCCTTGAGGGAGGGAAGGTTACTCTATAGTAACAGGGCAGCCTTGGAACGTTAAAATTAAAAATAAAGTTTGTATTTTCACATATTAAAGCAGTAATATTCCTTTTTTAGAAAAACAGTTGATGGACAGCAGAGCGCCAGAAAGTGGCCAGATTGGAAAACAGGTTGGTGCAGGCTGCAGTGTGGACATTGCCAGGGCAGAGACTGCTTTTTTTTTTTCACATGCTACTCTACTATTCATGTTGTAAAATCATGTATATGATTTGATTAACACAAAAATAATTACATGAGTCAAAAAAGACGTGAAGCATTTTAACACCCCCTCTTAATCAATTGCATTTTTTTTTTTTGCATGGTGACGGTAATTAAGAACACGGCCTATTTTCTCCACACTGTATCACAGACTGTATACCATCAGTTAAAATATGTTCAGATACATTAAGCTGCAAGCTATCTTGAGAGATCACTCTGGCCTATTTAATGAAGTCATCTGAAACTAGAAGATGCAGCAGACTCCCTCCTCTCTCTCTCTCGTTTGACTGTGTACAGTAGTAGTGTGTGGGAGTTCAGCTTGGCTGGCCACCACACAGTCCCCCCAGGGTGCCAGCAAATTCTCCAGCGGGCCGAGGAGCCAGCTCAGAGTAAATATATACCTCTTTTCATCCAAGGAATAATGCGTACCTCTCGCTCTTTTAACAGGCGACTGCAGAAAACTCCAGAGATAACAATTTGTCGACAACAGAAGTCGTGATCTAATTAGTTTTATTTGGATCTCCACAGAGGCTGTTGCGCTGAGAATTGACACTAATCAGTAGCGGATCAGTCCTCTGATAATTTGAAAGGATATTTTGGAGATTTAGATTTCCAAGAGTACACTTTCATTTCATTACTTGTGTGAAATTAGGTAAAAGTCGGTAGCTAGCTTTAAATTATGGCTGGATTAAAGGCCCAGAAAACCTATTTTCTCGTTCAGCTTCTCATGTGCCACAGGGTCTGTTTTGACTGCACTCTTCTCAGCGGTGGTTGGGACATATTTCTGTGAACCACTCAGGATTTCGTAATATTTGAATGAAAATGCGATGATGACAGTTGTGGGGTTGTTTACTAATGTGGTGTGAGGCTGGCTTACCTACACCATCCATGATTATTGTTATTATCTACAAAAAAGTGCATTTGGAAAATTGTAAGCGTGGCTACAAAAGTGATAGAAAACTCAAGTGTTCAATGCTTACCGGTTAAACAATAGGGTGGATGAGACGAGGTTACAGGAAGACTATGTTTGAAAGATGATGTTTGATGTTGAAGAGGCCCAGAATGACCGCAAAATTATTGGAGTAAATAACTGTGACAGACATATTTGCAGTAGGTGGAGTCTACAAATACATTCTGGAAAACGAAACACATTTTTTAGAGGAGAGGCCACCCCTCAGTGTGCTGGTCTTATTTATGCAACTCAATGAGTCCATCTGCTGGTTGTCAGTGGCTCTTTTTTTTTTTTTGGCCATAATAAACTGACACAATGAGAACGTAATGCTGCAAAAAAAAACAGACTGACCATCAATAAAATACGTTATAGTAAAATCTTTTATTCAAAAGAGCTCCAAGTAGAATCCTTTATTGTATCTTACAAACATCTGGTATGTGCACAAAAAAAAAAAGAAAAAAAAAAACTGGGTGAGAAGTTTACAGAGAAACATACAGGATAACCAAATTTCATTTCTTAGATACTTAAACAAAAAACAAACAACAACTTGATTGGCAAACTTCAACTCTACCCTTCATCTATATCAACGCCCTCAAACGTTATTAGAGAGCAGAGTTTATTTTTAAACATAGTCATAATATGGCCGTATATGAAGAAACATTTGTGCTCTTAAAAGCTGATAAACCTTTGTGAAAGTGAAATGATTGGACAATGCTACAGAATAGAGAGGAAGCCAATATTGTATTTTGTCTCAAACATACTTTGACTTCACATTGACAATGTTTAAAAAAAAAAAAAAAAATTAATCCTTTGTTTATCATAATTAATATTCACCTGGAATTTGTATAAACTAAAGCTCAATGCAGTTTTTTCTTCATCCAAGCTAATCAGTTACATTTTAAGTGTCATATAAGTTTTATTTCATTCCCTATACATCAACTTGTGTAATACTTAATTCTTTTAAAGTTTAGTCAACATGTACATAGTTAGAATTAACAAGGACACATCTTCACATTCATGGAAATCAATGTTATCCTATTTGCACTCATATGGCCAAATGTATCACCCGCTCTGTGCATCATGCTTCAACTTGTTCCCCTTACACAAGTTCCATATTGAGTGTTTGCTACTTCTATAAAAAGAAGTTTTGGCCATTACACTTGGGAGACAACGTTGAAGATACAGCGTCTTCAAACTGAACACTAGCAGCTTGATTCATAACAAGACAAATAATATAAAGAACATACAGCTTCCGTTTTCACAACTTTGATATTCCCTAAACTCAACACAATTGTCACTTGGTACGTTGTCCTCGATATCTCATCACCAAAAAGTTACAAAACAAGACGGTAATGAGAAGGTTTGCGATTCTGAAGTGGGACTCTATGTGGGGGAACAAGATCGGGGCTCAGTATCTCTCTGAGCACTCATGCCGGGTGGAGAAACACTAAACTCTGCACTTCAGAGACATTTCTGATGTTTAGTAGATAAAATCTAAATCTGCAGACATGGTGGTGTCCATTGGGAGACTAAGCATCAATGGTTGGGTTTTGATTATGGCTGGTATTATTATTATTATTAAAGACAAAACATAAAAACATTTTAAAAAATACAATTAACAGTCATTTTTCTGTTAGAACAACTAAGCACAAACTGACGTCATAAAGCATCAGTAAATAAACGGGACATTTCACTCACTGCACTTCATTTTGGGAAGACCAGTCTTCTGCTAAGGCTGGCGTAGTCGTTTTTACATTCATGGGAAGGAGACTGTTGACCAAGTACCACCTCGTACCGCGGCATGTTCACGCCAACGGAGAAGGGAAACAAGACACATAGTACTTGAACTGTTTTACAATCAAGCTAAGAAAGGCACTGGAATAATGTTATACCACATTAGATTCTTATGCTCTCAGTTATCCATCTTGAAAAAGGTAAAAATCTAAAAATCTTTTGTTGGACATCATTTGTTTTTGAAAAAATAAGGTTTGACATACTTAGAAAAAGTTTTGTTGTTTTTTTTTTGCACCTTTGACTCATTTAACAAAGGACCGTTTACAAAATGTAATTTGATATAATAATAATAATAAAATAAAAAAAAGACAAAAAAGAAAAATGCTTATGGCATTTTGGTTATCAAATATGCATTTGATTGACACCATTTGCACAAATGTTTTTGTAAGAACATGAAGACACTAATGCTAAAAAAAAAAAAAGGTGCAATATATAACATTCAGCCCCAAGAGATGTCACAAAATAAACTATTTGTGAAGATATAGTGGAGTAATGGCATCTGGAGCAGAGAGTAAAGTCTCTCTGTTCTCCGTTTTGTTTACGGACACGGCCGTGCGTGCATGTTAGTGCACACAAGTCCCTCTCCGACATCCCTGCATATGTTTTCAAAATGAAGGCCATGTCACACACTTTGTTGATCCATGTTTGATCAGCACTGCGCAGTTTGACACTTCAGAGTTTCGTGAGCTGTATGTTCAGATCCTGCTTTCTGTAAATGACGCACACATTTGTTTTGGTCAGAGCTGCTGGTGCTCCTGTGACATCTAGTGGGGCTGAATGTCTTATATTGCACCTTTAAGTTTTTTGTGCCAAGTGAAAAAAAAAAAAAAAAAAAAAAAAAAAACAGTATGTCTTGAGTCCTTATGGCCAAAAAACTTTGAGTATTGACAGTTTTTTTTTTAAATATTTTTGAAATGCTTCATAGATCTGCTACAAAAGCAGAAACTGGTATGTGGTCCACAAAAAGACACAAAATAAATATAAATTAGTGCTCTGTGTTGACAAATACTACCAGAAGAGAAAGAGGACAAGAGAACAGAAATAATAGGCACACACACATGCACGCACGCACGCACACACGCACGCACACACACACACACGTGAAGAAAAAGTTACTGGGTGGGTCACAGTGTTACCTATTTGGAGAGGGTTGTGTCTGTTACTAGAAGGGAAAGGACAGCGCTACATTAAACAGTGCCATCTTCCGCGGGTAAAGGCAGCACTTTTGGAAGTCACAGTCCTTGCCTGCTTTGGGGTCACTGGATGTCCAGTCTGCTGTACTTGACACTGCGGTTCCAATGAAGCGCTCGCCATGACAAAGGCAGCTGATAGTTTCGTGGGACCGTACCACTGACGTTTTCTTCAAAGTATTGGAACAGTCTGTACCACCACACCCGAGAGAACGGGTTACTCTGTGACGTCTCTTTCAGTGACTGTAACAGACATTTAGACATTTATTAGCATTAATATTTAACCTAAGTTTGCTTAGCGGTTAATTTTTATCTCTTTAAATTATTACTGGACAAATGTCATTTCACAATGTGTCAGCTGTACTTCTGTTTATTTTGTTAACTCTGCGCAGACAAAAAAGTACTAGTTGAGTCAAATACTTGGAGAATATCCTTTACTGACTTCGCTTTTACTGCAATTCAAAATCCAGCAGAGGAAAATCACCTGCACAGCATGTTGCACTCACCTGCTTGTTGGCCATGGTGTGGTACCACCAGAAGAGACGTGTAGTGATAAAATATGCCACCACCACATCCACAGTGTAGTGGTCATGGGCAAGGAGGATGCAGAAAATTCCCACAGCACTCAAGAGCCAGCAAACCCAGTGGTACCACCAGAATCGTTTGGGAGAGTCTGTCAAACAAACAAAATATTTCAGAAACAGGGCTGGTGGAAATTCAATGTTTTCACCACTAGATGTCTCTGCTGCATCAGTCAGGTTTGTCAACAGCAGTGCAACTCCACCTGACGTAGCAGAAGACAGACATGGGGCTCTTTCCTATCTTCATTCAACATTTTGTAATTCTTTCCCTCACGAGCTGCTTCTGCTCAAACTGTGTGCTTGCACTAAGATGTATTAGTGCTTGTATAGATTTCCTGTTCCTGATCTGCTCTGCTCTCAGATTGTTTGTGCAACACCTATGTCAAAATTCCCCAACCAATAGAAGGCCAGGTGTATGGTTGACCAATGAAATGACATTGTGCACAACAGAGAGAGATTATGTTTCCTCTCAACACTCTCAAAAATATGTTAGAATTAGAGCTACTTATCATACTAGCTGTAGCCACAACAATATTCAATAATTATGAGTGCAAGCATACAGTGTGACCAGAAGCAGAGCAAATCTAAGCGCAAGTAAGGGCTATTTGAGTGTCAGGGAAAGAATTACAACATCTGAATGTGAAATGAATAATATAAAAAAATAATAATTAATTAAAATTAATAAAGACGGAAATGAAGCTTGCATGAGAAATGCTCTCTACAACTTTACCAAGCAGTTAAAGTCCAAACAAATTCTGCCGTTTGTAGAAAATAGGAACTGAAAATGATGTAGTTATGAAACCAAATAACGCCTTCACACGTTGAAACTAATACTACGACATTTCCCCTCCATTTCTTTTATGTCAACACTTCCTGAGGTGAAAGCTCAGCATTAATGATATTACTAATGTAGGAGCTAAAAACACCAGTCTAGTTTTAACATGCCTTGTAAAAGCTCATCTTTAATGTGGATTTAATAATCACAATAAATAAAAACAATAGTGATCATATTTCTATTAGGTTGTGACTAATAACCTGCATACTCCTCACTTCAAAACAACCCTTTTTTTTTAAATGTGACATTCAGGAGGAAATGCGGTCTAGATTATGAAAGGGGACATTGTTGCAATGATCTGAGGTAAACACATACATGTTCACCCTTTCTTCACCCGTTTTTCAGTATAAAACCTGATGAACTTACACTCCTTGATGAAGAGGTATGTAAGTGTTAACATAACAGTGTGGCCACTGTACAGATAGTCTCCGCACATGGTGTGAGCCCCTGTGATGGATAGACCCCCACCAGCAATCATCTTCATTATTCTCCTCATCTGTGCTTCCCAGTTCCCGAGAAGCTGAAAAAGAAACACAGCAATACATTTCATCATAATAATATTATTAACAGCAGCGTAATAAATGATAATATTACCAGTCATTGCTAAAGAAATGGTAAAGATACAATGTACATGAAGAAAGAGAGACAACATAGTACAAATCAAAGTTTAGTTTTCTTGCCTCTAAATTTCTTTTGATATGACTATTTTTTTTTCTTCTTTTATGTCTTTAGTGAAATTTCACAATATAGTGTAAAAATGAGAATTTACTAAAGAACAAACAAGTGTTGAAGCATTCAACAAGTACTGTAATGCTGTAGCTGTAATAAGTATTTAATAAGCTTGTCACGGCTTTCGCCATTAGTTCAAACAACTTTTGTTTACATTTGCACGGAGGGAAGTCTGACAAACACTCTTATTGAGAGGCGAAAAGTGTGTGAAAGGGTGTACAGGACAGAGAATATCTGACTCAAACACTGGAGGAAGATCACTTCCTGTTCCTTTCAGCCATGATTTTCATTACATTAACCATTAAGCATTCACCCAACTAGTACCGAACAGTTTTCAGTTTACTGAACTCAATCTTAACAAAACTAGCCTTACACACACACGCACGCACACAAAAAAATAAATATTTTAAATTATGCTATAATCACACAAAAAATATTATGCAATAGGAAAAAGCAGAAGCAACCATTTCAAGCAAAAACTAGACACACCCATATCTTACTGTCAATGTCAGTGGAGTGTACTTATTTTTTTCCCCCTATTCAGCACATTTGCACCAAAAGTAGTTAAGTAAGAAATTTTCCATGCTCAATCAACCTACAAGAGAAATTAAAAGTGTGTATTTATTATACCTTCGGAGAGCACTGGAAGTGCATCCCAGGAACAGGCAGAGTGGTGATGTACATTGTAATACACCGGTACAGGTAGAGCGTGCCCACAATGAAAAAGAACCGTCTGCCTACAATTGACCTGGAGAGAAAAGGAGGAAAAAGGAGGAAAAAGGAGAAAAAGGGAGGAGGAGACAATGAAAATAAACAACATAACATTTTCATTTAGTTTAGATTCAGATTCTAAAAAATGATTTTGGTGGAGACAAAACCTCCACAACTATCTGCGAGATAGTTCAGCGTACCTGTGTTTGAGTAGAATCCACTGTATCAGCCAGAGCACCACCAGCAGCATGCCGTTGATCTCACAGATAGAGAAAGCCCATGCTATCCTGTCAAACAGGTCAAAGAACTTATCGGGCAGCGGTGGGGTGTGCTCCTTCGACGGTACTCTCTCGTGGACCACCGAAATGACGATAGTGGTGGTAACAAAGCACACCACCGCATAGATAAATGCTAGGCCCGTCTTCCCCCACTCAGCAGGGAAAGAGGAGCGTGACGCTTCCATAGTAGGGATGTGAATGTGGACCATCTCATTCCCAGAGTTCTTCACTCCCGTTGTGCCATTCCTTAGGGGCTTGCTAGTCCCGTTGGGCAGCCCACCAGCATGCCCATTTGCGTGACCGTTTTTATGAGCCTCGATATGAGTTTCTATCCGCAGCGTCTCCGCTTTCTCCAACAGTTGCTGCCCAGCATCAGATGAGACCAGCGAGAGTGGCGGCATCTGGAAATCTGCCTCTGTGAGCCTGAGCAGGGCGGGGCCATCTGTTTGATGGAGGGCATCGATGTACTCTGGCATCCCCTCTTTGCTCAACCAGTCAGAGACATCCTCTGCTGACCATGCAGCTACCCTCTTCATCTTGACCGGTGGGCGGTGTGGACGATTGAGAGGGTCCTCGGACTAGAGAGGAAGGTACACAAGAGGTTTGACGGTTTATGGGGTAGTATGTAGTCCTCTCCAGCTTTGGCACATGGCGTTTCTTGAAAGGGGGGCACCCAGGTGCCAACAGAGAGCAGGCGAACCAAAGTGGCCTCCTTTGGCTTTTTTCACCTCATTGGTTTTTCCCCACACTCTGCACCCCTGTTGAAGGAAAAATAAAATGCATGATTCATAATGCTAGTGATGACTACCAAGTTTACTTTCATAGCTCTACAGGGTGTAGTTCTGGACCGGAGGCTTGGCCACACCTGGAAGCTAGTACATAGACTCTGCGACTGAATAATAGAGCATTAGCCAACTATGGAAAATTGAAACCATATAAGCTCCATTTCTCTGGAATCAAACATTGAATGACTTATTCCTATCATTCTCAAGCTTTTACAATAATAACATGATGACTCGACCATCAGGTTTCTCCTCTTTGATCATTGCTGCAGTAAAACTCTTCATGCATTGCTGGCAAAATCTTGAGTGAATTAACTCTTTTATACATGAATCCTCAGGATCTTATCCACAGAAAGTGTTGACATACACAAGTACTCTGTGTAGTGGTTTTGAACTACCCACACAAATGGCCTCTGGTTAAAAACCACTATTGTTAGGCAACAGTATGTAAGCAGATTCAATGTGTACTAAAAGCAAGAGAAAGTGATCGATGGAAAGAAAGAAAAAACATGTACACAGAGGCAGTGATTAATCATTCATATGATAAACAGCAGCCGGGGCCGAGCCCAGATACATCTTAATTTCTACAGTCAGATGGAGTAAACTGCTAAATTACTTCAAATCACCATGTAATTCAGGCTACTAAACCAATTTATCACTCAAAACAAACAAACAAAAAAAATGTATGAAAAGAGTTCCTACACTTTACTGATACAAATACTATCCCTACTGGTACTGGTACTCACAGCCCTGTTGTATTTGTTTTCTAACGAAAACTTAGTCGTCTGTAGTGTGCATTTCTCACCCAGCCTTCAGGCAACAACTAAAGCTTAACATAAACAAGGAAAGGAACTCACATCTGCTGCACATCATGCATTTGTTTATAGACAGTGATGCCTGTTCTAGATGCAGGGTGTCCCTGCTTGTGTTCGGGGGAGTGTGAGGTACAGCTGGAGGCAAGTTCTGATCTAGTGCATGGACAGGAGGAAAGCGGGAGGATCGGAAGGGAAACAGACTGCAAGGAGGAACTCATAAATCAGAGTGAAGGTCAGCACCAGGCACTAAGACAGCCCCACCCCTGTGCAAAGGGCAATCAGCCAGCAGTCATGTCCCAGCACAGCCAGCTCAGCTCAGGCCAATAGCAGCTAAATACACTGGCAGGCTGGCTGGTTGGCAGGACAACAAACTGCACATCAGTACTCACACATCTCACCTCGACTGAGCTCTGCTCAACACAGAGCTCTGTTCATGTAGGCCAGCAAAACAGGGCAGAGTTAAAGGGCTTTAAGCTGAGAACACCTGGCATCAGATTTACTGCTGCGGGGGTCAGGAGAACAATTTGACCCAATAACCCCACAATTCTAATTTAAGATGTAAACATTAAAGTATGAAAATAAACATATAGATGGCATGTAAAACCGCACACAGCACAAAAATCCTCATTGCAACAGACTATCCACATGACAACCCAGCTGTGTACCTTGAACATATGCACATGTGAGGAGTTCAAAGGAGAACACTATTTAGTGGAGATAAAGAGAAACAGAGTGGCGTACATCTGTCATTAACGTAAGATTAAGACAAATCAGATTAAGCCTGTGAATATTCTCATTCATCCAGGTCATAGTTATCTCAAGTAGATTAAATCGATCGCAACTGGACTTGGTTACTTGTCTTTAAAGAAGTTTCACCTCTCATCCAAGAGGCTTCATCAGTTCATGCTTGCTTGACTAGGCTGGGACTAGTCCCAACTAGTCTTCAAAGACAAATAACCAAGTCCAGTTGCGATCGATTTAATCTACTTGAGACAAATCAGATTATCTGTCACTGAGTCAGCTGTGTGCCGAGGACCTTTGGTCTATGAATCAGCTTAACGTGTGCTTGATGAGGAAATAATCTCGCTCAACTGAACTGGAAATGGGGAAAAACAAACTAATCCTTACACTAATAAACATACTTTAACACTAGTATCTGAATACAGATGTCTCCCTAGAAATTCTGGATATGAGGATTACCCATTTTAAAATTTACTGTTAAATTTACTGTGCTACATAATACTAGTACTTGGAGTACAGAAAAACAGAGAAAAAAAAGGGACTTTAAACCCAGGACATAATTTAGTACAAATGTGTACTAAATACAGATGACAATTACTGCAGCTACCTTAGAGTGTAGATACTTTCACACTATTATTACATCATTGCAGGTCAGAGTAACATGACGCGACTCTGTACTTCCAAACGTCATCGCAAGAAAAATTATCCACACACTGTTAATTAGTTACCATTAATATAGATGCAGTCAGACAGGCAGTAACTAGTTTTCCTCTCTGGCAGTCTGACATTACTTTTAACTTTTGTGCCTCACATATTCATAATAGTTCTTCATACAAAAGACACACAGAAATGTTCACTCTATACCACATGTGTCAAACTCACGACGCGCGGGCCACATCCGGCCTGCTGTGTAATCATATCCGGCTTGCGAGAACATTTTACGTTATCGTTACTAATGGCCTGTCGATACGAAGCGCTGATAACACAATACATGCACAGAACTACAAATTCAGCTGCCTTGCCGCGTCAATAAAGTCTAGCTTCAAGTTATTGCGAAGATAGCCGTTAGCCAAAGACAACTCTCACAATGTTGAAGAGAAAAGTTGATTCTGAAAAAAATAGAGAATAGAAATAGAAAATAGAGCCTTTAATAACCGATGGGAGGCTGAGTATATGTTTACTGACATTGCCGGTAAACCCGTGCGTTTCATTTGTGGAGCTAATGTGGCTGTAATTAAAGAATTCAATCTGAGACGGCACTATGAGACAAAACAAGTCTCAGTCTTGTCGTTCTGCCCATTGTCTTCATCTTCATCTTTGAAAGGTGTGTGCGCGACCCAACATGCCGCAGACATGAAGCGGTTCAAAGATAAAATAGCGGGACTAGTGCAGTTGTTTGAGCAATGCAGATTTTTGGTGAACTGGAGTAAGACTTCAAAGTTTTTTGCTCGCCATTCACCGCGAATGCCTCTGATCTGGCCGACATCCAACTAGAAATAATAGACTTGCAGTGTGACTCAGATTTGAAGAGAAAGTTTGCCGCAGCTGGCTTGAACACATTTTACCAGCATCTCTTGCCAGGTTACCCAAACTTGACAACCCTTGCTGCCAAAGTGTTGTGCATGTTTGGAACCACATATCTGTGTGAGCAAGTTTTTTCCATAATGAGCATCAACAAAACAAAGCTGCGCTCAAGGCTCACGCACAAGCACTTGCGCACAGCATCCTGACATTGCCTGCCACTCAGGATATGACGCCTAATATTGATGCACTTGTGAAAGCTAAGAGGCCGGAATCATCACTGAACAGCCCGGTGACAGCAGCGAGACTGACTCGGATTAATGATGAGAGGAAACGGACATGTTTGATGCGGAAATCGCCCACTTAAACTTGTATTGTTGTGTTAGCCTACAACTGAGTTATTGTAAATTAGTTGAATAAAGTTCGACTTATACGTCACACATTTTGTTTTCACTTATTTTACTTATAATCAGATGCGCCTTATGTGTGAACAATGACAGCAATTGACGTGTTAATTGATACTGCGCCTTATAATCCGGTGCACCTAATAGCCCGATAAATACGGTATTCTAGTGTTTCTACAGCTTTTTCTATTCTCGTCTACATTTCTCCTTGCTGAATATAACTTTTTGCTGCCGTCGTGATCACATTTTCCTACAGTTATCACTGTTTCATCTCATTGCACAATACTTTTTTTTTTTTTTTAATTGGTGTTGCTTATAATTAACAACTATACCTCTGTGTCATGAACACGCTGATGGCTTGATAGATTCAACTGAGCCAGTTGATAGGCCGAATGACCCAAAGACAGTTGTGATAAAAGGCCCTCGATGATCATGTAGCAGACTTTGATAAAAATGTTTCTGCCAGAAACAAAACAGACGGAAACCCGTCTGCATGAGCAAAAGCATGACCTCAGGACAATAATATTTGAGGGCAGAGCGCTACAGAGGAAAGTCTGGAAATGGTTCAGCCTTATGATGTTGTGAATTTTGTTACAAGATAAAGATTAAAGAAAATATTGAAACTCCTCCCTAAACAAAAGGATTTTTACCTTGGAAGCCTTTCATTTCCTTTCACAACTTTAGGAAATATGTCAACTGGTGTTGTTGCAGTGCTCTCAAAGCACAGAGAGCTTTTAATTTTTAGCTGAGTGTGTTTACTGAGCAGGGATTTATATTGTCATACTTACTATAAGCCAGTCAGCTCCTACCTGCATCATTCATTTAACTAATGTTTAAGATGCTGAAAGAAATATCTTTTGTTTTCTCCCTGACGACAAATGGAGACATGGAGGACACATGATCACACGTACACATACAGGGAGATGATTTTTTGAGTGATATAGTCTTAACCAAGCTTAACTGTGAATCTTAACATAGCTCATAAAGCATCACAGAGTTCACACTTCCTGAACAACTAAATCAAATAACTAGGTATCTCGACAGATGAATAAACAGGATGAACCTGAGTTACTAGACTTTGGAAACTATTTATTTTTGCTTTTTTATTGATTTATTCAAGCAGATTTGACTGTTAGTGATTAACGACTTTCAGCACGTTTACAGATGTTTGCTGTGTTTTTTTCAAACAAGCCCTGCCTCGGTGTGTATGTGTGCAAGACTCACAAGTTCCCAAAGGCTTCAAACCTTTCTTTCAATATTCAAACACTTACCTCCCCTGATGGTTTGATATGTAGCTGTAAGCGGAAGTTTGTAATTTCCTCTATTACAGAAAACAAAGGCCGTTGTCAAACTACTCATGACAAGTACAGACTCAGGGCAGCTTGGCATTACGAAAAGATAAAATTATTTGTTCACTTCTATTCGTCCTTGCTGGGTCGTAAAACATTACAATGCTCTGTTATGTTTCGAGGAAGTGGGTGAGCATCACAGTTTTTGGGTGGAGCTTAAATTTGAAAGCGGTAGAGATGTGTTGAGGCAAATACTACTTAGCTCAGTTCAATACCTACATTTAGCTTGCCAGTCAAGGATTAAAGCGGCAACTTTGTAGTCAGAAGCTCACTTTGGGGGTAAGTTAGGTAGGTAAAGTAGGGCCCGCCTACTTTTGTGCTTTTTTGTGTTCTAATTATTGCCAAAGAAAGGTTGAAGCTAATTGATTACTTGCTTCTATTTTGAGGTAGATAATCAATTTAACTATTGGCACTTAACATCTATAAATGCAACAATGTGCCCAAAGAAACTAAATAATGACATAATACAATAGTTTAATCGAGCGTAAATCAAGTATTTAAAAATGAGTAAAAAGTAGAACAACTATAGAGAAGTGAAACTGACAAACACAGCCAGACAAAAAATAAACTATGTGAAATTAGCTATGGAGACTGGAAAAACTGTAATTAGGATCCTCTAATAAAGCTTCACCACAACTGTACTTCTCCCTCATGGAGTCAATCTTTCCCCTCTGACAGGCTGAAAGCAGGGGTGGGGGTGGGGGCACAAGGCAGCACATGTGACATCACCAGAAAACCATCCCAACCATGAGGGGACAATATGTCAAGCTGACACAAACCTAAACGCACCACCCACTTTTAGCAAGCCAACTGACTAAAACTAAATGACTCATTCTCAATGCCTTTTAAAGACAAAGACCAACATTCAAAACCAAAACTGGGTCTACCTCTGATAAAAGTTAACTTGTGTCAATAGCAGGTCAGGTGGACTCTCAACTCAACACCTTTTTCTTTTTAATGAAACGTGTCGTGCTACCGCCTGACTTCAAAACCACTTGTTTGAAACCACCGTGACTTCCACCACTTTTTTTTGCCTACTTGTCCATCATTTCTTGGTGGTTCAATTCAGACCTCAATATTTATTTTTTATGGAAAAAAAATAAGAAATAAGAAAAAAAAAAAAGTAGGAGGGGATGGTATATTAACTTTATAAAACTTCACAAAAATTAATTACACATTACTGAGGACTACATACTAAGTAAACAAAATGACCATATTTACTCCATTTTAGTATGAAGCCTCCTTGTTTTCTGATCTGCTGCTGTTTGCTCTGTTCATTTTTTGTTATTGTATTACCAGTAATTACAGCAATCTGCACCAGGGACTTCTGCCAGCTTAATTGAAAAAACATCCGGTTACTGCTAACTTGACTGTGTATAAAATAATTTGATCGTGAGGCTCTTCCGAACTTTCCAAATGTTATTGGACTGAATGGATCAAATGCTGTTAGTGAAATGAGCCATTTTGCTGTGGTTGTGCGAGTTAGAAATGTAATGCGAGCTCAACTGCGAGTGGTGGCAGTGGGTTGGGTGGCAGCAACACGGAAAATGGAACTGTGACACATTATCTGTGGTTTCTGTTTTAGCCCATAAAACAGAACTGTATTTTGTTTAAAAATATTGTTGAAAGTTGTATGAACTGAAATCTCCTGGTGAAAAAAAAGGCTTTTCATGTGAAATGAGTGACAGTGTAATAACAAGGATGTTATCAATTTTGTTTTGTCTTCCCGGATTCAAATTTACAAATAATCTGACACGTTGCCTTTAGAAGCCTTGTTTGGCATAATACAAGTTGTCATCAATCACAGTAGATGAGAGTTTTACTCTCAAACTGCAACACCTTATAAATGTTTTTTTCTACTGTTGCTATACTTCTGTTATTTTTTGTTGTTCCTGCAACATCAAAGGGGGACTTTCAAACATGGGCCAATTGATAAAAAGCTTGTGGTGGTGCCCCAGGCCAGCGCTGAACTCACTAAAGAAAACCTATAACAAAATTGCTATTATTCGCAAGGGTTAACAGTCGAGTCCTCTGCATGACCCACTGATACTTCTCGCATTTGACAGCTCATGTTGCATCTAACCTGGTTGTCTCAATGTGATACAGTTTGACAAAACAGTCTTTAAAAAAAAAAAGACTTTTGTCAAACTGTATCACAAAAAAATAATCTTTGAACAGACATGACATTAAATAACATAACCAGCCAACAATATCCATGTCATAAAAAGACAAACAAAGGTTATATTCTCTCTCAAAAATGCGTTTTCTCCCATCCCTGTGTCCTAAGGGTTACGTTCTATTCTTTGTGCACAGATTTTACAGATGATTTGTTTGTGAGACAAACAATGAGAAAACAGTGAGTAAAACGCTCTCACCTGTATCCCTTTACGCCAAGCACACAAATACTCCACAATGTGAGGCCAATATTCACACAACTGGGAAAGCCAGAGTTTAAATGAACGATATTATGTGCACATACTGGGTAACTTTGTAATGTAACTTCTGTAAAACTGGTTTTTCAGTTCTACTACTGGAATGAGTTAATCAACTTATGCCAGGCTGTCCTGCTATTACTGAGAAACCTTAAGTCTTTCACCAGATTATTTGAGAGATTAAAAAGGGTCTACACAATCACAAAAAAAATTTACCACTTACTAAACATGCAGATAGTTTGGGCCTAATTCTGGTTATTAAATAATCTCAGTATCTCAAGGTAAATTCTGTGTCTTTTACTCTTTAATCTTCCCTGAGCAACAGATTATTGTCATTGCATGTGACAATGACCAATAGCTCAATATGTCTGATTGTTGATAGTACACAGGCACAAAAAAACAGTTCCTGGATATTGGAGACAATACCAAAGTTCTTGTGGTGGCATATATGGAAATCAGCAATGAATCAAAATCATTTTATTTCCAATACATGTCAAAACAGTCTTAGCACTAGCACACAAGATTCCCAGGGCAAGAAAACATTATTAAATTTAACGCTGATGTCTGATGACCGAGCACAGTTAATGTGAAGACCACAGGCGATGAGCTCTGTGATGTGTATTTGTGTTGAGGAATCATCAATTTGCTAGCCTTAGCAGCTGACAACAGCTCCAAACCACATATTACGCAACATACGCATACTTCTGCCGGAAAATATTGCACATCCAAATTCTTCCTGAAAACTACACATTTGTAGAGGCAGAATGAGCAAATGAAAATATGCCAATTCATCTATTCTGCATAGGAGGAAGAACAAATATTAAGCTTTTGTTTTTTCTAGTGCATGTCAAATTCTCTGTGAACTGCGGTCATAACTCATTATTTGTCTGTGTTGGGGTTTTTGCAGCATGATTAGTTGACAAAGTAAACAGAGGGCTTAGTATCAATTTTTTTTTAACCATTTTAGTACAAATTTAATCACCAAAATTTAAATCAATTAAATTGATTGAGCTGATGAAATGTTGCTAAGGCTACATTTCTACAATAACCAGGGATGGTGCTAAATAGCATTTTATCAAGTTAAAATCCTGTATTAAATCCACTTCACAAATTGCTTATCAATAGAAATTAGGTTAACCTTTCAACATTTGAAAGTAATTAAAGATAATAATATACAATACAATGTTTTACATTGTTCTTTGTTAATAAAATAAATAAATGAACAGAAATGTGCTTCACGGCTGAGACCATGGCAACCCTGCTATCACACAACAACTGTATGTCCAATCAGTCTGTTAATTAACAGAGCAAGGTGCGTGACCAAGGGTAAAGATGAGACAGACCATAACACACAGACAGATTTTATGGAAGTCTCTGAGGAGCTGAGCTCGGTAGCACAACAACCGCTGTACCTGTAGGTGCTATCTGTTAATGGGAAAACCACCTGTGGCTTTATGAGTCACTGATTAAGATGTCAGGCTCACACAACCCCAGAGGACCAACACACAGCTCGCCTAGTCTCTCCGGTTCAAACGCAAGTGGGGCAGACATTTCAGAAATTATATCTAGGATGGCACAGTCTGAGACTTGTTGTCAACAGGGAGTAATTAGTGTGCAGCACAGCATTCAGCGCATCTTTATGTATACACTTCCTCACTGCAAAAGGCCTGTGTCAACAAGAACAACTGTTTAAAACACCTGCAATGACTATGCATGTTTCGACAGATGCACGCGATACATATAGAAAACTGAGCTTCTTATTAATGTTTTTTGGCAGTCTCGAAGTAACAACAGCTCAACTAAAGACTTGATAGAATATAAAAAGTTTACTTTCTTTCACATAACAACAGTCACAATAAAAGGTCTTTCTTGGACTTAAGTTTAAAGTGAATGTAAACCATCTGTTATTTAAAACATGTTAACATAACCTGATGACTCTCTGCTAACCAGTATGAAGCCAGATACGAACACAGTAATTCAGGAACAGACTTGCACAGCACACAGATGTTGCGACACTTCCTTTCTGGGCGTTTGCCCTGAATATGAAGATGATCACGTTTAATGACCTCAAAACCTGCACTTAATGTACTTCATGAAATCCTGGTTTCCCAGGGTTGAAATATCATCACAATTGTGAAATGCAGAGAGAAGTCAGAGTTACTCCAAACAAGTCGGGACAGGGGAAGTCTGGCTCAGGTGTAAGCAGTCTCAGAAAGAGAAGAAACTGGTCTTCACAGGAGCAGCTTGCACTACTTAACATTCCTTACTGATACTCCCCTCACCCACACGCGTTTGTCACTATATTTGTCAAGTATCTGCATCATCTAGTCTAATATAAAACCTTAAATTGTGCCAAATTCATTTAAAGTCTGTGTGAATTAGTTATTTATTCAAACAATGTAACAAAGTGATATTTGACTAAATCAATCATGCCATAGTTTGTCATTTTCTTTTCTGCAATACACAAAGTAGGCTACATCAAAGTGCTACTAGCCTAGATGTCCAAAAAGCAGTTGTAGGCCACAGGAAAGTGGGACATCATGTGAGTGGCAGTAAAACTCCATGTGTTTCTAATTATGGCAGCATTAGAAATTTAGACTGAAGCCATTAGAAAATTGTTTTCTGTTGAGGCAAATCTATGATAAACATTATATAATCAATTGCTATTGGCCGGCATTAACGTTGTACTACTATATGGCAGAAGAACAAACAGGCCAAGACTATCAGGTAGCAGCATTATATCCTGGCTGTGGTTTGTGTATTGAGGCTTGGTTACACAGGAGGTGAGTAGATATGCAAATGTGTAATTGTTTAAAAAAAAAAAATGTATTTCAAGCATAACATGTGTATAAAGTTTATATCAAAAGATCTGCAGTGTTTTTCTTTTAGGTAGCTAAAGCTGGTGTGACTAGTATTTAGTAAAGATTAAATAAATGTCAATGTTGGCAGAGAGCAAACACAGGGAGGTGATTCAAACATTGTTGGCAGGTAATGCAAATGTTACCTCCATGAGCAGTGACATGTATCATTATGCCCCAACTCAAAATTAACCCTTAAGCTAAACTGAATACTGGCAGTTAAGATTACATTAAAGTAAGGGAGGAAGAGAAAACACACGTGTTAATGTACAGTCACAAATTCAAGTGAATGTTGTTGTAATACTTGCTTAGCTGATGCTTTTAGTTAAATGTTAGCAAATGATTGTTGATTGTGAAGTGAAGCGCTCAACTCTTGCTGCAATGCAACCCGATGACATCTGTCAAGCATCTGCTTTGGTCAATCACATACATACAAGGGCACATTCCTGGTGGATTACTTTGTAACGTGAACGTCGCATTTCTACTGTTTGTTTGACAAAATACTCTCTGTATTAAAAAAAAAAAAACGTTACCCTGATAGACTGTTAAATGCATTCATCCGTTATTTCAAACTGAACTTCCTGGATCGTATTTCACTATCTCACCGGTAGCTTAAACAACACGCCCCTGCCAAAGCAGCCCCCTTCTTTGCTTTAACACAGGGCTGTTTTTTGGTCTGAATTCCTGCTAAGACCGCTCAAGTCTGCGGTGTGGAGAAGCCATTATTCAGGTATTTAGAGGGTTTATAGACATTATCACTACATCAGAATACCCAGACTTTTACCTACCTTTAAAAGACCTCCAAATATGCACACTTCTAGTATGTCTTTAGATGAACAGACTACATAAACTTTAACTCATTCAATGCATACTAACCTCTTCCATGTTGTTTCTCTGATGCTGTCCCTCTCTCCTCGTCTCCTTGCTGCTACATATATGCATTATCTTCAAGCCTTTTCTGTTTCTCATGATTTCCCGGTGCTGTCTTTCTCTCTCTCTCTCTCTGTCTCTATCCTTCCAAATCAAAATCAGAAATTTGCACAAATACCAACATGGGTTACAGATAAGTGCAAACATCATTCAGAGCGATACTAATCTCACTTTCGCTATGGAAACTTATATATGCAGCTGTAACTAACTGATCAGATATATCTAATCAAGTTATGCTGGTCTCATTCATAAAAATGACACCTCACTCTAACCAGCAGCCTACCAAGAGTTTCAAATTAAAACAGAAAGCCTTATGGAGATCATTTATGACCAAAGAGATTGTCTTTTTTAGACAAAGTGACATGAAAAGCCTTTCCTTTTCCATGCCAGAGGATGTTGATGATCTAATCCAGTCTTGGTCAATATGTTTGCTTGTGAGCTGAGACAGTATTTCCAAAGGCGTAGTTGCAGCTGTGCCAACAGAAAACTCATTGTTTCCACTAAAAGACAAAACTGCTGTGTCCTACTTGTCAACTGTGTCCGTTCACTTGTTGATAGTCTGACATGCTTTGCTTTGGCAGCGAGACTTGTTCTGCAAATGGCTAGTTGGAGGCTGTAACAACAATAACCTCCATTGACTCGGTTTAACATTTTGCTCCCTTGACACTAAAGTCACACTGTTTATGTCTGTGAAAAGCTGCTTTCTCACCAGTTCTTTTACACAGAAACCTTCTTGTTCATTTCAATCTCCGTTTGCTCATCTGTATGTCAGTCTTTCAGAAAGTATTTTGTTGCTTTGGGTTATCCGTCACACACACGGCAGAGGTGTCTTTTTTCCCCCAACTGTTAAAACACATCTGTGATCAAGTTTGACCACTATTTTCCAAAAAAAGGGGGGAGGGGACATTTCTATAAAACTTTGTGGAAAAAAAGTGCTAAATTGGGTCACCAGTTCCTCCAGTTTTAGGTGAATAAACGAAGCAAAGCAGACGTGAAAACCTGTGAAAAGCTGTGTTAATATTTACACACACAGGCAGAGAGATGAGTTGTCGGTGATTCACAGCTACAGTAACGTTAGGCGGCACACCTGTGAGATAGCTATGTCTCAATAATCATGACTGTTATAGGTAACTAGCTAAAAACACAGCTTCCATTCACAGCAATGCCTCGGCAGTCGCTGTAACTTATAATGTGGCTTAAGAGCTTATAGCCTGGCTATCTAAAAATAGATAAGCAAGCTGGCGTCTTCGGTATTTTAGCTAGCTAGCTGGTTAGCTAAAATACAGGCTACACTGGAGCAACTGTTAGCTAACGCTGTGGATGACCATGCCGTAAAATACTCATTTGTATTTGTAAAGAAAATAAATAAATATTAACCTTTGCTTATATTAAAATGGTCACACCGTGAACTGAGCGTAGGGTTTCTGCTAATCACGTTGGGTCCGGAATTAACGATAACGGGATACGTTTTTGTCGTGAACTGATCAAATGTTTTAACACAAGGCCAGTGAGCAGTATTAGTTAGCTGCATTTGGTAATAAATATAACGTCAAGAAACGACACAGCACTGTAACATATGATACAACACCGCGGTGAATGTCTCAGAGTTTGAGTTAACGTAGCCCACAGCGTAACATTAACGTTACCGTGAACTAATAGTTACCTTGAAGCCAGTCTGACAAACTAAGCTCACACAGGGATGAGAGGACTCCGCGGTTAGCCAGAGCTGCTCCCGACAGAAGAGGAGAAAAGATGTAAGTAATGTAATTACCTTGTCGTCAAAATGTTGATGGACTGCTCTTCAAAGCGTAGTGCTTATCACCGCTACGTACTGTTATAAGTCCGTCAGGTGTTTTCATGGATAGGCGGTTTGTGACTGGAAAAGCGGGGAGTTCCCTACATAGTCATCCATTGCTGCCTTCAGGGGCCATCTGAAACATTGGAAAACTAGTCAGAACTTCTGCGCCCATATTACAAAAGTTGGAATTTGATACGATGGATCACAGTTTTATCCATAAATGAAACAACACTAATGTTCATAATAATTTTTATAACATATATATTTATTCTTATACCAAAATAATGAGCGATAAGACATTTGTATGCATTAATTGTCTAAACACCGAGCATATAATCAGTGATTGAACGCATCAGGAAAATGCAGTGTTGGAACATCAGCAACCAGATTTACTCATTTGAAGCCATCTAATGGTGAGAATTTACAATATAGCCATGGTGATAAAATAAAAAAGAAAAACGATTAAGACTAGATTAATTAAATCACACCAAAATAAAGTCACAATGAGCCTATTCTGAAAAATTAGATATTAAAACTAACATAACTAACAAGTTAATCATATGGTTTGGGACTGGTAGGGCTTAATAAAGCTCTGGAAGAGAAATGAAGCAAAATAATGCTTGAAATCATTATCACAATATTCAGAAAAATATTTATATAGATATGGAAAATGTCTGCAAAAATCACCATGATACAATTCCACTGTTGATCAACAATAATATTGAACTGAGTAGCGTTAGTTATGGGGAATAGATATTCATTTCCAAAGTCCTAAAATCTTCTGAAAATATATTTTTGAATGAAGCAATACAAAACCATTTTAAGTTGAAGTTTCAATGAAATGTTAATGTATACTGATAAAACAATAGTTTCTCATCCATGCTGCTTCTAAAACCAATGATCAGTTTATACTGACTGATGAGTCATGAGGGTGATTGGGTTATCTTGAATACCCACTGAGTGAAATTTCACTGTCACTTTATGTAAATGTAGGTCCAGTCTTAACTGACATGTGACTCCAACAATGGATCAGTTTTATTTATTTAGATGTAATATGTTAAGTTTGAAGTAATTTATTTATTTTGTAAAGCATGATTACCAAAATCCTACTAAGACCAAGACGGGACAGAAATTTCTCCAACTAACATATGATAAAATGTAAGATATGATAAATAAAATCTTGCTCAAGGTCATCATAAGTCATTCAAATCTTTACAATTAACCATATTCTTTGGATTTGGTGCACGTGTTTAATAAAACACTGTAGGATAAATTTCCATGCCTGCATCTTCTCCATCATACTGAAAATGTCTTCACACTGTCATTCACTTGTCCCTTCGTCTTCGTCTCATCAACAGCAAGCACAGAAGGTTTGTGATTGGCTTGTGGAAAACAGACCATATCATCTCAGTATTTGCTTCCCTTCACTGGTTCCAAGTTCATGTCTGAGTCTAATTTGAGTTTGATTAGACTGGCTCCTGCATGCTGACCTGTGTCTAGTAATTAATGAATCGTAATCATGTGTAGGATTGGCTATGATGCAAGTCAAACAATCAGTCAGTCAGATTATTGTAAAAAGTTCATAGAAATTATATTGTGATATTAGAATTTGGCCCAAATCTGCCAGAGGGGATCTTGTACTTGTGAAACTCTCATATAAATTTCTAAATTGCATCTTGACATTTACTAATCTGTTTAGATATCTAAATGTATGTTGATTTAGATGTTGCCTAGATATCAAAATCACACAAAATACTGTTTTTGTGTTTTTCTTTTCTAGTTGGTAGACAAACACAGTATTAGATGAATATAAAGTATAAGTCCAGAAATTTTTAAAAAATAGACTAACATGCCTTTCAAATTCATGTTCACCTACAAGAATGAATTTCTAGGAAACAGCGTCCAGTGAGCTAAAATATAGCTTTCAGGCTGTGGATGGGGAAATGATGGACAAATGCTCTGCATAAGGACTTTCAGCTGTGTTGTTAATAAGTTAAAATTTCTAAACTATTTTACGAGAAGGAGCTGGATTATAATACATGAGATGCCTTAAAATATAAGACAAGGCTTCTGTAGATGGTTTCATCCACCTTTACTGATTTAATCTTTTCATTTCAGTGGTGTATGAATTCTCTGATAGCTCATAACGTGTTTACTTTTGTACTGTGAGGAAACTGGGGTAAATAAACTGGGCTGGAGACCAGCTGCTTTTCAAGCTTCGTCTTGGGTTCATCATGCTGACTTCGCTTTAGATCCTCCACGGTTATTTCAACTGTAACTGACACCCACACAGTTCTGGTCTTAATCATATCTAACCTAAATCTTCAGATGGGGGTCCCTAAAGCAAAATCTTATCAAAAAAAAAAAAAAAAAAAAAAGGTTAAGAACCACAGGTCTGGGGTATTCAGCCTGTATCAGGCTGTCCCTGGTCCCCATATGAAACGATCAAGGTATGTTTAGCTTTAATCCAAGCAAAGTATAGAGTCCATGCATATAGATTAGATATCTGCTATTATACATAAAATAAACATATGAATATATTATGTTTTGAGGTGTTAGTGTGCAGTATATCTCATTTCACGTGATCAGGTTGTACATTTAGTTTTTGCACACTGGGTGGAGCTGTTTTCTAATTTAATACTAAAGCCTTTACAACAGGTTGTTGCCAAATTGATCATTTATGGCCATTAACTTGTATCATTGGATTCAAGATATGTCTGAGGCTGCATTTTACTTGTGTGCTTATGAGTTTGTCATCCAGACTGTAAACTCCTAAATGTACAGGTTCTATTTTACACATCACACATCCATTTGTTTATAGAGCACTTAATTGTGTAAGTGTAGAACAGGATGTTTATCTAGATAAGCAAAAAATATTTTAATATATCACAAGCAGGTCTCACAAGAAGTTCACAGGAAGGAAAATAAGTTTATTTTCTCATAAGTGAGTCTAACCAACTGCAGAATCCAAGACAAACAAGACAAAGCAAACAAACAACCCTTATCTTATCTCAATGTTTTTGTGTCTTGTGTTACAAGCTGACCTCACACTCAGGTAACCTGAAATGTTATCTCACATAATGCTTATATAGCCTTTTCTTTAAAGTCTTTACATAAAGCCCATCCACTCATATATAGGCTACCTTTGAACTGGTTGATCTGGTTGAATTCTGGAAAAGAGGCTAATGCTTATGATATCAACAGCAATCGAGCTGCATCCTCTTCCGTGATGAGTTCGGTCGGCTGAACAAGGCGGCCAACGCGAACAATGTGAGTGGTCCTTAAATGTCCTGCAGAAGAAAAAAGGTAGAACAGATATTATTTACCAGTATTAATCTTTGTATTTGCTTCATCCTCAATCTTAAGATGATGCATTTGCAATTTTAATTGTTCTATCAAAAGTTAAGTACACTAAGATTGGCCTGTGTCCTGTTCCTTAACTGCCAGTATTGAGGTTTCAAATGTGTCTTCATACATATACAGACTGAAAAATATCAGTGGTACAAACACTTGTCTAATAACCCGACATTACTTTGTACAAATTGTATATTCTGCATTATAGCAAGTATTATTTTTGTCATCTCATTGTTACTAATACTCCTTTCAGACTGAGGTCCAACCAGGGTTACATTCTGTGTTTGAAAGGGTCAACCTGACTAGTCCCAGCCTAGTCAAGCGAGCATGAACTGATGAAGCCTCTTGGATGAGAGGTGAAACGTCTTCAAAGACAAATAACCAAGTCCAGTTGCGATCGATTTAATCTACTTGAGATAAAGGGTCAACCTGTGTTGTCTGACATGGCTTTGCGGACCAGAGTTGAGTTCAACGTGAACAGCTCCACCCAGGTTGGCCAATTGTGCTCATTGTTAAGCATCTCTCCTGAGTCGTGACCCAGGTCCTATCTGAATTATCATGACCTGTTTAACCTGGGTAACCAGTATAAATTGCATGCTGGACAATGATTTGATACAGACTCTTCATGCATAATCCTGCATCCAGGCTCTGAACTGTAAAAAAAAGGTCCCTACAAGGCCTTGTGAACATTAAAATGTACATAAACACAAACATGTGATGTAACAGTTGAGGAAAGGGGGGGGGGGGGTTGTTCAGTCCCACACGGATGACGTCACTCAGTGTATAGTCTGGTCGCTGTGAGCTCACAGCCACTCAAACTTCATCATGCCGACTATTTTATGGAAAACTATTGTTATTCATATCATCATCACCATAACCGGCTTTTCCTGCTGTTTACGAAGCGACGTGAATCTTCAGGGGAACCCAAATATACCAGCGATCGCCAAATATTTTACGACGAAAGGACGGTATGAGGAAGTGAACCCGTATCTCATCGAGGACATACTCGCTGTAAACACATCCATGCTTCAGCCTCCATCTGCGCAGTGTCGCGAAATCCATCTGACTGCCATAATAAGACATGGCACGAGATACCCGACGACCAAAAACGTCAAGAAGATGCAGAAGCTGTACGACCTGGTGAAAAGCTCAGCAAAGAACAAACAGAGTTGGCTGCGTGAGATCCAGAGCCAGTGGAGGATGTGGTACACTGAGGACATGGACGGACGACTCGTCCAGAAAGGTGTGGACGATCACAGGCATCTGGCTGTCAGGTTGTCAAAGCTGTTCCCCTCACTGATTACAGAGGACAAGCTTCGAGGTGGACTCATCCAATTCATAACCAGCTCAAAGCACAGGTGTGTCAACAGCACACTGTCCTTCAAGGCAGGACTGACAGAGCTGTGGGCCATTAAAGGTATGATCATAATATCAGTATCATATTGTAACGGACTGTGTATGGACTGTGTATACACTGCGGCTGCGAGTTGTGTTTACTAAGTTAGGCTGCAGTGTATGGGGTGACATTTGGGGGGAGTGGCGTTGTTAGAGGCTGTGAAGCCTGTCAATCATGGCAGTTGCCTGGGATGAGAGGCTGAGGACCCGTGGGGGGTGGGTTCAGGTGTGTGTGTGTAGACGAGAGCGGACGAGAGAGCCGAGAGTGAGTTAACGTGCAAATGTTATATGCTACTGTACTTGTCTGTTATCGTTTATTGTTTTGGCGTTGGCTACGGCCCACAGTAGCCTGTGTTCAGTTTAATAATAAAGTCCAGAAAAGCAGTTGCTTCGTAGCTTCATTGTTCCGGGTCGCTACAATTGGTGTCAGAAGTGACCGGACTTCGCCAACGGGGCTACCGTGCCGCTCGCTAGCTTGACGAGGTGCTAACTGCTGCTAAGTGTTCTGCGGGGGAGCAACATGTTGCCACAGAAACTCCTCAAGATCAAGCGGGAGGAGGTATCTGACGAGGACATGGACACCGCTCAGAGTGCGGCTGGACACAGAGAGCGGGTGAGAGAGATGGCAGTGAGGATGGCTACAGAGGCTGGCTTGGGCTCTTCTCGCCGCGCCGGAGAGGGCGATGCTAAACGCGGGAAAACAGCAGCTGCCACGAGCATGGACATGAGCAGACAGGTAGAGCCACACGGTGGCACCCTCCCACCCACAATGAAAACCCCCAGATATGATGGCAAAGCGGACTGGGAAGCTTTTCATGCACAATTTGAACTGTTAGCTCAAGCTGGCAGGTGGTCCACTGAAGAGAAAGCACTGCAGCTAGCAATGTGTCTTACTGGGGACGCTTTGTCAAGCTTGCTGCTATTAAGCCCGGACGATAGGAGCGACTATGATGCCTTAGTCGGAGCTTTAAAGAGACGGTTTGGACTATGCTCAGCAGCCAGCCTGCTACGATCTGAGCTGTGCAGCCGCCAGCGGCGACCAGGAGAGCCACTGAGAGATCTGGCCAATGATGTTGAAGGTCTAGTTCACCGCACCTATGCTCACATGCCTCCGGCCATCCAGAGCGAGTTAGCCCGAGACCATTTCCTCCAGGCCTTGCTGCCAGCCGACCTGCGTATCCAGACACTGTTGGCTCATCCTAGGTCTCTACAGCAGGCTTTGGAGCTGGCTATAGAAAGAGAGATGCTGTGTGCTGGTTCCCTGGCAGGCACACTCGAAACATCACCAAAGGTGAGAGCTGCTAACGTAGCTGACTCAAATGCAACAGAACCAGCCTGGATGGACAAATTGACACAGTTAGTGCAGGCTGCCACACTGAGAGAGGAACAGAGGGGGAGGCCACGTTCAAGGCTCTGCTGGGGATGTGGACAACCAGGCCATCTAGTCCGAGACTGCCCCCGCACACCCCAGAATCAGGGAAACGCATCGGGGACCGCATAATCGGGACAATGCGGACCCCTAAACCTGTGTCCCGACCTCTTTCAACAGTGCAACACTCCAACCAAGCAGTAGCAGAGCGACCAACAGAGGATCTTGATGGACAGCTGGAACGGCTAGTGGTACTGGGCCGAACCTGGATTGGAGACTGCTGGTACGCGTCAGTGACTATTGGAGGAACATGCTGCTCTGCACTCGTGGACACGGGTTCCTCAGCCACCCTGATTAAACCCAGTGTGCTGAGTGCTGAGATCTTGGTTTTCCCCACCGTGGTGAAATTGCAAACCGTCACCGGAGAACGAGCTCCAATGGTGGGGGAAGCAGTAGTGACTCTCGGGTTGGGGAAGAAGTCAGTTCGCTGCCCGGTGTGGGTCGCGAGCCTGGAGGACTGTATTCTGGGACTGGATGTTCTTGAAGCAATGGACTGTGTTATTAACATCAGGAAAGGAACACTCACCTTTCCAGATGGACATGTTATCCAGATGTCAAAGCGGCCGTCCCAACCTGGCTGCTCTGTGACCCACACTGTCACAGTTAGGGCAGCTGAGACAACAAACAACACGGTCGTCCGCAGCACATTCCCCAGTGAACCACCCTTGCCACCCTCCACCCTGAACACCACTGCTTCACACACACATCCACCCTCTCTCTCACTAGCAGATGGGTGCGAGAGAGTTTTGGCAGTGAGGGAGGTTTGGCAGAAAAACTGTGATGGTCTGAGCCCTAGTGAACAGAGTCTGCTGTGGCAGCTGCTGCTCGAGTTTAAGGAGTGTTTCTCATTATCTGAGGAGGATGTGGGCCGGACAGACCTGATTCAGCACAATATTGATACTGGAGACGCACAGCCCATCAGGATGAGACCTCGACGCCTTCCCCTAGCCAAGCAGACTGCGGCAGACAAAGCCCTCCGAGAGATGCAGCAGGCTGGACTCATAGAGCCCTCCACGAGCTCCTGGGCCTCTCCAGTCGTCATGGTTCCCAAAAAAGTGAAAGAGGACTGGAGGTTTTGTGTGGATTTCAGACCCCTCAACAAGGTGACCAAAAAAGACCCCTACCCCCTCCCGCGCATCGACGAGGCCCTCGACACTGTGGCAGGGTCGTCTTGGTTCTCCTCTCTGGACCTGCGTAGCGGGTACTGGCAGGTTCCCCTCGCTCCTGAGGCCAGACCCAAAACTGCCTTTATCACCAGCGGCGGCCTGTGGCAGTTTAAAGTCCTCCCATTTGGCCTCTGCAACGCCCCCGCCACATTTGAGAGACTGATGGACAAGGTACTTGCTAACATTCCCCGCCAAGAGTGTGTTGTGTACCTCGACGACATTCTGGTCCATGGTGATTCCTTCGAGTCAGCTCTCGGGGCACTCAGACGGGTGCTGGAGAGAGTGGCGGCAGCAGGACTAAAACTACATCCCCAGAAATGCTGTTTCCTGAGGCGGGAGGTCACCTTCTTGGGCCACAAATTGGGAGGAGGAGGGGTCGGCACTGTGCATGAGAAGGTGCAAACTGTGAAGGATTGGCCCACCCCTAACTCTGTGCAGGACCTGAAGAGTTTCCTGGGACTGGCCTCCTACTACAGGAAGTTCGTGAGGGGGTTCTCCTGCATAGCGGCGCCCCTGTTCCGTCTCCTGCAGAAAGGAGAGACATTCACATGGACAGAGGAGTGCCATGCAGCGTTCACGGCCCTACAAAGAGCCCTTGTGGAGGCCCCGGTTCTGTCCCCACCTGACCCCGCACTGCCTTTCATCCTGGACACGGACGCCAGCAACGTTGGCTCAGGGGCTGTGCTGGCTCATGCGACGCCTGAAGGAGAGAGAGTAGTGGCATACTACAGCAGGACATTCAACAAGGCGGAACGTCGCTACTGTGTCACCAGAAGAGAGCTGCTCGCTGTGGTCAGTGCCATACGACATTTCAAATATTACCTGGGCGGCCTCCACTTCACGGTCAGGACTGATCACTCCGCGTTGCAGTGGCTCATGTCTTTCAGAGAACCAGAGGGTCAGCTGGCACGCTGGATCGAAGAGCTACAAGCCTATGACTTCACTGTGGTCCACAGGCCAGGGGCCCAGCATGGGAACGCGGATGCACTTTCTCGCCGCCCCTGCAGCGCTGACTCCTGCCAGTTCTGTGAGAAAAGAGAGATGCTGGAGAGAGAGCAATTAAACCCTGACGTGAGATGTGCAGCTGTGGGGGAAGAGGGGCCGACCACCGACCAGAGACTGACAGCTGTGAATAGAGCAGAGTGGGCACTCAAACAGGGGGATGATGTGGACATCAGACCTGTACTCTCGTGGGTGGCGGCACAGCGTCAACCTCCATGGGAAGATGTTGCCATGTTTTCACGAGCCACAAAGGGACTTTGGTCGATGTTTGGAGCTCTGCGCCTGTGTGATGGAGTGCTGCAGAGGGGCTGGAAGGAGCCAGCTACAGGAGAGACACGGTGGCAGGTGGTGGTGCCAAAGGCCCTGCGGGAGACGGTGCTCCAGGCAGTGCACGGCGCACCTGGTTCTGGCCACTTTGGAGTAGCTAAAACCCTCCGCCGGCTCCGACAGGGGTTCTATTGGGGCCAGCATCGACGAGACGTGGAAGACTATTGTCGCCGCTGCGACAGTTGCACTGCACGGAAGGGCCCCACAGAGAGATCTCATGCTCAGCTCCAGCAGTTTCCAACAGGGTGCCCCATGGAAAGGGTGGGAATTGATGTTCTCGGGCCATTTCCCCGTACAGATAAGGGAAACCGGTACATTCTCACTGCTATGGACTACTTCACCAAGTGGCCAGAGGCATACAGTCTGCCAGACCAGGAGGCTGAGACCATCGTGGACGCGCTGGTAGAGGGGATGTTCAGCAGATTTGGGGTGCCAGAGGTCATCCACACTGATCAGGGGAGGAACTTTGAGTCCCGTGTGTTTACAGTAATGTGTGAAAAACTTGGCTCCCACAAGACCCGAACCACACCCCTCCACCCTCAGAGCGACGGTCTCGTGGAGAGATTTAACCGCACACTAGCGCAGCAGCTAGCCATCGTGACAGCTAAACACCAACGCGACTGGGATACACACGTCCCCCTGGTGTTAATGGCATATCGCACTGCGGCCCAGGACTCCACTGCCTGCTCCCCTTCCCTCCTCATGTTGGGCAAAGAGATCCGGACTCCAGCAGAGATGATGGTAGGGAAACCACCTGACACCCCTGTGGTCCCCCCGGGACCGGAGTATGCTAGGAAGCTACAGGACCGCCTGGAATCCGCCCACGAGTTCGCTAGAGGTCAGCTTCTGAGTGCAGGAGCGAGACAGAAAAGGAACTATGACGTGCGTGCCAGAGGACGCCATTTTGAGGTTGGAGAGTCAGTGTGGGTATATAACCCCCAAAGGAAGAAGGGCAGATGCCCTAAGCTGGACAGTGTGTGGGTGGGGCCCTGCAGGGTCCTAGAGAGACTGGGCGAGGTTGTGTACAGGGTCCAATTGCCACCAAGGGGGCGGAAAGTTGCGCTACATCGGGACAGGCTGGCTCCCTACCGGGGCACAGCTGTTCCACTGGGACCGAGGAATAAGACACCAGACACAGCCCAGAGCCCCCAACAAGCCCCCTCTGGGGACCTGGATGTGTCATCCGGGCCCTCACAACCTTTCCCTTCACCGGGCCCCTTCCCTGCCCCTGCCCCTTCCTCTTCACCAGGACCTTTCCCAGGCCCTCCTTCTCCTAACCTGGGTCGGACACGGCCACGGAGAAATCACAGACCCCCTGCCCGTCTGAGAGACTTTGTTTGCCCCCTCGGGGGCGAGGGACTTTGAAAAGGGGGGGTAGTGTAACGGACTGTGTATGGACTGTGTATACACTGCGGCTGCGAGTTGTGTTTACTAAGTTAGGCTGCAGTGTATGGGGTGACATTTGGGGGGAGTGGCGTTGTTAGAGGCTGTGAAGCCTGTCAATCATGGCAGTTGCCTGGGATGAGAGGCTGAGGACCCGTGGGGGGTGGGTTCAGGTGTGTGTGTGTAGACGAGAGCGGACGAGAGAGCCGAGAGTGAGTTAACGTGCAAATGTTATATGCTACTGTACTTGCCTGTTATCGTTTATTGTTTTGGCGTTGGCTACGGCCCACAGTAGCCTGTGTTCAGTTTAATAATAAAGTCCAGAAAAGCAGTTGCTTCGTAGCTTCATTGTTCCGGGTCGCTACAATATTATGGATTTATTACTGACATGCATTTAATATAACGTTGCTTTTATTTATACCCAGATAAGGAGTTTGACCATTCGGTGAATGATGCTCTGATGAGGTTTTTTGACAAGTGCACCAGGTTTGTGCAGGAAGTTGACAACAACCCATCAGCCCTCTCAGAGGTGGACAAGTTCAAGGAGGGACCAGAGATGAGGAGGGTCCAGGAGAAGATCGCAGACCGTCTCGGTGTCCCCTACAATAACATCACAGATGGTCAGTAGTGGAGAAATTTAGATCCTTTATTTACCAATTACAGTGTAAAACACATTACAGGTAAGTAAGTCTATATATTCAGGATCGTATAAAAGTAAAACAACGTATTATTAAAAAAATGACCTATGTGGGTGCGTCATTTTATACTGTTATAAGTACAGTTATCTCAAAAATTGTACTTAAATTCAGTACTAGAGTAAATGTACTTAGATACATTAAACCGCTGCAGAGACGATAATATCTTAATTAAGACTATATTTTATAATCCGGATTAGGAGTGTGGTGTGTGCGTTCACTCTGATGTATTTAGCCTTCATTATGAATTCCAACATGTACTCATGCCACAGACTACGTTTGCTGAATTTATTATTAAAGGACGGGTTTACAGTTTTTCCAGTCTGTCTTAAAACAACAGTCAGGTACCTAAATGAACATAGAAATAGGTTCTTCCTAAACTCATTCATACTGTTCATACTCACCATTAGAAGATCCCTTCATAAGCCTCTGTAAATATGAAGCTTCAGCCTTCCAAAATAGTCAAATCAAGTAGACATCTTTCAACGTTAGTCTTTTTAGTGCCCTAGTCCCTCTTTTTGTTAATATACTTCCACCACAGCTCAACAGAGAAACACTGTCCGAAACACAAAGAGGGAATTTGATGCTAAAAAAAAGACTGTAACTGTGGCAGATATACACTTGATATGACTAACTCAACTCTACAAAGTTTATGCTCCAAGTTATTTATTAATCGAGCTGGACTCAGTGTTGCCTCAGTCATTCGTGACCTTAAATTGAAGTCACAGGCATTCACATCATTGTGTTCAGGTTTAGGACAAATCGTGTCACTTTACAGTGATGTCTGCTGTATAATTTCCACCACAACCTTTCTCCTGCAGATATGGCAGAGGCTGCATTTTACTTGTGTGCTTATGAGTTTGCCATCAAGACCGTGAACTCCCCCTGGTGTCAGCTCTTTGATGAAGTCGACGCACAGGTATAATAGGGCTTCACCTATTTAATGATTGCAGATTAAATGTGGCTATATCGTCAAATTTCCTCTGTTAATTCAGCTTTCAAAGGACGCAGGTAAGATTCCACTTTGAGGATTGTTATTAGATTGATAACACATATAGCCATGAGATGTGTATGGGTATTTGGAGAATGCAGAAATATCCATATCATGCTTCTCTGCTTTGCCACAGTATTTATTCATTGGGGCGGCAGTAGCTCAGTCCATAGGGACTTGGCTTGAAAAACCAGAGGGTGGCGGTTCAAGTCCCACATGGACCAAAATATGGAAGGTGGGCTGGTAGCTGGAGAGGTGCCAGTTCACCTCCTGGGCACTGCCGAGGGGCCCTTGAGCAAGGCACCGACCCCCCCAACTGCTCACTGGGCGCCGGTTTGGCTGGCTGCCCATCACTCCACCATCTCTCTCCACATTGCATGTCTATGCCAGTGTACTGCATGTCTGTGCAGTACACTGTGCATGTCTGTGCTGTTGTACTGCATGTGTGTGTGTATCAGGGTTAAATGCATGTAAATAAAAATAGAGTGAAAAAATAATTTCCCCATTGAGGGATTAATAAAGTAAATCTTCTAAAAGAAACTGCTGGGCATTATTCATGTCACAAAGAGTTTTGTTACAAGCTCACCTAACACCTCTCATAGCCCTGAATTCTAAAATTACTCTCATAGACTAACAATGTTTTTAATTTCTGGTTCGACAGGTTATGGAGTACGCAAATGACCTGAAGCAATTCTGGAAAAGAGGCTATGGTTATGATATTAACAGCAAGTCGAGCTGTATTCTCTTCCATGATGTGTTCAGTCGACTCGACCAAGCAGCCAAGGAGAAGTAAGATTAATTCACTAATGGTTTCAGGACCTATATGCTAATAGTTCCTTGTAATCCCAGTTGAATTGGCTCTTGGATGGAGGATTTCCAGTCTTGAATCTTAGGCTGCTAGATGAAGTCCGCAGAATTTTCTTAAACTTCTTGACATTTTTTCAAACTGAGCTCATTCTGTGTCAGACCTGAAACTGATGTTGAATATACTTCATGTTAGATCGGGTCAGGTGACTGAGGCCGTGACAGTCCAGGTTGGCCATGCTGAGACCCTCCTGCCACTGCTCACCCTCCTGGGCTTCTTCAAGGACAGCGATCCCCTGACATCCACCAACTACGCCACACAGACCCAACGCTCCTTCCGCACCAGCCACATGTTACCCTATGCAGCTAACTTACTCCTGGTCCTGTACGACTGTGGAGGAGGTGACCTGAGGCTGCAGCCGCTGCTCAACGAGAAGCCTGTGTCTTTCCCTGGCTTGACTGGCCAGCAGGCCTCCATGCCCCTCTATCAAGATGTCAGACAGCACTACAGGGAACTGCTCCAAGGCTGTGACTTTGAGACGGTGTGTCAGCTGTTCAAGCAGCCAGCTGATGTTTAGGCAGAGAGGACGGACTCTGGAGACAAAGGCCAGTATAAAGGCCTAAATCTCTATTATAATCGTTTTAATTTGCAAAATACATAATATAATACACACAATACACACATATACACACACAATAGTAGACATACTTCTCCTATGCAAACCATAAGCACACGACCGGTTGAACTGTCTTTTTTTTAATTTTATCTAAATGCATCACCAAAGTGCCCACAAGACGCAATGTAGTATAAGCTTTGTCTTATGCATAAGAAAAAGCAAAGCTGGTGCCTTTTGATACAGCAATGATCCCAGCCTTGAAATTCACCTGTACCGTTACAGTATTACTAGTGCTGTATTGTGTATTTCTGCAAGGTTACATTACTATGCAGGAAATAAAGAGTTAATTTTTGCAGTGTATCCATCGTATGTGTTCTTTGTATGTATTTGATTGAACTACCGAAACATTTTGTGAACACTTAAGTCATGTTCAACAAAATTTGATTACCGTCAGTTTGAGAGAGCACAAGGCCGTGTGGTCAGTATGAATTACAGGAAGAGTGGTGGTGTTTTATTACCCTACACATAATTTTAATTTGCTCATAAAACATTTTTGGTTCTGGACTCTCTGCTCTTAAAATAAATTCAACTTCTTGTCTGTCATGTCATCAACATTATATAGTCTGTCAATAAGTACGTTTACATGCACACTAGTCCCTGTTTCCCTGGTTTTGATCATATTCAGAATATTCATATGACACAGATATCCTGAACGTTTTTTTTACAATCCAATATTTATATAACTATGCACAAAGAAAATTCTTAAATCAATTCCTAATTCTACTGATTACACTTGATATAGTTTAATTGTTTAATGTCAACATTGGCTGCAGATACAGGTTATACCGTTACATCTGCTCGGAGGGGGAACTGTTAACTTAATGTCATTCACAGCAGTGACAACAGCCAACACATTGAAAAACACACAATCCCAACGGTTTTAACAAAGACGGCATTTGGAAAATTGAATTTGTATAATTATGCCACTGGGGTCAGAAGCACTAGTGGCATAACGTCAGCCATGTTTATGTTGATCTATCAAGCATTCACCTGGTTAACCCCAGTACATTATTAAATAACAGTTAGTAAAGCCACAAATAAACCATTTTAAAGAGGGACCTTTTGATAGTAATTACAATATGTCAGGCTTGACTTACTAGGTATAACTATTTAACTTTCACAGCTAATATTTTAATTTCAAAGACGGTTTGACCTTTACCTGTTTTAAACACCGTGGTAACGGTTTAACTTTAATGTTTTGAGGATTCAACTTTTAAATTGTTAACAATAAAGGTCAACCTGCTTCAAATTTATGAGGTCAACTTAACTTTGGCTGAATAACATTACAAAAGTGTTGATATTTTCACCAAAGAGAGAAAAGGCCCAAACGTTTAGCTTGGCAGACGTTAGCTAGCGTAACCGTTACGTTAGCTAGCGTAACCGTTACATTAGCTAGCGTAACCGTTACATTAGCTAGTTTACATTAATTGGTTTGATTTTTATTTTGGGCTGTGTTTGGCCGGCTGTGATTTGTGGCCAATGTGTTTTTTTTTTTTATTTGAACTGAGGTTAATATTTTCCCAGCGGTCTCCTGACACGGATGCAATAATATGAGCAATCAGTAACGTCTCCACTATAACGCAGCATTTCCTCCAGCTGCGGCTGAAATCTCATGCTCAACCTCAGACCCTGCAGGTTTCGATGCTCGGCCCCGTCATGTCGTTACGCTTGAGTATTGGCTGCTGTGCACAGAATTAATATGTAAATTTCTGGAGGTCGGAGGAGGAGGTTCGGAGGCTGGGCCAGCGAAATGCTACGTGTCTTGGAAGTCCCTTTTAAAAACCCCTGCTCGTCTGCATCGTTTACCGTGGCTAAAAGTTTGGAGGTTTAGTTAAAGTTACAACTCCGACGAGTGACAGACTCTCCATCCAAGCGGTCCGAGCCCGGAGTTCAGCACCTCACCCTCGTACGAAATGTCCGGAGTGAAAAAGCTTCGTACGGTAAGTAACTAAAGTTAAATCCTCAGGGGGGTAAAAAAAAAAAACGACAACTGAATTTTCAAGTTGTCATCAGATTAGCCTCATATATTTATCAAAGGAGCATCGAAGTGCGTTTTAGCCGTCAGCAACGAGCATCCAAGTGTGTCTGTGCCTAATAAGTGGCTTGTTAATACACAATAATAACACCCTGGTTAACATATCCGCTGTGTGTTCACTGGTGACTCGTATTGCGATCATTCTGAAAAAGCAGTGGAAAAAGTAGATGCAGTAGTTCACATTTGCCTTTTAAATTACCGTTTCAAATGTTCCCACCTTCACCTTTGTACCTTTTGACTGTACTGAACCACCAGGTGTGATGGCTGACATGAAGACATGCCTTGACTCTGAATAGGCCGGTTGTTGTAGTAACGTACCCATGTGAATTTGGCCCCATTCATAACGCAGGGTGTCTGCTGAGGTGGGGGGTAGAAAGAAGCCACTGTTGAGACCAAATGCTGCACAGGAATGCTGCTAACTTGGGAAACATAAATGGGGCGTTTATCATAAGACAGGGAATCAGTGGAAAGTTCAGATAGAGAGATTTCTGTGCCATAAAACTGCATTTTTTCTCGATGCACACTGATGCCATCATTTAAAGATAAGATAAAGCTGGACTCATTAGTAAGTATCCAATCTGTTAATTAAACAACTATTAAAAATGGCAAACATTTGCTGATATGTGTTAATATTTTTACTGCATGTTTCCTTTTCTTTATTATGCAGTTGTAAATGAAATATATGATGAAATATATTTGGGGTTTGGACTGTTTAATGTACAGAACGAACAATTTAGGTATGTAAATGTGGACATTATGTAGATAAAAAGCTTAACCAAGTAATTGAGAAAATAATTGATAAATAAAATAAGATGTGATTTCATGCATACTGTAGTATATTTTTTTTTATGTTTTTCCATTACTGCACATACACTTTTAGTTGAGCAATTTCAACACTTTCATCATCACAGTTCATCACAGAGAAAGGGGATGTTAAGCTGAACTAAAACGAGTTGATAGTAACAAGAGATTACAATTAACAAGCAAGAGAAAAACAAGGGACAAGACCTAAAGAATGTAATCAAATCTAATTGATCAATGGGTTTCATATTAAAAGCATGTCTTAAGAAGTGAGTCTTTTCTCTTAAATAAATCCACAGTTTATGATAGTACATCAAAAATACAACGTGTTCCCATGAATTTTGAAAGAGCAGATACGGAGACGTGTATTGGCATGAGTCTGCAATGGATTAATAAGAGTGTCTAATACATTTGGAAAAATATCACTGTTTGTCTAGGCCTCACCCACTTTATTTGACTGCAGGATATTTGTCATTTGTGAAGTGTGTAAAGTACACTTTTTATCTGTGCTCATGGTACCCATGGTACATTGACACCATTTAAAGTCAGGGATCTTGTTGTTGTTACAAAATGACACATTTTACCATAAAACACAAACTTTTCAACTTGTGTGCTTTGTCATTAGATTTTTGTTTTTTGTTTTACAGTCATGGCTCAAAGGCTTTTTAAATGTAGATGGAGACTAAATACTGTGGAGAGCAAATTGCAGGTTTAAACTAATCTAACACAGGATAGAAAAGCAGAATTCACACAGGTTTATAAGCAGATTGTATGGTGATGGTAGGGGAGCGGGGAAGTTTATGCAAAAAGTGAAGCAATGGGGTGTGTTTAGGGAAAAAGGGAGAGTGGGTGCAGAGGGTGAACGTGTGGGCATGAGCACTGCCACATCATCGCTGGGCTGCAGGCAGCACACTGGACACATTGTCCAGTCAGTCCTCTCCCTTCCTCCATCCCTTCCATGCCTCCCTCTTCTACCCCTCCCCTCTAGAAGTCAATACCCCGTTTATCCTCAGCCTGGTCCACATAGTCACCTTGGTCATATAAAACCAGACTATGGTTTAACTGAGTTCTAATCGTGGGCCGGGACATGGTACAAACAGTTAAATCTAAAAGTCAAATTAATGTGCTACTGTACAGGTATTTTACAAGCCATTGCCAAACTAAATCCACGAATACTATGACATACCATTTATACAAGGGCAAATACTCAATTCCTGTTTTCATTTCCCAATTCCTCAATGCCTACATTACTGTGTTCTTCTATTTCAGGACCTCAACAGGTCGACCAATGTGGTGTACCAGGCCCACCATGTCAGCCGAAGCAAGAGAGGGCAGGTTGTGGGCACCAGAGGAGGCTTCAGAGGATGTACCATCTGGCTCACTGGTAAATCTCCAATAGTTTTATATAATATCTACCTATTAGTGATGAGGAAGAAAACTATTTCAAACACAGTACCTCTTTCAACCCATCTTAATCTCATGTCCCCACTAGGTTTGTCTGGTGCTGGGAAGACTACCATCAGTTTTGCCCTGGAAGAGTTCCTCGTGTCCCACGCCATCCCTTGCTACTCACTGGACGGAGACAACATCCGCCAAGGCCTGAACAAGAATCTGGGGTTCTCTGCCGAAGACCGCGAGGAGAACATCCGCCGTATTGCAGAGGTGGCAAAACTGTTCGCCGACGCTGGGCTAGTTTGCATCACCAGTTTCATTTCTCCCTTCACCAAGGTCAGAAAACACTAACAGTTACAGTCACGCCCTGGTGCATTAATGTTCATTTGAATATCTAATTAACATTATCTGATAAGTTTGATATATAATGCCAAAAGTATCATCTGTTTGAAATACAGTGACACACTTTTATGTATTTGTTCCACAGGATCGTAACGAGGCGAGGAAAATCCATGCAAGTGCTGGGCTACCATTTTTCGAGGTGTTTATCCACGCTCCTCTTGAGGTGTGTGAGAGCAGGGATGTCAAAGGACTTTACAAAAAGGCTCGAGCTGGAGAGATCAAAGGTCAGTTTGTCAGTGCTCACCTCAGAAAACTTTCTCCCCATGCATCACATGCTACCACCCTTCTTTGTGTTATACACGTAATACCAAGCTACACAGCTACAAGGTTGTTTTGGTCGTCCTGTATATTATTCAAGTCCCAATGCACTAGCAAAATCTCTGGGGTTTTAATGACATTTGATTATATGGTTTTACATTTCTTGCCAGGCTTCACTGGGATTGACTCTGATTATGAACGTCCTGAGGTACCAGAGTTGGTTTTAAAAACTGGGGAGCTGTCAGTGAACGAATGTGTCCATCAAGTGTTGGAGCTGCTTAAGGACCAGGTGGGTTTGACAGAGAAGACTTTTGGGCTTCTATGCTTAAGACAGTCACACCAACCCCCCCAATTTGATTTAGGATTTTAGTATTTATGTGACCCACTGTACTATACACGATGTCTCTCACACAAGCCTCCATCAGTCTCAGTTTGTATCACTAAGAAATTACATTTCAAACAGTAAAGAATCACATGTCAGTAAGTGACGTCAATGTTAAACTCCTTTAAGCAGCTCATGTCACAAAGCAAATTTAGTATCTTAGATGGCTCCCCTAACGCAAACAATAGAACAAGAAACATATAGAGAGAGCGACACTAACAATCTTTGATTTTCCAGTACAGCTGAAAGTGTTCTTGTAAGAGAGGAGGGTTGCATACTACAACTAGCCAGAGGAAGACAATATTATGATGTCAGATAAATGGTATTTGGTTGTTCAGTGATAATAAATCCATTAATTTACAATGGAGATAGTAAGTCATTGCTGCAAAAAATGAATCAGCTGAGAAAATTGATATCATGATATCACATATGCACACACAGTATGAGATGTATTATAAAAAATACTTTACTAGGATTAAAAAGAGCTTTTCAGTCACACACACACAAAAAAAACATTTGAAGGACAACAAAAAAAGTTCAATATAAACATATACAATATACATACAATTTATACAATAAGTACATTGCTTAATAAATACCCAAAGACAAGCATCATTCTGTGTCATAACAGGTCCGTGATATGTAACATATCCAAAGATCTGTGTTCCCAGTAGTCAGCTACTGCTTTAGCTCTTGATGAAAGGATTGATTCAGACCTGGACAATAGGTTAACTCAGTAAGTAGGATTGAAAACCATCAGCTTTCGGGAGGACAAAAAACACTTTGATTAGATTCATAACATTATATAAATCATTTGATCATCATTTTCCTGGATCATGTACAGCTGCAGGTTTTGACTTTTTTTTATGTTGTATGCATGTTTACTAATGGAAGTATAATGTAGAGGAGTGGGAAAATGAGGTAATAATAAGGTTCAGTATATTTTTGGTGTTCAGATGACTCACTAGTGTCAGCTGGTCTAGAACAGAGTTTTTCATTGTTTTTAGCCAACCCACTTTCTCTAAAAGCTCTTCTCTGGTTACCCAAAGCTTGGATCTGATTACCATGAGATAAACTCGCTTGAGCAGGTTAAGTGTACATCCTATACTCCCTAGATGTACAATGCTCCAAAGTGAGCCACTGTGATGAAGCTGAAAAACTAGAGTAAAGTTACCTCACCAACCCACACATTAATTACAACAATATCCACTTCTTGTTATCTGAAAATATATGTCTGTAAAGATCAAACTCCCCCCCACAGACACACACACGCACTGTAAGTCGTTACATTGCTAACATCATCTACTGTGAGTATGACATTAATATTCCCTTTCTCTCCTTGTATGTAGAATATTGTACCAGGAGAGATCATGGAGGAGGTGAATGAACTATTTGTTCCAGAGAACAAGCTAAATCTTGCTGTAGCTGATGCAAACACGCTGCCCACTATCAGCATCTCCAAGGTAACCCTCCACTCGCAATATATATGCTTTGTTTGGACTGTTTCACTTTCCCAGCTACTAATGAAAACCTAAAAGCCTACCAAGCAATCAACAGGATGTTTGAAGAACTTAAAATTTTGTGTTTTTACAAAGCATTTTATTTTCTTCCAGACATGTTATTAATCAAATCAAATCAAATTTTATTTATATAGCCCAAAATCACAAAATACATTTGTCTCAGAGGGCTTTACAATCTGTACAGGGAGTGACACCCTCTGTCCTTATACCCTCGATTCGAGTGAGGATTATTATTAGTCAAACATGTCAAAGTAAAACACACATGTATGATTGTCTACCAGCTTAAACACTGCCTTAATCAAACATCTGATGAGACCAGCACTTAAATCTTCCACAAATAAATACTTTGAGTAAAACTTTTTTTAAATTTTAAATATGTTGTTTCTTTCTGTAGCTTTGATGCACCTTGGTCTGTGTAGGAAGAAGTGACACATCAAAATGATATGTTCAGTACAGCGGATGTGGGAGTTGTTAGCTTCCTTTTATTCGAGCAGCAAGACATTCAGGGGGTGACTATGCGCTAATGTAGTAATACTATATTTATATATATATTTATACTGACTACTAATAATACTGTTAATTTATAGGTAATAGAAAATAAACATTAAAGCCAGTTCATTAGGGAAACATGATTCAGTTTATTATTCATCCAAGGCTGTGTTATCTCCTAACATCTCACCATGGTTAATATAGTGATCAGAAATACATTAGTAATAATATCCTATTCAAACAGTAAAATGTGGGCTTTTATATAGTCGGGCTCTGGAGGTCATTCAGTAATGGAAGAAAATTCGGTTTAAAATAAAGCAGCTGATTGGTTGTTTCCTGTTTTCCATCTATCCAGTATTCTCACTTCTACAATTCATTGAGACATTCACAGTGTACAGACTTGTTGATGAGTATTACAACATTTACAAGTCTGAACACCATCTGTATCGTTTTCATTTCGTGTTTACAAAGAGCGATTATCCTTTTCCAACAGTTGGATCTACAGTGGGTGCAGGTTTTGGCAGAGGGCTGGGCTAGCCCCCTGAAGGGCTTTATGAGAGAAAGAGAGTTCCTCCAGGTCTTGCACTTTGGCAACCTGCTGGATGGTAAGAGACGACCACACGCTGCTTGTTCCCTTTCTATATGGGGACTTGAGTTATTATTAAGTTTGATTGCATTGCATTGTGCAGTTTATTTTAAACTAATAATGTGTATGAATGATTCATATTGTCAACTAGTCCACCCCACCGTATGATTTATGATTTTACAACTGAAAAGCTAAAGCTTTAATCAAACTAAAAATAATATAGATCACTGCATGCTCTTCTGTCTCAGGTGGGGCCATCAACTTGTCCGTTCCCATCGTGCTACCTGTTAGCACTGAGACTAAGCAGGAGCTGGATGGCGCTGCAGCCGTGGCTCTGGAGTACCAGGGTTCTCGTGTGGCTATTCTCAGGAACCCAGAGTTCTACCAACACCGCAAGGAGGAACGCATTGCCAGACAGTGGGGCACCACTTGTCCAAAACACCCTTATATTAAGGTTATAATACACTCATCAAGTTTCCACACTGTCATGGACAGTACTAATTTCAGTGTTTACCACATAATTGCACTGCTAACGATAACATCCTTCGGTAACCATATCATTGTTTACTTTCACTGTGTCAATGTTGAACTGGCAAACAACACACAGTTCATCAGTTAAGCCTCAGCTAAATATTGCATAATATACAATAATTCAGACACAGAATATAACCTGAACATACTTCATTAATGCAATGATTATGTTTGCAAAAGGCAACTGACAGTTTATCCCCTTGTGCAGATGGTTATGGAGGGCGGTGACTGGCTTGTTGGTGGAGACCTGCAGGTGCTGGAGCGAATCAAATGGAACGATGGACTTGACCAGTATCGTCTTACTCCCTGCGAACTCAAGCAGAAGTTCAAAGACATGAAAGCAGGTTAGAAAATTCTCAATAATGTTACTCCTAAAACAAAAGTAACAATCAGGGAACACAAAGTGACGTATAAAAGTATATAGATCTGAGCTGGAGAAAAAATAAATAAAATGAAGGCAATGTATTTAGAATGCCCCATTTGTCTTTTCAGAAGAACATGACAAAGGACCAGATGAAAAAAAATAACATGGTAAATTAAAAGCTGCATTTTGCATGGTGATGTTTGTGAACCGTGTTCAGTCATCAGTGGAGACATAGATTTAATGAACAATGATCTATGTCCACCTGTTCTTACTCTGCCTCAGTTTGATTTTAATGCTGTTATATACAAGATCAGATTGTTTAAGAAGTGTCTATTTATTTACACCACAGTACAGTAGATATTTGGGTAGTTTTTGTTTTTCAGTATTCTTTGATGCTCTGTGGTCCCACCTTGAATTTTTCATTTTTATTTTTTTTTGTGGTGAAAGCATGTTGTGGTGTACATAGAACACAACCCACACGCAATTTTGATGTCAAATTTATGAACTGAAGCCAATTGGAGTTATGTGAAAGGCATGTGGAGCATGTTTGCTGTGACTGATATGATGCACAATATCCACACATTTTGGAACTGCACAGATCATGCACCTTAACGGCTCAAATAATGCTGCTGCTATATCTCCAAATGTTGTTATGCGACCTTCACTTTGTGCTGCATCCCCTCCATATTTTCCTTCATGTTTAGATGCCGTATTCGCATTTCAGCTGCGCAACCCGGTCCACAATGGCCACGCTCTACTGATGCAGGACACCAAGCGTCGTCTGCTGGAGCGAGGCTACAAGAATCCAGTCCTCTTGTTGCACCCACTCGGTGGCTGGACAAAAGATGACGACGTGCCTCTGGATTGGCGGATGAAGCAGCACGACGCCGTCTTGGAGGAGGGCATCCTGGACCCAGCCACCACCATTGTAGCCATCTTCCCTTCACCTATGATGTACGCTGGACCCACAGAGGTAAGGAGCAGCACCGGCTTACTGTTGAACCGTCAGTCAGGCTCTCAACAATAGACTTACTGTTCAACCATTCACATACAATATGTATGTGTGGTTGAATATTAACCCATATGTCTTTCAACTTTGCCGTCAGGTTCAGTGGCACTGTAGAGCCAGAATGATCGCCGGAGCAAACTTTTACATTGTTGGCCGGGACCCTGCAGGCATGCCTCACCCGGAGACTAAACAGGACCTGTATGAACCCACTCATGGAAGCAAGGTGCTCACCATGGCCCCAGGCCTTACCTCTGTGGAGATCATCCCCTTCAGGGTAGCAGCCTACAACAACAACAAGAAGGCTATGGACTTTTATGACGCAGAGCGGTGAGCAAAGAAACATCTGCAAATTTTACTTGTAAACTGCTTTCAACATTTTAGAAAACTGAGAACCTGACAACTAACCTGACACATTTGTAGACTCAAAACTATGTCTTTACATATATGTAATTTTAGAGAAGACCACACCACCTCCAATAATGTATCCACCTATTCCATGTTGCCCCTTATTCTCTTAGACATGCCGAGTTTGAGTTCATCTCTGGAACCAAGATGAGGAACTTGGCTCGCAGCGGAGAGAACCCCCCAGAAGGTTTCATGGCCCCCAAGGCCTGGAAGGTGTTGGTCGACTACTACAACTCTCTTCAAAAGGACAAGTAATCAGCACAGCACTGGACTCACCAGTCAACAGCATACTATGAAAAGATCAGTCGGTTCTAAAGGGGGGTTAAATATAAACCAATCCCTCCAGGAGTATTTTAGATATCTTTAACTTTTATCTGATCCAAAAATGCTCAGTAAGAGTGATGAATTTAGATAGTTAGATATGCTATAAATAATGGGAAAGGTAGGTGTTTTGTAAGTCTTCACCAAATCAAAATGACTTGTCTTAAGCAGTTATATATTGTATTCCTTTATAATGATGTGATTTATAAATCTATTGTATGTTTATATTCATATTAACTTAAAACTTAAAAGTTATGTATTTTAATAAATTAAAGGCAACATGAGATTCTTTATGCTATTCTTATTTTTTAAGTTTAGGAGCACATCCCATGATAGGAAAATCATATTTGATATTTACATGTAATATCTAAAATATGCATGAAAAAAACAAACATTTTATAGCTTTTTTTGACAATTACATCAGTCGGTCTAGTCTAGTTTTTTCTATTATGTTACCTGAATAAAAACCTTTTTATCACTGCCTACAGTGCCTGTTTGTTTTTACATGTATGTATGTTAATTAAATCACAATCCTAATGTTTCCTGTTGTGATATAGAAATTTTTTTTTTTTAATTTGGGAAACTGCCTTTCTCTCAAATGTCAACATTATAAAACTGAATTGAACTGAAAATTGACGTTGTTAAAAATGTGTTTTGCCTGAAATGTCTCCAAGACTTGTGTGATGTTGTGAAGTGGGCATGTGCATTAATTTAATAAAGAGAAACATGAAGATGTGTATGTGAAAATGCACTAATAAAGGAACTTTATTATGAATCATTAGTGTGTACCTAATACTGGACTATTGTGTTATGTAAGCAAAACCTGTGTCCTTCAGTGTAATGAATCGATGTTTCCTGTCACTGGTTATGCAACATACCTTGCATTCTGTGTGTGCAGGGTTCATACTTATCAACAGAAGGTTAAAGGTTGAAGTAGTCTGCAGCTGCAAAGCTAAAAGTGCTTTGCTGCCATCTGCTGGTACAAAATGGTACAAAAAATACAAAATAATTGATGGATGAGAAACTACTGTAATGCCGATGAAAGGTCACAGCCATTTCTCTGACAGTAGATCGCTTTGATAACTGCGCTCATCATCATAACTTCACTTGACTGAAATCAGACCTATAGAGACTTCTCTAAGTCTCCCTGATGTGCCAACAAATCAGTTAGATTGTCTGTTAGTTGCTGAACTTTGATTAAACTTTTACAACTTACAGCAAGTCAACAGTACTGGTGCTGAAAGCATCTGATGTTGTGTGTTCACATACTGGGATACATGAGGTTGGCTCTGGATTGGCTATACAGGATAGATCTTTTATAATAGATTAAATAGATCCTGAGACGCTTTCAAATTACACTTAAGGGATGGTTGAATGAACTTGAACGACTGATTAATTTTACCAGACATTAAGCTGTGAGGGCTTACATTGCTATGAGGAGAACCAGTCTCTCCTGTAAGAAGCAGATTTCTAATTAGCCTTACATGGGATCAGATCATTTAATCTCCGATGTTCCAGGTAACCCCATTTAAATCTGCTGAACTGCACTCTCAGTACTTAATAAAATCTCCAACTACTGTACATCCAACATGTCATGTCACTAAGAAATGACAAGGACGGCTCCTGGTGTAAATCTCTTGGAATATGGTCAGTGTCCTACAGGCCTTATACAGTATGTCTGGATATAACCTGACCCTATGTTCAGCACTGGCATCAAACCTGATGCTTTTGGCTACTTATTTAAATGTGAAAATATCAATTAGGTTTTTTTTAAATGGTTTGCACAGCTTTGGTGTTGCATGGTGTGGGTTGTGTGGGGTCTGCTTGTAGATTGATGTGTATTTTACCGGAGATGTTATTGTGTCTTCAGTTATTTTGCAGTATGGATGTGAAGCTCCTCTCGCTCTGTAGCTGGTGCTGTTTGGCTGGAATATTAACAGGCCCTGCATCCACAGCCAGTTTCTGAAAGACAGATCATCAGATGCATCATTTTTTTAAAATGTATTTATTTTCTGCTGGTGTGGTGGATATAGATCAAACTGGAGCCGCAGCTGTAAGATTATTTTGTTATTGATCTATGAATCTGCTAATTGCGTTTAATCAATCAATCAGTTGGTCTATAAAATGTCATAAAATAGAGAAAAAAATCCCACAATCCAAGATGATATCTGCACAAAACAGTCCAAAAATATTAATCATTAGACATATAAGAAATCCATTAAATATTTACCTTTGAATAGCTGAATATAGTGAATTCATGGCTTTGTTTAAAAAAGAAATTAAGCAATTAGATTTTTTTTAACTCTAATCCAAACCCTGTAAAACATTACCTCACATGTACATCATCATCATTTACATTTTGTATTAATATTAATTATTATAACCTATTTGCCAGTGTATTTATAGTTCTTCTGTAATACAGATGTTGGCTATGAATGTGTCTTCAGTTTAAGTACGTGTAATGTAGTGTAGTTTTTTTTTTTTAACCGCAATTGTCCTTCAATGAAAACAACATTGGCTTTAATGCAATTAACGATGGTGTCATATAGATTTATTAATATTGTATAAAGAAGGCAATGGAGGTATAGCAAAGTATGTGTGTATGTGAAAGTATGTGAAATCACAATGAATGTCTTATAGTTTACAATTCTAAGTTTTCTATAGCTTGAAATGACAGTTTAAACCGCGAAAAAGTGACATTATGTTAGAAACTTCCCTAATTACAGTCACACGTGATCACTTTGACAGAAGGGAGCGTCGCATGTCGGATTCACTTTATCCTTCCGCCAGAAGCAAGAAAATAACTCCATTGTTGCGCTTTTACAGATAAAACAAGTATACGCGTCAAACTAGCTGATCATCTACATCTAATATAAACACTTGAAACATTATTAGTAAATGCTGAAATCGTTCGGGTTTTTAAATTAAAACGTGGAACTATATCGCGAGGCGGTGGGATATTTGTTTTTTTAAAATCCCAGCCTGCTCTACCTTCTTTTTTTCCTTCGGTTGGAGGCCATGATGGCAGCCTGAGAGTTCAGCTGGAGCGAGAGGAGCCAGAAAAAGGAAGATGATTCCCCGGGACGGAGCTGTCAAACCAACCCGTGAAGACTCTTGAGCTTTGTATAGTCTATATACATTTACGGTGGAGCCTGTCACTTTTCTTTTCTCAAATGTGTTCTTGGCAATCAGTCGATGACAATGTTGACTCGTTAGGAGGCTTTTGGCTCGAAAAAGCGTTAGCTACTAGCTGCGAGCTAGTTAGCTGGCGAGCTAGCTACGTTTGAGTGACTGGATACGGGTTTTTTTTTCTTCTCGGGAACCGGTGACTTCTCTCCTCTCGCTGTCAATCGCGACGGCTGCGGTTAAGCCACAGAGCTTGCACCGTGTCTGGCATCTTAAAGGTTTTTTTTTACTCTCTCTCTGAGGACAACTGCATGTGTTTTATTCGGAGGTTGTTCGCAAGACGAATTGCAGGATTGGGGAAAGTCGGGGCCTGCACGGAGGAGCGGAGCAAGGCCCGTCTTTATGATCCAGAGGAAGCCTGTCTAATCCTACCCAACAGCCACCGCTAGCTCTGCGGGCTAGCGCGTCTCTGCAGACCGCTTGGTGACCACGACACACACGACCAGAAAAACCTTCTTTCATCATTTACCTCCTGTTTATAGACTCCTGTCACTTGCTGCGATGGCTGCGATAATAAAAGAAATGGTCAGCCGGAACAAAAGGAGATATCAAGAGGATGGCTTCGACCTGGACTTAACGTGTATCCTTCAATGTGTGCCTTATTTCCACAACACCCGGGATATTAATCACTTGCTGTGTAATAGATGCATTGATTAGTAAAGCTGGCAACCAGAAATGTCAGAGGAGTAACGTGAGGTGAGGCAGTTAGCTCCCTTGCTAACGTTACTTGGCTAACTGGCTTGCTGTCAACCAAAGCATGTTAGAAAGATGGTGGATCTGTCATACGAGCACGCAATAAATGTCATGTTTTTGATGGACAATGGTTGGTGTGTTTCAAAACACACTCTGTGGCATTTTTTAAGCACGCAGCGGTGGATCTAGCTTGAGGTTGTGAAAGTGGTTGACAGTTTTTGACAGATAGCTACTGTCAAAAGCTTTATCTCAACGCTTTTCTATATTTGTTGTCATATTAGTCTAGATAGGATATGTATAACCTCAATAGATGTTAGGGCTTTGTTTCATAATGGTGCAAATAGATTGAACTTCCTTCACATTGTATATCTGTGTCCTCTATAGGTGATTATTCCTTAGTGGGTTTCCACTACTCTCTGAAGTATCAAATTAATATTTTCCTTTCCCCTTTACGGTAAAATGATCATTTCCAGATTTAAGAATTGCTATTTCAGGCCCCTCTGTAGGACTCATTTCTCATCCATTACCACTGGTGATAGTTGACCTGGTTCCCTGATGCACAATTGCTGGTTTAGTGGTTTAGTTTAATACTTGTTACTTGGTTGGCTGATTTGAAACAAAATTGTCAGCCATCGTGGTTGACCATGACCAACAAACTGCAAAATCTAATCTGTGACAGTGCTGAGAGTGGGTCGTGGTCTGCACTTGACATTGCATCAACCGCCTGTCTAACCGCCTTCTGCATTTTTGAGTTTGATACTCCTGGTCCTCAGTGCTGAAACAGTTAATCAATGACATAATTGACAGACAAAGACAAGAGAATGATTCATCATTTGTCCAAGTTTTACTAAACGAGTACTAGAAATTCATGGCTGCCACCTCCTCAAATGTGAATATTTTCACATTTTCCCCTCCCCTGTCATCTTTGGTTTGGTTTGTTGGACAATACGATTAATCTGAGGATATCACTTTAGGCTTGTGGTCACTACTTAAATTTATAGATCAAATTACTAATTGATTAATCAAGAAAATGGTCAGCAGATGAGCCCATGACGAAAATAATCATTGCTTGCTGCCCTATGTGGTTCTGCACAACATGTAAAGAATTAAATAGGCCTGAGTATTTATGGACATGACTTGCTTTGGTAATTCTCAGTTTTGTGGCATTAATGTGATTTTTATATTTGAGTATCATGTTTGTCTTTTCTATGTGAATAGAAACGTGCTGTGTGCCAATCATCTCGAGCTAGTGTCTGCACTACAGATGGAAACATTGAACTGTATTGTGGTCAGCTGGGATGTATGTGTGACTATAGATGCAGACGTGTGCATCACAAAATTCAATCAAATGTTTCTTATCTGGTTTTGTGTGTGGTGAAGATGGTGTCATGTCTGCAAGTAGCAGGAGGGCTCTGTGGTGAGCCTCTGTACCTTGTTGTGCAGGTGTGAAAGGGGTATGCTGCTCAAAAGTGGCACCTTTTTTGTTTGGCTTGCCACGTCCTCTTGTTCAGATGTGGGCCCTTTCAGACTATATCTCTCTCATTTTTTGGCATGGTGTCTAAAAACAATATAGGCTCTCTGCAGTTATGTAATGCAGTATCACAGTTCTGGGAATTGCCCTTAAAATAGAGTTGCCAGTGATCTTGTATCAGCATTGCTGTCTGAGTGCTCTGTCCCTCTCTTACCCTCTCAACCACCACCTCTCCTTTTGCTCTTTTTCTTTACTACTCCCACTCTAATTTTCCCTCTCTCTGCTTGCCCCCTTTCCTCTGCTCTCCTCCTTTCCTTTCCTGTCCTCCCCACCCCCTCCTCGCTCGGCGCTTGCCGGTTCCCACTCTCCCTTTCCCCCCTCTCGCTCAGTTGTGGATTTGGCGTATGCATAGAGCTGAAGCAGGGCTGGCTTTAAAGAAAAGGCGTGCCTGAAACGGCAGATTTTTTTTTTTTTCCCTCCTACTTGGAGCTTCCGTTGGGGGTCCCGCATGTGCGTTTCCTCCCAGCTGCAGAGACCAAGCCCCCCATGCCCTGGGCTGAGGCTCTCCTGGGAGCAGTCGAGCTTTTAAAAAACACTTGGTCTGACTGGATCCCTTTGCCAGTAGGTCCAAGGGTTAGAGTAGACTATTAAACAGCATAGAAAACCTGCACTTGGCTCCTAATTAGGTGTTTGAGTCATAATTGGAAGTGATTATGGCACAGTGTGTACAGATAGGCTACTGTGTCATGAGTCACAGGGAAGTAGCTTAGCACTATGCAATTAATACTATAGGTTTTGTTGTTGGGCATGTTGAGCATATCATAGCTGCATTAGGGAAGCTGCATTCATCTTTGTATGCTTTGCGTACATGTGTGTCTATATGTATGCATGTATGTATGTACACACACTAGCAACTCTACTGATTGAACAATGAAGTGTGTGTGTGTGTGCGCCATAAAAACAGTTTTCACCAGAGTTTTCAGATGCGTGCATCAAATTTTTCTGACCAGTTAAAAAGTGATTTGACTCTGAAAAAATACGATCTGCTGAAAATGAAACGGATGCGTCCAATTAAAAATATTCAGCTTTTCTATTTTTGACACCGTGACACAGGAAGTAAGACAAGGTTTCCCTTTTTTTATGCAGCGGTTAAAGTGTGAAATCCCAGCTCATGGCGGCAGTTACAGGTAGGCGTTGCAACCAAGCTTCGAAGTCATGCGTGCTAACTTGATTATTCTTTTCACTGCAACATGTCACTGATTTGTGCCTTTAAGATTGTATGTATGTCACCGAATAATTGGCCACGACACTTTCCTTCGCTTGTCCTGCACTGAAATATGGAGCACCGTTGATGATTGACGGCAACTGTAAAAAAAAGAGAGAAAAAGGCAGTGAAGGTGTAGCACAAGCAAGGTGGCACAACTTAGAGGTTGAACTTGAATCTGGTGTGTGTGATTCATAAACTGTTGCTTTTTACTTGTCACAGAAAAACAACTCCCTGCTGCCTCTGCATCTTGCAAATGACAATACAATAGATTTGTATGTCTGTTGAAACGTTTCTTTTCTTTGCCATTTGTGTCTGCATTCATTATACATAGATAAGAGATTCAAATGCGTGCGTCTGCGCTCGAATGGGAGATAAGCTGAACGTTTGCAATCATCCCAATATAACTTTGGACTCTAAAAATACATGCAGGTCAGGGAGCGGAGACTCTCCTCGTGCACCCACATGTGGGCCTGGCTCGAGTAGGAGCACTGTTACTCCTGTCCTCTCTGCCTGCTTCTCACTGTAAAGGCCATCTGTCACAACACACACACACTTATCAGCACCCCTCCTCTGTGCTCCCATCTATCCATAACTACAATGACACCATCATATTGACATTGGCTGAAAACCTTTTTATGCTCTGCTGCTCATTTCTGCATTCTGCATGTACATGTGCTCTAAAGGCAAATTTTTATAGATAGTAGCTAGTATCTTTAAAATTAAAAAAGCAATTCATTATAGTCTAGTGAGCTGTTGAAAGCATCAGTAGACCTACTTAATCTGAAAGTCAAAGATGTTGCCGGCCACCTCAGTAATGTCACTTTCATGCCGCCTTCTCCTCATGTTCTTCATGTTCAGCATAATGTATGTACATTTCCTTGACCTTTGCCTGGACAGATATCTACCCAAACATCATTGCTATGGGCTTTCCAGCAGAAAGACTTGAAGGCGTGTACAGAAACAATATAGACGATGTAGTACGGTGAGTTGTGCTGCCTCTGCTGCTATTAAAGTTGAGATGTGATTGTTGAATGTAGCCTGTGTTTTTCATTGCTCTGGTACATGATCTCATATAATTTAATGTTTTCTGTTTGGTTATGTTCTCACCTGAAAATAGGTTCTTGGATTCCAAGCATAAAAACCATTACAAAATCTACAACCTGTAAGTGTTCCACACATCGTCTGCACCGTAACTGCTTTGTTTACTCACGCTGACTTCCCCTGTGGGATTGCTGACTAGATTTTTGTTCTTCCCATTTCAGCTGCGCAGAAAGACACTACGATGCTGCCAAATTTAACTGCAGAGGTAGGCTGCTTTACACGTTCTATATAACCTTTTCCCCCTTTTAAAACAGTTTCACGTTAAGCCTGATGACTCACAAGGTTGTTTGAAAATCTCACAATGTCAACTGTGTTCTTCCCTGTCTCTTCTGACCTGTCTGCTGCTGTGTTCCTGTCTGCAATTTTTTTTTCTCCCCTCTCCTCTTGTTACATCTTTGCGTGGGTCTGCATCCTGTGATGCATCAGTTGCACAGTACCCCTTCGAAGACCACAACCCTCCTCAGCTGGACCTAATTAAGCCGTTTTGTGAAGACCTGGACCGGTGGCTCAGCGAGGATGACAATCACGTGGCGGCCATCCATTGTAAAGCTGGGAAGGGCCGCACTGGAGTCATGATCTGCGCCTATCTCCTCCATCGTGGCAAATTCCTGGAGCCCCAAGAAGCACTCGACTTTTACGGTGAAGTCAGGACAAGGGACAAGAAGGTGAGATGTTCTTAGGCGGCCAATTGTCTCAACTTGGCAGTAATAGGGCTGCAACAAATGATGATTATATTATGTTATATTATTACATTAGTCTAGCCTGCTTGTTATTTTCCTGATCAATTAAATGTCATAAAGTGATGAAAAATTACCATTACAATTTCCCAGAGCATTAGGTGACATGCTCAGATTGCTTGTTTTGTCCAACCAACAGTCCAAAAATCCAAATATATTAAGTTTACAATGATACTAAATGGAGAAAAGCTGAAAATACTCACTTTCAAGAAGCTAGCACATAAAAATGCTTAGCATTTTTGTTTGGAAAGTGACTCAAACAATGAATCACTCATCAGAATAATCAATTAACTTATCATTTCAGTTGCAGTTGCAAATGTTTGCACACAGAAAAGAGCAGCTCATTTGAAATGGTCTTGAACAACTGTGTACTTTCAGGATCTCTAAACATTGTTTCTGTTGTTGCAGGGAGTAACGATCCCGAGCCAGCGCCGCTACGTCGTCTACTACAGCCACCTACTGAAGAACCAGCGAGAGTACAAGCCGGTGGCGCTGCTCTTCCACAAAATGGTGTTCGAGACTCTCCCAATGTTCAGCGGGGGCACCTGCAGTGAGTCACACTAATGTTCAACTCCAACTTGTAGGGCGTAGGCTTGCATACTGCTGTTCAAACGGAAGAATAGCTTTGGGTGTGTTGTGCTCTGTAGGGTTCACCCACGCTACAGTTTAGCCACACAGAACAGAGCGGGTCATCTTTGGTAGAGCTAGTCCAACTGAAATCACATTTAATCAGCACTCTTTGCAGTCAAAATATAACGTGTGTTTATATATATTGGTAATGAATGTAAAAATGAGGTTTTTTTTTTCTGTGTGTGACATTAGCTGACAACATACAGAACTTTAATAAAGCATCTAACGGGTATGTGAACATACCTGTTCAGGTATGTTAGCAGTGCACTTTTATAGTTGCTATATAAATAAAATTGACATGACTACTTTAGCAGGAAAGGTAATGTGGGATCCTCATAGTCTTTGGCTCTTATGCTGTTTAGGAGGATGCTATCAGGCTCGGTGTGATCGAACGCCATGTTATCACTTTCTTTAAGACTCGTTTTGCTGTATCAGAATAAAGTCTGCAACAACGTAGATCGATGACGAACAGTATTTCATCGAATTAATGTAAAACTAGGAGGGAGCCATCATGAACAAGTTTTTCCCTTTTTTTTGGTTTCAGATTTTTTTTGTAAGTGACTTACAGAGCAGATATGTATACAGTTTAATTTCAGTTGGACTTTAAAGCCAAATCCAGTATGACTAAATTTGCTTTAGTATTTTTGGATGTTTGACTAACAAGGGCAGCTTTTTATTGATGGAAGTCCTCTTTTCGCTGCTTTCAGCAAGGTCAACTTTAAACAAATAATAAAATAAACTTGTTGTCGCTTCTGTTTGTCCGTAATGGAATATTCAAACGTTATTAGGATCATAGAAAGTCTCTTATTTGGTTTCTCTCACTGGAAAAAAAAACACATAAAAATAATGAAATTGGTTTTTAAGAATTTTATTAGCTTCAAACTCTCCGCAAAGTCAAGAAAGGAGGTATTTGAGCTGTAATCTTTTATTTTATTAGCTTCCTCAGGAGTGCCTTTTTATACGAGTTAGACTCCGTGTACCTAATACTAATGTATAATACTTGTTTCCCAGCACAAGAGTTACAGTATGAACTGTTCAGATAGAACTATGAACCCTGCACAAGGGAAGTGAACTGTGCACTCAAACACCAGATAGTGCAGTGACTCAAGACTCTAGTTTTATGTGCTTTATTTCTGCATAACCAGGAAGTGGCTGAAAGTCAATAAAATGATCTTTTTTTACAACAGCACAGCACTCTTAATAAGTCACTGTTTACTGTTTCCGCCGCTCAATCATGTGTATTTACATATCACTGCATGTTTGCTCGCAGCTTAAGATGAGTGGTATGACTTAAAATGTAAAATGTGTACTCAAAACAACCTAAGTGACACAGACACAGGAGAGTTTGATTTTAAAGCTGTACTAGAAAAAAAATCTTTATCAACGTCTAAACTAATTTAACCTCAATCTCTGAGACATTTGTTAGGCCTCGAGTAAGCCTTCAACAGAAACTTATCTTCACTGTCTATGAATGTCATTTCTTATCTGTATATACTGAACTGTATATAGGTCTGAGTCACACAACACTCTACTTCTCTTGTATCTGGATTTGTCCATTTTTAACTTTCTCACTCTAACACCTGATTGTGCTTTGACTGTATCGATCCTTCCATTTCCTCCTAACTTAACCTTAAAAAGGCCCTGTTCTGAGTTTTGACGTCTTAATACATTTACACACACACACATCATTGTTCTTCTGGCCTCAGGTTAGAATTTACATACATTTTCATAAATTTGTTTAAATTCACCAAAGAAATCTGATGTTTTAATTGTGATTGTTTGAGATTCCTCCTCGCTTCTGTCCCCTTCGTGTATCTCACAACACACCAGGACTCATGTTAGTGTTGAAGATCTACACCTTCACTTTAAAACCCACATGTTGTTTTTAAAGAAAATCTGTGTAGATATCTGTAACTATTTGTGTTTGTGTCTGTCGTGCTGTCAAGCCCCTGACAAGCCAGCCAGGCCCTGTTTGTGATAATCTCCTTCTTTCTCTCTAAGGGGACAGTACCGTTAAAAACAGGAGCGAGCCGACCCCTCAGGGCTTCAAGAAAGGGAATTGGCATTGGGGTAAATGCCTTTCATCAATTATTATTTCACTTTTGTCTTTTATATGGCCCCAGAGATCCACCAGGCAGGAGCAGTCTAAGGTAGACATGTTGCTTAGCAGTACATGATTAGTTTATAGGCATGTTAAGTCATATCCAACACCACCCTGACAGAAAGAAGAAAGTTAAAATTTCCTCCTAGATGCAACGTGTTGCGCTGGTCCAAGACCAAACCGTGACTGTCTATCAGAATAGGGTCCTGTGTCTCTGGTTCTGGGTCTTTGGTTGTTACATTTTGTGGTCTCTTTCCCTTTCTCCTCCTTAATTTTAATATGTTTTGTCCTTTATTGCACTTATTTAATTGGTGGTTTAGTAGTAGTAGTGTGCTGTTTTTGTCAAACTCATGTAATAACACTGGTAACTTTCTGTCTTTCTCTCGGTTCACTCTCCCTCTCCTCTTGTCACTCTTGTGTTTTCTGTCCCCTCCCCTCCAAAATCTCACAATCTTGTCCTCCCCACCCTGTGTGGTGGCAACACTTTTTCTGTTTTTGCAGATCCCCAGTTTGTGGTGTACCAGCTGAAAGTGAAGATTCACACGTCAAACCCCACTCACACGCGGCGCGAGGACAAGCACATGTTTTTCGAATTCCCCCAGCCGCTGCCCGTTTGTGGAGACATCAAAGTGGAGTTCTTCCATAAACAGAATAAGATGATGAAGAAGGTGCGTTTAGTTTGTTCCTTCAGGGTCTTTGTCATGTCTACATGGTCAAGGAACAATAAGTGGCCAACAGTTATTCTCTTCAAATGACAACGATCAAATTTGCACTGGGTGACATGTTTGTTACCATGACGACGGGCACAACTTTATCTTCAGTCATGCGCTGTCCTGCAGCTGTAAATACACATCACTTCACAAAATGTGTAATAATTAGGGATGCAACTAGCCATAATCTTCATAATGGATCAACCCCCAACAGTCCATAACCCAAAAAATGTTCAGTTTACAGTCATAGAGGACTAATAAAACCAGAAAATATTAGCATTTAAAAAGATGGAATCAAAGGATATAGCGCGTTTTGTTTTTTTTAAACTTCGAATCAAATAAAATTTTATTTGTATAGCCCAAAATCACAAAATACAACATTTTAACAGGGGGAAAAAAAGAATCAATTATCAACATAGTTGGCAATTAGTGTTCTGTAGATCGATTTAATCAAATCGTGATGAAAATACTCCCAATACTATTTACTCTACAGAAACTGCAGTAGCCAGCTGTTTTAGAGAAGTTAATTAGTCTTTACCATGGGATTCGTTGACAATAAGAAAAATATAGAATGATGCAAGCCTCCTTTACACAGAACTGAGCCCATAAATTGGTATATAGTGTGTTATAAACTTGTTTGTGTTTGCATCTCCATTGTGGACCATTTCTGATTACATCTGCCCTCCAGGACAAAATGTTCCACTTCTGGGTGAACACCTTCTTCATCCCTGGACCAGAGGAGAGCGGGGACAAGATGGAGAACGGGGCAGTGAACAATGTGGAGAGCCAGCAGGGGGGACCGGGCCAGCCGCAGAGCGCCGAGTGCAGGGACAGCTGCAGGGAAAGCGACAGGGACAGGGACTACCTCATCCTGACGCTCACTAAGAACGACTTGGACAAGGCCAACAAAGACAAAGCTAACCGCTACTTCTCGCCAAACTTCAAGGTAAGTGTTGACGGCACTAACCGGATGTAGATGCAATTTAGATATTCGTTGGATAAAAGGATATATTATTTCCAAGACTATTTGCTTTGCTTTTTCTGAATTGATTCGTTTCCATTGTCGATTTGATTTCAGTTAAAATGCCAATTTTATTGGATATGAAAGATACTCAGAACCAATGTAAATTGTACAATAAACCCTCTAACTTACTGCTTTATTAAAAATATTAATGTTTACATTAAGTATTGACAATGCCGTTTACCTTGGTTAGCCGTTAGCTATTAGCTGCATTAATAGTGTTGGGATGTCCACACAGCAGCTGTTGGCGGCTCAAACTGCTGGAACAAAAAGTCTGACAGCAGCAGGAGCAGCAACGTAGTAAACTTGACTAAAATGGAAGGAGTCTCTGTATGTCTGTCCTTCAGTATTCTACGTTTTCATGCGTCTTGGGGTTTGAAATAGGCACTGCACTAGTTACCATTGAATAAAAATAAAGAGGCTGACCATGCAAGACTTAGAGCGTCACACATCCATTGGATTACAATTGGGGAAAATTAATTTTTGTATAAAAACCCAGCCCTAATAATTATGGTTAAGAGCACTGAGTCTTGTTTTCTGATTATTTTCGGTGCACAGACTGAAGTTGGTTGTCTCAATTTTCAATTTCAGGTGAAGTTGTATTTTACAAAAACCGTGGAGGAGCCTTCGAATTCTGAAGCAAGCACCTCGACATCCGTCACCCCGGACGTTAGCGACAATGAGCCAGACCATTATCGATACTCTGACACCACTGACTCTGATCCGGAAAATGAACCTTTTGATGAAGAGCAGCACACGCAAATCACAAAAGTGTGAACTCTTTTTAACCAGGAAGAGAAGAAATTATACACGAGAAAAAAGGAAAAAAACTTGAATATAAACTCAAAAGAAGAACCTTTGTCCCTTCCCTCCCCTTGACGGCAATAGAATATCATCATGTCAAATGCCAATTTTAGGGAAAAAAAAGATAAATATCCTGACCAATATATTGTTTTGTTTTGTTTTTTTCTTATTTTTCTTTTTTTTTTCTTTGGCACGGCCATGTACCATGTGCGAGATATTGACACTGTTGCCCCATGGGAAAAGGTGCTGTAGCTATAAAAATGTTTTTATATATTTATATACATATACATACGTATATGTATATACATATATACATGCATATATAAACAAACTTTTTTTGTGTCAAAGACAATGGAAAGAGTACCACAATCAGGAGACGGGGAATCGAAGTGTGGGAGAAGTTTGAATGATATACTAGGACTATGCTGCTCCTTCTCCTGTCTAAACCAAGGCCAGTGCTGCAGTCACTTTGTTTCACTCCCTCTCTTCTCCTCCTCCCCTTCTCCTCTCATCTTTTACTCTCCCCTCCATCCTATCCTCCTTTACTGTGAATGCTTCTTGTGCTCTTTGCAGGCTGTCTCATGTGACTTTTGGCCTTTGTGCAGTGCAAACTGCATGCGGGCAGTGGGTTGGGGGTGGGCGGGGTTATGAAGAGGCTGTGATGATGTCTAAAGCATTGCCATTCCTGTTCCCACTGTGTATACGTTAAATTATGCAGAACAAGGCATCCCATGTAATTGTTAATGTTTTTTTTATCCTAAGATAATAAAAATATAATACACAAAACAGCAGGGAGACAAGTGTTTGCAATAATGTCAACACTACATTTAAAGGACAATGGTGATTTGCATGTATTGGAATTGGCGTCCATCCCTAATAAATGTATGCAATGTTGTCTTTTCTTAAAGAAACCAACTTTGAGATGTGTCTTCTGCGTAGAGTTTCCCCCACTTTGAGTCATGCTCACAAAATTACATCAGAGGTTTATGTAATCTACTCTCCTCGCTGCTGGCAGTTAATGAAAATGATGCAGAATGAAAATGAATTTTGTAATATGCGGTTGTCACCAAACGGCAAGGCCAGTGCAGTCTTTAACTTGACACCAAGGCTGTCAGCTGAAGTCATAATAACCCATACCCTGTAATATAAACTTGAGCATGTGTGAGTCGGTGCTTCTCTGGGATGCGAAAGTGTATAAGCGCTTGCACTTGACGTGAAAAATGCTGTAAAGCAGGTTGCCATTGCAGCTGTTAGAGCTGTGTTAACAGTAACTTCCTGTTTCAAAGGTCAACACTGCAAATAGCAGGTGGGACCTGAGGTAGGGAAGTGATGGAAGGCTTATTATTAAAAGTTCAACTGAAGGCTTAGAGCCCACTTCAAACAAGTAACTTGACTCAACCAGAGAACTGAGCATCTTAATTTATTCTGTGGGTGGTGAGAAAATGAATCTAGTTTTTGAGAGGCGCAGCAGGCAGTTGTGCTTTCAATCTGACTTGGAACACAATTGAGCTTTCACTTTTTACAGATCAAATGGCAAATTTTTATTTAGTTTTTCAGAGTATAATTAAAAAAAAATAAAAAAATCCTTATACTAAACCGTGCACAGTAGTTGTTGCTGGTTAATCAAGGCGTTGATGAAATGAGCAGAGGAAGGAAAGGCTACCAGCCCAGGAGGAGGGGCATGAGGCCTCGGGGGACACAAGGCTGCTCTGCTTACAGGCTTGTGCAACTCCCCAAATGAAAAAGTAACGGGATTAACGACCATGTCACTGTGATAGGAGTGCAGAGTGGCAAGACCCTGGCTAAAGCATAGCAGAAGTCTTCTGATAATAAAATAAAGTATGAATTAAACATACTTTTTTTTTTTTAAAGAAACGTTCCTCCTCCAGAGGCAGGCAGTCATATAATCCCCTTCTGCTTTATTAAGACTTTGTCCCCAGCTCTTTGGTGTTGATAGAGACATCAAAGCCAAGCAGTGCAGCGACGAATGAGACAGGCAGCAGTCGCAGGGGCCCGACTGTAATTGGCTGAACTTAGAGGGAGGGAGAGACTCTGTTAGATTAATAATGAATGTGCTGTGCTGGGTTGAGAGAGACCAGAGAGATGCCTCAGCTCTCCACAGGCAGGCGAGACTGAAGAGAACGAAGGGGGCTGACTTCAGTAGAGCTCAAGCTCGAGAGTCCACATCTTTGCTTTTGATTGCTCTCATCACATACACAAACACAGCAGCATCTGAAATATTAATCTAATCAATATACGCGGTTTCATTTGTATGTCTCGAGCACCGGCTCCTCTAAAGGTTTGTTTGATTTTTCTGCATCAACAGCTCTCTTGAGATGAGAAACAGGAGATTTTTTTTTTTAGGAATGTTTGCTTTGTATATTTGAATCTGAACTTCCCTCGATTATGTGGGTGAAATAAATCCGGGCTGATAAGGATACAATATCATACACTATTTTAGTGTATTACATGAAATTATGTTTGTATTATGTTTACAATGTGTTGGTCCACCTCTTCCAGTAAGCCATTATGAAAGCTAAATTTAGACCTCATGAAAATATGTAAGAAATGATGTATGAGTTAGTACGAGAGGGGTGAGGTTATTAAATTGTCAGACACACTTCTCACACACTTACTGATTGTTGATAACAAGATATGATTTCTTAAAGCTCAAAGAGATTTCTTCAATTATCCCATTTTATCCAATTACAAGTCCAAAATCCAAAGATAATCAGTTTACTATCATCTATGACACAGAAAAGCTTCAAATTCTCACATTTGAGAAGAAGCTGCAAATATTTGTCATTTTGCTCAAAATATGACTTGACTGTCTTTTAATTTTCAACTAATTATTGCAGCTCAACTGGGGAAGTCTGAAGAGGGCCGCATCTGCCTAAATTTCTGATAGTTCAGGTCGTACCTTATCTTAATCCCAATATGCAATATAAGTGCACCCTATTTAGCTAAAACTTGCATACGTCTTATATTTGGGCGAGAGTGAGGTTGTATGACGTCCTCACCGCAAACAAATTATTCCCTAACCTTAACATCTTGATGTGCAAGTGATCATTTTAACCCAAACCATGATCTTCCCCAGCTGAACTCCAACAACTCCGTCCAGAATGTGTACTTTTGGAGCCATGGGTGTTTGTTTTCGGGATAATGGAATGAAAACTATCAGGGTTTCAGAATAATGGATTCACGGACCAATGAGCGTCTTGGTCTACATCTGAGTATGATTGCTGTGTTCACATCTGCCTAAGTGAATCATACCAAAGATAAAATTGTGAGATAGTTAATCAAGATTGTGAGATTGTAAACGAAAGTCAAAATTATCGCTAACTGTTTCATGTTGACTGTTTATTTTCTGTTTATTTCTTCCATAGTCCATGCTACACCTACTGTGTAATTTAAAAAAAAAAAAAGGCTAACAACAAAATATAGAGATTTAAGCATAGTATTATGACCAAATGAGGGGCTGGGGGAGTATGGATGGGAGGTGGGGCCAGTCTGGCCTACAAAGAGTGGATAAACCCAAGCTGGTAACCCCATTTCCCTTCCATCTGTTGGTAGCAGTTGTATAGCATGGCTGCACTCACCAGGACCTGGCAACCCATCCCCCAAGCCCTCTTTCTCTGGCTGACTGCACAGCTGTGTTGCGTTTGGATTAGGCCAAGAATAAAACAGGAAGTAGAAATTAAACAAAAGCTTAAACAGAGAGAGAGAAAGAGAGAGAGAGAGCGAAACACACACTCTACACACAGACACTGTAAGTTAGCAAAGGCTCGGCAGCAGCAGCAGCACGAGTGACAGCCTGTGGAAAACGTGCGCACACACACACACACACACACACACATGTAGACCATTGCGCTCACACACACACACAAATATGCTCCAGTATGTATAAAGTCATACTCTGCTTCCCACAGACTCACATAAGCCCAGCCAGGACCACAGGCATATCATTTGCCCACACTCATGCTCACACATATGGTCTTTTTACATGCTAAGTGCCTCTCTGCCTCTGCTCTCCTCTTCATGGTGGTCTACTGTGGCGGCTGACGAGGAAAACGAGCAAACGCGTTCATTCAGTCGTGGAGCATAATGATGCTAATATGGCAGTATTTTTGATGAGGAGATGTCATGCAACCTCTATATTCATAACACAAATGACTAAGGATAAGATAAAGACCCCATAAAAGATTTTATTACACAACATTTATTCAAAATCATAATCTGACCATGAATGTGCCATCCAAACAGCATAAATCTGAATGAGTCTTAATAATAATGCATTGAGTGTTTAATATTATCACTCCTCAATCCTTTTAGCAGCCCTTAAAAATGTCAGACTTCTAAAATAAGGTCATTATGAACTTGATCCCAGCCAGCAAATCCTCTGCGTGGTCTCTCTTTCTGTGTGAATGCACCAAAACAGGCCCTAAGATAGCACTCAGAAACTGCTGAATAAGGAAGTGGAATAGGGCAGAATATGAAGAAGAAGGAGATTGTTTGGAAACACGCAGCTGTGCGTTCGTATGAACACGCACGTATCTGGCGAGGTGCATTATTTGATGAAAATCCATTAAAGTGTTTCTCGTAATGAGCTGGACCAACTGTTGATGAATATACGGTAAATGTTTTCAGATGTTGTTTTAACTGTCAAGACCTGAGTCACCTAATGAGTCACATGAGCTCTGTTTTTGTGTGTGTGTGTGTGTGTGTGTGTGTGTGTGTGTTTTTCTTGACATGGATATGCCAGCATGCATGTCAGTCTGTGTGTTTATGTGTCTTCATGAATTAGGAAAGCACATGGAAACAGTTACTGTATTGCTGTCGCCGCTGACCCCTCCCCTTCCTCAACACACATATGCTACACACACCAATGCACACATGCCCGCACGTGCGCACGCACACACACACACACAAACACACACTTATTCTCTTTATGTGATCAATGAGAAACACATATGTGTCCATTGTACTGAATAATAGCCAACATGCATTGCCAGAGGCCAAAAACATGGAAAGAAGCGTGTTAGCTTTACCATAAGTCTCTACATAGATACAGCACAGCATAGATAGATAGTGCTCTCACTACAGGACTTTAATTTGTGTCAGTGTGAATTTGTGTAAAGTGTACATTCATACACCATATATCATTCAGGAAGGGGAATGGACGTCTTTGCATTTATTAGACTTTACTCTGACAGGCTCTGTTCTCTACCTGACTTTTACCCTGAAATCTTAGAGCGGGCGTAATCCTTCCCCCTGAGTCTTCTCCTCCTCCTCCTCCGCTCTCTTCCCTCTCTCCATAGTGTCACCAGGAGGGTAATATGAGGCATATGGCTGCTGATGACACTCTCTAATCCTCACGCTGATAACTGATTGTTACCCGCGTATTCCTCATCCCCATTTCATCCTTATAAAATAAGAACAAACAAAGGAGACGCGAGTGTGTCGGCTGATGCTCTTGCTCAGCCTCCACTCTCAGTCTAACCCAGCTGAAAGTCATTATCTGAAATGACTGATGTGAGGAAGACTGATGGACAAGACCAATATTTAGTGTTTGTGTTGGAGAGTGAAAGTTAGGAATGGTACTGAAATCTGTCCGAATTTCAAAGAAGAGGAACTGTTTTACAGCATGAGATGTATCGAATAGTCATTTTGAGAGCTTGTGCGGGAGCCTATGTAACTCTGGGTCATTGTGGCCACGAGTGACAATTACAGGTTGATAGTTCATTTTAAATGTAGTGAACTGGTGGGCACAATTAGAGAAAAGACATCAATTTGACCAAGTAATCTTAATACAATATCCAATGACGTGCGTATCATCTGCTGATGAAGGCTGTGCAAGGCTGTTGAAAAAGCCAGCAAGTGGACCTTGAGGTATTAAGATTATTCAGTGAAACTACCCTTTTTTTTATGGTTGAGAAAGAACTTTTACACTCAAAGTATAGCCAGTTACAGAGCAATATCTATAAACGTAAGTAAACATTAGCTATCATAAGCTAGTGGTCATACCAGACCAAAAAAGCAAAAGCCCCTCGAGTGTATGAATTGAGCAACGGTGCATTTTTATTGCTTATGAGTTGCACTTTCGTAAGAGGAAGAATCTGTTCTTTAAAAAAAGTACGTAGTCTCAGTTTAAAGAATGGAACTTTGATGTCAGCTATATGCCGAAACTTTCAGTTTTCTATAATGCTAAAATGAGGAACTATACAACCTAGAACATTTTCCTTTTCCTCTACTGTTACTTACTGTTGGTCCTGCACTCTGGTTTTAGTACGTTACATTCATTCGGCCACTGCTTCCATTTTTCTCGTGCACACACAAACATAGGGAGCAGTTTGGGGTTGAGACTCTTGCTCAAGCACATTTGAAGGAATAGAGAGAGATGAGATGAACAGTTTCCTGTTTTTAGAAGAAACAGCAGCAAGCCTGACTCTGTCCAATAGTAAAAAATAAAAAGATATTCTTCCTGCCCACACCTCAGTTTTTTTTTTTTTGGTTTTGTTTGCCTTTGAACAGATACTAGCTGTTTGCCCTTCCTTCCAGTGTTTATGCTGAAGGAAAAAAGCAAATAAGTGTATTTACCCAAATCAATATCAAATCAAATTATTCCTTTAAACATTTGGACAGGAGGAATCGGGGATGAAACCACCAACCAATGGTTAAGCAAATAATGTTTTATACTTATCAGGTGTTTTTTTTGGGAAGTAATCTACTTTTTGTGTGAACCAAAATGTAAAAAAAATATATTTCACAGTATAATATGCATTTATTTTAATCTTCTGACATAAACTATGTGTCTGCAAATGTTATGGGTGAAGGTATTTTCGCTATATTGGATAATACCACTGAAAAAGCATCATGCAATGGAAATTTCTGGTGTGTGCCGCCTATGTACATACTTATACAAACAAGTGACATACTTTCTGGAGGCCTAGTGGATGTCAGTCACAGGAGTGGGTAAGCATGGTCCTTCATCTCATTTAGAGCCTGCCAGTCAGCCAGCCACTCAACCAGCCCTGGAACCAGCCAGCCAGAGCTTTTTAAAGGGCCTGTGATTTGACAGAATCCCGTGGGGGGAGATGGGGGGGATTAGGATTAGCAGCTGTTTCCCCTCAAACACTGGAGAAGATACGCTATAGCTACACCGCGCTGATGGCAAATTAATAGATGAATAGAACATGCGTGCGTCGTCTCAGATAATGTGCTAAAGCTCCCCATTTCATAAATAGTGAGGAAGATGTCCTTTACTTGAACCCGGCTGTGTGGAGCTCCTGTCACACACACATACTGAGTAGCAGGGAGGGAATCGAAGGCATATTGTGGCCGTGAGAAAGGTTTAAAACATCATCACTTTAATCTGGGAGCACAAAGCCAGCTACAGATTATGCTTCTGCCTCTCAACTCGACTCTGCAGCAGATCCGGTTTAGATGACCCCCGCTAACACCCTCAGAGACAGGGGCTTATAACCCCAAACAAACACTGATAGCAAGCAGCCATCAAATGAGAACACATACACACACACACACACACATACATATTATCCACATCTATGGCATGTACACACCCACAGCATCCAAAAACACACAGAAGACACCCGCCCACCCATACCAATGCTCACGGCCACAGACAATAAACAGATAAACACACACACACAGGCTTTTGTCCGCATCCATTTCAGACTATTAAACTAGTCATTAAAAAAGACCAAACTGTTGCGAAGCTAACAGGTTTTGAGATTTTTTTTAAAAATTGCTGGTGTGAAGAAACCACCACCTGAAGTGAGGATGATACTTCTGTCATGCTGTCAAAAATACTTGTGAATTTGTATTATTTGAATTAAGGAGATGAGGCACCCTGAGGTAACGGTTTTGCTCAGTGGACTCTCTTTGCTCTCTGGAGCATCAACCACACAATTAGCTCCCTGTGAGTTAATGACTAGTCTTCTCTATCGCTTATAAAAAACCTTTGGAAAGGCCACTTTTAATGCAGAAAGGAGTTAATTCTACCCCAGCCTGCCATTTCCCACCTATCTATCTGAATATTGAACTATTTCAGTTCACCAGATTGGCACTCTCTGTATAATTTACACTATATTTAAAGAAAAAAAGCTAGTTCATATATATTTAATTGTAAATATGCATTATTTAAAGCTATCTACACTGAACTAAAACTTAACCTTTGCTAAAGAGAGACAGGCACAGAGCAAACGGAAATGGAAAGAGGGAGAAAGTGAGATACAGGACAGAAAAAGGATATAAAAGAAGAGTGAATTCGCCGGTGGTTCGCCACAATACACTCGAGACATGAAGGATGACTCAGAGAGAAGATGGTCATGTCAAAAAGAAAACTGTGAAAGCAAAAGACAGAAAGAAGGGAGGGTGGGTTTTTTTTTTAAGCACAGGCATTTTGGTTGAACTTAGACCTTGATTTGGAACTCAAAGATAAAATTATAATGTCATCATATTTCTGTCACATCCGTCAACTTGCGAGCACCAAATCTCATGGAAAGTGAGTATGTTTCTCTGGTGTGAAAAGTTTTTTTTTTTTTTGCCAATTTTCCAAAACACTTCAACGAGCCTTAAACTAATTAGTTTCACCTTAACTCCACTTCAGACATGTGTGTCTTTACATACAGCAGGTCTGACTAATTTCTCTTTTATAAGTTACAATTGCAAAGCAAAACCACGTAAACCGCATGGAAAATGTCCCCACACCCTCAAATAACGGTTACGTGTAAGCATGTTGCTTGCAGTGTGTGTGTGTGTGTGTGTGTTTGTGTGTGTGTGTGAAAGAGAGAGAGAGGTAGAGAGAAAGAGAGTGAGAGCACACCCTTGTGTTTCCTGTCTCCAAATAAAGACTGATAGCTTGTGTGTGTGTGTGCGTGTGCGCATGAATACCTACATTCTCCATTAAAACACTGCCTGGCCTCTCATCTATATTAAAGTGTATGTTTTTGACATCTTTCAAATGGGTCATACATGACATGAAACCAGCTACTGTAGTGGAAACTGCTCACAAATGTAAATAAATGTCAACACATTCACTTAAGGACAAACACGCACACACACACACACACACACACACACACACCACCACCACCTGTGAAACTGCCACTAACAGCTGAGTGAGATGACGTTTCTGTGAGATCTCTTATAGAAATCAGATAAATCAGGATGAGGGGACATTATAGTCACCTTGTATTCATTCTAAAACACAGAAATCCTGATTTGATCAGATTTAATATAAAGCTATGTATCAGCCGTCGTCTCTTACGTGTCCCAACGACGTGTACACACACCATCTCTGTCACAACAAACCCCAATATCACGTTTCTTTCTGAATGCTTTCAACCATGTCATAGACTTCAATCAGATAGAAAATGACACAGCGCTGAGGTTTTGTGTCTGTTCACTACCTCTGTGATTTCTAGAGTGTGCATGTGTGTGTGTGCATGCGTGCGAGATAGAGGCGGAGAGAGTGAGAAGCCGAGGCCATATCTGTGCTCGAACACTCACCACCACTACAAGTAAGTGTGATTCATCACTTCCTTCCTATTAGACATGAGGGTGTAAACCAAATGCTAGTTCCAAATGCTAGGCTCTCCACTCGGCTACACTTGTAAGTGAGGATTGTATGAACGCTTTGTACGAGCACACACCTGCATATGCCTGTATTACATACAAAACTCTTTTTTTTTTTTACTTGTTTTATTTTTTTACTTTAGATGAAACAAACAAGTAGGTTAGCTTTTTTTTAATAACTGAAGTATTTATATGATGGAGTTTCTGTATATGTGTGTGTGTGTGTACGTGCAGTATGTGTTTTATGTGAGAAGGCCTCCAAAAAGCTCTGCTCTCGACCTCTGGTGCCATCTGCCAGTGACAGGGCAGAAATGCAAATCAGATGCAGATAATACACCAGGCTCGCTCCCTCCATTAGAGCAGCCTACAGAAATAAACTAGGTCAGACAGACCAGCAGCCAGCTGTGTGTGTGTGTAATAAGGCACATGCGCCTCTCTTTGTGTGGGAAGACAGCTATATATATGTGTGTGTGTGTGTGTGTGTGGGAGAGGGGGGGGGCTCATAATATCCTCACTTGTGATGCTACAGCGAACAGTCCCAAGTAACATATAGACAAAACAGCAGAGCTCAGCCGGTCTGCACTCCTTCAAAGATTTTAGACCCAGAAGACACTTTTAGTCTGTGTGACAGGGCAAAGAAGCTGGGTGACAAATAAAGACTCTTATCTGAGGCTGAAATTAGACCGCAGCCAGAGCACGACTGATAGGGAGCGTATTATAAACTCTCAAAAAAACGAAACCCGGGAGGGTGATGCAACGCAGAGGCAATGCTGGCGTAATGCAGACAGATGCGTCCTCCTCTCTCATATCGCTTCGACGCCTCTGAATTATGAATGAGGCCTCGTGCACCTCTTCTTCTCTTCATGCTCACAGTACACTGTTTGTTTTCGTTAATGTCTCGCACAAAAAAAACGCCAGCCTCCCATCTTCACTGTTGGTTGTGCTAAAAATCTTTAATAAAGACTCGCAGAGTATTTGAGAGGCCTTCTTTAAATCCCCTTTTGTCGTAGGATAGTCGACAGTGCAGAAAGCATGGCTTACAGGTGCTGATCTAAGACAATTACTTGGGTTGCTTGGTATTGCGTATGAGAAGCTGAACTGATTGTGAATCACCAATATCATTTTCAGATGATTTACTGTAGTACAGCAATGTTTTTGCAAATATAGTATCTATGATCTAAATGTGAATATTTGCAGTTTTTATGTGGTTACATGCTGTTTTCATGAGTTTCATACCTAAATGACACTATAATATTGCTTCCATAAATACACGGTGTAGCCTATAAGTAGTTTTAAATCTGCTATTGTCAGAAAATAAATCCAGATACCTAAGAGGCGTGTAAAGTGTAAAACTGTCTTTTTACTCATTCTATATGCCATAAGCACGGAGCAAAAATGAACCTGAATAATAAATGACTGCATGCCTTTCATAATCATTTCATTTGGTCTTACTATTTATAGACTCTCAAACATTTCCTTCTCCAACTAACATTTTCAATTTTCTTTATTCCTCCGACTGATTTCAGGCGCAGATTGTAGATTCAGTCACAAGGGAGGGGTCAATGATTCTCATTTCCTGCAGTTTGGTTCCTCTTTAACCAAATGACCCTCCACTCCCTGAATTCTCTGAAGTTCCCAGGAAATATCTGCAAATATCTTCTCTCTGTGTCTGTGCGCTCTCTTTGCATGAATCAGTTGTGCACATACAACCAGCTTATAATGTGTGCATGTGTGCAGTGGAGCATGTGTCTGCAGTCATGCTAGCGTGATGGTTAAAGTTAGACGAAAATGTGACATGGGATGAAAAGGTTAATATTTTCCAGGCTGGTGGGTGGGAGGTGATAGCTTTGTGTGTTCATGCGTGTGAGTGGTGTGTGTGTGTGTGCATTTGATTACACTTTTTTTTTTGTTTTCTGTGTGAGTGAATGGGAAATGTTTCATGTTTCATTGCTATGTTCTGGTGAAGTGAATATGCTAGAAGTTGTCAAATCTCAAAGGTTTGAATTTGGTGGAATGTCAGAGAGAGACAGTTGTTGCTTTTGTTGTGGATCCAGTATCTTTCAAAGGATTTCTTTTGGATCATTTTCTGTAATTTCTAATGAACTGTTGCACTTACTTGAACGAAAGAAACTTGATCCATGTAACCTGTAATTATTTCTCACATTTAAAATACTTATGCAGAAAACATTTCTAAACATTTTCCATGATTAAAAATGACAAATCCACACTAAACGTCAAATGAAGTAGATCGCAGCTTACAGTTTTACGAGAGGGTTTGGGACTAGACCACAGACATATAAAACCTTCACGTATTCTGCAGGAGGGCAGACACAGAAACAAGGGAGGGGGGGTGGCATTGAGCGCAGAATGAGAAGACGCCCTTTCATCTGATGGTTTCCGACAAAGGACAGTATGGCTGAGAACACGCTCTGAGGACAGAGAGGACAGGTAAAGGACAGGACAGGACAGGCAGAGTTGGAATCTGTTTGTTCTGGCCTACAGGCTCAGCTTAGTCTCTCCCTGCCAGTTTTGATTAAGTCCCTAACCGGATTTTTCCTATACCAATAGTCCCAATAAATCCATCTCTATGGGATATTCAACCGGCATTATTCATGCCTTTCCTCTGTGCTGGAGAAAAGCACTCGGCACAGTTTGGAACAAGACATCCAATTCGCTCTCCTCGCCATTGTCTTCCCCACCAGACAACCCATTGAATGAACGCTCCCGGCCAAATCCCCCTTCCATGTGCAGATGCAGACTCCCTTGCCCACAGATACACTCAGCTCTAATTAGGCAAACCGCTGGACGTGTTGCGGAGGGAAATCTCTCTGCACAGACATATCGTTTAGTGGCAGCTTTACAGATTTACGTCTTTTCATCTAGTCCCTGTGCATGTGTGTAAGCTGCTGCTTGGGAGGGGGGTGGGGGGGTGGGTGGATACATGTTTTTCACGATTTGGATGATGAACACAATCCTTATTTTTAATGTGTGGCACAAAACAGCCAACAAAGAAACGACATGACTGAATACGCAAGCGTCTGAATGCGTGTGTCCATGCTGCAACATGTTGCAGTGCAACAGCGTTGGCGTTCATGCAGTTAAGAGAGTGTACAGTATAGCTCTGATCTATAGAACGCTCTACAGCTTTCCCCTGAGACCTACGTCATCAGTACTGAGGTTATTTCCTGTAGTTGAAGAGCATAACTCACTTCCTGTTCTCTGTGTGGAGAAGCATCAGATTTGTGCCACCAGTCCTAGTTTCTTCCGTGTCTGAACATGAGCAAAACTGTGAATTGCATCTGCATTTTAAGGTGAATGTTTCAAAGATTCACTTCCAGATGGAAAAATATATTAAAAAAAACTGTCACAGCGGTTGTGTTTAAATGTCAAAGTTTCAGCAGTGTAGTTATTCTGACATGAAAGAGCAAAGCCACTCCTTTTGGAAATATAGTTTTCGCATTCATTCTCAGTGCATGCGCGGTTTATGATTAGTACCTGTAGGCCTAAAAGCTTTGCTCTATAAAAGAAGTGCCACAGCTCAAGTTAAAGAAGAAGCTCAATCTCAAGTAAATATGAAATATGAAGCATGCTTCACCTCCCAACATGCATGAAATGTTAAATTAACCAATGCATATTGTACTTAAGGGGGGAAATATCAGCTGGTACTGAACCTGCATGTAATAGATTTCTGAAAGAAACTTGTCAGTTTAACCTCCCATGTTATTGTTACGGTTACAACAGTTGTGACCCAATTTCCAAAAAAATACATGTGCATTGTGTCTATAGTTAAGTAAATCTTCGCTTTCTTTTCAGTGCTCCTTCACAAGCTTCTTTCACCCAAAGAGAGGACCTGTTACCTGCTGCTTCCACCACTCACCTTCCTCCCTGTTCTTCTGTGTCTCTGGGGAGACTTTGCAACACGGTCCCTTCCAGCAGCTTCCTCCTAACAACAAAAACATTGTCTCATACCATTTTATCCCCCTCCATCTCAGTGGAGCTTTTACTCTGCCTTATTCTGCATAGTATGACCTGGAGGCGGAACACATTAGCCGTGGATGATAGTGTCTTTACACAGAGCTGAAATCTACGAGTTTGCACTTCTCTGATGGTGGCTTTGCAGCTATGTGGCTTTTGTTGCTGTACAGCAGTATAGAAGCGAGTGTCATTGTGGCTTAGTGGTAACAGTTTCATATACTGCTATTACAAATAACAGACAGCTTCACAATTGCTCAAGTCATCATTAAAACAAGAGTAAAGTACCCAAATGAATACTGAAATAGTTTTTTTTCTTGCTTTAATCATTCCTCCTATTCATACTGGCCATTAGGAGATACCTTATGTAATGCACTTACAATGTATGTGATGCAGGCCAAAATCCAGAAGCCTCCGTCTGTGTTTATCTGAAGCAAATATCAAGTAGATATCTTTCAATGAGTCTATTGAGCATAAAGTTCCTCTTTTTGAGGCAATTTTATGCAAAAAGGGGGTAAATGTAGCAGGTATCTGCTTGATATGACTAACTCAGACTATTCAAGCCACATATAAGCTTCAAATAAACTCTTACATGCATTTTTGCACACAATGACTGTGTGACGCACTGATTTGGCCCCCATCACTTACACTGAAAGCACATTTGAAGGGGATCTTTTAATAGCCAGTATGAACAGGAGGAGTGATTACAGTGAGGAAAACCTCACTTTCAGAGTTCACATGACCACATGACTGCTGAATATGTCCTTTAAGGGTTAGCCCACACTAAAAAAAAAAAAGGAACAAAGCCGTAATATATATTTTCAAATTTATCCTCGGAAACCAGCAGCTGAAGGAGAATTAGACAGATACAGGTTCATCTATTTGAATTGATTGATTGATATAAACAATGGTCCTGCGAAATTTTAATTCAAAATAACCCAGCATGTTAATAGTTGCTTCTGTTTGATAAATGAGAACCGATGAATAGTGTGTTTTTAGCATTAATCCATCATGGTCAGTGGTTCTCAGCCAGAGATGAACCAAAAATGTCTGTGCGAAATGTCACTGCCATCCATCCAATAGATGTTGAGATATTTCAGTCTGGACCAAAGTGATGGACTGACTGAAATACATTTACCCAACGGCCAATGCTGCTAATGTGGCTAAAAATATGAATTCATGATTTTTTTCTACAACACCTGTGTATATGTGTGTGTGTGTATGTGTGTTCATTTTGTGTTATAAGTGGGCCACATGAGCAGGCAGCAGACTGGTTTGAACTCGACACTGGGACTCGCTGGGACTACAAAGGGCTCAAATTTGATACGCTAGCAAAAACAACCAAATCCCACAGGAGCTCTCGTTCAAGTTAAGTTTTTTATTCCCCAGCCAAATACTTTCATCTTCACTTTTGTTCAAAGATAAATTTGCAGTTAAAACACTACACTTGGCAGTGATCAAACAAATGTAACGGGTAAATGTCTTGTATGGCAGATATTGAGCTTCATCAATCAGAGACTATTGATTTAATGTAACTTTACTTTGATGGTTTGTGGTTTATCACATTTCATCAGTTGCCAATCAAAAATAAAACAATCTTTTTTTTATTATTATTATTTTTTTTTTTACTGATGGACTCCTATCAACAGGAGCAAAATCCTCCTCATTTCCAGCAACATTATACCAAATAAAGAACAAGGACACCTCCTAGTGGTCTTATTTGAGCTCAGCATGCAAAGGGGCAGTCGTGCAGATCTAACAAATTAAGTAAACTGAAAGATGAATTTAAAAAACAATTAACAACCTCATATATTATTAGAGTGTTAAAGATCCCATTCAGACATGTTTTACGACCCTTCACACATATGTTAAACTCAGACTTAATGTGTTCACAGTAATAACTTATGGTTTACACTGTACATGTGGTGGGTATTTGATAACATAATCTCAGTATTTTTAAACTTGATATGTTTATATTTCACTACTTGTAATCCAACAAACACAAAGCTTTCAGCATTTTGCTCCTCAGCATCCTATTCCTGGCAGTGTTGAGGCAAACATTTATGTTATAAAATTAACCTAAAAGGAAACTGAAAGGAAGAAAAACAAAATCCCCAGAATTTTTTTTTCCCCCAATCTGCGCAACTGTAGTTTCTTTTTTCCTAGGATTGGTTGGTTTAATATAACGACTTACCTTTAGCCAATCAGAGGCAGAGTGGGGTAGGTCATTGCCATCCTAGGACAAGATATCGTACAGTATAGAAAGTTATACAGTAGTAAATTTTATCGCAAAGATGGCGTCTGATTCAAAGATGTTTACTCTGGTAAACACGACTGTGTTTGTTTTGCTCTGCTTCCTTGTGTCACCGTAAGTAAAGTTTGATAGACAACATATATGAACATATATGAACTGTTACTGTATTTACTGAACTCGCCAAGTGACGTTTGACTGGTTCAAACGTGTTTCGCGGCCGTAGTTGACTGTAGTAGTTGACTGTAGTAGTTGACCGTAGCTTTGTGACCGTTATTCACCTTACTTCCTGTTTCTTTGCTAACGTAAAGACACGTTTTTAAACCGTGTAAATGTGTATTTAGATGTCATATGATGTCATTATTGAACTAATGTACTCACACTTTCGGTTTTGCCAGGGCTTCCGTCTCCTCCCAAACTGAAGCACAACATCCGCAGCATAAGCACAACATCCGCAGCAGAGAAACACACCAGTGTGTTGATGGATACTACGAACACAACAATAGAAACTGTTGTCTGTGCGGTGCAGGTAAGTCTCAGTGCACCTAGTTCAAGTAAACTTATATGAAAACATGAAAATCAATTTGGTTCTTTTCTTAAACCTGCCAGTGTTGAACGTTTGTCGCCCCCTTGTGGCAGGAAGAGTAAACAGCAGTTACTGGATGTATCTCCAGGTCTATGAATTTATGTGTAAAAGTTCAACTTCATTTTTTCATTTATTTTTGCATGTATCTGCCTGATTAGATCATTTTCCTCTGCTTCTTGCTCATTTGTCTCCATACTGTAGGTTATTGGTTGAAGGAGCATTGCACTCTGTATCCAAATGATGGAACATGCCAGCTCTGTGAGCATGGAACATACAACAGTCACCCTAATTCCCAGCCGTCGTGTGAACTCTGCACATCCTGCTCTCACCCCAATGGTATAGATACAATGAGACATCACCATTTCTTTTGTGAATGTCTGTCAGACCCTCTTATGACTACTGTGCCGATGTACTTTCCTTTTAGCCAACTTAGAGGAGCAAGAATCCTGTACACCTGGAAGTAATGCTAAGTGTCGATGTAAAAAGGATCACTACTGCAGTAGTGGCACAGAAGAAACTTGTAAACTCTGCAGCCCTTGTAAAGTGTAAGTTCCGCTCATTCAAATATGTGTTAACAATAAGTGTTTTCTTACAATGGCAAAACATCATCAATCAACCTTGACAAAGTAACTCATATGTTTCTGTTGTTTTCTTTTGGTTCAAGGTGTGGTGCTGAGGGCACTAAAGTGATCTGTACAGCCACCAGTGACGCTGTGTGCAATGATAAAAGTGAAGGTGAGGTTTTAAGTGTGCTTAGCTGCGGTTTATAACCTCGCTAAAGTCAGTCTTTTGCCTTGTCGTTTAAGTATTTTTGTCTGTAATAAAAATGTCTACTAATGTCTGTGTCATTGTGTTTCAGGGGGATATCTGACATATGTAGCCATCATAGTACCGATTTTAATTTTGGTAATAGGAGGAATTGTGTTCGGTGTGTGGTGGAGAAGGAGAAGTGAGTATTTCTACTATTATACAACTATATCTAATGTGACCAGTAGAGAGCACAAAAACCTCATATGTTCTTCATGCAAACATCAAAGTACACTAAAGATAGTTCAGTTCTAGTTATACTCTGATGTAATTGTTGCTTTTGTTTCTTCTTAATAATACGTCTGTGTATATTGGTTTTTTTTTTGGTTTTTTTTTTTGATTATTTGTCTCATTAGGAATGAAACAACAGACTATAACCAAGCAGACAAATGGCAATGCAATAGAGATGGTAAGTTGTTCCCCACTCTGGTATCTTTTAGTTCATTTATAACTCTCTGACGATCTTTGACCAACTGTAAGATGTTCGTTCTGTTTTTAAGAGTTATCACACACACACACACACACACACGTACATGTATCATAAATGCTTTTCTGTCTCTCCTTTAATGCTTGCATAGCTGCCCCTTTCTATAGGAGGCACAGGTTAGTTGTCTGAAACCTTTTACTGTCCTTGTTACTGTGCTTGTGCTGAGTCAGCGTCGTTGTTGTGTGATGATAGCTGTACAGTAAAACTTGTGTAACGTTATTTGTTATTTTATTTGTCACCGTGGACTAGAAAGTCTTTTTATTAACATTCATTCTACTTTCTCTTCTCAGCCACTTCTTAACGGTAAGAAACATTACATTACATTTCATCCCATGTTGTTATTCTGTCTGACATTGTGTTGCTGATTTCTTTATGCTTGTTATTATCTTTCGTCTGTAAGTCAAATTGTAAGTGTAACATTTTTGTGGTGATTTATCTGTTGCTATTTTTCATGGTCAGAGCATGTTTTCTGACTCTGCCACATGAAGATGACATTCCCAACTGCTTGGTTATTGTTGGTTTATAACTGTTGTTAGAGGTCAGATTCGATTGGTTAGATTGGTTTAGCGATTGTAACTGATTTCCTTAAACATAGCTATTTTGTATTTGCCTTGTGTCTTTTTTTCTCTTCTTTACAATTCCAACAATGAAAATGTTTCAGGTGCAGATATCTCGCCTTACCTGCCTGAAATTGCAGTAAAGCTCGGTTGGACGGATATGAAAGAAGTAGCAATCCGTAGCCGGACAGAAATGTCTGTTATTGAATCTTGTGAATTGGACCACCATGGTAACACTCAGGAGAAGACATTTCAGCTACTGATGAAGTGGGTGGAGCAGCAGGGCATGGAGGCCCCAACGAAATTGGTACAAATGCTACAAGACAGTAACAAAAAACTCAAAGCACAGGTGGTGGCAAATATTCTGTCTAGTGGTAACAACGCTAGATCACATGACTCAGCCTGAATGTGTCTATTGTGAGCACTTTAAATATTTCCAAATACCACTGTGCTGTCTACTTTGTGAATTAGTATTTTTATATAATATTGAACTGTAAATATAATTGTGTCTTTTATGAATTTTACGGCCTTTCACTTGAATTTTGTAATATCCGATAGCCGAGATATAATGTCTGGAGAAGGTCAGTGTTATCTGTGAATGGAGTGAGTGAGTGATCTTGCTGCAACTTCTATATATTGTGTAGTAGACCTCAATAAATGTATAATGAATGAGTTGCCACATGACTGGGCCAGTTTTAACTGTGTCATGTTGATAGAGCTGATCAGTCAGTTCAACTGTCCATACCAATCTTTCCACCTAAACACAGTTTAACATTTTTAAAACTGCAACTCTCCTTCAGTGTCAACAGAAACCAGGAAGCGAGGTTCGAAGCCACACACGTATTTTAGAAGCTGCGACAACAGAATGTTTAGTGGATTGATTATCAAACGTTTTTAATGTCATTTTATGTCAACTGGCTAGTCTCCATACTGAGGAACAGAACTGATGACTGGCTGAAGCAAGAACCTACTTCCACTTCTGATTTAACTAAGAAAAGAGATGATACGAGAGTGCTTTCAAACCAAATTCCTCTTGTATTTATGGGGATTCACTTGCTCAATCTGAGAAAGTTCTTCATTCTGTAAAACACAGATTAACTCTCTAATGTCCTCATTAAGAAGAAAAGCAATGGAAACATTTTTTCTTTGCATTCTTTCTTTTCTTGGGGCAATAATAACAACAATCAATCTTTCTTTTTTTAACAGACTCCATAGTTGTTGTTATATTTTACGACATTACAAAAATTAGCTGAGTTGTTTTGATGTAGAATTACATCAAGGCCCAACTTTTTATTTTTATTTTTATTTTTATTTTTTATTTAAGTAATGAAGTTAAAAAAGGGATTTTAATTAAAGCCCATCAATTTAAAAAATATACATTTCACACTGGCATTTTGTAGTGTGAAATGTATACTTTTAAAATGCAACCTCCCCAGAAACAGCACAAAGCAACACAAGGTAGAAAGAAAACCTTCTTACTGCTGTTAGAAAATGAAAGGAGGAAGATGAGTGTGTATTACTGTAGCCTCCACACAGACCTGTGAGACCGTTTCCTGTGAACTTTATTTGGAAATGTCAAAGAGAGAATCAGTCAACCCAAACTGAAAAGCAACACAGTAGGTTATACATGCTGTATGACAGTGTTAGGTTTACTCAAGTACTTTACTCAAGTGCTCAAGTAATTCAGTTTTATGCTACTTTATAAATTTGCATTTCTGAGAGAAACGCAACACACACAAAAAATAAAAAATATATTATTAATGCATCATATTCTAATAATAGTCTACAAAATATATCAGTCACATGTTTAGCAGAATGAGTAGGTGTGCTTTTATATTTTATAATGCTGGGTAGTTCAGGAAGTATAACAATATAATATTTCTTTAAACTGATTTAAATATATTTTGTATTTAAATCCTAAGCCTGCAGATGTACTGCAATAATCTGCTTTTATCCAGACAATATTTGTATTTTTTGTAAAATACTGAATGATATCGGTGAAATATTTTGATGTGCACACACCATTTATGATATTAAATTAAGGTTACAGGGCCTCTTTGGTTGAATAGGGGCGGGTGGAAGCTGGGCGGTGTCTCTGTACATGGGTGGAGCGCACAGTCAGGAAATGTGTAAGAGAGAAGCTGTATGAAAGCTGTTCCCACCGTGTTCGCTTTGGCTTGGATGAAGACACTTTCAACGGAGAATGAACATGAACTTTATCATCATACAGGCAGCCAGTGATCACTGTAAAGGTAGGTTTATGTCTTCTAAAACTGGCCTCTATAAACTTCTACATCGCGTCCAAGATTGCTGAACATGTAGTTACTACATAGAGACTACAGCACCGTTAAGTTTACTGACACCAGACCGTAAAGTGACTCATGAATCCGGAATTATGTTTGTCTGACACCATATTTGAGTGGGTCGTTGTTTTGTTGCTAAGACAACTGAGGATGTAACCCTTAGCAATGTCTCTTAAAAGCATCACTTTGTTAGTACAGTCATCATGACATGTGTGGAGAGTTTAGTTATGTATTTTTTTTTCCAGTTTTCAGTTCATGTTTATTCTGAGTTGTAACAGAAACCTTTCTGAGAAAAGTGAGTAGCTCACAGGGATTCGGTCTTTTTCATTTACATTGACTATAGCAGCACAGGCCTCTCTGTCTCTCTTGATGTTTGTTTGGATCAACTGAGCCATGTTAAGTGTTGGAAAACATCCAAGTGAGTAAGTCATTGGAAGTTTCCCCCCGGCTCACATCCTCTCTTATTACTGCAATGCCATTACTGCTGTCATTTTAAAGCTCAGGTATGACACTTCATAATCTCATGATCTCACTATAAGATCATGATGCATGTACTTCCCACTGTCAATTCTTGTTTCTCATACTTGAGGAAGTCCCCCTTCAGAGCGTTTTCAGAACTTGCTTTTATATTATATTGTCCTTTTACTAGTTTAAGTTACATTTTAAAGTGCAGTTTTCTCTTTAAATTCTCCTCAAAGCTCAGAACATGAGCAAAAGTCTTATGTCCTTTCCTCTTCTGTGCAATGTATTTCATCACTTGTTAATCTGATGACGTTTATGAAAGAAGAATGTCTGTGTTTTTCCATTTTTATAGTCTACAAACTGTGTTGTACAGGATGTAAATGTTAGCGGACATAAATAGGGTTATCGGAGAAAAGAGAGATGTTCTTCTAAAGTACTCTCTTCTAAAGTTCTCTCTTACTTCCTTCCTCCCATGTTGCACAGTCTGATACTGCACAAGTGCGTCACTCAGCCCACTGCCTATATTTAGAGGTACAATATGTCCTTCCCCCTGATGGGTGGAGTACTTAAAATATTCCATCATTTTTCAAACTTTTAATTTAGTACACTAATACTAGATTTTGTCTTGAATCCTCTTATCTTCTCAATAAAACAACTATTTGTGTTTTTTGTTGCAGGATTTGAGCTGGATTGGTAGAAAACAAGCTGAAGATGCAGGGGGCCATCACGCGAGTGTGTATGGTGGTGGCCGCTGCCATATTAAACCATCCCTTGTTCTTCCCTCAAGAGAACACCACACTTCCAGAGCAGGATAAGGAGCTGATGGCTCGCATGCAGCAGCACGAGGAGATGCTGGAAATGGAGCAGGCCAAGCTGGAGAAGGAGCTTTCACAGCTGGACTCGAACCAGGAAGAAACCAGGTTGGAGGAAGGTTATAGTTGGTACTTCTGGAGCACTGTGTCCTTCGTCATATTTTTAACCATTGAGATGTGCAGGGCGGGCTCTGCTGATACAGAAGTCCGGCCAGTTGACGATGAAGACGTATTTTCAGAGAGTGGATCTGTCAGCCCAAGCACAATGGTACTAGACAAGGATATCCTGAGCAACTTCTGTAAGAAATGCTCCTACAGTTCAGCCCGTGAAAACTGGAGGGTGAGGGAGTTTGTTGAGGGTTTTGCTGATGACCTGCTGGAATCATTAAGGAGTGTTTGTGACAGGGAGGCAGACATGGAAGTCGGGGACTTTGTCGGGATTGGAAGCATGTTTGAGTCTTGGAAGGTGTGCAAGCCCTTGATGTGCGACCTTATAGTGCCTTTCTCACCTCCGGATCCATTCTCCTTCCAATTCAATCTGTGGTGCAGTCCGTCCAGTGACATGCCTCCAGATATGCAGGCCTGTGGCATGATAAAGGTGACCAGGTCTGGGGAGAACGACGGAGGCTGTCCCTGTGGCTCTGTTAACCTGGGAGAGGACATGCTTTGTCTGTTGCATAATAGAAACGATACGCTTATAGTGGACCGCGGCCCCGATGAACTGCTGTGCTCTAAAAACACCACATACTTGGCCAAAGATCAAGTTATGAAGTGGTTTCAGATCTCTGTGACCAAAGCGTGGGGACGCATCTCTCACAAATATGACTTTGAGGTCACGTTTCGCAACCTGGATGCTGCCGGCGCCTTAAAGATCAGATTCCGTTCAGGAAAAATCATCGTGATGAACGTCATACCAGTTGTTCAGCTCGAGGATACAGATGCTTATTTTGTCTCACACTTCCCATCAGATTGTGGCAGCTCCCCAGATCCATACTGGCCCCTCTCTTTTGCTGTCTATGAGAGAAATTTGCTGAAACATTTCGCTAAACGCCTACCGAAAAATTCCTGTCATTTGCACTGCCTTCAGATTGTTACTTTCCTACACAGAAAGCAGACAGGGCTCACAGGAAAAAGTGCTCTGACTAGCTACCACTTGAAGACTGTTCTGTTGCACCTGTTGCTGAGTAAAAGGCCCTCGACGTGGGGCATTGCGAGTTTTGATCGCAGGCTTCGGGATGTGCTCGGCTTCATGCAGAGGAGCCTACAGGAGAAGAGACTGTATCACGCTCTGATTGGGAACAGCAAAGTGCCAGACGAGCTCCGGGTTCCTGAGATTGTTCGTAAAGCAGAGCCCGTCAATCTGTTCAGGTCTCTGGTGTTGCAGAGCAACCTTTATGCAGCAACAGTCAGGCATTTCCAGGAGATGTTGAGAAATTCATCTGTACTCATACAAGAATACGCACCTCTTTTATCAAATGGAAGTATACACCACAGCCTAAATGAAAGTATTTAAGCATCGGCCACATTGACTCAATGGTTGCTTATTTATATCAGTTCTATACATATTCTATGTTACTAGAGACAATATTACTCATAGTTGCACCTGATACGCATATTAAAATGAAAAGGCGGACATACATCGGTTATTTTAGTTATGGCTGATATCTAGATATGTAGCTGCTTTCTTAACCAGTTCATTAAGAAGACCCAGCTAATACATTATGTATTGTTCAGCATTTCACCAGAGTTCATGTAAAGTTGGATCTGCTTTGTAAAATCGGCGAAACTGTATATATTTACAAGATTTGATAGATGTATTGTATATTTTTCAGTAATTAGTTTGAAGGACTGTTGCTGAATTTTACAAGTCTTGATGTCTTGATGCTTGTTTTAGAAGCATAACCTGAAGAACTATGTTTCAAATCTGTAAGAAGTAGCAACAAGTAATCTAGAGATCATAACTTTCACCATTCACATGAAAAAGAGACTTTTGTCAGTTGTGGAAATAGCAAGCAGAAATACCTCTCATATTACGCCAGTCTGAACAGGAACCAGTTACCAAACAGTATCGTACTCTTGTTTGTTTTCATTTATACTGTTGCAAATCCGATGGCAGCTATCACACTTTGCAATGTTCAATTCAATTCTCTTCTTTTTAAATTTCTCAATAAAAAGCACATTTATTTGACCTATTATATTTCCACTATAGTTTGTAGTCATAATGTAGTTTTGTGTATTGTAACACAGTCAGAAAATTCATGACAGCATTTCATCTACTTTTTAATAGAAAAAGTGCACATCACTGGAAACACCTTATACATATACAATTACTGTGCCTCATTCCCATTATGTTGATTTCATATTTCCTTCTTAATAATAAAATAAGTGCAAATCGTCCAATAAAAAACAACCAGATCCCTGTCATGTTAACTCAACTTATTTACTAAAGTAAAAATTTCCTGTTACATCAAAGTTTGGAAAAATAAACTTAACTCCAGAATAATCATCACCAAGAACATGAAAATAAACAAACTGGACGGTTGCAGGTTTTGGTCACTGTTCTCTACAGGCCATAGTCAAAGTTGGGTTTCCCCTCGACGTAGGTCTTGTAGTAGGCCTTGTAAGTGTCTGTGCTGTGCATGGTGGCTTTGACAGTAGGGTCCTCTGACATGCGCTCTGACCACTTCTTCAGCTCAGGCGTGTGATCTAGGCAGCTGAAAAAAAACAAAGTGAAACACAACACAAAGGATGTACAGATCACGAAATCGCCATCACGAAATCTAAAATGTCAGATGTCATGAAGAAAAAATGATCAATCCTTATATGCTCTGTGTGTCACTTGTCTTCTCCAGTGTTTTCTTTATTGCACTGGCCTTACTGTTGTAGTTTTTCACCTCAGTGAGATGACACTGTGTGTCCTGAGATATTACTTACTGCTTCAGTTCGAAGATCTCCAGTCTCTCGAACCATGGCCACATCATGTAATCGATCATTGTGATAGTGTTGCCACCAAAGAACTCAGTCTTTTTCTTAAGCAGGTCCTGAAAAATAATCATTATTGTCACCTGCCTTATATAAAATATCTTATAACACTGCAAAATAATCACGCAGAGTCATTAAAGAAAGACACATGGATGATAATCTCACAAGTAAAGTAACTTCACTCATTAACTTTGATCACTTACAATTCATACAGTTGCTCCAGTTATTCCTTGGGACAAATTCAACTTTACTTTACGATAAAGTAAAATCATGTGTAAAGAAACAAGAGCAACAAAATTTAGCAACATACCTCATTTAACTTGGCAAACTTCTCTTTCAGTTCTGTTTCTAGTCCTGAAACATCCTCGCCATTCTTTCTGCCCATTGGGATCTTGTAGAAGTACGGTGTTACCTGTCAAAAAAAAACAGTGATTCATATGATCATTTGATGATGATGATGTAAAGTTAATACAAGACAAATTCCCAGGATTTGGATCAAAGTCTTATTGTAAGATACCTTGGAAAAATGCTCCAGCATCATCTTCTGTTGAGCTTTACCAAACGGGCTGGAAGGAAGCAGCTTCTTCTCAGGGTAAACTTCGTCCAGGTATTCACACGTGATGGGAGACTCATACACGATCTCACCAGCAGGTGTCTCCAGGGTTGGGACAAGACCAAGAGGATTCTTCTCAAGGTACCAGTCAGGTTTGTCTCTCAGGTTAATGTTGATGATATCATGTCTGAAAATAACAGGTTCTTAAAATGTAATCAAATCACATTTCAAGGATTTCATGAATCAGTATGGGTGGTACTATAGCATATGATAATGAAGGATCATGAAACTTGGCTTTACTTGATCCCTTTGGCATTCAGCACCAATCTGGTCCTCTGGGCAAAGGGGCAGAACCTCATGCTGTAAAGTCTGATGTAGCCTTCGGACACTGGACTGGGTGCAGCACTTCCTGAAATTAAAAAACAAAAAGAATTTAAAAAAGAAAATGCAATTTCCACATGTTACCAAGCAACTGGGAGAACATGTTGAGTTGTATTTGCTGCCACTAAAACATCTTTAGGCTGATGGTTAATTACATTTACTCATTTTACAGCATCCATGTAGCTTTAGGTGCATGTGCTTCACATCTAGTAGTGTTAGTAGTCGATAAATTTGAAATGCAGGTCCTTTGAAATTACTACATTGTGGTATTACGACTTTCAGTTAAGGATCTCAGTTACCTACATTTTGCAATACTGTCAATCAGTTTGAACTCTATCCTTTCAGCCTTTTACAGTCACATGAGAGACCATGTGTTCTTTTATAATAGGTAAATCCAGTAACTTTTACACTAAGTAAATTTACAGCATTTATAATAATGGTACAGATCATATACAGTACCAATCAAAAGATAGGACACACCTTTCCATTCACTTGACTGAGAAAGTGGGTAAAAAGTAAAGCATGACATGACTTGACTGATCATGAGCAATCCTGTAGTGCTGCCAGTAAATGTGATGACTGAGCCATGTCACAACAGGCACTACTGACTGTGACTTAAAAGTAAAGTAGAATTTGACTTTCTTAATCCATCAAACTTGTCAGGATAGTTTTACTAAGTGGGCGTGGCAGATTACACAACGAGTGACTTTGCATAAAATATCGCTACAGTCACTGGTTCCGCATTACGCAAAGTAACAGACAGCACAGATCCTGTAGGTCAGAGAGGAAGGAATGAATGGCTGGGTAAACACCTGGCTGCAAGTTTAATAATCCGACTTCCTTTATGTTTAATGTAAAGCAACGCATTCGTCGTGCTGATCGAACTGCCGTCAAATGTGTCGTGCGTCGTTTGCCAACTCAATCATACCTGCTGCCGTTAGGATTTTGTTGTGCGTCTATTGCGTAGATTACGGCCAGAAGTAGGCTCGCATAAGAACTGCAACAAATTCTCACATTTTAAATAAATAAAAACGAAATGATAATAGACATTATATATTTAAAAAGTATATTCGTAATGACATCTCTAAAGATGATATGATAAAACATATGACATGACTTCTGAGGGTCATTTCCCTTTAATCTTCTCTAAATGTGTACAGTAAAAATCACTTCAAATTTCATATGGTCATAGTCTGGTACAGTTGTAACAGATTTCCATTTAAAATTTTCAGCAAACAGTAAGGGATTTTTCTTTATATAAGAGCTCAAATATTAAGGAATATAAAAAAAAACAGAGGCAGAAGTAATAGCCGCATGTCTTACCTTGTGAGAAACACTTTTCAGTAGCCATGTTTACACTGGAGGATGAAATCCCTGTAACAGAGTGGGTTTGTAAACGGTCGAGAAGGAGCGCACTGTCACTGTGAAACAGCAGATACAGATAGACCGATATAAACCTATTTGGCTGAACTGTTTTAAATTTGTCCTCTATTTCCGGGGTGGGCGTGCTCCTTTTTTTTAAACCTCAACTTTATTGACAATAGTCAAACAAAAGTAATATATTAGCCTGGTAAAACCATCCTAATCACGTGAGCACAATATTTCAGTTTATTTGTTGAGCTCACGTGATCAGGAAGCTTTCAACAATTTAGTAACCTATTGGCTGACCTTATGCAATGCAGGTCCGAACGGTCAACCAATAACATTATGAGGGGGGCGGGTCTTAAGTGGATCTGGTTGCCAGGGATACGCAACAACTCGTCCTTTCCTTAGTCCTTTTAAAAACAGTTTAATTTTATTGTCAGTAGCTAGATATTCATCCTAAAATGGATGACATTGGAAGTTTAGAAATAAGGTATGTCGTCACTACAAACTATTTTCTATTTTACGTATAGCACAATTTATATGCATCATTATGTCTCATTTGTTATCACTGTGTCCATAGCAGTTTGCTAACTTAGCGTTAATATCTGACAGTGTTAATCTACGTTTACGTTACTCCAGGTGGATACAAGGCTTCACAAACAAGAATATCGAGTTCGTCGACGATAAAACAGTATTTTACACATGTGGGAGTCACATCTGTTTCTTGAACCTGGAAACAAAAATGCAAAGTGTGCTTCAAAGTCCTGGCAGAGGCATTGGTGCCTTAACAGCAAATGGCAGCAGTGGGATTTTTGCCTTCTCTGAGCAAAAGCTTTCCCCGTCTATATTTGTATACAGTTTCCCTGAGCTTCAGGTGAAAAACGAGCTAAAAGGTAACCTCAGGTGATATTTTCTTCCAGCTCATATCAAAAGTTAGCTAAATATATAGAAATGTTAAATATTCCAAGTTATTTTTTACCTATGATTTTGCTATAGGTTTCTTGTAAGATGTGTTTTGTTATCCTCTCATTCCCTGCTCATACATTTATTTCTAGGAACAGCACAACTGGACTACACATCTCTGACATTAAGTGATTGTGGTCCTTATTTGGGCTGCTGTTCCTCTCTTCCCGACCACACAGTAACAGTGTGGTAAGCCACTGAAAGAAACATTACACCTTCTCAGTTACTGTATGTTTATTTGTGTTGAGCAGCTCTGTTACTGTAATCATGACTTGTGTTATGTAGGAACTGGGAAAATGCGGACCTACTTTGTACACAACCACAAGCTGGACGAGATGTCATTTCGTTGGTGTTCAACCCTCTGAACTGGCTCCAGCTTTGTGCTTTGGGCACTTCATCACTCACTGTCTGGAATATTGAGAAGAGTGACAGCTATCACCTCCTAAAACCAAGGTAAAACAGACCCAGTTGTACAAGCATGACATTAAAATCCAATTTATATGCAATTATCTTATTCAACATATACATTAAACTGCATCAACAGTATTTTCTCTTTATGGTGGAAAGACATGCTGAACATACAGTAAATACTACAGTATTGTGTGACTGTGTGTGTTCATAATCAAGCACTGATGTGTCTGGAATGTATATGATTCAAACAGTATTATTACTATCATTACAGTGTGATAGAGCTTCCAGCAACTGATGGTTCCTTTGTTGAGAGATTGTGGCCTAACTCTCATACTGTCAGCAAGAAATTCACCTATTTTGGTCCAGAGATGCCTCCGTCAGCCATCATAGGACTCAGGGGAGATAAGACAGAAAGCATTGTGGTATTGTCCCACTGTCACTTATGCACTAATACATACAAAAAAAAATACACCTCCATCTGTATATATGTTTTTTGTGATGTAGCTTTTAATCTATTTGTTGGAAAAACAGTTTTGTTGTCAGGCACATGCTCAAAGACAACATGTAAACTGTTGTCCAACTTCACATGTTTACACAGACTAAACTCTGCACCAAAGCCAGACTAACTCCTACTGCCATCTGCTGGACCGCCACATCAGAGATTTATGTGGGCTGTGAGGAAGGCTTTCTGCTGCTTGTTGACCCAGAGAGTCTGTCCGTCTCTGTCCTCTTCAACCCCACATGTAAACACCGGGACATAGTAGATATTTAGAAATTCTCTGAGAGGTTTTGTATTCTTCTGTATAAGTATTGCTGAATGTTATTTGGTAACAGCAAATACATTTGCGAACTAATTTGTATTTAATTATTTTTTAGCTGTTGATGCCATTCCTGAACTCAGACAAAGCAACTTTCAAGCTTTAGCGCTTAACAAAAATGGTTTGATCGCTGTAGGAAAGGTATGAGGCCGTTCACCCATTAATGTCTGCTCAGTCATTAGAAAATTTATTTAACGCCAAATAAAATAAAAGTACTTTAAAATGCTTATGTCTTACAGGAGAATGTGATGCACTGCTTGCAAATAAAAGGGACTCAGATTTGCATCACACAAACATGGCAATTAGAGGGACCTGTGACAACTGTTATGTACTCCCCTGATTATGAAACATTACTTTTGTCTTCCAACATGGTGAGTATTTCAAGGCACAGTAGTATGACTTAGTGTACATTAGGAAACATGCTATTCCATCAAATAATACCGTATAGCATTATAGACAAAATATACATTTAAAAAAATCTAAAACATCTTCTCGACTTCTTGTTCTTTAGGGGCAGATCTACATGTTAAACCCAACACAGTCAGAAAAGACTGTGAAGGTCCTGGATGTCCTCAGTGGCAACTTTGTGGCAGCAGCCTTGTTGAAATCTGACAAGAACATTTGTGTGGTAAAATCATTGTGTTGTTAAAAAATCACAGTGTCTCATGTTGGCATGTGTAATTTAGGTCAACTTAAGTGACTGTGATGTTTGTGTTTGTACTGCTGGTTGCAGTCAGTGAGGGAATCTGGAGAACTACAGCTGTGGTCCGCAGATGGCTTTTGCCTCAGTTCCCTGTCGCTTCAAGCTGAGGTCAGAGTCACAACATATGAATATACTGAACACATCAGTGGTGCCACATTAATACACGTGATCCCTAAGCATGTGAAAATGACCTACGTTTTCATCTGTGTCTGTTTAGGTGACAAGTTTGGCCTGCTGTCCTATTGCACAATACGCAGCTATAGGAACAGCTTCAGGAAATGTTCTGTTCATTGACCTGAACAGCGAGCAGCAGCCTCGCCTGGTACACCAGGTTCATCTTTATCACATGCCTGTGGATCACCTAGTGCAAGTATCCCCCATAACTCTGATACCATAACGTTTCTGTTTAACACTACATGTGACAGTATGCCATTATACATTAATGAAGTAGAGGGAGTTATCTATTCTGGTCAAGAAAGCAAATCTAAAATGTAAATGTGCATGTGGACTGCTTTTACAGTTTTGATCAAGAGGGACACTACCTTCTCACCGGTGCCTCAGACTCACATATCTATGTACTCAATGCAAAGCCATCAAAGAGATTTTCAGTCATTGGATACACAGGTAGATAACCTGTGATGTGGCACAATTGTGTAAATATTTCAGGTTAGAGGAAGATCAAGCACACCTGCATTTTTGTGTCTTTTCCAGTTGCTCCTGGGCCAGTTTTGTCCCTGTCCACTCAGTGTATCAGGGACCTCGAGCAGGTGAACGTTCTTGCACTGTGCACTGGACAGGAGGGCAAAAATCACGATGGTAGCCTGCTCACACTCCTAACTCTGCCTGCAAGGGACCTTGAAGGTATCAAAGCATTGATGGGTACCTCTTATTTTACTTTTTATCTAAATTTATTTTAAATAAAGGGCATTTTGGAAAGGGTAAGGGTTAGGGTTAAGATAATATTGACTCCCTACTACATTCATGATGTGCCCCTACTGACCTGCAGGTCCAGATTGTGTCGACCGACATGGTTGTCTGTCTAATCACATGCTGAAAGTGTCCAAATACGAAGTGCCACATCCTCTTAAATCCTGTGTTTTGGGAGTCAGTGAGGTCTTCGCTTATTGCCACAGGAGGAAAACTCTTCAGCGATTTCAGCTTCCTCAGGTTTGCTAGTGCTTAATGTGACAGATTCTCATGATCTGTATTCATCCACGAAATTACTGCAAAGCATCATCGTGACCTAAGCTGTGTTCTCAGATATGTGTCCTTAATCTGCTTCAGGACACAGATAGCCTTTCCAGTCATCAGGTGGTCCAGCTGAAACCAGAGCAGGAAGTAAAGGGCCATCCTCTGGGCCCTGCCTCTCTTGTGCTTTCTCCTCACCAGTTATGGCTGGCTTCTGTGGGCCATGATGGCCTACTGCACATCCGAGAAACTGTCTCCATGGTAGGAGCTTATTTTACTTTTTTATTTTAATTCATATTAATTTTTTTGATTTTGTTACAATCTTATCATTTGTGGTGTGTATTATGATGCTGTTGCTGCACCTGTAGGAGCAGTACATTGAGCTACAGTGTCATTCCTACCGCCTTGGTGGAGTTCGGAGCGTGTCCTTTTCCGCAGACAGCCAGACACTCCTTACGGCTGGCTGTAATGATGGCTCTCTTGTGTGCATTAATCTCAGGTAAAGCAGGAAGCTGTGTGTCATGTTTATATCTGTGAACAGTAGAGGGAGCTGTTGCTCTCACTCTTACGCAGTTTGTTATAGTGTAAATTAAACAGTCTTACCATTGGCAATGAGGGACAAAAGTAAATAAATACAACTGTAGTATATTTGCTTATATTGTTGGTTCCCTGTGTGTCAATTTATTGGTTGCTTAAACGTTTGATAAGATTGGAAGTTTATAATGTTATTCTATTCCTACACTGCTCATTCATCATATGAAATTATGTATATACATTATATATTTTGCTACTTATAAGCTACTCTTACTCTGTATGTCTTATGTGTTTTACATGGCTCCATACAGAATTAAAGGTTTGGATGCTAGTAAGGTGAACAAAGTCACTCAGTATAGCCAGTCTATGGCTTTCTTGAAGAACATATTCAGTAGAGAGAACCCCGTCCTCATTGATTTGCCTGAGTGGGGCCAAGAGTCTCCAGAAAAACCAGAAGAAAATGAGGTAAACAAAATTCTTTTTATTTAGTTAGTTTTATTCTATTTAGCCACAAATACTTTATAATGGTGAATAAGTGATTGCTATTGCAAATTAAAACCCTGTTCTTCATTGGTTGAAATAAATGCATCAGTTATAACTGTGCGGCTCTCCCACAAGAAAGTATGAGAAACACCTCTCAGTATAGAATACAATTCAACAGCAGCACAAACATGAAAACTCCAACTCCAAAATAATCATAAGGTTGAATCAACACGTCTATCTTTATCTGAACATTTTATATATACTGTGTGTTATTTATTTCCATTTGAACATTAACTTGTTTTAGCATTATATCAGAACAAATGATTTTATTTATCTATATATGTTATTTTTCTGTTAAGGTCATTGTAACAGCAACTGTGGATGTGACAGAGGAGGATGAGAGTTATAACAGCCTGCTGCTTGCTTCACCTTCACTCCCCACCTGGCTGGAAAGCAGACAGGAGATGGTCAGTGACCAATATACTATAATTGCGATGGTAACATTCAGGATATGGCCAATGCTAATCATGTTTCAATACTTATCTTATATCAGCTCTTTGCACCTACAGGCAATATATTGCTCAGAAGACAGCTGTGTTTCTTTTGGCACAGTTTCCCCGTGCAGCAGTTTGATTTATTAGGACTTTTAGAGTATATGAGAATCAACCTATAAGTATGTGCTAAGATGGTGAGCATTTATTAAAAAAATGTTGAGGACACCTGACAAAGCTCTTTGTAAATAATACATTGATTCTGAAGGTGTGGCAGTCTTTGAATTGTGGGTTTTATTCCTCCCTGACAATCAACGGGAAATGGGCAGATGTGCTTTCTAGACAGTTTTAATGCCACAACATGCTTTCTCATCTGACTCACATGTTCTGTGAGGGACTGAGCTAACAACATGTTGAGTGGTGTTGGATAGCATTTTGCCCTGTCGTACAGTTTATCTTAGTTATTATATTTATTTGTTTGTAAAACATTTTAATCACAGAGGTTAAATACCTGGGTTTCTACACCAGCTAGTTGGACTAGTCCCAGCCTAGTTGAGCGAGCATGAACTGATGAAGCCTCTTGGATGAGAGGTGAAACGTCTTCAAGACAAATAACCAAGTCCAGTTGCGATCGATTTAATCTACTTGAGATAACTATGACCTGGATGAATGAGAATATTCACAGACTTTAATCACAGTGGCTAAAAGATGTTGTGAAGTTGACATATTGTGTACACAGTTTGATTGTTTAACTGCTTTAATACACTATTGAAGTTCAGTTGAATCCAATATTAATATATTGAACAGATTGTACAGGAAGACCACAAGCAATATTCGGAGACAAAGAAAAACTTGAGGAAAACAATGAAAGAGATGCGTGACATTGTAAGTAAAATGTATTACACACTTGCCATGAGTTCAAAAATATTTTATTTTCAAAGAATCCTTAACAGTAACAGTATCATTGCAAACATAAAACCTGCTGACAACACAACATCTCACAATGCATATAAGCACAAATACTGTATCATTAAACACACTGCAGACTGTTTTGGTGCTAATAACATGACTTATTTCTATGATTATGTGCATCAGATCACAACTCATGGCAACACACACACAAAATAAATTAAGAAACACAGCTAATTAAACTATTTTAAATAAAATTGAATGTTGAATTCTGTTAATACACAAATTAAAAAAAATATGTCTATATGTCTACGTCAGAATTTTAACTATGTAGCCAAGGCCTGTATGTACTGATATTAAAACTACAATTGAGGCACAATTACAAAACAAGATTCAGAAAGTTTTTAAAAAGTTCAAAAGTTTATCTGACAAACTGTGTCCTCTGTACTGTCAGATCCAGGAGATGATCCGTGAAAATGAAAAAGCCCCAGAAAACGAGCGTCTGGAATTACAAGAGTTCAACTTGGATGTTGAGGAGCAGAAAAGACTGGATGCCATGGTGGAGCAGGAAGTTACCAGGGTAGAGCGCACTCACAAAAATGAATGCAATGGCTATTTAACTTTGTTTTGAGGTCATTATGGTTGTGATCCTTGATTATAGGTGAGAAATGAAATTGAGTTGGAGATTCTAGAGAAATTTTACCTCCGTGATGTCTTCAAAAGAGAGTGTTGGGATTCCATGAAAGTGAAAGGCAGAGCTGTTAAGGTAAGATGACTCAGTGTGTTGGTGTTACATTTCTTCATTATCATTATAATTTTAACAGTATGTTATTGAGCTGTAAATATGTTTTCTATATCATTTCTGGCTGCCTACCTCAGGCCTTTCACTCTGAACATGAGGTGAAGAACTACCCGTTGAAAGAGCGAACTGAAAAAGATTTACGGGATCTGCGCAGGGTTGCGAATATGAGGATGTTGGAAAAGGCTGCCTGCACTGTAAGAAAAACTAATCCCAATTTCAATACTAAGTGGTTTAAAATTTTGTTAACACTTTACAGTGAAGCACATTTGATGAGTCATAATGGATTAGATCATATGTTTTTAATGTGAAAAATGCTGGAAATGCAAAGTCATGACAAACAACAAATCTACATTCTACATTTTCTAAAAGCTGTGATGCTGCAACATCTTCTCCATATTGGTTTTTGCTCCTTGAAAATACATTTTATGGCAAAACCACTCACATCAACACAGCAGCAGCAGGTTTACAGCTGGAAAATAATTTGATGGTTTGAATCACAGTCCTATGTTTGAACCTTGGCTGGTGTAACATTTTGAAATACTTGACTACGTGCCAGACCACAAGTGTTGAAACATTTCTAGATTTATGGCTGTGTGGCTATGAAAAAGTTGTTAAGATAGTTCCTTCAATGCTATATTCTCTAAATAAAGTTTATAATCTTATGGCCACAAATTCAATCCTAAATGCCTATTTCAGCCCTGTCATTCAAAGTATTTGTCCCCACATGCAGCAGATCACCAAAGAGAAAAGTTCCAACACAACCAGTGTGAAGGAGCAAGAGCCAAGAGACCAAGGTCATGAGGCAGAGAGTGTCGCAGTAACGGGTAGTTACTCCACCCAGTTAGGATGTTCAAATCCCTACCTTTACAATCAGTTCAGCCTGCAAACCACAGAACAGAAGATCAACCAGATAATTCTGCTACAGGTGGGAACTTGTTCCAAAATCAGTGTAATAATGATATTATATACAACTTGACAGTGAATGAATATGAATAAAAACAAGTGTGTTTTAAAAAGTGATTTATATAAACTGGCTGACAGACAGATACAGTTTGTGGATATTGTAATCATGATAATGATAAATAATATTTTTTTCCCCTCCAAATTTCATTAAACTCCAAATGCAGGACACAGTTTATCGAGTCAAGACAGCTTTCAACACTGAATTTGATGCTGTGCACAGGCAAAAGGTGCAGGAGCACAGCCGTATAAGAGACAGGAACAAGCAAATCAGGGAGATCATGGCAGAGCTGGAAATGAACGAGAAGCTGTGGGAGCCCAACCTGGACAACAGCGAGTGGCCAGAGAGGCTGTTCACTGTGGATGACTCGGAGGTTACTGACCACCTTATAAAACATCTAAACAGTTGACAAGATGTGACACAAAATGTGGATGAAATTCTGACACTGTATGTGCCTTCACCCCACTTTAGATAAAAGCAGAAAAGTACCTCGATCCAGAACAGAAAATTGAGGTGGAGAAGAAGTTGGCAGAGCAAAGACGTTTGGCTGCCAAGGTTTGCTGCCATAATAAATGTGTTCTTTTTTTTTCAATGCTTCTTTGCACCATTTCCAAATTCTTCAAATTCTTCCTAATGCAGTTTCTACATTTATGATTATTTTTGACAACAGCAAGAGTAAGTTCTATGGTCCTTTACTAAAAAAGAAATGCTGCCAATTATGTTTATGTATTCTGTCTTAGTAATATACAGAATATAGTGCTGTCATTAAAAAAAAATAAATAAAAAGTACTTCAGCTCTCTTGTATTGATCAGTTGTTTTTCTTTCTATTTCAGGGTGATGATTCCAGAGAAAAGGCTCTTGATGACATGATGGATGGAGTGCTTGAAGTGAAAAAGGAGGGTTTCTTAAAAGTGGTGGGTCAAAATAGTCAAATTTATAATAATAATAATATAATTCATAGTGTAGCTTGTTAAGGTTAAATATTGTAAAATATTGACCCAGATGGTAGAAAGGTTTTTTTTTAACAGTGAAATATTATTTACTTTTTTGTGTAACAAATTTAGAGACACAAAAAATTGTTTACATACCTGACATTGCACAAACCTGTTTAACAAAGATAACTTAAAAGTTGCGTTCATTTAAATGTTGAAACCAGCCTCATGAAAACGGATGTTAAGTAAGTTGTCAAGCCCCGATTGTCTTGAATCTGTTTGGGGAGAAAACTCTCTTCCCTACCTGCTGTCATTTCTCATTACATCTCACTGCAGCCTAAATGGACGATTAAATACCCACACAGGAAAGTGTTCTTTCCGTGAAAAATACTTTTTAGTAGTGTTAGTTGAATTATAAAAATCAGCGTGAAGGGCACATAGGTTCTATTGAATTTACTCCACAGGAAATACCTCCGCCTGAGTTTGTTTTGACCAAACCTGACATTCAGTGGAGTGAAGAGGAGAAAAAGGTCTACAAAGAGTATGAAAAGAAAAGCAAAGAGCTGAGTGCAGAGAAGGAGAAATACAAAAAGGTATTACAATCAATGCATTCACACATGCGGTTTACTATAATGAGAAATATGATTTTCTTATCAGTTGATCATCAATAATCTGTCACACTGTAATTCCAGTCACTGGAAACTGAAATGAAAAAACTTCAGGTATCTACCAAGGATGCTACCGAAAAGTTTGATGAAACTTTGAAAAAGCTGTTCGAGAAGAAAATTATTTGTGAAATGGCTATATATCAGGTGACACACACACACACACACACACACAATTAATAATTAAGACAGTAAATGAAGACATGATAATGAATTATGAGATCTGATATTATCTTCTATCTTGTGAATGTCACGCCTTTAATGTTGTTTCTGATGTTTTTTACAGGAAGAGTTCAAGATTACTTATCTCGTTTATTCAGTCCACATGGAAGAGGTGATGAGGAATCGAGAGGTGGAGCTCAAGCTGAAACTTGAAAAAATGTTGGCATACAAGGTCAGAAAACAAATTTATGACTACCAATTTCAGTTTCTGTTATATGTGAAATGTCAGAGTGAGTGGCATTGATGTTTTTCCAAATTCTAGTATAACATGTTCCCATTGCTCAGGCCTGTTTTGCAAGAGCTAACCTGTACGACGTTGCCAATTTCTTTGGCTTCAACACTGGCTCGCGCTATTTCTCATATGTGTTACTCTTATTGTATCAACATGTATTTCTCTCACAGGATGAAATTGAGGAAGAAGTGAAGAAACATGAAAGGGAAGTAGACCTGTTTCATGAGACCTATGACAGCATTTTAGCGGAGGACAAAGTAAGCCTGCTAGAAAAATACTGAAATCAGTAAATGTCTGAGCCCATAATATAAAATATCATTCATGTCTCTTAAGGTTCTTGACAAAGAATTCAGGAAGGAGTTCTTTGATGTACCGAGACATGTTGTTGATCATCTGTATAAACTATTCAGGCGTAGACCCAGGTTTGTCATAATTATATAAAATTGCATAATTTTATATTACTAGAAGTTATAAATGACTTAGCAGTTGCTGCAGGCAGAGCTGTGCTGATATCTGAGTTTTTTATGCATCAGGGTTCAAAAGATGAGGACCCAGACCGACAACAACCAAAACCCGTTTAAACAGCAGAGTCTGTGCGGTTCTCTGGCACCCGATCAGCTTGGAAACATGCTGATGGCCATGGAGGAGCTGGATGCACAGAAGAATATGCCAGAAGGCTTGAACCCGATGATCTGGGAGAGGTTTTGTCTTGTCCGCAGAACAAAAGTAGAGAGTGAGCAAAAGGTATTACCAGGACATTGAGAGGTAACGATTGGAAAAACAGAAGAACATTGACAATCCCACTTTTAAACCATTAAAATACACACACTTTTGATTTGACAGACTTAAATATTTGTAATTGAATTAATCAACAAGGCATTTTCAATTTATAAATGTTGCTTCTCTATCTCTACTATATCTATACACCTCTAGTGTAATGCTCAGTCTGATCCACTGATGAAACAGATTCAGAAAACTTGATTGTCTGTATTTTCTTCTGTAGTTGTCCACTCACTGTTGGACGTATCCTTTGCAGGTACGAGTGAAAGCTTTGGCTCTTGCTGAGATGCAGTCATTCCTGCAAAAGAGGAGAGATGAGGATAAGGATGCTCAACAGGAAATAAAAAATCTCACTGACCAACTTGAAAGGTATGACATTGATACTGATTATAAGCTATTCTAATTGAATACATACAACTTTTGTATTCTTCCCTTTTTTTATTACATAAAATACTGCACATATCCTCTTATAGCTGCAAGTCTTACATTTATTCTTAAATACTGATGTATTTGACACAGTTCACCTCCCTACAGTCTCTCTAACACTTAACTTAACTTAAACAATAAACAAATGCTCACATGCAGTAACTACTGCACAACATTGAAAACAATAAAAAAAATACTGTAACAGTAAATATTTTAATGTTAATGTTGTTTAGATCATGTTATTGTTTAGATTATTTCTCTATGGAAGTATGATCCACTATTTTTTGTTGCTCTGCTCTCTTCTAGTTTGCATAAGGACAAGTACCATTTCTTGAGGGACATCATGGTCCAGGTCCTACTCAAACAGGGACAGGTGGAGTTGTCTCACACAGACTTTACTCCTGACTACAGTGACTCTTTACTTCTCCACAGAACTGTGGTGGAGGACCTCAACAGAACCATCAGGGTCGGTCTACACCACCACACACACATAGATTCTTATTGCAACACATAGACCCTGGAAAATATGAATATATATTCCTATAATGCATCTATATAGAAAACACTCCAGGGGTCATAATTACATATACACGATGTACTTAAATTACTACTACATTACTTCTTTGTTGACAAAAGGTGATAAAATGTGTCACATTTAAGTGGCGGTTATATATTTGGGTACAAGAAAATGTAAAATGATTATTTACGTGATCAGACACTTGGAGAGCAGAAGATAGCTGCCATGGTGGAGACTAAAGACTTACGCAAGGGCATCATCCAACTTGAGTGGGAAAACAACATGAAGATGATGCAGATAGAGGACCTTAAAAACAAGGCTAGAGACATCCAGATGTTACGACTCTCTGACGACCAGAAGGAGGTGAGTGTAGTAATTATGATCCTAAAATATCAATGTCTTTTAGCCACCATCAAATACTAACTTACCCTTAATGAGATAATCTCTAAATAACACTTTATGGGCTGTAATAATGGTTTCTGGATAATGAATAGATTTTACCCTGCATGTAATTCTGAGATGATAACAACTCATTGCTGTTTGTCATTGCAAGTTTTCAAAGTTTAGCATATGCTTGAAATGGCAATGAAACCTTTATACCTGGGATGAAAAAGTTAAAACATTAGCATTTCTGGCCAAACCTCAGTCAGTGATATCAAGCCAGGTATTTTAGTTTTTGGCAGCATTGGATTTTCTTAGAGAACGTAATTGTTCCCACAACTAAATGCAGATGGAGGATATTTTTATCACAAACATGTTCCCATGTGAGAACCCAACCCTCCATCTTTATTTATTTATTTTTTGCATCTTTTAAAACTGTTATTCAATAAGTGGAGACTTATTAAAAACTATACACATACTTTCCCTGCTTTTTAGTCTGGGTTTTTTTTTTTTACATCTCAGTCATGTTGCAATGCAATGATTTAAACAGAAAAGCTACTCCGTTTCATTTGGCAGCACATGTAAATCTAACAGGCAGTTTAATGAAATACAGGCTACAAAAACATGACAGGAAGATACTTTGCTCCTGGTTTCACACATTATACACATACATATTATAACACAAGAAATCTGGCGAGTTAGTGGTGCAAAATATAAATACAGGGAGTGAGAACATGTTTCCAGGCATGAATGCCAATTTCCTTTGGCAAAAGACTCAGGTAGCGCTGCTGCGGTGTGGCATACTGCTTCCTGCCATTGTTTAGGCCCCTGAACTTTGAGAGAGAAAGGTTTAAATATACAAAAGTCCATCCTGAATGATCCTTTATTTTTTGATAAAGTATTTTTACCCCTACTGTAGTGAGGTCTGTAATCAAGACTGACAGAAAACGTTAAGAGTCTGTTTCATCAGTTGTCACTTGAGCTTTTCCCTTCTTTACAGTATCTCAACAAGACAGACCGTGACAGTCGAGTGTCCAAACAAGTTTCCACTGTGAAGCAAACTATAGCTTTCCAGGAAAAGGTAACAGACAAGTAATGATGTGATCTCATCAATCAGCTCTGTATTGTGTATTTTCTATCACTGTTTAATAGTTAATATGCATATTATTCTCCAATTTCAGACTCATCTAAAGGGTGTGGAAATAAGCAAAAAAAAGATTAAACAGCTTAGTAGGCAGGCAGTAATGAAAGCAGAGAGGAGTGCAGTTTTAGACCAGGAGATACATCATTTTCAGGTGACTGTGGCAGAGATGAGACACATCTATCAAGCTACAGGTAATAAAGTGTCATTTCACTACTAATACACACTTACATTCTTTTGACTGATATTGTTGCTTTTTTTTTTGCTGTTTAGCTTCAGAGGAAAATCAGGTAGCTAAAACAGAGGAGCGCTACCAGGAAATTCTTCAGAGGAGGAAGCTGAAGGACATTGCCAGAGCACAGGCAGAGGAACTGGTCTTCCTAATGGCAGAAGTCGAGCGTCTGAGGATGAAGAACTTTCCATCACTCGATCAGTTGAAACACAACTGAGCAACGCCTACTCTTCAACAAACAACAGAGTTTTATTTACAGTTCTCTAAACAACAAAGTCATCATCTTAAGATGTCAAAAATGGCATAGCAGCAACAAATAAAATAGTTTGTCAATTAAATATATTTTAAATGTGATTGTTCATCTGCAGTATTTTTTTGTGTGTACTGGTGATACAACTGATATGCGTGTTTTAAAGCATATTTAGGTAGTGAAGTCCTCCTCTGTGCGATCAAAGTGCAGAATACTGTCATCCAGACCAAAGAGGTCAATAAGCTCTGACAGGCTGGCCTTTCGTCCATCGACAGAGACATCTGACTGGAGCTCATACAGGGCAGCCTGAGAACAACTCCGCCACTTGTCAATCAAGGTTTGGAGCTGCGTTAAATCATTCTGGGGAGAAAGACAGAGAAGATGTCATATAAAATATGCACACGTCACCTAGTTTTCTAAAATAAATTATAATAATATGTTATAATATAATAATCTGTTTTTGAGAGCTAGCCGATACCTTGCTTCTGTACATTTTAACCATCCTGAGTCTACGCAGAGTCTCTGTCTTGTCTTTAACCTCCCTGCTGAGTTGTTCTCGTTTCTGTACAAAGTCTTTTGAAGATGGATGAGCGAGTTCAGGAATCGGTCCAGTAAAGCTTTCACGCCCTGATCTCGCTTCATTTCTGTTTACATAAACATTCTGGGTGAGCAATGGAGAGTTATTAATCGTCTCCCGGGAATCTGCGGAAACATGTTGACCACCCTCCTCCTCCTCCTCCTCCTCATCAACACAAAGACGTTTGGCCACGGAGGAGGGTGACTTAAAGGAGCGCCTTGATCTCTTCAGCCTCTCCCTCAGTGAGGCACTCAGCTTTGGATGACGCTGCGGAGCCGACAGTGAATAAGTATTAAATGAGCCACAGTGCATAACAGGTATCGTGTGGTGTTATCTAAAATATACAGAGTTAAACACTAAATATCTGACAGTCTTACGTTAGCTAAAAGCCCAAGCTATCTGTAACGTTACTACATTTACCTTCTCCTGAGAGTCACAGGGACTTGACTCCAATGAATCACAAGGTGAATACACCGACTTTGATTTGTCTGTCTTCGGCGTGGTTTCCATCTGTGACACCTGCATCAGCTCATGTAAACTGACGTAGTTTTTCAATCAATCAAGACCTGAACGTTATGTCAGCTAAATTAGCCAAATTAACGCTATTATTCGGTTAGTTAGCTGGTAGTCACCTAACTTAGCTTTAACAAGCGACTTCGAAAGACCTAAATTCACAAGAACACCCAATAAAACGTACTGATTAACAAATGCGCAACAACTACAGAGAAACAAACATATTTCTCGCTGAAAATATACAACTGTGAGAGTGATGTTTAGATTTTTGTTTTTCCGTATTCTGTGGCTCAAGAATCCCTCCAAAGCCAGTGATTGGACAGAATGTGGTGACGTCTTGGCGATGAGGATCATGGGAGCTGTAGTTGCTGCCTGCTAAAAAGTCAATGGAATAAAACCACGACTTTAAAACTCACTATTTTCTTTTTTTATTCGCTAACATAAGAAGAAAATCACTTCCACAAGTCTCCATCAAGTCTCACTTCTTGTTTTGGTGGCGTTTGTAGTACATTAGTGGTGCCTGACTGTAAAAAGGTATACTGTTTATTTTTTACTTCAAACAGGCACCAAAGTAATCACACACAACAGATATTTCACAGTATAATAATATTAGTCATACAAAAAAAACAGAACAAGAACAGAAATTGATCCAATGAAGTAAAAATGCAGGAGTTTCTCTGGCTTGTTGATAGCTCCGGTGTTGAGGCTCAGTTACTTGGTTACCTTTGTTACTAGAGTTGAGTCACATTGTGATTCAACCCATTCAACTCATCAGTTGATTCATACTCTATTAAAAGATTTACTTCAACATCCTGCAGACTGATTTGTTTCAGATTGTTTTGAGACTTAGGGTTAGGGTCCCACCTTGAAAATGTAATCTTTCTCTAGCCAGGAGGAGAAATGCATACATTAAAATGGACTCAAGCACTTGGCAGTGTGATGTAACACACCCCAGGGAATGGGGAGTTGTTTTATTTTATATGGATGAATATTGCGGGGCTGAGCATTGAAGATAATGACTGTGTGTGAGTCGGGAGAGACCTTTTTTTTTGTCTTTTTACACTATTAAATCATTAAGATGAAATACTGCAGTTTGCTCTTGCAGTAGTATGAGTTTATAGAAACTGGAGGCTATGTGAGACACAGTGAGAGTGCCAGCTCTTCCATCAAACAGGTGTGTATTGTGGGCACTCATAAATAAGGCCTAATGTTATGTTTGTGCACACAAGGGTGAGCAATAAGATGCTGTTGTCGCCTTTCCATCGAAGAAAGTTGTTGGTCACTGATTATCTTTAATTCAGTTGTATGTTCATTATTTTTTAAAAATGTATTTAATATTAGTAGGCTAATTAGGCAGAATTTAAATTGGATAATTATTTAACTAAAGACCCTGATTATCTGTTGTGGAAATTTAGCACTGGTCACTTAAGAATCACACAAAGAGACAAAAATCAGAATATCAAACAACTTCCTGTATATTTGGGAAGAAAAGCTACTTAGGACACAGACAAACCTCTTTATATCTTTCAGAGAAGCAAAGTTAAAAACAGTTGATTCCATGAAAGGACATAACACAGGCTGTCGTGTCTTCTTTCAATACGGATACGGTCATAGGAATGATCTCACAGTTCAAGAGTTCAGCTCAGGGGAGAACAGTAAAATGCCTTCTGTCCACACTGTCTTTAAGATATATGTCAGATTAAAACACTCAAAGAGATGTATAGAAATACAAAGCGATTTGTCCGTCATCAAGTCTCAGATTAGAGTTAGGGTCAACTATTCTGGGGCTAAAGTTTCTACCCAGGCTTGTATTACAGGAATGACAGCACACAGGTGTGTGGACCAAAGTAGTGCACTTAATAACACTGAGTTGATTTCAACTGTCATGACTTTAACAAAAGATATATAAATGATAATCATTATAAAATTACACTTTCACAGATGCCTCAGTGGAGGGACAAATAATTATCATATGCAGATTTCTATGAGTTTTCTGTACTTGACTGTTTTAGATGAGAGCTTATTTAAGAAAAATATATACACTTTTACATCCTTTTTTTTTTTTTTTTTTTTACTAAATGTGCCTGTATCAAATATCCAGGTAAATATACAGATATAATAGACGCCCGCACACAAAGTGCCCTCCTGGAATCTGTTTTCATCTGTTCTTTTGAGATTTTTCCCAGAGAGGTTTACCAGCTTAACTCAGAACAAAGTGTGATGCCAATGAAAAGAGGTGCCTCTGTCAAATCCTCCAAAATACCAGAGCGTTACAGCCAGACCGTTGAGCTACCTGACTAGAGAGGAATTACACCTGCAGCAGATTTCACCAGACGCTGTGATAAAGATTCCTTTATAACCCACAAATATAAGGAAAAACAATGTTTCAACAATGTCTATTACATCAGTTCTTGTAATGAGTTATGTTATGTTATGTATTTACAACACTTTCATGTTATGTTGATAAACCTCCACTGAAGTTCTTTTTAATGTAATAAATGTCTTTTGTGCGTTGAAGTTTAAGGCTGCTCTCCTCTTGTTCCAGAAGAACAACAAACCTGTATTTGGATAACTGTTATCCTCAACACCAACATGCTCCTGGAAGCTTTTCAAATTTCTTTTTTTCCTCCACTATCCTGGAGAGTTTTGTCTTAAACCAGCCTCTTTCTGTTAGCTTTGGCATCATTCAAACTTGCACATAGATGTGAGTGGGCCGGCCCCTCCTCCGTGCACTGTCCTTGGGGCCGTTTGTTTTCCATCATTTGAGCAGATTGGAGTCATGCTCTGCTGTGAGTCATGCTGGGTGGGTGAATGTGTACACAGGGTGTGGTTGGTGAGGGAGTCTACTGATGCTTTGTTGCTGCCAGTGAGGGACCAAAGAATCTGATTTAGCTCAAAATCACATAGATAGAGGGATTTTTTTTTCTTTTTCTGATCATACAGTTAAAAACTTCTCTGAGGTGCACAAACACGCTTAAGATTAAACTCAGTTACTTTGACAAGTATATTGAGACTCAGATGCTTCTTTCGCCTTAAAAAATATACTTTATATGTGGTAAAATACTGTTTAGTTGTATAATAACACAGTGACTGAAACCATATCAGGCTAAATGTTCTGGGGGTTTTTTTTGGGGGTTGTTTTTTTTTTTGCACCCAATGTGTGCGCCAGATGTGACCCAGCAGCAGGAACTGGATTGATTTGCTGCACACAGAAGATCAGCAGAGCCTGAAATGGTTTCACTGCTGCAACCAAAAAAAGAAAAAAGGAGGAGAGAGAGAGAGATGAACAGAGAGAGAGAGAGAGGGGGAGAGAGAGAGAGAGAGAGAGAGGAGAAAATCCCACCTCCTCAAACACACTTTCCAAAAACTTTGTCATGCAGTGTCGATAAGTGGTGACTAAAGCAGCAGGAGGAGTTCTTCACTTTTCTTCTTCTTTTTTTTCTCTCTCCTCCTCTCTTCAGACTATCTGTCTCTGCAGGGGTGAGACTGACACGTTAATTGGTTTCCCTCCGGCGCTGGGTTTTTAACTATAGCTTCGTTTACTGTCTACTACACCTGCCAACACCAAGCTCCAGCATGGGCGCGGCTGGGACCTTTGCCCACATCTCTGTTTTGACTTGCCTGGGAAAAGTAGTGTGAAAAGGATTTTAAAAAAAGCACCGAGGACTTTAAAGAACATCTCCCCACGTCAACCTCATATAAACCTCACATTACCCTCCCTCCGTGGACGCGGATCTCCATCTCGAGGGGAATCGGGATTTGATTGATAGTTACTGAAGGTATGGATTTTAACAGGAGTACACTGGAATAAAGCTGGAGACTCTTGTTTATGCTGGATGTTGCTGAAGTTTCGTCCCCACCTGACTGTTGCATCTCCTGCACTAATAACTCTGGGAGTTTGGTGATGGGCTGTCAGACGCATTTATTGGCTTTGTTGGGTGGGATTGCGCTAAGTCCTCTATATATTCCTACATAGAGTACGTCTAAACTTATCTTTACAGCTCAGAAGGGGTTTTTTTCGGGGATCACCTTTCTTCCATGTGGTATTTATAATATTAGTCCAGTGATCTGAGGATAGTTTTACATGTTCTTTTTACTGTGCTATTTACATCCCTCTAAATATACTACAGGACTTGACTTGTCATCAGGCTTTTATATGTTATGGTCAGATCATGTACAGGCTATAACGGTGAGATTTGTACATGTATGAAAGAAAATAGGTTAAGAGGAAATACAGAAAATATTATTATTATTATATATCTCTAGGTATATTTCTGTATTTTTTTATTCTTAAATTAGTGTGGTGCAAATGGAGCACATGCTGTTAAATATCCTTGGCCGTAAGGGTGTGGTGAGAGGATGGTGTTTCAGAGCTGTGCAGGAATCTGGCTGCTTTTGTTGTTGTTGTTGTTGTTCTTTTGTTAGTTTGCTCTTCAAAGACACAAAGCGAACACAAAGTCTGTTGAAATCTATAGGTAGTCTGATTATGCGTTATAACTTTGTTGTATGAGCTATTGATACATGATATTTAAATGTATCTGGAAAGTTTTAGGTGATGTGGGCGGTAAATGTTTCATTACTTGGACCTACTGGAAACATTTCTGCTTTTGTTGTTATTAAAAGCAGGTTATTCAAGGGGAAACTGCCCGAACTCTCACTATTAAATAGTGTTTTATTTTTTTTAAATGTGGTCATGAGACGGATGTAATGACATTTTTGTCCTCAAATAGCATGAAAGATGTCCTCTGATCTTTAGCCCAAATAATTCTTGTGACATTTTTGTCCTTTTTTTTCCCCCATCAATTTTGTCACTTGAATGCCATTTAACCAAAGTTGCAAACTTTTAACAACAGTTGGCGCAGTAAATTCATGACCATGGTCAACATTTTATCATCATCTCACCAGATAAGTTGGGATGGAGGAGTTAACAAGGCAGATGGACTTCTCAGGGGGCTTATCAGAAGAAAATGGTGAGATATCCCTAAGGTATTTGAATATATTTTCCAAATGCAATGTCCCAAGATCTGTGATTTCGCATTTGAGAGCTTAGTACAGTGTTAGTGTGGACACAAAAACCCAAAACATCTATTTTTAGATCCCATTTCTTTGCTTTTGCTTTTCTGTCTCTTTTTTGGGGGGGATTTACTGTTACTAACAACATGGCATGACTTCACTAGTCTCATTTTTCATTTCTCTTCCTCACTCCCAGAGCTCATGGTGTAAGTCATCCTCAGATTTTTTGCTGCAGCAGTAACTGGGTTAAAAGTACTAACGACTCATAACACAGAGAAGGATGGAGAAGTCAGGGGGACATCTGATTATATGCTTGACGCTGACCGAGAGAAACATATAATCAACCATCCTGACGGTCATTCATTCTCTTGTTTATGAGTCACTTCTAAAAGTAAGCAAGTAAAGCCGGTAAACTTTATTGAAGGAGCTCTGCTCAAACTAGTAGTAACAATGTTCTTTATACAAAGGAAAAAAAGAAAGAGACAAAAGGACAGACACAAGATAATGAAACATGGTTGAATGATCACAAAAAAAAAAGCCAAAACAAGTGAGTTATAAGATGATTTTTTTTTTTTTTACAAACATGCACTAATTTGGCTTCTCCAACACTTTGTTGGCCACTGTTCAAAGTCGAGGAGTAACTCCAAGAAAAAGCACGATCACCAAGTCCCTAGAAGGAGGGAGGAAAGAGGAGCAGGGCAGGAACAAAGAGGCAGCATGAAATTGAAATGGAATTTAAATTATCTATAACCGAATACAGTAAAACTCGAGAGGCTTGCAGCCGGAGAGCAAAAAAGCCTCCTAGTGGAAGAAGATTGTTATTAATATTAATCATCGGCATCAGAGTTTGTTATAAAGGAACAAACTTTAACTTCATTAGTTTTGAGCGGTCTACATTCATTATGCATGAATGGTAAAGACACTTGTTTGGAGTCAGATTCTGATTTATGTGAGAACAGGACTCAAATGATGGTGTGTATTTCCTATCTCTCTCTCTATATATTTATTGGTATATATTCTATATTTACTCTATGGAAAAGAGAGAGCCTATGAATTATAGCTGCTCATAAATTTACAACATAACTGTCAAGAGTTAAATAGTAAAAATAAAGTTGCTTAAAGGGCTTAAATATTAATTACTGACCTTGGGAATGGCAGAAGGTGGCTTTCATCGGCTCATTTGTCATGAAGATGGTTTAATTGTTATTACAAAAGCTCAGGAAAATTTCCAGTAAGTGGATTTATAACGTAGACGTTTTTTGGCAAAGTAAAAATGTAAACCGTGACACGCTCAGAACAGACTCCTGATGTGTTATGTTATAAAATTTAATTATTACTGTATAAGCAGGTTAAAGCGTGACGAGGTGGAGCAAATTGTAACTATACTTTATATAATATTGGGTAATTAGTTAGTATAAACTGCATACTTAATCTTCAAAGTAATAATATCTGTCAGATCATTTTCTTTAGTATTTTTCTATAACAATAAATAGTCATGAATAAATAAGCAATAACCAAATTTATTAATACTTTAACACTCACAAATCTCAGTTGATCTGTGTCATCAGGACTGTGTCGGCGTGGTCTGATCAGATTCGACCCAACAACCCACTGCCCCCATGTGACATCACACTGGTCCAGTGTTTTTACAAACAGGGAGAAAATAACAAACAAAACACAGAAATCTCTCAAGTGCAACTTCGGCAGAAAGTGTCGTGTTCACGTTGTGATCCATCATTCATAGTGAGAAGCTGGTTGAGAAAATAAGCTTTCACCAACATGAAGCACACTGCATATTGATTTTCCTCCTTTCTATTCGCCATCAGTTGTGACAGAAACCTTGACTTCCTCAAGCAGACTGACTTCTCTCCCACCGAGTGAGTTCCTTTTTTCCCCCCCCCCTCATCATGCCTATTTTAATTACCTGCAGTAAACGAAATCATAATACAATAATTATAGCTGAGCAGTTCTAAAGGAAGTACCCGATGAGTAACAGCTTCTTCTTGTTTTGCTGTGTGTCCTCTCGTTGCTAGAGGGAACCAGCAGCTCAAATCACAGGAATATGTCCAGCGGTGCAGGAGGGCTGGGCTTGGAGAAGAATGTCTTAACCCAGAACAGCAGTGGAACTTTTTTCACTTCATGTGAGAGCAAATTTCCACTCATGTTTCGAAATTTGGGAAGTGGGAGATTTGTCTTCAAAAATGTTATATTTTGAACTCCTGATACACATTTTGCTTTCTGACTTATCTCATTCTGCAGAGATGATATAGTTACATAGTTGTGTGCATCCCTCCAGCTTCTGTAGGTGTAAATACCAGCAGTAGCTACAGCTCTTCCTCAGGAGTTTACCTCGGAGGAGACTCCACAGGAGGAGGCGATGGAGGGGGGAGCTACATAGAAGAAGGGTACGGAAGTAGAAGTGGAGGCGGCGCCCCCGGTGGTGGTATCAGTTATATGGTGAGCTCGGTGTCAAAGGTCAGGTCCAACTCGTCTGGTGGTGCCAGGAGAACGCAGACTGCTGGCTCATCAGGAGGCCTGTCGCCAGCTTTCCGGGAGAGGAAGATCATATCCAGCCGCTCAGGAGGTTACGATGGTGAGCAGCGGGCGGTTGGCATCGCACAAGCTTAAAATGAGGAGGAAACGGTCGGGCACCGTCAAGGGTGCTGTTTATATTTCTTCTAAGCTATTGTATGTGTGTGTTCGTGTTTTTTTTAGGAAGTTCCAGTACAAATTCCTCTCCAGAATTCACACGCAAAGATTATGGAAACTACTGTAAGTGAGAGTGACATTGCTCCGTCTTCATCTTCATTTTGTGACCATGTGTATTTAAAGTATGTTTTTTTCATTATTTCTGTCTGGGGTTTTTTTTTTCAGGCTCCAGTGCCACAAGAGGGAGGAGTGAAAGCAGAGGTATTCAGTCTTCCTGGCTTTATTTCTGCACCCTCTGACTCCTGTATTGTCCTGGCTTACCTTTTATTGAATCAGGATTTCTTTCTCCATTGTGTGTTGTGATTTTTTTTTTTTTTTTTCCAGAGAGTGAGATCAGAGCCAGGTTGCAAAGTGCCTCCCCCACAGCCTGCAGATGTAAGACCACTTGAGACGCATGGATCTATTTGCTGCTGGGTTATGTAATTCTTCATAAAAACAACAACAAAGCATCTTTGTTTGTGAAATCTTAGTTAGTGACACATGTGCAGTTTCCCCAGACAAAAATATATACATCAGCAGAAAGGAAAAGGGCAAGATTTAGACAATGGATCATGAGTTTAAATTATGCTCATGTAGGGGAAGAAGTTAACGTGCAGATTCGTGAGTGGCAACAATGGCACACATGACTCACTGTTTGCACTGAGTCCAGTTAGAAACAGAACAACAGTGGCGGTTCAGAGGTTGGAAGAGGCTGATCACTCCCCCTGCTGATTAAATTCAATACCTGCTGTGATTTTATCCACATTTTTGAACAGTTAGTCATTCTTCTGCCACCTTAACCCCTCAGCCGGGTGTCCGATTTCACCAGCAGTGAAAGAAGCGTTCAGTGCTTTTACTTGAGAAAAATTCAGATTTCACACACAAAGCAATTAATCAGCTCATAGAATATGATGATGATCAAATTATCCAATAGTATATAAAGCAGTTACAATGAGCTCCACCTCATACAGCTACGGCATTAAAATGCTGCTTACACAATAACACACACATACATACTTTTACTTTTGTAATTCTACTTAAGTAAAATCATGAGTGTAAGACTTTGCCTTGTAAAGGAGCAAAACTATTCAGTACCTATTAAACCACTTGTAAAAGTACTTTATTACAAATAAAAATCCTGCATTTAGTTCACAAACAAAACAGTTATATTGTCAGCAAAGAACACAACACAGGTTTTAAAAGTAAAAATGAGAATTATGAACAGTGGCCCTCTGTCATTTATTGTTGTATATGTCATACTGTTGGATTACAATCAATGACGCATTAATAGGATTTCAGCATTTGAATGTTGCAGCTGGATAAAGTGGAGCAAATTAACGACATATAATGTTTGGTAATTTGAAACTAGTAACAATAGCTTTCAAATAACTGAGTAATAACTGAAATTTAGCTGAGTAGAAAATAAAGTAGCATGAAATTAAAAAATAACTTTTACGTAACTACAGTACTGGAGTAAGTGTACAGAGTGAAATATTGCAGGGTATGTATTGTACTCTTTAGTAATTTGTAGTGGTTTTTGTAGGGACGGAGTTGGACGACGTGAAGAAGTTGCTGAAGGGTCGCTCCAGCAGCGTCAGCCCCACTCGCTCCTCTGGCACCGCGCCTTTTCCCAAGAAGGAAACCAAGACCATCTCTGTGGCCACTCAGTCGGGTATATACCCTCATCAGCGTCACACACATACACATAGTGAACATGCACAGACACTTTGTCTCACTCTGGAAGATATATGGTTCAAAATGGCCTCATGTATTAGTGTTACGTGTTAGTCACACATGCTCACGCATCTGTTCTTCTGAAACATAATCCTTGGTGATCCCAGACGTTTAACGTTTCACCCCAGTTTTAAAGGTATTTTCAGAATCCTGAATGACTTTGCTTCATCTGGATAAAAAAAAAAAAAATAATAAACGTCTGTCCACTGCACAGTATAAAAGATTTTAAATCTGTTTTCTAAGTTGCAACTGATTTCTTGATGGTAAGCAGAAGTGTTGTTAAAGGACCTTCTTCAAAACTTAAAAAACTTTGACAGAAATAAAATGAGCAAACACGAGAGGCAGTTCAGTTTAAGTGAGATAAACTTTATATCCTCTTGATTGTGTCTTTTCTGTTGTTTTTTTTTTCTCTTCCCCAGTTTCAACTTCGTTTGGCTCTGGCGTGCGGTCAGACGGGTTCAGCACTATTGATGCATCTGGCCTGTATGATACCGCGCTGACATCCGGGCAGTTTGATACTGGAGTGAAAACAGGCCAATATGATATCAGCCTGAAATCGGGGCAGTATGGTACTGGTGTCAAAACCAGCCAGTATGATAGTTTAAAATCAGGACAGTATGATAGTTTAAGATCGGGACAGTATGATACTGGTGTACAATCAAGTCACTATGATGTTACTATAAAATCAACACAGTACGATACTGGTGTAAAATCCAGCCATTATGATGCTAGTATGAAATCAGGGCAGTACGATACTGGTGTAAAATCAAGTCACTATGATGCTAGTATGAAATCAGGGCAGTACGATACTGGTGTAAAATCAAGTCACTATGATGCTAGTATGAAATCAGGGCAGTACTGCGCTGGGGGGAAGTCAGGCCAGTATGAAGCGTCCACGGTGGATGCTCTGTTTCCATCTTTCTCTTGGTCCACCACCACATTGCCCTCCTCCTCCACCACGGTGGCCGCTGGCAACACCAGCAGCAGCTACACGTACCAGATCGGCACCAACAACATGCCGGGAGGATCCTCACCCGTCAGCCCCACCTCACCCTCGTCCCTGTCAGGTGAGACCAAACGTCCCCCGAGTATCACCTGTTACCTGCAGGTGAATCTTGTTAATGAGTCAGGGTCATGGATCAGTTTAAATCTTAACACCTTCACCTTCATTTTTCTTTGTCTTTCCATATCTGTGTTCTTTTGTTTTGGATTTTATGGGTATGAGTGTTTTATGGGTATGTTTTGAAAAAGGTAAAATCAAGTCTAGTCCATTCAGGGAAAAAAAAATCAACAGATTGATGAAAATATTCAACTTTACACCTCCGTTTGCAGTTTACGGTTTCCAGAATAATCTGGCAACCACGTCTGGCAGTGTTCTCACCACCAGCGGAGCAAACGCTAATCAAGGAGGTACGGTGGCCTCACAGTTTCCTCACAGTATCCACAGTATCCTGACACTATCAGTATTCTGCTTTCAATAAATATTTAAACTAATGCATTCATTATTTATGAGTTTTTACATGCATGTGTATTTTGTCTCTGCAGGTTATGGAGTTCAAAAGAATATGTCAAGTGGCGGTGGTGTCGTCAGCACTGGAGTCTCTACAAGTAAGCACAAAATAGTCCCGATAGCTGAAAAAATGTTTTTTACACTTTCAAGTCATTTTCAAATTCTCAAAGTGACTCACTTTCTGTTAAATAATTCCTATAGACACAACCTTTTTTTGTTGTTGTTTTTCTTCTCAGCCACTAGATCCCAAGCTGAAGATGCATATAAGAGAGATTATAAGTTCCTGATCACCGAAAAGGAGAACGCTCCAGCCACGAGGGATCCAGAAATGCTCATTTTGGCCAAAGACAGCGGCAAGCATTTCACCAGCGGCAGCAGTGTTCAGTTAGGAGGAGGTCAGTCAGCTGCTAAAACACTTCATTCACCTTAATGGCACTTCTTGACATTCTTTGGATCCGGTCTTAGATCCCCAAATTCCCACAATCGCACAAAGTTGTAAATCATATTTAATCACTAATAACACATCAAGCAGCCTTGAAACTGGTCACTCAGGAGGCTGTTAAAGGAATCATTTAAGCTTCAAGGATCTGCTCAGTTCTCTTAAACCATCACAACACACATCTAACACTGAAATGACCTGAAGTGAATTTAACTTAAACTTAAATGATTTCTAATAATTGTTGTTTTTCACAGGGTCACTATCAGGAGACTCCGTAAAGAAAGAGAAGCTTATTTCAAGCTACAGTGAGACGGCTGCACTGAAGACGGAGTCGGGCAACTCTTACTGTGAGTGGTCATTTAAAACGTCTTTAGGAAGAAAAATGACATTTATTCTAAAAACTAAACCAATAACGAAGTTTAATTCATTCACTAGATGGATCGTCTGGAGTTCTAATGAAAGACAAAGCCACCTATGCAGGTATGTTTGATTGCATGTATGTTGATATTGTCAGGATAGTGACTATTTTATTTTTTGAAAGTGAGAATTTGTTTTTTTCTTCCGTCCTCAGAGATTCGCAGGGACAGCGGCATCTTCGGGGGCGGAGGGCTGTGCTGCTGCTCTGACTCGTGTTGCTCCTGGTGGAAATGGCTGCTGGGTCTTCTGCTCCTTGCTTTGCTCCTGCTGGGACTCCTTTTTGGGCTCATTGCATTGGGTGAGGATCACTTATGAAACATTGTGAAATTGAATTTAGGGATAAAGATAGAAAGCTTGGGACTCGTGATTCTCTGTGGAGCTGTTGTGCAACGAAGCGCCTGGGAGTGACTGTTTTTGAACCAATAAAATGAGTGTTTCAGCTTTTACAGGCATGTGAGCATTATTTCACAGTACTACAAAGAGCTGTTGGGCAGTAAATTTGATCCCTGGCACTGTCCCACTGCCGTAAAGTCGGCCTGGCATTCATTGTCAGTGGAGCAGCTCCAGGAATTGCTGCTTGATGACATCATAGACTCCAGTTTGTTCTCCTGCTGCAGGAGAGTTGCTGGTATTTGTTGATTTATCCTCATAAAAATGTATACAAATCTGGAAATAACTTTTGCATTATCTCTTCAGGTTCTTTTTTATTAATTATTTTAAATACTGAGTGTAATCAGAAAGTACTCAATGTTCAGTGTGACTGCACTGAATGTATATAACTCCTAACAAATGTTGATGTCACTTTCTCAGCTGAGGACGTGAGAACTCTGAAGAATCGAGTAGCTACTCTGGAGGCTGAGTCAGCGGCCGCTGCTGCTCATACCAGTGGTCTGTCGGGTTCTTCCAATGGCATCAACACCTATGTGAATAGTGCAGGTGGCACCCACACTGATATACACCTGGCCGCCGGAGGAGGCACAGGCTCCGGTACCAGAACACAAATAGGTGGTGGCACCACTGGTGCAAATGGCTCTGGAAGTAGCTTCAGTGCTGCTGGTGCCAGTGGGACCAGTGGAACCAGCGCTGGTGTCGGCACGGGCGTCGGTAGTGGTGGTGCCGGCTCAAGTGGCACCATCGTCAGTGGGGGAGGCGGCAGTAGTGGCACCATCGTCAGTGGGGGAGGCGGCAGCAGTGGCACCAGTGTCAGTGGGGGAGGCGGCAGCAGTAGTGGCACCAGCGTCAGTGGGGGAGGCGGCAGTAGTGGCACCATCGTCAGTGGGGGAGGCGGCAGCAGTGGCACCAGTGTCAGTGGGGCCGGTGGCAGTAGTAGTGGCACCATCGTCAGTGGGGGAGGCGGCAGCAGTGGCACCACTGTCAGTGGGGCCGGTGGCAGTAGTGGCACCATCGTCAGTGGGGCCGGTGGCAGTAGTGGCACCATCGTCAGTGGGGGAGGCAGCAGTAGCGGCACCACTTTCACTGGCTTTCACTGGTTGGGTGCAAACGGAGGACACATAGATGCTACTATTCTCCAGATGGCCATTCAGCACATGCTAAGATCTGAAATGCAGTCACAGTCATTCAGAGGTACTGCACATTTATATTTTAATTTATGACTACATGAATATGCATACACTTACACACACACACACACACACACACTTACACATACAATCAGTCATGTTCATTGAATGGTTGTTTTCTCTTTTAGCTTTTCTAGCATCCTCAGTGCATGGACTGCCTGGACCTAAAGGTGAAAAATTTAAATATTAATTTCTTTAAATTAAATTTACTCTTTTTATAATCAATTTTACTTTTATAATCAATTACCAGGAGGGTTGTTTATTTTATGTCAATTTAAGTATATTCTGTTTTTGTTTTTCAGGGGACACTGGCTCTAAAGGTCGGCAAGCAAAATCACTGCAGAACCAACTGCAATTTTAATTCTGTTTTAATTCTGCTCTTCAGTTGAATTCGTATTTGTTTGTGATCTACTGCATACTGTCATCATGATCATACATGTCTTATTCTTGTCACAGGAGACCCTGGTTTCCCTGGACCACCAGGTAAGGAACAATGCCTTATATTTTCCTTAAGTCAATACCAGTATTTCATCTTTTCTCAAGAACAATATGTGCCGGATCAATTTATTTACTGTGTCCTCCTGGTGTAATAGGCCACGCAGGCGCTGACGGTCAGAAAGGACAGAAAGGAAACCAAGGTACAGAGGTTCAGTTCAAAATACATTATACAAGTCTGCTGTTTGGCTGTAAGTGAGTATCTGATTTTAAAATGTCTGATAGGTGATCATGGACCTGAGGGGCCACCAGGTATCAGGGGTCGTGAGGGCCCTAGTGGCCCCAGAGGGGAGCCAGGATCTTCAGGCTTTGGAGTCAAAGGTGACAGAGGTATGGCCCAGATGCAACGCACAGAACTTGTGTGTTTACAAATGATAATAATAACACACAGCTGAACTTGATCAGAAAGGTTGTGTGACTGCAGAATCTGATTTCTTTGGTTTCTGCAGGTGCTCCTGGTGATCCTGGGGTTCCTGGGTCTGTGGGACCTGTCGGCCCGGCTGGACCAAAAGGTGAGAACTTAAAAGCTTACACCTTACTTTTAATTTAAATTGTTTTTAAAGAGTCACACAAAACCATCTAATTGTATAGTAGTTTTTCATTAAATTTACTTTGGTTTTACTTGCTGACAAAAGCGCATCTGTACCAGTTTATTACCTCATGGTGTAAGAATCAAAAAGGACACTAGATGGCAGTATACAGTCAGTTTGCTAATAAAGCCACATTAGCTTCCCTTCCTAGACACACAGACAAATTCAAGTGTTTAATACAAAAAATGAACATAAATAATCAAAATGAAAATGTCCTGTACCTCCTGCTGCACCAGTTACCTCAAATCAATATTTAACCAATAAACATCCACAGACTTTTGACACATTCAGTTTGAAAATCTAAAATGTTCTCTGAGAGTCACTTTAATTACAGAACCTGCAATACCATCCCATGTTTATCTCTCCTAAACTTCAGAATGATTCTGCCCATCATTTTATCCCACCCTAGTATAGAGTTATTGATTTCAAATGATTAAGACTATGGGGAGATTTTATTTTGAAAAATAGAAATTATGTGTGTATACATAGCTAATATATATATATATCCAGATATGTGTGTTTAGGAGTAAAAGAAATACACAAAAGGACTACAAATTAGTGTGAATCTGTTCTTTAGTATATTTATTGTCAGAGTAATCAATAAACTACCAGCTATGATTGGCTGAATGCACAGAACACACCTCCCACCAGCCTGAGCACAGTAAGAGAACAGATGTCAAAACAGAAAGGTAAACTAGAAAGGTAATTAAAACAGCATTGGTGGGGTCGATGAAGAGGAAATCAATTTCACATCATTGTTGGTTCCTGATTCCACTGTTAGAGGTTAGTTTCACATTAGTGTTATGTATGGCTATATAATATTGTTCCTGTCAAACAGTGTTTTTCCTGGTTTTAATCATTCGTCTCTGCTCTAGGTGCACCTGGAGTTCATGGGCTTACTGGATCACCAGGTGAGTTTCTTCCTGTTCTCATTCAGAGAATTACACTCATTACAGAAACTGCTGAGGTTAACAGTATCTCAGATTTAGCAGCACCAAGTGAAAACACTCTTAGCGGTGCCTTGACTTAATCCCTGGCATTTTACATGAACTGTTTCGTCACAGGTCAGCCAGGTATTCAAGGTTTCCGTGGTGAAGCAGGACAACCGGGGGCTAAAGGTAGGTCACATGGAAATGTGAAAATGTAAAAATAATTTTATATGTTGTAATTTATCACGTTTGTCACGCTCTCTCTTCTAAACTGTTGTTTAATTCATGTTTATTTTAGGTGAAACTGGTGACAAAGGTCTCAGAGGTCTGCAAGGTCAGTACAGCTTTGTGAATTAAACTATATTTGTAGATGTCATATTGGCCTTTTATTTACCTGAACAGTCTACAGTATGTTAGTTTCTAAATCCAGCTGCCCCACTCCTCAGGTGACCCTGGTTTACCGGGTCTGCCCGGGCCAGCAGGAGAGAAAGGATCCAAAGGATCAATGGGTGAGTTAAAGGACAAAGGGTGTTCGGATTAATTAAAGAACAGATTCTTCTCAAGTCAGTCTTAAAACAATAATGAGATGCCCAAAATGAACATTGAAATAGGCCTTTATTTTTGCCATCATCATTGCTTCTGTTCATACATAAATTGTGAACCTGTTCTTAACGGTGATGAGTGTGATTGTACCAGAAATTTGAGAAACACTTAATCATTTGTATTATTAATTAAATTAAATTAATTTTAGTTCTACACTACATGAGTTGCAGCTTTTTAAAAGTACCGTAGTTAGTTAAGCGGAGTAACACACTCCATCCACCAGGAGGCAGCAGAGAGGAGTCTACTCATAAGGCCTTTTTTTTACCCCACCCCACCCTATTGTTCATTCAAGTATATTCAACATAATACTGCATATGTTATTTAATTTTTCTTTTATGTCATCAGGGCTGTCTGGACAAGATGGTGCAAAAGGCTCAAGAGGTAAATGAATCATGACTGTATAAACTAGTACAACTCTTGAATGTATGAGTCAATCTAATGAAATAATATTTTATTTGCCTTGCTTTTTTAGATTAAAATTAATCAATTAAATATTTATGATAGTTATATTATATTTTTATATTTGTCCCTCAGGTGACCAAGGGCATGGCGGACCCCCTGGACTCAGAGGTCCTATTGGGCCTCCTGGGGACGCTGGACTTTCTGGTAAAGTGAACTCTTCACTCTTATGAAACATGATCTTTAGCTATTGTAGCATTATTATTAATGGACAATATGATTAAGTTTATAATCATAATTCCTCCCTCTCTGTAGGAACACCTGGGCTTCAAGGACCACCAGGTACGGGTCTATCGTTAAAACAACACACACTGTGGTTTTATTACAAAATCTGCAGAGTAGTTTGCTTCAGATTCTTTGCTATAAACGCAGTCAACACTGAAAACATACTCATGTCTTTTTAGGAATACCAGGGAATCCAGGACAGCCAGGGGCCAAAGGTACAGCTACTGTCAACTCCAGTGCTTTAATGAAATCAGAAAGGTCTTCTGCAGGAGAAAACCGGCATGCTTTCTAACACACTGCAGTTCTGTGCGATTCATTTGAAATTTGAAATGTGTCTGTCGTGTTTTAGGTGAAACGGGTCAACCAGGAAGAATCATTAATGCTGGTAATAAAGGAATGAACAACAAAACCTTTTTTTATACAAACCACTGATTAGACTATAGCTTTGAGGACATCTGACCATCACTGTTATTTTCCAGCTGGCTCCACCTCTGTGGGTATCCCGGGACCACCTGGGCCTGCTGGTCCTCCCGGCCCTGCTGGACCTCCAGGATTATCAGGTCTGACCTTTGACAGTCTATGTCTATGTCTATGTCTATGTCTATGTCATTCTACATGATGACTGATTACTCCGTACCATAATGAACAATGCTTATCTCTGTTGTATTGGCTAACTTACAGGTTACAAATGTTTGCATTTTTCTTTTTATATCTTTCTTTTTTATATCTCCTCAGGTCCCATTGGTCCTGCTGGTCTGCCTGGCCAAGCTGGTAGGTCACTGCACTTTCCCAAGACTCAAAAAAATGGATATGGATATGTACCCTACAGAGTTTCAGAGATGCTGCATTTTGTTTGTCTTCACAGGTCCTAAAGGTGACAGGGGATATAAAGGAGACCCAGGAGAAGCAGGAATAACAGTGAGGTCTGACACTATAAGCTCATCCATAGCTGAGAGTGAGTCCTCTTTTTTTTGATGCGCAGACATCCTACAGTATTGAAAAATATTTATAATGTATCATGATCCGTTGCAGATATACACATAGAATTACTAATACAAACAGAAATTCTGAAATGAGATCAGATACAGTAGAGACAGACAGCAAATGTTGACTTGGTCTGTTGTTGGTCTGTTTCTGCTTCAGGGCAGTTTGGTGGAGTCTCAGCACTACCTGGCCCACCCGGCCCACCAGGTCCACCTGGAGTTCCTGGACGTCCAGGTGAATAACACACGTGTGCTCTGTTTTGATATCATCAAAAAGACGTCTTAAATCTTAAATGATTTTGTGGAATTAGCCGTTCTTCTCTTACAATAATACATTCTTTGAAATGTGTTCCCAAATTTCTTCATTAGGAGACTCAAGACAAGGACCTCCAGGACCGCCCGGTCCTCCAGGTCAGCCAGGCAAGTATTATCATCAAATCCAAATCCACAGTTTCAAATGTTGATTTGAAAGAGTATCCGTTATTCATATCAAAGTCTCATCATCCTGTCTGCCTAATAGGTTATGGAAGACCAGGACCTAAAGGAGACAAAGGAGATTCAAGCTTTGCATCCAGCTCTGGTATAATCCAAAATCTAAAGTTTTGTTCTGTCAGGATGCAACAAGCAGAAACAGAGCATTTTGCAGAAAGTACAGGAAAAAGACACCTCTGTATGCATTTCAACACTGCTTTTCTTACAGGAACGTATTATAGTGGACCACCAGGACCACCCGGGGCTCCTGGGCCGAAGGGATCAACAGGTGATATCTTATGTCTCATTTAATACAACTTCTTCTCCGTTAGTTTATTTGTACTTTATCGTGACATTTCTGTCATTGTCTTAGGTTCCCCTGGACCAAGAGGTTACCAAGGTAACTGCCTTTCTTTAAGTTAACTATAAGTCACACACTTTTTTATACAGAACCAAACATTGGTGTTTAGCTTTCACTGACCTTTGCTTAACAGTACAGGTTACATTAATTAAATTAATAAATTAAGAAATTACATCTCATTTGTGTTTTAGGTGAACCAGGTTTGCCCGGCAGCCCAGGAAGACCCGGAAGCTCAGAGAGAGGTTAGCTGCTTGTCTGTCAAACAAACATCATACATAATCAGATGAGAAAACCATAATCGCATGCTAAATGCACGGTGTGATAGATATACTGTAACTGTATATTTCTTCCTTATAGTGACAACTTATACTGGAGGAAACGGGATCCAAGGACCACCGGGTCCCCCGGGGCCTCCTGGACGTCCAGGACCACAGGGAATTAAAGGTAAAGCTAACAACAAACCAACGTGTCTGTACAGTGAGGAGTCAGTGATTTATTTTCACTGTATTTATTATACAGTGGATACTGTATCTGTCTGTCACCTGACCATAAAGCTTTTGTTGTTGTTTATCATTTCCAAGGGGACACTGGAGCTCCTGGTATTCCCGGCTCTTCACGAGGTAGAAAACAATCATAAATTCAATCCTTATGATTCTTTACAATAATGAATAAACTTCCATCATTTCTCTTGTAAAAGCACAGGAGTGTGATTAAGTTTAAGTCCACCTATCCTCCTCAGGGTCTTTACTATCTCATTTTTCCTCAGGCTCAATCTCAGTCACCTCAGGGCCTCCTGGTCCTCCAGGTCCTCCTGGCCCTTCAGGCCCGCCCGGCTCTTTCTCTTCTTCTAGTGAGATGCGCCACTACATCACTGACTATCTAAGTAAGAGCTTGTCCTAAGTAAAGTCACAAGATCGCAAGTGACAAAACAGAGTTAAACATGCTTTATTTGTTCCATGCAGGTAGAAGCAGACAGGCTGGTGTCCCTGGACCTCCAGGTCCTCCTGGGCCTCCAGGAATCCCTGGAACCTTCTCAGGTTCTATAGAGGACATCTCCGCTCGCGTCATTGTGTATCTGCAACGTAAGCCTCTCTTTTTCCCCAGAATTTCTGCAACTAAATGACAGTGTGAGCTGTGCTTCATGTTTTAATTTATTTACTGTGTCGTGTTATTGCAGGTTCAGGCTCAGGCCTCAGCATTGGTGTTCAGGGTCCTCCAGGACCACCTGGCCCTCCTGGCCCCGGCTCTGGATCCCTGACTGTCAACGCTCTCATTACCATGCTACAGAGTATGCACATACACGTTCAATCGTAGCCGAATCCTATCAAACACATACAGTTCTGTGCCAAAGTTTTAGGCACTAAAATTAAAGGGAGGGTGCTTTCAAAAACAATGTCATGAATAGATTTTATTTATCAGTTAACTTACAAAGTTCAGTAAACAGAAGCACCAGGTCAGTTTTTTCAAGCATCTTGGAGAACCTGCCGCAGTTCCTCTATGGATTGAGGCATCTCAGTTGCTTCAGTTTCTTCATGTAATCCCAGACTGACTCCATAATGTTGAGAAACCATGGGTACATCTCAAGTCTCTTATTTGATATTTCCTTGTTCCTAATTTGAACCAGAAGTTGTTCCAGTCTGTTATCTTGAAGGGTGCCTCAGTCTTCGCAGAAGTCTCTTACCGGCATCCTCCCTTATTGGGAAGCAATGACTCTTTGTTCTCCTTGATGCTGAAGATAGTTCTTTATGACTCTGGCTGTATTTTTAGGGCCTAGTCTTGGGATCTGATGGTATTACATAATGGATAACAATCTAAACATCTCAAGTGCCTAAAACATTTACACAGTACTGTATATTCTCCACGCTGCTGGAGACCAATGTGCCCATGAGCTCCCCTCATCTGACTGTTATGCACCAAGCTAAACTATGTCTGTCTGCTGTGATCTGCTCAGGAGATGATGTGAGGAGATATGTGTCAGGACCACCAGGGCCCCAAGGACCACCGGGACCACCAGGCAGATCAGGAGGAATCTCTGGCAGTCACAGTGTAGAGGATATAGCTATATATGTCTTCAAAATCATGAATGGTAAGCATAGGTTGCACAGAAATCTTTGACCCTGGAGGTGGTGCCTGAACTTCAGTCAATCAAAATGTTTTTGTTTCACAGACAGAGGGATTGCTAGAGGCCCACCGGGCCCGCCGGGCCCTCCTGGACCTGCAGGTGCAGGAGGCCCTGGCTTCATTACTGCCACCATAGACTACAGTACACTGATGAAAAGTAAGATCACTTATTAACTCAGAGATTGACCTTATCTTACATATCTCATCATCTTCCTTGTATTCTCACCCAGATTCCGACTTCCGCTCATGGATTAACTCTGCTGTACAACACGGTTCTCCCGGTTCTCCGGGTGTTCCTGGGCCCCCCGGCCCTCCCGGCCCTCAAGGGCCACCAGGAGTCTCCACTGCCACTGTGTACGGAGCAGGAAGTCGCGGGTACAGCTTGGAGGACATTCAGCGTTACCTGCAAAGTGAGTCTGGCATCATATATTGTTTAAAATGAGTGAATAATAAATATTATAACAACAAACAAAACAATCACACTCTAAAACAATCTATCTGCAACCAATGAACAATGTTATTGCACTGTATATAGTGCAATAGTGCAGTGTTTCAAGCCTGTTGGTTAGAAGTGATCTGACACCCAGCAGTAATGTCACAATGTACTGACACACTCTGAAGTACACAACAGCCCTGCATTAAATCCTACCTTTCCTGCATATAACGTAACATTCGGCTTTTGTTGACAACATGTTAGAATGGTGTTGACTCAGTTTATGTTTCTAATATTTTCTCTGCACCTTGTTTTTATATATGCATCCACTCATTGATATAAATGGTGTTGCACAAAAACATTGAATTGAATGTTTTTCAGGTTCCAGCTTCAGAGGTCTTCCTGGTCCTCCTGGTCCTCCAGGTCCACAGGGTCCACCAGGCAGCCACAGTGGATCGCTTTCCTTCAGTGGAAGCTTCCCTCGGGAAACTATCCGCGCTGAAGTTCAGGACTATCTGACCAGTAAGCTCCTGTCATACACAGATTGTCTTTGTCTATAGATATAACCATCCTAACCTGCTTAAATGTGCTTCTACTGTAATGTAGCATAAATGGTCTGTGGATACAAATATGAAAACATTATTGTCCCCTATGTGGAAATTTATCTTCAGTTTCACCATAAGACATGTCATAAAAACATAAAAGCAAGACATACGACAAAATAACACAACATTCATAAAAAATACAACCTATACACAATATACATTTGTGCAAAAACAGACATGTCAACTCAGAAGACTCACAGATGAATTTTTTCTATCAGGTGACAACGTTCGGCGCACCATCATCGGACCTCCAGGTCCCCAAGGACCAAGAGGTCAGAAAGGAGATCGTGGAGAGCCAGGTTACATCCAGAGCTACACACACAGCCAGAGCTACTCTCAGGGTGACTCCCGCCACGGCTCCCAGCACAGAGAGATTGACGTCAGCAAGCTCGCTGAGACACTGGACTACTCCAACGTTGCCTTGAAAGTCACAGACTACATCAAGAGTGAGTAGATCACAGCCGACAAATGTGGAGAGAATGAATAATTCCAGGCACTAGTTAAAACCTATATTATTATAGAACATACATTAATTGGGACTAACAGATGTGGAATAAAACGAACAACCATGACTACATGTGTGGCAACAGTATTTTGATATAATTACCGTTGTCTAGATCAAGGCCTCCTGCAGGAGTATCTGGTTGAGGGTCCTAGCAGGACAAATGTAAGAGCGATTCAAGGCCCTGCTGGTCCACCTGGCCCTCCCGGACCACCCGGCTACAGCCGCGTCATCGGGTCCTACGGCAACGTCACAGCTGACCTGATGGACTTCTTCAGAAGTGAGGACACGGGTTTATGATTTTCCACATGTTGTATCTGATTAAAATCTACATCATTGGAAAACTATCTGGACTTATGTAATTGGAAAATGTTGCTTCATTACCACTGAATCTGGGCTTTTGCTCTTTCACAGCCTATGGCACCATCCCTGGTCCTCCAGGAAACCCTGGACCAAAAGGAGAAAGAGGTTACCCAGGACCCAGAGGAGAAAAGGGTACAGTCCAGTGGAATAGATAACATTGAGAAAACTCAAAACTTGTATATTTGGGAGACTAGAAAAATAGTATGGAGTAGCTGAGGCATGCAATCTGAGAGTCTCGTATGTTTACAGGTGATCCTGGACGCCCAGGTTTACCTGGACTACCGGGGACATACACTGTTCAAATTCCACACCGAGTGCAGAAGAGGGATGCAGGTAACCTACATCAAATGTTGTCAAACCGTGTAAAAATGTGTAAAACTGTAACTCATCACTAATCCATTTCCTCCACTGCAGGCAATAAAGTGGTTCGTAATCGGCTGCATCGCCGTCAAGCTAACAGCGGCTGAAGGCCTGAACATACTACTGGATCATGTCATATATGTCATTTTTACTTTTTTTTTTATTTTTTTTTTTACAGTAGCAAACCAAGTAGTAGAAAATGTTCCTTTTATTTTTGCAATTTGTAGAAAAGGACAATTTGAGGAAGTGGCTAAAAAAGCATCACACGTCTTAAACAGCTTCAGTAGAGTAATGGATTTAACTGCTGGTCAGTGTTTTTGAGACACAGACGTTTTTCAACTTTTTGACATGTGGGTGTGTAATGTTTACTTTTCTTAGTTAGCAGCTTACATTCAAACTTTGCCCAGGGTCAGCTTTGTTTAAGAAAATATCTATTTTTGGCAATATTTAGCACTTGCAGCATATTTTTAATCACACTTTGCATCTTTTTCCACAGCTTGTGTGACTGGAGATTCTGGTGTACTTTGTTTTTTGTATTCATTGTGTTTTGAGGATTATATTGTATTGAGGACTATATATGTGTTAAATGATGTTACTGTAATGTTATATAATGGTAACCATTCAATGTTTCTTGAAAGATTATATTTTATAATACTGCCATATTATCCACATAAATCAGACCATCTTTCAGCCTCTAAAACCCCTGGAAATTATACACTCAAATTATTTTAAATATATAAAGTGATGCATATATCTGAAGCAGTCCCAGTCGAGTTGAGGGTTATTTGTGCAGCAGGACGGCTGCGACAAGGTGTGCATGTTGCTGCATTCAAGGAGCAGATGATTTACTTGAAAGGATTGTTGGTTTGTTTTCAGGTTGTTTGCAGGTTTGCGCGACAGGGACAGGGATAACGACTAAGAAATGACGGATTGGATTATATATTTTTGTATAAGAGCGCACTTTATTAAAAGTATAATTTTTTAAATTGTAACTTGTTCCCAGATTATGTTTTACATTAATGAATTTATTGACTTTGATCAACATATTTGAAAGGCACACAAATAAATTTATTTTTGGACTTGTGCGTCTTGACATTTGTATGACTAAATAGATATTAAAATGATTTCACTCAAGGTTTGGTCCAAATAAACAGTCAATTTTTTTTATTTACAACAAAAATGTCCATTTATAAAGACACTTTAAATATGATTTGATCTGACATCAAAAATGCATAAGAATATTAACTGTGGTAGAATGACGGCTTGTCGACACAAAATGCTGTAACTTAAAATAAAAAAATATTTGAAATCTATGAGCCGCATGGTGTAATTCACAAGACACAGCCTCCAATAACCCCGATAGAAATCCAGCATTCATGACAAAACACTACGTTAATGTCAGCATATAGAAAACTTATAACATGCATTGATGATATGCAGTGGCATAATAAATGAACCGGGAATCTTTCTCTTTTTGTGAACCACCAATACTTGTAAAATACAGCGAAGAACATCTGATGTGATGAAAATTCATACAGTTAAGGAGTTACAGATACAGCATTTTACCTTTCATACAACACTAGTTTCAAAAAAAACAAATGATCAACATAAAGAGCAATTTACATATCAATATATCAGGAATACATATTTAGAAAACTGTGGTCATAAAATAAGGGCATATTTGGGAAAAAAAGGTAAAATCATAAGCAAAAAGAATAGCAGGCAAAAATGTTGAAACAATTCAGTCAGTTTGGAGTTAGGCTTGGGTGAAACAAAGGTGACTCAAAACTGTCAAAAACACATTGTCAAAAAGACAGTTTACTACTGCATATCTTTTTAGCTCATGTGGCAAAACAGTGCAAATCAACAGCTTTACATTCCTTTAGTATGCTTCTGTGTCCATACTTAACAAAAAAATAAAAAAATAACATTCGCTCATGAGAAAATTTCTCAAAACAACTCCCAAAAAAGGACAAGTGATTTTTTTTAATATATATTTATGAGTATTTCATCATTCTCCAGTAAGTAACAGGCCACCTCTGTGTTTAACTAAACATGGGAATGTGTGTTTTGGAGTACAGCAATGAAATGAAATCATGTAGTAAAGCAACAGGTATATTTCTGTTCATTCAACTCTCAAAAACTAAAATCTTTATGTTAAGCACACTATCTGACTGAACTTCATATATAGCCAGACACATGTAACATTTTACTCAGCGCATGATACACAACACAGCACGTTCTACTTTTAAATCACAGCCTTATGATCCCAATGCGCTGCTGTTTTTGACTCCCATGACGACATTAAACACTGGGCACATAAGGACTATACAGCCGTAACAAAGTCTTACAAATACAGACTTTTTCTGACCATTCGTTACATCTCCCCTGATCCAACTCTACCTTACATGCAGCAAAATAGACTTTAGGTTAGGCCTAATCACCAGCTTATGAAATAATTAAAATTATCTCCCAACACCTTGTGATTATGGTTGAAAATAATATCCAGGTATTTAAGTACAAAACATTCAGGGGGCACCGTATTTACTGCAAAGCTGTAATAATATCATGGAAGGGCTCTAAATGCAGAAACAAATCAAAAATGAACATGAGGCACTGGAGATCATTCATACTGTAGCAGGCTGTGCTTACACTCTTTCTGATAAGCATAATTGGCCTTAGCTACCTACTGCAGACTTTTTAAATTTTGAACATGCTCAAAAAAGTGCATATTGTCCATCGGACATTTCCCAACGAGCTGAGAAAAACTGATTAAGTGAGGGAACGGTATGTAGGCACATCATGCTCACTAAAGGTGGAATCAAAGCAGTGAAGACATTTTTAATGTTTATCAGTAACGGTCAGAGAAATAATGCACTCTCCACCAGGAAGAGTCTGTGAGGGCAGCCAAGTTCGAGTTGAGGCTATGAACCAGAGTTGTGCAGGTTTGGGATGGGGTAGAATTTGGATACTCGACTCTGGGTGGTGGGGTTAAGGCATTCTGATTCACCACTCATCTTGAAGAAGACTTCCTGCTCCTGGAGCTTCCGTGTGAACTCCTCCTCCAACGCCTGCAGGGGGCAGCAGATACAAACTAGTGATGAGCATTTGATTGATACAGAACACAGTATATATGCAACTCCTACAAATTCTCTCTTTAGTCATTCCTTAGATAAAGATTAAAATGGCATTAAACAGACCTTCTTCCTGGGTCTGAGCTTCTCTCTCCACTCCTTTATCTCCTGGCTGTGCTCCTCATCCAGCTCCTTCAGCTTTTGGGTCTCATGTTCAATCAGCAGGTGGCATTTCTCATTCTGAAAAGAAATGTGTGTAAACACATTAACTTTGGATTACTTTATTTACATTGGATTTAAGTTTTTCTGCATCATGATCCTTCTATAGTTGCATTATATTAATTATAAAGTAGGCATTAAGAGCTTATTCTCCTGTTAGTGTGGACAAGAAAGCTAGCTAAATGCTATATTGTGAGCATTTGCGATCTTACCTGTAGCTGCTGCAGCTCCCTGATGTTTGAGTCGCACTGCAGCTGCAGATCCCTCATCTGGTTCTCATGCTTCTGGTGTTGATGGAGCCTCTCGCTCTTCTGTCTCTTTTCTTCCTGAGAAGCAAACTAGACCACACAGGCAAAACACAACAGGCACCTGTAATTATCCCATTAATAAGGTACCAAACAATACTATAAAAAAACGTGGTCTGCTTATGCTACAGGCAATACTAGGAAAAAGAATAAAAGAGAGATTCAGCAGAGGCATAGGTGCTCCTTGCTGCAAGATGTTTTAATATTTCCTCTAAAACGGTGAGAATGATTGAGCCAGTGAAGCTTGTGAAATCTTTACTGGAAATATGCTGGTCAGAGATCCAGACATGCTGGGAAAACTAAGTGTACTATGTTTGTGTTGGGAGGATCCCAGGCGTGACTGTATGCCAGTGTGAGACAGTAATGCTATAAAAAGTACATGCTTGTTCAGTCACTTTTCCCTAAATGTAACAACTAGAAAATCAAAAACAGCTGTAGCATGAATCCACAGCTCTGCACCTGTTTTATCCGTTCTCGCTCCTGCTCTGGAGTCACACTCGCATTGGCAGTGATGCGGAGGCTCTTCTTGAACATTGCCATGCGGGTCTTGGCTTCGCTGCGCTGGATCTTGGGTAGACGAACCCTCTCTTGGTTCTGTTTATTCTTCATCTCCTCAATCAACCGCTGGTTGTAGCGCTGCATCTGCTCCATCTCCTGTTACACACACACACACACACACACACACACACACACACACACACACAGAGAAATTGTCACACATGGACACAGCTTGTGTATTTTAGTAAAGTTGTACATTTCTCCATGTCTCTACTCTTACTTTCTCATGCCTCTTCAGCAGCTGGTGCCTCTGCAGGAAGTACTGGTCTTTCAGCTGCTGCTTCAGCTGCTGGTGCTTCTCCTGCAGGTGGCGCTCCTCCAACTCCCACATGGCTGCCTCTCGAGCTGTGCACACACAAACACAGAAACATGAGGTAAGGCCAAAGTAAGCAGTCATGTACATGCATGTTACCTGGTGACAAGCATTGTGATGAAAGCAAAACATCAGCAGCATGTTGGACAGGCTGTAACATGTTTCCTCAACCATGTCTGCATGTCACAGTTATTATTTACTCATTGTTTGTGGGCACAAGTCATCACTGACATGCTTTGCCTTTACAAGCGTCTCAGTGAATCACCGGTAAAAAGAGGACAGTTTTTCTACCTTTTAGACAGCTGTTAGTTTCATGTGTGTCCATTATGAAAATTTACTTGCAGTCCAAGCATAGATTGATAAAGGAAAATAAACATAAAATCTGCTGACGTGGTGCTTTCAGAGAATCACCAGCACATTAACACACCGCAACAGCCTTATGCTTCAAATCAGTCACTGGCATAACAACACTGACACCACAAAAAATATGGGTGATGGATTTCATGTCTCAAGCACGTTTCAAAAGTGAAACTTTTTATCATATCAAAATCAACTGAAACTGGTAGTTTCCTGTAAAGTACGAAACAAGTGTTAAGCTGTAATGAAAAGATGTCACTGCTATCATGTATTACCTCTCATCAGCTGCTGCTTGTGGTTAAGGCAGTCCCTCTCAATAGTGGCGATCTCCAGTTTATGCTGCTGGATGATTTTCTTTAGAGCTCCGTCCAGCTCTTGCTGCTGCTTCTGTAAGAACTCCTGCTCCTGTGGAGCCAGAGAAATGCAGAGCAGTGAGAACCAGCCAGAGGAGGACATGGGGATCATACAGAGGGACAGTCAGGAGCAGAGAGAAAGGATGCAAATAAAATGTCAAAATTTAACTGCATCTTATGTATTAAAAATTACATAATCTTCATCCACTTCAAGTTCAGTAAAACACAGAGCACTATATTTCACATCATCAACTGGAGTAAGTAAGAGGAGACACTCAGAGATCATGGATGGCAACGATCCACAATGGAGGTGAGAAAGAGAGTAAGAAAGAAAAGTTCAGTACAGTTCAGTAGAGATTCAGATTCACAGTTTTATGTAAGACAACATCTACATCGACATTCAAAGCGTCCAGAGTCCAGCCTACATTGTGCATGACTCATCATGTAATGTGCCATGATGAGTCATCTATTCATTTTATTTTATTTTCCAGCTTTATACACAATTTAAAAATACGTAATGTTTAATTATTTAGATTTCAAATAGCTAACTGGTGACAAATTGTAGGTTATAAACCGTTATTATTTAACTACGATTAAATATCATTGATCATGTAATTACACAGAATTATTTTATCAAAAGAAAACGTGGGTTACATTTTTATTACAGTACTGGGTCTAAATTAAAGTGGTTAAAATGTGATGCCATAACCAAATTGTACAACACAAGTGTCTTTAACACCCATCCTGTGAGGCAGTCAGTCTATATTTGGACCTCAGCTGACAGAGACAAACAAGGACCCAGACAGACAAGGGTGGGGGTCATCACCATCTCTGGGACGAAGCATTGTACATGTTTACTCCCAATCCAATCTAGTCCGATCCAAAAGGTGTAACACAATATAAATACCATATAAAATACACAATGGATTGAACATTTGTGGATTGGTGGAAGAAAATACTGTGCAGAAGAGGAAGAGAGAACCACTGCACAAACAGAGCGATGACAACACTCAAAAAAAATACAGAACAACACCACCACTGCCCATGCTTACATATGTTGTTCTTAAAGTAAAGTCCTCCTGTCACTTAACTTGGCACACATCTAAGTATGGGCTAGAAATGGAGAGAAATGGGACGGGGGGACTTACATCCTGCATCTGAGCGTTGAAGATTGCGCATGAGGACAACTGAAAAGACTGTATCATAACCTGGGCCACTGCCTGCGGAGGAGAGCACACAGCGCACTCGCCCTGATCAGGGACAGACATCACACAGCAGGCTAAGGATCTCTCACACAAACGCACACACACACACGCACACGGATTCTTCCTAAGTTATGCAAGAGATGGCCCTTTTCCAGTTTGGGAATATCGGTGAGTTTGAGGCGCATAGCATAATTCTGGATAAATGTTAGGAGGAAGTCTATTAATTAGATATTAATACTCTTCTCATCTTCTCATGCTTAAAAGCGTCTTATAGTTCCAGTATTTGAGTTTAATCCAGCTTGCAACAGAGCGGTTTTGTTAACATAGGTTCCATGCTACTGGCTTGAAATGTTAAAACAGTTAACTTTCAAAGAAAAGAACGCATTTTCTCATGTGCCTCATCATTAATTCATTTAAGATGGACAAGAAAACAAAGTTTGGAAAAGGCTGTCAGCGCAGGTGTCTTCTGTGGAAACAAAAGCTGTGTCTGCAATCGCTCCCTCGTTCATTCATCTGCTGCTTCCTACATGATCGCTCAAGGTTGCTCGATGTTAAGTAGCAAACGGAGATCATTGTTATTTTGCATCACCACTCATTGTTGTACTGTGAGATAGCACATAGTCTCAGGAGCAAAAGTGAAGAAAGGGTTAGGGTTATATATATATATAATTTTATTATTCCGCAACTAACAATTTCTTTAATCATCAAATAATCTGACATTTATGTTCTTGAATTAATTGTTTAGTCTATAAAATGTCAAGAATTAATTTATCATAGAGGACTATTCAAATATTCACATTAACAAGAAAGTCAAAACTAGTGAATTTATGTCACTTTGGCTTTAAATATCACAATGTTAGGTTTAATATTGTGATATTGTATTAATATCTCATAATGTTTGCTGAAAACTCAATAGAGAAGCTATTTTTAGGCTAACCATGTGAGTTAAATGCCTGACAAATGAAATTCTGTAAATCCAATATAGCCATGAAGCTATATTGGATTTACTTTTCGTATCACTGCCCACAACAGCCTAATACTGCCAGAGATTTTAAATGGTTGTTACCTCAGTATGAATGATATGGCAAAATGTCAGTTGTCTGTTGATGATGTCACTGACTGTGAATTGGTGGTTATTTGTATAAGAGTGTATCTGTATTGAACTTGCCTTGAGAAAGACAAAGTGTGGTGAAACATTGGATTAGATTGCATCACTGGGGCTCTCTCAGGGTATTATACCGTATATTGTCATATTGCCCAACCTCAAAATGTCAGAAAATGAATGAACACTAAGTAGTAAACAGGCAGTGATAACAGACACAGGCATTATTTCTGTTTGTGTGCATATGAATAGCATAACAGAATAAATCAGGTTTTATAGGTAGAAAAGAACATAGGAAGAGAAAGGATAATCTCTTACTCTTTCGCAGAGTGAGAGACAGCAGGTGATGGATTACCTCAGCAGTCTTAAGGAGCGATAGGTCCTCCTTTATGCGTTTCATGAGCTCTTTTCTCATGTGTTTTGGTGACAGTCCAACTTCCTGTTTGGCCTAAAGTATGTGTGCAGAAACTGGTTGATGCTGTATATTCTAAAAAGCTAACAAATTTGGCCAACAACTGTAGAAGACATGCACGGCCCAGTTTGAGAGGAAAGATTCTGCATCCAGCCACCGACTGATTAAAAGTAAGCATGCTCAATCCCTATGGCCCGGGTTTGATGTCTTTTTGAATAAGTCAGTCAGTCTTTTGATTAGTAGCTGCTCAGAGCATGTCAGAACTGTCAGTTTGAACTGCACGAGTTAGAGTCAAGTCATGAGTTTGTCAAAAGAAAGATTTCACTGCTAGAAGATGTGCAGCTCCCTCTGCATTACTTTGCATTCAATTAAGTCCCACAGCTAAGAAGATGATTATTTTCCCTCTTGAAATCAAAAGACAGAGTAACTGAGCTGGAATCAGTTTGACAGATATGACTTGCTCACAAGCTCTCAATGTTTAACTGAATGCAAATTAAACTTCACTCATATATCATGCTAAAAAGTCTTGTTAATATACAAGTTAAAGATGATTCCATTTCAGTTACTCTGATGTAAGGATTTTATTATTTCCCCAAATTTTCCCAAAGACCACATGGAAAAATCTTAAAAAGTTGGCCTCACACACTCATACAAAACACATGGTTAGTCAAATACACAATAACAGTACATTTCGATTACAACATTGCAAATAACAAAATTCTAAAAAAAACCTCCACATTTCAGTTGGTATGGTCTTATATTTTAGCAGCTAAATAAACATAATAAAGTACATAGCCACAGGCAGAAGCAACCACTTTAAGCCAACCTACAATAAGATTGTACGTAAATATCCTCTGGCCCAGAAAACAAACCGCAAGAAGCACAACCACCAGGGCATCATAATGCACAATGTAATGCCAATGGCATTATTGCCATGAAAAAGCTGCATAAAGCGAAACACACAAACTATTGACAAAGCATATTCACACTGCCAAACAGAGAAATAGAAAATACTAATAAAAACCTCTCATATATGTATCACTACTCCAGCACACTATCATGATGAGGTTTTATGCTTAGCCTGAGAACTTTTATTAAATAGTTCTCTAAAAATAACCAATAGACTCAGTAGTACAGTATTGCTTGTGAGGCACCAGAAGCCTCGGGGCAGATGAATAATGGATACAAACAACATGCAGCTAGCAGCATTTCAGAGTAAGATAGCACAGTCTGCCACTTGCTATTGTTTACATACATACAGTACCATGTTAAAATACTCCCATAGGATTAATATGCCACCAGGTAAGCTGTTAATCACATGCACCATTAAACAGCTCATATCTATGACATGCAAATGCGTAAGGCCCGACCCTCCACCAGCCAAGAGCTCAGCTCACTAAAACGCACTTCTATGCATACACAGTCATGCATGACGTACCTCTTTCTTCCGATTCTTCAGCATGTTTTGGAACTTGGAGAGCTCCTTGTCTTGGTCCGCTTTGATGCGTTTGGCCTCGTCTCGGAGCCGGCTGGTGTGATCCTGCTCCAGTCGCTCGATGGTCTGCTTCTGCTTTTTTTCCAGGTTCTCCACTTCTTGGTCATATTGACGCTTTTTAGCCTGCACAGGCAGAATCACAGGACACTGACATCAGTCTTATGGTGGTGATAATTGTTTAGATTTACATTAAAGTGCCTCTCCACTCAAAAATGTATTCCACTTATTACTTCAGTTGGACATTTGAGTTTCACTAAAACAGCCAACCAATCCAATCAGTGGCACACAAAACACAAATTATTATTTCAAGCTTAAGAGTATTTTTATATGCTGCACAACATGTGTGCATGGGATGTTTAACTTTGAGATGGTGAGATGAACATTGAGCTCATTTCCTTAGGAGTTGGCCAAATAACAACATCACACTGCTGCGGTATGAACCTGACTCACTGTAGTTTCCTGTTCAAAGCGCCGGTAGATCTGCTCTCTCTGCTGCTGCAGCTTGTTGCTGAGCTGCTGCTGAGCCCTCTGCTCCTCTTTCTGCAGGAGGCGCAACTCTCTCAACTCCTGCCGCCTGAGGAATCCACACAAACAGTGTAAATCTCTCACAAAAACAAATTTTTTTTGCTTCTTTATCTATGTTTTCCTATATCTCCATATCTAATAGGATACTATTGTTTTCTTGCTTTGACGTTCCTGGTCTCCTCTATTTCTGAATTGATAACATGTTAATTCATACTGCATACTGACACAAGGTCATGAACCCAACAGTAAATAGTCAGACAGCACTTGTATAAACAGTCAGAGCAGCATGCCTCCTGTCTTTAAAAGGCAACATGGGAGATGACAGTAACATAATGCAGGATTCATCACGGGAGATAACCCATCTGGCATTTGTAAAAAGCTGTGGGAGTTGTGAAATGAACAAGAACTATTTAAGGCAGCCATGTTAAATAGGTCATGTTCCATATTTAGAGAGTAAAGTATAGCAATCAAATTAAAGACAGACGTACCTCAAGAACCTCATCTCCTCACTCTTGGTGTCGTTATCCGTCACTATCTTTGATGTTGTCACACTGACCTCCACACCATCCACCATGAACTTACGCGTCTTCTTTAGAGTCTTCTTCTGACGTTTTGACTCCTACAAAAGAAAACAGAGATGTTTTGGGATCTCAGACTATCATATTGGTGTTGATATTTGACAATTAAGGTTGTAAATGATAATGTTACCTGCATTGACACTGAGCCCCCTTCTTTGCTCTTGGATAGGAAGCTAGAGATGGACAAATTGAGGTCAAGGCTGTTGCTATCGGCAGCAGAGCTGCTTCCAGAGTCAGAGTCCTTCTCCACATCCTGCTTGATCACAGCAGGGCTTCCCTGCTCTGTCTTGGTTTCTGAATCAGTTTCACTCTCTGGGACATAGACAGAATTTTGTGAAGTGCTCTCATCTGCACAAGTAGTTTTCTCCTGATCTTCCTTCACAGGGACATCCATAGAAGGGAGCACTTGTTCTGAATCCTCAGAGGTGTCTTTGGCTTCATCACAGACTCCATTTGTAGATTCACTTGGTGCCTGCTCCTCTAGTTCAATCTCCTCTTTGGCCTGATTCTCTTGTTCAGGCTGCTCTGCCTCCTCAGGCTTCTCTTCTGCTACCCCACTTGGCTGACTTTCTACAACCTCCTTCTCAACCAAAACCTCAGCAGATGACTCATCCACACTCGGCTTTGTTTCTGTGTCTCCATCCATGTTTGTATCCGTTACATTTAATTCTGGGCTTGATTCTATATTGTTCTCTTTGTGTGTATTTTCATCTGTGCTATTAGCCATATCTGATATTCTGTCATCTGTCACTTTGTGCTGAGGAATCTCTTCATCTGGTTCCTTGCCTTCTTCTTCTGCCTGCACTACATCTGATATGGATTCTGCCTTTTCTAGTGTATCTTCAAGTTTCTCCTCCAATTCTGTGGATTCAGTAAGGTGCTGATCTGACTCACATTCTTCTGTACCTGCTTCTTTTTCTTCCTCTTCTGTCACCTCTTCAGGATCTCTTTCTACCTCTAATACTTGTGGAGATTCAGCCTTGGTATTGTCTTCTTGTGTCTCCTTCAGTTCCTCTGCTGCTTCTTGCCCAGCTGTCACAGGTTCTTGGGTTTGCACTGTAGCTAAAGATTCTTCTGGCTGTGATACTGGCTCAACGGAAATCTTTTCAGTTTGACCATCTTCTGGTTTAGGCTCTGTAGAATCTTGTGGGATAAAATCCTTGGCGGGGTCTATTAGGCCGGAGGCCAGGTCTTCATTACTGACATCAGATACTTCATTGAGTTTCTCCTCCTCAGTCTTGTCTACCTCACTTGTTCCAAGTCCTTCGTCAGAGAGCTTATCACTAGTCCTGTCCTCAGCAGCTTCAGTCTCAGTCTTTTCTGTAACAGATTCCAGCACAGAAGGAGTTGGTGGAACTTTGTCATCCTCTGAGCTGGCCACACTGGCATCTGATGGTGCTCGCTTGTGTCCAGGAGCCGCCTGAGCCAGAAGTTAGAAAAATATGAAGAGTTTGTAATGATTGATTACAAAAAAACAACAATCATCAGAGCTTATATGTAATTTTAGTAACATTATGCATATACACCACTTCTACATACCAGGGGTGTATCAGGCTCTTCCTCCTCTTCCTCCTCTTTACTGTCCTCGATCTCCTCTGTGACTTCAGCTTTGGCCTCAGCTATGAGCTCTCTGAGAGGTTTACCGTCAGTTACACTAGTGACAAAAGGATGCTACAAGGATGGACGGGACACAAGATCAAAATGAAAGATAAATCTCTACCCATGTAGAGATGATGGTCATAATCAAATACAAGCAAAAACAACAAAACACCCTTCAAAATACAACACATTCAGATTCACATCTGATGTGTATGCATTCTTTGGGTTATACTGCTGGCTGTGTAAATAGTTGCATACTGTTTGATAAGCTTACCTGTAGAAGCTGTACAGGGCCCCACCTATTGTCCACATTCTTATCAAGTGCTTTCCGCAGGAAGTCACTAAATTCTGGCGACCTTTCAAAAATAAATAACAAAGAAACAATTTGTTGAACATAAAGCATTGTCATTTCTTCCATGTCCTGCTTTTGGAATAATACAAATCTTGCTGTTGGCAATTCAGCTAAGCATTCACAATTTACAGCGCTTTCACACATTAAACAGTCCGGAAACATTCTAGTGCCACCTCTGTAGTTATCACTAGTGTACCATCTCACCAGCGAGAGGGATGCATGAGGGTGGGCGGCTCGGACTTGGCTATTTTCAGCAACACTCTCATGGGATTCATCTCGTGGTTGGGTGGCTCAATCTGCGCCAGCTCGATCAGGGTTACCCCGAGGGACCAGATGTCGGCTTTGTAGTCGTATGGACGGTCCTTGGAAGTTTCACACATTACCACCTCTGGGGCCATCCTGCATATTGAGAAGTCAGTGGGTTTGTAATTAACATTAAGGAAAATTTGGACTGCATGTCAATGTGTACATTCAGGAGTGTTCTGCTATATATTTCTGATCCATAAAGGGAAAATGCTATTTTCTGTACTTTTGAAGGGGAAATGGAAATAAAATATTATATAAGAAGCCTATACACTACTTAAAGCTGAGGTCATCAAACACTCAGCTGCGTTGAACTTGCTGATTAGGCTTTTTCCATTATTCCTCATTCCATGACTGATTTTGTGATATCTCATTGAAAAATTATCACCCTGAGCTGTGGGGCACACTGTAACAATTATGAATGAAAAGGGGTGAATACCCCCCTTGTATCCAGGCAGTGTGACTCACCAATATGGAGTGCCAATGAAAGAATCTCTTCTCTGAAACGTCTTGGTATTTTTAGCAGACACCCCAAAGTCAGCTGAAAGAGGAAAATAATTAATGTTCTCTTGATCAGTAATTCAACCTCAACCGTATAAACAATTCCTGTCTTTAACAGCGAATCCATTGTAATTGAAGATATAAAACATCAGACCTCATTCTTAATTAACATGCTTTAAGCTTTCAAATATAAAGTCCATAAGTGGACAGAAAAGATTAAATGTTCGCTTCCATCTTCACTCCCAGCAGCCATGTTACCTGTGCGACTATTTCACCCTGTTCTCCTTTTCTTGCATCACTTACAGTATGTACACATTAGAGGGAAAGAGAGCTCTATCATTAAGTCCCTGGTGACTGCTTGATAATTATTTATTGCCAGGCTCTGTCATGACCCTCTGCCTACAGAACATGAATCATCCAGGAACCAGCAGCTATGGATGCTACAGCAGCAACATGAATACTTCTGGAATATTATCTAACCAACAGTTCTCTCCTTTTGTATTTTAACTTTTCTGCCCTTTAAAATGCCACATGAATGATTTATTTCAATTTTATCATATGTAAACACAGTGCTATGCTATTTGTTGCTACTATCCCCAAAGTCACACAGCTCAGCTGGTTGCCACAGCACTGACAGGATCCAAAATTAACTTTACTTATTAGCTTTTTAAGCCTGTTAGTGTTGGCCCTACAGGAAGGTTCTAAGTAGCCACTAAGGACAGTAGCTGAGAGACAAATCAACAATGAATCAGCTATTATTTTGTGTAGTATTCTTAAGAGATCTTAACATCTGCTTAGCTGGAAGATGAGTAATCATTCAAGGCTGAATAACCCTTCACAATTCTTGAAACATTAAGATGGGAATGTAGCAGCAAAGATGAGTTTTTTTTTTCTTTTTACCAAGTTTCACATCTCCCTCCAAAGAGAGCAGAATATTCCCGGCTTTCAAGTCTCTGTGGATGACTTTGTTCTCATGAAGGTAGCATAAGGCATCCAAGGTCTGTTTACACACCACCCGGATCTGGGGCTCTGTCAGTGGCCTCTCGAGTTCTGTGGATAAACATACAGATAGTTCATGAGTCATATTTTGTTCCAGATTGTTGTTATTGTAGTTCTGTGCAATTTGACAAACAGATTGGGCCATTTGTACATGTTAATATCAAATGTGAAGGCCTGATGGTATCCAATAACAACCAGAGGACAAAACTCAACCCTTTCACAAGCCTGTATGCATGTATGACTGGACAAGTAGGGTGGAAGAAATTTGTAATAGGTGAGTCACACAATGGATCAGAATTATGAACAGTCAACAGTGGACTGAATTAATGGATACACGCTATAGTAATTCACGCATAAGATGTAGAGAGGTTGTTTCTTCAAGCTTTAAAATGAGAGAAAGAAAGTGCAGACATTAGAAGTGGACTAACCACTCCTTGAAATCTGAGCTACAATAATTACACACTTGGAATGGCCTCTCCAAGTGGAGAGAGGGAAAAAAATCCCACAGAGGCTTCTGGATGGAATAAAAAGTGTTGGCACTTGAGGATGGAGCAAAGAAAAGGCTCCAGAACTTTATAGTGTTTTTCAGTTTCCCTAAATGAATGAGGGACTTACCCAGCATGATGGCATCCACTGCACCACCCGCACAGAACTCAATCAGAATCTGTAATGGTGAAACAAAAGAAAGTTAAACTATAAGAAGGATGAAGTGTAATGTAATGTTTCCCAATCTTAAAACTCTAACTAAGCAAATCATTTGTTTAAAGGAGTATCATGTTATGATGAAAAACATGACCTTTATAGGAAAGACATCAGTACTCTTATTCTATGTTAGTGATGACGCTGTGGAGACATTCAAACAAGCCAATAAATCAGACACTAAACCACCATACTGAGCATCCTCTACAAATCATTTTTCTTGTTTCGGTCCTTGTTGGATTGAAACGCAAATGACGTTCTAGCTGCAGATTTCTTTTTAAAAATATTATATATACATTTTTTTTATTTTTTGCAAACAATGTGCAAAGAATGGTATTGATGTTTTGTCATCCTATATGAACTTCTCTAAAAATAAAAAAAAGGGGAAAAAAGTATTTTAACCTAAGTGTAAACCCTTTGTTGACTCACACTCAGGATATTTCATCACACATTCTGATGAAAATTATGATTTCTTCATTTTGGAAAGTCAAGATGTCAGATGTAGCACATATCATTTCATTTTGGGTTAAATGCCTATCACAAATAACTGTCCCAAGCTCTTCATAATAGGTCTATATCTAACCTATATCATATGTATCAGGGGGAAATGTGAGTGGAAGCATCCTAATGTAATAAGCCAGCCAGAGTTAATAAGCTTCACAACCTAATTTATTGATTGCTTCATTCACTTGTCAATCACTGAGTGAAAGCCTACAAAATATACCACTTAAAATACACTTAACAATACTCAATAGACATGTCTTCAATACAGCATCAATCTGACATGCTTAGACCAAATGATCTGCTGTTGAATAATACAAGGACAAAACACAATTACAGTAAGTATGTGAGGCAGCATTGCATTAGATGAACATAACATTATTCCCCATTACCGTTATGAAGATGTAAAATTGACCGGCGTCTGACCTGCATTGTAACAGTTGATGTAATGTACCCGACCTGCGCATTATCTGTATTGGCTTTTCCAGCACGTTACTTGGCAGCTCATGGTATCAAATGATAGATAAAAATCAATCAAAGCTACAAACGAGCACTGTCTTCTATTCAGTGACTCAAACAAAGAGAGAAAAGAATGAAACCAAGTGGTTGTTCCCATTATGCATAACAATTTACTGTGCAACAAGAATCTTGCTTGTAATTTAAATTCTTGTGCATCTGACAGGTGTGTACAAATGAAAATTTGCTGATCATAATCTTAAATTGAACATCATGCATGCAAATAAATCATCCCATTTTAAGCAACATGTTTTTCTTGATTGATCTTTCGTAGAAAAAGGGAACATATTGTACATTAACTTAACACCCGAAACATGCAAAGCAGAGGCGGTTACACATTCATCACGCTGCTTAAAGATGAGGCCGGAGGGACAACCTGCATGCAGCTCTGAATTATTCACAGGCACTTTCTCCAGCCACCAAAACCACTCCATTATCTTCACATAGATGTGACCAGTCCACAAGGGATGGTCACATGACACCACCTGCCAGGACCTAATTGCTCAGGGGCCTCTTACTGCACACAGCATGAGACCTATTGACCATATACTGCACTGTGACTCAACTTTTTACTCAAGGCCACAAAGCTTCATAAGGGTTTTAAAATAAGCAGATGCAGAACTCTTTCAAATGAGTCCTTGTCACTAAATAAAGTCAAAATGGGAGGGGTTCTGTTATTTGAGAAACAGGATGCTGTTGAAGAACTATGTATTTCACAATCTGCTGTCGATTTGCATCGCAGCCCAACACTGACTTGAAGATAATAGTGAAACCGTGAAACCGTGTCTGTAACACATTACATTATATATTTTTTTCTAAATGATGAACTACAAAATCTGAAGATGAACATGCAGTACTAGCCTTGTAGGCTCAAACTTTTCAAATGTAGGCAACAAGAAATTATCCTTTAATTGAATAATATACTGCAGTAGTCCTTTGAAAAACAGCATAACAAACAGTGGATTGTGATGGATTTATGCGTCTCCATGCGTGACTGGTTCACTGCCTCTGTGTCTCCTTGGCTTCAAATCAACAGCAACACATGAGGGGGGAAAAAAAGTTCCCTCAGTCAATCTTATTTACTTACCCAAAGTTTTCCTTCAAAATAGAAGGCATCCAGCAGTTTAACGATGTACTGGTGGTTGCAGGAGGCCAGGATGTCAATCTCTACCATGTAGTCCTCCAACTCATCCTCAGTCTTTGTGTCAATAACTTTGGCAGCAGCAAGGGTCCCATTCTGCTTGTTCTGAGCCTGGAATTGACAAAAGCAAAAAAGGGAAATCATGTAGTTTATTCTCACAATACAAAATGTATAAATTAGGAAAGTAAAGAGAAAGACAACATAGAGAGGGTATGTTGTTGACTACATTATATATATATATAATATTGCTGGCAGGGCTACAGAACAATCACAACTTTATGACCACATGTTGTTATATATTAAAAAGGCAAATACCTGTACAAACTAAACTTTGACACATATACAGATCTGAAGTTGCAGTTGCAATTTATTATAGTGATTTGATAGGTTTCTGGTTGGAGAAATGGCCTATGTTCATCTATACTGTAGTGACACACATCCAACATGTTATTTCATATTCCCTATTAGGCTGCACTGAAGATTTACTAAAGGTTTTAGGTCAGCTTTGTACTCAATGTTTATGGATACAGACAGTGACTAAAGGAAAAAGAAAAGGGAGGGAGAGTAAGAACTAACTGCTGTAGAGTGTCAGACCCTATATTTACACACATCTGACCTGACACACACCCTTTTCCCTTTGTACTGCCTGACGCCTGTCTCATTTTTTGACTTTCATTTTATAAGACAGGTACATGACCTTATCTATGTGGGTGATGGGCTGTGGGAACAGAATTATATAAGCAGTTTGCGGTAGTCTATGGCATACCACCTTACTAATAAAAGCACGGTAGAACCCATCACGCCAGATGTGTATATGAGGTCTGAACTCTTTCACTCTCTGAAACATCTGATACACACTTTGCTGTTAATCACATGCCCAAATGAGGCAGCCATCAAAAGCATGTGAAATAACTGAAGTGCGTTGATGGTAATGTGAACTGATGAGTGCAAATCCTCCCTATGCCACTCCTGTGTGGGAACCAGGAGTCAATACATACTAAGGTAAATATTTATTTAAGTAGCATATTTATTTTGTCTGAGAAGGCATTAAAGTCGTCTGGCTTTCATCACACTTAACTAATCAGCTAATAAGATTTGGAAACTGGCAAATGAAGATTTCTGAGCTATTAGCTGTATTATTTGATCACAAGAGATCCTGGAAGGAACAACGGAAGTGGCAGAGAAAGAGAGAAAGCTGTTCAACAGGGATTACTCCAATCAAATAGTCTTGAACTGATGAAGGCCACAGAGGTTCATGCAAAGTTCATTTCCACCATTTGATAAATGTCTGTGTTAGATTTGTATTATATGCCTTTCCTGGAGGTTGTTCAAATGAGTTGTATTGAAACTATGTTAAAAAAAAGAAAACTCAAAGACATATACTGGTCTATAAACAGTATATGTTGCTGACCTTTACAAAGAGTGATCTCAGCCCAACACAAATTCACACAAAGACATCCTGCAGAGGCACGTCAGTTAGCAAAGATTACAGGTGGTAGACACAAAACCATGAATACCCAACACTGTACATTACAGCATATATATAACCACAGAAAGAAACAACTTCTCTCTCACCAAAACCTGAACAGTCAAATCTCCACAAAAGTTAGATGTATTATTGTTAATGATGTTGTGTCCACCTCCTGTATAATGTACAGTATGTATTGATGAAACAAACAGACCATCATCTATGTAAACAAATGGTCATTTCTAAAGTTTTTTTTTTTTTTTTGTTTTTTTTTACAGTTGTGTATGTGTCATATGATCTCTCCAAGCAACCTTAGACAATCAAACATGGTATTAGTGAGGTCATGTTTATTCTGTGGTAGAGCACCACACCTTCAACAGTTTGACTGTAGCAAACTCAATGACATGGCAAAGTCATATTTATAACATGACAATATAACAGGGCCTACATTAAACCTCCAAGATGGGAGTTAAAGCTGAAAACTAATCACAGTCCTAGTTCATCTTTTTTGTATTTCCTCACCAGCTAGATTCAAGTAGGCCATGTGTTTGGCAAGTATCAGTTGGAATACAGTATAACAGTACAAGTGAACTGTCACAGCAAGCATTTGAAATGTAAATTATAATTACTGAGGGTCTAATGGCCTGAAGGATGTGGCCTGACCGTCGGTTGTCACCGCTGTCATTTAACGTTATATATTATGACCTATAGGCAACAATAAAAAAAAAACAATGGAACCAAGTGTTTGAAGAAATGGGTTAGAAAATCCCAAGGCGGGCGTATGTGTAATATTATTACCTTGTACACTTTCCCAAATGCTCCATCTCCAAGTTCCCCAATGATCTCCCAAATTTCCTCTGGGTTAACGTCTCTGTGTACATGTTCATACTGCTTCTTCTTCTTATCAGGCCCTAACTTGAATATCTTCCGAAAATTGAAAAAAGACATGTTTTTTTTTCCGGTTTTAGCTCAACTACAGTGATGTGGATGCAGTCTGTTCGGTTATTTCCGCCAAGAAATGAAGCGGTTTTCCCCCCGACGTGAAGCTCAAGCGGCTATCGAAAACACCAGCATGCAGGCGGTAAACGGAGACAGACACGCTGCTATTGTAGCCATTCAACTACGCTAATGTCAATTTTAACTTCCCCACGAAAGCAGTTATTCACAATCACATCGTAGCTAGCAGTGTTCACAGGACGCTAGTCGAGAAGGTGAAGGATACAGATAAGAGTTCGCTATTCCGCACAGGCTGGTGTTTCCGTTTTCATCCACTGAAATGAAATGACACAACCAAATATCGACCATATCATAATACGACGTTTTCAAGTTCTTTTTTAGTACGTTACCACGGAAAAAACAGGCATTCAAAGGACCCCATGCCTCGCTTGGCTGACCACACAGAAGTTAGCGGACCAACGTCAAGTTAGCTAACGTAAATATTTCAATTTCCGTTAAAACTGTTTAAAATAGAAACCGTTACGCACTGTTACAATGGATTCTTGAGTCCGTAAAATTAGCAATAGAGGAACTATACATATATATACACACACACACACTATTGCAACGAAAAGATGAATGCGACGTTTGTGTTTTAGTTTAACTGCTAATGAAGAACTCGCCGTTGGTTTGATATTAGCCGTTTAGCGTGGACGTTAAGCGTACGTTACATCTGTTTTGTGGCATGAAAACGCATTTTCACGGCACATATCATCCTTACATGTTTCAAGTGTTACAGTAAGTTTTGCTAGGTTGTTTTTTGTTTTGCCTCAACGACGCAAAAAAACAACAAAAAAAACAACAACAATGCTTTTACTTCGGTGGCTACACGGAGACGTTTCCGCTGTCAGTTGGTCTATTATCAGTTAACTTGACGCAGTTGGTTTGCTGTATCGGTTTCCTGACTCTCCTGGGCAGGACGTTTTCTACCGCGCATGCTGCTTGTGTTCCTGTCGTCATAAGGAGGAAAAAATGGTACAAGTTGTTTGGAGTCTGGTGATGCTAACTGATCAGCTCAGCTAATTATCTTAATTATAAAGCAGTTATAGGCTGGGCTTTCTGTCAATATTTATTTATAGGCTAGTATAGTTAGTATTGCTCCATCACAGGTATAGGCCTACATATAGATGCCTACATACCGTATATTAATGTTAAATTGTAGATGGTTGTGATTATTAGTAGGTATAATTAGTGTAGTTATATTTCACAGCAGGTAGGCCTGTAAAGTTGCAAATATCAATACACTATACAATACGTGTCAAAGGACTCTATAGCTTGATGTTCATCAATATTAAATTAAGTCATTGAAAATTTGTAAACACATTTCTAGTGCTTCATCTTTAACATCTCATGTGAAATTAACCTAAAAAATGTATTAACATATAAGCAGCATTTATTGTTGTAGCTGGTCGAGTTATAAAAACTATATCCTACTGTTAACATGATGATCGCAGAGTTAAAGCCTGATTCTGCTACTATTAACAGCTGTCAAATAAATGTAGTGTAGTCTAAAGTAGCATGAGATATTCTTAGTACCTCAGAAGTGTACTTAGGTTGAGTACCTGAGGAAATTAACTTTACTTCCATCACTGCAGAGCACAAAATAAACCATCAAATGCACCACTGCTGATCACATTTTTACATTTTAAATAAGTAGAGAATTATTGTGTTGTGTAGCGCCCCCTTGCGTGAAGATTTTCAACGTTATTGTCTTTTTTTTTTTTTTTTTTAACCTCCATGGTCATACCTCTTCCACTGTGTGGGAGCAGAGGGAGTCTATGAAGCAGTCATCCACCATATGACGAGTTTAAGTGCGGTCGGAATTCCCGAGATTATTTTGAAATTAACGTCAAGTAATGTTATATGAAAGATTGCCTATTACAATTTCATTTTTACTCCAGATATTCTAAAAAAGATAAAAAAGCCCAGAAGAAATGTTACATTATTTTACACAAAGGAAAGTGTATTATTCTCTCCAAACTTTCCACAGTTTTCATGTTACACGACTTGACTTCTTCACTTCACTGTGTGAGTGTGTCCAGCCAGCTGAAGCGGGACCGCCCCGCACTTACTGACTTGTCTTCCTGTCCGTATCCTTTGCTGCGGGAGTCCAGCCCCTCTTGAGGGAGGAGAAGACTGATTAAACGCCAGTTTTAGTGCGTTGTCATGTTTCACAGGGAGTTCAGAAGCTCTGGGACAGCCTGGTACCATCATATCATGGACACACGATAACACTGAGTCTCTCTCTACAAACTTTGCTTCTCTCCGCAGTGTCCTAACAAAACAATGAGTTCTCTCGTGGTTTTTGATACCTAATATCGTTTTCATGGGCGAGCGTCCTCTTTAGTAGCATTTAGAATATTTCTTTGGTGAAAATCCTATTTGGTCTGTCAAGATGCAGCTCCGCACCGTCCTGGACGTTAATGTTGTGGATGTTCAGAAGAGGAGAAATCCCTCCAAACACTATGTAAGTTAATGTCTCTTAGTTTCTGCTATATTGTTGTTAAACTAACTATTAACATTATAAATGTATGCACATTGCATAGCATTGCTGTAGATTTTCCCATGTATTTGCTTTATGGATGACAATGTTGGGTTTGTCGGTCCACCACTATTGTTGAGTAACTATTGTTGTCCCCTGACTTGAGCCTATGATTGAGCCTATCTATAGCGCCACCGAGGTTCACTGTGTTTTTTTTACTGAAATGTTAGTATAATAGTTTGCCATGACGTTTGATATACTGAGTCCTTGTTTTATGACTGTATATTTGCATAACTAATGGCATTCATCAGCCTTTTTCAGCGTTTTTGTCTAAGATGGTGAATTTGGTAAACATTTGGGCTGCAACAAATTATTTTCATTATTGATTTATCTGCTGATTTTCACTCATTGGTTAATTGTTTAGTCTATGAAATAGTAAAGTTTAGTAAAGTAATTGATTTTCGCTCTCTATACCTGCTAAAGATCAGTGTTTTAATATTCTGATGTTAACACAAGTTTGCTGACATAATGTTTTTAGTTTGTAATCTCAAACTATTGCAAGTCAAGTCGTCACAACACTCACACCACACCAAACTGACAGCGTCCGTTTAAATATGTATTACACAAAAACACTCTCCTACATACCACCACCATGAAAGGAAAAAAAGTGCACAGACATTCTTGCATTGGTACCATCTGTAATCTTCATCAAATATTGTGAAACTACTATTTACCAGGTTACAAGGTTCTATAACTCCTTATTTCTGTGCCCATTTGCGTCTGGCTGACTGCCTGCCCACAGAAATGGCATGAACATGGAGAGAAAAAAAGAAAAAAAGTTTGGACTGTGTTGATGCCTAATAAGAAGCAACAGAAAAACATTTGTAGAAAAACAGTTCAAACCCTTCCTAAAGACAGAATGTACAAGGTCATCCCTGCATTTACAGCACTAAAAACACGTGTAAGGAAAGTGCCAAAAAGCTATATTACCATCTGAAAGCTACAGTTTGGTACTGCTAAAGCCACTTTTTAAGGTACCACATTTCAGATTAGTTCCACATAACATGCATGTTAGTTGGAAGGAATCTGTGTACCAGTAGACATTTTGCACATCCCCATGTAAACATCATCAATGGGAACAATAGTAATGGACTGGGACATCTTGTATATGGCCAAAGCTGTATAGGAAAAGTAGTAGTAGTAGGGGGTGTGTGAGTTTGACTTATGCACCTGAACTGCAATAAAATACTTGCTCCAAGCCCAGCTAATGGGGCTTGCATACTTGATATACTATATGGCCAGTAAAGAGGTACTTGCTTCCATCATTATCCTGCAGATAGACTTCATCATTTAGCAGGAAGCAAGCATACATACAGTTTCTTTCCATCCATTGTAGGAAGAGTATGCTGGCATGCACATGTCATTTACTGTAAATTCATGACATGTTCACTACCAAACATTAATTGTTGTGATGTTTCTGTGCTGCACATCCCACAGATCAGCTGTAAATCATCCAGAATGTTTAGCTCTTTGATTAGTAGACTCTTTTGGGGACTGATAGATCATGAATATAATTAAAGCAGTAGTTTGACAGTTTGGGAAATAGGGTTAGACATTTTCTTTCCTATGTATTTATGCCAAGAAAAGTTAATAGAGATACTAAATTGTAAACTTCACAATTAGTGAAAGTAATGGCTTAGAAATGTCCTGTATTCTGAGAAAGAAGCGTCACTTATTTACATCTATCTATCTAATGACCTGGTTAGAGCCCTAGATATTAATACCATAGACTTGCATTCACTGTAAGTGTACAATGTTCACCATCTTAGTTTAATGTGTTAATTAAACTAAGATGTTATACACATTATGCTTGCCAAATACCAGCATGTTGGTATTCTGACCATGAGCATTTAGCACAAAGCACTGCTGTGTGTAGTACAGCCTCACAGAGTAGTTAGAATGGCTGTAGACTCTTGTTTGACTGCATGGTCTGGTCTTGGTGTCATCTTACTGACTTGAGTAATCAAATCCAAGGAGCCACGAGACATGTCCCAGTGGGACTGCAAAAATCAATTAGTCCATCAGGTAGAATTGGATTAATCAACCTGAGAGTTAGGATCAATTGCATCATCCATCTCCTGCTGAGTGGTGCTCCCCAAGGCCACTGAGTGTCGGGCACAGACTTTCCCTTGGGATGGAAGCCGGAGGTGATGGTTGACTGGGAAGTCCCCACGAGGGAAGAGGAAGAAAAAAAAAATCTCATTATCTATGAGCTAAGCAACTGAAAATGCTTATCCGGTTTGAGAGAGGAAAGAAGCAACCCTTTGTCTTTTGTCCCCACGGTTCAAGTGTGACTTCCTTCCAGGGACTCATGGCACTGGAGCCAGAGAGTGCATGGCAACTAATTCTTGTTTACACACACTGCCACTGAGTAGGATCCAAAGGCAACTCTTCAGTTTGTGCAGTATACTGCATTAGCTCCTTGTTAAATACCGACTTTAGTATTTAGAAGAAAGGTGTCTCTGTCAGCTATATCTGACCACCACCCATGGCGGTTTAGTCAGATGAACATAGTCATAAATCCATTCATTTATATGCTGTTTACTAGTTTTGAATCCACTGTAGAGATTATAATTCTTTTACAATAGGTCCATAAGGTGTCAGTAATGTTGATTGCAACCATCACAATTCATTCCTGATGTTACTATTATTGATTGTAATTCTAATGTGTTAATCTCAATGTTATGTCATGTTCAAACAGAAACATGGGTCGTGGTTCTTTTGGGATGTAGCTTGACCTCACACGCCCTCATCTTTATCCATACTGTTGCCTAAATTCAGAGTGTTTGGTCATGCTGTGTCTGTATCTAATTAGTGAGCTGCTGGATAATTTGTTCTGCCTCACTGCGCACTCTTTCTGTAAAAAAAGGTGTGCCCAATGAAGACTGCATTTCAAACTGGTAACTGATGTCCTTGCAGATATACAGATTGCCACCATATGTGTAAATGCTGTTTTTGGTAAACACTCAATGCCATGCACTTGGAAATGCATTAGGTTCAGACAGCCATCTGTTTCCGCACCTCGGGGCATACACAATTGTTTGTGGGCTCTTTTATTTTTTAATTTGGGAAAACTTCCGACGACATTATTTCATTCTTAAAATGACCGATGTCTGAAAAGGAAATGATATTCACATTTCAGCTTTTGTACGAGTAAACACTTCTTCCATGTCATTACCCCCGGTGACGGATAGAAGTTGTTTATAAAATAGGAGCATCATTTGTTTTCTCAGACAATCCACTCAGGTGGTCATCATAAAAAGTGAAATATAGAGTTGTTAAGTAGGAGTATACAAGGAATTGAAATGAAATGAAGCCTCACAGCTTCCTCCTATTATAACACTAAAGGGTTATTCGTAAAATTCAGACATACTAGTAGTATTTCTAACCACGGAAAGCAGTCACATTACAAATGTAATGTCATGTAATTTTAAATTACACAACACATGAAATCTGTTGGCCCTCTCATTGATCCCTGATGACTTTTCAATGTGTGACTGAAACAGACAAACTTAATGGGTTTATTTGACCTTTGACGACCTCTTGAAGTTAAGGCAGGAGGGAATGCACTTTGTGTCATTAGGGTGAGTCAAGCTAAAGCGATGCCGTGGTGTCTATGACAAAGTGACTTTGTACTTAATGGGCCTCTTGTTTGTGCTTCTCTCACTAGGTGTACCTTATCAACGTGACTTACTCAGACTCCACTTCTCATGTCATCTACAGAAGATACAGCAAATTCTTTGACCTACAGGTATGTTCCACTGGTAAAATAACTCAACACCTTTACACAAATACAAAAGCAAAAGTTTAAAGTTGAGAATGGCCTGAATATATTTTGTTCATGTTGTCAACCAGCCATATTAAACTCTGAGGTCAGTTTGACCTTTTGGTCATGATTTTCTGTTCAGCTGATGGAAGGCAGTGTGCTTAGTGAAAGATTTCATTTAAGACTACTGGAGCCTGCTTGGGAATAGGGAAATTGGGGAAATCCAGTCAGCAGATGCATCATATTTTTTTGAGTAAAGAGGCAGGAAGAAAACACAACCTCAAGTCAAAATGCAGAATGCAGCATGAGACCTTACAGTCGGAGGGATCCTATAGCCTTCTTTACATTTCAGCTACACAGGACTTAATAGTTTGTACTATATCTTAGGTATTTTACCCTAAATCAGTGCATATCTTATCAAGCATTTTTCTTTTTAAAAGCTGTCTCTTTGCTGATAACCCTTTCTAGCCAGACTGCACTCCTTAGCGCTGTGGCTCTGGTGGGCTGGCTCTCTTAAAGGCAGCCGAGGAAACCCTTTGTTCTCTGGTCTCTTGCTAATAGCCAGGAAAATTCTGCCCTGGTTTGTTCGTTGGAAACAAAGCTTGTCTCCTGTCTCTGTAAACATTAGTCTTGTCCATAGATCCCTGCTGCCAGGGTGTGTTTCAAAACAGCAGTCTGCAACTGTCCATGCAGAAGGGTGGAGATAGTGTGTTTTATCTGTCTTCATAGGAACATAGTCATATAGATGGAAAGTTGCAGCTGCACACTGCCAGTTGCAGACAATCTATGATTAATATTAGATTAACCAAACACACAAAAACAGCATTTTCTCACTACTGAAGCACTGTAGCATGTCAGCAGGTTCAAAATATCTATTGTTCGAAAAGTACTGATTGAACATTTTTTTTGTGGAAATTAAACAAATCAGTAAGATCTGCAGCAGGCTTCCAACAGAAGGAACTGACTTCTATAATGTCCGCAATGTCAGTTGCAGTCCACTGACCCACTTTTCAATTTTGTGGCTCATCCAATGATGCATTTAAATATTTGTCTTTGTGTGCTGGACAACTGACACCTACAGTATTTCCAAACTCTGCACAGTTCTGTCTTTGTAAAACAAGCACAATTGCTTGTTTTATGTTCACTAGAAGCTGGCCGAGAAAAAAAAAAAAATGCATCTGACACCCTTGGCCCGACAAACGTGACCATGATCTCATCTGATAACTATTAATTCATAATGAAAAGCTATGTAAGGTCACAAAACAAGAAACGCCTTTCTGAAGCAGTGGCCGATAAGTCATATCATGCCTAACAGTCAACACTGTACAGTTGGTCATATATAACAACGGGCAGGTTCGCTGTTTATCTTTTAATGATGAATTATACATTTTTATTGCCAAATGGATGTCCAAAAGTACTCTCACTGCTAATGTTTCAAACCTCTCTGGTGCACTCTGCATAACTTATAACTGCTCCTATGGGAAGCAATTATCATAAATTATGAGGATTGCATTTCCTTTTTTGTCTGATTCTTCTCTTTTCTTTTTTTCTGCTGACCTCAACTGAAGTGTGCTCTTTGTTAATGCATGTGCAGAGTTAAGCACATTGAGTCCCAGTTTTAGATCCATTCGGGTTTTTTTATGTTAGAATAGTGCTGAGCCTGAATTTCACCAAGTGCTGTTTCTTGTGTCAAAGGGAAATGTTTTTGACCCGCACATGTTTGATGTGAGCAGAATTGGTCAGTGTGTCAAACAGAGTTTACCCTCGGAGAGAAGCGAGTGAGGTTTCCCCCCTCCACACCCCTCAACCACAGCGGACAGAGCACTTGGGTCGCAGCATTCCTCAGGAGGATTGTGGAGCGCGCAAGCTGGCCTGCTTTTACTTTATAGACAGAAACGACTCCAAAAATCTCTTAGTCGTCATTATTTTTGGATTCGGGAACTGGACCAGGGTCAGTTCTACCCTGTCTGCATTGTAATTTGTCTGGCTTACTTTCCCAACACACGCTGAGTGTATAATATGGTTATTTTCAAAAAACCTCTGTCAAACATGGGCTTTTTTGCAGACATACAGGAGTAGACAAAAAAGTGGCTGATAATAGACTTAAGTTAGAGCTTATTTAATTAACAATAGCTCAAAGATTTGATGAGACGTTTTTTAATGTTGTGGTTTGTACCAGAAGCGACATAAAATGAATTTATATCACTTGATTCTACTTGCTTCTGAAAAGAAACACAGTATACATTTGTGGTAAAATATGCACAATAATATGTGATTCTCTCGTAAATCTGAAACCGTTTCTGACCAAGACTGATGTTGCACCATAATCACTCTGCAGTAAACAACTGTCAAGCAGATGTCAAAACACAAGCCAGAGATGGAATCAGATCATTGTCCCACTCAAACATTCCTCCATACTCCTCCTGTGAGAGATTCCTCCCAGAACAGTCTCTTTGTCAGTTGCACAGTGTAGTGTAGTGTTTCTTTGTCTGTTCCTCTCTTCCCATGCCTGTGAGTGCAGTTAAGTTTAAGTACTCCAAATGATTATCATTACAGTGCACAGAAGCTGTCTGGGTTTTTTTCCGGTCACCATAATTCATGTTCACACTGTCATAAAAAAGAGATTTGTAATACATAGTGTTTCTTCCTTGGGCATTTATTCACAACAGTGATTATGAAGTGTGTAGCAAGAGGGTAATAGTGATTACATCATAGAACCTGTTGCTCTATTGACATGTTCATTTTCCCAGTGGGACCACTTGGCGCTGAAGTATCCTGTACAGAGTTTAGGAAAGCAGTAGATACAGCATTAGTTGGGCCAAGTCCCTGAATCATCTGAATTACAGGTATATGAAATGTGAGAAATGTTTTCTCTGGGAGTTTTGTTCCAAGTTGTTCAGCTGTTGACATAGGAACGCCTTTCACACCTGTCCTGTAAAGCTGTGAGTATTTCCAGGCAGATCCCCAGGATGATGTTATCATCACTTCTGGATGAGAGATCTCTGTCTCATCTGTGCGTGTTTCCAAAGGTGTCGAGTGAACACTCCCATCTGTAGAGGGAGTATACTGCTATATCCAGCTGTGAAGCTGAATAGAGTGCGCAGCTTAGTGTGACAAACAATACAATTTCCAATGTTACAAAAACTGGGATAAAAAAAAAAAATATAGCTCCTGTTATACATGTGTGTTATTGCCATAGTATCCACAAGAAAAACAGTCCTTTTCAGCTTTAAGAAGCATACAACTCTAAATTTAATAAGATCAGAAATATCACTGTGATATGTTTGTGTGCATTTCTGCCTATTTAGGCAGGTGTGGTTAACCAAGGCTATTCTTTATACTCAACATTTTACTTTGCCCTTAAAGCACAATAACAATGGCTGTCCTCCTCAAAGGAAACCATTTCTCGTTAGCTGTCTATATTTCAGAGCAGGGGGAAACGCCATGCCCCGAGAGAAATGTAGAGATTTAGCAGAGGAGGCAGATGGGTGCAGAAAAGAAAGAACCACAAGAAGAGAAACCAAACCGCCTCTTACTGGAGAAGTCCTACAAACAACTCCTACAGACCCAGACAGAGTGGATCCAACTTTACCCTCCAAGCTGGTTTCTGTTTGTCCACCTGGTTCTTTTTGGCTTGGTCTAGACTGAGACTAGACTCCCGGTCTCCTCCTCCCAGTTGAGTGTGCTTAAGCTTGACACTCACAGCCTTTGCTGTTTAACCGAGCACATCTGGAACAAGGCAAAGCCGAACGAAAAAAGTATTTTGTAGGTTGCTGTTACTGTAGGAAGCTCTCATATGCGTTCATAGTATTGCTTTGATTTGCAGTATTCAAAGAGGAAACTAAAAACTCTTGTCTGTGATGCAAACACATTCAGACACATACTCATTGCAAGTCATACTTTTTCAAGACTCAACAAAATGCTCATACATCATACACCACAGAGCATATGTTCCTTTTACACATGGGACAAATGTACACATATACATGTATCTGAACAGAACACATGTTGAAACAATTACAAACTGCTACATTTAGAAGAAAATAGTTGCATGCTGTCATCATAAAAGACTTCACACACCATATGTTATATTAATTTTTTCGGTTTAACCCTATATCTCTCAATAGATCGATCATGGACAGATTATCAAGTGTAATTTTAGCTTCAGTAGGTCTCACATCAAAGTTTTAATTATCTACTTTGATGGATTCTTGCTTTTGAGGTTTTTCCAGATAATTGTGGGTGATGTAACCTTGTCTGCTGCCCCAGAGATCAAAGTGACTGTATTTGTAGTCGCACGACACAGTAGCTTTTCAGACAATATGTAATTACACTCCACATTGAACTTGCGTACCGTAACAAGGAGGTTGTCTGTTCTTGGAGAATTTGCAACCCCTTTTTGTCTGAACTTTAACTGATCAACTTGTGGTAGATAAAGGATAGTTCATGTCATGTATGTCAAACCTCAGATAGACAGATGATAATGATTACTCACTATTATTTTTTCATTAAATAGTTTTAACTGCTAGATTGGCAATCGATGGCAATTTCAATGTTTTGCTGCACAACTCATGTTTGTGTTTTATTCTTTCCTCCACTTTTATAGATGCGAATCCTCGACAAATTCCCAATTGACGGAGGCCAGAAGGACCCCAAAAAGAGGATTATTCCATTTTTGCCAGGTGATAAATATGCACAGTGCCTTAGTGCCTGCATTACAGTCACATCAATTTTGCCTCTATACAAGGGGCTGCAGTATTCAGGTCCTTCAGATATTTCCATTTACAACCACTGTTTGTTACTACTCCTACGTAGTCCATGTTGCATTGTTTTATTAAATGCCATATTCCACTGAAGCCAAATCAATTTGCTGTCTGCCACTTAGGTAGGAGGCTAGCAGAGAGGGATTTGTCTAATCTGATAAACTCTTTGTGGGTCAGAGCAGAGGAGGGCAGTGAAGAAATCCTTTGTTAGACAAGCTGTACTGCTCGAGTTTGGCTAGTGCTGTTTTGATCTCTCTGTAAGCCCACTACGGGATGAACTGAATTCCTTTACACACAGCAAACAGAATGCACTTTATCACTGTTTAGTATTTAGATGCTGATATTGGCAGTCGGTGTCCTAAAGGTAATAGAGTGAGCATTAGTAGTGACTTTTTTGTTCTGTTTAAACAAACTGTTTGCTACTTTTTCTTGATGGGTACAGTGAGCTCCATAAAATACAGAGAAACACCTTACTTTCTACTGCTGGACATCATACAGACAAAATATGAATTCAATAATTGGTAAAGATTACATATCCAAGGAATGTGTATTAAATGCTGGCATTTTTATTAATGCAGACCAAATAACAGGTCTTTTTCATGATTTTGTTAGATTATCTAAAATATCTATATTCTTATGTTTTTGCAGATGCATACAACTGACTGACACATGCATAACAGACAGTGCTTTGTTTTCTTCCCAGGGAAGGTCCTGTTTCGCAGAAGTCATATAAGAGATGTAGCTGTCAAAAGACTGAAGCACTTAGATAACTACTGCAAAGTAAGACAATGGTTATATTATTATGTATTGTCTCATGCAATTGTCTCACAACACTGGACATAATCTCTCTTTATGTACTATATGTGTAGTTGGTCTTCTAGGACAGTACATGTTGATCAGTTATTGTTGGTTCTTGAGGAGCATTTTATCTATGCGAGTGCTGTTCTCCCTGTGCATATTTGCCACAACACTTTCAAGGCAGGCCTCAGCATTTATCTCCCCCACCAGCCTCGACAGGAAAGCAACTGCTCTATCTGCACTGGTCATTTCCTGTCACCAATGTAAATAGGCAGCATATAAAGGAAACGAGGGAAATGGGAGCACAGGGGGTAAAACAGAATCCAGAAAGAAATGAATCAGCAGACTTACACCACAGTGTGCAGATGGCTACCTGACCCCCTTATATTCATTATGTCAGAGAAGGGAATATGGGGCAGGTGCGTTGCCAAGTGTGGCAGCAGTTTTCATTTAGAAGAACTAAACTAGATTTGCTGTGAGGGCAGGAAGCTTAAAGAAAACCCTGCCTCACTCTCAATATTGTTTTTATATGGATTCATTTTTGATTCAGGTGCAATGGGCTGAAGCATCTCATTTTGAATATATATCTCTATGTAGCTGAGACATATTGTTATGCTTTATCACCCTTGTGTGTTTTCCTTTGTTTTGACCCTCACCCTGGGCTTAGAACCTTCTTCCTTCCCCTCCACACCCTTCACATCTCCGCCTGGTCTTTTCATTTGACTGACTGCACAGTGACAAAGTGTAATCAACTTGTTACTCATAGCCTTTCAAACCATACAGCACTTTTGAAAACATGTGTGGCCTTCTAAATATTTTGTGCCTTTGTTGCAAACAGTAGCCTTCTCCCTCCTTTCTTTCCCTCAGGCTCTGATGAAGCTTCCCTCCCACCTTTCCCAAAGTGAGGAGGTTCTTAAGTTCTTTGAGACCAAGGCAGAGGACCTCAACCCTCCTACAGAGTGAGTAGCTATTGCTTTATACTTTAGAAATCATGAGCTATCATTGACCATTAGCATCATCTGTTACATCAACCGTCAGATTCCAAACATTGTCCTCTGGTGAGTTGTAAGCACAGGAGCAGACTGAGTGAGTTTGTGTAGGTTCAGCAGCTGTGGTTCATGCCTTTCACCATCTTGATCCAGAGGCTTTGCTGTGTCTCAGACATGATTGATTGATGTTGGGTTAAGAGGTACTGCGTTTTATTAATAATGATTTCTGGGAGGTGACACCTGATCCCAGAACAAATGCATAAGGATCAGTGGTGTCATAAGAGTACGGCTGAGTTCAAGTCTGAGGGCAGATGAGGCTCTCAGCCTAGTCATTTGTCATACTCGGATCAAAGTCAGAGTGGGAGCAATTACAGACTCGCTCTTTTGAATCAGTGCAAGTTTACTTTTGTTTGATGTATTCTTTCCTTTTGATTTATGTTCAGTTTAGACTATGTGGTACACTACTACTTTTTTTTTTTTTTTTTTTTACAATTTAAACTCATCAAACCCTGAATGTTGTTGGTACACTGTCCCAACACACTCTAGGAGAAAAAAAAAAAGGTAGAGTAACCTCTTGAGTGGTCTTTCCACTACCACCTGGCCCACCACCTCTAACATGTTAATCCCACTTCAAAGAGAGGTCCTCCTACAGTTTCTGAGACAGACCAGTGCAGATTAAATTGCGATACAGGGGTCTAAAAGCCATACCACTAAAATGCTTAGTTCTCTGCAGCAGCATCTGGACTATTTCAGGATGACTGTTAGAGTTCTCAATATCACACAAAAGGATATCTTGTGTTGTGAGGTAGACGAAGAAAACATTTATTTTGAAACATTTGATAATCTGAAAATCTCTTTGATCATATTTTATACAAAATCATTGGACAAAATCATGATACAATCTGTGACATTTTCTTCGATGGGAAACATGAATTAAGACTCATTTTACTGTTGCCCCTGCCAGTAGTCACTACTAGCAACAGAAAAACACTGTTGTCTGAGCTCTCGTCTACTTCTGCCATCTAACGGTCAAAAGATGTTCCTGCGCAGATTAAAAATAAAATGCAAAAATAAATGGATGTGATGTTGCTCCATCACAAGAGGGAGCCATATAGTCAATTTGAAATATATAAGCTGTTTCTTTCCCCTTTTGGTGTATGAAAGAAGTTTCACATCACACTGATATGATTATAAACAGCTGATTTGTCTGTCATATTAATGGTGAAGGCTGATAAACACAAAACGCACAAAGGAAGTCATTTGCAAAAAATACGTAGCATAATAAGAATACTGTTCATAAAACCACATATTTTATCTACACAATGTTGAATGTTCTCTTGAGGGTAGTGAGATGAGATGGAATAACGTCTCGTCTTGTAACATCTGCTGAAACATTGGTATCAAAAGAGCATAACAAAATATTTCTCTGTCACCTTATTGTATGAAGTCAACTGAAATTGCTTGAATATGTCCTCAAATAATTTGACCATTGCTACAGTGAGTGATGCTAACTTTGATTCCCTGACATGCATTCGCAAAGTAATGTGCAGCTGATTCAGATAATACTCGCCTGTCCACTTTGAAAGTTGTTTCAGAGGTCTAGAGGCCAAACACAACAAAAAGAAACTTATGGAGAAAGTTGGAGACAAATTAAGAAAAATAGACATTGTAATACATTTGTGATAATAGCAATATGTTTTTCATATACTTCCATCCTGGGGTTCCACTTCCAGTTACAGTTTGATAGAGTACATGTAGAGAATATTAATTTTGATTTCCTTTATGATAATGGATGCCACCAGCTAGATCTGAAATTAAACTGCAAAGCTTTAGTCATCTATCATTTTTTTCATAACTGAAGTGTTTGTTTGGAAATTATAGTGATTTAAAACTGGGTATATGCATTGTTTGCAACAAGGTAAGGTGATTTTGCCTATAATTTTGACATTAGTTTGCTTTAAGGTGTATTGTTGAAGTAATATAAGGCAGCAATGCCAACCGATGAGTTTGCTTTTTGACTAAAAATATATTTTATTGCTGTGTCTGCAATGTGACTTTGTATTATAACTTTAGCAAGTGGTAATAAGTAATTTACACCTTATTAACACCCATGGGGAAGTTTGTCCTCTGCACTTGAAACTACTGAAACTATTTAAGAACATTGTGCAGCCGCAGCACAGCGCCCAGGGACCATCTCCGGTTATAGGCCAGTTTTTTTTTTGACAAAGGCATGAATCAATATGAATAATTCCAATAAACATTATGCATATATGCACCATCTCCAACATTTTACTTCTCACACAGCCAAATCTCAAGTTAAACCATACCAGCAAATTTTTACTTATACATCTGTTCAAATCTTTTATTGACGTATTGATGGACCTCTTTCTATGTATTTCAGAATATCTGTGTTTATTTATTTAATCCCCTTATTATTCTGAAGGTTGCTTGGTGGAGCTGCACTGCAGTCTAACTCCAGATCTACATCTGGACTCATGAGTCTCAGCATATGGGGTCCAGTGGTGATTATACAAACTCAACATGCAAAAAATTAAAGATGAAGACCTCATCCCATAGAGGAATATTTACCACTATTAAACTGACTGAACTTGAAATATCAGTACCTCCCTCCTAGACTGCACTTCCTGTGTGTACGTTCAGTCAGCTGAAGGACATTGCTTAATTATGTTTTGGCTTGATTTCATGTTGCATTGATGAATACCTGCATTGACATTAGCTCTTGTACCAAGCAGCATCTTCTTGCCCTTCATAGCTTTTCATTACAGATGAAAAGGAGATAAGTGTTCTGAGGTAGATTGTCAGTACTTTTATACTGTATGTCTCACATTAGTGAATTCCTTGTTAACTGCAGCCCACCATGTAGACTTGATCCATAGACTCAGTGGTGTAAGTTAAATTCTAATTGTACTAAATTATAGGAAAGGGAAACAATTGCAATGTGATGTCAAGGATCCTGTGAGCAACTCCAGCATTCAAAGTATCCAAAGTTTAGAGTACATGATTCTCATTCTAATCCTAGCATACTCTAGCACATCATGACGGCAAAGGCTGTGCAGCTGAAGATTAAAAAAAATATATATATATAACCAGTATGCAGTGAATAACCTCCTTGATGTCTAACTTTAATGATCTAAACGCCATCTTTTTTACTCCAAAGTAGTAAAGGACTGAGGTGTTCCACTGACATATTCACATGATGGAAGGGCTGAGATCATGTAAGTCAGAATTAAATCTCTTCACTTCAGTACATCGGGTATTCAAAGCAGTAGTTCACTAAAGAGCGTCTGTAAAGATCTGTGGAAAGGTGGCTGTTACAAGATAACATGGACATCAATGAAGAGAAAAAGTCTTGCTTCTTTTGCTCGTCTGTATCCCCGATTGATTTATATTCCTCCAGATGTGCATACATGGCGGTTTAGCTACTGAAGACTCCATACATATGCATGTGACACATACATGTTTTTGTCATGAATACATTGCACTCAATTAGATTACAGTAATATACTGTATATATAATTACAATCACTACATGCCCAACCCCAATACTAACCCTAAACCAAAAACATAGCTGCTTTGTGAACGGATTTTTGCTCCCACAGTGTGATTAATAAAAGCATACATATATATATATATATATTATATATTATGTTAAGTATGACTATAGTTGTTGTAAGTGATTTTCTTTGTTTTTTGTTTTAATATAATTTCTTTTACAGCCTTAAGTTTAATTTTATATCAGTGGTTGATATGTGATCAAACTAACATTCTTCTCCTCTCACATCACTGTAATATCATGACCAAGCTTTGCTGGAGATGTGTGCCAGTAGGCATGAGTTTACTGTGTGTGTGTGTGTGCGTGCGTGCGTGCGTGTGCATATGTGTGTGTGTGCGCGCTTTTGTGCATAAGCAGTTTCATTACCTTTCTTAAGGATACCCACGCTAGAGCTCCTACTGCAGATCTCTGCTCTATCTTAATAATTTCCTGCTCCATGATGTCGACCTATTGATCCTCGAGCTGGAGGTTACTCTTGCAGAGGTTAATCTTAGGACAGCCTCTGGCAGGAGTGTCTGTATAATGTCAACATGGAGCAAGGCAAACACTTCTGTCCTCTGGCTAAGCTGAGAAATGTGATCAAATGACTAATATCTCACACATTCCATTTCTAATAGGCCCACCTACAAAGAATGAGCTACAGTTGTGCACAGACAGATGGTTATTCTCAACTCAAGTTTAGGATGAACTCTCATGGGCTTGGTTAATCAGCCATTGCAGTGTTACACTATATGTGCCTCTCATGGCATGGGTGTGTAGATGGTGAAATCAAAGCTGTATGAACTGTAAAGACTATCTCACAACTTCTGTCACTCCATTGTTAAGTTAAGGTTAAGCTTTACCTCTAAAACAAAGAGCAAAGTCTTAAACATTTAATAATGTTTGGACATACTTTCTTTTTCCTTACCTTCCTCACATCTTTTAGATTTTACTGGTGATAGGATGGAAGTGCACAGAGCTAGAGTTATGTGCACAATCTCCTCCTGGGAAGAATATTATTCCAGCTCTGTGCTAAGGGTCACAAGCAAGCAAGGCAGGTCAAGCATCTACTTTATCGCCATAATTTTTCCCCAACCCTTTATAGTGTTTTGCTCAGTTTCATCTTCACCCTTGCTGATTTTGGCAAAATAAACATCAGTGCATCATATTCAGTAATATTTCAAAAATGTTTAACATGTGTTACAATTAATCTGTCTCACATGTTATGTTGAAGTGAACAGTATCTGAAACATAACTGTAAACATACAATAATTTATCCCTACATTTATGCTAAATTACCTAAAGAAATGCATCCAACATCTAGGGTATCTTCTGCTTGGTCTGCACTTATGTCTTATGTTTTAATAAACTATAACGTTATTTATGTTGGTTCAGCATATGCGTTTAACAATATTTTGTTTCTGCCTGTCATATAATATAGAAAGTCGTCACATTTATATAACAGTGGGTTTACAGTTGTTTTTCCACAGCATGACCACTGCTTGAAGATCCAATATAAAAATAGTGTATTCACAGTTGACGTTTGTGTCAAAATTAAGTAAGTGCATATTTTGTGTTTTTGATGAAGTTGAACTGAGCTGTACGCTGTTACTTAGGTGATTGGAAAAGTTTCATAACTGATCTGTCTCTCTTATTTGTTCATGCATCTGGAAACAGACAATCGTCTTGCCAAAAATGACTTTATCTAAAGGAACACAGGAATAGTTATTGGTAAAACAATGTTTTTCTATTTGTTAAGCAAGAAGTTGCTTAGCTGTATAGGGTAATTGTTTCACGATGCTTGACCTAAGTTTTATAGTTTCAAATCATAATGTTATTGTGTTAATGTCTGATGAAATCCACAGAAAACACGCCATTTTACATCAAATTATTGACCCTTTTTAAAAGGCAAAAGTCTCAATGTGAAACAGCTTTTTTGGGTCTCAGTGTAAAAATATCTACCAATTGCAGACACAGTTAAAATTGTAATTTTATTGACAAAACATATATATCCTGGCAAATGATGGACAAGGTTTATCCAAACATGCACTCATATCCATAACTAGCCATGGCTCCAGTCCTGCTGCTGGCCTCTCCTGAGAGCCAGGTGTCTGTTCACATCTGCGTCAAACCTCGGCTTCTCCTCAGTGCTCTCTCCTCTCTGCAGCTCAGTTAACTAAACGAGGACATGCAGTCAGCTCATACTTCCTAAAGCTACAAACTATATACAGACGCAATGTATACAGATGCTGATTCAAATATTTAGTCTGTATTGAAATGTTTATCTGTATTGAAATGTTTATTCATTTCTATTGTATATTAAATTTGATAACATTATTACTCGATGTGAAGTATCATTATTTATGTACCTGCATTACAGTTAATGAAGCAGGAGCCATCAAATTGAACTGTCATCACTTTAATGAATGAATTTGAATGCGTTTCTCCCGTGCTTATCATACAAATCCATACCAAAATGTGTTTGTGTTTTCCCTTTAACAGTTACAATATGCAAATACCATTAATACAAAATAATAATCATTTTATACTAGGAAGGAATAAACCAATATTTTCCCTTATTATGTATGAACATCAGTGTTGTGTGTACAGACATGTACAGTAAATGTGCACACAGTGAATGGCAAATTGCAGCTTTGTGAGTGTCAAAGCACAGAGCGGGTTCATTGACACTAATACTCACCAATTCAGTATTCAGTACTTTGGAACAGAAAAAAGGCTTTCACATTTAAACAAGAATGGGATTTACCAAAGGATATGATACTGATACTAAATATATGCTGTTCTGTTACTTACATCTGTACTTGTGAGGCTGTGTCACCAGCATCATATACACCATTCCTATTTCATTTTAACAGATATACATACACATATGGCAGTAAATGGACTCAACAGATTTGATGACTTGCTTTGTTACTGTCCTTGACACAATTACTATGGTCCTCCACACGCCCGTACTCCACCCTGCCTCCCTCCCCTTGCCAGTGGGTCAAGTTCTGCATGCATTCTCCACAAGGGTTTGGCTGGTTCTTGTGTGCCAACTACATTTGGATGGTCCCAGGCAGAGATTCAGCTGTACAGGACTGATCAAGCTGTATTAATGCTCTGACCTCTCCTGCACCCACACACAGACATACTCATACTGACTATGACTCTCTGGTGTTGCTTCTTTTTCAGAGACTGTGGTGGCTCCGGCAAACGCAAATCAGGTAAGAATCTAATTATTCTATATTCTATCTATCTTATTGTGTCTTTGCTGTATAGAATGCTGCGAGAATGAGTCCTAAAAGCCAGAAATGAGTTAGCATTTGTGCACTTTGGTTTCTTCGTCTTAAAATACGTAAATACCCCACTGTACTGAAGCTTTTATGTGTCTTAAAAAAGGTAGTTGCTAACAAGTGGCTAGCCGAGGTTACAGTGGTTGTCTAAGACGTTAAACATCATGGAAACATAGAAACTCATCTTCTCACTAGTTCGCCTTTACAGCCTCCACGTGTGTTTATACTTGCGTTCTTACAAACTATTCTAGCTCAAACTCACTCATGACCACTAGCTAGATCTGGTCACGCTAAGAGGAAAGGCTTTTGTACACAGTAAGTACATAAAATCAGATTACAAGTTGGAAGATAAGTGGCGGTAATGTTGGAGTCATGGGACCATGGTGTAGTTTGTTTATAGCCTAATGTTAACTTTTCACTTCCAGCTTATTTTTTGCAATAATTCAAAATCCAATAGAAAAAAATCCCTTTTTTTTTTTTTCTTTTTTTTTTTTGTCAAGGGAACCAGGGCGATCCTAACTTGGGTTGGCCTACAACAATACATCCTCCCTGCAGCACTCTATTCGGCACTTAAATAAAATTATGATGGCTGTTCAAATGACATCAGTTTTCAACAGTTTTCACATGACACGCCACATCATGACAACATCTTGGTTCTGTTCTTCAAACACACATCTCGACCCAAGACATCTGTATTATGATGAAATAGTTAAAAACAATGTTAGGTGGGAGGGACCACCTGTCTGTGCCTGTATGCTCTATATTTGCTCTGCAAAGGTTGGCTGTTGGAGTGATGTTTGTGTGTGTGTGTGTTTAATTTATTTGTATGTGTGTGAGTGCAAGAAAAAACTGAAAGACTGTGTGACTCAGCTGAGCATGGGGATACGGACGTAGGAGGCAGCAGGAAAAGTATGAGAGGGGTTTAGTGAACAGCTGTGCAAGTGTTGCGTATTTGTGTCTGTGTGCGTATACTTGCATGCATGCAGTCTTAGAATACCCACATGCATTACTAAATTACAAGTTAGTCTTGCAATCAGAGGCAATGTTGCTGTGGCCATTCCACAGTTACGTATGGCATAACTTGGCAATGGAAGTCTGACTAAATGACCCTTTAAGTTAATTTTCTGTGGACGACCCATTTTGAGGAAAGACAGTACCAGCGTTGCCACCAAACGAAATAAGACCCCAACTTAATTTTATTATGTGTTCCATGGTATTTAAGGCTTTATGTAACAGGGAATTCCAACTACATACCGAAATGGAAAAAAATGTCTTATTTCAGCTGTGAGTGTGTGTGTGTCAAGTAGCCTACATTCAGCCTGTGCAAAGTATTAGATTGGTTTCTATTCATGTTCATATCAGCTGTCTGAAAGATTCCTATACCTCGTCATTCGCATGCACAATTTCAGCTGTGTTAGTTTTAATGTTTTACATATTAATGCTTACAATAAATGATTCAATTGGATCAAATCTACCAATGAAAACAATAAAAACATGCTTAATGCCTGGTGCTCATGATGATATTATTTAACACAGTCAACATGGAGCACATACTGTATCAGCCTTCCATACTTGATCTTGAAACATTCACTGTAGCCCCCATGGTGTGCATTAGTGGTTAATACAGATAAAAGATTGATCTTTCTCTTTTAAAGGAGGACAGTAGATAAAGTGAACTGAGTCTGCGGTAAATTTGTGCTGTAGCTGCATCTGATGGTTTCCATAATTACATGGTGCTGGTCTCCCACAAGAGTTTACTGAGACCCTGTTCTAAACAGGAGAATGCTGCCCTTCACCACAAAACTGCAAGCGGTTAGAGGTTCGACAAGGAACTCTGTTACCTGGCAAGCAGAAGAAAATCATCATCTGAACAGCTGAGACTGACGCTGTTGGTCTCATCATAATCTCTGTCTTCATGACAATGTTGTTATCATTATTATCACTATCATGGCTAGGTAGTACTCAGCAATATTAAAAATATACAAATAAGCAGTATTGACATTAGTGCAGAATAAAGAATAAGGTGCAATAAAGCATAAGGTGCTAACAGTTTTTAAAGACATATAATAGTGACTGTAGTTATTACCAGATTTTAGCTGCTGTTGTACAATGTGATGGCATGTGGCAGGAAAGATTTCCTGTATCTGAACCAGTGAAAAGAATTTCATCACTCTTGTGTTTTCAGTAGAATTCATATCTCAATTATTATTATCTTCCGACTGTGACCGCCACTTAAAGAACACTATGAGGCTAAAGCATTAATAACATCACAGCCAAACCACTATCTACATACAGTAAATGCTATCTTCTGTCTGACATATACTGTAGTGGAGTTGTCCAAAACCAAACCCTAAATGGGTAAAAAAAAACGACGTTTTATGGTCAACCACTGCTTACTAGTTTTTCTAAATAAATACACTTTTTAAAATGTTCTGGATCAAGAGCATCTGATCATCTTCTCTGTATTTAATGTGAAATTGAGAAAGTGAGATGTGTAGAAAACGGTTAGAAATTGAGTAGGAGAGAGAATGAAATGGAGCGCTCGGGGGTGTAGTGCATGTGAAAAGCAGATGGAGAGGAGAGGAGGTTTACGTGGCAAGTGGAAACCATTTCACTGTTGCGCACACTGACTGAGGGAGTGTGTTTATGTGTGCAGACTTGCCGTCTTTATTTGAGCTGCAGGTCTCTGGGGGCCTATGGGGTGTGTGTGCATAAGGTTGTGTCTTTGTGGGTGTTTACATACTGTATGTGGGTGTGCATGCATGGCAGGAAAGGGTTAACTGAGTTAGTGGTGGGTGGGTCAAGAGGTCTGTGTTTGTGTTTGCAGATGGATAAGATTTTAAACTGCTATAGGAAATCATTAAGGCAAATGAGTGCTCTGAAATCACTTTAATAACCGTACTGTGTTTCAGTAGCTTATTTCTCAATGAACAGATTGTATAACTGCACAATGATGAGTCTCATAGTAGCAGAAAGATTAATGTTTTGAGTTAAATGAGGTTTATATCAAATGTGGCTTTTTGCTGTATTTAGTAGATCCTGCTAAAGTCGGTAATATTGCTATTCACATTAACATAACTCTAAAGTTACCATACAGTCAAAGCAGAGCTTCGACACTGGCAGTGTAGAAACTCTGCCCCCCAACATCATGGAGCAGAACCAATACAGGCTGCTCTGTTTCTGATAAGTGACCATTTGTCACAGTTGAGCCCATCCTGGAAACACTCCCACCCAAGAGGCAGCACTTAAACGTCTTGCTCAAAACACCATGTTCAAGCCAGAAACAAGAGTTCTATAATGAATGTGATCAGAAATTAAATGAATTAATACATTTTGTCAATTGTATACAGGATGTCAGTAAAGTCATAGGGATAAGTTATGATCTTCTTTTCGCTACATGCTAGTTGTCAAGTGTTAAAGGCATCACAGTTTCTACATGAACAACTGATGAAGTAAAAGACTGGTTTTGATTTAGTTAAAGAGGAATGACTTAAAAACAAAAAAACCTGTCTATCATGAGTCCAACAATGTTATATGAGTGCTAATTTTGTAGAGTACTCTTTTACCAGTTTAACTCTAATTCCAAACCCTCTGCAGTACCCAGTGCAATGGGAACTGCTGCAGTTATAGGTACCCAATGTTGGATGTTTCACCAATATTAGCATTAGCATTATCACAGTTAACCATAGACTGTAAATGCACCATGCTAACAAATCTAGCAGCTAGCACTGGAGTTAGCGTCACCCTCTCGTTTGAATATGGTCACTTCTGGCACCAGAAATCCAAGATGGTGACAGTCAGAATGGAAACTTGAGGCTTCAGAACAGTATTCCACAAACCAATGGGTGACATCACAGTGTTTATGTCCATAGTTTATATACAGTCTATGGTTTTTATGAGGCGTATGCACACACACACAAAGACGCATATCCAGGTGCACGATTCACAGTCCTGTGATGGTATCATGTGTTCTACTGATAAACACTTGGTGGTGGTAATTTAACAAGAAATGTAGTAATGCACCAACAAATGCAAGAAAGAAGATTGTTAGCAAGCAGACATGGAGGTAAACAATGTAGGTTTCAAATTCTTCCAAATCTTTGCTCTGCATATGTTTTATGAGGAAAGAAATACACAATTCATCTTAGTGAGAAACAGTGAATGTAAACAATTGTTCCTTACAAAAAAAAAAAAACTCCATAGGGTGCTTTTATATATCTTAATCTACTTTTGTGATACTTTCACATACTTGTGTAACATTGATGATGCTAAAATACTGAGAGGAAGATAGTGAAGATATTTAACAACATTAACAAATTTGTGAAGGCTGCCTTACTATAATATGATTCTGGGGAAGGTTTCTGTACTACTTGTTGTATTATCTACCCCTTCACCCTACGGCCATATAGTGATTCAATGGCATGAGTACATCTGTACTACATTGAAGAGCAGTGCAGTGTCCCTTTCTAACCCAACTGCACATCTGCCACTGATGAGCCAAACAAAAGCATTGCACTTTGCCAAATATTACTCCTCTCAACCTGATTCTGCTCTCATAAAGTTACCCTGGGGTTTAAATTATGGCACTATATGAAATAAAGGCTAACGCAAACTATGCTATCAACTAAAAAGTTTGATCCCAAAAAATCTCTCACAAAAAATAAATAAAAATCCTCAGCTCTGTGGTTTCCTCTTGGTGATGAATTATTGCAAAGTTTCAAACTGTCATCATCCTTGGATGGAGCTGATGATTGGTGAGTGGGGGTGGGGTGGAAGGTTGGATGGAGTTAGGACGTCTGGGAGTGCAAGGGTGGGAGCAGGAAGCACATGTATAAATCTGAGTGAGGAGCGAGATAAACACAGTGAGTGGCTAATAGGGCTATCTGATGGAAGCCAAGAAAAAATACTTTCCTTTTCAAAGCCCATAAATACTTATGGTCTGCCCTGTGCATACACGTATAATATACATGTATGAACACAGCTTCACATGCAAGCTCACACAGTGTATAACACTTGTCTGTGTGAAATAACCTTTTTTTAGAGTGACTTAGAGTGATTTAAGTAACTTTACCAGGTTAATGCATTTCATTAAAACGTTGATATATATACACAGACATGTATGCAGCTCATTTTATACTCTTTGGACAGAGTTCATCTGAAATTAGACCTATCCTGTCCAAGATTGTTTCACTTCATTTTTTTCACACATGTTCTCTATCTTCCTGCTGTTGCAAAACATTTAATTTCCTGAACAATGCTGAAATATTAGCTTTTGTTTTTCAGGCCTATTGACCTACTGTCTTAACTCACTCACCTCACAGCTCAGATTTACTGTTCAACACCGGCAGAAGTTAATTGCAGGTTTTAGAAACCTCCATTTACATCATTTGACATAAATTATGGTTTTATGAGATCACGGCCTGTTGTGTTTTATGTCCACCTGTCTTGAAAATACATTGCGACGTGTGAGTTTCCTTTTTTTTGGTAGGACAGTGTCGAAGATAGCATGTGTGAAATTGGGTTTACTGACAGGTATTACTTTATTGCACAGCCAAATTCAGCATTCAGTAAGCAAATAAATCCACAGCATTGCAGCTTGTTGTGTTTCTTATATAGGTAGGTAGTTGAAGGAAGGAGGGAAAATTAATGGTCATGAAAAAGTAGCCAATTTATAATACTCTCTGATAATGTACTGCACACTAATAAATCTGTAGATCCAGACAAGCCAGGACCAAAGTATAGGAACTTGATTTATACACACTGAGATCCCCATTCTTTTGTCCATACCTTTATTATCTCTGCAGCCTATGCTATTAGTCATCAGTGTTAATGGATCAGTGAGTTAAACAAACCACTCAATCATACATTACCAAGAATAGTATCAAAAGAAATTACTGTTTGCCCTAACTAAAGTAATCGCTGATATAAAACTTTGAAGAACAAGAAGGTTATACCCACAATTTAAATAATATGTTCTTTCCAATATTTCTGCACCCAACTGATCAAACAGCCTTATAAACCACAGCCTGATCACAGTAATCCAGTGTCAGACTCTGGCAGTTTTAGAGTATGAGATGCTAACGGTTCTGACTTCATCTTCATATGTTATTGGCTGCTTGACATTTGAAAGATGGTTCCTGTATTAAATGCAAAATATTATCCAGATTTATAGAAATATTCATCTCTAGTCTGGAGAACTGTCAGGTCAGCAGAAATGGCATCTTAATCTTAACTGTCTCAATCCATTCTTATTTAAGCCTCAAACCTTCCATCTATTGGATTGAATTGCTGTTCTCAAACTGATTTCCTTTCCAGAAACCGTTCTTTGAAAAAAAAACAAAAAAAAAACTTCGGCTTTTCTCTTCACCTTGTGACATTATTTTTTCTGGAAATAGTTGTTGATTATGTGAGTCAAGCTATGGTGGCTGATGACAGTACTGAGAGCTGTGACCATAAATAGAGATTATGATCACTACTATATTTGTATTTGTATTTCTCTTTTTTTATTCAAACAAACCATACAAGTATGTTGTCATGTTGTATAAACTGGCTGGCAGAAATATCCAGTATATGAGCAGCAGCATTATTAGAATAAACAGATTAAATCTCTTGTGTGTGTGCATACCATAACCTCTTTCTGTTAGGAGCATTGAACTCGGTGGTCAGCAGGAGCCCTTGTTAATGTGTGAACTGAATGTCAGCTGGGGTTGTGTCTGGATTCCAGCTGACGCTTGTTAGATGTGCTTTAGTTCATTTAGTTATGCTTGTTTTAAGGATTCATGAAGGATTTCGTGATTAAAGTTTCAGCCGGGCTCATGCACGGGGAAAAATGTTGTGGATCTTTGTGATGTATCTGAGACTATGTGTTCTTTATTTGAAGTATCTTCACAAATAAAAACATCTGTTTCTGTCTTAAGAAGACATTCCTGCACTTAGAGTGAAACATATTCTGGTTAAGTAATGGATGTGATCAAGTTATGAAGATAAGCACAAACTGTAAAAGAACTAAGTCACTGCTGGTGCTTATATGGTTAACCCAGTGAAGTAGAGAAAGGAAGCTTTCCATTGGCTAGGCTGCACGCTGTAGTCAGAGCTCTAGTGTTTCATGGAGACAGAGGGCCATCCCTCTGAGCACAGCTCCAGCCCCTTCATCTGGTTCTATTTAAGGCCTCTTGTGCCGACTCTTATGATTGGCGTACACCACCCCCTACTCTTCCTCCAGCTCCAGCCCCAACTGAAGAGAAGGAGGCTTTTTAGCAGATGGTTTATTTTCCAAGGGAAACCATTTCTTTCTCCCACTCTACTGTCCTGTCCTCAACTGGCTTTAGCTCACTTTTCTCTCACTACTACAGCTTAATCTGCTTTCTGGTCGTGGCTCCTATTCCCACTGTGTTAATGTTTCTACCATCATCTACTAATCTGTTTTCAACTTTGTTGGACAATGAGGATGGAGCCCTTTCTGTAACACAGAATGGATTTTCTGCAGTTGACCGCCTGATCCGTTACTTTTTGAAAGGAGGTTCTTTTTCTAGACTTTAAGCATCTCCATTGCCCTTGATGTTGGGCTGGAGGGGGATGCATCTCTATGGCTAGACTCCCAGGAAGATGCACTGAGCCCTGTGAATATTGCGATTGGCTGAGCTCTACTGACAAATTGGCCTATGGCACAACGAGTGCCCAGCAGTCGTTCTCGGGGACCTATGGCTGGCAGCTGGCTGACAGCATGTTTTTTCCCATCAACCCCAGGTCTGGATGCTTCGGATCCTATGCTCCTGGAACAGTACGTGGTGGTGGCCAGTTACGAGAAACAAGAGCCTGCAGAAATCAGCCTGCAAGCGGGTGAGGTGGTGGAAGTCATTGAAAAGAGCGAGAGTGGTGAGTAATCAAAACAAATGCACGATAAAAACATGTTGATCAGCTATGCACAGCAAATGATACAGGCAACACACATTGTTTTATGTTGTCTGCCAAACACAGAATACTGGAACAAACAGACACTCTCATGATCCAGTCTTTCTCTCTGCCTTGGCAGTTATCCTATCTCAACCCTCTCACCTCCTTTGTCCACAGCTTGCTAGCTGTTACTTAGCCCCATCTGGAGGCTTGATTTGGCCTGCAGTCAGCCCTGTTTTTTCCCACTGTTGGTTTAGGCTGGACGCCAGAATGTTGCCTCTAGCAAGAGGAATGTCTTCCAGACTCGTATTAATTATTCCACCTCACTTTAATGGAAAGCCAGCAAGAAATGCCGGATTTACAAATGCCAGCTGCAGAGAGTCCTTAGTCAGCTGTTAAACCTCTGGAAAAAGCAGGCAGACAGGGCCAAGATCATGTTTTAGGGTATATGTCATTCAGTTTGACAATATTGAATGTTTAATGAGTCAGTAGCATGCTGATGTAAAGCACATCTTCATGATATTCTAGAAATGGAAGCTACCAGGAACTTAACACACACAAAAAGACAAATGTATATGCATTAAATTAAATGCAATATATCTGTTTGAAATGCAGTGAAAATGAAAGCTGGTTAAGTAGTTTCTGTATGTGTTAAGACAGCAGAACAGCATAAAAGCTAGTTAGTTAGTATATGTATGCATATGATATTTGATATTAATTTAATGAGCATAAAATATATATTGAATAAATATACCAAAACTGTCAATTGTACTGACCCATGTCTATACAGCTTAAAAGCACCTGCACGAATCACTTTTGTTTGAAAGATAATTTGTCATATGAGGCACACGAGTGACTGTAGAGGTATGGACCCAGTAACTTTAATGGTGTGCTGAGACAGTAAAATGGTAATGGGACTCATGTGTTCTTCAGAGGGAAGACGGGAAAATAGAGATGGAGGAGGAAACAGTGTCTAGTTAGAACTTGGGTTTCATGATGGGTGTGAGTGAAACGACATGCCACACTGGCCTTAAGGAAGAGGGTCTATATAACAGGATCACTTTGAAGTGTCACATGTCTTGCCTTTGGGTTCATGTATTTGTTTTCACTCACTGCTCCAGTAGGAATTCAACCCAATGGGGAGCCACAGTGAGGCGGATATTCCAACACCTTGAAGTCCTTTTATCGGGGGTCTTATATAAGAGCTCTCCTCCGGCACATGTATGGACTTAAATTGCATGGTCCTGTGCTTTTAAATAGAGGCCCCTTCACTTTTGTACTTCAGCTGATCAAGGTGCAAAGTTATGGCGACTAAGCTGCGCAAAATTTGAAACTCATGAACGTCAATGGCCTCATTATGATGATGGTTTCTAGGCTTCAGTGTTATTACTGTATCTTAGTTTCCATATTTTTCTTCCTTAATTTCAAGCAATATGTTGCTGCCACCCGCAGTTCAGATCATTCATTCATCTCTGGTTTGGTTGCATTTGTCTTGCTTTTAAAGCAAAACATTAGACTCCTTCTTAAAACACATCGTAAGGCCATTTGACAGTTTTATTATACACTAACGGACACTTTCACAGAGATCTGAAGTAAATACAACCCCCCTTACATCTTGCTGTGGAGATTGCTTCCAGCAGCACAGCTAGCATTTAACTGAAATCTCAACACCTCCTGCAATGGAAGTAGGCTAAAGCTGCTCCATTTGGCTGGATGACATCACTCCGTGTCCCTTTGCCAATACTAACAACACCAGGTGTGTGAGAGAATATTTCAGAGCTCATTTGATTTAGCATCCATTCCTTAGCAGGATAAGTAAAAACCCTTTAATGGTTTCTGACAGATTGATCTACGAATTACAGAGCTAAGTAGTGAATATGCTGAGCTAGAGGTACTAAAAGGTGTCTGTTACATTTGGAATGATGAAAGTGTTTTTATGGATCTCTAAGCTATAGTCAGTGACACACACATATGTTCCTTTAATTCCACATATATTTAAACTAGCATGTGGAAAATCTTTGTACGCTGTCATAATGCAATGTCGTTTTGTATTATCTTGTGTAGCTTACATATAGCTTGTATCTTGTATATCTATAAATGCAAAACTACAGATCCGTATGATTTTTGTTATACACTGTAGTCCACCAGCAGTTCTGCAGTCCTGCTGTTAAAGCTACTGTACCATAGACTGTGGCTGTGTTGCCCAGTGCAGTTATCAAGTTTTCCTTACCTTGGATTAGATAATATATGCCTTTGACAGGGCAGTGAATCTAGGTCAGACCTATAAGCGAGCTCAGCTTTCTCCACTTTTCCAGCCTGCTGTCTCAAGCCAAGGCAGTATTTTCCGCTGCACTGGCTTGACGATACAGTTTGTGTCGTGGCCTTTGTTTCAGTTGGTACAGTACAGTTAATAATGATTGTCGTTGTAGTTGGTTGTGTTTGAAATAGGTGCAACATACAGTAAATCAACAAGGAATACCAATGACTGCTTGATGTTATATTGTAGCATTTAGTTTCTCTGGAATAATATTTAAAAAATGCATAAAATTCCTATTAGCAAAGACTCGTGAAATAAATCCTACATCTAAGGAGCAATATGAAAATGTTAGAAAAAATACAACTTAGTATTGTTATTAATTTTGTCCTCACTCATGATTGCAGTTATTTTATTTATCTGTTTTATGAGAATTTACTAGGGGGAGTCACTGGCTTAGGAGGAGAGAGTAGTGCAGGAGAAACTCATGGAGAAAATGGAAAAACCCATTTCCTGCCAAAGTTAGTGGTTCTTAGTGGTTGGTTCATTATAATGGCTTAATGGATCCTCCAGGATGCCTCCTCAGTTTACACTATATTGGAGAGATGTTAACTAAAGCTAAGATAGCAGCCTTGTTAGTCAGTTCAGATGCTGATTGCAGCCAGATTGCCTACATATCAATATGTGCATGTTGTGCCCGGTCCTGTGTAGCAAATTTCTCCCCATGGACCAGTCAAGGTTTAACTTGTCTCCATTCCAAGTCTAGATCAGCCTTTATGAATTACAAATGAACTCCAGGAATGCCTGTCTGTTTTGGAGAGGCCACCTCAGATCTGTTAGCCACTCAGACTCCCCTAAGACCCAGTGGCACCACCCATGTGTAGTATGTATCTCTACTGCTCCACCCAGTTCACTTAAGCAGGGTGGAGTGAGTAAAATCTGATGTAGAGTCACTGATCAAGACACTTATCTTATCTTTAAAATACCATTTTTATCCTTGGAACACTTAATTTCCTTTGCTAAATCTGAACTATAGAAAAGACTCAGAGTCTTTGAATGACCCAGGAATGGAGTCCACTCCAAGATCAAATAATAGAGGTTAGTTAGTTTATTTCTTGGACTTTCAGATTATTTTTACATGTTGTTGTTTTTAACCATGCTAGTGATAAAAGTGTACTATTTGGTTCAACCTTAAATATCTCAACTATCAGATGGATAGCCATTAATTTAACGTTCATGGTCCAGAGAGGATGAAGTCTACTGACTTTGGTTGGACATTTGTGCTTTTTAGTGGAATATGTCAACAACTATCAGATGTATAGCCATATAATTTGGTACAGACATTCATGTTCCCCTTAGGATGAATCCCTTTGGTGATCCTTTAACTTTTACATCTAGTGCCATTGTCAGGTCAAATTTTTGATTTGTACTATACTTTGGTTTATATCTTCAGAAATAATGACTTGCATGCATTACTTGGCTAATTGTAGCTTATTGTAGCCCTTGATCTACAGTTATTGTTTCACCTGGAACATAGACATACCTAGGTAATAGCACACAAAAGCTGTTTTGATTCAACTACAATTACTTTTCAGATTTATTTTCTTCAATTGTTCTTACAAGCGTGACGGGATCTTGTATACTGGCCGTTGTAGTGATTCTGTTTCTGATATGAAGGAGGATTAACGCCAACTTTAGAGTTGAGCCTACTTGTGCTCAAACTGTCAGTTGCTATTTGCAGTTTCAGCAAGAGCATGTTTTCTTGTAGAAAAGAGGAAAAACCTTATAACTCTTGTCAATGAACCACCAAAGACACAATACAGAAAGCTTGCCAAGAGGTGAATGCCTTTTTTTAAGCAGAAAATGCAGGAGCAGATGGAAGACACATTATCCACTCATTGTAATCCCCATCCTCTGCATTCTTTTAGCTCACCATAAGAAAGTACTAATGAACGTCTCAAGAAATTAACCTTATCCTGTCTTTTTAGATATGGAATCTTGGATGGGAGGTGTGCAATTGTACAGTATAGCATTTCAACTTCATTTGCACCATTCTCTTGAATGTTGTCACAAAACGATAGCGACAGACGAGATGAAGAACAGGGGCAAGAACAGTATTCACAAGCATGAATAGCGGCAATAATAGTGTACAGAAATACGTTTGTGGAGCCCAAAAGGTGCCCCTCTGTCACTCAAGAATTGACCATTGAGTTAAACCAGCGTTTTAAGAGGTGGGCTTTCACACACACTCAAGGGTTCCTGTGTCTCCAAATCAGTGGTGCCTAGAGTGCACACAGACTGGGGGCTATAGCTTCGTTCATTCCATGAGGGGATCCTTTCAGAGGCTGGGAGGGAGTGAAGGTTGTTCCTTAGGTCAACATTAGCTCTTGAAAGTCGTTTTGTACTGTTTTTGACTCCCCCCTCAAACCCAAGCCCAGGTAATTGAAACCCAGTGTTTTATGAAAACTGGAAGTGTGTGTATAAGGTTGGATACCTTCCCCTTGTGCTTTGATACTAAATCTACTGTTAATAAATACAGAAGCTGGAAATGAATGGGGGTTTTCTCCTGCTCTACTCAACAGTGGTGTCAGATGTCTGCAAGACTGCTGAGCCACTGCATTCCTCATCATTTCAGGTCATGAAAAAAAAGCCTCCGCTTGCTGCTGAATCTGTGGTTTTCATATTCATGCTAGATGTGTAGAAAATCTTTTGTCAGTTACTCCTAACGCACAAAACAATTTTAATACAGTCTCAAGTCTAAGTCTCAATGATACGTTTGTAGGTGAGTATGGCATTAAGGCATTAAGGCAGTTCATTGCAATGTCACACTGTGTTATGTGCGCTATTGACAGATATAAGATTGATTCATTGTATACAGAGATTCAAGTTTTGTTTTATAAGTCACAGAGTGTCATTAGGAAAAAAAACCCCAAAACAAAAGTTTTGTCTCTTGTTGCAGCTGAGAATCTGTTGTTGATTACAGTAAAAATGAAGCATGGGTCTTAAAGCTGATAGAGTTTCCAGATGGCAGGTACTGTATGAGAGACAAATAGAGTTGCTTGCTCTTGATGTACCGTAGGTCAATCTGCTGTGCTGTATCTTTACTCGAGTAGAATACGGGGTGAATGAGGTTATGAGGACAGTTCCACTAGAAGTCTGGACCAAGCATCTATTCACATGTCTTGCTTTCTCCTTTCAGAAATATCTGCTTCAGTAGCATTTTCCCATCTGGCAAATAGCTGCAAAACGTTTAGCTTGCATAACCCACAATAATCTTTCTTCATTATACAATCAAATGGTTTTTGAAATGTGTTGCTCATTGTTGGTTAAATTTGGATCTGTATGTTTCATAAAAGGAATGGCAGGATGACATCATCATTTTGCATTTTGTAACTACAGAAATGATTTAAGGAGGCCTTTCACTTCATACGACCAGTGCTATGCATCTCACAGCAGGCAATGTTACACATAAACATAGTTACAACCTTCCCTCCAAACATCCAGTTTTTCATGATGTCCTTGTAGAGCAATACAACAGTGTTGTCAAAACAAACTGTTTGATTTCTTCCTTTCCGAGGCAATGACATCTGAGGCCAGTGTCTGTGGTCACGATCCTATGGTGCGATATTGTTATACGAGATCTCCACCAGAGAGTTGTGGGTTTAGCTATTGTCTTATGCAACTGCTGACCCCCAAAACAGTGGGGGTTAAAAGAAATAACCTCTGCTCAAATGGTTTTTGATTCACTCAGGATGTTGACTAAAGAGCTATAATCGTAACATTGAATAATGTTTAGCTAAATATATTGCCAGTCAGCATTTGGCTGTGTTCTTTTTTTCCTTTGTGGTTGAAACTTCACAGCAGTCTCCCAAGATTTGTAACTTTTTCTGACATGGATAGCAAGGCAGAAAAATTGTGGAGAGAGACCGGTTGTGATAGAGACTGATCAAAAACAATTAAGGATGAAACACAAGTACAGATAAAGATACACGCTACACTCTCTGCTGTGGGAGCCAAGACAGTGAGTTGGTGGATCAAAATGAGAGATTTACACAGATACACTGGTGGACTGGTACGAAAACACACATACACACGCACACAGAGATTTCTAGGTACGAAAGTACAAGTATGTTTCATTCATCTTTGTTCCCACAAAACATCTGTTTCTTTTGTAATGACCTCAGTCTAAGATTTGTGGCATAAAGAATGCACAAATAATAACCCTGTGAAAAACTGTGAATGAATGCATGAGATGAAAAACATGAAGCAGGTTTTTCTCATTTAGAAATGTAATTTTTTTTAACATTTCATATATTGCATATAATGCAACCCACCTGATATAAACCAGCAAAGGCCAGGACATTCACACTTGCGTAATGTGTATGTGTCTTTCAAAGTACATTTATTGCTGCTTTTGAGGTTCAGTGAACTCAGCCTAAGCACCTGCCATGTGGGAGGATGGTTGAAAGCATCAATAACAGCCCGTATTTACTCGGCCTTTTAGAGTGACAGCGTGTCGTTGCTGCGTATGTATATTCAGACTTTTAGCCGTGTTGTTGGTGTGAAAATGTCATTTTCAAAGGCAAGTTTGTTTCTTTTTAAGCTTGCCAAGCTTGTTGTATAATCAGCCAGTTTAAATCTATCTATATATCTATCCATCTATAAGCTTATAACGTTGATATTGTGAGTCCTTTGGTTTTGAATGACGTAGACACCATTTTGTTTTGTGTTGTTTGTTTTTGTGCTGTCTCTGAAAGACTGAGCACATTACATGGCTTGTTAGGTCTTCGAACCCTGGCCAGCATGGTGCTCAGAGCCAGACACTGCATAGGCTTTCTCCAAGCTGGACCCACCCTTACTCTATGCAAAATAGCCCCACTGTACAGCTGATGATGTTATTTACTGTGTAGTTTAGCATCAGTTACACAAATACACAAATCAATCTCCACATGAATCACAGAGATTGCGTGTGTAAGTCAAAGGCCTGGACAGATTCTCTCGGTTATTACCTCCACTGAGAAAGTCATGCATTTAGTCTGTCAGCAGGAGATCTTATGCATCCAAATTCCAGCTGTGTTTGGTGGACAGACAGGCACACACTCAGGGTTTGATTAGTCATGTTAGTCATCAAAACATGGGATTGATGACATCACACAATTATTAGTTTTTTATAACCATAACTATAATATGAAACTCTGTGACCTAATTTTTTGCAGATAATAAATTGTTGAGAGATAAGATGACACGATCCAATAATTACCTCGTTTAAACTTTAGATGCCTCTAATTGCTACCTGTCGGATAGGAATGCATAACTACAAAATTAAAGAGAGAATTAAAACAGATTTCACTAAACGCAGATGAAGAACGATCGTCAAATAAAGGGGTCAAAAATCTTTTTAACCTTTTATTTCCATATTAACATCCCAGAAATTTGCTTCATCCTTTCCGTTGTCTACAAAATTATTAATTAATTATTACATCTGCTTTCTGTTCCTGCCCTATATCATGCATCTTTCTATTAAGTGTGTACAACTAAGCCAACTCAAATCACATAATTTTCTCGTGGAAAATGTATACTTGAGGTTTGGACCAGCTGTGAAAGTGTGACGGGACACTCCTTTCCTCTTTATGAGTTGTCCAGACAGCTGTCAGCCATATTGTATTTCTGTTACCACAACAAATATCGTATGTGTGGCATACCACATATGGGATAGCTTTTTTGCCAAGTTTACCACTTAGGTCTCCTGCTGCGAGCTGACACTGTGTCATAAATGTGGAGTGACTTTTGCATTAGTGTGCATGCGGTAAGGTGTGCTTTCTACAACACACCTTATCTAACACAACAGATCGCTGTACTCAAGTCTCCTTATTTTCACCTGATTTGAGTGAAACATAGTATGTTGTTTTGTACATGTGCTATCCATTGCACATCTGTCCGTCCTGGGAGAGGGATCCCTCCTCTGTGGCTCTTCCTGAGGTTTCCTCTACCTTTTTCCCTGTTAAAAGGTTTTTTTGGTGGACAAGTTTTTCCTTAATCGAATCGAGGGTCTAAGGACAGAGGGTGTCACTCCCACAAATAAAATTTGATTTGATTTGATTTGATTTGATGTGCACCTTTACAGCTGAGGTGTTTGTCATAAAGCAGTTGTAAGATGCAAAGTTAAATCAGCTGCAACATTACAAATTGATATCATGGATAGAAACAGCACAACCAGCAATGTCCTGCTCACTGAAATCATGAATGATCCTGATGAAACGCAGGTTTAACAAGTTCTCAGCCAGGCAGTGTTCCCTCTGATGTTTTCGGCCATGGCCGTAGTTTTAGAATCTATTGACAGTGCACTCAAGTTGACCCCCCCCCCCTCTCATGTTCATTTGTAGCTCATCACTGTGATTATAAAATCAGGGTTCAATGACTGGTTCAATTACTAAAAGAAAGACAAGTGATTTATCAAGGGATATAAGCCATTCTAGAATATCAGCCATATCAGCTAACATCATCTGTGCTTTCGTCCATCTTTGTAGAGATTTATTATTTTAATTGTTCACTTTTTAGGGCAGGGGTCTTATTACATGCCAAGAATTACAGGCAGAATGCCATTACATGTTCTACACCCAAAAAGACATTTTATTTATACATTGTTTCCGTGCTTTCTATCCTTTCCTTATCTTACACTCACACAGTCTAGGTTATACCTCTCTCGTTACTTGATGCAGTGCATGTTTGTTAAATATCCTGCACATCTCTACATCTGATTACCTCAGTGAACCTTACACAGTCAATAATCAATAATAATAATAATAATCAATTCCTGTGTGTTTCCACAGGTTGGTGGTTTGTCAGCACTGCAGAGGAGCAGGGTTGGGTCCCTGCTACCTATCTCAACTCCCACAGTGGTACACGGGATGACTTGGAGCTGGGCGCCTCAAAAGCTGGGGAAGGTAAGCTCTAAAAACACAAACTCTACTACCCCTGCCCACCCACCCACACAAGCACACGTACAACCTCACACGCTGCTATATACCCACACACATACACAACTTTTGCCCTCAACCCTCAGTCTTTGATCTGTGACAAAATGGAGCAAATTCACCTCTGTTTCCCCACTGCCGGCCTACGCTGGCGGCTGATGCTGGGTTGGTGTGAACAACTCTCTCTGTCTGCCTGCCATCATAAGCACACTTGAACAGAGTACAGATTCAGGCCTGAGTAAACAGCAAGGAGCAGTGCCAGGAGAGACCGGACCACAACTGAGTGCTGAGGTGCACTGAAGTGACGTGCTGTACAGTAATGCACTGTACAGTACAGATGCAATGCAATATTAAGTGATATGACCTTTGTGGAGTGAACTCATGAAAGAGGCATGTGTTTGCATTAGCAGTAAGGAATAAAACATGAGAGTCATACTGCTTAAATGTCTGGTTATCTTTAGTCAGAGTATGTTTTGACATGAATTATGCTATTTTATGCAATGTCTGCTTATCATTGTGGATTCCTGGTAGCTTACAGCACAGTCAGACATGTTTGCTGAGTTTGTGAGCTTACTGGAGTCAGAGCAACATCCAAAACCTTGATAGGAAACACACCTGTGCAAGGTTTGAGTTGCCAGAATATCATGCTGACAAGTGAAGCTGGAGATGCAGTCTAATCATGCAATCTGTCAGAAGTGGTTATCAAGCAGTCTAAGAAGCGCACAGGCCATCTGATTCTTCAAGCATTTTCTATGTTAGTAGAGGAAATGTTTTCAGAGCGACGGAGCTCAATTAGTGTCACATACTCAAGATTTTGAAAGGTAGTGAAGCAACTGCAGAGTTATACAACATTGTGTTAGAGACAACTCAGCAAACTGAAGGCACGGAAATAATTAGATTGCGTATTTAACTTCCAAACAAACATCAGGATTTTCCAGCACTGTGGCCAAAACATCCTTTCCTGTACAATTGGTACACGCTGTAACAATGGGACCCAGGATCCCCTTGGTGTTGTATATCTTATGACTCAGGAATGAAATGAGCAAAAATAACAGTATGTTGAACTTCCCTTTCTTCCCATTTGAAGTTTTACAATGCATACCGATCAGTAGAAGATTTCAACATGTACACACACACACACACACACACACCTAAATGTGTCTACACCCAACACTCCTATCTACTCGGTCAGAGAGAGCAGGAGTTTTCTTGCCAAGGAGTTTTGGGAAGGACAATCTGTCAGTGTCGTTAGTGTTTATGTGTCTAGTCAGTTATAGGAATGGCATGAAACTTGCGAAACATCTCTTTGCCAGTCCTGTGGTCCTCTGCAGTCTGTGCCACAGCATTGTCACATAAAAAAAAAAAAAATCCAGAAAACATGATAGCTCTTTCAAAAAGCCAAACAAAGAGAGACACACATTGAAAGTTCAGTGGGCTGAGACGTGAGTTAAATTGTTGGAAGCCTTTGCTCATCCTCCTTTCATACAGAAAAGTGCTGAAAGGAATAGTTTTGGGAAATACGCTTATTCGCTTTCTGGTGGAACATTAAATGAGAAGATTAATACCACTATCACATATCTGTACAGTATATTTGAAGCTAATGCAAGCAGTTAGCTTAGCTTAGCGCAAAGAATGGAAACAAGGGAAAACAGCTAGCTTGACTCTGTCCAAAAGGAAACAGAATCCGTCTACCTACATTATGTCTCATTTCTTTAATTGTTGTTTTTGGGAGGTTTTCTTGCCTCTGGGTAGTTGCTAGGCTACCAGTGAAGACCAGGATGTTACTAGTCCCAGCAAAACTTGTATGAATTAAACAAATGGATATAATGTCTTAATTAGTGCTGCTAGCGGTAGCTTCATATTTATTGTACTGACATGAGAGTGGTATCAATCTTCATCGATCAACTAATTATCCACCCAAAAAGCAAATGAACGTGTTTCACAAAATGTTAAATGAACTATTATTTATTTGAACCCGTCTCTCAGATTCTATTTCCATCATTGGAAATTACATACGTACCATAAGATCATTTACAGGATCTTCTTTTATCATTTTGACATGTGACACAACATTTCTCAGTCGGCAGAAATAATTTTTTTCTCCACTCTTTTGCCTAAAAATGACTTAGGACAATATAGACCTTCTGAGGTGCACAACATCAGCCAGCGGCACCCTGAGCTGTTCTATTAATTAGATGGCATTCCTGTTGCAGCAATGCAGGTCCCAGATGCTCTAACATGACAGGATGGGGAAACCATGCTAACAACATCCTAATTACAAGCCACAGAAATTTCTTGGTTTAACACTTCCTCTGTAACCTTCACTTCTCAAACCACCCATCCATCCATCCACTCTAACTGTCCACCTCGTTTTGCTTTGTGGTCCTGTTTTCATGTCTTCCATGTAGCTAATAATTAATCTATAATCTTTTGGTCTGATTCATGTCATTTGTGTGCTGTGTGTTTGTGCAACATTTGTGCTTGCTCCTCATGTTTCCCATGTTTGTTTATTGTTGTCTGGTCACCATCTGTGTCTGTTAGTTACTAAGCGACATAAGGCCCATCTGAAGAGGCTGGACCGGAGATGGACGTTGGGGGGTGTCATCAGCAGGCAGCAGAGCCGAGGTGAACTGAGACAGATGCTGCATCACCTCCCTCCCTCCCTTTGTTATTGTTTTCCTCATCCCATCTTATTTATTGTCTCTTATCACGAGGCTAAACTTGCCCCTCTCAATCCACCATAACTAACCACTAACTGACGTTAATATGAAATGAGCCTGGAAAGCAAAGGTTAAATCAGCAACTTTTATACACACCAATAATTGATGCTAAACTCACATTATGCTACAAAATAGCTCAGAGCGCTTTCATTATAATTAAATACTCTGTGCCAAAACCAATCCTCTCAGATTAACAGAAAAAAAAACTCTGCCCACTTATCAAAAAGTAGATGCGTTATACACTTTGGAATGACTTGTGCTGCATTTTCGAACCATATTTTGCTTTTTTATGAGCAAATAAGGCATGTGTGTAGTTTTCTGATGAATATGTGTTCTACCAACATGTGGTAGAAACAGACGTTTATCCTGCTTTGGTGCAGATAGCAACTATTAGATGAACAAAGAGCCTTATTAATCTTTCACTTAGTTAATCATATTTTTTTTACAGGAGATGCTGACAGATGATAGGCTATTGAATCCAGCCCAAACTTTGCGCTTGGTAGTGGTTTGTAGAGAACTGAATACTGCTCTCTGGATTGGCGAGAGTTGTTTCCACCGTAGGACTAAAATCCTGCTAAAAAAAAAAAGGACAGATATTTTGCTGACTCCACAAGAATAATTTATAACACTGATGCAGTAGATGCATGTTGTGGTTAACATAACAACTGATTCAGAGTTTCCTTTCTTTGCACTGCTGGATATTGTTCGAGAGGTTGGTGAGAGGAAAATGTTCTACCAGCCTCAACACAAATAGGCCGGAAGAACCAGGCAAAAGAAAAATAAAGTGTACAAAAATATCCTTTACCCAAGGAGCTTAGTCTAGTTTTTGCAAGTAAGGAGAATTATTATCCCACACCCATGAAACTCTTTAGCAATGGGTGGAGAAAAGGAAAATGGAATAATACTGTATGTGACCAGAATGTGACTGCATGACTGTGTACTAACAGGAAGGAACAGCATACAAAACATCTCCTCTTCTCTCTTTTAAACACCCGCGCTGTCTGTGTTTAGACAGGCATTGCCATAATGATGTCTTTGCTATGCCCATTGGCCTTGTGGGAATGCATTGAAACAGCATGGAGCCACTGCTCTCTGTTATGTACCAAGTTAGGAGATGCTCAGTGTCACAAGGACACTGTGAGGACATACACACAAGTACTCCTAGATAGTTTTACACATGAATCAATACTGTCATGATGCATTTCCAATGATAGCGATGCTAAAACTACAAGCTATTTTGTGCTATGCAATATGCAGTACTGCTGAACAATATTCAATATATTGCTCATCACAATATATATGTAACTTCAGAGAAACATATAACCTCTATAATGGCAAAATAGCTAGTGCTACAATGATTAGTTGATTCATCGAACTCTTATTCGACAGAAGATTATTAATAATTGTATTGTATTGTAATAATTGAATAAAAAGTAATTATTGTATTATAGCATAATAGCAACAAACTATGTTTGGGTTTTGGGTGGACAAAACAGAAAAGATGAAGCCATTGTTAACTGAAATTGTTAGTTGCAGCCTTAAAAATAACTTTAAGGCTGCATAACAAAAAGTATATAATGCAAAAAATAATTACGTACTAAAGATATTCACTGCATTATAAAATGCTTTCACTTTCATAAAAACATTATAAAAGTGTTTATTAGACAAATCTTATGAAGAATAATGTGCCAAAAACATTTTTATCACACACATTATTCACATCTGGTACTTGAACTGCCAGAAAGCACAACAGTTCCAGTCTCTATTAAAGAAAAGATACACCTCTGCTCCAGAATCATATAAAATGTGTGCCAATGGATCACAAAATAATATATCATGATATATTAGTTTTTAGGTATGTTACTGGATGAAGTTATTAGTTTGCCCTTTTCTCTCATTACTGCAGAATGATTACGTAAATATAGAGTCAATAGAGAAGATAGAATACACACATCTTTATCTTTTCCTGATGGCAGATTTTGTTTTCATTTCGCAATACCTCAACTTTGTTGTCATTCTCTGTTGTGGCTTTGACAGAAGAGAAGTATGTAACTGTGCAGCCTTACACCAGCCAAGGCAAAGATGAAATTGCTTTTGAGAAAGGAGTCATTGTGGAGGTGATTCAGAAGAACCTGGAAGGCTGGTGGTTTATCAGGTAAATCTCTGCTCACATGCTTTACTTTCAGAGAAGTACGCGAAAAGCTCATCTTAGTTATCATTTTCTCTCCCAACAAACATCACAGGTACCAGGATAAGGAGGGCTGGGCTCCAGCCTCTTACCTGAAGAAGATGAAAGATGACTTCTCTCCCCGAAAAAAGACTGTGACAGGTCCAGTGGAGATCATTGGCAACATCATGGAGATCAGTAACCTGCTTAACAAGAAAGCCCTGAGTGAGAAAGACGTGCAGACTGAATGTGTCCCAGAGAGCCCCCAGGTGGCCAGGAAGGAGATCAGCTTTCCAATCCCGTGCTCTGACTCTAATCAACAGGACGGAATAAAAGCAGAGCCTGCTTCACCCACTGTAGCCCGTATAGCCCCTCATCGAGTGGAAATTGGTTAGTCATGTCACCGTGAATGTTTCTGCTAATATAATCTGTAACAGTAGATCACTAGTTACTCAATTTCAAATACAGCAAATATGACAATAACATCTATTATGAGTCACTTTTTTTCAAATGTCAAATGTTTATTCTGAAATGTAACCAAGTAATAGTGTGTTCTTTTCTCTGTTTGTTTGTTTGTTTGTTTCCCAGGTTCACCAGTACTCAGGCAAAAACCTCCTCCTCGAAGAGATGCAACCCTGGTAAAAAATTCATTTTCACTTCATTCATTCATCTAGTCTTCCAGTGACCTTTTTGTGACTCTTTTTTTAATTTATTAGTCATTAGACCTTTTGTTGATGATGAGCATGGGCCTTGTAAAGATGTATACATAGGTGCTAATAAATGTGTGCAACTGTACCAGGCAGTGTGCAGACTTTACTTTCAGTCTGAGTTTTTATTCTTGTTTGAGGAACAAACAAAACAATCTTTAATGGGGAAGAAAAATCAGCACCACAATGTTTTTATAGTTTACTCAGATTAATGGCCATGCACAGGACTTTTTTTTATAGAGTTACGAAAGTATAACTACATTGATCTCATTTTCTGCTTAGGGATTTCAGTTGCCCTCCCCACCAGAGCCACCTACAGTTGAAGCAGAGTATTACACCATTGCAGATTTTCAGTCCTGTATATCTGATGGGATCAGTTTCAATGGAGGACAGAAAGCAGAGGTAAGCTATCTTTTGTAAGGTAATTGTAGTTTAGTAACAAAATACATAAAAATACCTCCATACAAAGATTAAACTGATTTTGAATTTTTGAACATGTGTTTTAGGTCATTGAGAAAAATTCTGGTGGCTGGTGGTATGTATCAATAGGAGAGAGGGAGGGCTGGGCTCCCTGCTCCTACATTGACAAACGTAAAAAGCCCAATTTGAATCGTAGAACAAGCACTCTGTGCCGCCCCAAAGTCCCACCCCCAGCTCCGCCTGTCAAAAAACAGGACTCAGTGGAGACTGCATCTCCCAGCAGCCCTGGGTCTGAGGCTCCAGAGTCCCCTGTGTCACCTGGGAGGCCTGTTTATGAAGAGCCAGAATACGATGTTCCTGCCATTGGTGATCTGGATATGGAGTCTGAGTTTGAGTTTCTGAGGGGTGAGGCTTCCTTGGTGGATCGAAAGAATGAGGACACTTCCTCAGAGAAGGGATCCCATCTGTCCTCCAAGCCCTCCCCAGCTTCATCGCTCCACAGTGCCTCCTTCAAGATGGGTGAGTCGTTTGAAGATGGCCATGAGGCAGAGGTGGAGGCGGAGGGAGAGGATGAGTGTATCTATGAGAATGATGGATTCCGACCCTTCAGAGAGACCCCAGAGAGGCAATGTAGTAGGGACTCAAATTCCTCCAAGACAAGTGTCTTGTCAGAAACTGGCAAGACTGCAAACATTAACCCAGCACCATCAGTATGGAGATCTGCGGGTAACAAGCTCAAGATTGACTTAAATGTAAGCCCATTTTCAGCCAAAGCTGAGGAGGCATCCAGTCCTAAACCTGCCTCCACTGAGTCCACCCCAGATCTGTCCCGACCCAAGAAAGACCAAGAGGAAAGCAAGATATCCTCTGCCACCAAGTCGTCCTCTAAACTAAAGCCAGTGGTAAGACCTAAACCACAGATGGCCAAAGCATCCAGTGCCGAGAAGATGGACATCAGCTCCTTGAGAAGACAGCTGCGGCCCACAGGGCAGCTGAAGAATGGTTGTAAAACTAAAGGCGAGGACTCTGAGACAGCCTCCGTCATCTCCTCTGAGGACTCCTTCTCTTCTCAGAGTACCTCAGATCTCTCCTCTATCTATTCCAAAGGCAGCCGGGGAGACTCTGATCTGGAAGGCTGCAGTCTTTATCGCACCACAGATCCCTATGTGAAGGTCCAAGAGTCTGAGCTCACCTTCCCTGCTGGAGTGGAGGTAGAAGTGCTGGAGAAACAGGAGAGTGGCTGGTGGTACATTCGCTGGGGTGATTCAGAGGGCTGGGCCCCAACGTACTACCTGGAGCCCGTCAGACAACAAGATGACATGGCAGGGTCTGAATCTGATGGCACTCCCACTAAACCTGGAAGCCTCAGCAAGTCTAACAGCCTGGAGAAGAATGAACAAAGGGTGCAGGCTTTGAATAACATCAACCAAAACCTAAAGAAGGTCACCCCTCCCATCCCTTCTAAGCCTCCGGGGGGCCTTTCCAAACCTAGTGGCTTGTTCGGATCACGGAAGCAGAACAGCACCAAACAGCAGCAGGTCGTCAGACCTCAGTCCGTCTTCATATCAGCCCCTATCAGGGATGGTCCCAGCCCCGTCGGATCCCTCAGGAGAAATGAATCTCTCAACTCCACTGACCACCCTCGTGCCAGCCCCACGGTGCGACGCAATGCCTCTTTTGGCACAGTGCCGCGCAGCCTGGCACCAAACAATATGGCACTACCCAGCAGGAACAGATCTGGTACCGGTAGCTCTGAATCCCTCAGTCTCGGCTCTCTGAAGAACGCCCTCCCTGTATCCACAGTGAAACCCAAGCCCCACATCATCCATAACAACCTCAGAGAGGTGTATGTCTCCATAGCAGATTACCATGGCGACGAGGAGACCATGGGATTTCCTGAGGGGACGAGTCTGGAGGTGCTCGACAGAAACCCGAATGGCTGGTGGTACTGCAAGATTCTGGACAATGGCAGACCAAGGAAAGGGTGGGTTCCTTCAAATTACCTCGAGAAAAAGCACTAGCGCTTGTGTGTGGAGCTGGCAGAACTCTGAACATGCGTGTAAAGACTTTTTAAAGAGACACATTTATGTTGTGAAAAAGGCCAACCCTAAGACGTTAGGATTGAAATCTTCCCCGGTACCTTTGCCAAAATGAGCAGCCAGATCAGATCGTCTCACTTCCAAATGAAGTGAGACAGCTGGTCAGTCTACATGATACAGTACCTGAGACGTCGCATTAGAAGCAATATGTTATAACACCAGAAAGTAGAAGCATTATTTAGTGCTTCAGTCGTTACCTTTAACTTGAAATAAGATGTCATTTCGTGTCCACCCCTTGAACGTTTCTTTTTTTGTAAGTTTATAATGTAATTTTGTACAACCTTTTAAGCATTTAAAACCTACTGCATGTTTGAAATGATTCAGTATACTGACAATGCCTTGGGCTGTTAAGATTTAACATTTTTCCTCCTTTCCTTAAAGAAAATCTCAGTTGTTGCCAAAGCTGCTTTGTGTTAGTCTCATCTTGGTGCTGTCTGTTTGCATGTTTTTTAAAATAACTTTTTATACTGTATGTCACTTTTATGTGAAATATTTTACCCATTTAATTGTGTAATATTGTCCTAATGAAACAATCTGTGAGCATCTCTGATTTTCACAATATTTTATATCCCTAAATCAGAAATGAATCTCTGATGACTTCCCTAAAATTAGTTTTTTATGTTTTTTTTATTTCAGATGATTGTCTGAATTAAAGACTCCCTAACTAAAATTATATTTATTCATTACTTTATGATTGATCATTACTTATTATTATTATTAATATTATTATTATTATAAATTTACCAGTAAAGACATTTTCGCAATCAAACATTTCTAAGAGCTGACCGCTCTAATAATCCTGATAACATAAAAAATTTCTGCTGGGCAGTAAATTTGACATCATTTTTCGTACGGGGATGCTCACTTTTGTTTTATGTTAACTGTGTGAACAGCGATGATAACTGAAGTGCCAAAAGAATGACATAAATAAATGCACTTTTAAACAATTATTTGTACTTTCTTGTTTTTTAAATTTACATCACTTAATAGCGTGCCACATTTAGAGTTTTAAATATTTTGCATATTTTCATTTAGGCACATGTTAAGGACATTTAGAATATAATGTTTTACTATAATATGTTTGGTACCATTGGAACGGGATTTCATTCAACCCTATTTGTGAGTCTGTGTGACAAAAATACACATACATACATTACAATAGATCTATGTGTCTATATGCACACAGTCCCCAGGGGATCATTAGTTGGATTTTCTCCCTCCTCATTTCTTCCATCTCTCTATAGTCTACTGACAAAACAGAGTGATTATATCAGCTGTGATAATTGGCTATCAGAAATAATAAAAAAAAAAAAACATTTTAACCCCTGACCCCAAAAATTATAGAGAAATGATAGCTGAAGACAAAATAATGAACTGTATTTTCACACTTACACATATATAGAAAATAAATAAATAAAATAAATAGTTTGAGTTAGTTAGTTTTATTTTTAAAGCTGCTCATGTGGGCAAAGAGATTCTGTGTGATAATAGCCATCAAAGTTCGTAAAGGAGATTTGAGAGGAGTAATTATCTGATGAATTAATTGCAGATTAATGTGGTGTATAATAAACAATATAATGAAAACCTATTGCAGGTGGTAATCAATGGTATGTGACGCTTCTCAGTTGTGTTGCACTTAATATTTTCTGCTGTAGAATAAGTATAAGATCTCAATACTAAACGTGTTTGTATCTTGTATAAACACGTCTGTGCATTTGCAATACAGCTGACGAGTTTGACCAGCTGGATGCTGTTATGCAAATAAATTAGATCACATCCTTTTATTTCTAACCCAAAGTGTGGGTTGGCCTCATCTGGCAGCTTCTGCTTCAGGGGAAGCAGAAGCTGCTTCCCCTGAAGCAGAAGCAGATTTGATTTTGGTTTAGATGCTTTTCATTCTGTGGTTGCTGTGCTGCTTAATTTAGCATTTAACTGACATAGCAAAAATTTTAAGTTACCAGTGTGGATTTTTTAGTCTATAATATTGTCACCTTTAGCTATAATCAGCAAAACACCAAATCAAAACACAGGCACAGTGTCAGACACTGCATATTGTTGATATATTGGATTTGGTGCCTGAAATATAATAAGATTTACAGTTCACAGGAATTTAATATGAAATATGTCCATCCCACCGGCGGTCTCCTCTAGTGGGATCTCCACACTCGTACTAAACTCACTGGCTTGGAACTAGTTTATTATGGGTGTCTGTTGATCATCCGTATACCATGTTTGGCTGTTGTAAGTGTATCTGTGTTTTTATGCTTGCGTGTACTTATTCGCGCATGCAAATAATAAATCATGGAGAGAGACAGAAGAAAATAAGAAAATGCAAGTTGTACAGGTGAGATAAAGACTCCCAAAGATCATTATAAATAAATCCTACCTCAGATGTGAAAGTGTTGTGAAGTGCCAGTCATTGTGTCGATAGGTGTTGTACTGTAAAGCTCTCAATATGATGTCAATTGACTATTGCACATGAAAGTTCATACGGTAATTGGATAGTACTTGAACAACTGAGCAAACTGATAAAGACTGTGAATGATACAGCTATGGTAAAACAACTAGTAGTAAGTATACCTTCAGTTACTGAGTTATGAAAATACATAGATATTAAAGGCTCCTATTACACACGATGGAATAGGTGTTGATTTGTGCCCTCATTACACATTTCTGAGCTTTGTGTCCTGACTGTAGGGAAGGTGCAGCAGCTGGTTCTGGCCACTGGAGGGCAGCAGAACTCAGCATCTGCAAATTGAGCACAGCATCACAAACTTCATCAATACAGTAATTAGATAGTGTAGGACTGAAATCATTCAATTGATATTTTGAACTATGAACAGAAAAGTCTTACTTTTGAATATAATTGCCGTTCACAGTCTTGATGCTGCAAATCTGACTTGAGGAAAAGTTTTTACATCACACTCAACACCAACAGCTTAAGGCCTTAACTACAACAGAGGAAGAAACTCAAACTCAGACTGTCTGACGTCTAGTTAAAATTCAAAAAATCGATAGCGTTGTGCTTTTTTTTTTGAATACATATTCGATATCCTAATAGATGGTGTGTCTGTTTGACCAAACAGCTGTCTAGAAGAGATACCATAACACGGCTCTGCCAAACCCTTAAGCCTTCAGAAGGCCGGCAGCCAGGTTCACTGAGAGGTCTGAGTGGAAAGTCTGTGTGTACACAGACACCAGTGAGATATACTGTATTCATGTCACTTTCACAGACCCCGGCTGTGTATCTCCCTCTCACCTCTGAGAACACTTGGCCATGAACGGCAGCCACTGCTGCCTGTTTCATGTCCGGATGTCATGCGCTGTATTTGAGCCTATTGGAGTGCAGCATAAAAGAGTGGTGCATTAGAGCCAGGCCTGCAGGGTAGTAAATAACAGATGATGTTCACTCTGGCCAGGTCTACATACCACGGCTCTAAACAGTTTCTCTGTGAGTTATAGCTGTTTACTAAAAGCTCTTGCCTTTGTTATTCATATAGTATATGGCGGGATGTTACACAAGTGCACTACTGTGGAGAGTGATTGTGTTAGGTGTTAGGCATCAGAAACATGGCTGTCTTTTTGTTCTCTGTTGCCCAATTTTAATTTTTCTGCTTAAGAGGTTAATCCATCATTAAACATTTGTTGTTGCGCTCTCATTCTCCATTTCCTTTGGCAGATTGACTTCATTTTCCTGCTGTGCATAAAACATAAGGACATAAGGAGCTGTGAAATGGAAATGGTCTTTTTTTTTTTTGTGCAAATTGAGTCAAATGCTTGCACCAAAGGCTGGAGAACTGTGTCTGGGCTTGAAATTTAGCTTCATTTGATCAATTAATAGGAAACAACAACAGGAGAAAACTGACACGAGTGATTCAGACTTAAACTTTATTTAACAAACTAAACATTATTATTAAATATTAGTAAATCCAGAAACCACCTTAAGAATATTTTTTTTAAACAACCAATAGAATCCTAAGCCCAGAAAGACAAAGTTACGAGCTGATTATCTTGTCCGAAATGCGCAAATGCTCTCCTTCAATTACTTGCGGGTTTTGTTTGGACAACAAATATTTGGTCACATTTAAAAAGGTTTTCAAACAGGCTGTCAAAATTATGACCATATGGAGAACTGTTCACGCTGCTTCACTACAACACAAATTTCAAGATAGAATTTAAATATGCACAAGTAAGACAAACTAACCACTGATTAGGTTACCAATGTCAACATTACACATTTTATTTAATTTTAATATATTTTAAGTGAAAAGCTTGACATTTTAGGAAAGAAAGTTAAGCTGGATGAGAAGATCGATGACCACTTCCATGTCTATCTGTCAAATATAAAGCTCAGCTTAGCATAAAGACTAGTCTAGAGACTAGAGTCAGAGGGAAACGCCTACAGCAGTCTGGCTCTGTTCAAGATTAACAAAATCAGCCTACTAGCATCTCATCTAACTCTCTGCCAGATTTATGATATATGATATATGCATATTTCTCAAAATGTCAAACTAGTTCTTTAAATCAGCTAACATAAATACAGAGCCTTTCAGGGGAATAAAGTTTTCTATAATCTTTAACTATGCAACAATAAATTTGACAATATTCTTACCTTCTGGACACGATAGCCATACATATAAAACAAACAGTGATAATTCTTTATAGTAGCATTGACAAAATAAATAAACCTCATAATGTACATTTATTATTATTACACTCATTGTCAAATAATACCGTTTCTCTATGAAAATATTTCACAATGTTTTATATATCTGCCAGGTCATATTTTGGTCAGGAAGAAAAAAAAGAAAAACAGGTAAAAATGTGAAAGCGGAGCATCTTTCAAGAATAACAGAATTCCAGTATAATGCAATGCACTGACAGAGGGCAACAAGACGATATTTAAACATTTGATCTTCAGCAGTGAATTAATGCATACACTGATATTAAGCACACGTAAAACATTTGCTTCAAAGTCAAACACGATAGCTTTGAATCGGTAGGTTGTGTGGTTATACCTGCTCCTGTCAACCATGTGAATGTGGCATAAAGATGAACATGAACCTCCTCGCAGAGAGGAGCAGAACAAACCAAAGTGTTTTCCAGACTTCTTTTTTTTCTTTTTTTTTTTTCCTTTTTTAAAAAAAGGCACACAGTAGCGCTAAGTGTGACTCGAACAACGTAACTGCTAATTTTCCCTCCACGGTGGCAAGATGACAAGTGTCTATACAATAAAAGACAAAAATAATCAGGAGTAATGTTTTAGCAAGGCCAAAAAAAAAAAAAAAAAGAAAGAAAGAAAAAGAAAAAAACACCTGAATATAGTTTGTATTTTTTAGGAATTTAAAGCAGTACATAATGTATGAGATTAGTTAAGAAAAAAAATGTCCTTTGTCTTTGCTTTTACTGACGGAGAGCAGCACTCAGGAACTGATATGCAAATTAAATTATCACAACGTCCCATCAGTAACAAGCTGCATCCTTGTCACCGACTTTTTTCACTTGAAAACAGTGTACTAAAAATACGCCAATCTTCATGTTTTGATTTCATGTACATACGAAAGAAGTTGAAGTGTGTAAGCTGTAAACACTATAATCTGTAAATTATAGTGTTTCATGGGTTTCTAGATGTAATACTGAAGATGCTGAATCGTCATCTTCACAGTATGTGCTCTTTTAGCATTTCAAAAATACCTCACTGCCCACCAATGTTTATTTAAATGACTTTTGTCCAATTACAGCATCCACCAAGCAGCCAGAGATGGTGAGGACGGCTGCCAAGAAGCAGGACATGCAACCTGATGGTAGTCCCACATTTTACAGGCTTTCATACAAAGTGCCTGAAAGAGCAAACAGTTTCTTTGCACTGAACGCTGTGCAGACACACAGCAAAGGTGCCCCTTCCTCCCGTCTTCATCCCAAACATACGACATCCTCTCTCCGTCTCCTCCCTCTTCGCTGATTTACATCCTCATTCACTGCAAGCGTGACCTTCTATGGTGACAATGTTCACACATTTTTTTTACCCTGCGCACAATCTCACCCTGGCTGAAGTTCACAGAAGCAGGTAGTGAGATATTTGACAAAACGGCTTTATTCACTACAAAACAATTCTTTTAAGGAATTCTTTACCCTTTAGGTGTAGGCTTTTTTCACTGTGTATTATTGCAAAAGAATTTGCATTCAAAAAATGGCTTATTTAGCTTTCAAAATGTCACCAACAAAAAACTCTTTCTTTCCTTTTCACTCTCGGAAAAGTTTTTCAGATTCTCAGATTTAGCAGAGAATCGATTCAACAGCTTTTTTTTTTTTTGACCGAATACTATCAGAGTAGCAGCTGGTGAAACCACAGATTTATTTTCCTTGCTTTTGTTTCACTGCTCTGGACAATTTTACTCCTTCTGCATCTAGCTAGCAATGACGCTATTCTTGCAGAATGAGGGGCTACTCTGCAGGAAGTAGGACAGATGCTTCCTTAGATTACTCTTTCTTTTCAACAGATGCACAAATCACAGTTTCTGGAGAATAGTAGGTGAAGGTTTGATGCGTTTGGTCCAATCATCTGTTACTGCACTAGCACATATTTTGTTTCCGTTAACGGTCTCTGATTAATCTCATTGCTGGGTCCTTAGTGAGAAATCGCAGGTAGGAACCAAACATGTGCATTTCGACATAACAAAATGTTTAAATGATGGCGTTCAATGTCCTGCTGTAGAGTACCTGAGCCAGAGTGCACACGCGAACGAGCAGGTCTTTCCATGTGCTGTGTTCGTCTTTACAAAGTCTTAGATGGCTGTGACAACCTCTTGAGCTGAGCCTGACAATGTGGCGCATTGTGTAACACGAGCCTACGTACTCCGGTAGGTCTTGATGATGTCTTTGATTGTCCTCCTGCAGATGGGGCAGCACGCGTTGGCCATCTTCTTGAGTTTGAGGCCGCAGGTGTAGCAGAGACACATGTGTCCGCAGGCGTAGAGGACCGTATCCACCACGTTCTCGTAGCAGATGGTGCATTCGTCGCTCCACGAGACCGAATGGGACAGGAAGGTAGGGGACTCTGGGTGGCTGGAGAATGGAGAGCTCGGCGTTGTACCTGAGGTGTGTGAGAAAGAAACACAGTCAACTCACCGCAGTGTGTCTCTAAGGCACCATTTGCAATTAGGTGGCAACACTTATGCTGTCAATACCCTTGTCAGTGCCACTGTTTTCCTCTGCTAATGATGCTTCAGGATAACTTTAAAGAAGTATAATTTGTATTTGTGCTGCAATCCTTCTGCTGCCTTTATCTGTCAGGAGTTTTCCTATCGTGCTGTTTGCAGCTTGATACTGTAGTGATGTCGGGCATCACTGCTTCACATCGCCAAGGTAAATATTTGCTTCACGAACTAACGTGCATATCGTGAATCGATGTCTTGGTAGATTCTGATTTCTCACTGATTGTGTACTGCTGGTTGTTCAATCACTGTTCTGCACGTCTGCATTTTAATCAGTTTCACTGACAAAAACAAACAAAAAAATCACAACGAAGAAAATAAATCATGACTATCTGGACAGGAAATACATAGCATAAGAAAATAACTGTGCATGCAGTATGCAAAAGGAAGATGAGGTGCATATCCTCCTATATCGCTCTAAGTATCTTTCTAAAAGAGTTTTTTATTTTTACCAATTCTATTAAGACAAAAGAGTAAATTGGAACACAAACCTGTGGAGGAAGTAAAGAGAGTCTGATAGTTGGAGTTGAGGCTGGAATTGAGGTTGATGTTAAAGGGAGTGTTGAGGTTGGGCTCAGAGTTGCCACTGCAAAGCATTGTGGGTGTGTTGGGCGTACAGGATGGGGAGCTGGGGACAGACGGGCCTCGGAGATCTGGGTGCAGAGATGAGCCTGAAAATACAGAAGAGACATCTGGGTCACAATAGAGATATTCTGAGTATCAACATGCAGATTATCTATGAGAGTAAAACACTTCAGTGTTCAAAAGAGACAAAGTCACAACTGAATGCAACATGTCCATCATTCACACTGAGAAGAAGTTGCACTGACAATTAGCAAATGGAGGAGAGTGGATGTCGATTGTTGCATCTCACCGTCTCCGTCTGTCACTTTTTCTCTCACACAGAGAGTCTGCGTGTGGGTGTGTGTGAGTGAGACAAGAGCCTCTAAGGTGGTGTAGTCTCATCAAGGATGCCAAAGGCCCTCCGCCTCCTCCTCCATGAGCCCATGATCCCTCTGGATAGGGTACGAAATGCTTCCAGAGTCTATCTGTTCTCTGTCCCATACGGTGCGTCCCCATCTGCACCCCATAACCACCGGCTCTGGCATCACTTCTCATATTGGCAGCTCATCTCTCCTCACACACCGACCCCGTCTCTACAGACAAATTTTGATCCAGTCTGCCCGGCTGCCACAAGCCATTGTTGTTTACACGTTGTCCTTCAACTGACCATGGCAGAAATATTGCTATACTGTCGAGTTTACTTGGCACCGCCATCCTTCCATGTGTCAAATGATCCAATACTGTTAGTAATACATCCTATCCCACAATTTGCTTATCCAAATGTTCCTACACTGACAGCGAAGAGCGGAGAAACAACTTAAAAAAAAAAAAAAAAAAAGAACCACAGATGGTGCAGAATAGCAGAAAAAAAATTAAATGAGAAAATAAGAAGAGAAAAAGATACGTGTATGTGGTCTGTTCCTTGCACAAAAATGTTGCATAACCCCAGCTACGTGCTCTGATCCATTGCTCTGAACTGAGCAGCTTTTTTAGTAATGCAACAACCAGTTTGCCGCACAGAAAATCAACAGATACAACAAAGTCTGCATGAATACAGGATTGTTAGTAATTGCTTTCATCTAAGGTCAGCACCGGGATGTTTGTACCACTTTGCTGAGCTTTCAGAGTCATCTTTTTGTTTAATCTATATATTTTCATATTGTCGAGTGGAGTCATGTAAGCATACGGCAGCATTTATACACCCTTCCATTATCTACTTAGTGTGACAACGCAGCTGTTAACAAATGTCTTGGTCAACTCTAATAAGGCAGAATGGATAACCTTCATGCCTATTCATGTACCCTTCCATCAAGGGTACATTTTATCTTCTCTCATATTATGAATTTACAGCTGGCTGCTTAACCAGGAATGAATATGTGAATGTCTTTAGCTATGCAGGCAGCACGGGAGACTTGTTTGAGCTGCCCGTGTAAAGTGGCTTTCAACACTTGCTTATTAAACATAGAAATCTCTGCCTCACCCCGTCAAGCTATTTGTTTTTCTGTGTGTGTCAGTATCTGAAAGAGTCAGGCTTTAAACCTCCATTAACTGATTTTATTGGCCACTTGGGGGCAGTGGAAACAACCTGATATAGCGTCACCTTTTAGGTTGATATGGTGAACCCGTTAGGAAACGGTTTCAGTTCCCATCAGATGCGGAACAACATTGGCATTCATTTGAATATTCACCCTTCTTTTAGATGTGATTTGCTCTCCACATTTCAGGGTCTTTAGCTTCTAAATGCTTCACCAGCTTTAGAAATCACAAACTTTTTATGCTGTGAGTTGCTGGTCAGAGAGTGTGTGGTGCTTTTTTTTTAAACATTTCTGCTGAAGATATCTGGAACAGATGAGGGTGGACCAAAATTAAAAGTCGTGGGCTATAGAAACAAACAAACAAACAAACAAACAAATTAGCTGAAAGACACTGCAATGATTCATGGATTTAATGGCAACTTTGGGTGATAATTCTTTGTGGGTTTGTCACCAAGAGCGACTCCTTTCACATACAAGTAGTTGATTCTGGTTGGATTCCTAAGATGCAATCTAAAAACGACCAATAGTCCACAATCCAAAGATATTCAGTTTACTGTCACGTGTGACTTACATTCACATTTCAGGTTAGAATGAGAATTTTAATATTTGTTCCAAATTGACTCAAAATCATCCATTGATTATGAAAATAGATTCATTTTGAAATTATAACATCTTGGTATTGAAGATAACACGGACAAAATGACCATGTGAGAGCAACAGACTCCCATCTGTTCCACTTCACAGGCTTGACAACACCCAGTTATGACAAACTGTCACTTGCTTCAGTGGCTAGATGTTTCCATGGTAACTCATGGCGTGAGTGCTGCGGCGAGTGGGTGAGCAGAGACGTCACAAACGCACTCCCCACAGCTGGAGTGGGTAATGACTCGAAGAATGCTCATACCCCAAAGAATCAGGAGAGAAAGATGGTGGTGGTGGGGTGGGGGGAGTGAGGATGAAAATACATGAGGAAGAGAGGAAGTAGAGCAACGATTGGAGAACCGGTATTAAGGGAATGGGGCTGTGGGTGGAAAACCCAGCATCTCAAACCTCTTTGCAATTACATTTTAATAATGCATATGGAGGGCATCATAAGGAGCTATCACGGCCCCCTCCTGATACATAATGCTGGTTGCTGGGAGCCCACGCAAGACAGAAATAACCTCCTCAGCTCTGGTCTGACTAACTACATGAAAGAGAGGAGAGGAGAGGAGAAAGTGTAACCCAGAAATAAAGTAAATTCTAATATGCTGGCGCATTTTGGTCCTCTCTGAAGTTTAAAAAAAAAAAAAAACTTTGCCTGTAATTATAAATTTTGAGTGAAAACTTGCTGGGATGGACTTACTCTACAACAGCGGAATGAAGGGAGATTGTTTCCAAAGAATTAAGATAAACTTCTTTATCTGCAGCGACTGTAAACAAGCCAAAAGCACTCACTCTTGTGCTTGCAGTATTTCACAGCTACATCATAATATAGCAGGTCCAAGTGATACTACAACTCCACCTTATGAGAAGTAGTTATGAGAGTTTAAAATCCTTCAAGTGCAGCGCTCTTAAAACCGAGCGAGAGATACTAAATATTTCAAACTCAAACTGGAATCACATAAAAGCTTATTTACTGCTCCTCCTCCTCACTGAGGGCATGTGCAGCTTTGTTTCTCCGCACATCATTAAAAGCTTGTATTCAACACATTTGTGTTTCAGCCTGCAGTCATGCATGGTATGCAGTATAATTGGCACGGTTATAGTTTCCCTTTTCAAAATCAATAAAACCCAGAATTACTACTCGCCATTGAATCGTGTGACTAACTTTCATCCTGTGGTATCATTGTGTGAAATCCGCTGGAATTAAACCCAGTTGACAGAAATCCTGATCAGCTGAAGAAACAAATTTAACATGTATATGCAAATTGTGGGAGCTGAATATATATATTCCAAAGAGATATATAAATTGATAAAAAAAAAAATTTGAGCAGCCCAGAAAGCAAAAGAGGAGAAACAATTTCATGACTCGGCTGAGTGGGAATTCGGCCTCCAAAGGTCGTTCAAGGATCACAGACTGCCTTTATTTCTGAATGGGAAGTTACGAATGAAATTATGTAAAGGTCATTGGAACATGACACACAATTTTAAAATATAAAACTAATACTAATTCTAATACAAAATAACAAGGGAAATCTATTGATCTAAGTTCGTACTTTTTTTCTTTTTGCTTGGACCAAATCTCCAAAATCTTCGAACACTAAAATATAAAACACAAATAAGTTGCAGGCACCGTTTTTGATCCAAACAGTATGATTTAAACGATACAAAACACATTTAAAATGTCATTACATTTTTTAAACTAATAAATTATTCGAAAACTGCGCGGCAGTCCACACACTATGGCTGAATATCGGTTTGGCTTTGGAAATGGTTTCACTTCTTTTTCATGGCTCTTTAAAAAAAAAAAAAATAAAATGATGAAACGTACCTAAAATCCTGAGTTGTGTGATGGTGCCGTGCAGACCGTAGAACATCCAGAGCGGCCTGGAGTTATCTACACACAGCTGCATCCCGGCACGGATGCCGTTATGGCTCATCATCACCTCCCCTTCTGCATTCACCACAAAGCCCAAGATATCTCCGCTGTGAAGTGGCACCGCTACCCGACACACTGCCCAGAATTCCTTGCGGTCAACCAGTGACTCTGGGTTGGAAGGCAGGTCACTGGGCCTCAGGGTGGCTGGGTCGCAGGACGTCACGCCGTAAGAAAGAGAGCCAGGCCGTGTGACACCTGCCTTCACCTTCACAAAGACAGTCTCTGAGCAGCGCATCGGCCGGCTGGTGAACACCAGGGTCCTTTCGTCACCGCGGTGATCGAGCCGCGTCACCGTGTGCTTATCCAGCCCTGTAACATGGATGCCATGCACCGAGTGGAAGTGCAGATCATTGTCCAAATGGCTGGGGAGCAGTGAGCACTGCTGCGAGTTTTGAGAGTTTTGGGGCACATGGCAGGAAGAGGAGCTTAAGGATTGCAGCTGTTCATCTTCCTCCTCATCTTCCTCCAGATGCATCTCCTGTTGCTGCAGGCTCAGGTCACACAGGCTGATGGAAAGGCGAGGGTCATCGCTGTTTCGCTGAATAGAAGCTCGGTGGGTGGCAGCAAAAGAGCGAGGGCGCAAGCAGTCCAAGGGGACCATCTCGCTGTCTGCGGATAAACAGATAAACAGAAACGTTGTGTAATCACTCGTTTGCTGTGTGAATCACTACACGCTGTCTTTTTTTCTGTTGTTTTCTAATTTTCATCTGAAATCATCAAATGTTTATTAGGACTGTGGCTAATACAGTCACATTTTCTATTTTCAGTCTTTTGCAAGTGGGGCAGAAAGAGTTCAGAGGACCAAATTAAATTATTTCACCCGCTTAGTATTCTGCAGATCCCTGTATGCAAAACTGGTTTGTTTTACATCCGCCGTTGCTACACTACTCATTCATCATACATGTCACTTTAAATAAATGGTATCTTCCAGCTTCCCTACTTGAACACATATTCATTCCAATGCCCTCTCTGCGGCAAAGCTTGTTATTCAATGATACCAACAAATACATCCATGTTTACATGTTTAGAAACATATCAGGACAAGTGCAGGCCAGCGGCAACATCACAGTAAAAGAAAACATAACAGGTTAATGTAACGTTGAATAATAGACACACATGAAGCCACTGAAAGACCATAAAGCTCAGCTGTGTTCGAGCCTCCCACTCTCTCTTTAGCTTGGAGTCCTGCGATAATGGGCAGGACTGATCTTTTATGCTTAAAGCTTGTCTACACGGGAGGCCTTTCAGCTGTGTTTTACAGTTTTCCATCTCATACGCATCTGACAGAGCAGATGAACTTACATCATTACAGCTGTCTACAAAGAAGGGCCTAGCCAGTGGGATCAAATTTTAGGTTTTAAACCCCTTGGAAATACTATAAATGCATAAATTATTATAATGCATAAATGTAGGGTTTATGGTCAAAGCACATTCATGACCAGTACATAACCAACAGTAGCCTAAATAAAACAGTTAGTGCCGTTATTACCACTTTGACCAGCTACAACATTAAAATGCTACTTAATAATAATAAACGGGTAATTTTTCTTCATCATGAGTATTTTAACTTTTAATATTTAAGATGCATTTTGTTCATATTGTGAGTAAATTTCACAGTGTGGCATTGCTACTTTTACTTCTTAAAGGATGTATGTTGTTCTTTCACCACTGCTGAACACATGTTGTGTAGACGGATGGAGCTGCTGCTTTCTCTAAGGTATGAAAAGGTCAACATTAAGGCTGGGCTGGAAAGGCCACTTCATAATGAAGCTAGTTTACCTTCAGTCTTTGTCAAGGGCTGGAAGTGTGTGTACAGTATAATACAGTGAGTTTCAAACTGCTGTAATGAGCCACCGCGAGTCCTACTTGTTTACATAAACTGTCTGAGCCGCAGTGACTTAATATACTCTACTTTGTACACTGTTAACATTTTCAGTTATGCGTCTGGATGCTAAAAGCAGCTTCTTTCCGATCACTGAAAGGGAAAGGCATTCTGAAAAAATGTATCACATGACTCATACGGTGGACCACCCTCATAAATAGCCCTTCCTATTCTAATTGTGCCAACTGTAAAATAAAAAAGCCACATGGTAACATCATTACAAAAACAAAAACAGAAAGACAACGTGTCTTTCTGTGCACACACACACAGTCGGTACAAACGGATCTGCAGCGGGTTACGCTTAAGGACATGCTGCCAAATTTAACACAGCCCTCTAACACAGACTAAAATTAGCCTGATTGGACATTTGAGGAGAGCGAGGAGGGACAGGCCGAGGGATGAGTGACATGATGGCTGAGTTGTGTGGCTCTTAGCCTCAATCTGCTTTGGGCTTCCCCTATGGGAAATGGATGAAGAGGGAACGCAACAGAGGAGAGGATGAAAAATAGGGTGGGATGGACACTTGAGAGAATGGCCATACCTCACCAACCCCTCTTTATCACCGAAAGACAGCTCATCTCCGGCCAGCCACTGATAAACTGCTTGAACTTAATTACTTCCTCAGTCAAGAGTGTCCACAACCAAGCACGGGGCTCTTATTATTAGCAGCCTTATCACCTTCAAGGCAAAGTTAGCCGACTTTGGGATACAAGAGATAATTTCTATTCTTACCATTACGGCTTCCTGTGGTTTAACGTTTCTGTTTTTTTGAGACTGGCACAGCAGTCAAAACAATCCATGAGGAGAATAGTAACATTTAAAAAAGGTTTAAAGTTTTATTGCAGTAAAGAAAAAAAAAAGATAAAAGACAGAGAACTAAAAACAATGAAGATAAAGACGTGAGCCAAATAAATATGTATGACCTCATCCTGGATTTGGTCTCAAAGGAGTCTGGGATGGAATTTCACATATAAAACAAATACAAAAAAAAAAATTGAATCACACGGTAAGATTACACAGCCTGAAACAAATAATACACTTGGGTAAACTACTATTCTTACAGCAAACACACACACATATAGCAGGGGACATTGCTGCAGCAGTCCCATTCAACCTGTCCAGTTTCCATGCAGTATGAGAAAAGATAGTGAGTAGCTCAGAAATGATGATTTGATTTAAAAAATATGTCCACATCCAGAACCAGCTATAACGCCTAAATACCATGTGTTGTGTTTAAGAGTGCATGGAAATTATTAGACTCTAGGCTAAAAAAAAAAAAAGAATAAATGGTTGAAACTTTCGTCCGTCTGCCACTATGAGTGATTTTTATTTTTATTTTTCAAATTCTCTTGAGTCGTATAACTTTCTTGTTATAATAGTTGAAAAAGTGCTAATTGTTCTAGCTGTAGTTTTAGAGCTGGATCTACTCATTAAAAAGTCACTCACGCACAGACAGACAGACTGGTGCAGTCTTGCCTTTTCGTCCTCTGTATTATGTGCCAAAATTAAAGCAATGGCATACATAGAGAATTCAGTGCAGCTTAATGTGACACACTTTTTGAGCTTTAACATTTGGCGATGCTCCAGTGGCTTTATAATAGCGCCTATTGAACATAATGGTGATTGTATTCTAATTTTAAATTTTAAAGTTCAAGTCCTCGAGGCTTTTGAATAGTAACAGAAAGTTTGAATCACTTCTTCTCTCAGACGTGGAAACAATACAGACGTGATTAAGTGCATAGCTGAAATTGCCTTAGTAAAATTAAGTGGTCTTTGAAGAGTTCAAGCTACTCAACTCAACGGCTAACCTCTTGGCTTTGTACTAATCATTGCGGCTGTGGGAAAAAAAAAAAAAAATTGGAAAATTCTTGCCGTACACTAGGGAGCGATATCTTGGTTTAATGCAAGTAAGAAAAAGTGGCAGAACACATACAACCGCATGGAGAGATTAACATTCATCAACCTGTTTTAGATTTACCTATTCCAAGAGTCAGAAACTGAAAATAGCAGTCCCTGGAAAGTGAACATAACAGTGGGAAAGGAGGATGTCCAGGACAGACGTGAACAACTGGTAAAACACACTGCGGTGAAAAAGTCAGTTATTATACTACGCAGCCAGAAACAGCCTAACTCCACCTCATCTTGAAAATACATTTTAGAAGTGCCTCAGCAGAATATCTTCATTTAAAAACATTTTGATTTTTTTAGTGCAACTCTCAGTCAGACAATGGCATGAATAAACAGGGAAGGGTTCAGTTTATTCCTCGGAACAGGATTAGGAGGCTTTTGCAGGGTTTTAGAGAAGCTGCAACCTCTATACAAGGTCAGCTGCACCAATTGTGCGTGTGTGTGTGTGTGTGTGTGTGTGTGTGTGTGTGTGTTTGGGGATTTGCCCTAAGTATGCATGCCGAGCAAACCAATCCACGGCTCTCTCTAGAATGAGTGAGTGAAGTCATCTGTCATGAGAAAGGAGGTTAAGGGGTGGGGAGAGGGGGAGAGGGGGGAGAGGGGGGTTGTGTCTCTGTCCCAAAAAGGAGAGGGAAGGGCTTTCGCTTATCACAGAAAAAAAAAAAAAAGAGACTCAGAGGCAAAATCTGCATTGATGAGCTTTTAAGGAGTGGCATCACGGTCAAGACAATGGCACGTTAGTACGAGTGTGAAGCAGGAGGGGCTACAGAGCTAGAAATATCGATAAGGTTAAGGCCCAACGGTTTGAGTATCTGAGATGCCATGTGCAATAGGAGCCACATATGTGGCGTTTTTGAGAGATCAAGTAAAGTCTCTGGTTTAGTGCCAGATGTTTTTATGAGTTTTGGACCGTGATTGTGGAAAGAAAAATTGGACACGCTAGGTGACAAATGGCAGCAGTGAAAACGACTCTAAGCACTTCAGGGATGTTACAAGGTCACAGTGTTTCCAAAGCCGGTTCGAAGCCACTTCTGAACTTAACTAAAGTATCTCCACATGCATAAAACAAAGTGCCCTTTCACACAGTTTTTTTTTTAAATGGTAACCCTTGTGAAGAAATACTTAATCTTAACTGCAAAAGTGCTGGAATATGTAGTGCAGAGTACCTTCAAGGTGAGAGTGTGCACTGGTGGATGACATGTCTCTGGTGTTAATACGATCACAAACACATTTCTCCAATTATAGATAAATCTCATTGTTTTGGTCAAAGTGATATTAAGTGTGTGTGGGAAAAACTGCACACATTTCGACACATTTGCACACACACACAGTATACACAGAATACATTCACATCTTCATTGGGACTAAACTCTGGTCATCTGAAAGTGATTAGCCTTGTCTCCAAAGACTTCACCCCCCCGCCGCCACATACAGCGCAGCTCCCAGGATCCAAACCTGACAGGCTGCATTACGATTTCTATTTTGATTTCTCTGCAAATCTGTTCGATTCCATCTGGGCCGATTAAATCCCAGCTGAGGCACAATAGGCTGTCCAGCGGCATTTATTTTGGTTCAACAAATCAAATAAATTCCAAGCACTGAGATCACTTGAAACAGAGCTCTCATAAATACATACACCATAATCCCAATGTGTACATGCTGGCAGATGTTAGGTCAAAGGACAGTTTTTGTTTATACCAGGCCCCTCATTTTATTGTAACCAACTGTCTGAGAAAATGACTTAAGTTCATTTATAATAAGGTTCCAAATGAGAAATAAAGGGGAAATCAATATATTGTTATTATACAGCAGTCATGTGCATGATATGTATGGCATATCAACTGGGGATGAGGAGAGAGGCCTTGTTAGTTTTTGTTCATGAGTATGTGGTGAATTATAACCAGACTCTGCAGTTCCCCTCATAGCGTGTTTCACCTCTTAATTTTGGTTTTACAGACTGCACCTTTACAGTTGTTCACCTCGCTCTCAACAGTGCAATTTTTACTGCTACCTGCTGAGCACCGTTTAGCTACTCAAGAGTCAGATATTTAGGAGTTGGTGGAGATCAAAAACAAAGCTAGCTCAGGTGGCTACACACGACTACAAACGAATGCCAACGATGCTTAATATGCTCACCTTATTAACTTGAAAGGTCAGCGTAGCTTTTACAGCTTTTTCAGCTGTCTGCATGCGGCTAAAAAATCTGTTATTGTAGATTTATACCGTGAAAGATGACATTTCTCTGAAAAACGGCGAGTGCAAAGTGGCCATTTAATAATACATGTCCATCTAGTTGTGCAACACCCCTAAAATAAATGTTCACTGTGTGTCTCTACTACATTTAATCATTAAATTTTCATTTGAGTCTAGGAATGTCTTTTATCTTATTTTGTGTTTTTTTTTTTCAAGCAATTTCTTGGCAGTTCACCCCGCTGATTCACACCAGCCTCAGATGCACCGTTACCATGGTTGCTTTCATCCAATCTTTTTCTCTTGTTGATTACAGTCATCTACTGCAGATCAGAAAGCTTGTTATCTTGGGGAAATGGAACTGTTATAATCAGTAAATTTGTGTGTTGAAAATCTTCTTCCAGACACATTTTTGTTCATGATGTATCTTTGTATCGTAGCAAGCATGTCTAGAGATAAAATGTAACGAAGGATATTCATAGATCCGCTACTGCATTGTACTGTACTAGGTTATTTGCATCCCAATTCTGCAATATACTGTGTGTTCTAATTTCTGTTACACATCTGAGGAAGAAACCCTTAACAAATCAGGTTATTGTGGCATGCATGCTGGAATTTTTACTTCTTTCTCACTTTTATCTATTATTTTTTGTCATTTTCCTGCATGAACGTGAAAATATAAAGTATTCTAGATACAAAAATGGTTAGAATTAGCATGTAAATCTGGCATGCTGCAGTCGGAAAGGCACTCAGGATATTTACAGCTTCAGCATCAAACATGGTGGGAAAGACTTACAAAGCATGAGGCTTAGAGGGACAATACTTAGAAATGGACCACAACCACAGCCTTGGACCACAATCCTCTAGCCTTAAAATTTTTACCCAAAAAAGGTATCAACATGGGCCTTAATGGTCCTCTTGACCTGAACTTAAGTTGCATGCTTCAGTAATTTCCAAAAGAGGAGAACTTGGGACACAATTCATAGTCAAACTCTTATATGTGATTACAATCAGGTTTAAATGTCCAATCCCTTGAATAAGGATCACTTTTCACATGATTTATTTGTGTGATCAGCATATAGAAGGAAAGAAAGAGAGATCGAAGCAGAAAAAAAAGAAGAGTGACACGCTGTAGTATGATTCATGATTTGAGTCTAAATCTGCCAAAAGATTTCAGCTCAAGGTAATTATTTACTGTTTATAATATGGAGACGTTTACCATGTCTCTTTGCCTTCCTCCCTCGCTGTCTGACAGATGACTTTGTATATTGTTATTACCATGCTGATTTTTCAGTTTAATGTTTTTGGAAGGATTTGGATGTAAGCAGCAAACCAAAAATTGTACACAACATCCATTTTTGCAGTACTTCAGGGTAATCACAGCCTTCAGGACTATCACATGTCTTCATCGATCAAAATTAACGAAATAGTTTAGTTCTGCGGCTCCCTAATGAAGCCCTGTGGAGGACAGGTAATCTCACATGATTTAGAGACGGTATAAAAAACCGAATTTTACTCATGATAGCCTTCATTTTGTTCTTTATTATGTTGCACTGAGGGATTTTTACCTGCATTGTTGTTTGAGTTAACCACCAGACTGACCCCAATGCTGTGTCTGGCCACTCGTGTCAGACCTATCTGCACCTATCTGACCTCTCTATATTTAAAAACCATTTGAACCACAAATCAAAACTTTATGAAACTTCACATAATCTATGTTGACAAGTGAAACAATAAGTGAGATGTGTAGCGGGCGAGCGTTAGGGGCACCGAGTGAACACAGACGAAAATAGACACAAAGAAAGGAAAGTACAGCACAATCAGGTTAGACAACCCGGCATGTTTGTGCAACAGAAAGCTTTTCAGTGTCTCCACATTATCTTTTTCATCTGTTGACAAAACAGGTATAAGTCAAAAGTGATCTTTTACTGCTAAGAGACAGTTTCCGTTTTAATTTTAGTAAGATCCAAGTCCATGTGATAACAATGTGCACCAATTACTTTGGAAGAAAGAGTCTGCAGCCATGCTAGCTGTTAGATGCACTGTAATGTTCACAGTGTTTACCATCTTAAGTTTAACGTGCATAAAAATGTGATAATTAACATTAACCACAAGGTAGTTTGTACTAATTTTTAAAAAAATATGGTGGTGCTAAAGTGCAAAAAAAACAAACAAATAAAATAGGGGATCACCAAATTTAGAAGGCTTCATCCATTAGGAGTCTGGGCAACATTTCATGGAAATCCATCCAACAGTTGCTGAGACAGACTGACAGACTGACATTGCCATCTGTGCAAACTTTGTTCAAAAATGTATTCTGCAGAATCTTTTTCGAAACTGTTAGCTCCGTCCCCTGAGGTGGACATGTTAGAAATGTCTCTCAGAACGTTAGTGAGCATGAAAAAGCATACGGCAGGTTTTCCCTGCCATGATGCTCTACAGGCCTAATGTATTGCAATGCTGTGTACTCAGATGATTGATGTCAACACCCTCCTCTTAATCACCTGAGAGGTATGCAGCCTCTTGGCTGTCTGGCAGACATTTTGGATTCTTCTCTAATGACTAGAAAGACAGGTTGCAGATGATGTTAGCTGACGCCGGTCTCACGGATCACTACCATTCTGTCAGTGATTAATTGACTCATCTAACTCTAGTAAACAAACCCCCCGGTAGAGCATCTTGCATCCATCAAAAGATGCCTTTGACTCGCTCCGCTTATCTAACTTGGAAGAAATCCATCATACCTGTACAGAAAATGGTGGATGCTGTGTGGTCTATTGAGATTCTTCCCATAAACAAACACAGCCATACATGTGTAAAGGGATTACAGTACTGTAATTCCTAATTACTGTTTTTGATCGTGATATATTCAGGGAAATTAAACAGAAAACACTTGCAGTCAATTCTTAGCTAATTTCTGAAGCTTTTACAACAAACAACTTACTAAAACTCAAATGCTGAAAAGTGACAAACAAAAAAAAACTTTAAAACTTTAAAATGTAAAAACATATTTGTTAGGAAATATATAAATGTATCTTATGGAAGACTCTTTATAATTGGAGGATGTAGTAAACAGAGATATTTGAGAAATACAGCTGTCAAATTGAGCTTTGAGGATATAATACACTTGAAGAAACCTTTTGTCAGCCCCTCTTAGGGCTAATGTGTCTCTGCGTAGTGCCACAGATGCTCAACAGCACTGTCTGTTCTGCACTCCAGTCTTTATTGAGAGCTGCGTGAGTAGGACAAGTGTGGTGATGTAACAGTTCTTCCTTAAATTGCATGGGCAGCATTGTTGGTCTGGATAAACCCCCGAGCTCAGTCTGATTTCAGCAGATTCATTTAGCTTCCTCTCTTACGCAACACCATCTCAGCTTTCGAGCAGTCTTTACTGATCTCAGGATCACCTTTGACTCCTTGCATGGGTGGCTAGCGACTAAACCGCACGCACTTGATAATAGCTTAGAGAGAGGAAACAACACTGCTCTTGAATAGCAGTAGAACAAGACTTGATAATGGTTTGGTGGCGAGCAATATTAAGAGACAAACAGTGTATGGCGGCTTTGATGAACTCCTTAATATAGCATGTAAGGTTGTATGAGATCAATCAGACACCACAGCATGAGAGTCCTGTGGAGCATGTGTTTGATGCGGATTATCCACAGGCTAAAAAAAACCCCAACAAACTTTTGACAGCAGCCCTGTTAAAATGGATGACTTCTGTAGTAGGTCACTGCAACTGAATGGAAAAAAAAAAAAGATCTTTTAAAAAACACTGAAATCATGGGTTCAGAAATGAATTTCAGCCTCTAGGCTTAGAAAGTATTGCTCATTCTAGGATGCATTTGTTCAAGCAAAATAACCAACCCAACAAAAAAGGTTTTTTTTATGAGAAGAGCAATGACGCATTGTGCCTGCAGTACCGTGCTCCGTAGACATTTATACTCAGGTGGTAAGAAATTGTGACAGTTATGGTGATGTGTGCTGACAGGGACACTTTTATAATTCATCTATGAAATATGAAAGGCAAGGAAGCTATTCACAGAAAGGATGTGATCAGATTATGCTCACGGACCACACAGGTTTTTAAAATAAGAGAGAACGAAGGCTGTTTGGACTGAGCTGTTGGCTGTGTCAGCCGGGGAATGAAGTCACAACATAAGAATGGCTAAGCTTAGAGAAACAACACTTAAATATTTTGGTGAAGAGCAGATCTGCTATCACCACTCATTTTCACTTGACAACATAAACTAAATGTGAATGTGAAATTCTGAAAACACTGCTATCTCACTCATTCGGCAATGCATATTACTTGAGTCCCCAACTCATTTCTCTTAAATTCTTATGTCTAGCACATTTATCTCAAAAGCCAAATCAAGGTCACCCATCCAAGCCGTTCTCTACACTCCACAGAGCTAATTCACAGCTCCACGCTCCATTTGTCTCCTGCAAAAAAAAAAAAAAAGCACGACTGACAGCAACAACTGCTGCAGATCTGTAAATTTCCACCTGAACAGATTGTGTGATAACTTTTCCCACAACAGGTGAAATTTGGTTCAATTTATCAGCTGGCGTGGCATTCATTTCAGACCATAGCGAAAGAAAGCATCATTAAGAATCAAAAACGCGCCCCTTTCTGTTAAAGGAAAATGTGCACATGTGCCAGTTCACAGCACCGGACTTTGATGTGTCCGCCCATATTTCAGAGACTAAGTGCTTGCTGAACTGCAGCCAACTGCTGAGACAATACTGGGCCTTTGAGATATACCATGCTCTTGACTGGTGACGCTCTCGGGCTATAGAGGAAAGCTGATAGCCAAGTGATCCTTCAACTGACCGAGGGCCGAGGCTTTTACGGTTTAAGCCATCAATGTAGGGATAAAGGTGATCGATGTGGGAAAACCAGAGTTAAAAAAAAAAGCGGGATTTAGGGCTGCTGGCCTAATTCACAGGCAAACGTGAACAAATCAGCATTCGGGTATCATATCATACTATGGGCTCTGCATGACAATTTGTTTTAAGCTGAAGTCAAAACAGACTTGGACCCAAAGAGTGAGACATTCCAATGGTTTGATTGTCTTGGAAAAACACCCTAGACATGTCATTACCTGACATCATCCCTTCTCTTGTCTGTCCTCTTGGGATGACCGACACACTCCTCTTGTTCTCCAACAAGAGCTGCGCACCGGTTAGCACCGCAAGGCCAGTGAACCCCAGATAGTCGCACTCTGGCGCTGGATACCACACAGCCCATCACGAGATAGCACGCTTCTCGCTGTCAACCACACCGCAAGAAATGAGGTTTAATGGCACTATCTACACAATATGGGAGCCTCTTCTATTTTTATTAACGGCGATGACAGCCTCTATTCCGAGATGAGAGGCAGTACAATTCTTGGAAATGGTTATAAATAAAGTACCGAGGAGTCCACAAGAATTTCTATTTATCTATTTTGCATTGTTTTCAAAAATTGGACACAGCTGTTTTCAACGCACGATGTGTTTCATAAATGCATCTCAATCTACTGTGACCACATACTTCAGATAATTCGAAGCAGTGAGAAAAAAAAAAAAAACTGCTTTTAATGATTTGGAGGACCTGTTTGCTCTTAATTTCTTTGATGTAATGACCCTTTAAACAGCACAGTGAACTTGTTAGAATGGATTTCAGACATTTTGAAATTCCCCCTTTGGGGAGATTTCTTTGATACTAACAACCGTGGTAACTGTACAATCTACAGTACCTAATCTCCCCACCATCTTTTTCCACTGAGCAATTTTGGTGGGTATGGGGTAAAGTGGAGCAGCTGTAGGTAACATCACCTTATAACCACTCACTTTCAAAGTATCAGATGCAGAAAAAAAAAAAATAATCACCCAGTCCAAAAAAAAGCAGCTAAATACTAGTAATTCAAAACAGAGTTATTTTTGTCTCGAAAAGAGCATAATCTGAACGCATGACTCACCGAGCAGCTGGACCCCCCTGGTGAGGCCATAGACGTCTATGAGAGCCCACAGAGGTTCAGAGACCTGAACCCCGCTGAAGAACAGCATGGGGCTGGAGTCGTTGATTCGGTAGAACACCCGGCCCTTCTTGTCCACCCAGAAGGAGATGACGTTCCCCTCATTTGAGAGCTCTTCCGGCAGAGCTTTTGCCCAGAAGCCACTCTGAGAGACCAGATCGGGACAGGCGTACTTTGGCAAGGTGTCTGGGTTGATCCTGGACGGATCTTTGGATGTAAAACCGAGACGCAGCGCGCCACTCCAGCAGCACTGCTTTTTAGTAACCTGCAGAGTACATATTTGATTCAACTCACGACCACTTTTAACCCTTAATTTTCTCTTTGTTGTGTGAACAATAAGCTCAAAAGAACATAATTGTTTTGAAAACAACTACTAACTAAAATAAGACTAGTGTAGGTACCTTTGTATGTCTATCACCTGCAAGTGATTTTTGTCTCTATTTACTTTGCATTTACTGTGCAAGATAACAGTATTCCTCACATGGCAATGCTTGCCCTGCTCTCTCACTTTCGAGACATAGATGGCCTGATAGGTGAAGTGGAAACTTGTTCTAAGCTATGGCTTTGGCCCACACAAAGAGAGCGAGAGAGAAGAGAGAAAACAAAACAGGAGAGCAAAGAGGTGGGATGAAGAGAGAGCGAGAGAGACATAGAGGCAGAGAGGGAGAAGAAAATGAAACGCACAAAGAATGGAAGAGAGAGGAGGCGCAGAGGCATACAGTAAGAAGTAATAGTACAGTAGAGTAATGAAGAACATTTAATATGTCTTTACTTACTTTACTAATATCACAGAGTACAGTATGCACTAATGTTCAGATGCAAACTGTGACTCTTACAAGTTTATGCATATGTTGCAAATATAATGACATATTAGTAAAACATGTCAAAATGCAAATTGCAGCTACAAATCTGGTAAAATGGGGCTCCTGGTATATACAAAGACCATCACATAGGGTGAGAATAAAATGTATTTTCAGTGATCTATTGTTTTATTTTCACAGCAGCAGTTGCATTTTTCTATCTTGATTAGTTCCTACACTTTTGTAAGAAGTTGCACCATGGCACAACAGTGTCCATCAATGCCCCGCTGTGTGCTGGGATTTTTCTGTTGACTTCCCTTTGTTATTTTTTCACATTGTACAGATTAGGTTCTCAGAATAAGCATATATATATATATCATGGTATGTGACTGAGACATATCAGGTCGTGATTGACATGTGTTACCTTCAGCCGAACTTGCTCATAAACAGCGATAGGTCTGTTGCTGAAAGTGATGGCGTTACAGAAGCTGGCCTGTCTCTTGACGGTCCTCTGGGACATGTCCATGATGATCTGCGAGCCCTTGGTGCTGGGGTGAAAGAGCAGAGGGAAGGAGGACAGACTTCCACACGGCTGAATGGGTAGGCAGCGCTTAGGTTTGCGGTGGCATCGGTGGGATGTGGCAGGAAACGGCCCGTTCAGAGAATCTATGAGAAGAAACAAGAGTGAATATGTTTAGTCCACAGATGGTGACCAGAAGGTACATCACATGTATGAATGTACATCATACATTCTTCATCTTCATGGTCCATAATTTACAGTAAATAAACCACATTTCAGATTAAATTAGAATAATAGATTATACACTGTTGTGACCTGCTATCACTGCTGTCATATCATCTAACATATTTACCTCATGTTACATCAAATTTAATGAAACAATACATTAAAATAGTCTTAAATGGGTTCTGTTTCCAGCCTCTTAAGGTAGATAAGTACAACCATACACCTACTGTGTTGTTGTACAAGGTAATTGTATACAAAAATGTTCTTGGACGAAAAAAAAAAAATACAAGGCACACTTGTTCTCATTGTTATGTAATTAAGGAGAAAATTGCAGCTGTGAGTTCATAGAAAATGCTCTAATTTCAGTAAATTGTATATATTCCTGGTAAAACTCCATCACTTTCTGTTATTCTACATCGTGCTAAATTTGAAACTGGTGTTTCTTTTGTGGTCTGTGGTCTGCGCTGGAACCGGCTAGAACCCACAGAACACGTGACTCACAATATGTACCGTTCTTCCAAGTGAATCATGACTTCCGCACTTATCGTAACTCATAATACGTCTTTTTTTCTTTTTTAACAACACATCTGTGTTTTTGGTTTTTACACTGATAAGGATTTTTTTTTTTCACTCCCCTTTCATGAGGACAAACTCTCCCCATCTGTGTTCCCACATTTCCCTTTGCCAAGGTCACTGTGATGTTGTGGAGGAGGCATTTTATCACAGACATTGGGTTCTCATTAAATGTGCGACAAGATGACTTCATGTCAGATGGATGGATTTATAAAGAGAACTGGATACAGCACCGGAGGCGGAGGCTGTTCATTCCAATGAAAGTTCAGTGGTGCATGAAGCTAAAACAACAACAAATACAAATAAATATAAAACTGCAAAAACCTGAATTTCCAAATTCATAACTATATTATGAATAAGCGTCATATCCGCATCCATAAGTTTTGTATGTTTGTCTGGCGTTTCCCGAGTTGCCCAATCGTTTATGAAACACAATCTACACATACATTTTCAACCCATCTGACACTGCGACCTGGCAACCCACAACCTAACTCAAGGGGTGTGTCCACAGCTGTTCTCTGCGCCAGCTGACTTAGCTGTCATCAAAATGTCAGGTTAGGACGGCGTTCCACCCAAGAAATCCAAATACACCTGAAAATTTGAGCAGATTTGGACTGAACAGTTTCCATTTATATCTGCTAGTCACCGGGTTTGTGGCCATTCCTTTTGCAGCCTTTAGTGTTTATTTTAATATGGAGTATATATCGATTTATTTACCACTCCCCTTTTCCTCCAGCTATATTTATTTTGAAACCTAAATGTTGGCAGGTATGCTTCACGTACAGACATCATCTAATGTAATACAACACTCAAGTCCTCAACAAGACAATCCGCCAAGACTGGAAGACAAATAAATCATTTAGGCCTGATTAACACTTGTCCTTGAGAACTGCTTGTATTTTCACATCTAAATTTGGAAGACTGTGTAGGTGCTGCATGTGTTTGTATGTGAGAGAAGAAGTCAGTTATAACATCACCATTATTTCAACTGCAAGATAGAGAATAAAGACAAGATTTACACTAGAGATTCAATGATTAATTGATTAGTTGTCAACTAATACATTATTTGCCATTTATTTTGATAATCCATTAATCATTTTGAATAATTAAAAAAAAAAATCTCTGGCTCCGGATTCTTAGATGTGAATATATATATATATATATTTTTTTTTTTTTTTCCCAATCATCTCCTTTGATTATCTGAATATCTTTAGGTTGTGGACTGTTGTGAGGATGTGACATTGGGCTTTGAGAAGCTGAATTTTTTCTGATTTTTCTGATATTATATGACCAAACAACTGATTATTCGATAAAATAATCAACATATTATTTGATAATGAAATATTCTCAATTAGACATCTTTGTCACCTATTTCTGGAAAATCTTTCCCAACAATCAAATCACAATGAGAGGCTCAGCCAAGTGTGCTGGTCTCAGTACAGTCTATTTGTCAAGCTCTTTGCATAGAGCACAATTCTGCATTGTGCTCTGCGCACAACAGTGGTCTTAAATGAAGTCATGAAACAAATCCTCCAACCATATTGCATCCGTGACGTCATGTCATACGCGATGTCTTCAGGGAAACAAAACAGCCTGTATTGTACTCCATCAACGACTGCACCCGAGACTGAATAGAGTATTTCCTGTAAAGTCTGAAAACAGCAGCAACACCTCACAGGCCTCAGCAGACAGTACGCATGTGTCACTGATTGCAATCTATTGTTTTGTTTTCACTGTATTTTCTGCACCAGTGAAATTTAATTATTTCTCCAGTAGCAGGTTTATTGTCGCCTCCCAGGCACCTCTGAATGGGTTTCTAGCATTCAGAGCACACAGAGGACTCTATAAACTGAATAAAGTCAAATATTAAATAGATGGATAAATAAAAACATTTAAATTAACTGTAAATGACATCAGAGACAATGATTAGAGACACAAGGGCTGATGATACAGTGACTGTTGAAGTGTGTTTAGAAAGTCATGCAACCTGACAGAGACAGTCATGGTAAACAGTTAGCAGAGCCTCGCCATGATTAAGAGAGGTGCCATGACAAACGTCAGATGAAGGATAACGTTTTCTCAATGCACCACCGCACACAATGTGACTGGTGTTGCTGTCATTAATTGGAAAGGACAAACACTGCACAGACAAAGAATGGCCCTGGCCAGTGTCACCTGGCCTCCTGCACTCCTGTGTGTTTTATCCTAGGTTTCTGTAAGAAGCCTCAACTGAGACCCTAATGCGGTGTGATGTAGTATCAAAGCTTGGTGGCCCACTCTGACAAGACCAGCACTCACAGGCAGCATCGTAAAGAGCCGGAGGGCGTGTATGTAGCTTGTGTGGATGCACTAATCATGAGAAATGGTTTAAACTCCTTTAACATCAAACTGCGATACCTAAACTTAAGTACTACATACACACACGGATGCCAAATGAGGAGAGTTGGGAGCTGAATAATTCATGAGCCCTTGAGCTGGACAAGGGCCTTGGAAAATGACAGGGATTATAGATATTTACAGTTGCAGGTCCCAGACTCAGCTCTTGTCATGGGGCCAAGAATTTCTAGCAGCACCCCTGCTGGCACTTATATCACTATTCCACACCAGTGAGCCCTAAAAAAATTAAATTCGAATGGATTACTATAAAATAACCCGAGTTCATTTGTCTGTTGGGTGGTTGAGATGTTTTCTTTGTTTGGTCACATATACGGGTTAACAGCTCAAAAATATACATATGCATTATACATTATATGCATCTAGTATAAAGCCAAATGAAAGAAACAAACTCATTACAATATCAGGACGTCTAATGATCAGTGAACACCAATTCTTCATTTAAGGCCAAATACAACATTCAAAAGGTTGAGATATCGCGTTTGCACTCAGATAGGGCTGCAACTATCAATTATTCTCATCATTTATTAAACAATTAATTGTGCAGTTTATTTAAAAAAAATGTAAGAAAATATGGCAAGGTACCAATCACAATTAAAGCCCAAGATGACGCTTGAAATCTTCATATTACTTGTTTTGTTCAACCAACACCCTGAAACCCAAAGATGTCTGATTTAGAGACATATAAACCAGAGGAAAGCAGCAAATCCTCTCATTTGAGAAGGTGGAGTCGGGAAAAAGTTTGGCATTGTTTTGCTTAAGAAATCAGTGAAATGATTCATTGACAATCAGTGATTGCAGATTTAGTTTCTGTGATCGACTGACTAATCGATTAATCAACTAACCGTTTCAGCTTTTGCTCTAAAATAACACAATAACTCCTCGCTTGTGCAAATGTTCTCCCTTTCTTATGAAAAATGAGAATGTTGTTCATAGTATAAAGTAAATTAGTTAATATTACATTTGTGCCTTTGTTTACATGTATTTGAAGTACTCAGCATATTTAAACTGCAGTAAAGTAAGTTTAATTATGCATGTGGCCTGTGTGCATTATGGATAGAGTACAAAGGAAAGTAATAAACAAAAAACAAAACAAAAAAAAAGTAAACAATAGTTTCTTGCTTTGCTTTACACCTACTGTATTGAAACTAAACAGAAATACTTAAGAGTATCTTCTACTAAAGCATCTGAAAGTGAGATGTATAAATAAAAAAATGCACCTGTTAACTACTTATCATTTGACTTGTGTGATCAATGTATTTATCATTTATCAGTGATAAATTTATCAAGCATGTAGTTATCTGTTTCACTTTTAACTTGACAAACCAGGTGGGAAAAGTTATGTGTAGTCCACCAACTTAAGTTTCTGTTTATGTTGTTTAGTTAACTGTCAGCTGATTTCAAGAAGCTTGCATGGTTTTATACTATAATGCTGTGAAGGATTATCAAAAATTGAAAAAATATTGTTTTTCCTTTTATTTCAAACCAGTCGTGACTTTCTGTACTGAAGGTGGTCAAACTTAGCTACTTTCACTCATTTATTTTTAGGCTGCCAGGACGCCTACAGTTTCACTGCAGATTGTAGATGTTTTCAATCGACACCTATTAAAAGGATTTGTCAATAATACAGATTCTCATGGAGCTGTGGTGCCTGATGTTCTTACCGTACAGGCTATTTCTGGTGATCTGACCTCCCATGGCTGGATGCAAGGTGTGTTTTCACCTCTTCTCTAGCAAACCGGCGAATCCACAACATTCACATTCAGCTGCGCGTCCTCAGCAGCGACATTAGTCAGACACGACTTAAGAAAAAAAAATAAAATAAAAAAATAAAATTATTCAGATCAGCGGCAGGTTGCATCTGTCCAAAGCCTCATCGACATTAAGCAGCATGCAGGCAGCAGCCAACAGATACAGCAGGCTGCAGCTTCCCACAGTCCGTGAAGAGATCACGCTGAAATTAACATAAAAGGTGGAAGTGGAGGTGGGGCTTCCCAGGAATATTAACGCTGTAGTCACCAAAGAGACGATTTAAACATGAGCGTATCCACACTAACTCACATGCAAGCTGCTGAGCTTTGATTCTGCTCATTTGATTTATATTTCTGATTACTTCCATATGGATGACCACTCATGTTGTGATTTTTGCTTTTAAAAATGCACGTTCTTCACTCAACAGGTTGTGTTGGGTTTTGCTTCCCACCTGTTGGGATTACTAACATGTTTACTGCCTCCACACAGCCTCTGATTTATTGCCTTGCTTACAAAAAGGCTGCAGGCTGGTATTGTTTACATTTAAGGCAAAATCATGAATGAAATCATATATGCTTTGGGTCGATTTGCATCGTCTCTCAATGGTTTAGATGTGATAAAGTACAGAAATGAAAATATTCTGGTATTCTGGAAAAGCTACATCTGACTATTTGGATAATACAGAGATGTCTGACTGCAGGGAGGTGTTTCCTTCAAACTCTGAAGGTTTAAGGGTTGCGTAGTTTGTGGTCATCTTACTTGCCAGTGTCTTTACTCAACACAGCAGTGTTTCGAGATTTTATGGCAGCTTGTGGGAAGATGAATGCTGATGCATTATGACAGTCAACTCTTAGCGGTGGAGTCGCCACGATGATCATGCAGACACTATGCTGGAGCTAAAAAAAACTGGTTTGGACAGGAAAACACTAAAGCTGCGCAATAAATGATCTTCAGTTTTCATTTAACGAAGGTCATGTATTGGCCTTTAATGATATATTTTCATAGTAGTGGCAGAAAATCTGCAAAATTGACATTTTAGGCATGTAATTATCAAGCTTCGTGTGCAACATTTGAAAAACTCCGATCATTTACTTGTTTGAAATTGCTCATTAAAAGTGAAGTTTAACTCGTTTTCCTCAAAGATAGAGTTCCCACTTTTCCTTTGAAGTAAAGTAATAACTTGTCTGAGCTTCTCTGAAGAGCCCGGATGCAGAGGTTCTTGTATTGGCATGATGTCCCTGTTCCCCTGGGGCCACCTCTCAGGATCTGCCTGGACGCCTTAGCATTTACATAACCTGCGTCAGCAGCCAGGCCTGAGACACTCATGTATTGGCTCAGTAGCATATTCTCATGCTGTTTATACAAACTGATTGCAGTTAACTCGACCTTCTGTAAGTAATTTGCAACGAGGGTAAAACCATATGACTTGCTGGTTTTCATGCAGCATTTCACATACAGTAGTTATTTTCTACAAAACTGATTTTATTTGTCAAAGGAAATTGAGATGAATTAAAAATATCAAATCGAAAAGTGTGAACAGTAAACTTAGGAGTTCGTGGCATGGTTCCTGTGGCTATCACATTCATGCTTAATGGAGTTTGACAGGCCACCTGATCACTGGGGTGTCAAAATCTGATTTGTTGTTGCGTAATACAAGGAGAAGTGTTGTTCACTGTGAAATGATGAAAACATGATGCCTTGTGTCTTACAGTAATATCAAAGCACTATGTGCTGGAAACGGTTCGCAAATATCTAACAATTAGTGAAATATAGATTACAATATAGATTACAATATAGATTACAATGACAGATCAGAACACCTAGTGCATCATCCTTAACAATATTATTATGTGAATGATCACCACAGTTATCACCTAGAAGTCACAGAATAGGGTTAAAGTTTCCAAGCTGACTCAGTCACAAAGAGCTATATTGTTAACACTATTCTAATAATGATCATTACCTATTTCAATGTGGAAAAACTTTGTACCTTTCCACTCATTTTGGATAAACACTGTGTAGCCCGACAGAACAGACTGACACCTCCTCCCACAGTAGATTATTTGTAGATGGGCGCCTGGCAGGCAGCAGCTGCCTGGTGGGGTGTTCTGGCCTGGGGCCTCTCTACACATCTTGACAGCCCTGTTTGAGGCAGCCGTGTGCACACTTGCTCTCTTCAGGGATGACCCATGTTGAACAAAAACACCATTCAGCTCAAAGTTTGGACCCTGGCCCTGGAGCCATATGCAAAAGATTACGCGGCAACACAAGAGCATCATATGATCCTCAACGGGGGGGAGGGAGGGGGGTGTCAGCAGAAAATGAACCCCACCCAGAAGAGATGTACAGAGGTAAAATCGGGTTGTCACGTGGCATCGAAAAGGAGCAGTGACACAACAAAAGATACCAACGAAGTTTATTGATTATGAGTTTGTTATTAGCCGCACTGTAGCCGGACATTCATTTGAAATTATTAGAATCACGTTTATTTATTGGCAAATTATATACTTGAATTTTCACAGCGGTGGTCAATGGCTCTCAGTGCACCTATAGTACATGCAGTGCAAAAAGTGCAAAAATAACATATAGTTGTTGTATATGTAAATAGCTGAATGAAAAAAAATCCCAGTTCACTACAGTTCATTACCCCAGTTTACAGCATTCTGCCACTGAGTTTCTATCGATTTTTCATCATATTGATCCTTTTGTACTTTCCTATCTTGATTCACATTTGTCCAGAGGTTTATAGTTTCGAGCTGAGAGTTATAGATCTAACAAGAAGAACAAAACATCATTATGGCTTGGCTTAGATTTTATTTAGCCTAGTGTTCAGTGGTGTGGGGTAATCCAGAGATTGTGAAACTGAGGGATCATCACTGTGAGATGTGTTTAAATACTTAAGGGACTATTATTGACTCAGCTGAGAAGCAAACAGCTCTCTGCATCCTAAACACACATTTTGTTTCCTAATCTTTGCATAAATAGAAATAATCAGTACTGTGTGTTTGATCAGTCAATCAATAACCATGCTAAATGCAGACAAAAGCAACATTTAGCATCATGTAAAAACCACCACTTTGATCGTATGGCTTGCAGTTCATACCAGTGTTGCTTTGGTGTAAACCTGTGTTCCAGCCACCCTGTTCTATGTCCACTGTTGTCTGTTCTCTGTTCTCTGTCCACTGTTCCTGTTCTCTGTCCAATGTCCACTGTTCACTGTTCACTGTTCTCTGTTCTCGTTCCTGTCCACTGTCCACTGTCCACTGTTCACTGTTCACTGTTCCTGTCCACTGTTCTCTGTCTAATGTTCTCTGTTCCTGTTCTCTGCCCAATGTTCTCTGTCCACTGTTCCCGTTCTCTGTCCAATGTTCTCTGTCCACTGTCCACTGTTCACTCTTCACTGTCCACTGTTCCTGTTCTCTGTTCACTGTCCTCTGTTCCTGTTCTCTGTTCTCTGTCCACTGTTCCTGTACTCTGTCCAATGTTCTCTGTTCCTGTTCTCTGTTCCCTTTCTCTGTCCACTGTTCCTGTTCTCTGTTCCTGTTCTCTGTTCACTGTTCTCTGTTCCTGTTCTCTGTCCAATGTTCTCTGTTCCTGTTCTCTGTCCACTGTTCTCTGTTCCTGTTCTCTGTCCAATGTTCTCTGTTCCTGTTTTCTGTCCAATGTTCTCTGTTCCCTTTCTCTGTTCTCTGTTCCCTTTCTCTGTCCACTGTTCCCGTTCTCTGTCCAATGTTCTCTGTCCACTGTTCACTGTCCACTGTTCTTGTTCTCTGTCTACTGTTCACTCGTCACTGTCCACTGTCCACTGTCCACTGTTCCTGTTCTCTGTCTACTGTTCCTGTTCTCTGTTCACTGTCCTCTGTTCCTGTTCTCTGTTCACTGTTCTCTGTTCTCTGTCCACTGTTCCTGTTCTCTGTTCACTGTTCCTGTTCTCTGTTCTCTGTTCACTGTTCTCTGTTCTCTGTTCTCTGTCCACTGTTCCTGTACTCTGTCCAATGTTCTCTGTTCCTGTTCTCTGTTCCTTTTCTCTGTCCACTGTTCCTGTTCTCTGTCCAATGTTCTCTGTTCCTGTTCTCTGTTCCCTTTCTCTGTCCACTGTTCCTGTTCTCTGTCCCTGTTCCTGTTCAGTTCTCTGTTCATTGTTCACTGTTCTCGGTTCTCTGTTCCTGTTCTTGTATGTGACCTGGCCTTCCTACTGACCCGTATGCCTATATTTCAGGTTTTGATTATTAAACCCCCTTTTCATTCAACCGGACTGCATTGGTGTCTGCATTTGGCTCCTCCTCCTCCCGTTCCCTGTACACACACCCGAGACAGATGTAGGTAGTGGCGTCAAAATATTTAGAGTGAATATATTTGATTGTCACTTACTGGTTAGGTCTATGCTGAAGTAAAAGATAATTTCTTTATATGACTGGCAAGATGAAACCATGAGCCTTAATACTTAAAAAAAAACAAAAAACACTTTGAATATATTGTTCATAAAACCAGCTTGCATGTGTGATGCTCTGACTCTGGAAGAATTTACGCATTAATCATTATATTTGTAGGACTTTAATGTACATTTGAATGACATTTTTAAGGTTTTAGTTGCTAGTCTGTTCAAATTCTCACAGATGAACACAATGTTCAGCTTTGTTAGGAGCAACAGTAAGAAATATGTACATATACATGCTAACATCTAAGTGGATGTCAACATCTGAGAGAATAAAGGGATTTATATATGTATGTATATATGTATATGCATAGTTGAAAATTGGACTCAAGTCAGACTTAAATCACAAAAATGAGTATTATAGTCTTACATGAAACTTGATTCCCTTAAGACCTGACAGACTTGACACTTCTGCAACACATACACAATACATACACAGGACCATCACAGGCAGGCCTTCTATATCCACAGCACTACGCAGTGACTTTATGTCAAGTATAATAAAAAAAATAAAAAAATAAAACACCACTAACATAGCTTTAAAAGCAAAATGTTAAAATGTTTTATTATTTATTATATTTATCTCTTACTGGGCCAGCCCCACGCCTCCCCCTCTGTCCTATCTTGTATCAGATGCTGTAGCTCAGAGCCAAACATCTGTGAAGGGTGTCTTTGTCAATTGTTAAGATGAATAAGCAAAAATGAAAGAAGCTACAGGCCAAAAAAAAAAGAAGAAAAATCTAGATACGGGTGGCGCCAAATGTTTAAAAATCACAGATGTATTCGCTGCAGGGGTGGCAGTGTGACTAGGAGAGTGTAGTTGAAGTGGTAAGCATTCAGGTAAGAACAGGGAGGTAGTGTGTGTTGATAATAAATAAATAAGATATTTGTAATGCTATCAAAATGTGAGACTGTCAGCTACTGCTGGTGCTGACTCAGTCAATAAATAACTATTTGGTTTAAACTGTACAGCTTTCTGGGAACAATTCTGGATCTGAATTTATAATTATGTTAATACCCCACCCAATTAACTGCAATCACCTCTTCCTCTCTCCCCATGTCATTGTATAGTCAAGTTATTGAGGCAGCAGTGAAGGAGCGAGACAGGAAGGAACAAGAAGCTGTACGCTACTTTGTCCTGATCCTGCTATGATGCAGGTGTTTTCAAATCACCAGCTCAAACAAGATGCTAATGAAGGAATATAGTACAGTACACACAAGGATGGTGTTCTGATTGGTGGTTGGCTGACTGTGGGAGGCTGCTTTTTTATTTTTTTGTCCCAGTCCATCCCTGCTTGTTGTTAACTGTATGTTGTTTGGTGCTGGTCTAGTAGCTGGAGATAGCAGTAATAGTGAAACAAGTCACAGGCTGTAACACAAAAACAAGTAATTAAAAAAAGGCTATAAAAGGCTGTAAAGATCAGATGAGCAGAGGAATTCTTTATGGGGCCGCTACTAAGAGCAACTTGGACCTACCCCAAAAAAACTTAAAAAAACAGCTGTACTCTGTAGCAGCTTACTTGACAGATGTATTTGTTAATAGAGTGATTCAACGTAATAGTAATGTTCTGTCTTCTTATTATTCACATCGTTGTTCATTACTCATGCACCAAAATCTGGTGTTCATAGCCAAACATTTGCACTGTGGGTCCAGTCATTATCCCCTTCTATTTTCCCTTGTGAACATGCTTTGCTGTAAAAGGCACCAACAGCCTCACCAGACTACATTTGTGTTAGTTGAGGAAAATAATCAGGCGTTTAGGGAAATTTGATGGACATTTTTTTTTTTGTCTTCATTGACTCTCAAAAAAAGATAATGCCATTACCATCAGTAGTTTGAGAGATGATAGGCTCTAACTCTGACTCGTATCAGTCACAACTCAACTGGAATTTGTCTGGTATTGGATTAGAGTAGAAAATTATGTAATATTTATGTAGCGGACAGCTTACAAATGTGTGTATACACTGTGTATAATATAAAGTTCATACTGTATGTTCCCAACTGTGTATTTGTGCTTTTGAGGAAGGTCTATACATGTGTGCTCGAGAGGACAGACTGTGTATACTGTGTTTAGTGCTTGGTAATTGGATATGCTTCTGCATAGTTATAGGCCTTGTAAATTGATGTTTATATGTTTACATACTGTAGATACAAACTTGTTACAAGATGGTTTCTCAGGTTTTGCAGACTCTCTGTATATAATGCTGTGTGGTGCACGTATTTATCTTAAAAACATTTTTTATTGATTTAAATGGTAGCTAAATATGTTTTTAAATCAAATCAAATCAAATCAAATTTTATTTATATAGCCCAAAATCACAAAATACATTTGTCTCAGAGGGCTTTACAATCTGTACAAGGAGTGACACCCTCTGTCCTTAGACCCTCGATTCGAGTGAGGAAAAACTTGCCCACCAAAAAACCTTTTAACAGGGAAAAAGGTGGAAGAAACCTCAGGAAGAGCCACAGAGGAGGGATCCCTCTCCCAGGACGGACAGACGTGCAATGATGTCACATGTACAGAACAAATCAACACACACATATTGTACACTCACAATGAATAATAATGACTTGATTGATCAGATTGTTTATCTTGATGTTATTCCACAGTCTCCGTGTTTATAACTACTATATGGGTTCAGTATATATACCATATTAAAATCTTCCAGATACTCACCAGTTGTGTATTGCATCTGTTGTTCCAGTAGATGTTGTAATAGCTGCCGACAGTAAGTCTGTGGTATAATTGTATATTTTTTTTGGGACAGTTGCCATCATGTGATTCCTTTATAAATAACCAGATATGTTTGTTATAGAGCATTTATTGCATCATGTGAAAATAACATCTGAAGCCAGACTTCTCATCTAAGAAGAATATAAGATCCAACCCAGAGGAGGAAAAAAAAAATCCTTGTAGTTAAAGAACCAGTATCACTGTCTGTGGTTCAAATGCCAGTTTGATTTTAATCTCTTGCTCTTTGATCATGTATCCACTGTGCATGTCACTACAGCTTCCAACACACATTTTAAAGAATTCAAGAACAATATGCAGTCATTTTCTCACGGAAAGTAATGTATGCTGACCTAGAAATTCATGTATGCACATTCCAAAATGGCAAACGAATACTGCAGTAACAGATAATGGAACGGCTCAGCAGACATCGCTGAGGAACAGACAGTTAACTAATTAGTCATGCATTGTTTCAAGGATTCTTTTGTAAGAAATTGTACGTTCACATCCTAGGATCCCTACAGTAGCCGTGGTTGAAATCAAGCACCATCCATTCTCCAGATGTTCTTATCTGCATGCGGTTCACTTGATGCAACACAGCAAATCTAATGAATTCAGCGCAGCATTTTGTCTTCTCTTCACACAGCACCTGCATCTATTCAGCTCAGCAGAAAGTGAATAGGTGCTAATAAATAAAGGCCAGGTAAAGTCTCACAACCCATTATTTCAGTAACTTACTATTGTGCTTTGGTTATGTAACAGTGACGTGGTTTTCGAATGACCAACATGAGAAAGAAAAACAAATGTGAGCGCAAAACGTAAAGAGCATTTTTTTCCCCTACTTAACAGTGAAAACCCAGAAAACATGAGCCCTGCTGGGAAAATCGTCTAGCAGCTGTTTACAGTCTTTCTACCATTGTCAGCGCTGTTTTATAAACTGTTTAAACCTCCACCAATATAGAGCTTGTAAAGCATTTCTGGAGAAGAGTGTCCCTGCAAACATGTTGGAATGTGAACTGAAGCAAAGAATAAAACAACCATGGATAAAGCAAGTTTATAATGAAATAAGACATTCATAATCAATGAATATTTAAGACGATCCCTCCAGCTTTGGCCTAATGCATAATTAAAATCCTTTACATAAATTTGTAATGATGTAACGACAATAGATGATAATGCAAACACTGACTGTCTCTATTTGCTTATCAGATGTTACGTATTGATTGGTTATTGCTCTGGGCATGTTTCATTGCATTGGAGTATCTACATCTATACTTTATTGTAGAATTTTATGTTGGTATCACCATATTCACACTGACTCATCATCTAGGGAGCAAAAATGTGTTTAGACAATTGTTCCACTAGATTTTGATGGTGTTAGAGAAAGGCCATACTAAGCTGTACTAAGCTAATACATTATAGCATGAAATGTTCCTTTGCAGCATATGTGAAATGGCATGTTACTGAGGTAAAACAATATTTTGTTTAACTTATTTTTTATGCAGTTGCTAAAATTACATGTATACTACCTTCATGAAAAAGCTGATTGTAAAATATCTGGCTTTGTGGGTTAAGACATGAAAGATTGCACTCAGGGTTTAGTTACAATGGAAGGATGCCAACCGACTGTCTAGTTGAGACCTGAAAGGCCTGTTGAATCCCAAGATATCATGGTGTTTATTGAGTTTTTCACATGGCACATGTACCTGTGGTGAGGGCAAGTTGTGGCAAGGTTTGATATTCTTTTATCTGATTGGACAAAAACCAGGTTTTCCATGGGAAAAAAACAGATATGTTTTTGAAAGGAGCAGATAGGTATTTGAACTGATTTCAACCCTGGTTGTATGTTACCATGTATCCAAATGTTAACTGCAGAGACACAGTTGACAGTAAATGAGGACCACCTGTGGCAGGGACAGCTTTTAATCTCTTGCTTTTGATTAATAGACTCAACAATAAAAAATAGTGGTCTCTCCAACCCGAGCATGAAAAACCTCACCTTCAAATGTAGTTTTTTAACGACAACAACAACAGCAGCTAAAATGGGTGGTGTACCTGCACTGTGCCAATGAACTGCAACTGGCAATTCATGTTGCAACTGAACCTTAAGATAAGTAGACCAGTCCATGGATGGTTGAACCTAAGAGGAAAGTGAAGCACATATTTGTTTGTTTCTGTTGTAGACTGATATCTGCACTGACTTGTCCTTTACAGAGAAGATTAAATAAAAAGGGCAGCAGAGTGAAATATAGGTTCTTTTGGCTCACATTTTGAATGGTCACAGCAGGAAAAGCACAGGTGTACCTATACATGAATTTGTGCGTACTGCGTGAAGTGAAACAGAACTACTTATAAGTAAATAAGCAGTAAAGAACTGATTCTCAACTCAGAAGAATCTAAAATATTCATTACCTCTAATGCAGCACAACAGCTGGCGGTGCAATTATTCTCTCACACATGACACAAATCAGGAGCACATTGTGAATGTTTGCTGTGTATTGTGATGAGTGTGTCTGTGTTTAGTCCACGATGCAGACAATCACCACCATTTCTCATTTATACAGAAATAAACAAAGGCACTCTTAATCATATTAACTCAGAATAATTAAATTAACTAAGCGTCTTTATCAAAAGAGAAGATGGAAGTTGAGATAGATGGGGGAATAAGAATATAATAGTTTTTGATCATTTAGTATTTAGTACATTCTGCTCTCACGAAGCTGCTACAGTGTGAATAAATGCGACTCTGGTCTGAACTGCCCTGCTACAACCTGTAAATGCCACCATGTAGACATTCAGAATTCATCCTGTACCAATAAAGAAACTGGTTTGATTTGGTCTGTTTGAACTATTGTGAAAGGATCTTAGTGAAGATTTTGGTGTCCAGACACACGCGCTTAATGTGTCGTCAATTTGCCGTACAGCTTTATCTTGGTTTTAGGAGTGCTTTAGGCTGACCAGCGGAGTGGTAGCAGTAAAGAAAGATAACACATTTGAGCTATCAGTGGTGTTAAACCATTTTCAAGGGAGACCTAACAGAGCGTATGGGTTTGCCAGAATTCACAGTAATTCACTGATGGCTTCAGTAATTTCTCTTGAGGTAAAACACTGACTTAATGCCATCTGGTGAGCATTACAGATGCTTTAGCAACACGATGTAACTTGGAAAGCGTTTAGAATCATTGACCTTCCCTTTTCAGGTTTATATCGGAAAGCTGCTCTTGAATGCGGCTGTTTTTAACTGCGTTCTGTTGTTGTTGTTTGTTTGCTTTCTTGTTCATTATTTTGTGTGTATTTATTCTGTTGTAATTGTACTCTTGGCATTATTGAAAATGTCAGCATGCCCTAAATGTTTCCTTGAGATTTGAATAAAGGTTGAATGAAATAGTGATATTGGTTGGTTAAAATGAGAGTGCAGGTATTTGCCAGACGTGTTCTTGATACCAGCTATAAAGTTATGATTTAAGATGTGAGAACACTACTCTATTTGCTATTATTATACTACTATTATTATTATTTTTCAGCATTTTAAGTGTCCTAGTAGTGGCAGGTAACCAGCATTTTATATATAGCAATCTCGTGAATCAGTATGCAAATACAGTATGCTGAAATCGAGGACTGACAATCAAACTCCCTGTAAAAAGGCCAAAATGTGCTTGGTGCAGCTTCTCAAATGTGACGATTTGAAGCTTTTTATGTGTCTTATATGATGGTAAACAGAATATCTTTGTGTTTTGGACTATTAACTAGATGAAAGAAGACATATACAGATGTCACTTTTTTTTTCTAAGGAGTTGTAATGGCCATTTTCTACTGTTATTTGCCATGATTGGTAGTTGCAGTCTGAACTGTATGCAATTTGTAGCATAATTACATTATGATGTTTCCATTAAGAATCAATTAGGGGTCATTTTGACTCAGGGTAAAAGTAAATTGTGCAACATTTTTTGCACAACTCTTAAACATTTTATTAAATATTGCAGTGTATCTTAGTGTTTGGGGAATTTGAGAGTGTGAGAGTGTGTACATATTTCAGAAATACTGTGGTACATCACCTGTATGTGTATATAACGTACAACTTCATAAGTAAATACCTTGACAACCTACAAACCTACTGTAAAGATCTCGATTTATTAAAAGTGCCGGCATTAGCGTCTTAGCATTTATGGACTGTTTAAATACTTGGAGTACACGGGTGACATATACAGAGGACGCAAATGCAACACTGCAATCTTTCCACTCCTACATCACTGGAGGACAGAGCGAGGAGGGATTGCCACGTCGGAGTGACTACAGTCATGTCATCCTCTTTTTCCCAGGTAAAACATTTTAAATAGCAATACAATAACAAAAATGATACAAGCACGCAAATTTAAATATCAGCCAATAATCTAATAGAGGTAGAATTCACAAGTGCTCCTTTGCATCACCATCTTTTTCCCCACATTCAGGATGAACCAGAGTGTGTTTATTTTCAGTCGGTGCATAACAAGATAAACGATGCTTCACTCCAGAGTATCGATTCCTCTGTGTTGTGAACAGATGCTCTGTCATTGACTGTGACTCACAATCATATTAAGTTGACAACAAGGTGAAGGCCATGCTATAAGTGAATGACAGCTCGGGTTCCTCAAGAGATTTCTTTACCTTCCTCGTCCTCCTTCTTCAACCTTTATTGTATATCTTTATAGCATATATGGTAAACGAAACACGTACACATTACTCAAATAATTCCATTGTTAGTGAATAATGTTAGACATATTAAGGAAACATATCCATGATGTGTTTAATTTTAAATCTATAAGGCTTCTTCTTTGTTTTCCATTGTTGTGTCGATTGTGGGTTATAATTTGACGCTGCATGACAATGTGCAGACTGTCTGGTCCAGATTTCCACTCTTGTTCCGCCTTTTGTTTCTGTGATCTCCAAACAGATGCTTCATCAAATCTCTTTATACTTGGCTAAGCAATGGGAGCTATGCACTGTCACGCCATGGCCCCCATTCAAAGACACACAATGTATAAGCTGTCATTTACCATGATAACGTTCATGAGTGTGTGTATATATATGTGTGTGTGTGTGTGCATGATTGCTTGCTGGTGGGCTCTTTCTTGCATTTGTTGACGCATCATCAAATTATTCTTCTTAAACCAATGAGATATGTATATTTATCTGGTCTTTATCCAAAAATAACAACACTTCAAAACATTAAAACCTTATATGAATGTTCCCGAGACAGTTACATTTTTAAAAAAAAATGTCTTCCTATTTACATCAGTGAGTCATTAACATGTTGCTATCAGTGTGGGCTTTACAGATCAATGCTCATCTCCGTAACAGGACGAACAAGTTCTGGATGAAATATGAACGCACTGCATGAGTTGTTTGGCTTTTATTAATAAGGCTCTTCCATATAACAGTGTCATCTGGTATCTCATAACAACATGATGTGTGCTCAGAGGAAACATGCAAACACGAGAAGAATCAGTTGCTCTCCCGGGAAGGTCGTGACCCCCGCACAAGCAAAACAAACAAATTATAACTGTACATGATATTTTAAAGACTTAGTGTCTGGATGCAAAGTGAAGAGGCTTTTGTGCAGCACAACCTAGTGTTTCTCTTGACTGTGTCCATACTCATGACATAGTCTATCTTCAGCACATCTGTCTTTACTCACACTGACATCATCCCGGAGAACCGCATACACCCACACCCCCCGCAAGTACAAGCCCTTCAGACACTTCTCGAGCATATGGATGGAGAAGAGGAAATAAATCAAAATCAACAACAGCCATCTGTTTGAAACAACTGACAGGATCCAGGCCCAAAGCAGGCACAGCAAAGGACAGTGGATAGAAGGAAACATGGTATTGTCTCTGTCTTTTCGGCTTTAAAAAAAAAAAAAAAAATCTTGTTCTATATAAATCACATTAATAACAGTAATGATGTTGCTCTCTGTTGTCAAGGAAACTGGTCAGAATTGGCCCGATGGCCCTGACAGCTCACAGTTAACGGTCAAAACCATTAGATACAGGCATTACATGGGATTTAAAGAGACAAAATGTTCTTGCTCTGCTTTATCCATCTTATTTTTTATGTTGGCATTATGTCTTTAATTCCCACCCATTTGTATTTGTGCAAATATAGTCTTTAGTGTGTCAGGTAAGAACAGGATGAACAGGTTGACATTATTAGTTTTTTTTAGTTTTTTTTTTATTAGATGATACTATGCAATTATTTGGAACATCCTGTACTTGTAACAGTAACTGTGGTTGTTAGAGATTTCAGTAAAATAAAAACTCTCATAAAACCTGTGTTTACTATCAGTAGTCTGTTATTATTTCTCAATCTGCTACAGTCAGTTTTTATTTTCGTGTACGACATGTCAACCTGTCAAGTGACATCTGAACATCGTGCAAATGATCTGATCTGCGGTTACATTAAAGATAATGTTTAAGCTCTGTGGGAAATATTTATTCAACTGAAAACTTTTTTAGTTTTGTTCTTTCTCACATTAAACAATCACTTTAGGGATAACATACTGCTGGCAGGAGGTGGGTTTGGAATAATTCATGACTGGTGCGTCTGTGTGAGCGTCTGACTCACATCTGTGAAAGAAAATGCGAAATATAATAATGTGAATTGTGTAAACGCGCTGCAATAAACATGATTAGTTTTATCATGCTGGAATTTAATCTTTGCGAAGAATATGGATTCGAAATCGGAAAATAATGTTGACAAGAGAAGTGTTTTAAGGTGGATTTTATTATTAAAGTTAGTTAATGAGATTTTGCTCCCTTTGAAAGGCAATTAAACAATAGACCCTGTGTCCCCCTTCCCTGCCAATATTCAAACACTTCTCCTCTATCAACTCACAACTATCTAATACCAATTAGTTTCAAGTCTTTTCAAATACATGCAAATTAAAGTTGCAGCAAATTAACTTACTTCCCAGCTAATCCCGGGCACTGAAGTGTGTACCCACTGTGTTATATCTTTTACTTTGTCATTATTTCATCCTCCAGTCAAAGTTAGTTCATTCTCAAGAGTAATATGATAAGAAGAGGATGGACCTGACCCAACTTGTAATGTCTAATGTCAGGTGACTCTGATGTAGCTGTTTATCACTTTTGCTTGACCGAGGCATTTTTTTGCAGAGAAGCAGAGACATTCTTACAACATGTATAAATTATGCTGAAATACACAACTACTTCTGTAATCATAATCAGCTTGTATTTAATGTAACTTGCTCCCAATGATCTAGCCCCCTCTAGTGTGTAAAGAAATGATCACGTGGGAGCCTCAGAGGTCCTCTTTAGACACAGCCCTCATACATCATACATGTAACAGACTGTTTCAGTGTATTATTCAAATGGTGCAGCATTTGTAACATGATTTTACAGAATGCAGAGAAATGCTCCTAAAAAGAGAAATCTCATTTCTGTGTCAGGTTGTATTTGGGCAGTATGTTTTCCTCATACCCCCCCCTCCCCTGTCAATCTCTGCCCTCAGCAGCTACTAGTCTCGGCTGGTCTTATACTATACTTACAATTGCTTTTCAGATGCAACTATTCCTCCAGCATCACAAAGATAGACTCTATTGAACCACTAGGGGGCACTATGAAACAACCCAGCCATTAGCAAATTAGCAGGGGAGTCATAAGAGGTGGTTATTCCTCCAGCAGTAGCTGTTTGTTGCTGTGTTACTGAAAATTAAATTCAAAACAAACAGGTCTGTTTGCTACATGCTCCCCTGCTATTCCTACAATTCGCCCTCGTAACACTTTTCCCTTTTCTTTTTTCTCTCTTTCTCATTCTCTATATTTTTTTTTTTAAACCAACCGGTGGTTATGTTGTCTGGAATATGCTAATCTGCTATGCACCGGCAACTCCCTGGGTGAAGATCACTTATTAAAAGCATAGTTGGGAGGGTTTATGCAAATCGAGTCAAATCAAAGCAAGCTCTCCCTTGGTTGGTTACCCCTTTGCATACATTGTGAATTTGAAACTAATATTTTATTCCTGATATTCCTTTTTTGCGACGCCTGTGCCAGTTTTACATCACCTCCGAGCTCTCCTCAGTTGTGTATTTAATGTTGAATTCATGTTGCTCTGCTTTCTCTGCATTTCCTTTTTTGCCACATTGATGCTGCAGACAGTTTGCTTGTCTGCGAAAGGAGATGCTTCATTTCCCGTTGAGTGGATTGACAGATTTGTTAGAAGGAAAAGATGGATAATATCCGCTATGGCCAAAGGCTGCCATGAAGTAGTCTGACACAGACACTGATTAAGCCTCTTGAGATCTAAAGGGATTGTGGGTCTTAGTTGAGAGAGAAGAAGAAACAAAAAGAGGGGAGTAAGCAGGCTAAAGAACAAAACTGCAAATTGGATTGGATGAGATGCAAGTGTCCTGTGGGTGTGCTAGCTTTTGTGTAACATGTTGTTTGGTTGGACCCACAATCAGTTGTGCTTCCTTAACTCCAGACCATTAGGTGTTGGAGAGAAGGGATAAGCAGATCTCAGATCAACAAAGGAAAACAGAATTGGGGATAAGGTGCAACGTTGTTTGTAAGCAGTGTTGACTTTATATTCCTGGCCATTATTTAAGAAAACTTTGGAATCTGCAGTGCCCGTTTTGCATCCAGCCACGTATTGTAACGAAGGACTAAATTGGACCTCTTGACATGCATATGGGTTTGTGTTTATACCCCTTGTAATGCAAACACATTTGACTTCTAAAATCACCCCTGCCCTTTAGCTCGCCTCGTACTGTGCTAATTTAGGGTGCAAAGGTGAATCCTCTATGTTCCATATTTATAGTTTGACAGTAAATTAAGTGAAAAGAGCAGAGGTCAATGCCTCCCCTCCAGGTAAATGTACAGCCTGCCGTCTTGTGTTGGGTACTAAATATTACCAGGTGTCCCTATTACTGGTTTAGATTGCAGACAAACTGGTATGTATGGTATGGTATGGTATGGTATGGTATGGTGGTAAAACATGCTACTGTATTACTGATATAGTACATCAAAAATTGACAAATGTTAGTTGACACTGGGATATGAAATACATGTTTCTGCATGACTAATACAACATTTGAATCCTTTTTTTCCCCCCAACATAAGATTTCAATTTTGGATGTAAATAACTGTTTGGTAGCTAACCACTTTAACAAAATACATACAACTTTATTACATGTCTGTGTCGTTTCACGAGCAGCTTTTGTCTAGACATATTCATTTAGACAGTTTCATTCCTCTGTGACTTTGTGGGTCAATTTAGTGAGGTTCGGACTATAAGGGAATCACTTGAGCACATTTCAGCGTTTAACCTGAGCATAAACCCCATCAGCGCAGTAGAAGCAGCTGTGGATGATTCCTTAATCCAACCAGACACCGAGAAAAAGATTCATAAAGGCAGAAAGGCTTCCAACAGCATCCTCCCGACTGCACACCAGCAGGGATAGAATTCCCTAATGTGAATGCAGAAGGGCTTGCCGATTGCAAAGTCTAATTGCAATATTAATCAATTACAGAGAATAAAAAGACCCTTTTCATGCCTACCATGGGTGACTGGCATGCTGACTTCCTATAGTCTTTATTCACTGGATCATATGAGGTTTGTGCTCCATTGTAAGAAATTTTCCTTCACTTTGACATTTGCATATACTCAAAAGAATACGGTTCATGCAGTAATACAGTAGCTACATCATACAAAGTACAAGTACATACAAGCATATTGAATGTTTGCTGTTGTCCTGTTGATAGTTACACAGAATCAGCCCTGCATTAATGGTGAACGCAGTTCAATAATGTCTCAGTCGGGATGAAAGCAGCCCCCCATAAAAACCATCAGAGGGCAATCGATGTGCTTTCATCCCCAGGACGGAAATTGCACTCATATGGCTCAGACTCTATGAAGGTCCCCCATGCACAGCCAAATCATTAACATCAAACTTGCAGGAAAGAAATCAAAATGTCAGTCTGCCCTGCAATCTCTAGGCAGATGAGTATTACATCTATGTCTTATACAATTTCGTTCTCCTCATATCTATCCTGCTAGAACTGCACATTGGTTAACAATTTTTAAAGAATTATTGAAAATACTCCCACAAATAAGCTGCTGTACTTATGGTATTAACAATGGCTCTAAATTCTCTAAAAGGCTTCATTACCTCAGGTTACATGGTTAATTCATATTTAATGGTCGGGTTATCCAAATGAGAAAATACATATTTTCTACACATACCTCAGTTGGTATCTATGGAAATAGCTTTGGCTTTATTTATCTATGGTAGGTGTCGGCTGCCATGCCAGTACAATTGAGGTGAATGGATGCTGTAAAGCTCTTTGAGATATATTTGTGATTTGTGATCTTGAGCTATTTAAATAAAATTGACTTAAATTTATTTTGTGGTTCTCACTGCATTGACAAATTACATTTAAGGGAAACCAAGCCAACTCTGAACCAGAGGTTAGTTACACAGCACTCCCTTCACTACACACTTGATGTATAATTTTATTTTGATACAGTATTCATTTTTAACTCCCCATCCTCCTTACAGAGTAATAAACTTGAGTTAAAATTATTTTATTTTAACTTTAAACCCTCTGCACCCTTTTGCGAGGGGAAGGAAATGTTTTTTAAATGTATATTCGGTTTTGGATGTCTCAATATTGCACTTTTGTCCCTATTATCTTTATATAGCACATTTTGATTTTATTATCTTTATTGCACATTGGCTACATTGTCTTATGATGACTGTAACTTTATCTTTCAGCCATCGACTAATGTCAAACAATATACTATATATATATCTTTGGTATTTCTGTACTGCAGTTTCTGGTTTCTTATTTGCCAAGATATATGCAATATATCTGCAATAGGTTGATGTCAGTCGACATACTGGCCTTGATAAAATGTTTTTTGTTTGTTTTTGTAATTTGATTATTCTGTCTTGATCCACTGCATAATGTAATTCTTCTCACATTTGAGTGTCTGAGCTCTGAGATCTTTTGTCAGAATCATGAATAGTATCACAATATACTTGTCAGTTAATTGTCTGCTGATTCAAAGCACGGGCCAGCCAGAGAAGATGTTAATTTATTGGAAATGCTGCCAATGTTCAAACGGTGTATTAAAGCACAGTGGTATTTGGGTTGGCATTCATCCTTTTGATCATGGTAATCATGTTAAGTTTAATGTATGCCAAGGCCTCCTGTAATGAATCAAGCTAACACAAACATATACACAAACACAAACTCTCTTGCTCCATCTCTGCATCCATCTCCTAAACAGATAAAGTCGTCTTTGCCACCTCAGGATGATTCAAATATCGTATTTGAAAATCTAACTTTGTTTGAAAGTTTGAAAAAGTGTCATTTATATTGATCGAAACACATTACACTAAAATCTTTTATCCTGCCTTCAAATTGTTTGCTGTCTGTATCACGATGTCCCTTGGTTTAGAAAAGCATTATTCTCAGAAATTCTGTTTCCTTAGTTTCGAAATTAAGTCTGCTCCATGAGTGATGTAAACTCTTTTGGAAAACACTTCATGGGGACAAAGTTAATGTTCTTGCCATGGTGGAAGAAATATTCAGATCCTTTACTTTAAGATCCCCTCCAGACATGTTTCAAGACAAAATAATCTACTTTGAATGATGATTTATGTCAAATATGTTTTTTTATATTGTTAAAATGACCCCTGACCCACATTAATAATCCCATAATCTATAAATAAGAATATTCTTTGTTTCAAAAGTTTGATTTTTGGACACAAGATGTCCCTGAAAAGTCCATTTTCAGTATATTTGTACTATACGTTTCATGTTTCCACATTGCAATATACATTACAAGTTGAACTGGGCAAGGATTGGCTTGTTGTGATGTTACAAATCATGCTCGTAGGTACACTTGTGTTGCTTTACTGCTTTTCATTGTGCAGATTTATTTTTATCATATGGAATTATGTGGTGTGAAGAAAAATCCTAATGTTGATTGGAAATGTAAAAGAGCCTCAGCTCAGAGGATACAATGCAATGCTTGGTCTTGGTCAGCGGTTAGATATCAACACAAAGAACAATTTAAGCAAGAGCTAACACACAGAGAGACAAAGGGACAAGGATACAATAGTTCTTTGACATGAATCAATGTTGACATGTTCTTATTTCCAGAGCCGAAGCATTTATTCCCCCCAACTTTGAGAACTAAATGAAAATTCTGAGGCATCGGCTTGTGCGGGCGACACAGCTGCCTCGTCAATAGGCCAGAGCTGCTCATGGACTCGGCAGCAAAGCACAGGAGCAGACAGCAGAGCCAATGGAGCCAGATCAAACAGCTTGATCTGTAAAGGCCCTGACTCAAGACACAAATTGACTGGGGGTGAAGGCGAGAGCACCTCTTCCCCAGTGAGATAACTTTCACAGTTTATAGACACAGAGAGGGACACATTTCTGGAACTGTGCCACAATCATTAAATCCGGGCTACTTTTGTATTCTGCGCACGCATCTGATGAAGATCTGTCGTTGCGGTTCTGATAACATGGGAGGCGAAAACACCTTTGCCCCCCCGACTCCCTCCTATGTTGGTGATGGAAGGACTTATGCTATTAGACACCACAGGAAAGGATTTCACTCTTGTTACACTCCTGACTGCTGATTGAACACCCCGGCACTATCTGTTACCATGAGAGAGGTCTGCTGCCAGAGGCACTTCTTGTAGTAGTAGATTATTCACTTCCACTCAGATGGATGTACTTTACATGACATTAAACAGAAGCAATATGGAATCTGCCTGGTAGAAGCCCACTGCCTCTCCTCTCCCTCCACCCTATTTTGAAGAGCGTGAGAGCGTTTCATGCATGATTAATCTCATAAATCTAACATGTTATACTCAGTAAATTTTTATTTTAAGGGGATATGATGGGGAATTAATGGTCACATTCACTTATAGAAAAACAAATATAATGTTGTTAAGACATGCATCCTCAAATTGGCAATCATATAATTTGAAATAAAAGAATTGGGCCCAGTTCCAGCGTATAATTTTAAAACATGCACCAGCATAGCACAGATCTGGCAGGGACTCTGGGCCACAAAGTGTTTCTAATGTCTTGAGAGAGAGTAAATAAAGAGCCTAATGTGTTCTAGTGCACACATCTAAATAAGACTTGTCAAAAGAACATTATCTTCTCTTCCCATGATGCCTTGTATATTGTGATGCCGTGGCTTGTTTGTTTTGCATTCAAGGGACTGCTTTGAAAGGGAAATGATAGTGATATTTTCTTGTCAAATGTAATGACTTTCATTTTAGAAAATTTAAAAGTCTGCAACAGAGAGACACTGTGCATCCAGATAAGCCATGAGCTTGGACAAGCTTTATTCACTCGACACTTAAATGTTCATGATTACAAGATAATGTGAAGGATAGATCCTCTTCAGCATCGCAGATAATAATATTATTAATAATAATTGACACTGCGTGCACATTTTATGATACCTAGCTGATTATATACATTGTGAAAACACTTTATAGTTTTCTTTGCTATTTGTTCATGATTGGAAAACATCGCAAAATGTGATTTTTTTTTTCTACAATAATTGCAAAAATTAAACACATCTGTCATTTATGCATTGTACATTTGTTGGCTCAATGGGTCCAAACCAGGTTATGATAACATAGGGTATCGGGTAGCACTGTGCAGTTTTGGTTGTCATGATTGGCATTTCCCTGTATGACTGAACCTGAAAAATTATACACTATTTAAAAAATATATTAAATTGTGTTTGTGTTTTCTTTCTTTTAGTAGTATTGTTTTCTAATTTGGTTAATGTGTTAAACTCAGATTAAAAGGTGACAAATATTCCTCTTCAGAAGACTTGAGACAACTGAGGTATAAAATGAATCCCTTTCAGTGGATCAAATATCTGAAGTAATCATACAACAACAATAACATTTCTACGGATCTCTCGAGCTCATCAAAACTCCAGACTGCATTTAATGTTTACAAAACACTATTTTCTTTGGTGTAAATGATCTAACGTTTTCAAGTAAGTGTGAGTGTTATGAACCAAAGAGAAAAGTAGTAGAAACACTTCTTTATTGTGCCACTATTGTCTGCAACTGCATTGAATCACTTTGTTTGTAAATAACTGTGTGTGCATTATTAATGCGGGTAGAGGAATTTCAGTGACTCAGGCTATATTGTAAATTGTGGTATCATGTTGGTTTATTGTAGCCACACAGTCAGTATACAGTAAACAGTCACTATACCTTTTGGACTCATGAGCATACTGTTATGACTGTGAAGTTCTGTCTTTCTAGTAGCCGACATGTCTGATATTTCACTATTTCACCATAACAACCTGTATTTTGGCCAAAGTTAGAACGTCTAGCATTTCATCATTTTCAGGAACATCAGGTTATTGTACAGCAGGAGATTAGTGAAAAGTAGAAACGCACAGCTCCAAATCTGGAACATTGTATCAGTTGCAAGTCTGTGGCAACGATGAAAACAAATAAAATACTGGCACTCACAGATCAATAGTCTTCTATTTATTGTGGTTTTACTATTGATCTGTTGGTGTTGGTATTCTGTTTGTACCGTACAGCAGGAAACTCCAGTCTCAGCAACAGAGGAAAAAAATATAAAAAGTTCTGTGTTTTTTTTTAAATTTAATTTTAAAGGAGAGTTCACCTCTTTCGTTGTTTTGTGTTGAATCAAGACAAACCGAACTGTTTTAGGTCTATAGATGTTTGTTTCTCCAACTACAGATTATGCACTACTAAAACGCAAAGTCAGGACCGCAGGTTATTGCTCTTAGCGATGTCTGGGCCAGTAAACAAACAAAAGTCAAAAAAAGTCGAACATTACAGAGCGTGCATTGCTTTTTGACCAATCATTTGTAAGGCCTGAACATTGTAATTCTGAGAGTGGTTAATAATGTTCAAAGCTAAGGCTGTCACTGAATTATGAGTATATATGATAATAAATCACTGTAAACAACACACAAAGGTTTGCCTCGTGCTATTGCATCTATTATAAATCAGTGATAGTGGCCAGCTGCTCATAAAAGGAGCATACAGTATTTTTAGGTGGTTATAATAATTCAAATTGTCATTGGTCCGGTTCTTATTCAAATCATCTGGGCATGTGAATGAGATGACCAGGTTTGGCGCAGCTAGTCTGGATGAAAAGAGAGAATTCATTAATTTAACTGGTAAAGCAATTATGAAATATGTATGTGGAACACACTGCATCAGTGTGATGAAAGTCTGTCATTGTTCTGACTGCTGGTTTTAGCATTGACATTTTAATTGGTGATTTTCAGCTCTCATTCTGCACCAAAAATACACTGATGGAGAAAGTTTCTAGGACATTTCAGAAAGACTGTTAGCGTCTAAGCTGGTCAAATACACAATCATGCAGACTGACACAAACACACACACACACACACACACACACACGCAGTTATTGAAATTGAGTAGTCTGACTGAGCCTTGTGTGGGCTCAGTGACAGCGTTGATTAAACATTAAGGAAGAGATATAATGCCATTTTACCACTGTGAGTTATCCAACCTCTTTGTACTATCATTTCATCTTTGCCCTTGAACTCAAACACATTGCCAGCTGACAGGATGAAAAAGAATAATGATAATGAATTATGCATAAATGGGAACTTGAATTCATCTTTATCCAACTTTGGAAAGTTGATGTGTTTGAGGACCCCTCAGTGTTATTTGTCATGCAGCTGACAGGAAACACTGCGGTTGGTGCTTGTAAAAATGAGCTAAGTGCCTGTGCCAAACAGAACAATTTTGTGCAGTGTTGTGAACCCTGATCATGATCCTCCTCGTCTTTGGGTGGGCATAAAAGGCCATGCAATGGAAGAAAATAAGATATTTTCTACTTCCTTTGTAATTCTTTGTATAACAGTAGTACCCAGTCTGGTTTAATACTGGAAGTGTTTTCACTTTCCATAAGAAAGACAAAGCAAGAAACAGGTAAGAAATACAATACCAGAACATTTTATTTTTATTTTATAACACTTTGTCTGTAGCCAGCTATATTATATTCTATATTCTATTCCACAGTAGATTTTTCATTTCTGAAAAACAGTAAAAAGACAACACAGCCTGTGATACCAGATGACGTGTCTACTGAGACACAGAGCAGCAGATATTCACAGAGAGATTAGGATTGCTCGCAGCAGTGGCGTCTTACTGATTGCTGTTTTGTCTTTAGCTTGTCTGATCCATTGCATTGTAGCCATATTCGGAGGTCATACATGTCTTTTTCTTTCTATATAAATAATTTCTAAAACATGAGCTTTGGATTCACTTGAACAATCAGAAGAATTGCACCCTAACACACTGATATATTCATAGCTTTATTTCCACCCAGGTTACACATGTATCACTTTCATTTTGGCCAAGATATTGTTGTTGGGGTGTGTGTAATTTTCTCACTAGGCCTTTGAATTTCCTGGATATCTTATCGCCAGCCGGTGCCCCTTGATATTATGAACTTTTGAGCATGATATGAAAGGTGGTTTTGTGTCACTACAAATTGTTTCTAGAAGACATTCACACAATCTTTCTCATTGGATGCATGCAGGGCGTGCGTGTGTGTGTGTGTGTGTGTGTGTGTGTATGCAGGCTGCAAGTGAATAGCTGAGATTCAGTCTCATAAGTCTCATTACATCTGCTGCTCGCCACAGTGAGCGTGTGAAAAAGTGTGCTGGTGTATATTTTCTCTCGGAACAATAAATTATCCTCTGTTTGGATGTCTGACTGTGAAAAACCACTAAATAGTTTTTTTTCGTTTTTTGGGGGAGTTATACCTTATCTGAATTGAGGAAAAGATAAAGCTCATAAGGACACAGAGTCATATGTTGTACAGAATTTAAAGCTCACTGAGTCAAATTTGTGATTCGTGACATTGAGCTTTATAAATAAAATTGACTTGACTGATGATCTGGGTGTTTTTATTTAAGAGCTAGCTATTATTCATCAAAGACACACAGAAACTCACCCGAACAGCCTTATCAGGACTGTGTAGGTGTGATTTGATTTAATTTGATTTGACTGGCAACATAAGGTAACAACTGTCATCACATTTTGTTTTGTTGAAGCTGAACAATGTATCGCTGTGGACAGTGAAGTTTGTTCCCTGTCGAATAAAAATTGTGTTTACCAGCACCCCTGTGCTTGGGGTTAGGTTAGGTGCAGCAGAGATAACTTGTTGGGGTCAGGTTAAGCACCTCAGAGGACGACTGGTTGGGGTTAAGGCTAAGGTAAGGTAAAGGTTAAGTTAAGGGGGAACACACGCGATGGAGAAACAGCACCGGTACTCCTGCATACTTCTCCAAACTGGGGATGTGCAGACTGTGATCTCCTACAGCTAAGAAACTGACTATAGATAAGTACCTCACACAAACCCACTTCAAAAAGGCAAACTATCATTTGTGTGGATGTAATGAAAAGATTACAGCCACACAAAGCTTTAGAGTGACCTCATGAGGAGAGAAGATAAAAAAAGTGGTCATTTTTCTTTCCTAATCTGACAAAAAAAATGGAAATGCTGTAATTAAAGGTATTTCTGCTGATACGGATATGAACATCTACCGCTGACCTTCATAACGGAAAAAAAAAAGTGCTATTGTGTTTTATCCTTACACCTAACCTATACAGTGTGTAACATTTCAAGGTGGGGAGTTTAGCCTACCATTTGGGCAAATGTTCAGTGGATTTCTTTCTAGAGTATTACCTGAGCCATAAAGTTAGGAACCATTTAATAGAAAAGTGCCCCATCCTAACCTTGGAGATGATTATTCTCATAAGGGTAATGCTGCAGTGCATGACAACGTTGCGTATGCAGCTATTTTAATTTACTTGTGCATGGGGAGGTCCTCTGGAGCCACGCTGTGCTTGATGAAGGTGCTATCACACTCAATGAGAAGAATAATTATCACAACAACACATACATAAGTCCTCTATTAGATTAAGGCCCACTTCAATAGACTCCCAGCAAGAGTGGGAGTTGTGGCTTAATGTAATTGGTTACAAGACGACATGTAGAGGAAAGCATCACAAAAAATGAAGCAGATTTATAAGACTTGCTCTATCTCAGTTTTTCCTTTTTTTCCCCCTCATCTCCCGCTAAAGGCTTTTTGACCATTCTAATAACTCCTGTCCTGTGATCTCACAAGTGTGTCGTATAAATGGCTGGTGCATTCTGTTTATTTTTCCCATCCATAATACATAGGGTATCTAAATCCTGCTGGCGTGTGCAGAAAAGAAAGGGGGAGAGAGACAGAGAGGGGTGGCTTGCTAATGGTATGAGGCATAAAGGCTCAGAACAAAGTGGCAGAAATACATACATATAGGCCAAGAAGGGAGGCCATGCACTGTGGTCCGCTAGTTGAGAAGTGACAATTTGAGAGTTTGGATCTTAGAAAGGCTTTAGGCAGAGTTTGATATGCCCCTGTAAGTATTGCCTCATGCTCACCTGACTGCAAGGTCAACCAAAACCATATTTTAATTTGGTTCTCTGGAAGGCAGGAATTACTCTCCAGTGTAACCTTTATCTTTCGTTATCCAACAGTGCTCTCTGTCCTGCAGAAATCAGCACACGGCACCAACATTTCCAGTCTTACAGGTTAATGTCCACAGCAGATACTCACGCAGGAAACGTGAAAATATAATCACAGGAGCTCCTGGCTTCTGTATTTAATGAATGAGTGACTAAATTCCTCACCACTGCACGTTATCATTTTTTTGTTATCATTTATTGGTCACATATATACTGTCAATTTCAAATTATTAGTACTTTTGCAGTTGCTTCCATTGATTGAAAACAAATCCTCACTAGTCTATTATCACACTGGCTGGAAAGCCCGCCTGCTCACAGTTGCCTGTTTAGCTCACTCATCTGCACTCATATATATGCAACATCCCATGAATATTTCAATCTTTTTACCCATAGCAAGACAATATCAGTGGAACATGAACGTCATCTGTTTCAGAGAGATTATTAAAAGAAATACAAATTTGCATGCGCTGTAAGAATGACTCACAGCAAACATAGACAAAATCCTACTCTATTGACTTTCTGGGCTCTTTTTTTCTAGGAGGAGGATTTTAATTTTTTTTTTCTTTAGCTTCTGTTTCCTGCAGCAGATCCTCATGCATAAATGTCCCCTCCTGGTCTCTTGCTGGTATTGCACAGCAAAGCCAGGATAAACAGGTGCCCATTTTGAGATTATTCAGTGTAAACAAACCATTTGGAACTAAACTGCATTAACCGAGTTCATGGAAAGTGCGAAATATGTGATTTTTCCCATATCAGATTAAATACTGCACAATAACCTGAATGTAAAAGAGACAAGGAAAGTCACGAGTTTTGTTTTGCTTGTCTCCTGATCTCAGATTTGTCCAAAGGCGTTACCTCTGATTTGTTAAAGCTGTCAACAGTCACATGAAAGGATGGTTAGAGATGATGCCAGATCAAAGGGTGTCTTTCTAATATCTGTCAGTAAGTAGTGAAAGCATGCAGGAACTCCAACTGTTTCCAGATACTGTATGAAGCTTTCACAGAACTGAGTAATTACACCTGCCAAGTGTTATTTCAAAAAAAAAAAAAAAAAAAAGTAATGCTTTCTGCTACTTTACCAACCCCCCCAAAACCCAATCTAGGCTGCTTGAATGACAGCATTGCCAAAAATGTGGAAAAAGTAAAACTGAGAGTGACTGAACTGGAATAGAAGTGTCGTGGAGAGAAGATGGATTCCTGTGCTCTCAGTGGAAAGCTGTCATAACAGTCCTCAGCAGCTGTTCTGAGAGCAGCTAGGACTCTCTGGAAATATGTCACACACACCTCCACTCCTCTGTACAGGCCCAAGCAGGAGTCCCACCTAACTGTGTCACATTTCCATCTCATTGTGGAGAAAGCCACCCAACGGAGAGGGAGAGCAGCACAGAGGAGCCGGGGCACAGGGGGAAGATCCTTTAATTTAGTCTCAGAGGAAAGCGTTAAGCCTCTATCCCACCAGAGAGGTAGAGCACAGCGTGAAGCACTGCAGTCTTACGTTGCCCTCTCACATAGTTCACTTCCATCGCAGCACCCCCATCAGAGCTGCGATGATGAGGAGTGATTGTGTAATGGGTATGAACATATACCGTCTTTGCCTGTATCCTTGCTCTGTAACCATTGTGTAGCCGAGCTGGTACGTTTTCCTCTCAACATGAAATAAAAAATGTAAAGCATTTGAGTTAACAACATTGAGCAGTCGGGTAATCCAGAGAGTAGAAGTCATGTCATCCCTGATAAGACTCAGCCTCTGGCCCAACAGGAGGCAGTTTAGACGTTGGAAATTATGAATACCCATCAGACTTTTAAACCTATGAATCCTTTTTTGCTCCAGTTGCTTGCGATGGCAATGTTGGCACTTTGATAAAACACCAAATTGAATGTCGTTCTTCATTTATTTATGGCTTTTAAAATTCTGCATCCAAATATAATTGTTTCAGGTACCTATGGTATGATTATGGTGTAAAATGTTAATTATTTAAAGGCACAAAATGAAATATGAATGTAGTCTTACAAAACTATGCCACTGGAACCGGATTTAATTCTGAAAGGGAAAATGTTCTTCAACATGCTTGGAGGTGTCACTACAAGCTGTAAACACAACATTGACAGGTATGAAGTTGATATACCAAAGTGTTAGCAAATGATTAGTCCAATATTCACTCTGTTTTGAGCTCTTTTTGTCTCTAGCCTTCATCAACTCTTGTGTAAATGTCTGTTCTCATTAACAGATAAAACTCCTATTTGCTAACTGTGTCTGTTTGCTCTTTAGTGTTGGGAAAGTAGAGTTGATTGTTCTATTGTTACTGTATTGATTAGAACAGCTTTAGATTGAAAACCTTTTAAAATAATTTAAGATATTATACCTTTTTCATGAAGGCAATGTTCAATCAAGATGTTTATAATATAGGTTCAGTTGAATCATCTTTACAATATCGTTTATACAATATAAACTCAAGTTCCTACGGTATATCCTAAATAATATAGTCCAAGAAATCAAATCAGAAAGATTAAGCGTTAGAGCTAAGAGAGAAAGTACAGAGCAGCTGCATAGAAAAACAGAAAAACTTCTGAATATTGAGTGGGGATCTGACCAGATTTGACCAGTCTAATTATAGTTGTTGATGTGGTCTAGATATGAAATAAGCAGTGAAATCTCTCTTTTTTGCATTTTCACAAACAGGATAAAGGTTTCACTGATGTTTTAAAGAGTCTCATTGGTCTCCTTGGTAATCTAGTCCAGATTTGATCAGTCTGATTATAGTGGTTTTTGATCCAGACCTACTACTGGTCTAATATGGTCTAACAGTGAAAAATAAACAAAAAAAACAGTGAAATCTCCCTTTCTTGCATTTTCACAAATGCAATGAGTTTCACAAATCCTAAACTTTTAAAGAGTCTCTGAGACCTCTTTGATGATTGTCCAGATATGACCAGTCTAAGTATACTGGATTTTGATCTAGACATGGTCTAATGTTGTGAAGACATGAAAAAGCAGAGAAATCTCCCTCTTTTGCAGTTTTACAAATAAAAGAAAGGTTTTGAGGTCAATATTAAAAAAAATAATTTAGCTTTACGATACCTTGTAATGATCCCCTGTCATACTGAAGTATTGTTTCCCTGAGCTTTCTTAATACTAAGCTGGTAGGACCACAGAAAAAGAAACCGCAATAAGACCAAAAAACGAGTAAAGGTTATAAGAAAACAATGGTACAGTAAAATGATCAAAATCAGTTTAGTCCAGTGGTTCCCGGCCGAGGGCTAAGACCCCTTCAAAGGATCACCAGATAAACTGAAGAGGTCGTGAGACGATTAATAGGAGAGGAAGGATGGAAAAAAAAAACAAATACACAAATCTGTTTTCAGTTTCTGGAATTTTCCACTAATTTGATTTTTGGTGAAATATTGGATCATTTTAACATTTCTTGAAAGGAAACTAACTAACCATGGATAATTACTTTCTGAGACTGGATTATTGTCACACTGAAATCATGTTGATTCAAAGTGAGGTTTTATTTGAATGACTCCATCTGTTATAGGCAGGCTAAAAACATTTTTGCCCGTCATTCCATGAATATCAGCGGCTATTTTCACACACACACAGACACACACAGACACACACAGACACACACACACACACACACACACACACAGTAACAATATAACAAGATTCTTTTTAAATTTCCGTTGGCTTTTATAAGATAAAGTTTCTCCATCAGCACGAGCGTGACATTGAGGCATGGCACCAATATCTCCACCTTGTGGCTATTACTATTAAAATTATGATTTAATTACCACTTATTTTGGGTGGTATCCTTTAATGTTTGAGTAGCAGCAGCAGCAATGAATATTTTTTTTTGCATAATAAGTACTTTTGGGTTTTTATACATCAAATACATTTATATTACTTATGCTTATTTGCTGAATGCATTTATTATTATATTGAAATAAAAAGTACTCATTATACAAATGGCTCCCTGTCAGTGTTATGACACTTGATTATTTTAATATATTAAGTAATACATTGAATATTATTATTATTATTATTATTATTGTTATACTGAAATAATGTAGTCATTATTAAGGAAGACATTTGCCTGTAATTGTAATCTGTAAAATGGTGTTTTATATAATGATATTACTTTTGCAATTTTCATTTTGCTTGGATATTTACCAGTTTAAAGAACACATTACAGATGTGAGTTAATGGTTTTGCAATTCCTTCAATTATTTTCTTGACTGTTTTCATATCAGTTTTATTCCAGTCAGCAGAATTTGTGTTCTGACATTTGCTCATAATGGCCATTTTATATGGCCACGATTTCCTTTCCTTTTCACTGCTGAAAAATTAGACTCTGATTTCTATGCCCATAACCCTCTTTGGTTGTTTCTGGGTCATTGATTTTTTTCTGCCATCCGACAGAACAGAAAAAGTTATTAAAACCACTAACTACATCATCCATATTTTTATGGTCTTACCATTGTGCATAAAATACTGAGGGAAACTTGAGTTTTGAGATCAATTTGTAATAATGCTCTTTGACACACTACATATACCTTTGATGTTGTTTTGGTTATTCTCTATATTATAGTATTCCTTCTTACATAGACTTTACATACGAAAACATATTTAATTTATTATTTATATTTCTCTTTTTCAAATAACTTAATTAATAACAGACTGACAGAAGCAGATCCATATATGTACCATTATATTCACAAGTAATTCCAGTAGTCACTGCTTCAATGCTTTACTATCATAAAGACACAATTGTTTTTTTTCTGGGTAAAGGTGCACATATGGATAGGATAGTCTAAATGTAATGCATACATTAAAATTAAACAGTACAAATGCATGGGCCAACCTTAGGAGACACTTTCATCTTTGACCACAGAGACGCTCTCAGGGCTGAAGTGGACCACACCGGTAGTGTTGTCAGTGACCACAGTGAGAAGAGCAACAGTACTGTCAGTATATCTGGCACGCCTTCCAGCTGCAAAAATACAAACAACACAATTATAAGGGATGAGTCCAGAAGCAACATTGGAAGTCATACATTGAATGCTTATATGTACTGCATTTTTTCATGTCTGTCTTGATACAACCCTCTGCTGCCATACTAGCCAATGTGTTTGAGTCCACCAGGTAGAGATGTGTCTTTGTTATCTATATATGTGTGGTGTCTCACGAGATTGGAGGACAAACTTATTACATACAGTTGAGAAGTGACATACAGTAACCTCAGCAGAGCTCTCTGATAATCGTTCAGCAGCTCCAGTTCAGAGGAATATGATGATGATGATGATGATGATGATGATTGAAGCAGCAAGTCATAGATATTAGCTATTTAGGCCACAACAATAATAAACACACTAAATCACTGATCATTTTGTTATTTAACTTGCACATATGTATTCCTCTCGAAGGACAAAGAAGCACCTGCAGATCCAAAAGTGTCCTCTTCTCTTCAAGCAATATTGTAATTCCAACAGCAAAAAATAAATAAAAAAATGTTTTGTTTCTGTGTCAGTCTTTTATGTACCACATGCAAAACAGCCTTACTTAGCAGCGCTACATACAAATCAGATGAGCTGTGACTGGGCTCATTTACATGTCAAGTCTTAGTAAATAACCTGCTAAATTAAAAAATTGTTGTGATGATGCAAAAGTTTGCAAGAGGCTTAGTAAATAGGCAGTGTTTACTTGCTAAACTGCCACAGAGGAATACTTCACTGTAATTGCAAGGAGGAATAATTTCTATATACAACTAGCAAGTCTGGTTGAAGTAACAAATCTAGTTCAGTCAAGTGTATATCCAAAACCAAACTATTTAGCTGTTTTGACTGTTTCAGTATCAAATATATACCATCACCATTTTATCCCCATTACACTTGCCATACTTGTCATTTGTTTGTTTAGCCAGTTTAACATGTAGCATTGCATTGTCACATACTATCCTGGGTTTTGTTTGTGTTGAGCGTTGTCTTGTTACATGAAAGAAAGACAGACAAGTATTTAAGTTATAGATGAACTTGAGTTGTACCTTACCATATATATATATATCCACCATTTGTTTTCAGGAGACAAAGGGGGAGGCGCCGTATCACTTCCTGGATTTAAACTCTAACTGACATCCCCTGTGATGTCACGGGTTAGACTAAGTATGGGGGGATTTTTTTATTTTATTTAGTCAAATTTGGTTTTGTGTTGATGTTATTTGTACTTATTTTGGTTTTTGTTGAGGACTCTGTTGTTGTTGATGTGTGTGTGTAAACAATGTTAACTGATTTAAGTGGCATTGTTATAGAGTCGATGGTATAAAGGAACCGATACCCCTGCTAGGAATATGGTTCTGACTAGATAGCTTAAAGGTCCTATATAAGAGAAGAGTTGTTTTTTTGAGAAAGAGCAGAAAAGAAAGTCTCTATCATCTTCCTTCACACAGGTAAAATATAAAATGGCAAATAATCTTGTTATTGTTATGTATGCTTGAACAAAAATCCTTTAGGTTTTAGTGGATATTTAAGTTTATTTTAGTGTCTTAGTGATTGTTATTTCAAATAGTGGCAAGAATTCTATTTAAAAGTTTTAATTCTGTTAAACGGAGAAAGTTTGTCGGTGATCTCTTTGCCTTCTCACTGATGAGTCTGACTCACATCTCGCTGCTCCCTCCATTTGTCATTGTTCTAAAGGGTCTTAATTGTATTACATGCAAATGAAGATACTTTATTTTTGTTCATTATCTATTCATAAGAGAAAATGAACAGAACAGTGATCAGAGGAAAAAGAACGGGCAGCTTTAAATTAAGGCACTCCAATCCTACTAAAAAAACAAATGCACTCATTCCCCAGTCTGTGTGAACGTCAGCATGTGTACGTAATACTGTGGGTCAAGGCTGATAATTAGTGTGATTGCAGATTGTGCCAGTAGAGTTGGCACATGTCTGTCTGGACAGTGGAGTATGATGATTTCCTCTTTTGCTTTGCTTGGTACCATTAACAAAATGCAGTTAAATATGAATTCTGCTATATGCCCTTACTTCTGTCATGAATATCTGATCACAATAGCTTTTTTTTTTTTTTTTTTTTTTTTTAAATGTAGGCCCCTTTTTTCATTACTCCTGAGATTTATTCTTTGCACTTTCTGACTTGTAAACTAATCTTGATGTTTTGGAGTTTTTGCTTGACTAGTTTTTCTTGAAGTGAATTTTATTCAAATTGGATGCAGAAAGCATTGGACTTGAATTAAGTTTGGAAATTAGTCTTTCTAACCTTTCTAATCTAAAAATTACATGGTGACTTTCATCTTACTTTGTTTCATATGATGCCATCTCCCAACAACTTTGTTTTGTTTAAATGTCTCATTGCTGTCATAGCATGTACCACTTTGTAATTAAATTGTTTTCTTTCATGTCTAAATACAAGTAGATGTAGTACCATAGTGGCCTATATGAAACATGTGTCATGTAGTGAGTTGCATATTAAATCTGTCTATCAAATCTTGTCAGTGGAAAAGGTGCAAATTGACAGTAAAACTGAAATCCTTGGCTGTATATTACACTTAAACAAAATAACTGTATTTTTAAAATCCAACAAACTTAATTTCAGTAACAGCAAGACGCCATTAATTTTATATTAAGTTAATGGCAACCCTGCTGCCAGGGCACCATTTGAAGTGTGAAGTGAATATAAATGTTAGTTTTGAAAGGTTACAAAAAATGTTCCTCTTCTGTCAGAAATGTGTTGGAGTATCCAAGGCTATACTAGTGCCTTTAAAAACTGCAAAAGTTACATCTTTTGTATAAAGAATGTATTGTTGTCCAGGAGAACTTCATCCAACGGTAATCAATCATCTACTTGGATTTGATGCTGTACATAAATTAACAAAATAATTTGAGATAGCTTTCATAATTGCCATGGACATGTAGTTACATGTGCATGAACTCCAATTTACACTACATGGCCCACAAGAAGTATACACCTGAATATTGTGCATATTAAATTGCAAAATATGTCATACTAAAAACCATGGACATTAATAGCCTCCACTCTTCTGTGAACACAAGATTTTGGAGCTGTGCTGCAGGAAATTTATCACATTGAGCCACACGGAGCATTACTGTGAGGTTGAGGTGGATTTTGTGCATTAAACTCTGGCTCAAAGTCAGTGTTGCAGTTCATCCAAAAGCTGTTGTGGATGTAGTTGAGGTCGGGCCAGTCAAGTCATTCCACATCAAACTCAAGAGGCCTTTTCTTGAAGGACCTGGCTTTGTAGACAGAAGCATTGTCATGCCAGAACAGAAAAGCGCTTTCCCCAAATGGTTGTCACAAAGTCGCATGCATATATAAAATATAATTGTATGCTGTAGCATTAAGAGTTCCTTTTTAATTGGAGCGTAAAAAATTAAACAATGGTGTCTTCATAATTTGTGTAGTAGAAAAATGCTGATTAGATATTTCATTATGCTGTGCATGCATACAGGTAAAAGTAATATATCTATTAATTATCTTATCAAGAACATGCTATAATACTGATTTTTCAAGCGTTGATTCAGAGTGTTATTGTCTGTACAGTTGCATGTCCAGTGGTAGCATATCTCCGTCTCTTTATCTGATATAGTCCCCAGGGCTCTCGCATCCTTCTCCACATTTCATCTGTCTCCATATATTCTGGCCTATATTGACCCTGGCTTTATAATAAGCTGTCTGCTTGGGTTGTCTTCTACTGTGCATTTTTTTTACCTCGAGAATTGCTGTGAGACCTCAGAAAGTTTAATACATCCTTCTCAGAGTTTATTATGCGATTTACAGTGGAGCCTATACATGTGACAGCTTGGTATTCTAAATGAAAAGTTAAAAAATAAATAAAAAATCCTAACTCTGACTATTAAGTGTGTCTTGGCATGCAATTCATCACCATCAGTCTGCTCCATCATGCCAGATAGGATAACGATGCAGATGCAACAAGTAAAGGTGGTGGCTGGTGGATGTATACTGACATCTTGAATCGTTAGTGTTCTTTCCTTTCCTGACAGTCCAAAACTATTTTATTGCACATTAGTGCTATTTGTATTTTAGGGTGTTGACGTATAATCGGCTTGTCATGTCGGTTGATCAACTAATTTATTTTCTCTTTATAGACTTTATTTTTCTTTCTCAGTTTCTAAACGGCACTGATGGCTCTAAGATAATTTGAATTTTAACAAAACAATGTTACTTAATCTGACAAAGATCCCCATCATGTCACAGATATCAGCAGAGGCATCTTAAACTGAAGAAACTGTTTATTTTCACACATAGACTCAGGAGTGAAGGCAACCCAGATCAGGAGTGAACAGATGCAGCAGACAGAACAGGGCTCAACAAAACAGCAGCACTGAACAGAACAGACTAGTCTAGAAAGGCAGAACAGACTGAACTGAACCAAGGATCTGACGAAGACTGGATGTAGAGCCGGGGTAGATATACTGCTATACTTAAATGGTAAGGAGAGTAATGTAAGTAACTGCTCATTCTGTTGCGTAAATGGCAAAATCGGGCAACTTCCCCAACACTGACACATTGCTATTATCTAACAAGCCTGGAAATTTATCCAATGATGCCTCAATGTATAGAATTTGAACACTGATGCCTCTCAGTCGTAGTATCAAAAAACATACTGTGGCAGACTGCAATGGACGGTGTTCATTTGGTTTTCTCAGTTAGCAAGAAACAAAAATATGCCATCAGGATGGTTTGAAAGTGGTTATAATCACGTAAAAAAAAAATCTACATACAGTGGCTTTATAAAAAAAAAAAAGCTGGAAGTGAACGTTGAATAACGTTGCCATAGACCGTATTCAGGGTTTGCAGAATCATATTATATCTCTGTGGTAAATGAGTTACACTGAGCTAGAGAAGATACACTAGCTTGGGTTATTTGTGGTGGTGTATTTGCTCTGTTTTCAGTTCCGCTTGTCCAGTCTTGCATATCTTCACGGGTGTATTTTTGTAAAGCCCTGGCAAGTTTTCATTCTTCTAATTCTGCCCAAAGTGTGAGTGTATGTAAATGTACAATATATCTTCATATTGGTCTTTGCACGTAACATATAGTGGCTTTGACAGATTGAAACCAAAATCATTTCTTACATCACGCCTTTCTTGGCAGTGTAGATTTTTTGATTAACAGCTGTAATCGAACTTGAGCCCCCCCCACTTTCTGAACCATTTCCCCATGGCTGTCCAAAAAGAACCACGTTGGATTTTGAGCTGTCTCTGACTTCAAAAGGGGTGAGATGGGAAAAAGTGAGGAAGTGCAAGTAGAGACACATTGGCAGAGAGAGGATGGGGTGGGGTAAGGGGGGTGGGAATGTACTTGAAAGGAAGACAGAAAGACCAAGAAAGGGAGGGAGACAAATAGAAGTGTGTGTGTGGGCATGTGTGGAAAAGGGCTGTTGGTGGTAAGCAATTGCCTGCCGATAGACTCAAAAAGTGAAGGAGCAGAGAACACGCCACCTTTGGCCAAGTTCTAAAGTGCTCATTTAAAGAATCTTAGGAAAGTTGCAGAGGGTTTTAAGCGGTATCGACTTTCCTTTCAGTCTGTGAGGAAAGCCTAAAGGAAACCCGCCGAAAGTCCCAGTTAGTCCAAACAGCCGATGTGTAAATTTGGGACAAAATCCATAATGGGAGAGAGGAGATGTGGGTTTTTTTTTTTGTCTGGCTTCTCTCTTGTCAGCATAAAATATAACATAACAGTAAACTAATACAACCATTACTTGTTTATGATGTTGGGGAAGGGAAGCTGGGATGGGTGAGCTTTTTATTGGTTCTCATTCTAAACACGTACTGATGCCTTTTAATTTGCCATGTTACACTGCTATAAATCTGCCCCAGTATCAAACTAAAGCTAACAAGGAGAGAAGGGATTTGGATGAACTCTGTGTCACGCTGGTTTTTATCATTTCTCTAATCTAATCTTTTCCTCTTGTTGTTTGCCATACAATCCTACTATAACTAACTTAAATAAGAATGCCTTTATTTATTATATATTTATATATATTTTTAAAATCTATGCATGTATATATTACTCCCACAGTATGGTCTGGCATCCTAAGTAGTGTGTGAACATGAATATCCTAAAGCTAGAAACCAGAGAATCAAGATTGTGTCCATATTGTATAATGATGAAAACAGAGGTGACTTTAATGAATTATATTTAAATTTAATGAGCTGTGCTGGCACTGTACTTAAGCGATTGTTCAGAAAAGTCATCTTTATACTGTAAGAACTGGCACCAAATGAGCATAACTACCTCTCCTCAGCAATCCCCTCCTATTTTCACTCTTCATCATACTGTAATGCAATTATGCATAAGTATAGCTTCACTGTGTACGGGTGGCTTCATTATACATACAGCAAGTATGGCTTTATAGATTTGAACTGATTCTCGCTTTCCTTTGTCTGTCTGACAATGAGAGACATCACCAATAAGTTCCATTCACTGGATGAAATGTGCACAAAGTGTCTTGAGTGTGGATGTCTCCCGAGAGGAGGGGGGGAAAAAAAGTTAGCAGCATTACGCTAACAATTGTGCTATGGTTCAAAATGAAATGTTCATTTATACAAGTCAAACTGCTCTTGTGCATGGATTTGCTTGTATTTCCCTTTAAGAGACAGAGCTGATATTTTCAAAGTGGGTCAAAGAATTTCTGTTTGATAGCAGATGGTGTTCGCTCTCCGGTGGCAATAAACAAACGTGTTCATTAGAAATTAACAGACCTGCTTGATAATTGTGTTATTATATTTGTTGGTCATAATTACTGGCCAGAGTGTGGTGATGTATTTGAGCAAAAAGAGAATAAAAAAAACATTATTTGGAGTCAGATGTTCACATGCACATATTTCAGAAGTGGTAAATAGAAAAAATAATTCATTTATTTATTTATTTTTTCCTTAACTCGACTCAGGGTTTTGGAAGACTGCCATTTAAATCATAAGTTTGGACCAGTCCGAGGAAGTTGTCAGTCCATCACATGTTTGACAGTCACACACATTTCTGGCTCGGTATGTCATTTTTAAGTTTGCATTTTATCCAACTTGCATGTAGGAGTTGGAGAGAACATGCAGACAAGCCAACAACCCTAAAAGCAGTGTGCCACTCCAAGTTAAAGGATAATTATTTTTTTTTTAATTTATTTATGTAGCTTTCACCATTAACGTTGGTGATATCAAAATTGTGCTCACCAAGTTAACTGCTGGGATCTGGTAATTGCTGCCTGAATTATTTCCTGGCAACATTTTTATTTATTTATTTTTTTCCTAGTGTGGAAAATTTTACCGCATGTGTCACAGTAGGTTTGATGGTGGGTGTACAAACCGCAGGACTTGAGGGTTCACATTCTGGGTCCAGTGTAAGGGAAAGATTGTAGCCTTGCATTGCCAGACCGCTTTAAAAATGTGAGTTAGGAGAAAAAAAAATTAACTTAATATTTCTAGAGAGATGTTGACGCTGGAGCCAGCATCTGGCGGCTGTCGGTGACATTGAACTTTAAGGTGAAATTTGGTGACTGTGTAGATGTGTTCATTTTGTTGATTTTAAAAAGTGTAATTCAGGTGGCATCACATTTCCTACAAAATGTATTTGCTCTTGCATTTTAGGAGTACAGCTTCAGTAAGAAATTTCTATGGGATTGTAATGATGGTGCTTACTTTTACTTGCAGTAAACTGGAAAAAGAAGACGAGGATTTAACATTTTAAGAATACAAATGAAGGAAACAAAAACTGTAATTGACACAGCACATCTGAGAAGATTCTGCAAAATGCTGCGTTACAGCTGTGGGAAAGATGAGCTGCAGCTGTGGGAGATCAAGTAAATCTATATTGATATCTTGACAGGCTTGTCGCTCTGTTCAACGTGCACTGAAAAAGACTTGAGAACAAAGACATCAAAGAGATTATAGTAATGCACCAATATGGAGAGTTGTATTTTCAGTGACGGGGCCAGTTTATTGCAGTGGCAAACTGTCCTAAACTACTTCCCCCACTGTGATTTTTAAAATGCCATTCTTTCATCTAAACGATGAAGGAGGTACAAAATAAGTCTTTTGCCATATGCAATAAAAGAAAGTTTCTCTTTTTATTGGTATCTGTATAGCAGTAGTAGGGAGTGCACCTTGCTGTTCATCTCCTGCATGTGAGCCTGGGCTGTCTGGATGATGGCCATTATGGTTCCTGCTACTGCCTGTGTGTCCGCTCCACCGGGATCACTGAAGTGTTGGAACTAACAAGCTTGGGATGCAGACAGCGGATGCACAAATGGGATTTTGTCCTGAAAGCTTTCAAGTCTGCTCCCTGTCTTCAGTAGAAACAGGAGAGAGTATAGTGTCATTTGCAGGGACTGTCTGAGTTATGCGCCACCAAAATGAGATGATTACATCTGATAATCTTGCTAATGATCTACACTGGGGAGGAGAGCACATAAAACTGAATGAGTTACATCGATGTACACAGTTTTCAGTCACGTCTTTTTTTTTTTTCCCCTCATTCTCTTTTACTGTGGCTCAGATTTATGCAAAAGCTGAGATGTTTTCTAACCAGGAAGATATGCAATATTCCTTGTCAAAGTTTAAGATCACCTAGGATGTAGGACACAGACACACACACACACACACACACATGAATGTGCCAACACACAGGCACATTAAAACTCTCCCCCCAGATATTTCGCATAAACATCTCTCTCTTACACACACATTCAGAAAAGGACAAACTCCACACAATGCTCTCCCGGCCCAAGGTTAGTACAGATTAAAAGATGTCATTTATGGAAGAGGCACCTCCTCCCTCCACGGCCTGTCGGAGTGTGTTTGGGAGCAACCCACTTCATTTTAGCATCATAATGGGTAAACAGAGTGTGATCAGTCCAATTACCCCCCACCCCCCATTACAGAGACGTTCTGGTGGGAATGGTCTATAGAGGGAGAGAGCTGTCTGGCATGTGGTGGAGTTGCAACAGTAGCACCTGCTGCCCAGAGCCCTCACTTGTATGAATCTCAATTTGTTTGTACAGCCGTGCCAAAAATGGTGTCCAAGAAGTGGACCCTCTGAGGAGGATGGCACTGGGTAACTTCTGATTGCTGTCTTTTTTTCTTTTTTTTCTTTACTGCACTGTCTGTGGATGTGTGCAAGATCAGAAGGTGCTGTTCTCAGCAATGATCTCAATGTCAGTCCTTCCAGTGGATTGTTTTGTGCTTGCTTCTTGCTGTACAACTTTTCAAGGATGGTGAATTTCTTTATTCCCTCTCTGCACTATGTTTTACAGCTCACTAGATGCATGATTTTGCAGCTGAGAGTTCCATCCACAGAACAGTAACAAGCCGTAGCCTTTTTCTATTCTGAAATTGTACGGTTTTTCAGATCCTGCGTTCGCAATTAAATGAAGACTAAGAAGAAGAAGAAGACAGGAGAGTTGGCAGCACAGTAATATTTCCCTCTTCCCTTTTTCCAGTTTGTCTCATAACTAACAGTCACTGCTTGACATGTTCATGCAAGTGTGGAAGTTTGCACTGAGTATCACCAGGTCTTAGATTGGTTTAACCTTGACAAAGAGGGGTAATTGTTCTCATGTTATCCTAGAATATATGCAGTATCTGTCCTCGTATTGCAAGGACATATGTGGTTATATTCTATCCTGTTCTTGTGATCCAAAGATGTGCTTGTTGTCCTTTTGAAAGCGATGGAAATCCTTCTCTTCATGGTTTCCCCCCTTGGGCGGCTGTCTGTCAGCTGATGCAAATGTATCTAACTTGTGTTTTAGCTCCTTTATCACCAAGCATCATAAGTTCAGAGTTAAAAACAAAACCCTTTTTTAACAAGACTGATGGACAGTTTGTGCAACAACTGACAGAGAGCTCTGTGAGCAGGAAATGGGGAATTACATTTCAGGATTTATTTGACTCCACTAATTGAAACTAATACCTTTCAAATAGCATATTGATTTGGACAAAGGCACCTTTTTGTTTGTTTTTGTTTTTTTCAAATGCACACTGTAAAATAAACAAATATGAAATGTGAAGATTTAAAACAGAATTGTTGAAGGCTGCGTGGTACAAGTGATGGGGGGGGTGTAACAGAAGACATAGTATGACTTCAAATGCGTCATTGCAGGGCTTTGTGGACTAAAAGGCCTGAGGCTCGCTGTATTAGTGGGCTTATTAAAGATACCTTGCATATCACCAGAACTGCAGGTGGAAAATACTGCTGCTCTGCACATCAGAAAGATATCAGTATCAGACTGGAGCTTTATCTGGAAGTCCATCTGGAAGTCATCAAAATTGTACCCACATGCACGTGCGCGTGCACAAAGCTGACAGGTGAATCCGATGTTGATTGATGCAAGAAAATGATGATGGGTTTTTTTTTTTTTTCTTTTGTCGTATCAGAGAAAAGAAATGTTACCACAGCTTGAACACAACACTGTTGATCAAAGCACAAATTACTTTCACAATTATTACTTTTGCTGTCAATGTCCGAGTCAATTACTAAGTGCTTTTTGGATAACTTTTGGTTTTTTTTTGGTTCGTTATTGAATAAAACCCTGCCGTCCCAGACGTAAATTAAATCGTGGAATAATTTCGAAATGTTTACGTCTGATTTCAGCATTTTTAATTCGTTTCCCCCCACCAAACATCCTCATGAACAATGAGCTCTAACGGTTTCTGCAGTCACTCTCCGTCGGCGCGTTTGCCTGATGCGCAGCGCCTCCCCAACTGGTCCCTCACTTTGACAAATTCCTGGACGTGAGCGGGTCTCTTCTTGCTCGTACAAATGATGCCTTAAATATCTTAGAAGTTGAATAGCTCTTCCACAGTTTCTTTTTTATTTCTCTCCCTGTTGATAGACTCAGTCTGGAAGAACACAATGGGACTGTGGTTATTTTTGAGATTTTCTCTTCTGGCTTTCGTCTTGCTTTACCCCTTTCACCCCAAGTTTGTGGCTCAAGCGGAAATAAGTTCTCCAATAACAGACAACAGATTTTATCGGCTGGAGATTACACGGCTGGAAACGCGCTTAACCCGAAAATCAACGGAGGTCCAAGTGTCATTCAAAGTAGACAACAGCTCTAAAGTTTCAAGCGCTTTTGAGGCGGAATCAGTCGGTGTTGGTGCTTTAAATTCGAACAATGGTAAGCAAGTGGGGGGTGAAATACAAAGTGGACTTGGAAATGAGACACGGATCGGCAACGAAACGGCACTGAACTACCCCAACCGATTTAAAATACATGGTAAAAAGTATGGTAACATTTCCGAGGACAACCAGAGGCGACCTACAGCGAATATAATGTTAGAAAACACACATCCTTACACAAGAAAGAGGGCAACACGGAGTGTGGGTACAACATACACTGAAAATATGGATAGGAGTGTAAGTGGAGAAGCGCAGGCTAGAGAGAGGTCGGTGGCGACTGTCCAAGGTGTTTCCAACTCCAGAGCCGAGTACCGGCGCGCCGGGGAGGAAACCAAAGGGTCGAACACGCGGCAAAGTGAGCCCCACCTGGACACTTCTACTTTTGCTCTGTCGGGAGACTCTGCACACAACCAGGCGATGGTGCATTGGTCCGGACACAACAGTAGCGTGAGTTTCAGTTTTACAAAAACACACTTCATCATAACAGAAGGGTTGTAGACACACTGATTATAATGTAAATTATTAAATCTCAAATCCCGAATGTTTTTTTTTTTTTTAATACATTTGCATGCATCTGTCACATTTTTACGCACACCTGTCTCGGCGCGCAGGACGAGACTTCGCTCCGGCAAATGAATTATTCTATCGGTCAAACACAGCGCTGACTCAAACAATGTTGTTTTTGTATTTTTTTATAATCATCGTCACATCTTCTGTTACTGTTCATAGAGGAGTAACTGTGCGCATTGCGCGCCTGTCTCCGTGGACGCCTGAAGGTTATGTCCTGATGGTTATGTCTGTGCACTCGCAGAATCACCTCTCGCTTTTCAAACTACAATAGAATCGTTTGTTTCAACAGACTGTGTGTCACCTGAACCTTGCATTAACAGTTAACCCCGCAGGTAAAAATTTATGGTGACGCTGAGCTATGGGAAGGCACATGTATTTTGGCAGCAATCACAACACATTAATTATTTATGAAATAATCAAGTAATGTCTCTCAGGAAGGTGCGTAGCTGTAATTAAAGGAAACTGTGTCCAACCTGGCCCTTGATGTGATGCTGATGAGACACAGTAGGACTTTTTTTTTTTTTTTTTTTTTTTTTCTTTTGAAAATGAACCATACCTTCATTTGACTAGTTGTCTAATTGCCATGATGATTACAGCATTACAATATGTTTGTTGGCATCAAGCTTTGCATTTCAGAACAGGTTGATTGAAGATGCACACAACTTAAATGGATGACAAGACATTGCAGCAACCAACCCTGATTACCACCCCCACCCACCCACCCCCCACACAGGCACACCACAGCTCCACCCCTGCATGCCCTTTGTCTTCAACATTTTACCCTCACAGAGACAAAGTCAGGGAGATTTTATCTCTTACTTTACATGTACAGCATGCAAAAGCTGCAGAGTCTATCAGGCATAGTGATCTAAAACACAACAGCCTTGTACAAAAGAGACGAGCCACTCTGCCTTTTTACTTAACGTCTGATCACTTCAGATCGCTGGGCACAAGGGTGTCTGGCACCAATTTAATCTCAGACCACATCTGAAGATTTTTGTGACCCAGAAACGGTTCCCCTCAGAATATTCATACATTATCCAAAAATGCAGGTATATTTTGCTGAATATTTATATCATTTAACTTCCAATTGTATTTTCTAATCTGTTACAGGTTATTTTAGGTAATATATATATATATGTCATGAGGTTAGAGGCATCCCAGTCTTTGGCCATGTTGATTCATCATTGTAGACAGTTTCTACAGAAATAAACCAGAATTGCAGCTAATCAAATCTGATTTTGTGGGATTTTGTCTTGAAATATGTTGTTGGTTTTGAGATGTCTTCACCAAAGATGGTCTTTTGTATTGTAGGACACTGTTCACCTGATCATCACTGATGGGCTTGTCACTGTGGCCAGTCAACATTAGAGATTTATACAGTCTGAACCCTTTCTGTGGTCCCAAAAGTACAGCTGAAACTGCAGAGTGTAAATTGATAGCGTTTATGACTAGATGTTAGAGCCCAGGCTATATTAGATGTAAATGACTGATAATAAATCCAATCTAAAAGGGACATTTGAAGGAAAATGACTTCATTCCTGTGGTCTAGAGTAGTTCTATCAAATATTCTCCTCAAGCCTGACCAAGATGTAAAATCCCACAGGGAGTGAGATGAGAAAGATGTGGAAGGTGATGGTGAAAGTGCCAAGGGGGGGTCTTCAGAGTTTAGATTTCATTGTATAAAGCCCCAAATCTGTTCACAAATCAGTCTCCCAACTATTAGACAATTCGATTTCTGTGATTGTGTGAGACATCAAAGCCTGGACTTGTAGCTCTCTGGTCTCTGACTTCTTCTATAAGAGAAAACATTGATTGGACTCAACCATGGGAATAAAACATATACTGCATGAATTCCCTTTTTTAAATTCATGCTTCTTAACTACATGTAGTATTGATTGACTGTGCATGTTTCTTGCTTCTTTAATCTATCCTGAATGTAAATGGGGTTGAAGATATAAAGATTCATGACTTATGATGACGTGTGCCACAAATATTGGCAAAAATAGATATTAAACTCATTAAAAAAATACTACATATACTTGGCGTGTCGGATGTCTTGTATGGTAAATCGATATTTCAGTCATTGGCCTCACATGGGTGTTCAAGCTGTGATATAACTATGTGCTACTCTTTTTAAACAGCACAGGCAGCACATCCCACACTCAAGGGATGCAGACCCCCCCCCCCCAATGACAGCAAAAGTCTTAGTATGCAAGCCAGCTGACTGTTTGGTGATCAGGGAGTTATCGACAGGCAAATGATTTGAGGCTCTTCATTGACCAATTTTTGCGTGTGTTTGTTTTTTGTTGTTTTTTTTTTTCTCCCCACAGACAGCTGACTAAACTAGGACACTGTGTTAAAGCTGAGGACAGCTAATGAACGTCTTTATTGACAAAACATCCCCTGAGCTTTTTCTGCTGAAATAATACTGTATGTTGGTGTAAATAATGTCAACGTATCTTGAGAATAAGGGTCTGGTCATGAATCTTGCTCAGAAACAGGCCAGCTGTTTTTCTTGACCGTGGTGTAAAATCTGTTTTATGTAATGTTGTAATGTCCGTTAGCTCCGTAACATCACCTTTTTTATTTTTTTTTATTTTTTACTGTGACTGACTGGAAATCAAACAGGCCTCTGTTGCTTGCATTCTCAATCAGAATAAGGTGGTTATTGTTGCACATTATCTCATTGGTATAAATAGATAAAAAAAAAAGAGGGAATAGCACAGCCCTGGGGGACACCGGTGTTTAAAACCGGTTCATTAGATAGACAGACATTCCATTTAACATGCCAGAGCTGGTTGCATAGAAACTCCTTGATCCATAAAATCAAATGCAATAGATTCTCAATTCACAGAGGCTTTTGACCAGAGTTTGTAGGTGTTACAGGATGATGAAAAAGTGCCTTAAAAACTGCCACTGTTGGAGTGTTCAGATACAACAGAGGGAAAAGATTCACCGTCTTGTTTTTCCCAATTTTTTCTTTTTTTATTTCTTTTTCCTGGTTTTTCCATTATAGTTTAATTTAATAAAATATCACATTGTGCTCAGTCAAAGGGGTTCATATGTGACCTTGTATAACCTTTTATTCGGCACCGTTCATCCTCTGGTACCCCCCCCCCCGTCGCTTTTTTTGATCCACACATATGATGTTTAATGAAAATCAAAGGTAGTTCACATTTCATATATAAAAGTATAAATTGTTTCCCTCCTGTACTACTTGAATATTATGCAGATCCTCAGCAACTGGGCATTTCTAGTGTACACAAAACCTTTCCAGAGTTTGATATACTATCTGACATAACTGATGTTCAGTTAGAATATTTAAGTTTCATATTTCTTAATAAATGTGGATTTTTAAAGTGGTAGCCAATGGAAAAAAAAAAACAAAAATTCAAGATAATTTCTTTTCCACCAGGCATTTTTGTCCTCTGCCTGCTTGTCCCTCAGGGGTGTCAGCACCATGCGTCTGTTCATTAATCCAGTCGGTCTCGAGCCTTTAGGGGTACACTGTCCACTGATGTGATTGTAAGATGCTGATAGAAACGGCAGCGACCCTACATGCCATGTATAAGGTAGACTGCTGGTTACTACGGCAAAAGCAATCGTTCAGGAGCCTGGATGAGTAATTTTTAAACATTCACTGAAAAAAAAGGGGAAACATTTCTCTTTTGTTTTTGTTTTGTTTTTTTGGCTTCAATTTTATTTTATGGCCCACAGGATGCAAGTTTCACCCTCTCTGTAGCAATAATTCATTGAAATCCCAGTTTTTACTCCTCAAATGATATGCATGTGTGCCCTTTTTTTCATGAATCATTTGTGCTCAGGGACCATAATGCAGCGCATCAACATAGGCTCTCAGCACTTCCTCAGCACTTAGACTGTAGTTTTGCCTCACAAAGTGCATTTTAAGTAGCAAATAAAGGCCTTGAGTTGTATGTTAAAGCACACTGTCGTTGCTTGGTTTCTTTCCGCCTCCTTATCCGTTTCTGCCCTGTCTCTGTTTAACACGTACATCCACCTTCATGTTTCAATTTTAATCAAAGTGACAAATCGGGTGCAGAATCATTTCTGACAGGTTTGCATGTGATTAATTAGTTTAATAACTGTCGCAGTGTGGTTGACGCATATTATATCTGTGATTAGTTTATGAAAACACATGTATGCAAAATCATAAAATTCAAATTGGGAGGTGACTTCTTTATTAATTATCATAGAGACAGAGTAAACACAAAGTGCACTTCTTTATGAAAGGTTTCATGCATAATTGTCACGGCTGATTTTGTTTGTCTTTTTAGTTTCATCACATCTCTCAGGCAAACCGAGTCACTCTGGTTTGGTAAGGTTATGTGTTGACACTCACTGGGCCTTGAAGCAGTGTATTGCCTGAAGCAACACAGCAGTTACTATCATGTTTAAAGATGACTGGGATTGCGCAGGTGGCAGTCAGCTTAAATAATGGTTTGACTTGGCAGTTTGCAGTGACAGGAATGTATGAGTCGCAGGGGGAAATGGTTTTTCCTATCTAGTGAGATACAAAAGAGCTAACCTAAAGCACCACACACACACACACACACACTGCGCAATCAATGGAGATGATGGAAAACTTCCAAACACAAAATGACACATTTAGAAAACTCAATGGCTTTCCTGGAATAAATCCTTTTTTTTAAATGACTGGTTGTTTTTTGCTTTGAACAAAAAAAAGTTGAGTTATAGTCAAATTAGTAAATAAATATGGATCAAACTGATGGCAGTTATTCAGAAATGATGACAAAATATTCATCAAAATCTTTGCAGAGGTCAGACTTGACAGAAGCTACTTATCATTTGCATGCGATAATGATTATATTGGAACAAATAAAAAAGAATCCCAAGAGACTATAAATCATTTAAACAATGAAACATTGAATTTGTAACAACATCAACTTCTATTCTAGCTTCACTACTGTTCCCATTTCATATTCACCAAAGCTGAGCCAAGTAAGATTTAATTCTTGCTTTCATGCTTTTCTATCTTACCATTTCTATATTTCCTTTGTGTATACTGTGGCTATTTCATTTAGTGGCTCAATTTTCCACATAGAAGTAATTGAAGTTTCATCTTATCAGATGATGTAAGTGGTTGTGCTTCTTTCGCCTCCAGTTGCCCACACATGTCCCTTTCTGATATGGAGATGCTCTGGAATAATTTTGACCCACTGCAACCAAAAAAATAATAATAATAATTTAAACTTTGTGTGATAAATGCTAACCAGTTCTTGAAATTGATATGATTGAAAAGTGTTAGTCCACATTTAACATCAAGATTAAACACCCTTAAATTTGTATGTTTTCATGACCAAACAAACAAACAAATGGCACAAACTGTAACCTACACAAATAACTGGCATAACATTTTCATTGCCTCATATCATAACCAAAATTGAACTGGTGTCACCCACATTATCAACCCTGTCTCCTAGAAGTAACATTCATAGTACCAATTTGAACAGAAAGTATGTTTTGAAGGAAACTTAATGACATCCAGATTATATTTTCTATCAACAAAATGAGGAAATGTCTGGCAAGTTGCAAAATGTTCAGCTTTTTTACACGAGGACACCTTGCAAAGTGACAGAACTTGACAAAAATCACAATCTTGTGAATCTTTTCTAGTAAAATGTATGACTTTCATATTGGAGTTCTTTCTGGGAATATTACCCCCTCCCCATCTTTGTATTACAATTTTTATTTTATTTGACCTACAGCACACTAAACCATCATACAAAACATCAGGTAGAGCAATTACAAATAATCTAAATCTAAAAATGGTCTTTTAGATAACATTACATTAAAACATAAATATTAAAAGGCTTTTATCACAGCACTATGACTTTGAATAGTAAAAAGGTTTCAGCCTATATGTGCTGAAATGACATTTGGTTTTGCCAGTCAACAGCTATCAGTCACTCCGTGTCGAGCCTGAACTCTGCGCCTGAGGAAAAGGTGCTGATTCACTGAACTATAACTGTCTAGACGGTACAAAAAGCATCAAAAGTAGTAAACAAATTTTACTCTGGCAACACTGATGCCAACCCTCCACTTTGACCACAATTATATGACTTCAGTGTGCTACAAGAACATAGTACTCGTAGTTCCTTGAAAAAAAATCTTATGTTAGCTTCAAAACGCAACTGCCAAAACAAATATGTAGTATAAAAATGTGATTTCTAGGCGATAGGGTTGATCATCATAAACTTCTGGATACTTACAGTAGTTCATCAAAACCAATGTTATCTAAATCTGTAAGAGTAGCCAATTTCCACTACACGCTGGAAAAATGCAAATAAGTGGGGCACGTTTCACACCACTTTTGGCAGCAACAGGGTCATTTTAGGTGGAGGATTTTTCTCTTCCCTAATCTCAAGTTGGACCCACTACCATACTTGGCTCCAGCTCACCACATACTAGACAGAAACGGAGCCATTAGGAGCCAGAGCTGTAAAGGAACAGAAGAGAGTTAAAGAGATGATTAAAGTTACCCAAAACGTTAACTACTTTTCAAACTTATCTTAAGATTTTACATTATCATAAATTCACTCTGCTAAACTTCCAATCCTTGCTGTAGACAACGGCTTAGTGAATAACAAAATTACACACCGATATTACAACTGGAACCAGAATGAATAAATGTAGTCATGCTACTGTACCTTCAACCTCTGAATGCTAAATATGAGCAAACGAGAGTGCCGCAGAACAAGAGACCTGTATGGGTAGAATGCTAATGATGTATTTTTGGTTCTCCACACTGCTTACAATGCGTCAGATTTATTTTAAATTGCACGGGATATGACTAAAACTCTTGTCAAATGTGTCGAAACGTGAAAATGACTTCTGAAATTGCCACCAAATTTGTCCTGGTATGCTGCTTCCCTTGGTTTTTTTTCCACAAACCTCATGCATTGTGCTGGGACATCAACATCAAGACACAGAAGAGGAAAAATATCAACCAAGCCACGTGTATGTTTTAATACACAGTCCATTAAACATGTTTCTCTAACTGTTGGCCCTGAGGTTACTTTAAAGAAATGAAGCAGGCCAATCACAATGTTTTATCCCACTAATGGCAAGCAGCTCGGTTTATGGTGCATCGTTGTTAGCAGCAGAGAGAGAGACATTGCTTGCCTACAAAATCTCTTCACAATAGAGCTGTATTTGAAGCGAAACCCTTTTAAATTCAGCCCATTTCATTAATTTCCCCCCTCCATAATGGACTGAATTGATTGCTGAAACCTCTCTAGCTCAAAGCATCTAGAGCTATATGACCAGAGCTCAAGAGTTGGGAGGATAAGCAAACATACAGACAGCAGACTAATGCACAAGGGACAATTCACTGGGGTTTGCTTGATGAAAGCTGCATCCTCCGAGTATGTTTTCACCCGCAAAAGTACAAACAATCAATTTGGTCCACAGATAAGATGAGGACAGTGTAAAGCCTTTCTTCGACCGCACCATTTTCCCTTATAAGACATTTGTCTTTCTTGCTAAGTGCTCTACTTTAGAGATGTCCTCGCAGAGCCACAATCAGGATGTTATGTTTTTTTGTTTTTTTTTATCTCCCCACCCGTCAGCAGTGCATCTTGATTTTTTTGCCCTTGCTTCTGTCAAGCCTTTAAATAAATGTATGCAAATTTGCAACCAATACTGTATTTTTATTTCTCTGCAGGTGTTTGCATCATATAATTTCTAATGAATGAATATATTAATCCTTAATCGTCTTGGCAGGGAAAAAGTTGCAAAATCCGTCTACAGTGTTGGATATATTGTGACACTCTTCATCTACATTATTTTCATCATTTTGATATACAGATTTATTTTTTTTCTACATCTACACTGACAGCCTACATTTTTAAGTGTTTTTCTACGTGCCATTTGATTCAACAAAGGACATAAAAATCCTATTTCCTGTGCTTGGCGTGTGATCTTCTCCCTCATAGCATAAGAAATGAAAATTAAAAGTGGTAATGCCATAACAAACCTGAAATGTTTTTTTTTAGTGCGATCATTAATTAGCTAGTTGACTTTAAGTAAACAGTGTTTGTCAAGTTACTTGAACGACCCTGTCTTGCCCTTGGCTTTTGTCTTCCTCCTTCTAATGAAGTTGAGATTGTAATGAGCTTAACGACAAATGAAACGGGGGTTTATTTTTGTGTCCTCAGGATTTCATCTGCGTGATCAAGCCAGTCAAATGCAGTGTAGTGAGGTGAACAATGGAGTCCCAGCTTGCTTTTCCTCATATTGCTTTGCCAGCTTATGGTGTCTGATAATTGCTAGGATGCATTAGAGAGCCTCCGTGGATGTGAATTATTTGGTAGAGTTGGCTCTTCCCACTGTGTTCTACGTTCGTCACTTGGTTGCTTTCTCTTCCAAACCACTTATTCTGTTTCTTATTCAGACCAGTAGTGGTGAAGAGTCAGTAATCACCTGATCTACTAGAGACTCCATTTTCTCTCAAAAATCTTTTTTTTTAAATTATTATTATTTATTTTATGGAGCCCATCTCACTGTTTTTGAACCTTTTCGCCTTTTCGTCATGTATGAAATTAGGATATTATGATCGTCAGATGTTTTATGATTGTTATTTGTTCACTTCATGTAGAGCTGCAATGATTGGTGAAATAAAAAAAAATTATACATATGTATAAAAATATACGTTCATAATTGGATGTATAATTTTCAATTATACACAAGGCTAAATAGACTCTTGATTACTCGCTTCATGTTTTATGTCTTTTACAGTTTTATATCATGTAATTATGACTGAATCTTCAGATGACCGCATGCATCTTGTATATAAACATAACCCGGGTAAATACATGTGAAAATCTGTGTTCAACACTCGTGAGATGGTGTTTTAATTCAGTCACTTCATAAATTCAAAACATTTTCTTTCTTTTTATCAAATCTGATAAGGCCACAAAAACCTACATCCAGACAGTTTACATAGAAAGATGACATATTTTGACTAAAATCATCTTATAAATGCTTTTTTTTTTATGTAAGAAATTATTTAATTAGTGTTGACACATTTCAGCAAGTTGTCAGACATTTTTAATGTTCTGGTTAGAATGGGAGGAGGTAAACAGGGTTACTCCCAGATGACTCTGGCTCTTTGTATGGATGTGTTTACAGTGCAATATACACACTCTTATGTATATTCATGAGAACATTAATACGTCTCATTTTTTAGAGGTGAAATTTTTTCACTAAAGACACTAAAGGTAAATAAAATAGAGATGTGTGTCAATCCTCTCTGAGAAGGCACTGTGTTATTGCCAAGAACCTTACATCATTCACTATTAGCAACTTGGGGGTCCCTTGGAAATTAATTTAGATCCTTCAGTTGTCCCCTCCGGTTAGGTTCAAAAACAGTGCCAGATCTACATGAAAGTGGCTGTATTTCCTACATTTCTAAATATGTTTCCCTGCTTACTGTGATGTGTTACTCCTGAGCAGAAGAAAAACAACAATCTGGAGGTGTGCTGTGCAGAGTAAGGGTCGCCCCCCCCCTTGACTGCACAGTTAGACAGAAATAATATTTGCGGTGTGCTGTCTTACTGATGCTTTACTGGGGACTGTAAAAGCAACAGGTTCCGTTTGAAACAAGGTGTTAGTGAACAACAGTCAATACCATTTTATTAATAGTCGTATTGTATAAATAAATTATGCAGACCTGATTCATAGCTAAATTTCAAGCTGTATAGAGGATGTCATCTCACTGAAATATCTGCATTTCTCTGTAACCTGTCATGCCATGTCACAATGGCATGGCTGTAGCACATCTGTTGCTATGGAGTCTTTGCATGGTCAAATAGCACCTGACTTTGACATGCTTTGTTGGTGTTATTTTTTTATTTTTATTTTTTTTTTATCATCTTCTCTATGTGCGGGTTCCTTATGAAATCGGTGGATGCAAAAAGCACAGCAAGAGAAAAGTATATGAAGAGCTTGTTGACAGAGAGAAAGACGGGAAATGAAAGAATGTAAGGGAGCAAAAAGCAAAGCGAGAAAGAAAAAAAGGAAGCAATGAAAGGAAAGAAGGCGGCAAGAATGGAACGTAGGGATAAAAGGATGACTAAACCCAACTCCTCAGAGGGTGAGAGCCAATCTGAAAAATGATTGGTTGACTTTCCCGGGGCGAAGCTCTCTTTGCTCACATCAATAAAACATAAACATGAATAAATGCGCTGCTTTTGGCCTTCCAGGGTCCTTACTTAATTTCATGTATGCAAGTGAGCAATGATAGGCATGGAAAATTGTATTTACCTAGAAGGCTCAAAATAATTCTGGGAGCCATTTTGTGTTTGTATGTCTGTATTTCCATAAATTCAAGGCTGCACGGTAAACTCTTTAAGAATTTTGCGTTTTTTAATGCAGCTTCATTTGTCGGCTTCTTGCGGTGCAAGTTATGTGTTCTCCTCCGCTCGTCTCAGCATTTGCATGTATAGTAGTTGCTCCCTATTGACTTGAGACACAGATGCGCAGCCTATCAATAATGTTTGAAGATGTGGGAACACATCGTCTCCAGTGATGTACTCTTGATGTATCCACTTAGGGACAAATTATCCAGACAGTCATCTGCCTCACTAGTCTGCTGGTCCCTGAGGTAGATCTTCACTGACCCAATTCAATGGGTCAGCTTTTGTTAATGAGCCAACGGCACAAACACGTTGACAACAGAAACAGAGACAGAGTTCCTAATGACAATCATAGCTCGGGTGCTGACAGGCGTTTTGTTATCAAAATTTTGGTTTGGGGATATTTTAGAGGTTGTTTTGTAGCCTCAAGTAAATTTGCGAGCGTTTTGATTAAATTGGCTCTCTGTGCAAAATGGCGCAAGTAATTGAAACTCATAAAGCTGTGAACGTTTATTCACCGTTCACTCAATTAATTTGCTGTGCTGGATATTTGAATCCCCTTTTGGTTAGGAGTGAACTGCTCCAGTTGACACTGATAAAATCCACTCCAGATTCAATTTACCTTGTAGTATTTATAACGTCCCATGACACAGAGTCATTGTTGTTGTTGTTGGCTAAAGAGAATCGAGAAGACAAACAATCAACATGATACAGTTTTTCTCTTGTATCTATTTTTCAAAGCGGGCAATTAGACCTAACATCACAGCCATTTAACTAAGTCTGTAAACCAAATTGATTCCGACTCTAGCGTTGGAGCTTGCAGACATGGTGCATTTAGTTATGCAAATGATTATCTCTCTGTGTGATTGGTTAATTAACCTGTAATGCAGATAGTCCCGGGCATGCACAGTGGCCATTTGATGGCTAAATTGTGGGTCAATTGGGGTTTTTAACATTTTCAAAGCCGACTTAGAAGCATGTCTTTGTTCCTCCGAGTCTTGTATGGCTTTTCTCAGTTTAATGACTCGTTCCATGGGTCCCGTAAGGTTAATGTGTTTAAACTCATTGTAATTGAGCCTTTGACCTATCTTTCAGGCTTTTTTTTTTTTTTTTTTAAATCACCATAATATGCCATGTTCCTGCTTCTTGATTGTTATTCCGTCTCCTTTCCTCCACGCCCTACCCCAAACTCTCTACCCTACCCCCTTTTTTATATCCTGAATTATGAGCATCCCCATGGGAAGTCATTTATAATGCCATTGGAGTGACAGTAATGTGTTCGCACACCATTTCACTCTGCCCTCTGTGTCTTGGCAGGCTTTTATGGGCCACATTTTTGTTTCCCCAGAAACACATTGTCCAACAATTTTCAGAGAACATGCAAAAGCATTTAACCCAAACTGGAAGTAGACCTCTTCCAATCCAAGAGTAAAATGCATCACATCACACTTCATCTTTCATCAACGCTCAAAATCAACATGTCTTGCTGTTTTTGAACTAAAAGCAAGACAGAGGTTAAAAACGTGGGGGGAAGTAATGGAGCCACAGACTACATTACTTTTCATTGTTCACTGAACAATTATGCTCAGATTTGGCTGTCATGTAGCTATCATTCCACATGAGATACAGACACAATTCTTGACAGCCCACATGGATTTTTTTTCAGATCCTGCCACCAGCAGACTGACATCTTTTGACAACATGAGAATCACTTGTCATTGGGATAACATACTCTACAATATGTGGCTGATATTTATTAGTAAATGGATGTAGCATTCATTTCTACGCCATTAAGTGTAGACGGGTTACGTATGCAGGTGAGCCACTTAAGCAAAGGGGTTTTCACTGCAGTTTTTGCCACGTAATTAAATATGTCTGTTGCTGTTATACTGTAGGTGATCCTGATCTTGACGAAACTGTATGACTTCAACCTGGGGGCTGTTACCGAGAGTTCTCTCTGGAGGTAAGTTGTTTTATTTTTTTTTTATTTTTTTTTATTATTGTTACTCTTCCATCTAAGTAGAAAGGTTACAGCGTTATTACAAGAATTTTATAAAAATGCAAACGCATACCCCTAAAAACAATAAGAATAATATATTCATAGAGGGTGCAGTGTATATACTGTAAGTATGATTTATAGTGCACTCCCTTGCTAGGATATGAACAATCAAATTACTCTGGAAGCCACTATGAAGTATGTTTTAATAAAGCAATCTGAAGTAGTTCACAATGAAGCACCCTCCTCTTTGCTACCTGCAGTCCCATAAATAACACAACTAAGACTGCAGCAACCTTTTTTATAAAAAGGCCCAACCTGTTAACTGCCCATCATCAGCAAAAAAAAAAAAAAACACAAACTTTTTTTGAAAGGCTATCTTTTGACTGATGGCGTTATTGATTGATTGCCATCTGTAACCTTTTGTTTCATAAGCATTTGACATGCAATTGCCGCTGTATAGCTGTAGTAATTCCATCCTATATGTATTGAAAGGTGAGTTACAGTGCCCTGTCAGGTCATACATAAGAATGGAATTCATTAAGGATTATAAAATAGGGCCCAATCCTGCCTCTGATATGCCTTTTTTCTCACCTCTCCTATAGCCTGCAGAGAACTCATTTCATTTTTGAAATACATGTGAAAAAGAGACCATCAGTCCGCCAAAGCATAGAGTTTCAAATTAATATCTGTTTCACCAGAGGCGCTGCTAAGATTTACACCCGACCTGACATGTTTTCAAATCTCATATTGTGTACAGGAGGTCTTCCATCATCAAGGTGTCTGCTTAACAATGGCGCCATGAGTAAATTAAAGTGTACCTCAGGGGGTGCATGAAGGCTCTTAGTATGGGTGTTAGAAAAGCAGAGATTTGAGCGTTATGAAAAGAAACGGGAGTAAATGATTTCTGTGATGGCACAATAAATGATTTACGACTACACTGTTGGTGGCAAAATGCAATGTGCAGATCAATGAGTAACTCACAGGAGCTATCATAACGCGCATCAAGTCCCTTTTGTATTTTGAGATGACTTTCCTTCTCTGCAAAAGAAACTTCACTATGTAATAACATCATTTAGGAGGCTTTCTTCCACAGCCACAATCAAAGACTGATATGCCAAACTGAAAAGGGGCATAAATAGAAATATGTTTAGGGGTAAGTCTTTGAAAACAATGTCAACAGCATGGGGACCATTCAGATTAATGCACAGACAATGAAAGCAGACACTGGATATCTATCCAATTATGCAGTGAAATTACATTTGGAGGCACTCAGGTAGAACTGAGAGCGTGGATTGGATGTTTGTGACGAGGAGAAATATGAAGATTTAGATGACAAACGCATCTACCCTTGTCATTGGATGCATGGACTTGTGAGGGACAGACGGTGCTGTGAAGTACCAGCGTTTTTACATGGTGTGCCATGCTGTCATTTAGTACTATATGTTGCAACAGACCTAAATGTCTTATTTAATTCAAACACAGGCCATTTAATTAATTAGAGTAATTTATTATTTTTTTTATTTGTCTGCTTTTTTCTAAAGTATTTCACCTGTATTAACTTTGTTGTGCTAGTTACTGACACACTTGAGCTTTTATTGCTGAAAAGAAAACTGAATAACAGAGCATGAAATTAAATATCTATAATGGCCATTCTAGCGCTAATTAATTTGTTTTGGTTTTTTTTAAATGTATGAAAGAGGATTTCATCACTGCATTAGAAAGGATATCTTTATATTCTTTCCCCACCATTTTCAGTGTAAAAGCATCAACCAGCATGAATGGAGAATAAAACTTTATTCAAGCACCATGTCTGTGCTGGATCTTTTAGTCCATTCAAATACAAATAGCATATATTACATGTACTTATATAACTGTTAGTTGTGTTTTTGTTTTCTTTCCTTTTCAGGCGCACTGCTGCGTTCCTTCGTAGGTCATTGCCACTAATTCTTGATCAGTGGTGTATGAGTCATCATATAGCCCCCTTTCATATGATAGACGTGGCCAGTCTTTGAGATTTCTTTCTTGCTTTGACTGCTGCTTCACCTTCACCAGTTGACACCACCCTTCTGTGCATATTGTTTCATCTCTGCGTCTTGCAGCTGTCGTACACAACGCATTTCCATCACCCTCTCCTGCTGTAGGTAGTAATTTGTATCGTGTCACATAAGCGCTTGTACATGTGCGTCTTCATGCTAGTAGAGAACAAGATACAAACATTTATCACACAAAAAAAAAAATCCATGCGGTTTCTTTAACAGTGATGAATACATTTTCAGTTTTCTTTAAAAACATATCCCTACAGATCTAAGTGACTACTGGAAAGCTCCACTCTTTATTCAATATGCACCCTGCTGAACTGTGCTTTTATTTATGGTATAGCACATTTCTTGTAGGATTGTAACTAAGTGCTTTAAAAGAGAAGCAAAAATAAAACACATTGGTGTGAAGAAGCTAGTCTCTAGTCGCAAGTAGATTTTCAGTCCATACATGACTATGCATTTAAAGAAAAAAGGCAACATCAGTGGTATAAAATCAATCTAAAATTGCAAGCTTTGGAGATGCAGTCATGTAAAGAATAATTGATTGTTGATGATGTAATGGGCTAAAACATACCAAAGCACTGGCGTGGTGCAGGTCTCATCTCAAAAGGATAAATCACAATCTCCTCGATTTTTCTCATGTAAGATGTTTTTTGTTTATGTCCAGATCCACTGATTATGGAAGCACCTACACTAAGCTCAATGACAAAGTGGGTTCAAGGACAGTTTTAAGTTACCTGTACGTCTGCCCTACCAACAAACAGAAGGTCAGCCTTTTATTGTTGCTTTTATAACTCTGATCTCTGACAAGCTTTGTCCTGATGTTATTTATTTATTTATTTATTTATTTTAAGATTGCTGCTCTCACTGTCTCTCTCTCCAATGCCATATCCTTCATCTGGTCCTCTGTACTTTAGATAATGATGCTTAGCGACCCAGAGGTAGAGAGCGCTGTTCTCATCAGTTCAGATGAAGGGGCAAGCTTTGAGAAGCATCTCATTAACTTCAACATCCTGAGCCTGCTCTTCCACCCCGCGCAGGAGAACTGGATACTGGCTTACAGTCATGACAGCAAGGTAGATTTTGAAAAAAAAAACAAAAAATGACCTGTTCATTTAGCATTTTAAATGCATTTCTTTTTTTTCTTTCTTTTTTTTTGTGCATTCTGACACAGATGTGATGTTGGCTGTACAGCTCATTAACATTATCTTCCTTTTTAAAATGTTAATTGAGATAAAAAATCAGCCTAATTTTATCTTGCAGCTGTACAGTTCAATGGACTTTGGGAAGAAGTGGCAGCTTGTTCACGACAACGTGATGCCAGGCCGATTCTACTGGTATGATAATGTAGATCCTATTTTTGAACTGTTTTGCACAGTGATTGATTGTAATTTGCATAATGATAGTGTGCATGACCCTATGCTGTCAGAAGGATCCAGTGACCTCTTCTCAAAAACAGATCTCCCCCATTGCAGTCAGGCATAAAACTGATTATATCCGTGTCACGTAGACCTGAAGGAAATATTGTACTCATTTTCTATAGCGCAAACGTGACATGCTGTTTTTGTTGTCGCTGTCATTTAGTAATCTCAACTGCTCGGACACCAAGCGTTGAATATTGATGTGAGCCCGTTTATCCCTGTTTGTCATGGTATGTGTCAAAACTGAGTGTGCTTTTTAGCTGGGAAAGACATCGGTTGGAGGACATCCTCTCCACATGCATGAACAGCCAGACGTTTGATGAATAAGAATAGCACAGCGGGTATAGTGGCTCCCAAAACAATGCATTATTTGTGCTCTTGAGAAAACATTCCTTCATTCCGCATTATGTCAAACAGTTATTTTTTTCAAAATCGTATTGCAGCAACCTACAATTTCATAACAACCCAAATTTATGGGAATAGCTGATGTTTTGTTACCCCTCCACCTCGCTGTTTCCTCTGTTGATGCTTTTGTGAATTGAGATTAATTGCCCTCGGTGCCGCAGATTCTACTCTGACTGATTCACATGAGATAAAAACATGTTGTTTCACAAAATAAGACCATCTATAGCTGTGATACTCACCTTGGCCTCCGAAACTCCTTTTCTCATTGTCATTTTTACTCTCCTTTCCTCCCTCCCTATCCATTTCTACTTCTTTCTGCTTCTCTCTCCATCTTCCCCTCCTCCCGCTCTTTCAAGGGCGGTAATGGGGCTGGACAGAGAATCAGATGTGATCCACATCGAGACGCGCATCGCAAAAGGCCGTGAGTACTACACTCCTGTCCATGGCAGTAGCAAGACTCGCAGGACCCCTTGCCTCTCATTTAGAGTGAGGTCGTCGGGATGATGAAACCTATTCTGCTGCTCAGATTGGTCTCTGAAGTCTAGTATAGCAGAATAGGTGTCTCCTGACAAAAACAGAGAGTTTTAGCGGGTTGATGGATGTTTCTTCTCTTTAACCCTTGAGCCATCCTAGGACATTTCGTGGCTTTTTCTTTCTTTTTCTTTCTTTCTTTTTTTAAGAAATGTGGCTGTGTTGAATGAAGATTGCTAAAATTTGGTCAAAGATATTCATTTTTAATTTTCTTTTAGAATAGAAATCTCAGTACTTTATTAGGCCTAAAATGGCTTAGCAGCAGAAATCCATCCTTAAAAGTTCCTAGCGGCAAAACGTGCCCCATTGACAACCATTAAAAACACATTTTTTGATCGCACGTTTATCCTAACATAAATTAATGCATTCCTTTATGTTAAGATTTCATTTTGGACCACGGGCTTTCAATTTGTAGTTTTTATATGTGTCGTCCATGTGGCCCACTTTTAACCCATTCAGTGCTGGCAGCAAAGTTTCACACTTTTTACTGTTTTCTGCGAAAGAAGTGTGTGTGCTTTTGATGTTGGATAATGGTGTGTGTAAAAAAAAAAGTGTGTGTGTGTGCATGTGAGAGTGTGTGTGTGCATGTGAGTGTGTGTGTGTGTGTGTGTGCGCGTGTGTGTGTGTGCAACTTCAAAAGTATTTTCTCTTTGAAATTCACTCTCTGCGCTATGAACTAATTCAATAATAAAAAAGATGAGTAGTGAGAACGAAAACAAAATTGGACTTTGTTTAGGTTCTCGTTCAGGTTGTTTGTGCAGGTGCATTGCAGCCGTGGTTATAAATATGAGCCGAAATGCAGGAATAGTTATTTTGGCAAGATGGCAAAAGTGTACACTACGAAAGAAGCGCTAGAAATAGTTATGGAGTCTGACTGCGAGGATGGATCCTCATCCTCCGACTCTGAGACTGACACGGAGGAGGCCTCAGATGTCGAACCAGAGCAGCTGGAGTCCAGCTCATCTTCAGCTGATTCGTCTGAAGGAGAACAAGAACCTGAAGTGGAAGCAGAGGGATGGGCACCTAAAAATGGAAAGATTGTGTGGTCTGCCACAAACAACCAAACGCTGCGCTACATCCCCGCAGCCAGAGGTCCTGTCCTGGGACATGTGCGTTATGCTGCGGCTCGCATCTGGGACCTGATGACGAGCTTTTCGCTCCTGCTGACGGACGAAATCATCCAGCATATCCTGGCAGTAACAAACCTCCACGGGAGACGAGAGATCACAGGCAGGCAAGACCTGGACATGGAGGAGCTGCAGGCGTACATCGGATTATTTTGGCCGGTGTTTACCGGTTAAAACCACGAATCCACTCTCAGCCTGTGGAGCGAGAAGAGCAGGCGGCCATTTTCAGAGCCACAATGTCTCACAAACGGGGCCTGCAGGTGTGGCCCGGATGAGGAAGTGCAGGAGGCTGTGCGATTTTTGTAGGAAGAGAAAAGTTGGCAGCACCTGCTGCAAATGTGGAAGATTCTCATGCAAGGACCACAGCCTAATAATATGCAGTCTCTGCTCTACATACTGGCATTTAAAGGGTTAAAAACCAAAAAATATAATTAATATTTGATATGTATATTTCAGGCTGAAGTAGTTCTAAAAGACTGACGTGTTTAAAGTGGAAAAAAATATTATTATATATTATTTTTATAGCAGTTTTTAGGAAGGAGCCACGTTTTGTCCTAAGGAACACGAATGGATGTTTTTTTAAAAATATGACACTGCAAAGAAAAATAACAATGCATCAAAATCAATGTTGCTGCCAATCATTGACCCACCTTAGGGCCTAATAATAATAGTTAGCCATTAGTCATTGAAATGTATTTTATGGAAATTATTTTTGTTTTTTTGTTTTTTTAAATAAAAAAACAGCAGAGTTATGTAAACATACTGGCATTTAAAGGGTTAAAAACAAAAAAATATAATTAATATTTGATATGTATATTTCAGGCTGAAGTAGTTCTAAAAGACTGACGTGTTTAAAGTGGAAAAAAATATTATTATATATTATTTTTATAGCAGTTTTTAGGAAGGAGCCACGTTTTGTCCTTAGGACCTATTAAGGGCACATAATGGGAAGACCCTCCAAGGGTTAATCTCTCCCATGTGTCTTATAGACAAATCGAAACTACTCCCTTCTAAACATTACAGTACATTCTGTCAAACCAATTACAGAGTTTTCTTGAATTGGGAGAAAATACTCACTACTACTACTCACTAATCTGTTTTGTAGTGTGAAACAATGCAGCAGCTCATACTGTATTAGTCTTGAATCTCAACTAATTTGGATTGCAAAAAAAACAAACAAAAAAAACGTTATTATTCATACAGTTACTCAACTTAAAAACTTAAAAATTTCAGACCTGTGAACTTAAAGTATATTTAGCATATACATACTGTATAGCAGATCGAGTGCATACAAATCACTGTTTGAAGGTAAATGGTTGTAATTTACTTGTGATTGTTCTCCTTTTCCCATGACCTTCCAGGTGCCCAGTACGTGAAGTGCAGAGCCCAGCGATGCACAGAAGCCAACAGACAGTACCTGTTTCCTGGACATGTAGACACCAACTCACTTGTTGTGCAGGATGAATATGTTTTCACACAGGTTTGCATAGTAATATATAGACTTGTTTTCCTCCGGTTTTGTAAGTCAATACTTTATAAATTTAGACCAGTTCATCTTTTCACACAGCCTGCTGTCGCTGGGAACTTTTGATTTTCTTGGTTTCTTTTTGTTTCTTTTGGGTGCGATGTTCCTGCATCCAATTCATGCTTTTCCATCAAAACCCACATAATGGTTTTCCCCCAACACACCTGTTCCCCACTTCCTCAATGTGTGTTTTGATTATGTTTTGTCTCATTCATGTCAAGGCACACTCAGTGTTTGAATTTCCGCACAGACATACTCCAAGCCTGAAAAATGTGTTTGCTAGCTGAGAGCACACGGCAAAGGAACTGTGAATAGACAGGTTGGTGTCCTTATTACCATTCACTCTGACTTTGACTCCAATTAGACAGCGGCACACAGGGTCATCATTAGAAATGTAATTTTCAAATGCCCTCTACTGTTATCGATTTACATCCACTGCTAAGTGATTTTCTCTAAGTTGGTCAACCTTGATGCATTTGGTCTCATCTGGTCAGGATCTCACCCAAGTTTCAGCAAAAAAAAAAAAAAAAGTGATAGTCATTATATAAATAAAATCAAATAATGTGTTTAATTTATTTATCCACAGATTGAATCATATGATATGATATGATATGATATGATATGATATGATATGATGTTGCAGCAGTAATACTTTAGCGGTGACCCAGTTTTACTTTCAACTTGATTGGTTGCCATGTAAGACTGAAAATGTGCGGAAAATAATATATCACAGCATGACTCAGAAATGGTGATTGAATAAAATACACAAATTGCATTTAGCTGAGGTGAGATTGACCGTCAAGGCGGAGACGGGCACTAGGAAGATGCTGGTGAAAATAACTGGACACAAAGTGTCTGAGTGGAGCTGTGGTGGCACAGATGACTTTCTTGTGACTTTCATTGCTCGGGGCAGTTGGATTTAACTTGACAAAGATTAATGAGGTTATCGATTGGGCTACACCGAAATAAGCAGTCTTCAACACCCCCAAAGTCTCTTGGGGGAAAAAAGGAACAGCCAAGTGCAACATCCTCAAAAATGTGGCTTGGGAAAATGCAGCCCATTGATTTTCAATAGATTATTCCATTACAGTCCTAATGTAGTGTGTTGGGGGACAAACACCATCCTTCTAGTTGATTAGAAAATAAGCAATCAAGTAGTGTTGCCCTGGTTGTAAGTGGATGGGAAAGTGGTAGCGCATTAAGATCTCCAAGACGCACTAGAGAGATGTAGATAAAGCCAACACAATTTTCAGTGCTTCTTAACTTCAGACTAATTGAGATAATGATAATTATTTTTGTTGTGCTCATAATTTTACTCTGCATTCAACACAGTGGAATGAAGAGTCAATTTATAAGCATTTTAGTCAGTGCCAGTCGCGCCTTGTAAATGAATAGGAGACATTTAGGCTTCATGTCATTCCACAACAGAGTAATATTTAGGATGCTGGCAAATTCTCTCACAAATATGTGTGTCTTGTAAAAAACCATCTCATCCCATATCCTCCTATTTTGCAGACAATCTACATAGTCCACTCTATGTAGGAAGAAAAATCATGCTCATGGTATGAATAAAAATGAAAAAAATAAGAAGTCACAATCCTAAAATAGTAAATAATAGTAACAATAGTAAAACGCATATGTGGTCTGTTTAGAACGTGACAAAGCTCTGTCTGACTTCACTGTAAAGGTAACTAAGACGGGACGAGCCAGCTACTTTGTGTCCTACATGAGAGAATCCTTCAAGCGGATGAAATTACCCAAATATTGTCTACCAAAGGTAAGCAGCAAAGAGACGCACAATGAGTGTATTATCATAAAGCAACACGATTATTGTGTTTGCTCTGAAATGCTTCTGTTTCCTTTTTTTTTTTCTGTAGAATCCAGGTTGTACAACGGTGTTCTTTTGTGAAGAAATGTCACACTTTATCAAACAGCGCCTCGGAAATACTTGGCCTTTCTTCCTTATAAATTGCTTTTGTTCGCTTGCACCAGTCATTCAATCCCATTTTCTCTTTCCATCTGTCTCACTTTCTCTCACCCACACTTTCATTTTCAGGATATGCATATTATCAGTACGGATGAGAAGCAGGTATTTGCTGCGGTCCAGGAGTGGAATCAGAACAACACTTACAGTCTGTATATCTCGGACTCCCCTGGGGTCTACTTTACCCTTTCATTAGAGAATCTGAGAACCAGCAGAGGACCCGCCGGTAACCTACTAGTTGACTTTTATAAGGTGCGTAGTTCGCAGGATGCTGCTGTCACTGCAGTGTTAATTCCCCCTTTCCTGTTGTAACACATTGTAGTAGAAACATCTCTAACTGTTCTCTCTATTGTTCGTAATCAGCTTATTAATTGCTTGATTGTTTTGTCTATAAAATGTTTAAAAATTGTGAACTTTAACAGTGTATTTAATTATATGTCTCTCTCCTGTTTCACTCTGTAGGTTGAGGGGATACACGGCATGTATCTAGCCAACAGATTGGTGGACCATCATATCAAGACGTTTATCACATACAACAAGGGGCAAACGTGGGCCCTGCTGCCAGCTCCTGCCACCGATGTGGTCGGAAATAACCTTCACTGCGTTCTGGTGAGCGCCAGCCTTTTGGGCAGGAGTGAATGAATGCTCGTATTCATGGGAAATGAAGCTTATGACATATATCATTCATCAAATATTTCAACCTCATCAGCCATGCTTTGGATGTTCTTTGATTTAGAGCCACATTTGCACAAGGACAGGTGTCAGCTTTAGTATCGGTTGGTCTTTTTAACTTCCTTAAACGGCCAAGGAGATGCTTGGCTGCAATATTCTTATTATCCATGTAAGGCACACAGTGTCATCACGTTTAGTTTCATGGGTGCAGACTTTCCATTAACCTCTGTGATTTCAATTTACTACCTGTAGTCACACCGGACTAATGAATGTTAGATTACACTGAATTACATTATGTGGTCGTGTTGTTATTCGGCAGGTATGATGTCCATCTAATCCAGTCAGTATGTTCTTTAGAGACTTTGAAATAACGTATATTGTTCAGTTAATAGCTAGTTACATTCTCCCACCATGTCGCAGCAAATGACCATTATGCTCTTGTCTCCTTTCTGACCCCCCCTCCAAACCCCATGCTGTTCGAAAAGCATTATTGATGTTTTTTCGCTGTGCTTTAGTTGGAGAGATGAGTGAAAATGATTTGAATCAATTTTGCCAGTTTTATCAGTGCATCTTGGGGAATTTTAATTACATGCCTTGTTTGCTTTAGAATGAAACAATTCAAATGCCCTCTGTGTCCTCTCAGCCGTTTCTCAGCAGAGGAGATGAGAGGAAGAAAGTCTTTGTTTTATAAATGGCCTGTGAAAATGTTAGCACTTTTTCCTCTCAATGGAAAGTTTGAAGACGAGCCAATTATAATTGCTTTTTTTTTTTTGTGAAGATCTCTCTGATACGTATTGCCTCAACCTATGCTGTATTGGAATCCGTTTTTGTTGACAGCCGTTTTGTTCCCTGCATCTTCATCTGGAGATGTCAGAGAATCCCTACACATCTGGACCAATCACAAGCAAAAAGTCTGTACCGGGAATCATTGTGGCTACAGGTAGAGTAATGTGAAGAATGTGTATTTAATTCATAGAGTAAATTGATCACATTAGAGCTGATGTCTCATTAGACTTTGCTTGAAGTATCCCTGTTTTTTTTTTTTCAGGTAAATGCATTGTAGCAGTACAACCTCAAAAACACACACACAACTAATCACGCGTTGCCCTCTTTCTGTCCTTGAAATCAGACACTGAAACTGCAACCCCTCAATCTCACATTTTAGGCGAGATGATTAGGTTGCAGTAAGTCATAAAGCTGTCCTCTGGTGGAGAATGAGGACCGGCACAGATTCACAAAATAACCCTTAACGATTTTATCAGGTGATTTGTGCATTTAGGTGTGTTATGGCTTTGCAGTTAGCTGAGCCTTTGCTATGTAAATGCTACTGGGTGAAATTATTCATGTTTTTGTACTCAGGGAATATCGGAACAGAGCTGTCCTCCACCAACCTTGGAATGTTTATTACATCTGATGCAGGAAATAGCTGGAGACAGGTGAGACCCATCTTTGTCTGCACGTTGCACTTGTTGCACTTCTTAAAACAGATGATGCCTTCATACCGAAAGGTTTCCGTCATTAGTGGAGTAAATGGTTTCTGTGTGCACCAAATGCAGATTTTTGATGAAGAACACAACATTTGGTTTCTTGACAATGGAGGAGCTTTGCTGGCAGTGTTGCACGCAGCAACACCAATTCGACACTTATGGTAGGTATATACTGTTAGTCGTAATCACTGTACTGGAGGTATAGATACCGGAGGTGTTGTAGTGGGAAATTACATGCGTTTTGGAGGATTTGATGCACTATATGATTACATTTAATGTTTTGAAAATGCTGATGGGCATGATTATTTCTATCGGCAGTGCTGCTTCAGAACTGTCAGAATCATTTCCAAAAGAAGAGAGTCTGTTACAGCGTTGCGCTCCTGGTTGGATATGATGGTTTGAGTGCTTTTATGTAAATCAGAAGTAGCACAAGGTGAAAATATGACTGAGAAGACCCTCATATTGTGGGAGCTTTGTAACACTATCTACTTTGATGTCTCTGCACACTACAGCCCTGTCAAAAGTGGTTAGGCTCTGAAAAAGGTGACTTGAAACCCCCCAAAATCTATTTCTAATGCTACAGCCTGAGTCATATATCTATTTCCTGTTGTTTTGTCACCTTCAAAAAAAAAACGACCTCGGCTGAGGAACATTTGTTCTATTGTTCAGCCAGTAGTTAAGGTAATTTTTCACACTGAAGAGAATCCAAGGTGCTTAATTTTTTTTTAAACTGTGAACTGAAATCTTTTATCATATTTCTTTTTACTTTGTTTCCCATTACTTAACTTGTATGCTTGTATAAGATTTAATGTTATGCATAGAGAATACAGTATAGCAGATGGATGGACGGACAGATGTTCTCACATTGACAGCTGTTGTTTTTTATTTTTAATGCAGGATCAGTCTCGATGAAGGAAAGAAATGGGACCGCCACAGTTTCTCTTTGGCACCTCTGTATGTGGATGGAGTTTTAATGGAGCCAGAGTCTGACAATCACATTATCACGTGAGCAGAGACACAAAGGGCAGTTCAGGAGGAAAAAAACAAATATCATGCCGGAACAATTATCTCCTCTGTCGATGTAAACAAAGAAAGGTCCACTTGAATTTCCCCCAGTGACTAAAACTAGCTCCAACTTTCAATCAAAGCGAATGTTATCTTCTGTGTGAGCATGAATGGCATTCAGATTTACATGTGCTGTTGTAACAGATTTGTATCAGAAACCTGCATCTCAAAATAATTTTTCCATTTTGGTGAATCATCCTCCAGGTTCTTTGGACACTTCAGCCATCGATCAGAGTGGCAGCTGATCAAAATCGACTATAAGGGCCTCTTTAGTAGGAGATGCATGGATGGAGATTATCAGACATGGCACCTGCACAACAAGGTATCAGGAATATTAACTGACTGTTACCACTGTAAACACAGTACTCTCTGTACATGAACAAGAATATTTCTCTTTTGTTTCTTTGCAGAGTTTTTTTCAGTCTTGTGTGAAACTACATCATTTTCTTTGTTCGATAGGGAGAGCTGTGTGTGATGGGTGAGAAGCAGATCTATATGAAGCGCAGGCCAGGCAACCGTTGTATGCTGGCCCAGGACTATTCAAGGATCTATTCCTCAGAGCCATGCCTCTGCACAGCCTATGATTTTGAATGGTACTGACTTCTCTCACATTTCCCAACAAGGACTATACTGTAATTCAGACTTGTATCCCTCCTCAGTGATCCTTAACTTCTTTCATTTACCAATCTCTCTTCTTTGAATGTCTAATTCAGCTGTACCTAATTACAACTGCTTGTAGACATGTGTAAGCAAAAAAAAAAAAAAGTATCCATTTCTAGAAATTCATATGCCATAATATCCTTCTTACATTGCATATTTACTGAATAACCTACGACTATATTCATCAAATTTAATTATAGTATGGAAATTGTAGATGGGAGTTAGGAACTTTTCATCATGCTACTGTAATTTGCATAATGTCAAGTGACTTATTAGAATTCAATTAATAATGAATCGCTAAATGAATTTTAAATATCTTTTATCCATCTGTTTAAAATTCTGTTTGATCCTGCTTGTCTGACAATCATGTCTCTAGTTATGGTCTTAATACTAGGCCTATATGCCATGGAGCTTCAACTGCAAAGTATTTGCCCCACTACAAAAGCTTGTAGAAGCTAGATGATTTGAGTAGCAATGTTTTTATCATTTTATCATGTGTTGTGTTTTTTGGCAGTGATTATGGGTGGGAACGCCAGGGAGATGGGAAGTGCTCCCCTGCTTTTTGGTTTAATCCAAATGGTGCGGCTAAAAGCTGCAGCGCCAGCCAAAGCTTCCTTAATAGTACAGGGTAAGTGGCCTCCAATGCTTGATCCATCACAAAACAATATTATTCTATTCCAGTTTGTCATGTTGTCTGGAACACAAACAGAAAATAATAGTTTATGCATCATAATTTAGAAAAAAAAGTTAGACTGTGTCCCATAATACATGATGATGCTGGTTTTATCTGTGCAATGCGTTCACACACCGGGTATACTTAACGCCAGTATGCATACTAAATCAGCATGCGTTGATAGGCATTATTGTCCCTCAATGCAGAAATGATGAGCTTTCAGCTGGAAAAAAATCAAAACAAAAGGTAGAAAAACAGTTCTAGAAATACATTTTTTTAAGTAATAAATCTTTGGAACAACACCTGACGGCGGCATTGTGTCAACTAACACAAATCATGTATCAATGTGTCTTAGTAGAAAATAGTAAAGTATCTGGAACACAACAACAACTTTTCTCCATTTTTTTTTTTTTTAAACTTCAAAGGTATCGGAAGGTTTTGTCCAATAACTGTAAGGAGGGAGGGAAGAACGTGTACTCGCCCAGAAGGCAGGCATGTCGTCCCAGACCACCCCGAGGCCTCCGGTTGTCCACCAGCCAAGGAGAGCTCACCGCTACAGTTGGAAGCAATGTTACTTTCATGGTCTACCTTGACGATGTGAGTCATATTACCTCAAACTTTTGCTTTAGTGTCGCATGAAGCTGAAGCATAAAGCATAAAGTATATCTATCTATCTATCTATCTATCTATGAGTCTACAGCCATGCATCTGCTATATGTGGTGCTTGAGCTACATGCTATCGTCAGTATGCTCACACGTTCACAGTGTAGGTGCTAACCATTGTCACCATCTTAGTGCAGCTCAGGCTGATGGGAATGTTTTGCTGGTATTTTATCATTAATCAAAGTGTGAGTCAAACTGACTTAATGATGGAACTAGATGAAATGTGCCGTGTGTGTATCCTGTGAGGTGTGTGTGTGTGTGTGTGTGTGCCCGCACAAGAAGACACACACATATTGTCAGCCAGCAAGTATTTTTGCAATATAGATATAATTAGATATAATGGCTAAGATTATGATAATAGCAGGCTCATTTTACACCATGTGTGCACATTTGACAGGCAAATACATTGCACGTCTTGTTGTGGCTGCACTTTGTGTTAGACATTTAATATGTAACATTATAATAAATGCACAGTAGTCTGATTTATGGATATGCATATGGAATAAATGCACCTCTTTTGTTGTCACATTTTGGATGCATTCTGTTGTTAGAAATTGGTGCTGCATGGGCGCTGTCCAGTGCTGGAGTCTTTCACCTTTGCAAACAAAGACTTTCTTATAAAGTAAAGCTGAAGTCATGAAAAACAACTATTTTCTTAACACCTCGTGATGAAGCTCCTCCCCACAACCCCTAGAATTCAGAGAGAAAAAAATCCTGGCACCGACCCTGCAGCTTTCTGCTGCGCTGGGCCTCTGCTAGATTAATAATGTTATTAAAAGAGGTATCTCTTCTGACTGTAATAACTACCATGGCATACTTGTGATAGTTTAGAAGGTACATGATTACCTTTCAAATAATAGACTTGTGTTCTAGTAGAGAGCCGCTCGAGAACAAGCAGAGACCCAGCCCCAGAGAGGTTGCATTAAACATGTTTTGACACTGCTTATAGATTATTGTGTGAGAAAGAAAATTAAATTGCATATTGCTATTGTGATTAACATACAAACCTTCTGTGATTCAACACAGTCCACAAAATGTGTACGACCAGGATCTTCATGTTTCTTCTTCGTGTTATCGGTAGACATGCTGCTATAAGAAATCTTAAACGAGGATGTAGAGATGGATTCTTAAAATAGCTCGGCAAATGAATTGAAAAACCTAAATAACTTGAAGCCTATTGTTGCAAATTTGCTGTAAATTAGAACAAAACAAAGTCTGTGGTAATTATGGGCTCTGCCGAAGATCAACACCAGATTCACCTTGGCTTTTTTTCTCTTTTTTTTTTTTTTTTTACAGTTAGGCATTGTAATAGGTACACTTATCCTGGTGATATATTTACTTCTGATGGATTTGACCTCATTAAAAACAAGGTCCTGAGGAGAAAGCAAAGCACTTAAACAGACTAATGATCTTCTTGGGTACAAATTATGATGCTCCATTCAGCATGACAAATAGTTCACCTCAAAGAAAGTGTTTGAAGCTTTTCTGCTGTTTTGTATGGATGTAAAGGATGGATTTAAAGTGTTTCTGAAATCCACTGAGACTCTATACGGCCTGCTGAAAGCTTTGTTTGAAGTGAGGACCTCCACACCCAACTTGACTTTCTTATTAGAGACAGAGCTTCCATCATTGTATGCTTTGACAAGACAAAACAGAGACTGGCTGATATGCATGATGATCTGTTATCGGTTATGTAGAGAAGCAAATATAAGACATACTGTTCACTAAACACTGAATTAACCGTCTAGCCAATGTAAACAGTAGGCCCTATACTGAAGAACACTGAGTTACATTTACTAGGTTCCTCCTACAATCATACAGGTTGTGTATTGAGCTAGGAAGATGTACACAATGATTACACAATGTCTATGTGCACAGGTATTGTGTAAGTTGTGTACATCTTCTGTATACACTCGTATAAGGATAAAGTATGTGCTTTTATTTGAGAGCTAAGTCCTTTTCTTTGTTACTCTAGATAATCAATAGGCTTCACTGTGAACACTTTTTATTGGAACTACTCTCTACCAAAGAAATAGTCCCTATAAACACTGTTTACAGGGTGTTCTGTGGATTATCCAGAATAACTGGGACACTGCCTTGGGAAAGAGAAGTCCCTGTTGATTTTTATAATGTAAATAAAACCAAAACTATCTTATGCATGGTGAGATATCTCCAGGGTAGAGTGAAAAAATGTAATTAAAAAAACAAAAAAAATCACTTTAATAATGGGAATATGGTTCCATTTTTGGTGATCTTATCACTGGCAAGATGGCACCAGATAAAAAATTTCATGACCTATTTTGCCTCTGTAGTGCTCTGTTTGTTTCTCCTGTTCTTTTCTCACTTTCTGTCTTCCTGGATTTATATTCACCTACTAAGTATTTGTGACACAGTTCATAGGACATCTAAGCCCAAGCACTTTAATAGTGGACTGTGCTTACTTCACTTGTATGTGCTCTAATAGAAGTATCCTGACCTAAGCTGCCCTGACAGATGCCACGTCTTACCGTCTGTCCACAGGGAGACTCGCTGAGGACCAGCATCCAGCTAGACTTTGGGGACGGCATCAAGATCACATACTCTAACCTGAGCAGGACTGATGATGGCATCAAGCACATCTACAGAACAACTGGGATTTACCGAGTGACAGCTTCTGCTGAAAACAGCCACGGATCTGACAGCAGCACGCTGTTTTTACACATCACCAGTATGTGAATAAGAAACATCATTACTCATTCCTGTGGCAGTGCATATAGCATGAAGCTCACTTCTCTTTCATGGATAGTCACGTCCCCATTCGGCTTTATTTCATTTCAGTAATGACATTGTGTTACTTGTATGCCTTTTAGCCTTGGAAAATGCACACATACACCTGGAGCTAAATGTTCATCAATTGCAATAGCATTCAATGTTTGCTGAATTTGTGTGTGCGCTTTGTGTGTGTGTGTGTGCATTTATTTGTATGCACATGGGCATGCATGTGTGGATGAATGTATGCTGGTATATGTGTTGCTGCCACAGGTCCAGTGGAGCGTGTATATCTCTCCGCTCCTATTGTAACCATCAGGGGGAAGGAGGCCAATCTGACTGCGGTGGTTTGGCCGAGCCACACCAGAACATTGACCTTCTTCTGGTGGTTTAACAACAGCTCTGAGGTGAGAAGTCTCTCCTCCTCCTCCTCCTCGCCTCACTATTGTTTCAGAAAATCATTTTCTCCTGTTTACTGCAATATTTTCCATTCTCCCACTTCTCTCTTAATGCCCTTGTGTTGTTGTTGTTGTTTACAATCTAAATGTGCAGATGTACAGCGTGCATAATGTGAAATCCACTAGACTGTCCTATGTCTTTTCAGAGGATCTAGATTGTAGGATGGTTGGTCATATTTATATATCATACTGATTGCGTTCCCTGCAGCACTGCCTCATTATACAGTATGTCGAGGGCTGCATTGATGTAGTTTTTTTTATATATATATATATATTCAGTTGAGATGATGCAGGTTGTTCTATGTAATTCTCTGTGTTTTTCTTTCTGAAATTCAGCCCATTATAACCTTGGATGGAAGCATCTCATACACGTTTCAGAGAGATGGAAAAAACAAGGTCACAGTCCAGGTTGCTTCTGGGAGCACAGTAATGCAGGATTCAAAAGTTATAACTGTTAAAGGTGAGTGGAGAAGACAGTCTTCAAAGCACTTTAATTGGTGCGACGCATGTTACATGAATATGCAATACGTTATTTCTGGGCAACTATGATGCCTCTCGGTCCATGCTGTAAGCGGCGCCACGTTGATGCGAACGTGGACTTATCTAATGAATAAAATGTCACGGTAACCAAACATGAAATCTTGAGGAGCAATTAACTTCAAGGCGTGTGCTGCCAAATGAAAAAAGACAAAACTGCACATCAGATTAATCAGAAACGAAACTAGAAGTAGCATTCATTTTCTAACGGACATTAATTCACCTTTTTTTTTCCCAGAGTTCTTCAGGTCGCTGCTGTTGTCGTTCTCACCAGTTCTTGACGAGCACAATCCTGACATCCCTGAGTGGAGGGAGGACATAGGCCGTGTGGTGCGGACAGCTCTGTCACAGGTACATCAAGTCCCTATCGCTGTGAGATCTTTCCTGGAGCCAACATCAGACACCAGTGGCTTTCAGGGTCATTACTATTTTATAACTGTTTGCAGTATTGATACAGCAGTCATGATGTTTCATTGTCCATGTGAGAAATTTGCTCTTTTTTTTAGTTTACCTATGATGACAGTAACCAGACACAGTTGTCTAGTGTGAATTTGAATAGAAGCTGATGTCACATTGTTTGCCATGGGACTTTGTTGTCCAAAGTTTAGAAGTTAACAGCCCAAACTTTAACCCCCACGGTGGATTTATTTCTGCTTGTTGTGTCTTGTGGCTGCAGGTTTCGGGCGTTCCTGAAGATCAGCTGCTTGTGTCTCTGTATCCTGGACTTCCAACCACAGCTGAACTCTTCATCCTACCAGATGAGCATACGTCAAATGAGCACAAGAGGAGGAGTGAAGAGGCGCTAGAGACAGTAAGAACCACGAAACCATGCTTCACTTCCACTGATATGACGTAAAATTATATAATGTGAATTTGAATCTTAAATATGTTTATTTTCATGTATTTTAGAATAACGTCTCATAATGCTCTCTGTTTATTTTTCGTGTGTTTTTTGTTTAAATACCTCAGATATCGGATATTTTTGTCACTGCCTTGAATCAAGGCCTGATCCAGTTTGAGCTGAAAGCTGATATTCGCATTATTGTGTACAATACTCAGCAAACTTTGGGTAAGTATGTGTGTAACCTGTTATTTCTGCTCACTCGGACCAATTCAATTGTTGCACAGCAATAGTAGTTAGCATATAAGTGGAAAAACGAAGCTTTCAAATAGGCCTTAGTCTAAATGTATGCCTCGTTAATACAGTACGTCTACAGGGCGTTTGTTCTGCTGCTTTTGCTTGCTGATGTGCATTAGATAAGTTCTGCTCAAACACTGAAAAAAACAAAGCAAAAGAAAAGACGACGGCATTCCCTGAGTGAGATTTATATGTACAGTATATCACAGGACTTAAATATCTTTCACAGCGCATCAGTTTTGCACCTGAGGCAGTGAAACAGTAGTCGTGTTTGAAATTAACCGATCAATGACTTGATTGACAAAGAAGGCATTTGGTATGCGCTGAGGAAATCTGCAGGGTCACTGTGTCATTAGCATATATTGCAAAAAAAAAAAAAACGTGTCGATCAACCCTGCATGGCTTTACCCTTTTCATCCACCAATGGATCTGTCTTCATTTGTGTCTCCATACAAAGGTCTGGGTTGCCTTTTAAAATGATCCAGAAAGGTCATAGACTTCATAGGCTTCTTTCTGAAGGAGAGAAAGATAGGCGGTGCGGTGAAATACTTTGAATATTGCATCTCAGCATTTTATAAATCCATGACTATGCATAAGGTACCTGCATGACGGACCTCAGGGAAAGCCAGTGAACCTCCTAAAGGTTCTTTTCAATACTCTGAGGGGAGAACATGCAGAGAGCAGTTCTTCAAACAGTGTCTGCATTTGTTACATGACATCAGGTAATATAAGTGATCTCCCTGTAATAAAACAAGACTTAGAAAAAAAAAAAGAGAATGTTTTTGCACATTTGTCTTTGTGACTTTACACGCTGTGAAAATGTGGCGCTCATTTGATGCGTTTGTCTTTCAGCACCACTCGTGCATTCAAACGCTATCCACAGTGGGTCTGCCATGCTGATGCTGCTCACTGTGGTATTTGTTGGTTTAGCTGCGTTTTTCATCTACAAGTTCAAAAGGTGTGTTCACTGGAATAAGAAAGTACATTTTTTTTTAAAAATTAACCTACAAATTAGAGACTATTTATGTGTGTTGCTGGTGAAAACCTTGCATAGGTTCTCTGCTATCTTCTTGTCTTAAGGAAAATCCCTTGGATCCATGTTCAGACCGAGGACAGTCATGAGAAGGAATCAGAAGTGATCAGTACAGTCGGCCAGAATGACAACATGTCCAAGGTCAAACTCAGTGAGTTTCCCTCTCAGAAAGAACTCATGGAAAAGGAGCTGGAGGCCAGGAGCAGAGGTATGTCAGCTGCATATGTACTATTTACCACCACTTACTATGACTGCGTGTTACATGGTAAATTTTAGGTTGATGTATTTTAGGATTTTGAAAAAAAAAAGTATAGATGGCAACTGTGATGCAAATCTTTTATGCCCAGACTAAATTAAATAAAGAATATTAATATTTGTGTACAACTCAGACACATTAATACAATATAATAAAACGCATCACTGAGCATCTGTTTCGAATTCATATTAACTGCATTTGGTGTGGTGCCAACGATTCATACAATAAAAAGACACACAGAAGCTTTTCTCATGCAACTTTACTCTAAAACACATCTGAGGTGCAAATTGCACAACTGCAGTGTCTGCACCACATGTCACAATGACAACTTAACTTGTTTGATCGCTGTGGCTGACATCCACTGTTATGTCATTCAGATGAGCACTATTCAGATCACTATTCAGTCCCTGCAGAGGGTGTGGCTGACCATTTGACTAAAGTAGCATTGCAGTGCTCCTGAGTCAGATGTGTGGGCTGCAGGCCTTTTTTCTGGTCACTCAGCACTTTGCCTCTTTCTCATTTCTTAGCTGTTTCTACCTTCCCAGGTCCTTGCTGATTAAACAAATAAATGAATTCCTTTTCGGTGTTCAAGAGTGTTTATTTAAGAAAAGGGCAGAGCAGCATGGGACCTTTTGATTTCAGGCTCGCTAGATTAAATGAATTCACAACCTGCTGTTTAAAGACTTCATTAATACCCTGAAACGCGGTTTCATTCTCTTGCAGTCTGAGATACAAATGCTCCCAATCCATTTTACATCAAGTGATGAGCTCATTATTACATGTTGATTAATCGTCCATCCATTTTGAATTATGATTATTGCTTTTACTGGTTTATTTGCAGACTTTTTAAAATACGGAGGGTACAACTTATATTAGTTACAATTTAACTCTGAATAATGTCTAGTGTAGATTTCATTACATTTGAATAATGCCTAATGTTAACAGAATATCCTCCTCAGAATATTGCATTTCCTTTAAAGTAAGGCAGGGTGATATAGACAGAATCAAATATCACAATATTTATGACCAAATACCTGGATATCAACATTGCAATAATATTGTAAGGTTGACTATTGTTGTTTTCACAAGATATTTAGACAACACTTACGCCATATCACGATATTACAATGTCTAACATCTAAAACGAGATCTAGTCACATATCGCAATATTGTATAATATAGATATATTGCCCAGTCATACTTTAAGGTAGGTCTTGCTACAGCCAATCTGAAACATGCACAGTACCAGGGGAAAAAAAACTTTAAGCAGTTTGAATTTGATTAATGTCGGAGTTCAGTGATTTTTATGTGTTCTCATTTTAGCCCAAATGACTTCACAAGAAGAAGAAGATGAACTGACTAGTCATTGGTAGTTCTCACAGCGCTGCCGTAGTTAAGAAGTAAAATCAGGAATTATAAACATTAAAATGAAGATTTGAACTTGATTTAAAACTAGACTTGACGCAATAAAATGATTCATTTACTTCATGTTAATGCCAATTGATTCTGAATGATTACCATGATGGTTCACATGGGCTCATGTTTTATAATAACTAGAAATATGCAGTTCAGTTGAATAAAATAATTAATTAAACTAAGCTTCAGGATTGTCATGTACAGGTTGCGCAATCAAGTCAGTAGTTTCAAACTTCAGACACAAAAATGGGTCAAAAATCCAATAACCGCAGCTCTCTGACAACAATGAATCAGTCACTGGCTTCTATGAGCATGAAGTTAACTTTTTTAAATTAAGGATGGTGTAATGTCAGCCAAGTATATAGAGGGCAGCTCTCTTCCCTTCCCCTGATCAGTTCTTTGCAGCCAGTCCAGGCTGGCATAGTGTGATGGATGAGCTTCTGAATCTCAGGAGACATCCAAACCTGTGATTTAATCTTTGAGATCTTAATTCTAAACTTTATCTGATGAATTGTGATTTTGTTACAGACTACTCCTAGCAGAACTATTTTATTTTATAAATATGCTCCAAGTTCAGTCAGATAGATCATGTTTTCTTTTGCAAATTGTTGACTGCCAGATCCTTTACCTTGATGAATGTACAGCCACCTTATTAGTTATATCATTCAAACATGAAATTGGCTTTACAACGATTTATACCAATCACTGAATTTAAACTACAGATACAGTTGAGACATACAGGTTCCACCTTTGCAAAGGCCAGTGTCTGTACAATCTGAACCAAATCTTATCATCCCATCATGACCAGCTCAGCTTGGATAAGGCCATGTTCTCACGGCAAGACACGAGAGGGCTTGTTAACCAAAAAGCATGGGTGATGAATTTATAGTTAAGCACTTGTTTATTCTTTTAAATAGGAAGATAAAAGTGCACTAGATTAAACTTTGAGTTGTTTGGTTCATGTTAAAACCATCTATTACTTTGCAAAATCACTGTCATGTAGGTAAAAACCAAAATATCACAGATTTACGCTCAAAGCTACATTTATAAAGGAGATGACTTCACAGACTCATATCAAATATTTTATTATCATATCCTTAAAAGCAAAACAAGCAACTTGTGATGTGCAAAAATGTCAAAGCAGTTGCCCGCCCCTATATTTAGTCTGTTTTATTATTTGTTTGCATGTTTTCAGGTGGAATTGGAAGAAATGTGGAAAGAATTGTAACAAGGGAATTCCCAAACTGTACTAATGTTTAAGACATGCACTCTGTGACTGAGTAAGTACGGATTGTTGTGTTTAAATCGTGCTGAAATTGTTTGCTGTGTTGGCTTTGTTTTTGTTAATATTTCACGCTGTTAGCTGCTATCATTCAAAGTCATGTTTTGTAGTCACACGGATAGAGTAAATATCTGCTTTACAATACAGTGATTAATCTATCGAGCCAGACTCGAGGGCCTCTGTATTGAGGGCGATGAAATGCCACAATCAAACTGCAGTGCCCCGCAGCATTTTCACACAGATGCTCACAAAATGTTCAGTTATGTTACGAATAGTCAGCTGACATGGTGTAATTTGGACCAATATTTTACTGCCTGTGACATATGTTATTAGTTCTTAATTTGGATTATTTGGATAGGAAGCACAGACTTTAATAAAACACAGTGGGCTGCTATAAAAAACAATGTGAATACGCCATCAATACCATTTACTCAGTGGTAGGTATAAGATATAGTATGTATAGCTTTTATTGTATAGATATGTTTGTTTTTTACAAAGTTTGGTAAAATCACTATAAATTAAATATTTAATGAATGAATAATGAATTATTATGATTTAGTAAAAGGATATTTAGGCCCTCAAGGAATATTATGATAATATCATTGAGGGCTTGAAATAATGAACTAATTTAATGTAATAAAAAAAGTTACAACACCTGTTAATGTTTTTCTCTTAGCATAATGTTGCCTCTAACAAAGAAATTGAACCATTGGGCTATAAAGTTTGTCAAGTGTAACCTTTTTATTTTGTTTTCATAATTTTGTTTGTTTGGGGTTTTTTTTCTGTGCAACTCAAATAATATGGATGCTAAGGCAGAACACATGATCCTTATATGTCTGTCTATAAGACATGGATATAATTTAAAAAAAAAAAAAGAAAAAAAGATTTAATTATCATTTCATTACGTCAAGGGAAACCACTTCATTTTCATGCTCTGCATTAACATAAATATGTACCGCCCTATAACTAACCTTTTGAGTTTTATATATAATGAATATAGAATAGTTTCTAAATCTGACTGTTGTGAATGCTTATCAGACAGAAGTATGTAGTTGGTTTTGCTCTGTAAGACAACATGGTGCATTCGATGTTTCTGAAAAAAATATGATACATAACAGAATGTCGTTTGAAGCTGTATAGACATGAAGGTCTGGCCTTAGAAGTGGAAATACTGAAAACGTGTACATAGAATAAGATGGAATGTAAATCCATACAGTAGCTTCATCCTACATTATTCTTACGTCAACCCACTGAACAGACGGTAGTGTGTTTCCATGACAGTCCCTCAATAAGCTCTATGTCCTTTTTTATTTAGTTTGTTTTCAACAGTAGCATGCCCTAATTAACTGTGATAAAATACATTAAGACTTATATTAGGGTAACTGTATATATATCATGGTGATTTTAGAAGTTTCCTTGACGCATTAAACAAACTATCCTTATTATAACATTGTCCAATAGTCTAGTCGTGCAATTGCCGAAAGTTGTGCATGATAATAATAATAATGTTATATAATGTTCATTTTTGTCTATGATATAATGATATTGTTTTGAATCATATTTCTTACTGTGAACAAATTGCCATTTTGAAATTGTTCTAAATAAATGTATTTTTATATGGATCCATGTTTTTCTATCATGCATGCGCCTACAGTATGTGTTATTGAAAAAAATGATTAGACAAGATTATAATATGGTTTATGGTTTTTTCCAAGCGAAAAAAAGTTGCCCAGACATATGTTTCGATTGGCAGTAATGGCTGTCGGCGAATGAGAAATTGTCATGACATGAACCTTGAAAACAAATAGGTTCATGAAGCTTTTGCTTTTACAACGTTGCCATTGTCTTATCTGAAAGACGGGTACCTTGTAACAGCCAGTGTCTTTGCATACCTCCTTTTAATGATCCCTCAAAGGCTCTGAAGTCGACTTTAATGGGCAGAAGTGTGATAACACCCATGTGAAGATTCCCATCTGACACTCCGACTGAGCTTCACTTTACCTCTATCACGCTGTCACTCAAGTTGCCAGTTACAGATGGTTTCCATTTAATGGGAACAATTACTGAGGTTACAGTCGAATGATGAGAAACAGATGATTTTGTAAAAGAAGTACTAGGCTGAGTATTGCTTTTTTTCTCTGTCCTCAGACACGGCAACAACAAAAAAAAAGTGTTGTACATTAAAATGGCAAAGAGGCAGCTAGGTTGGAGTACAGCGCTGTCTAGTTGATTGGCTGAAATAACTCTTCGCACAAAAAGCTGCAGCAATAAGGCTCTTGTTCCTCTGTTTTGCATTTTGTTTGTCACTTCAATAGCTTCATATCACATACCAATCTTCATCACTCCAACAGCTATCAATGCCCCGGGAGTCTTATTCTCGCTCCTACTCTCAGTCTGAATTAACACCAAGGCCTTTCTCTAACTGCCCTGGGATGTTCCGCATTGCACAATCAAATTGAACAGTGACAATCACTAATGGATGATTCGCTGCAGCCAGACACTGTAATGTAGCACTCAATGAAAGGAAACATGCTCATCAATTTCACACTGTGGCTAACACAATATTGCTGTGGGTTATTGTTGTGGGACATTTTTCATTCAAGGTGCTACTCAGTCTGGGAAAATCTTCCTTGATTGTGTGTGTGTGTGTGTGTGGATTTCCTGGAGAGGGGATAATTAATTTGTTGCACAGTGGGAGAGCCAAGGAACCAGCCCATTAGAATCACTCCAGGCTACTTGGGGCTTTTCATTGTCCTCCCGCTTGGCCCCATTGTATCATGCAAATGGACGCTCTGAAACGTTGGGCATACTAAGCAACACTTGTTAGAGACAAAGCAAACAAAGCAGCAAATTCAACAAAGTAAAAGCACTTATTGATCAAAACTACCAATTTCTGTGCAGCCAGCTGAAGTGATAGTCATAGTTTTGCCCTTCATGATGCCTGTTGATTGACTAAATCAAAAGGTCAGGCACAACTAAAGGCTACAGTCAGCTAAAAAAAACAATCTTTTTAATTGAGTGATATTTATGTTTTTTCTTAGTGGTGTATTTATGTGTGCATTCCACTGCCGCATAATCAATTGCCTCACTGTGGATAAATAGTTCTTGATTGATTGAAACTACATGAATTTGAACAGATCGAAGACAGCGATAAGTGTTTATCGTTGTGTTTCTGCTTTATTCCGCAACCATGGTTACTTCAGCAAGATCAGATGAAAAACACACTAACAACCCACTGAATAATCACGTCACTTGTAATGTATGAGCCTCTGAGAAACATTTCTTTTTTTTTTTTTACTAATTAAGATGTATTTTCTGTATCTTGAAAGAAGGAAAAAAAAATAGCATCATGCAAATATGTGCACAATTGTATTTACAGGTTGATTACTGGGGCTTAACAAAAATATATTAAATAAATAACAAGCACAAAATAAAACAACACTGATATCGGTGCGGAGAGAGAGCGTTCATCAGATGACGAGCTGTTTATGCTTCAGGCTCAATCGGAGGATTGAAGGGAAGAAGTATGGAGAAGCCTCTAGTCAATTTGTCTCACTGACATATGATGCTGACAACACTTAAAAAGAAAAGTTTGATGAAGAAGAACTTCAGTATTTATCCCAAAGAGACAGCAGCTGACCACAGCTCTGTGCGTAGGCTGAGCCTTGTTGACAGGAGATATGTCTTCTGTATCTCTGTGTCCCTTGCAGCTAAGCAGATGAACAAATTCGCAGCCTTTTGTCCACTAAATCCTTGGGGGCAAACCTAGAACAGACTGTAGGCTCCTCTGTATTACTGTAAACTGAGGAAATCCCAATTGTTGACCATTTGTCAGGCATCATCACGGTAGATAAACAGTCCAGAATAAATAAAAAGGAAAATGAAAACAACCTGAAAAAAAGAACACGTTTCCATTCAAATTAGTTATAATTTGTGTTGTGATAGGTCCTTAAACAAGGCAGCGCAACCTTCACGGTGAGATCAGTTCAAAGAAAAGCAACAAAACTAATTTGCAACTGTGTCAAGGAGTCGGTGGAGAAGTGAGTACCTTGAACTAACAAGTAATTATTTAAAATATGGATGTGGCACTGTAGCACTTTTTCACTGCATTACAGCGAGTGTTTGCTGCACTGATGTTAACATAGGAATTATTCAGAAAAAATAATATAGGAACCAGAATATATATATAATGTACAAAGTGGAAATGCTCCTGGCAACAAAGGAAATCAAGCTCAAAGTGTTTAATAGTCAAACTGAGTGTAAAACAATCAAATATGATCGCTGCTGCAACAATAACTCGTTTGCATGATTTCCATGAGACAGAAGATTTGTGTATAATCTGTTTTTAGAGCAGGTTTAACATTTATCATTCCAGTGCCACTAAAACATTTGAGTCTATATTTGAGTCTCCTAAACAAGAGGGATTGCTCAGCTGCTCATCTACTATGTATACCTATCTAATATATCCACTTTAATCTTCTGCTCCTATTTTTGTTCTGACATATATAACATTTTGAGTGACAAAGAGACGGGCTTGATGGAACACACAGATCTGGGACTCGGAGCCATCCTTCATCTCCTGGATATTGCGAGCTTTCATTTGATGAGTATCTTGTGATAAGATTTACTGATTGTACAGAGCTTAATGAATCTGGCTCCCTCACTGTCTTACTCAGATAAGATACTTCCACATAGTTAAACAAAGTAAACTTCACAAACACGAGCCCAAAGAAACAGAAACATGAGCATATTTGGAGATATTATCGTACGTCACTTCTGTTCTGTTGTTTGATATTTTCATATTTGAGCAGACGCAGCTGTAACCAGCTAAGACAAATAACTTTTACTTCTTCCATTATGGATGTACATTATTTACATAAAAAGATCAATGTCCTTGCAAAAATACAAGTATTTTCAGTCAAAAAGTGTCCCTTTTTCAAGAAGCAAGTATAAATCTGTACAGTCTCCTCAGAGGGATTAGGCAGCACAGTGTGAACTGGTCCATCCATGCATGGTTAGCAAAACACGAGACCATTCATTGTGACCGTGGTTTCATAGCTTGCTGGAAGTAACTGCCAAAGAAGATGTATTGCTTTCGAGTTGGTCATAGACTCGCAACATTAAAACACATGGGGCGCTTCATCAGAGAGCTTGATGTCTGTGTGAGATGGCAGGTAGCCTGGCAAGGGAGAAGAAAGAAAAAAAAGACAGAGGAGGAATTTTTTTTGTAGCTATTTGCATAAGGGTGAATTTTTTTTTTTTTTTTGCAGGCAAACGCATTTATCTTTGGTCTGTCAATTGTGTAGCTATGGGCAGAGGTAAATCAACTGGAACTTCATAGATATGTCTTGATGAAAATGCTTTTCACCACTCCGCCACTTTCCTGATGCACTAATTGTTTTATTGTGTCAAATAATTCACACAGGCATTCTTATCACTGTTGCTTACACCGGATTGTGTTTCACTTACCTGTGAATACTAATGCGTCGCTATGACAAACTCGGGTTGACAGATACATAAATATATAGCACATAATAATAACTGTATCTTGGCAACTCGTATAACAACGCGGGTGAGGAAGGCATAGCATCAGCACTTAACAATAAAATGAATAACAAGTTTTCCTCCCCTGTCAGTGAGCTTCAGTGATTGACCACTGTTCCTCTGGTGATTCTGTTTTTAATATACTGTCATGACTTTTGCAACAACTTTCTTTGCCATATGAAAGAATCGGTTCACCCAATTTACAAAAAAACGCATTTTTTTGTAAGATGCATGAACTGACCCTTAACTGCTAGTTTTATTACCAGTACACCAACATTTTAATCACTTCGGCAGTTAGCTACATGTTTATTGCTATAAGAACCGACACGTTCGATGCAGATGGTGATTAGAGCGATAGAATACTACTCTACATAAAGATTCAGTGAGAAATGTTTTTTAAATAATCCCTGTGGATTCTTGAAGCATGCCTGCAGCTTTTAAAGAAGAAATAAACAACAATACCTCTGCTGTTTGAGTCCAGCTGTATATCTACATGATCCAGCGAGGTCAGCTTGTCCCCCTCAGGGTTTGGGACGGCTATGGAGGTCACTGTCGGGATGACCTCTTGTTCTTTGTCGGGCTGCTCTACTGTATATGTGTTGGCAATGCCCGGGATCTTCCTGCAGGTTTTGCAGTGGAAAGGAAAAAAAAAAAAGATAATAAAAAAAGGCAAGTTAATGGAGACCTGCCATCAGGTCTGCATAATGTGTCACACTATTTTTAACTGTTAAAGATGGGAGAGGATTGCTTGAAAGCTGGAAACTAGGGCATTCTGCATTCCACTGGGCATTGCACTCTCACTTTCATATTGTTCACCTCAGTTTCCAATCAATTTTTCATCCCCTCAGATGCATCCCCCAATTCTGCTTAAAACTAGCATCGCGCATTTCTAATTTCAGATTCTCCCCTCGTGGTTTTGTGTTGCAGCTGGTGCTGTGACATTTGGAGCAGATTTTCAGACTCAGAGTGGATTTCTTAATGTAGTAATTATGATCCTGAAAGTTACAATTAAGTCATGTTTTTATTTTATAATGAGCAAAAAAAAACGACAGAGGAACTAAAGTGTCTCCCTGTGACTGGTATGAGGATTACCTGCAGTAGAGGATGCTATATATTGTATATGTCCCTCACTGTATAATATATGTTGTCTCAGGACTTATCTCCTCAACCTTTCCTGCCATTCTGCAGAGTATGCCTCACCTTGAATGGTTGTGTTTAGCATTTCCGAAAGGTCAACCCTCACATTGTCAGATAGATGAATATTGATAACTGCAGGTCTCTGACACCCATTCAGTACTCTGGGAGAATTGATTAGACTGTCATTCCCTGTAATATTCTGCAGATTGAGACAGAGGGGAATTGTCTTATTCCTCAAGCTATTATTGTGTCGTGGCTGTCCATAACTCAGAGATATATGGAGTCTGAATACTTCTGGAAAGTTTTACGAGTTCAGCAGTGAGGTGGTTACTTGTAGATAATGTGGCCGACTCTAAATACGGCCGTTAGGCAAACACGCACACAAACAAGACATCTGTCTTATCACGGATATTTGCAATGATATGAATCTGAAAAACAGTTTTCTTTTGACTGTGCTCTATATGCAGTTACAATATATTATATCCAGTATACTATACCTTTTAAATTTATATATTACAAAAATGGCCAAGCCCATCAGTACGACTGACACAAGCATGATGACTGCAGTGCTGCTGTGGCCACTATCGCTGCTGTCCACAAGAGGAGCTTTGAAGGACAAGAAGGAAAGTAAATGAGTGCACATGCAGGCCAGATGAGGACAAATGCATATTTATTTTTTATCTTATATGTATTTAATTAAATAACAATCTTGTATAACAGTTGGGAATCACAGCACAGCAAATGTCCAAGCAATACTACTAAGTCTTTTCTTCATCTTCATCTCTAACCTGAAAGAAGAACACAGTCGAATAACATCAAACTCACATGGAGACATCCGTGTGGCGTACACGTTCACCTGCACTCCCGGTCTGAGTGTGAACTGAATGAGGTCTTGATTCAGAGCACTTAGCAGAACCTGAGAAAGCTATGAGAAGCAGTGACAGAGCATAGAAGAATATTCCACAGTCATCAATATTTCAGCTGCAGTCATTTCATCCAACAGTCTGAATTATGAATCACAATTTTTGCTTCCTTCTAAAGAGGAGCAAATATGACACAGAAAACCAAACCTGCTGCACCGAACGCCAAACCGAGCTGGCTTTTAATGCCGATGGAAACCCTATCAGGTAAAAGGGCACTCTGCTCATGGTGTAGCAGTGACATTTAAAGAAATTTAATCTTTTGCTCTTTCTATCACAACAGGGACTTTTTCACCTCTGATTCTTTGCTATATGTCAAAGGTATGTTTTCAAAAAAAAAAAAAAGCACGCGTGATTAAAAAGTTCAGCTAAGGCAAAGGTATTGGAAATCAAAAGTATTTTCTAATATCATAAAATTACCGTTTTAATTTTTCTCCCTGATGTGCCTCAAGTTCCGCTGCTTTTCACACCTAGATAAAGCAGTTATTTAACAAGGGACCGAAATGCCTACCCAGAGCCCATTTGAGTCCTTAGCCATGCCTCACTAATTCCATCTCGCTCTTTCTAAAATCTTTCCACTGTTTAAAATTAGACTGCTCTACACAGTATGAATAATTACTTTTTGTTCTAGAGGCATATCAGGGTCAGTAAATCTATTACACATTTTAATAAGCTGCTCCACACATACACTCAACACATGCATGTGGGTGTGTTGACACGCACTTACTTAATGCATCCACAATGTAACTCATTCACTGGAGATGGGAACAGTGAACTGGAGATTTATTACCCTATTGTCTGTGTGGTGCTGCCAGGTAATCAGACAGGCTTTAGATAAATACATCTCTTTAATTCCCAATCTATGCCGCCCGCCCCAGTTTGTCTCCTTTCTCGATGGTGCCAATTATATGATGCATCAATGTAATTAAATACCTATTAACTTAGTTCAACACTGACTGTGATCCAGCTTTACTTGTGATACATCGCAGACCTATCTCTTGACTCTGTCTATTGTTTATGTTTATATATTTAATAGTGTTTTATAATAGTAACAGATCAGTTTTGAGTGTGCCATAAAAAGACACAGGAATCTTTTATTTTCTTGGGAAAAAAAACCATGCATGCAGCATGGTGGCTTGATATGAATATGATGTTAATATTATGGTAAGGTTTATGCTCAAAAATCTCAAAACTTCTACAGAGGTGTTAGCGGATCTATGATATGTACTGAGATGCTGTGTATCATTTCACTACTGATGGATGCCAGTTTAGTGCTTTTACATGAAAGGACATCGCCCTCTAGTGGTGATATTATGCACTACTCATCAGGAGGGATTGAAATACAAAGTGCATGTGTGGGAACATTAAGTCATAAAGCAATAAAGCAATAAAGACACAACATCCAATTTCAAAAAGCTTGAGCTACTGAGACACAATGAGTCAAACAGGGAAAAAGTTTGTTTGTTTGGTGGCAAAGAAAAAATAATCTAAATTATCAATTTAAGTTTGTATTGCATGATTAAATCATTATAAAATGACGAATGCAGTAAAATTGAGAGCAAGTTCTTTAATTAAATGACTCTGCAGGGAACCTAAAGGGTAGACTTTAAAATCTGGAATCTAAATGAGGAGAGTGTCTTTTATAGCTTTATGAGATGAGATGAGATCTTGTGCGCCTGCACACTAATAACAGTGAGGCTATAGGAAACATATTCCTCTTGTTCTCTGTGTTTTCACTTAATGGACCACACCAGAGTTTCTGCATGTTTTAGCCCAATTAGTGCAAAAAATATATATACTCTTCATTACTGCTGACCTTTTCGTAAGCATATACCATAGTGATTTCCCTACCTACCAGGCAGCCATTGTCGTCCACTCGTTTCACTGCGGTATGAAAATACATTTGCAAAGACTCTAAACTAGGTTGACTTATGTAATCCATCACAATAAGCATTATGTCTGCATTTATTTTTGTCAAAGTTAACCCTATTGTTGCATGGCGATACAAGTGCAGACTTTCCAAATCAAGCAGCACTGCGTTACAGTGCAACAATAATGTAACTTTGACAAAAATAGTTTTAGACAAGATGCTCATTGTGATGTATTGCCCGACTGAAAGAAGTGTTAAGTTAACTTTTAGTCTTTAAAAGTAGATAATCATGCCGTGCTGAAATTAATGGAAATCAATGGCTGCCTGGAAGGTAAGAAAAAGGATTTAAATGTGTGTAAAAATGTATGCAAAAGAACTGGAAACTTGATTTTTGGCATCTTGTAAAATAGATATAAATAGATATAAAAGATCGAGTAGTTCAATAAAATACACGTGAAAATAAAATGAACTTAAATGGGTTACAGAACGTCCATATACATCTGTATAGTAATATAGCAGTTTTATGTCTTAGGTAGTGATTGAAAAAAAGAAAGGCATTTGTGCAAGTACAAGTATCTTTCCATTGTATTATGATTACTGTGTACAAATACTTTAAGTGCTGTGGACAAATAGAGTGACTGTGCAGTTAAAATGTAATCTGGTGAGAGAAAAATGAAATATGTTCTCTTGTTTAAAAGAAAACAATTTAAACCCAGTAGTGTTGCAAAACAAAGTAAAGGACGTATTCTCCAGGGATGGTTTCTCTAGAGAGTCGCTTGACTTCCTCAAAGTGCTTTTGTGCACTTTTAATTATCGCAGAAAACCACACTGTACTGAACATCTGCCACAAGCCATAACATGATTTGACAAGGCAGTACCTGTTCCAGGTGTGCCCATTTTTCATCCATGGCTCCGTCTCTTGATGTCCTCGCAGGCACAATGAAAATCTCTGCTGCGGTTGGTAAACCTGGAAGCACTGAGACCAGGAGCTGATCTTCACTGATTCCTGTGACCTTTATTGATAACAACAAATCCTCATTAAAAGGATTTTTAATTGACACTGTTTTGGGTGATATTTTACGCATAGGCCCTGAGATATGATCCTCGGGGGTCGACTGTATAAATGAGTAAATAGTGCGGCCTTTCTGCTTCATATATCATTTGCCTAAGTACCAGTCACTGTCAGCGTATAATGCACAAATCACCTGAAACATGCAAGTTCAATTTGACAGTCTTTGGTAAAGGCCAGGGCTTTTAGTGCATTTATGCCGTAACCAGAGGTCTACTGTCAGTTTCCTGGTGTAAACCATGGTAATATCTGACAAGACAGAAGGTCAAAGTGAATGTTTCATACTGAGGGCTACTGTAGGATATATATAGAGCTTAGTATCCAGGTCTTTTATATAACCTGCTGCTTTTTTGACATTCCCAGTCAGTCTGAGAGGGAAAACTAGAAGTAGTTAACCAGTATTAGGTTCCTTTTACTTGAGGTTTTGGTGTTTTCTCGAGACAATGGCATTCAGCTCTTTAGAGAAGGAAATGGCAACTGTCATAGCAGTGCTTTTTCATGCCCTTTAGTGTTTTGACAAGTTCAGTTCAACTGGGTGATGTGCCATGTCAGTGGGTAGAGGTTAACAACTAATTACACAGTAAGGAGGTTAAAGACACTGCAAGTAGTGGAGTGCAACATTTGACACATGACCATACGCATACAACTAATGCAGCAGAACAAGAATGGCTCGCTCAACAGACTTGCTCAACAGATTTTTTTACTACAGGCAAGTGCAAAGCTGTTAATTGCCAGAATCTGAATGAGGTTCTTTGAATGTAGCTCATTCCTGATTATGTTACGGTTTTTATAATACGAGCGAGCAGCTGCAGAACTGACTTGAACCATGGAGCTCTTCACCACTCTCCCGATGTCCTCTCTCCACTCAGACACCCCGGGGTTCAGCTCATCCAAATTAGAAGAAAAGGCCAAAACATGTGACCGGAAATAATCTGAAATGCAGAAATCTGAGTCAGATATAATGTTCTTCTTTCTATCTTCATGTGGAAGTCCTCTTCATGAATATGATTGCCCCAAAGAAATTGACAAAGAAGAGTGGACGTACAGCATTTCCGTCTCAAAGTGATGCATGGGATATATTATAACCCAGAGAAGATGCATATGATGAATGTCATTATTTTATGTATTATTTTCACATTGTAAGAAGTAAAGAGGATGTTTTTTTATATGTGTTTCATGTCTGTGCATGCATCATTACACATGCACTTTGTTCATAAGGTTCTATTACTCAAGATAGTTGAGTTTCCATGATAAACTATATTGATCTCACACTACTGGCAGCTAGAAAATGCATTGCTATTCACTGGGGATCTGCTATTTTGCTGATTCCTTCATCAACATCAAAGAAAAGCCCCAAGAAGATTTACAAAATTTTGCATTTTCATATGAATTTTTATGCTTGGAAAGTTCGAAATTATAGAAAGCAGAAACAGTATCTGAAGAGAGAGAAAAAAAGTCTAAAATCTAAATATAAAGGCCTCATAGTGATAATAATAATAATGTTTCTTTGTGTGTGTGTGTGTGTGTCCAATTATGGATTCCCTTTGACACATCTGGCTGAAGGATGCCGTTTTCACATCACCAAAATCCCACAGTTAGGTTGTGATAATAACCAAACCATTTCCATGACAACTAAGCAAACTCCACAGATAAATGCCACAAGATTTTTTTTTTTCAGAAGGCTTCAAGGGTTTAAAAACTCTCACTGATTCACTCTCTATTTGTAGATGTAAAAGTGACTCCATAGTTTTCTCTTTGTTGTTATGTTACATATCCGCTGGAGTGTGTTTAGAAAAGAAAAATGAGAATCAAACGCACAAACATGGCTCACCATAAACTGCCACAGTTATTTGGTCCTGGTGGACAGTATTGCCGACTGAAGCCTGAACAGTGACAGTGTGACTTCCGTCTTTGGAGAAGGTAAAGGACATCCCTCCTTCCAGGGTCACTACAGGCTAAAAGGCAAAGACATAGACAGTAGAGAGACAGAGACGAATACATCATGTCACTGAGTTAATTAAACAGCAACAGTAGAGGACAACAAAGTAAAGCTCACCTCTGTTTTATTATCAAACCACCAGTAGTAGATGACTGTTCCCACATTGCTGGGGCGTAACACTGTTGTAAGGTTTACTGCTTTGTTCTTGATGACCACTGAAGGAGCTGAGAGATGCACCTGTTCAAGTTGACCTTTGAAGATAAAACACGTCTTACACTCACTCCAAACTTTTATTTATTTAATAAGTGATTTAAATAATGCTGATAATAACAGTATATGTTGAATTGTTGAATAATTCTGCACTTGTTTACACTTCAGCAGCTAAACTATCCTGAAGTTGCTTTTTCATTTACTCACAGGAGACGTGGAGGTAGAGTATCACCATGTCAAAGCCCAGAGTGTTGCTTGCTGTAGCAGAAACTTGGTAGATGCCAACTTTACTGTAGATATGTTTGACCCCGTCATCGATGGAGCTTATGTTTACGTAGGATATAGCGGTCCCGTCACCAAAGTCCACTGTTATACTCGTTGTGGAGCTGAGACCCTTCAAAAATAAAACAAAATACTTTCACTCACACTGTACCTTCAGTTGTTTTCTGTGTCCTCAATAATACACACATACACCTTTTTTTTCTCCATATTTTCTACAAAGATGAGGTCAAGTGGTAAATCAAGTCATTGATCAAGTCTGTGCTGCGTCATGCACCCTGTAATACACACAACTATTGCTTTGTTTAAGTCAAGTCAGCACCTCTTCCAGAAAGACCAAGAAGGTGACATTCTTCCCCAGTGTTGCTACCAGTGTGCCCTCACTGGTGAAGAGCTGGAGGCCCCTGGGGACCTGACTGGGACACTTCTGTCGCCTGGGGCTGTACTGCAACAGAGTTCCCTCGGTGCAGTTATTAAACAAAGCCTTGCGATATCTAGAATTCACCAAAAAAAAGCACAAAAAGACACAACTGAGCACTACATAAATACAAAAGCAGACACAAACACATATGCATACATTCATGTTTAAACATAAGGGATGTGAGACATTCATAAGGTGTATGATGTTAAAAATTAGTCAGTATATTGGTAATAAATATTTAGTATCATTTTCACACAGAACAGCAGGTGATTTTCAAGAAAGTTGAGCTTGACCGTGACCAACTGCTACTTCCCTCAGTTCTTGGCAATACAAATGAATTGATGTACCCTGTGGTGTTGAGAAAACTGTCCCCCGCGATGCAGTCTCTCAATGTTGCTGAAGGAACAAACCAGAAAGCCGGAGTGCAGCTCCCATCAATCTGCCTTTCAAATCCATAGTCGCTGTTTCATTTGAAACACAAGCACAGAAAAGGTTATAAAGATTATCGTGTTATGTCATGTTTTATTAAAAATCTCAAATATAATTGCTCAGCTCAAACAGAAACATGCACAGTAAGTGAATGTCTACTGTGAACAGGTATGTGGTGTTTTAGGCAAAAGAAAGATTTTTTTTTTATAGCACAGCAGTCCAGAGTGCTCGATTTGATGTTTTTTTTATGTATCAAATGTCTGAAAATCATTGTTTGTGTTTACACAAGCTAAAATTATACTTTGGAGGGATCAGTTAGATTTCTTTCATCACGATCAGGGAAACACAGCCTCAAAAGCCCAGAGTTGGAAAGTTAAGTAAGTCTTTTAGTAATAAAAGCTTGCTAAATATACTAGTCACTGGTGTTCAATTAGCACTAGATCAGAAGGATAAAAGAAGAGATGAGATGAGACAGCGCTTGTGAAGGACTCAAGTCATGTACATGAAGATGTGACATGAACCAATACTGATACCAATACCAGACATACAGAAGCAGCTCATAATGAGCCGTTAGCATTAGTTAGTCTTCATGTAAATCATTTAAGTGCACTTCTGTCATATAATTATAGGTGTTATTGTTTTTTACATTTACGTTGTCCAAATGAATCATTTGATGCAATTTGTAGTTTTATAATTAATAAAATTAGTCTTTACATTTTTGTTTTGCATGAACACAGAACACAGTTAATTTCAATGTAACTTTGCGTACATTTGCCACACTGTGGTATTTAAATTAGAATCTTAAAAAATACTTTTATTAATATCAGGATATCGACTCTTATCATAAAATTGTTGCATGGATTTTTTTTTAAAATTAAAGTCACCAACTTACATCCTAAGTTGACAAAAAAAAAGAATTTAGAAAAGATAATAACGAGGCGTGATTTTTGAAATATAACTCTTCAAACACTCTTTTTTTTGTTGTGCCTTAGGTTCGCTTCATACACTCTGGAGATTGATAAAGTGTTGTGCACTAGATTTAATGAAGTGAAAAAAAGTAGCTACAGAGCGGGGAACTCACCACTCAAAATCTGCCTCTGTGCACTGGCAGGAGTCTGACATCTGGGAAATATACTGATCTCTGGCCTTGACACATCGAACGTTTGCTTTCAGTTTTTGGAAGATTCTCTTCATTCCCATGATGCACACTTTGCCCTGTAATGAATAATGCATCACAAACATTTCAGAAGTTATTCTTTTTTTTCCTTTTTACCATCTTGTTTCTATTGTGTAACTTTGTCAAAGAGATTCACTTGAGTTTAATCAACGACTGAATCTTTAACCGTTAAGGAGCAGAAAGATTTACATACCTCATTGTGTAACTGCCATGTCAGATAATCTTCAGATGTGCAGCGATGTTGAAAAATAGACCGGAAATCAATCTTGACAAGTTGCCACTCAGATCGATGACTGAAATGACCAAATATTCTGCACAAACATGTCAGAAAAATTAGGTCATAAACATTCAATATTTAAATTTAAATTTAAATTCTTGTGTGAGAATCCTGTAACTCTGTTTTGGGTAATTTCAAATCACTGACTTTAATCTATGTTCCTCTATAGGTTCTCTATATTTTGGACGAATTAAACATTTTCAAAACCACATTAAATACACTCAACACTGTGTATGTATGTACACTTCATCGAGGTAATATATAATTACCCAGAACAGTAATTATACAGTTGTTTAACTAAACAAAAGACATTTTAGCTCTTTATGGTTCATTCATATCTCACGTCATTATGAGGGTGTCCTCTCCAGGCTCACCCAGCACCCCATCAACATAGAGCGGAGAGGAGGTGAAGCTATATTTGTCCCAGTTTCTGCCCTCATCAAAACTCAGCCTGAGGGAGAGAACAGTGGTTGGATCAGACACAGACCAACCAAGAATAGAGTTGAATTCAGAAAGAAAAGTCTCTCTCCTTGTTTTGAAGATTGGTTATAGGCTCAAAATAGATGTGATATATCCCCACAAAGCCTTACCAAATGTGTCTAATTGGCAGAGGTGTGTGTCGGATGGCCACCAGAGATCCTCCTTGATTCAGGAAAAACACACTGTACTCTTCCTGAAATACCTGCAGACAGGAGCAGCTTCACTTTATCACACTAGAGATAAATTCAACATAAAGTATCCATAGGTGACAAGATAAGAAACAACTTCCACCTACACACACAATTTTATACAAGAGACTCAGCTGTGTGAACAAACAAAAGTGGCAAGCAAGAGTATTAAGCCGCCAATGGCAAAAAAAACTGTATGCTCTCTTTGGTTTATTTGTTTTACAGATCAAAGATGCACAAAGCTCAGAGTCAAACCTCAATGTTTTTTTTTTTTTGGCAACAAACAAATAGTGTTTGTGTCACCAAGAACTGAAAAGCTAGAACAGAAGGTTGGCATTAAATTCGTAGTCAGATTCTTGCTTCACTCATACAATGCCTGGCTCAAGTCATATATTTTTTATTTTGTTGTACTTTCCTTTTTTTAAAGCAAAATAATGCTGCATATTCAAAAAGTATTGATGCAGAAACACACGTATAGTACAGATACCTGCATCACAAAATTTATATTCAATCCTGTTTAGTGTTATCATACTGCACCTCTTTCCAGGTGTTTCCAGCATCAGATGTGATGAAAATGCTGACATTACTACTGGTCAGTTCTGCTCCAACCACACCTGAAGGTAAAGTAGCACTTTTAGTATTATGTCAAGCATGTCACATACTGTAAATAAAAAAAAATGGGCCTCTAGTTAATATCTGTATAGCTGTTGTAGTTTTTCAACATGGAACAGATGTGCAGACATAATTCATTTCATTTTATTTTGCACACTGTTGCCAGCTGAGAAAACTATTCTTTTATTTATGCTGGAAACACGACCAAAGAACAGACTGACAAGGAGTGTTGAGGGCTTAAGGTTGAGAGTAAACAACAGTATGTATGTGCAAATCAAATCATCTTCTCACCTGATGCTATTATAATTCCTGGAGCTGAATCTTTGCTGACTATGTTTCCCGATGTGTAAGGATTCTCCGACACATGAAGGTGCAGATGTAGCGAACAGTACGGCTGAGAAACACACAGGAGATTAGTTGACTGAGGTAAGAATGTGAAAATTAAAGTTTCACAAACAATATATATACACAATAACTGTTGTGAATACATTATGAATGTATCCTAATTCAAAATTAGTATTGTATAAGTATTGTTGTTATTGTTTGCTATGAAAAATGTAAATGCTATTTTTTACCGGTATATTCTAAATAAATTATTGACTTAATTGTCAATAATTGTGAACTGTCTTGCTCTGATATCTAATCCAATGGAAATCCACATAAACAAATGTATGCTGTGTCAGTGGCCCACTTACCTGTTCACAATAGACCTTGTTTCCCTGGAGATCAGTTGCTGGAGCCTGTAGAAGACGCCAGTCTCTCCCTTTGTTGTATGTGATATAAGTTTTCACTTGGTTCTCAACAACTTTATTTGACAGGAACACCCCTTTAATCCCAGCAACCTGCAAACATGAAAGACGGAGAGCAGTTCGGGGGAAAATAACAAAAAAAGGAGGGAAAAAAATAGCCGTAAATTATTCAAACTTAAGTAAAGCTGAAGGCCTAGTTCTGGGAAGAAGACATGTCTGAAAGTCATAGTTTTTTTTGACAGGGAGCGCTATTTTGGACCATCTGTAGGACTCTGCAGAATCAAAACAACATATGGTTCGGCCCTGAGATATTTCAGCTTCTTTGTGTTCATGTGCACAGAGATGCAGATACTCACATGCAGCTATCACTTTGAGTTCACATTGCTCTTATATTTAGAGAGCACAAATGTTTGTCAAAGGAAGAATGACCATTTTATATCCTCTAGTGGTCATTGCAGCTAAATATTTCTCGGTATAAGAGTGCATGCAGGTCAGTGATCAGTGAGAGTAACCAGTGTTGATGGTTATCTTAGGTGTGTGTGATGCTTTTACTGCTTGCTGCAGATGAGGATAATTTAGAGTGAGGCATACATAAGCAGTTACTGCAACCTCATAGCACACCTGTCAACACAGATATAACATGTTCACAGCACATGTTAAAGCTGTTATTTTGCCTGCCTTATGACTACAGGCTGTAAGTGACACTAGTGTTTCCTAAACCAGCGTATAGAGGGTGGCATAAATGTTTTTTTCTTTATTTTTGTGTTAAAAATGTCACACATTAAAGATAATAAAAAAGCAGCCAGAATGAGACACGCAGATGCTGCAGAATAAAATGCAATGTGCCAGCATCTGTTCCATTATGGTGAGGACATCTAAGCGCAAGAGTACGGAAAACATGGCAGAAAATCAAGAATAACTGAGGAAAAATGGCCCTGGGTTTGGTGCTCCTGCTGGTCAGTCCGACTCTGGGAATGGAAATGTGCACAATGCTCTTAGATGGGCCCTTGTGTGTACATGTTCTCCAATTTTCTCTAATAGTCAAAATGCAGATTTTATATTTTTGGGTTATTCATTTAGTCTTTACAGAAAATGGTTAAAAATGACATCTTAAAATTTTGTCCAACCGACATTTCAAAATCTGAGGACAAATTCTTAAATGATATAAAACTGAGGGAAAAAAACAGCCTGACAATTAATTATAATCTTTTGTATCTAATTAAATCTTTTAATGCACAAATTAAATGTAAAATAAATAAAAATACATTTTTGTATGGGATGAGATATAATGTCATGAGATATACTGAATAAGTTTGCACACATATAGAACTGAGTCTAGAAAGTGTCATTTTGCACAGTAATGATATATGAATGTATAATTGCATTGATTAACGTACAAATTATTTACAGTTATTTGAAGGGGCAAACAGCACAATAATTTGCTGTTTTAGAAGTAAACTATGATGACCATGACATACTCTCCTGTAAACTGCAGCTGTTATGAAACCAGGTCAGTGATTTAAATTGGTCTAGCTTGGCATGACTGAACAACCTGAAAACATGTAAGCAGATGACAGCACCACCACAACAACAGCACTGTTGCTGCCTACCTCATAGAGGTCTATCATGATGTTGCCCTCTGGTCCTCCGCTGCTCACAACGTTCTCCAGCATCAGGGTGAAGAACAGCCCTCTGGACTCAGACATGTACAGGTTGTAGGAGTCATTCTGGTGCCAGTCCTGAATCGCTGCCACCACCTGGTTATCATCTGTACTGATTATCTGAAAGTCCTAAATATATGAAATTCATGAGTATATACGATGCAGATTGATGAGAATCAGGCATGGAGTCTTTAAATTAGTCAACTGCAGCCAATAAGTCTTCAGTTGACTACAGAGTGTAACTCTGTGCACAACAGTAGCCAGTAGAGCCAGTGCAGCAAGCTAGTGATTTGTCACTTCGTTGTTCATTCAGGATCAGCAGTGATTAGACCTCGGGCATGTCATGCCATGCACTAAAAATGAAGACAAGCTCCATTTAATTTTACTGAATCTCTTATCCAGGGTGAGGCGAGGTAGAGGATGTGTGTCCTTCTCAAGGAAATTTTGACAGTATACAAGGATAAATGGATGAATGGACAGATTGATTGAAACAACGCTGTGGACACTAAATATCTCCTGTTGTTATGACATGGTCTCTCAAAAGCCACCCTGCTGTGCTTTCAGTAAATGGAGTTCAGTGCACAACACAGTTTTATGCAAATTAAGCTTTCGGCTTCAAAAAGTTCCTTTGGATATCTGAGGAACACTCACTGTGCAACTCCAGACCCAATTTTTAAGTTAATATCTGTTCATACAGATGGGAGGGCAACTGATTAAAAGTTTTAAATAAACAAATAATCTGAACATATAATTATGCATAAACATTTTTTTAGGAGGAGGATAATAATGTGGGGAAAACAATTTAATGGATTGTCAGCAAGTATTATGAGTAACTGGGAACCGCCCTACTTGAAATCATTTGTAAAATCATCCACAGTAAGTCATCATGACGTTGAAAAATAGCTGGAAGGAATAAATAGTGTTTCATAGTCAAATTAATGTTGCACTTGTTCTGCTACTTGCTCCTCTGCATGTGCTCAGTTCATCAAACACTGCATCCTTTCCAGTAATCTTACCTTTGGCAGAGTGTACTTGGGAAGCTTCATTGGGTAGAAGGTATTTCTTTTATAGGACACATAATGGACAGATTGGCCACCTACCGGCACCTAGAAAAGCAATAAAGTGCAATTTGCAGTTCATCACATTTCAGGTAAATATTCATAAACTTCACTGTGCATGCTGATTTTTAGCAGCACGTATCGAATAATTTAAACCACGATCAAAACTCAGGGTTTGATACTAATTAGGATGTTATGCATTATGGCAGAGTGGAGTTGAAGTAATACACAATACTGTGATTTCAATTTCATGCCGTTCTTTCCCAGGATAATGTCTCCTTTTAGTTAATGAAAAACATGACTGTACATTGAGATACGATTGGATGCAGTGGTTTTATAGCTTTTAATTGTCTTTTAATGAAGCCAGACCTTGCAATAAAAACCCACCTGGATGAAAACATATTCATCCTGAACCACCAGGGAATCAGGGATGATAAATCCAGGGAAAGGCTTGCCCTTGTTTCCATCAGAGCAATTCTGAAGTTTACAAGTTATGTACTGTGACCCTGTGGGTAAGCAAGAAATGAATGCTAAAAATACAACAAAGAGAAAAACAAACAGCCTTCTGTAGTGCACAGTCAAGGTTCAGCAAATTCTGATGGTATTAAGTGAGCCATAGAGGCAAAATTTTGGAGGCCAAACCTTATTCTCACTAATAGATAAAGTAGAGGGAGCTGTCCCAGTGTGTTAGCATCAGCCAAATGAGGCGATCTCCCTGAGGACAGGGCATTAACACGAGGCCTTATGGAAGTGCCCCCCCCCTCTGCGATGTGGCCAAGAGAAGAGCCAAGTCACAGCCTGGCCCTTGAAAAATGAATTAACTCAATCGTATGAAGAGGCACACAGCTAATTCAGATGGAGAGGAGAGCTGTGGTGCACACAGCGAAAAATAGCCGTAATCTCTCACTTAATGTTTAAAATTATGGTTTTACAAAGAATAGTAATTTGACGTGATGTCTGCTCTCAATTCAATAGCGAATAATATACACTCACACATTAGAGAGAGAAGGTGGTCTGACCTTATGTGATTTAGTAAGATGTTTTCTGACGCTTTTATTTTTCTGTGGGTCACCATGGTAACGTCACTTTATTACTCACGTCCATCAGTGACGCTGATCTCCAGGTGGATCATTCCTTGCTCTTTGTCTAAACCCAGTCGGGACCTGCAACATTATGACATTTGTGCATTAGTATACACATCATACAGCTTTATATATATTCTGCTTGTTCACAGTTTATGACCTGCTCAAAATGAGTGCATTTACATGGGCACTAGTATCCTGGTTATATCCTCTACATTGAAATTTGTCAAGTTTTGTTTTTACTTATTTACCAAGATTAGTTGTTAATAAATATTTACCGGCTTGCTAATACACAACTTATTTACAGTAGATTGGAGAGTAATATGAGATATGGTACTTGACACTTTCTAACAATGTCAGACTATCTAGCTAAATAGTATTGGTGAGATTAGTATTACTAGTACTTACTAAGAATTTGTAAAGGACTTGCACAAAATGAATAACTGATTTATGAATAGCTGGTGCAATCCAATTAAAAAAAAGGAAACCAATGATTTAGGTTATGCAGTATGGAAATATAAAGCATATGCAGTCTTGGTCATGAAGCATTTGCCTTTTAATTTGATCTTCCCTTTAATTTATACTGGGCATCAGGTGGCTTAATAAGGCAGAAAGCCAACTATTTCCATAAGGCATATTTTGATATCATAAATCAAAGCAAATAAACAAAAACAAAGAACTATTCACACAATAAATGCAGTTAGCTCACTGTAATAATTTCTGTTTGATTTTTATCTTGGTCTTGTAAGAGAACGTGGGAAATAAAGGATCCAGCTGTGATCGTCACTGTCCCCTCGGAAGCAATAATACGACAACCTTATCTATAAACACTGGCCTGAAGGACATCTGACCTGAACTGCACTTTATGGGTAAGGTGTATTTAGCCATTTCATTCACTTTCAACAGAGATTCTTCATGATAGCTGTTAAGTGCCAGTGACAGGAGTGACCACTTGCTGTATTAATAGCAGCTGTTGTGAAAGAAGATGGGTTTCTTCTCATTTTCCATACCGTGTCTGAACTGTAATATAAAAAGCCCCCGTCCTGCTTAACTCAGCACTATGTAATTGCCTTACAGCTCCATCTCTTTTAATGGACTTTCTGTCAAATACTTCATCCAATTCTATCAGTGAACAGCAGTCCCTGCTCTAGGATAAACCCCCCCTGCAATGTTACAGTGTTTCCCCATAACTAACACATACCACTATGTCTGCCCAGCGAGGATGTACGTTAACATGTTTTTGTTGTAAATCATGTCTTTTGATAAGATGCGCAGTGCAGAAAGTGATGAAAGTAATTCTTTTATAGCGATTCTCTGATGTTTTTTTTTTGTTTTTTTTTGGCATGTTTTGGTCGACTTGTTTCCTCGAAGACATGAAAAGTGCTAACACATTTTAACAGCAAAAATGTGTTTTTTAACAGATCATCTCATAAGACGCAGGATGCTGTAAATAGCAACTACTGCAGGAGCAATTATACATTAATTCCAAACTCAACAAGAAATGAGTGTCATACTGTATATGCAGTACTGTATATTCTCTTCGGGAATAGAAATAAGAGAAGAGATAGTCTCTGTTGAATTTTTGACTAAGATCTACTTAGTCATCATATGTATTCCCTTAACTGATTTTTATTTTACTGTTTTGTACATTGCTAACATGTTGGATCACAGTATTTTCACCAGATCAATGCAATAACTGCAAAAAAAATGTACTGTAGGTTACTCCAACCTCCTTTATTAATCTTTGATACTGTTTATTTTAGTGATATGGAAAATTGCGTAAAAAGAATTTTGTAGCCAACAACTATAAAAAAAACATTATAAATTAAACATTTATTCCTGTACTCGCATCCAGCAGCTGATAATGCTAAAACACTCAAAGAGACACCCAGAAGCCACAACATCAGCCGTGATTCTGTGCAGTACACATCATCCAAAATAAATGAAAAACTGATGGATAACTTTTGGATATTATTATATTTGTAATATGTGGTATCCCAGCAATATCCTAACTATATTTAATGAGCAAAATGCCTTCAACGGATCAAATATTAATAGGTATGTGTAAACTAGACACTTAGTACATTATGTAAAAAAAGATAACATACATTATTTATCAATACAAGATCTTCCTGCCACACAAATCCAACTCAGCTTTTAAAAACAGAAGCAGTGTCTTTAAAATGTGTTAAGATTGGATGGATTTTATCTATTTCAACTTTTACTGTTGATAACAAATAAATTTGAGAAATTTCATGAATTTTCTGTGTTCTTCTTGATCATCATGTAGAATGGATTTGCATATCATTATTCACAAAGTATAATCTAAACGATGATGGCTATCACTGTGAGCTTCAGGTTTCTTATTGTTCATAAATCAGTTCAAACCAATAGCTGGCAAAAAAATATATATATTTATATAATGTCATGTTAAACAAATTTCTATATTCCTTACACATATACAGTATTATTGCGGTTACTTTCTGAACTTTTTTTTTTTTCATATTTTTTGGATGGCAGGAACAGATAACACTTTGGAAGATACACTGTTGACTCATGTTTATAGGAACGAGATCAAATTACATTATTCATTCATGCCAGCAGGATAAAAGGTATTTAGCTGATGTATCCAAAAAGACTCCCGTTGTAAGTCAGTGAATACCACCTCTTCGGTTGAGGCACACTTTTATCAGTTCCAATACATTTTAGATCCTGAGCTTTGTGTCCCAGTTCACAGAAATGGCGTGCCACGGATGATGCCATATCTGCCCGTCTGATGCTACTTCTGTACTTACGAGATGCCTGACGTAGTATTTGTTAAATTGACAGAATAATAAATACACGGGTCGTGATGCAGTTGATCAGGAATCTGATTTTGTGATGTTTTCCTGTGTCATATCATTTGTCAGTTTTCATCATATTGCCACATGATTTATAGAGGGAATTTCCCAAAATGTTTGCCTTTATGTCTAGCTGTATGTGAATCCACCTTTACTAAGTCATTTCTCAGACTTGTTGTTCTCTTACAAACACTGACTGAACACTGACTTAGTTGTTCAGTCAGTTTCATGTTTTTGTTGGCTTAACTGAGCTGCTGATGATCAGAAACACGTAATTGTTACTGCAGCGTGAGTCAGAACTGTAATCAGAATCTGTTGTCAGAACGGTGAACAGAAATCATCCAACATTTTATCACATATGTAAATATGTACAGGAACGGCATCTCCCCTCTGTTCCATTGTTGTGTGAGTGCTAAAAATGCATTCAGATAAATGTATTAATTTATAATTGTTCTGTGTTTGTCTATTATTCATAGTATTTCTAGAGCATATCAAATTGTTGCAACATTTCTCTCCCAGGAAGACAAACACTCTGCGAGTGACTGGTTGTTGATCTCACCAGTAGAATCTGTTGGGGACGACGCTGTCATGCACAAGCTGCCACTTCCTCCCAAACTCAACAGAGACATAGAGCTGAAAAATTAGAGGAAAGCATTAACCAAATGAATTACAGAGGAAAGAAGAATTTCTCAGTCAGAATATCCAAGAGAATTATTTGCTTATTTATGCACAACTGTATTATCAAGCAGCTGTCAGAACTGTAGATTTTGTGGAGCCAATATGTTAATGTTGTTTTGAATGCTGCACTACTGAGCACATACTTTATGCATCCATTATGAGGAAATCCATCAATTCCAGTAAAGATACAACACAGTGATACTCTCAGGCTAGGTTTTTTAATAAAAAAGAAAACTGAAAATAGTAAAAAAAAATGTACTAATTCCTTAGAAAAGAAAGATTTTTTTAATATTCAACTCAGGTCAAATTTATTTTCATAGCACATTTAAAAGCAACAACCTGAAAAAAAAAAGTTAAAACTTAAAGTCATATATCACCAGCGAAAACACAACAGCTCTTAGCCTGGCACAAACACTGGCAGTAAAGCAAGTAAGCCCCCCCTGAAGACGTCACAGTGACAGCCAAAACCATGAAGACGTGTCGGTATCTTCCTCCGATGGCTCCCAGCCGTATCCACATCATCTATCTAACACTCCATTACGCGTGGCTGCACATTCAAAACAGCACAATAACTTGAAGAAGTGAGGACGTAAACCATCATCGCTGTGATATCTCAGTCGTCATTCTGATCATCATCAACCATCAAGGATGACCGGTGATTCATTTCATAGCGCTCATATTGAAACAAACTCACAATTTAGAATAAAATGGAAAGATTATTGATACGGGAAAGTAACAACTCGAGTGTAAATAAAGGGTGATTAAAAAGTCAAATAATTTATTTGATCTTGTTAAAAACACCTAGAGGGGGGCAACAGTAAGGAGATAATGTACATATGAGTTCAAAACAAATTCAAATGGGTCAGTGTAGTGATGCAAGAAGATGCAGAGTGTGGGTTTTACATATGGTTCCATAAAGGCACTACTATATGTCCAGACATCAGGGTTTCAGCTTTACTCTCATTAAAGTTTAAAGCTTCGATGTCCTTGAGACTGTCCAACAATGGTTTTAAAGAGTTTGGATCTTTTGGTTTCAAAGGCAGATGATTAATACACAAATTAGCCTTTGTGTTAAATTCTAAGTGTCTCCTTACACTTGCATATATTAACTCAGCAGTAGCCAAGCCTAATTGGCATTATAAAATAAATAATTAAACCGTCAGTGTAAACTTTTCCCATTCCCAAGCCATTAGACTACTTTTTACTTTTGCATTCAGAAGCTCTGTCATCTTGCCATAATGATCGAGTAGCTCGCATCTTAAACTCTGAGCTTTGCGAGGATTAGCAACATCATTCTGATTTATCTCAGAGCTTACAACTTTTAAAAGACATGACAGACAATCAATAAATGGAAAATGAAGTCAAGCTAAGATTATTTTAATTCTACCAGTGACAAAAGGAAAAAAAACAAAAAACAGATGAAATTTAGCTTTACAGAGAACTGACCTCAAGGCAAACTTCTCTAGAGTGTCTTTATTTTGACCCGTCGATTGCTCTCAACCAAGCTTTCATCCTCCTCCGTGTACCATTTATCTCACTTTTCAGACCTTGACTGTTTTTCTCTCTGAAATCAAGTCTACCAATAGCAGGCTGGGGAGGCCGAGTTTGATGTCTGTAGTGGTGAGTAAAGCAGACAGCAGGGTTCTCACACACAGTAATGAAATGTGTGTGTGTGTGTGAGTTAATGCTCACAAATGTGTGCTGCCTAGGACATATCCATTTAAACTTGGAGTCTGTTTCAGGTGATCAGCTGCCTCTGTTTTGGCAACTGCAGCCTTGGCTTAAATGCACAATATGTAATTTCTGTCGCCAGTCATCTCTCAATCAAACTGATAACAAAAGGCGGAGTTTGATGACATCTTGAAGTAGTGCGGGATCATGGGAGTTGTTGTCTTCATTATTAAATGACCACCATTGCGGATAAAAATCAATCTGATGTGACTCAGACAGAAGAAGAAAAGAAGAGAGGCGTAACCATGTTCACGGATGAAGTAATATATTAAAGACATATTCACATTATGTCATTTCATGCTGATTAAATAGCCGCAAGTAACATTACCTAAGTTACCGTTAACTTACGGTGACACATACACATATGTTACCATATGCATTAGCTTAGTGGATTTGAAGCAAACCTTGACTAAAATGATTTCTCTGGGTTTGAATATTGTTGGAAACATTTGGGACAATACAAGTACACAACTCAACATAATATATAACATATGTCTAGTTATTTTTAGACAGTTTAATGTGGAAAAGTTAGATATTATGTCTTTAAGGGGCATATGACTCTGCTCATAAAGAGGCCCACAGAGATCAGATGCTATTATCAAAATTATTGCTTTCAACCATGACAAGAAAATATGTCCATTGCATATAGATTGGTTAGAATCCACCAGGCTTGTGATATATAATTACAAAGACAGGCAGAACACTCACACTGAGCATGACAAGCAACAAATAAACCACACACACAACACGCAATCCTCCCACCCACGGATTTTTTTTGTCACATTTTCAGTTTTTATCTCATGCCGTCTGACAGCTAAGTGTTACCTTTTGGTCGTGGCTGTAAGCAAGGATCCAGTCCTCCTGCTCGGGGTGAAAAAGCAGACTGAGGATATCAAACGCTAAGCTGTGTTTCTGATAGGACGCCCCCTCGTCAAGGCTAATGAGCAGGCTGCTCTCCACCTCGGGGTCGGTCAGTAACATGATCTGAGACGAGACAAGAAAGGAGACGGGGGAATGAGCGGCCCACCTTGACAGCAACCGTTCCACAGGGCTTAAGTGTGCTCGTGCAGTGCGCCGCTTACAACAGATGCACGGCGCAGGCTCCTGCAGGGCTGCTACTTAGTGAAATTCACAGTAACTCTGCTATACAGTAATACTATTTGACAGATTTTTTCAATTCAGGCAGGGTTTCTCATGCATGTGGAAACTTACCTTCCTCTTGTTGTTTGGACTCACATACAGGTAGCTCAGTATGGCTTTTGGCCCAACTTTCTCATTAAGCTTCTCATATGTGGTCCCATAATCAGTTGACCTAAAATTCAATTATAGGATAAAGAAACGTCTTTTCTGGCAAATACAGGAGAATAGAGAATCATCTACTAGTTAGGATGCTGATAGTATCATTAAGCATATCAGGCAGGCGGAAAATTGCAACAGCAGAAGTCATAAAGCAATTTGTTAGATGAATGGAGATTTCTCTAATTATCTAAACAAACAAGAATATCCTGTGTGGCATGCATGACCAGGGGATGAGATGTTATTATCATTATTGACGCTTTGGGTTACAAACATTGTAATTGTAATGTTATTGATTTTCAAGTTTTATAACTTTATTGATTGGATTGAGGACATATTCGTTTGGGGGGTTAACATAGTACAATAATACAATAGTATTCAGAACCTGAGATGTCCTCAAAAATAAATGATTGACTTCCTAAAAAAAAAATTGGACTGCTTTTCTGAGTTCATTCACTGTCACCAAAATAGATGGTGGTCTCGGTTCCTTGGTGACATATCAGAAACAAGATGGAAATAGTTTATACGGGATAAAACACACAGATTACTAGATTTATTTTTTAATAACAAGATATTTTGTTTTCAAGAGGTTTTTATGCAGCTACTAAACATGATGTAAATCACTGTGTTACAAATGCAACATCTATGTGTTTAACCACACATACACAGACTAGCAGAAGATCTTACCTCCATAAAGAACTCTCCGTTACTCTGCCGGAGTTGAAGTCATAGTATTTTGTCAACATGAGGATCACCTATGAAACAGAGAAAACAGATTACTAGCCTCGAAGGAGCGCGTCATAAGTTTCGAAAACATGTGTCACATCGTAAAAGAAAAGCCATCTATGCTCATGTCTTTTAAACTGCCTGACGGACACAGCTTTAATAAAACCCCACCGCCCTGTTTGTCATAAAGCCTTGCATATTCTCTGAGGATAAGCGGATAGCGTATGTATGCTACAATGGTTTTTATGCCCCAATGGAGTACCAGCAAATGCTACCACTGGTAAGACTAAATAAAAAGTCAACACTATCATTCATTCCAGGCACAGAAAGGCAGCCTCATAAATATCATGGACATCTTTTTTTTTAAGTCAGTTGTATGTGGGTTACAATACACAGGCCTTTACTGAATACACAGGACAAGCTATTGATTTCAAAATGTCTTGTAAATTACTCCAGATAATAATGAATGGCTAATTGTGGACTCTTCTATTTCTATTTATTACATTAAACTGTCATTTTTTCCCCCAGTGAGGCAATAATATAAGCAAAAACTAGACGAAATAGACGATTCCAAACACACAATTCCAATAAATCCTTTAGCGTATAATATCTCAAATATCCTTTACAAAAAAATCGGTAGTTCACATAGTGTCTTCAACCTTGTGCAATGCTCTACTCTCACGGTGCAATCAGAAAATCTGCAGATAATATAGCTCTCTTGTGGAGGCCTCTCATTACATCTTTTTCATGCCCATCTTCTAATTATCAAGTGTTATGAGCGTTTGGGGATTACATTCCCTGTATAAAGCAGAGATCCCATCATGTAAATGAGAATTTTTTTTTTTAATTATTTATTTTCAAAACCCTTGTTTGTATCATTCATTGTAGTATTTCTTCCGGGCTTTCGCTCAGAGCAAACAAGTAAATCCTTATCTCTGCTCTACCTCGAAACTAATTGCCTCAGTGAACCAGAACTGTGCACACATTAGGCACTTCCAGGTGACAGACTTATGTGCAACTGATTGCAGCACTTGGCAGTAAAAACATATTTAAATATATCCTCTTGGATTTTTTTTAAAGCCCAGTTGGCTGAAACCAATTGCCTGCAGATATACAGTACTGATCTAACAGCACAAAATACAATAAATTGATCTGATGTATGTTTTCATACCATTCACAACATGCACAAAAACACCATTCCACACCAACTCTACCTTAAATATTGGCTAATCACTTTGTGATTGTCTTTCTGATATTGTTTATACCAGTAACAATAAATAATTTTACTGACACACAACAGTAATATAAACATCATTGTCATCATTATGTGTCATTTTTGGTTCTCTCTTGTAATCTTGTGTCCTCACTGTGGCACGTTTCTGAAGAGAGATTAATGCAATTGAAATGTTACAGCTTTAGTTTATTTCCTAATTATTTGCCCTATTTGTGAATAAGATGACTTATGAAGTGAAACTCTGACTCTGTTATTACTTTGTGCTGAATGTATGAAATCCTTCATGTGAGACTAGTTCAGGAACAATCCACACAGCTTGTTATAATAACGGCGTGGAGTGTCCAGACTGGGTTTCAGAGATTTATGGTCTTCCAATAATGCCCTTTACACCTTCTAAAAGTCATACCCTCACGGACACTGTCATACACAATAAAACAACCCACAGCAGCCTGAAAATTAGGACAAATTACACCTCCCCTTCTGTGTGGCAATTAACTTTATGCATTTATTTGGGTATGATCCAGGATTACAGTCAGATGTAATTTGCATCCGGCAAATTGCAGGCTGAAAAAGTTTCTGGGGGATTTTGAAAGTGTAAGGTGAAGCTCTGTGGCTGCAGTTAACACATCAATACAGTGATACAATATTCACTTTGTAGATATTTCTGTGGGAAACAGGTGTTTGAAGTTCAACATGTCACATAATTAAATCGCTATTTGAAATCACTGGGCGAAGGCTCTTCTTTTAATGATTGCACCATACACCAGATAATGGCATAACTTACTCTCTGAATTTAAATAATAATGCAATATGTATTAGCATATCTTTCCCTTTGAATTTCAACAACAGTGTCATATTTAACGTCAGATACCATGTAGTGCATATCCCATTAGGTTACAGTAGCACCAACATATCTCCAAACTGGATTACTTGACATCCAAGAGCAAGCAAATTGATTTTTCAACCTTTAATCCCTTAGAAATCTTGAAGGTAAATGGACTGGGATGAATTTGGTCATTAAGTAAGAATGAATGGAGGCTTAATGGTGACTTAAAGGGCTCAGGTTGAAGAGATTACTGGTTTGAAATGAAGGTGTTGTACGAACAGGACACTGGGTGGGGGTGCGGGTATCAAGAAAGGGGGGGGTGGGTTCTGTTATTGAAGGATGAACACCTGAGACAAATGAAAGGAGCAACAGAGCACACATTGCAATTCATTCCCACTCTCACCAACCCGTTGATGCAGCCTTATCAGCTGTTGGAATTAAGCTGCCTCATCAATAAAACTGTCATCACATTTAGCTACTGCAATTAAACAGATGGATGATTCCATGAAAGCAATTGTTACAAGAGTTACTGACTGGAATATTAATAATAAAGACAAATATTACACATTAAAAACTGGTCATGTGTCCAAGGTCTTTCCCTAACTTTATGCCCAGGAATAGGCAGTAAGAACATGTTTTTAATTTGTCGTAATTATGTTCCGCACGTAAAAGGTCAGTTCACCTAAATAAAATCATATTTCTCATTTAAACATGGTGGTGTCAAGCAATAATTTGGCAAGATTTCAAATGTATGCAGCTCTGAGATTTCTGCTTTCTGCCCATACAATTAGAAGTGGAACAATGAGTTGATTAATTGATTAGTTGCCAATTATTAAGTTAATCGTTTTTAAGACGAAAATGTAGCAATAGAAATGTATTTTTACCTTGTTTTCCTTAAACCAGTACTGATTTTTTTTTTTGCCACGTGTGGGCAACAAAACAGTCATAAACTACACAACATAAACACCTTATAAAGTTAATACAGCAAACATGTTAACAAGTGCAGGAGAAACATCAGCATTCATTCGGAGTTGTTTGTGTCTACCTCATGACTCCAAGTCCAATAATTACTCCTTTCAGTTCTGTTCATTTGTACCAAATCTAGGGGGAAATATCTGACTCTTAAACTGCTAAATGCTCCACTATGTTTACTAGCTAGTTTCTAGAGATTTTTTTTCAGCTTGCTGCATCTGGAAATGATGCTGACAAGAGCAGTGAGAATGAATCAAAACAGTAAGATAGTGGACTGTAAAACAAAAAAAAAAAAAAACGAGCTAAGAGACTGAAACACAGCATAGGGGAAGCACAGAATTAGGTGATTATTCGGGTTCATCACTACAAGCGACCCATTTCACACAGGAGTCAAGATCCATTTATAATATAATAAAATATAATTACAGCAGCTTAAAGATTTGAATTTCACATTTTCGTAGGACATCAAGATTTGGTGTGATAATTTAAATGAGTAAGACATTAAATGTCATGCCTATTGTAAGACAAACACATTGGGAGAGAATGTGAGAGAACATCTGCCTGAAAGATGTTAACACCACAGAAGTATTAACAATGTGGCAGCAAATGCTTTTCAAGGAATAATTAAAAAAAAAAACACTCCCGATAAAAAAAGAAAAAGAAAAAAAAAAGCAAGCTGAGCGAGCAAATTCAAAGACCCGGGGGCTGGTATAGCATTAAGTTCGAAGTTTCACTTGATAAAATCACCACATTAAACAGCATCACTTAACACATTTAATAAAGAAAGAATTGTCTATTGCCATTACGTTGTCCTGCAACTCACTCCAAAGCAACAAGCCTGCAGGAGAGCACATCCTCATGTACTTCAATACCACCATCAATGACATGTAATGTACAGAGGCCTTTGTCTGCCACATCAATTTATATCACTTCATTAACAAAGGCAACATTTCCTTGTAGACCAGATGGTGTGCTGAAGCTGGATTGTTTGAAGTCAGAGCTGTTGGCTCTCCCACGGAGAACAGGTCACTGAAATCATAAATTATACAGCGACTGCACCTCTATCACTTTGCTGAAAATAAACTATTAGTGTCCTGATAAAACCTGATATACAGTACACAGAGGAGGTGAAACAGTGAATAATTCATCTGAAGATCGGGATGATTCAAACCACTTCTGTCATTGCTTATAGAATATTACAGTGATTCAGTGTGTTTTTAACATGTAATTGTTGAAATTTAATTTTTTTTTAAACTAACGTGATTGATGGCAGCATTCTGCTACCTGGGCAGAGGATAATACCAGTGATCTGTGAACGTCAAATCGCCAGCATTTTAAATGGACAGCAAGCAGATACTCAGCTAAGGCTCTCAAGCAGAACAGCAAGTGTCTGACTTTATTGGGATCCTCTTGTTGAGACAGCGGCCCTGTGTCGAAACTGCAGCTTGGTTGATAAGCCATCTGAAACGGCTTCCTTCTTCTTTGGACTTATACTCTCGCATCATTTGCTTCTTCCCCATAAATGAAAGCGCAGGCTAGTTGTGCCGCTAGGCTGCAGTGACCTGCTGAGCTTGGAAGCTTCAGCGTGCATTAGCAGGGGGTCTGATCAATGCAGTCGAGATTAGACAGCAACTGGCTACGTTTTTTTTTTTAGCCCAACCAAAAAGTTATGCCCACTGTATAAGGATGTGTTTGTTTCTCAACCACTTTTAGCTCCTCAGTGGAAGTGCTGAGTAAAATGGTAAAAGATTAGTTGCACACTGACAAAATAAAAGCTCTCTGGATTCTTTAATAAAGTTTCCTCTGACAGTAAAACAGCTGATTAGAGAAATATGCTGGGGAAGGATTTTATTTTATCCATATGTCTTATTAGTCTCACCAACAGTACTTTACACCTTCTGTTTGCCAAAATGCATCACAATAAATCCAGAACGAGAGCTTCAGTGAGTGAATCAAAGTTAATAGTAGTAGTAATGAAGGTGCCCACTGTAAAATTAAAGTCTTCCGAAACACAAAATGTGGAGAAAAACAGCCACAAAAAAAAAGAACACTGACAACATCAAAACTTTAAACTTTAAAATGCAATGTTAAATAAAAAAAAACAAAAAAAATAAAACTTTTTTTTTTTACTTTACTGGCACATTATTACCTCATGTCACAATGCTTTGCTTACCAACAATGGAAACAGATTATTCTGAAGCTTCTGCAGCCGTTCATGTAACAACACTGAGTCACGCTGAAAACAGCGGCAACAGATAACAGATAAGTAGAACTGCACAGCAAATACACAAGAGCAAATAAGTGCAAACACAAAGTGTCTGCTGCAAAAAAAAGGTGATATCTCATTGTGCATTGTTCTAGCCAAATTAACTTCATCCTGCTCTAAAATAAAATCTTAGCCTGATTTTTATGAATTTCTGCTGTATTAGTCAGCACTCGATAGAGAAGAAAGGAAACCCAGGAGGGAAACAGAGTTTGCTGCTAAAAAAAAAAAAAAAAAACACTCTGCAGGATTTCAAGGCGTTAGAGAACTTCACCACAGGAAGGCTCGGTGGCTTGGCAGAGCTGAACTCAGTCTGCCAGCAGTTTCTGTGCAGTGCTGAGCTTTAAAAAAAAAAACAACAGCCCCTCTGTTTATCCATGCAATGTAGGCAATGCCACATCCTTTGTCAGGAAAAATAAATTCTTTGTCTTATGTTGTCTTACGTTGAGTCGGGGTATTACAATTCCTATCATTATGTATGTCATGAATTTATTTATGTTTCTTTAGCAGGATGTGTGATGTGAGGCTCACTCCCTGAAACAGCTCCATAGCAGTAAACTCTCCTCTTCCACAGCCTGTCCATCACACCCGTCACAGAGAGGAGCTGGTGAAGGTCCACACTGACAACACCACAGGGTTGTCTGAGCATGTCATATATGCACCAGACTACACTGACTAAACTGAAGACTTAATTGAATGAACCTGTGAATCATGTTCAGTCTCCATCTCCTCATCTTATGGCGCAACAAGCTGAATTTTCTGTAGTTATTGGACATATTAGGTTACAATTGGACATATTAGGAAAAAACTTGTTGATAAATACATTGTATAAATTATATCTATCTATATTATATCCTATTGGGGTTTCCTGTTTGATAGATTTGAGTGATTGGCCATTAGTGATGAGAAATTTAAGGAAATCTCAACAAAATCCTTCATAGTTTATAACGTGGTAAACAAAAGAGGCTGCCAATCAATATAAATGTGGTTTTGAGCTTGAGTTTGATCTCTGGTGTATTCGGTGCAGTGCAGAACAATTCTTTGGATGAAAAACATGATACATTTTGTTGCTTTTATTTTATGAACTATCTATGATTATTGACAAAACTGGCAACTTGAAGGCCTACTTTTTGCATCCCCTCTGATTAACCCTCACCGTTTTTGACCTGTACACATTTCTGTACCATTTTCTTCATTTAAGTAATAGATTTTGTGTTATTGTATGTTGCCTGTTCCTTCAAGTGAGGCTAACGTTATACTCAAAATACTCAAATTTTTTTGTTGTGCCTCAAACCTGCATTCTCTCTAATGGCCATCAGGGGGCCCTGTCTGCAAAAATATTTATTATCTCAATAAACACTTTCCGTATTCTTCAATAACGAATGATGTTCATTTATTATGGTAAATTATGGACACAATTAGAGTAAAATAAATGATAAAGCAGGGTACGCATTAGAGCGTGGCTACCTTGTGATTGACAAGTCGTTACCACAGCAACAACATAGGTTACATTACATATAGCAGCCCCAGGTTAGAATATGAGTATAGGCATTGCTGTTGCTATTTCATAGTGTGTTTTCAGTTTATGAAAGTTAATTGTAAGGAATAGAGTGAGCTGTTCAGGTTTTTCGATAGGTAATGTCACATTCACTCTCAAACTCACTCACTCAAATGGCACTCACAAACATACATTTTCCTGAATAATTGCAGCAATAACAACATGATATTTTTCTATTGCCGAGCACTATCTTTCATAGAGTTGTTCTCAAGTATGTGTAGCCGAGGTAGACAGCGTCTTGCTTTACATGGGACCGTGGAGATTAATAATAAAGGAACTGAATTATTTAAGTGGAACAGGATAGACGTTTACGTTAAATGAACAGGAGATGCGGCAACAGTGTATTCAACTCCAAGAAAGATGACAGAAAACGGATACTTTAGAGATGCTCAGTTGGACCTTGAGGAGGACCCTAAAGTGGGAAATGTCACAGAATACAGTATTTTATCCACCATTAATCAGGAGCAACTAAAAATTCAGATGAAATTGACTGAGTACCTGGCCTGTCTCCAATTTGCAGAGGCAATGAGACAATCTACTAAGAGCTCAATGAAGCAGATGAGGAGAAGCTACTGAACGGGCTATCAAACACAAGATCTGTGAAGAAGAGGCCCTCTACCAGAAAATGGAAGGTCTGAAAATACAACTGAACTTGAGTTTGAGTACCCAAGAGCAGGACGTAAACGTTCAGGGTTGTAAGATGATGAATTTCAAGACTTGAGCAGCTGCTTCTTGAGGTTGCTCAATTGGCAGAGATAAAGAATAAGTCTTTCCCCCCAAAGAGAAGAAGAAGCTCTTTACTAAAGATGGATAAAAAATAAAAATAAAAACTCTAGACATGGATGTCGGAGGAGGAGTTGGACATTAAGCTCAATATACAGAAAGATTATAACCCCCTCTTTGGCTTGCTGAATAAAACATCTTCTCAGTAATACAAATGCTTAAAATAAAATTATTAATACTGAATGTTTATTATTTCTTTCATTGTAATCCAGTACTCAATTAAATACTGTAATTTAATTCTAATAAGATGACACTTGGTATTGAAATGTTGCATGACAATCTGTATGAATCAGTTTGGTAACAACAGCACATGTATTGAGCCAGTTCCTAACCTTTTTTCTCTTTCTTTCTATTTTCTTGTGCAATTTATCTACTTAAACATTTCACCTTTTAAGATAAGGTTGCCTACGTGAACAGGTTTAACTTATAAATGGAAATTGGCTAATTGGGTTAAGAAATAGATTCCTTTTATAAAAAAAAAAAATACACCAGCTGAGAAAAACTGCAAGCTTCCTTGCTGACCACCTGGCAGGCACCTACACAGACGGTGTAGTGCCTGCCAGGGCGTGGCATGTATTAAGTGGGAACACACACACACACACACACATTACACTGTGAGTGGGTGGGATGAGACTCTGGCATCAGGGGGAAAATCTATTGAAGGAGGACTCTAAAGTTTTCCATGTAACTGTTAAAAATATAATGCCAAATGCTGGTGATAATGACTCTGTAAGACAATTGTCTAATTATTAGATTCATGTATATAATTTACATAAACATGTTGATTGTTATTCATTTTACTTTTTCATTAATGTCACTGTATTTGAGTTGCTAATTCTTACACAGTACCCCTGGAATACTGACACTCTTAAGTATATATATATATATATATATATATTCCCTTTAAAAGTGAATTATCAAAAGAATAGCTCGACATTTTGTGAAACGCTTTCAAAGCTTTCTTGCCAAGAGTGAGAGGATCAATAGCACTCTCATTTTTGTATGACAAATATAAAGCTAGGGCCAGCGAGCAATTATCTTAGCTTAGCATAAAATAACACAAGCAAGGGGACGTAGCAAACAGAGCCAGATAATTGTTCCAGCACATAACTAACTACACTGTTTGTGCACAAATAAACAAAAAGATGTAATGTGATAATTAATCGCATAATCGAAGGTGCTAGTAGGCAGATGTTACCTTTGGACAGAGCCAAGCTAGGTGTTCCCCATCACATCCAGCCTTTATGCTAAGATAAGCTAAAATCTATTGGATCTAGCTTCATAATTAGCATAGATAGACAAACATTACAGTTGAATACTTAAAAAATGCTAACTGGTTTTGGTGGCAATGCAGCATTTAATATACGTAGAGCTGCAACTAACGTTTGTTTTCATTATCAATTAATCTGTTGATTATTTTCTCAATGAATCAATTAGTTGTTGGTCCATAAAATGTCAGGAAAAAATGGAAAATGTCTGTTTCCAAAAGCCCATAATGCAAATGACTAGTTTTGTCTTACTTTCCATGCTGTCCTTTGATGAAGCTATCCAGAGAACATAATGCCAATTTCCACAGCTGCGCCAATGACAAACAATTAGGTTGTACATTTCTGTAGAGGACAATTGTACAAATGTTACATGACCATGGTCAACAGATAGATGAGTAATAACCTTTTCTTTTCTTTGCTTGGTGCTAAAGTTTCTAGACTATAGACTCTATTTTTGAAGTGTTATACTCTGGTTTTAGTTTTAAATCTCAGAAATACTGTCGGGGAAAGATCCCTCTTAAGCCAGCAAAATGTCAACTAGGCCTACCAAATACAACACATCACACAACACGCAGCCTAGATTGCCTCGTGGACTTTTCACTGGTTTTCCTGAAAAGTCTATTTAGGGGCAACTACCACTTTTTTTTTCACAAAATGTATCTGTCACGATCCTGCTTAATCTATCATGACTCCTTGTATCTTTCAGAATTGATTTCAAAGTCCCTAAAGCTCTAAATGTCTTTGGACCAGATTACATGGCAGACACCTTGTTGTTTTATGTGCCTTCACATCCACTCAGATTCTCCAGTTTAGGTTGTTAGAGACGAAAGAAAATTCAAGATGAACCCTTTTTCCAGACTGGAGTACCAGTTCCCTGGATATCAGGGAGGCAACCTCTGTGAGCATTTTTAAGCCAGAGCATAAAACACATCTATTTCTGTTAGCTTTCAGCTAGACTGCAATGTTTTTCTTTTGTTTTACACATATTTTGTATTTTACTGTACTGTGTTTCTCTTTATTGTAAAGCATTCAAACAGCATTCATTGTATTAAAGATGCCATATAAGAGGTTACATTACTGTTGCTGATACTGCTATTATTACTATTATTATTTCAACCTATCTGCTGTTTAATGACTTTCTTTTTGACACTTCTACCCTCAGGTGTCATGTATTGAGAGCAGGGTGTTCTTTATTATTAGGCACAGGGCCAGGCTATGAGACAGTGTGCTGTATACTCTACTTAACCTTTTCAGCAGTCCCTCTCTAGTTTTGGGTATGAGGCTCCCGTGATAAATATATATACACACACAGATGTACATCTGTTTATGCCAAATGCAATAAATATGCAAATAACCAACTGAAAAATCAGTGATTCAACAAACAAAAAACAGCACAATGTGTGTGTGTGTGTGTGTGTGTGTGAGTGAGTGAGAGAATAGAAAGGATTTCCTTTAAAGTCAATGCAGAACATTAAACTTGTATTGTTTTTACTTTTTTTTACGGTGTGTGTGTGTGTGTGTGTTAGAGATACAGACAGAGATAGATAGAGAGAGGGTTGAAGACGCCCACCCAGACTAATTTCCCTCAAACTCTGCAACCTCGCAGTCTGCAGTCCCACATTAAATATCTATTAGGTCTGATCTGTCTGGTCCTTCTCAGTGAAAACTAATGATTCTCTCCAATGACCACGTAAGATTCATAAGTGAGCACTGACCACACTGCGTCAAAACATGCCCGTGCGTAAATCTGGAGCGCATTAACTAGCCTACTTACGCTACTGTTCTGCCCGGACCAGTGCACCATCGCCTGGTTGTGAGCCGTGTCCCCGGTGAGAGCAAATGTGGAACTTGTCAACTGAAACTCTTCCTGGTCTGAAAACGAAGCGTCCTCCCCGCCTCCGGGTCTGAAACCGGACCAAGTCTCTGCGCTCCTCGCACTTCGTGTTCGTCTCCAACTGGCCACATCCTTGTCCTCGTTCAGCGTCCCATTCCCCCCGTAAAAGCTGCTATTCTTTCCATCGTTGCTGCTTTTTTCGGTGACGCTACTGTCACCGGGGGAGTGGGGAAACACTCTCGGATGAGAAACTTTCTGCTGACCGTTTAACTCGTCCTTCTGGAGGCAACTTGTGTTATTCCCCTCCAACGGTTGCTGTACTTTGGACGAACTTTCTTCGCTCGCGGGTAATTCCGCAACGTTGTGCTTTTCCTCCCCTCCGGTGGTGGATTTGGCACCCGGTGACCCCTCGGTAAATCCAATAAATTCATCAGTTGATGCCTCGACAAAATCCATCAAATCCAGCGCCGAGACTTCCCGGGGAAATGCTCTGATGAGCGGCAGCTGGCACGAGGGAATGCACCTTACCTCCGCTCGTGTTCCCCTCAGGATGGAAGTTAGGGTGAAGAGACAAATCCACTCAGAGAAAATTAGGAAAAGGCAGTGACCGAGGCGCGGCTCCATTCTACGTTAATTCCGACTTCAAGCGTGTTAGAAACATACCATGTTCACTGCTGAGCGATTGGTCATCACCTGGTTAGGAGTCCGTGAAAGCACTGTGAGGAGGTACAGCAGTGCGCGGACAAGTGTTCCCAAGTACTGATGCAAACGATGCATCAGAGGAGGAGCTGGAGGCTGAATGCTGCACGAGAGGGGAGAGGGGCCCAAACTCCCGCATCCTCATCTCAACCTGGATGAAAAAAATAATAATACGGACTGTGCTTGCATTTCATTAAGTTCAAGTTATATTTCTGTAGAGACACGTGGTCCCCTAGGGGGTCTTTAGTCAGTTTTTTTTTGAGTAGTGACAGATACTATGTCTACTATGAAATATTAGACCACATCTTCATCCTATAGATTATTACTCATTATATTAAAACAGTCTGAGAGGTGCTGGGATCCCTGGAGAAAACTCTAGAAACATTACTGGATCTGACTCTGATACAGAGGATGACAGGGGCTGTATGGAAGATACAATGAGGCTTTACATTTTCCATTAGCGCAGGCCTTGGTAATCAATTAGCAGGTTTTGCCTGCCTTCACTGCCAATTATGCCATGCAGGTAATGACTTTGTTGTGGTCCACCTGCAAAATTACTTGAAAATTGTTTCACCGAGGCTGTACCTCTGTAGTATACATTCACTCCAGCACAAATTAAGAAAATGCAAATACCCCAGTTGTAGCTTTTGTTTTTCTTGCTCTATTCTCAGGTTAATGAAGGGTTGTCTGACAGAAAATAATGGAAATGATTCAAACCAGAGGTGAGGATGTAATCATTTTCTCTATCAACCTTCTCTGGTCTCTGCTGTTATATGTAAGCATATGCACTGCCATAGAAATAATTGAGAACCTATTATTGCCACGGAGAGCCGACACCCTGGAATATATTGTTATATTTCTATATACTTTGGGCTTTGTTCCAGTCAGCTAATGGTAAACCATTAGGGGAACTAGAGCCTGTCCAAACCCTTTGATTAGATTCTATTTCTGGGCAACATTTAGTCAATAGGATGAGGATGCTGTTGACTGGTGACTGATGCCGAAGAGACTCCCTGTATTGAGTTGTGTTCTCCCCATCGCTCTGAGCTGCGACGTGATCCTGTTCCACATACGGGTCAACTGCACAGAGACGTCTTTCATTGGCAGCCATTAGTGATGCAGTGAGCAAGAGCTGTCTCAATCTGTTTCAGTTAGCCCCTAACAGACAAGGGGAAACCAGTCTATAATGCAGATTGATGGCTGACTGAGAATTTCAATCATTGGGAACATAGACTAAAAAGATCAAGTCTTGACTGTAATGCAAACCTAAAGTATAGTTCAGCTATTAGAATGCAGATGACTTCTAACGCACGTGTGTGGCAGCAATATTTATTTACATGCATTTCTACTTGCTATGAATTTGTCGGAGATGCATCTGCAATGACATTATGAAGCGATGATGATGGATTTTTGCCCAACCTCTCTGTTTAGTTTAGGCATGAATGGCTCTGCTCATGCTGCTAGGTTTATGTATGACTTGTTTTTCCTTCACTTGCTTTTCTTGTAATATGTCTGCAATAAAAAGAATTTCACAGTAAGGTTGCAATTACTTTCATTTTCAATTATTCATTTACACAATAAAAATGTTAGAAAATGGTGAAAAAAGCCCAGGTGACATCTTCAAATTTGTCTAAAACTCAAACATATTTAAGTTAACACCCAAAAAAAACGACAAAATGCAATTTTGTTTCTTAAGAAAATTATTAGAATTAAGCTAATTATCGAAATAGTGTCAGTTTTGACTAATAGAGTAGTTGACCTATCATTTAAACTCCAGATGAAAATTCTATTTTTGTTTTTATTGATACTGTGAAATTCTCTTTGAAGCCACAGTGGCCACAGCTGCCATGCATAAAATCAATAATTGATTTCCAACGAATTAAGCTGAGGGTTTAGAAATCACGTTACAATATGTTTCTTTTAAAGTAAGCACAGAGAAGTACAAGTAGACTTTATTTAAGTGTGCATTGAAAATCATTCATCTGTGGAGCGTCTTTTTCATTTGTACATTTGTACATTTGACTGTGCAAGGTGGCAGATACCATGACTGATGTAGTATTGCACATTTGTGTGCACAACATGGCAGCTGAGTGGAATCATTGTCTTTCGACAGACAAGATTGCTGCTCTGCCGCCTGTCACACAGACTGAATACAAACTGTGTTATGCTCCCTGAGCTCATACTTCTATGATGGAAACTTCTGCGCAGACAGTGTGAAAAGCACACAAAGGAATGAGATGAAGGCGTTCCATGTTGTTGGGTGGCTCTGTGTGTTTTTTTTTTTATTAAATATAATTCAGTGGAAACAGAAAAGAGCACTGTATATCTCTGAAATTAGACCTTTCCCCACTCTGATTTCACTTTCACTGCCCTGGTTACTCAGGTGCCCATAACAGTAAAACTAAAGTACCAAAGACACTCAGGACATCAGTCATGCACAATATGTTTGCCTTCAGTGCGGCTTAGCATTGAGTAGAAGCAGAAGCCATATGTGAATGACAAAAGCCACTGAATGTTGCCATAGAAAAGTCATCTTTCTTTTCTGCATTCAAGCATCTAATCTTCTTTTTTTTTTCTTTGAAAAAAAAAATTAGGAAAAGAAGTAAATTCTTTATAGAGTGTGTAATTTGGCTTCATGCAGATATGCTACTAAGTTAGAAGACGCTGAGGTTGCAATAGTAAATCTCAATTTAATAAAAGGACACTTGAGACAGCCACTTCAATTAGTGCTGAACACACCTCTGGGACTCCAGGAGACAAAAATCGCCTTTTCAAATAACGATTCCAATTATTTTATTGGAAGATATGATGAAATGCATTACAGACAGCAGGTCAAATAAACTGACCCCTCGGTAAAATGCTACAGGCTGGATATCACAAACCCTTCAGTTACACCTTCGTATATGTGATATAAGGTTTGTAGTGTATAGTATGTCATGTTCTACTGAAGCTAATTTTGTTAATTTTTTGTTAAGCAGTAGATTTCCGCTTCAATCCACTAAACTACAGCTCAGCTGATTCAAAAACATAATTTATTTATCAACAAGGTGGATTCCCCTCAGCACCACTTCACCATTACATTCCTCTTTATTTTTTCAGTTCTCTTGCTTAATCGTCAGTGTTAAGAATTTGCCTCAGTGCAGCTCAGAACAACAGCAGCCTAATACTAGCACAAAGTCCTACTAATCCACATTAAAAAAAAGCAGATTTCACAAGAAGTTTATATGACTTCTAAAAGATGGAGGTTTTGAACTACAGGGCATAGCAATTTTCCTCATTTCGCTTCTGCCAAGAAGTCAAATGCTCTAACCTTAGCTCAACTACACATTACTTCAAGCTCCTTAATGGCCTGCCCTGCTTATACAATCAGAAGAAATTCAATTTTGCCTTTTACAATGAACAGAATAATGGTAAAACATACCAAATTATGTATTTTGGATTGTTTTGTTTGAAATTAGTTTTTAAAAGGTACCTTTATGATATAATTTACAGTACAAGTATAAACAAGCTTACCGGTCAAATAATGAATAAATAAAATTACAGCAGCTTACAACCAATCAATATTCTGTATTTCTGTGATATTTTTAATAGCTGACACACTTCTCTACTTTGTTTATCAATGCACTAATTTTTCTGCCAGAATATAATGAACAACACACATTCTTCTTGCTGTAATCATTCATCCTGTTTATATTAACCATGAGGAGATCCTTCATATATAATGTACTTTCAATGCAAGTGATGATGAACAAAAGTCACAACACGTACATTTTTTGTAACGTGACGAAGGTTGAGCAGAGCAAAACGTCAAAATTTACCAGCATAAGCAAGATACTGTATGGTAGTTTTGGTTTTTTTTTTCATATTATTGATAATTAAATTTACATCTGCCAGCATTACCAACTAATTCACTCCGATACACTTAGAGCTACTGGCCATTTTTAGCTAAGATACTGTACATTATTCAGAAACACAGCCATTAAGTTGTATTGCATTTGTTGTTTTGGTTGCTGTCAAGCTGTATTAAGCATGTTTAGATTCAATGTCTTTTGTGCCAGACCAAGTATGCAGAAGAAATAATTAAAAGTAAGTAAAATAAAATGAGCCTGAATATAATGTCACAATATTAACATAATATGGCCTTTTTTTTTTAAAACTAAATGTCATTATATTTACTTTGTACAGACACTGTTTAAAACAGTTAATATCTGGTATGGCAATAATATATGTGTAAAAAAAATATTATAGATGAGATTGTTTTGCTTAAATGCTATCAAAAACTGTAGTGTGTAAGTCTGTGACATCCCACCGGGCGACACACTGCGATTCATCATTTCTTGAGTTATGTCCCTTCTTTTAATAAGAAATGCATCAATTTTTAGAGATGAAATGTTCCTAAAATTGGGGTGGGGGGTTTGGGACCTGTGCATTAGACCTAGATGATATGTATGAGTGCATGTAGCCGTTTAACAAATGCATTTTTTATTTGACCCCCCCCCCCAGTAGGAAAAACTAATTGAAGAGTTTGCAGATAACGGCCCATGTCTTATTGTACTTTATAAAAAATTGACACCTTGGGAAATGGTGGAAGTGATTTATCCATTTATTATATTAACAAATTTGATTTGTGATGGCTTCAGGTGCCTAAGGAATCCATGAAAATAGGGAGAAAAAAAACCTCCACCTGTGGTTGAAGACACCCTGGCTGTAAACATTAATATCTGAGAGAAATATTGAAATGTTGGCACAGCAGGCCAGAAACTCTCTTGAAGTAGCTTGTAATTAAAACTTTTAGATGTCCTTCATATCCTCTTAAAAGCTATGTAATCATGATTCATCATTCATTTGTTTTTTTCCTCTTTGACCTGCTCACTTTTAAGATCATTGTTACTGAAATGTCAAACTTTAGCTCCACGCATAAATATTATAAATTAACTGGAGAAACATTCTTAGCATTCTTATTTAAAAGATATACAGGACAAACCTGAACATCCTTCAAACAATTCTTTTCACAGTGGGAGAAACACTTCATATCAACTTTTCATCAGCCGACAGCTATAAAAACACAACCGTGATGCACAGACCTTAATTATTAATTATAGATGTCCCTGTGCAAACCGTTTCCTCAATTTGCAGATGAGAGTCATAAAAACCCAGTGCTCTGTGGTGCAATTGATAATACAGAATAATAATACAGTTATGAGTTTGACATATTCATCAGGTCACGATGACTTGATGTAGAATAATTGTAAAGCTTTTATCTAGTCCAATTTCTTTTGAGATACATTTTCTTCATCTATAAACTCACAAATTGTTTTTTATATACTACCAGTATTTTCTATATTTTCTGAAAACTTTGTCTACGTCACATCATTCAGATGGTATCCAGATGGAGATAGTCAAATATTTGAGATATGCAAGATATGTTGTGTTAACTAGAGAGCTCTAGAGGTGTTTGGTAGGTGAATTTCATTACCACTGGACAGAGCCAGGCCAGCTGCTTCCTCCTGCATTCAGTCTTTATGCCACGCTAAGCAATCTGGCTAACGCCGATAGCTTTGAATATAACGTACAATCACAAGACTGGTGTTGATCTACTCATCTAACTCTTAGCAAGTAAGCAAAGATTCCCCAAAATGTCATCATTTCTTCAAACTGGCTCACACACCCTTTGGTGGCATCCCTTGGCAGCAACATGCTGTTCTCATGTTTCTCCTCACAAAGCAGTTATATTCCAGTCCCCTTTTCCCTCACTTAATTAGTCATGGAGAGACACATATGAGAAAAGGAGAAGGTCATTTATGTTGTTTAGCATACAGATAGAAACTTTGGGACACAGATCACTAGCTTCGTGTGCTAGCCAGTAACCACTAATGAGGTCAGCACAGCCTTTCCTTACTAGTCTAAAGGCCACAGGAAACTTAAAAACACTGAACTTTGCACAATAACAAGAGAGCCAGGAGGGGGTGGGAACTCCCACACAGAGCATCAGTGATTCACAAAGTGAAAATTTTTCATCCTGCAGAAGACCCCTCTTATTTTCAGGAATGTCATTTTTGAGTCGTATGAAGGAGTCGGAGAGAGAGACATCCTTCCAGACATCAATTATTAACCAAAGCTTATTTCACAAACGTCATAGATCAAAACAGTAAGCTTGTAAGATACTAGAGGGCAACTCATATATTTAGCACTGCCAGGAAAAACACAAACGTAAGACAGAAAGGTTAGGTGTATGGAAATCTGACACGAGCTCACGAGTCTTTGTAATTTCCTTGACAGGTACATGTTATGGCAGAGGAACACTGTAGGGTATGAGTATCTTTGTACTTCTCCATCAGAGGCAGAGGATTTTGCATCACCACAGAATAGGGTTCCTGTGAAAATGAATATTTTATGATATTGCTACCAGGCTACGATTGGTAGCATGGAGTGGATTTGCATTCCAAACTGCCTGTTGTGCATAAAATTCATCATTACCAACCTTAGGTGAGTCTTAATGTACCCAGTAGTCCAAAAACATTTGGTGTGGTATTTTCTATTGAGCCCCCTTAGGTTAAAAACCACAAGGCAGGTAAAAATATTTACCCTAGGTTAAAAGCCCACAATTCCCTGATTCATTAGAGCCATATTTAGCACTTGGAAGATTTCAGCATATCCTATGTTTCATTCTGCTGTTAGGGATGATAAAAAGATTTCCCCCTTTCCTTGCAGTGCATCTAATAATGATGAGACACAGTTGCCATAGCACGTTTTGTAGTATATTAACAGCTGACAAGAATATCTATTTTTAGATTTTTTTTTTTTTTTTTTTTAATGCACTGAGTGAACTTTATCTGATGCTTTTGACAGCTTCCAATTGGAGGTTAGGCATCTCACGACTTAAGGTAGCGGCCCTTCTGTTCTGCTTTAAGCACTGTTGCACAACAAAGACATTGGAGGTGAAATGAATAATGTAGAGTCATTTCTCAGTAAGAAGTCTGGACACTTGCCTCAAGGGGTACCGCGTCGGGTCTCAAAGCCCTTGTAACCTATATTTGTTTGAGATGGTTTTAACAGCCCACTGGGGAGCTGAGCTTTCCAATACAACGAGTGTGCAAAGTTAAAGCAGATTCACTTTTGTTCTTGTGCTGTGATGCAAAAATGTGATACAGTATGTTGATCCACACAACATACCTCTGAAACCATTTTTAAAAAATACATATTTTTGACTGCAGCCACAGATACGAAAATGAAAGTGCTTTGTAATAAAATCCAGGAGAGGCAAAGTCCATGAGTCTGCATCTGTTTGAAAGTCACGAAAGCAAAAATAACTAATGCTATATGCATTCCCAAACCTACTTCATCTTGATCCAAAGAACCTGTCACTCCCCACCTTGTGACACCAACAAACTGGAACCACCTGAGGTACTCGATGCTGATTTGCATTTTGTATCAAGTTCCTTGGTCCGGTGCCAGCACAAGCATAAAGCTCTGCTCCCCAGATATGGAGGCCCTGATTGAAACTGTAGGCAGGGTGGAGGCTCTCTGTATGTGCTCTCTATATAGAGAGCTCATTAGCTGGAGAGACCTGTGCGCATTGTTCCAAGTCTGCAGAGTCAGCGAGGGAGCCACTCATCACTATGCACAATCCAGACTCTTGCACATCTGGTCTGGCAGCTTCAGGGTGACCTGCGCACACACACGCACACACACACACACACACAAAGACATGCACACGCACATACATGTTGGCAAACATAAACATTCGCCAGCGCACAAAGATTACCCTGACACCTGAATGCACATAATCTCCTCACTAATCATGCATACATTTTGTACACAGAGCTCTGAGGATGAACAGCATTGCAATGTAAAAGATTATACACATATTACGTTGCACACACACACACACACACACACACACACACACACACACACACATCCACACAATCACCATCCTGTACCACCTGTGATTTACTGGCCCATTTTACACCCAACTGAGGTGGCCACCTCCATCGCTGACCCTGCACTGCAGCTCAGGGACGCAGGTACAGTTTTTGGCAGCACTTCCCCAAGAACCCCCAAGCACAGATGGAAACTGTGCTGTCAGTCTTCACTTATGAAGGTTTTAATTTAGTGCCTTGAAGGTCTAAAATGCGCAGCTGCTTTCATATAGGTCAGTACCTTCACTGCTAACCCCAGTTCTTAGAAAGAGCTGGTCTGCAATGTAGCATGCTTTGCCTTTCTGTTGCCAACATTAATCTGTAGGAGGAAGTCGAAGGCATGCAGCTGAGTGTCATGAATGACATATGAAAAAAGAGAAATTGAAGTAACCCTATTGAGAACACGTCGGTGTGTGTTCCTTTGACAGCACTGCTTTATCTGGCTATGTCATAGCCAAGACTCACTGAGCTCTGAGTGGACAAAAAAGCTGACTGGGAAAGCTGAGAACAATAGTGTAGAAGACCACATATTGATTCTCTGCATCAGTATCTAAAGAAATATACTTACAGGACACACAGCTGCCATTTCAAAAGACAAAATTAATCAGTCGAGTTTATTGGAGCAACGTTCACATAATGGCACTCACAGAGAGCTGTCATTTAAGATTAAAGCCACCATTGGAAATCAATACTTCTGAGTTGCTTTGCTTCCGATGCTACTGATTGCGGCTGCCTCACAGCATGGCTCGGGAGGTACGATGAGATCACCTTTATATGTGATTGGAAGGAAAAGTTGTTTTCTCTGACAAACACTGAGAAACTGCTGCAACTTTAGAAAATACCCACTACAAGAAATGGACGGCTTTAGTAAAGACACTCCATAAGACAACCTTGTGAGATCTGTGAAATTACAAAATCCCATTTTTCATCCACGTATTGCTCATTGTCTTCTGCCAGATAATAATAAATGGAGTCACGCCACTTCTTGGAAACAATGGCACCGATTTCACACTTCTTTTTCTCACTCTCATTATTGTAAACTTTCTTTCTGCTTTCAACTAACCTGTGCAGATCCACCAGCTTACAATAGGCAGGTGTGATTTGCCACTGGTCTACATTATCTGGCAGCAGACAGCAATTTCAGGATTGGTGTTTAAGCAGCTTGGACAGATGTGGTGTAAGGATTAGACCACCTTTGATCCAAACATGTCAAATCGATCATCACAATACTTTACTTCATACGTTTCTCTGGATTATTATCAAGCTTAATATTATCTTTGTTGGACACTGACAGCGACTTCAGATAGGCTTTAACAACTGTAAATTGTATTCTCTGACTGTCACAACACATCTTCAGAAATCTGCTAATTGGGAAGACTCAGCCCACAGTATTCTCAGTAGCCAAGGGAAGGAAAAAAAAAAGAAAGATGAAGAAAAGAAAAAGAGCGCAAGACTTCAACGTCCCAGGCTCAACTGTCATAGCACAACATACCGCTGCTCCTCTGAGATTTGCCTCTGTGAAAAAGCGCACACAAAGGCTCGCAGACTCCTCAGCTGAGGTGTGAGAGAATAGAGAGTTGTCAAGGCCATCAGAAATGTATTCACAAACCTCATGTAGGTTCAAATTAATCTGTGTGAGGAGTCGCACTGTGACGTCAATACACTCTACTATTTATGGAAGTGTCAGTATTCAGTGTTAGGGTGATGATACTGATACCTATTTAACTGCATGACCTCATCATTATACAGCTTCACTTCTGTTGTGAAAGACTGAAATAAAAAATAAAAAAAAACATGTCACAAATGAGGTACAAGCATCTCACATGGGAGACAATCAGAGTTCAGTGGCTGCTCAGAACATTTTTGATGTGACAGCATTGGAAATATTGCTGGCATCAAAGCTACAGATTTTGGGCCAAACTCTTCCTAATGATGAATTGGAGTATTATTATGTTCCTACACATCTCATGGCTCATACGTTTATGGACATTCGAACTGTACAGAAGCCCGAGTGACATGAAAATGGGTTTCACATGTATTCATTTCCATTTGGTTCGTAATTCAAAGAAAGATTTCATCTGAATTCAGACGAGGATATTCAGAGACCTGTTAGCTGCAGGTTGTGTAGAAGAAAGTTGCATTAGGAGACTTTTTTTTCCTCATTTACACTGTGTATGAGGGGTTCAAAAAGTTAGCATGTAATAAATTTGCTTACATATGACCCATAAAACTTGGAGAATTGTCATACTTTTTCCTATGATTTATGAATGGAGATGGAAGGTCCAGAAGGGGATACCCTCAGAATACACTGAGAAATATTTCCATTTTTGGATGTGCAGCGAGTGTTTTCAATCTTTTAATGTGAAATGAAATAATTAAAGACAACATGTCTAAAGTCTCCATTCTGAAAGGAGCTGAAACTTTTATAAGCACCATCCAGTTTTTAGAAGCCTGACGTAGGAAGCCGGGCCTTTTCAGACGTTATAAATAAAATATAATGTTCACATGGGTGTGCTTAAGCAACAAAAGAAATGCTGTCTGGGTTGTTCTACAATGATTTCAAACAGATCTTTTGTGAAGAGAAAAAAAAAAGAGACACACAAACAAAGTCATCGTCACTTTCAAAGTATGTAGCTCTTTTGATGATTAAAGCCTCTCTGAGTATACCGCTCTGATGTAAAGGAATCAATCAAAAGTGAAGATTCTTAAGGGTGCTGATTTCATTATTCTAGAAAAATCGGAGTCCTAATGGTGGTTTAACTGCATTGCAACACAAGTCATAATTGATTAATTTGTTAGATTCCAGGCGCATGGGGGTTTTTGATTAAATCATTTTAAGACAGGTAAGCCATTAATTCTGCTCATAAAATATCAGTGATGGCAGTTGTCACACACTGCAAGTCATGAGACACAATAGCAATACGAGGCTAATTCAATACTGTTTAAAGATCTGATTACAAATCCAAGGTGGATTTGCTTCTGTGTGTGTGTGAATATGCTTTTATTACACGGCTGTGATCGAACATAAGCACGGGTAACATCAATAAGACTGCCTCATATTTATAATTACCTACATTACATTCATATGTGATAGTGATTAAGCTTTAATTATTATAAACCAGCCTGTCATTCTGCATGGTCACGGCCATGTGTGGGGTCAATTCATGCAGTAATGAAGCTGATACAGAAAATGTATACATTAACAAAAATATCTGTTTCATATTCTGAGCTAGACATGCCGATATTCTACAAATTTGCAACTAATTTTGCAGTTTGTAATGTCTACCACTTTGGTCCCGGCATACAGTAACATTCAAAGGGACCTTCCCATTCCTCACTTGTACCCTGAAAAATCTCAACAGATAGATTGATAGATCGATATACTTTATCAATCCCAAAACTGGGAAATTATTGAATGTATTGCCGTGAAAGGTTGTACAGACATTCATGGTCATCAGATAATAAGACTTAATAACTTATAATCCTCAGTCTTTCTCTCTAGTGCCGCCATAAGGGAGGCATCTCCTGTCATCTTGTGTCATTTCTATGCTGATAATTCACAACTGTACCTCACTTAAATCTAGGGATTCGCTACGGCCTCTCCTGGATTGTTTCAGTGAGATTAAATGCTCTGTGGCTAGTAATTTCTTTCAGCTAAACAGTAAATATTTAATAATTATCTTTGGTGCCTCTAAATCCAGCAGCCATCTAGCCAGTAAGCTAGGCCTCCTAACCCCATATGTGAAGCCACATGCAAAAAACCTTGGTTTTATCTTCAATTCTGAGCTCTGTCTGAAAAACAAATCAGTTCTGTCATCAAAAATAATTACTATCAGTTAAGAACAACTCAAGTCAGTTCTGTCTATCCATGATATGGAAAAGTAATCCATGGCTTCATTACATTACAACTGGACTATTGCATTTCTCTGTATTTAGGCCTTTCCCAGTATTCATCTACAGATGGCCCAAAATGCAGCTTTAGGGATGTTGGCTGGTACTAAAAAGTGCCAACACATCACTCTAACCCTCTATTCATTTTAGAATTCAATTTAAGGCCTTGATGATCACTTTCAAGGCTCTAAAAGCCCCGTCTTATATCACAGACCTCATTCACTGTCACTGAGCTCCTAGATTTCTTAGATCTGACCACAAATCTCTCTTGTATGCCACTCGATCAAGACTAAAACTTAATGTTGACACAGCCTTTGCAGGTTTAGATATTAGATGTGCTCCCCCAATCTCTGTTTTTTTTTTTTTTTAAATCAAGATTAAAGACACATTTTTATTCACTGGTTCTTTTTGCCCCTCAATCTTTCACTCTGTTATCATTCAAATAATTCTCCATGAGAACAAGAGCATTGTTTTGGTGATACTAGAGTACATTGTGAAGAGTGCAGTTTTTATTTTGGCCTCTTTTTGTGATTTTATTCACCTTTAACCTATAAAGCTGTACTGTGTGAGAGCACCATTTGGGATTGTATGCGTGTCATTTTTTTGATTGTCTCTGAGGAGCAAGGAGGCAACCTGCCTCATTAAAAATGAGATCAATCAGAGGGGGGAAAAAAATCAATGACTACAACAATGGAATATATTTAGTGTGGACCCTGCAGTGACATCAGGGACATCTCAGTCAGCAGTGATATGATGAACTCATTAAAATGATTGAAGTTGGTCTTCAAAGAGCTACAGTGCAAATCCCAGGACAGCAGGCTAACATGAATCAGAGCCAAGATACTGAAGTCATGACTTTAATTCTTTCATTTAAGCATATTCCTCTGTGATAGTGACAATGACAACCATAAGCACAAGGTACCTGGGCTATATATCATGAACCAAAATGGCTTTTATGATATGATATTGTGAATTAACAGGAATGATCTTCGCAGATTTTCTTTCCAATCAGTATAAAAAAAAAAGTCAGTCCAGTAGGAGACTACGTTCAAAAGCTAAAGTAAGTATAAGGTCAAATCCATTTCTACAGTGCCACATGAGCAACCAACCAACTCAATATCAATAGGAGAAGATCTCTCTTCAACTTTATTACTATTAGGTCAGTTACATTTTGATCATGAAGCGTTAATAAGTTGAGATCTCAAACATTTTGACATATCCACTATGAATACACCAAACTGTACCAAGTGTAAGGAAGATAAAAAGAGATATTTCATATTACTGCAAACTTTGCTTCTTTTTTAACAGTGTTTAGGCAAGTAAGGGTGAGTTTAAGTCATAAAAATCATAAAAGTCATAAAAAGGTATCAAAAAAAGGCATAAAATATATTCAAAGCGAATAAAAAGACACATAAGTAAGATATAAAAAGATTAAAATAAAATAGAAGTTTAAAAAAGTAAGATAAAAGCGAACAAATTAAACAGGGCAATAAAAAAAGACAGCAATTACAGTGCAATGTATAAATGAATAGTCCCAGATTTAATTCAATAAAAGGCCGTGGCAAACTGAAAGTCCTAAGCCTTGAATTAAAAAAAGAACTGAGTTGGAGTAGAGTTTTCTGGGAAGTCTGTCCAAGGTGGTTCATAACGTAGAAGCAGATCAGAAATGTATTTCCCAATCAGTGCTCTACAAAACCAATAGTTTTTAAAAAAAATCAATTAAAAACTGAAAACTGAAGTTTTTAATTTAGTGGGGACTCTAGCAGCAGCTGTCTAATTGACTTTTTAGAGAGACACCAGTAACACCTGTGCCAGCAGTCGAGCCTAGTAAAGATGAACACAAGTACGTTACCAATGTCCCAGAGAACAGAGAGAGTTTTCTGAAAGATGATTTAGTATTGTCTGATAATGCACCCTGACAAATGTATCCACATAGTGTTTTAACTCACTCTTTGTGTTTGTTGAACAATACCTCGAAATACATTTTGCCTGAGATATAATGACCTCATGTCCAGCTCTTTATCCTGTATGAAAAAGCAATCTGTTACATAGCAGAGAATTCAGCTGCATCAACATTTAAAACTTGTGAATAATGAAAACCTTCCAGAACATTGACATTGAATGGTTTTCACACTTAGTTTAACAATTCTTTCAACATAAGAAAACATCATCAAGCCTATTCTCTCATTTCCTCTTGAGTGTATTCAACGTTGTGTTGCCAGGAGATTAATTGTATCTGGGAACCTGAAATTGTCCGCTGTGGCCAAGTGAAGTTTAAACTCAGGAGACTGTGCTCGCTACATTCGGCATTAATAGTCAGGTCCTATTCCCCCCCCTAAAAAAGTATGACTTGCTCTCAGCTTTCATCTTTAAAGTCATATAGGCAACAGCCGTACACAAGTCAGACTGAATTTGATTACAGAAGCCCAGCACCACCTTTACACCAGTACAGCTTTTGATGGTCAAAACATAAAAAAAACCCAGAACATCGACTAGGTGTCAGACTCCAGGTTGATAAAAGGTCCACAAAGAAAGATGCAAGTCAACATGGTTTTTAGCCGCACTAGCAGCACGGCTAAAAACATTTTTAACATATTCATATTCATTGTCACCAGAAGATGTAGTTTAATTACTTTGGCGGTCCCGTGACCATCCCTTTAGTGCCATCATAATAATAGGTCAAGATTTTTGTTTTTTTTAGTAAATTGTCTCAACTACTATTGAATGGACTATCGTGAAATTTGGTACAGACATTGATGCCCTTCTCAGGATGAATCTGTATCTGCATCTTCATCCAACTTTTCATCCAGAGCCAATCGTCAGATCAAATTTACTTTGGTTTATAACCAAATGCATGCAAAACTAATGTTAATCAGCAAACGGTAAACATCATGCCTGTTAAAAATCAGCATGTTAGCATTGTCAATTGTGAGCATAATGCTGACAATTAGCATTTAGCTCAAAGCTTCGCTATGTCTACAGCCTCACAGAACTATTAGCATGGACATTAATCTTCTTAGATCTGAACCACAGATAGTAAGTAAAGTCAATGTTACCTCCAAAAGACTTATTTTTTTCAACAGTTAGTAGTCCTACCTTCAAACCCAGCACTGAAAAGTGTTACTATAACCATGCTTCTATTACAAAACAATAGCCATTATGTCCATGCCCACCTCACTAAATGCAGCCCTGAACTGAATGGTTCTGCTACAGTGACACTATGTTGTCCTGCACTATGAAAAGCCTGACAGCCTGAAAGTATTCACTGATCATCACATCAACAGCCACCCAGGGATCAGGTTCAGGTGCAAATTGAACATGTGCTGCTGATGCACACGTGTAGATGAATAGTCAGAACAGTCTCTCCGAGGATCTTGGAGGAAAAAATAACCAAGAGACAGTAATTGCCTCTGCAGGAACACCTAATCTAAGAAGGACAGACGTGTTTATTCAAAGTGTGGATGTTGAGAGGACACTGAAGTCTAAAATATTATTTTTCTATCAGCTGAAACCCCATTGAAAACTGTTTTTGATCTCTCAGTTATGAATTCAAATGACCTGACATGTTATGTGAACAACACAGCATGGTGTTTCAGATCACAAATACTTTTGTTCTTTTGAAAAAGACCAGAACGGATTCAAAGAAATAATTGAGCACTCAGGGGACAATAAAAAAAAAAGGTAACAAATTACACAGTTTCTAAGAAAACCTGCTTCACACATTCCAATATTAAATCCTTTCTTACCATCGTTTTACATTAGACAGTCCTTGTATCACTCTTACAGCCAACTTATATTCCATATCAAAGTATTACAGCTCTCAGAGGAGTGATCATCCACATCATCATCTCAGTCATTAAAAGTCAGCGAAAGCAACTTTTAATGACAAGTTCCCCTGTTATTTTACTAGAAATAACTAGAAAATAATTACTTTTTAAAAGCCAATGTTCAAGCCCATCCACTGACCTAGAAAATGTAAAATGCTTCCCAGCATGTGTTTCTCCGCATTTATCTCAAATCAGCTCTCTGATTGCTTGCACTAACAAAGTTATGTTTTTTGCTTCTTTGTTTTTATGTTTATCTGTCGACCAGATAATCTTATGTACAAATACATTCATGCGATACTAGCTGGACAGGTAGGCCTTGAGCCAAAGAACAATTTATTAGATTTTGGTAGTGCTCCAGATCTCCACCGTTAGACAGTTATTGTTTTTAATCCATAAATATGATTTTAAGGGCGACAGCAGTTTCATTCCAAATCGTAAAGATACGTTTGCAGGGTTTGCAGTCTTTTAGCCCCTCTCTGCTTGATACTACTATGTCTGATTCCTCTATGTCGGGGCTTTGGCCAGGTTTGGAACCTGCAGGACAAGAAAATTATGATCAGAGGAGGGTATACGCTTTTTAATGCTTTTCACTTTATAATGAAGTTTGCTTTACTTTCTTTACCGCTGCCTCCTGATTCTCTGCAGAAGTAGTAATTGCCTTACATGGATTTTGAGGCAGCATAACTCTCAGTGAGACGCTGTCTTGCATATCTACCTATGCCTCTGTTCCTGGGGTAATTAAGTTTGAAGTTAACTCAGGAGATATTGTGGCTCTTGAAACTAGCTGGCTTTGACAATCTGTGTTGCAGTGTATAGGGTAATATATGTATGAGATTGGGTTTGTGTGACTCTGTGTGTGTGTGTGTGTGTTAATGTACATGCATTGCGAAGGTAGGGTCTCTTATTAAATGAGGTGAATTTGAGAGCAGCTCCTGATGCGAAGTGGGTGATGAAATGAAGAGTTTTTTTCCAGAGTTCAGCGACAGGCTAAGCCAGCGTGCTAGAGTTAGGAAAAGCGCCTCATGTCTTCCCGAGTGAACCTGTCTAAGTCTATTGGTATTGTTTGTGATGACAGAGGCATAATTGTTTAACAAAATAGGGGCTATTCTTGTCTTTATTGTGGTGCTGCATAAGGAAATTACACTATATCTGCAACAACCAACCATTAGACTATCTTGAGTCATTTACGGAGTGAGCCCTCCACTATTCAAATATTAATGCGATGGTGCCGTCTGCTGTCAAGCAACCTACCTGGAAAACACAGGTAATGAATCCCATTACAAAAATAAATTGCTTTTTTTCCCCCTCTTTTTTCCGAATATTGTGCAAAACTTATAGAAAATGAAGGCTGAGAATTATGCTATCAGTTATGATAATATCAATAAAGAACAAAATCTATGTGGATGAAGTGCATCTCAGTTGGCTCCATCACAACCACAACAACATAGTTAATTGCTTTGCGCCTGAGACAGATTCTATAAGTGCTTGGGAGTTTGGTCTGACAGAAACATGTCCTTCTTCCAGCAAAAAAGTGAAACTCCAGTTGGGCTTTGCTTTTTAGATCAAATTCATTCTTCTTTCACTCTGTGGTGAGCAGGGCAGCCAATGAACACTGATTTGGAGTTTGAGTGAGCCAAGAGCAGTCCAGCCAATCAATGATTTCTGATTAACATTTTCATTCCATCTGTGTGTTTCAGTACAGGGAGATGATGGTGTAAATGACCAAAGCAAACATCTTGGCGAGTGTTTTAAATGACAGGAGCACAACGCAAGAATGGCACGCTGCAAAGGCTCTCGAATAGAAAGGCTGCAGCCACGTACCCCCCGAGAGAGAAGCTTTGATTGATTAACAAACTGTTGGGCTCTGTGAACGGTAACAGCAGCAGAGTCAAATGCTTGTGTTGTTGCCAAAATGAAAGAAGCTCAAGAAAGAACCTGAACCCTCATCTCCACCGTTTCTCCCTGACAAGAAGCACCTCATTTGTCCCACACTATCTCTGTCAAAACCATCAGCTATCAGATGATCATCCTCCCACTGCTAGATCAAGGTGACTGCGCTACACATCAGTCTGTCAGAGGCGCGTGTGATTGGTTACATGTTCTGACGTGCTGCTCAGGTTTGATGCCAGCGCTTCTAAGAAGTCGCAGTCACTCCAACAAATGCTTTCCTCTTTAAAGTTCTCGCTAAAAAGTCTGTTGACGTGCATGGCTCCTTTGACTCCTGTTTAGTTTCATAGCCTATTAAAGTCTATTGCAGTACAAAGCTAGAATCAATGAAGAGGAAGTTAAAAGGGCAATTGGTGGACTTAAATTGAGAAGAACCTTTATTGTCTAAATGAGCAATTGTTATTAAAAAAACATTTAGTCTGTTGGTAGACAAGCAAAACGCTTTTCTAAAGAATACAGCTTGTATTGACGACTTTATTTACTATAGTTTACTGCTAGAATAGAAGAAGGGAGGCCAACTTTTAGTTGTTTTATCAGAAATAAATCATGACCTTCTCAGTTTTAAATTACTAAAATCTGTTATAGATGGTACATTTTATAATGCCTTAAAAGCTCTTTATTGATTGAAGCTTAACTGGCAGGTTTCAGGAGCAGGACCACACCCACCGCACCTCTTCCGGCATTCCTATAAATACCAATATATATATAACCCTCTGCTCTTGTTTTCAGCGCCGGAAACAAGAGCTACAAGTCTTATCACGACACATCTTCATCTACTCACCTCATCTCCAGTAGGGATGTCACGGGACGGCCATCTTTTCAACAGACATCAGAACGACAAGCCGAAGATTTCCAACAGCGGATATCGACGGTCCAGCATCGGAAGCTGAAAGGCTTCCCGCCGCCACCGGGCCCGAGGCCCGAGAGTAACTACAGCCGGTCAGGAGGACACCGGTCCCGGCATCACTACCCTCCAGTGAGGTCCCCGAAGGCCACCCTTCTTCAAAAATATCCGACTAGACCGAATCACGTTAAAAGGTAAGAGGACCCCGTTCCACCGCACCGATAACAAAGCCAAACTTTTCTCTAACCTCGTGGTTACCTGGTACCGTGGTTACCTGGTACCGTGGTCACGCCCGCCGCTCCGTCAACACTGAGTCTCTTCTTAGTGACGTCACTCCTCACCGCGACGCAGGAGCTCGCTGTAAAGGACTAATACAACTAATTCATCCCGTTCAAAATCAGCAGAAAGTGCAGCCAAAAAATAAATAAACAATGTGGATCAACAACCAAACCAAGCCTTCAGCTACCATTTACTGTGACCATACCTCCACTACCTGCATCAGCTGCCCCATCCGCCATATTTCCCATAACCAAAAACCAAAAATCTCCAGTTGGTCATAAATGAGCCAGAGTCAGTTGACCCCGGAAAGTAAAGCATTGTCATCAACCTTTCGGTACCCCCATGGCTGTACAATCCATTAAAACACATACAATCAAAGTTTATCTCGGCAGCATTGGCTTCTTTTCTAAACTCATAACCAGAAGTCCTAGCCTGACCTCCAGCCACCGGCAGATAACCTCACTCCTTAAAGCACTCTAATGTCAAGAGCCATGTTCCTGCTTACTTTCTCAGGTTTCCTCAGATGCTCCGAACTCACAACATTAAAACCACTGACTAAAACCCTCACTGCCACGCTTACATTCAGACTCAATTACATCTACTCAAGTAACTGGAGGTTTTTGGGGGTCAGTCATTGGCCGAGAGCTGCAGCAGATAACATGCAAGCCTCCCCACACAATGCATCCTGCAAATCAGAAACGTCATGTCCATATTATCTTCAATAAATCATTCAAACGCATCTTGTTGTTGGTGTGGTCCTTGCTAGTGAAACCCCCAGTTGCATGTATGTAACCACCATCTGGAGTATAAAGGCTGATGTGGTGTTTCCCACACTGTTTGCCATCAATATAAATAATATAGTACTAGAAATTAAGCAGTGGCTTGTAGCGTTAGATTGGCTGATTTTACAGTTGGTGCTCTTCTATACGCAGATGATATAGTCTGTGTTTGTCCTATTTTAGATTATGGTGCAGAGAACTGATTAAGTGTAGTAACTGCCCTGAGCACTACATCACCCTTAACCTGACCAGAGTACAGAGGTCTGTCTGTTCCCTGTTGAGATGTGGTATTTTGCCTCTGGTGGTGGAAACTGAATATTTGCATTTAATTCCAGAGGAGAATATGAAGAGTCACCCGTATGATCTGGGAGAGGTCAAAAATGAAATGTACTTTTTGTTCTAGTGTCCATTACAACACAAATTTTAGACGGAGACTTTTCTTAAAATGTCTGTAAAGTGTCTTAATTTGTTTTTATGCCTTTATGAATGTAGACTTCAGTACCAAAGTATTTCACATAGCTCAATTAGTGTTAAATGCTTGCCAGCAGTGTATGAGGGCACTTTGTGTTGTCATGTGTTAAAAGCACAGTCTGTGCCTCAGATATGTGTAAATTATGGTGGGGGTTTTTTTATAGCTGCAGTGTCTAAGGAGCCAGATTATGTTAATATTTTTCTTTGACATTGATTGACATGTGTGAAAGTGTATTAGGTTTGTTTGTTGTTGTTTTTTTCATTTTCATGATGCTGTAATATTGTTCTTGTTTGTTATGTTTGTAGTGGACACGTTTTGGTGCACAACCCTTTAAAAACTAAATTACCTTGCCTTACATTTTGATGCCAGTGCTGAATGCCTAATTGAAACACTACTTATTCCAGTTTCCTCTGTTTTTTTGCTTATTGCACTGAGCAAAGAGCATTAGACCTATTACTAGAAACTAATTTTAGTCCAGTCTGAATTTTTCCGTTCATTTCATCCATGCCTTTCAGGGTCATTCGTGGAGCTTATATAACCCCTAGTCTATCTCAGATGAAACCGCAGCAGAGTTATTTTGTCATATGTGATACTCAACATACCTGACATGTTCCCTTACGTGCTGAGTGATTTTTTTCTTGTAGCCAATTGTTGTGATCATGTCACCACTTTTCGCTGTGACCATATTGAGCCAATGTTTACACTTAAAAACTCATGTATCCGATATTGACAGGTTACTGGAGGTAAATTAAAGCTATTTCCAGCAGATGTTAAAATTGCTATGAAATTATTGAATATTGAATAACAAGGTGCATTATACAATTGAAGGGTTGCCTTTTTGTAATTTGTTATTTTTTTCTGAATGATTCTTTGATCAATTAGTCTTGATCACATAGAAATCATGTCAAGTTGAAATGTGTACCTGTGGTTCCTCTCTCCACTGCATGTCAGAGGCACAGAGTATCTGACAGACACTCTTCACCAAAACAAAATGAAGTTTGTTTTGCCCCAATCTGAGTCACAGAAACTCAGGAGCCACAGCTACCAGCTACAGAGTGACAGTCCCTGCCTCCACTGCCCCTAGCTTCTTATTTTCCTGATTTTCCAGATAGCTGGTGAGAGAGCGAAAATGTTTGTGACAGGAGGAGAAGAGGTGTCATCTTTTACAGTCATTATGTTTGCAGAGTCCTCACTAGATGGCAGTGTAGTGTAGGAATATTTTGACAAGTTTTACCAGTCATGGCATCATATCAGAAACTTTCTCAGCTGTGTGTGTGTGTGTGTGTGTGTGTGTGTGTGTGTGTTTGTTGATAGGTATATGTTATAATAAAGCCAATAACTTCTCAAAGTTATGGCAGTATGCAGGGGGTTTTTGAGGCCTCATCAATTGGATGTTTACTTTAATAACTTGTCTTCATCAGACTGCGACCTTTGACCTCACTTGGATGAGCTCTTTGAACGCGGACGTCCTATGGGTGTGGTTCTATGATTGCGGAAAGCTCAGGAAATGAATGTTTTATCAGCCTATGCAAAGACGACAACAAAAACAGCATAGTGGGTGGGAAAAGAGAAACGTCTAAATTTAACTCATCAGCTGCTGCCAACTCAAATAAAATCATCAGTGGACAGTTTCCTGTTGGGTTCCCATCCAAAGCAGATTGGGATTTTTTTTTTATTAAAATGATACTATCTATGTTTACTGAGAACATAAATGTTATAGATATTGGAGAAATCACAACAACGTCTTGTCCACACTACTAACTGCAATTTGCATAAGAAATTGAAACATATTTTAATATTTCTCTTGTTGTCCGTGCAAGACGAACTTCACCCAGATCCACCTATAATAGGCATTCGAAGTTTGCTGTCTTTCATCATTTATCATCATTGTGTATTTGTTTCTATAGTCAATTAAAATGGCAACTCGTGTGTTGCCTAACACGTGTAATTATCATTTCTATATTCTCCACAGCAATAGCATGCAATCGTAAGACAGCTGATGTATTCAGGTGGTGCAGTAAAGAGGGAGAGAGCAGCATACAGCCTACTCTTTCACTGTAAGAGAATATGTGGGAGGAGGTGATAGCAGGCAAGCATTCACTGTGTGCAATGTCGTCCTCCACAGCAAAATTTAGAACATGAGCCATGCTCAATATGCAGAGGAAAAATATGCCTCACAGAGACACTGGCAGAAGATCGCCACAGTTTTCCTCCATTTGTAGTTGCTTTTGCTCAGTAAAACCTTTAGTTATCTTCAAAAGATCCAGTTATGGAAACACATGTATCTTGCATGTGATTTAAGGAAATTAGCCAGAATTACGAAAGGAGGGCGAAAGTATAAATGTTGGGGGTGGAAGCCTGTCCCTCCCATTTTTTTTTTTTCAGTAAAGTCCAGTCCCATCTGCAAGCTTGGTCTCCAGAACCTCCTCGGACAGTTTCCTGTGAGAATAGGCAGCCGCTGCCACAGAGGAGCCGAGGGAGTTTAGGAGATCAGAGGCAAAGCAGCAGTTGCCTTTCTCTCTAGGGAAAACCAGATGACCTTCTTCAAAGTGATAATGTAAACAGCTATCTAGCAACTGGTGAAACCGTGGGAGTTTGAAGTAAAACGTGAAGAATTCTCCTGCAGCATAGGTGTGAAACCCACCAACTCTGTAAGTTGTAATCTTTTACCTTTTTTATCCATTAAAACAGGCATATGTCAGAGCTCAGGCAGGAACAAGTAAGTTACGTGGCATAATGTGCAGTTTTGTGATCTGTGGGCTTTTAAGCTTTTGCTTATGCTTTTTTTTTATAAACTTAAAAAGTAAAAGTATATATAATTCTGAGAAATTGTATATGGTTATTGTGCAGTATTTCTTTTAATAGATATAACATTATAATAGATCTTCATTGCTTAACTGGCCTATCTGCAGCTGCACTGTCAGCTCCAGCTGCAGAGGCTTCTAACAGCTGTTTTCTATTAATGTCAACCTCTAGAAACATTACTCTGAACAAGCATTTGTTGACTTTAGATGTGGGGTGGGGGCAGCACAGGATTTCATAATATGTGCCTGCCTGGTGATGTGAGTTATAGACAGCCATAAAACGGAAAAGGCAGGTCGTGACCCAAACGCTTTCACCCATGCAATAGATTGTTCCTGTTCCAGTTTGCACTTTTACACCCTTTTTCATTTTATGAATTTAATGTGAGATTAAGTTTTACCATCAGTCGGTCATCAACACCTCCTCGCTGAATGAATTTCATAACAAATGGCATTGTTTTATTGCACTAAATAAAGCATAAATTGGAGTAGTTTATCACCACTTAATTTTCCCACATTCCTGTTTGTTTTTTTTTTTTTTGGTTTTTTTAATGCGACAACAGACCAGAGATTTGTTTGCCAGACCGCTACATCAGCCTCAGTAAAAATGAATCGCACACTAACCACTAGATCTCCAACATGGAGGCCATCCAAAGACAACAACAGCCAACTCCTCCATTTAAGTAAACAAGATCTGTCTTTTTCCTCAGCATTATAATGTGTGTGTGTGTGTGTGTGTATTTGTGAGTGTGTGCCGATGCGGTTCTATGCCCAAAAGCTGTGAGAGCACCACTCCAACTGCAACAATGTAAATTGTTTCAGGTTCAAAGTGTGCTCTGTTGTTGCCACCCACCCTGCTGTGGGAGTCTAGCAGGACCATTTTTAGCAAGTTCTGATGAGATATATTTTGTGTGAAGTTGTCAAAACAATGGCAATGTTTTCTAGCAAAAAAAAATAAAAATACTTTTTGTGATAAAAGCCTTCAGTGCACGTCTGACTTAATGCAAATGTGAATTTTAATGTACCGTATTCTTAGAAAATCAGAATACAGTAGGGGAGTTATTTTTTTCAGTTGAGCAGATGCAGCTACATCCCTTCATGTTGAGTAACCTTTGCTTGTGTTTTGCAAATGGACAGTTCACAGGAGTTTACCAGTGTGTGCATTTACATAATGCTCTGATCAGTCATACAAATGGTCCAAATGACCATCACGTAAACACTAAGAGAGCAACTAACCAGAATTATATCAACCTAATTATATCATTTGCAGACAGATAATTGTCCCACGGACCACAGGGCGAAGAACATTTACTCTCTGTGAATGTTTAGTGTTTAAGGGACAAATGCAAATCGTGATCCATGATCAGACAGATGGGACAATGGGCAGCTGTTTGGGGATGATAAATGCTGGAATTACTTCAAAATATTTACATATTTTGACTTTTTTTTTTATAGTATTACACAGAATTAAACAATTTAGCTTCCCAGTAATCACTGTGAAGTTATATTGCTTGATCTTAACAGTTTCACATAATTTGGCTTGTACTAAGGGTTAAAGAGTTACTGAGTTGATTAAAAAGGGGGGCCCCGCAGTGGCTGAAGTATAATTACTAGAATGGATATCTATGAGGGCTGGTTAAACTCTGAAAGAGTTATGGCCAATATTTCATAGATGTCCATAGTTAGAGGGGAAACAGCGGTGATTTCAATCTCGACACAGAATGGCTTTGGCTAATGAGGAAATACAATGACCCTTTACCTTGTGCTCCAATTAAAAGACGGAACAATCAGTCAAGGAGGCCGAGTAACCAGTGTTACATTCACTTATGAGGACGTAACCTCTGCTCATTGTATTCCGTGAACTGCTCGACCGGTTTTCTTTTACAAGCATTGTGTAGATATCACCCTCTTGCCTGCAAAAGTGGACGTTATCTGGCACCCGTTCACTCTTCAGTCCTAATTTTGCCTCAGACAAAAGTCGCCACAAGCATTGGTTACCATGGCAACACTGCTGGTACAGACAAAGTTGTAGTTTTTTTTTTTTTGTTTTTTTTTTGGCTGCTAATTAATTGTCATAAAAATGTAAATCTTCAGCTCTGAATGTTACCAGTACGTTCAACCCTGTCTCAATAAATTTGATTTTTAAGAAGCAGTCTGCAAAAAAGAAAGATAACATTTTGCAGTTCTCCCAGTAAGAACAGTTTGAAGCAGACTGTATTTTTCCTGCAGTACTGTGTGGTGACATTTGTGGTACCTGAGAATACAGGCTGAATTTAGACCATTATATCTTCCCCCATGACAGCTTGAACACCAGATGGGAGATTCTGTAGATTCCAAACAGTTTCTTTTCGTTCCACTGAATTTCACAGCTGTAAGAGAGGTTATGAGTCTGATTATATCTTCTTATTAAGCACCTGACCTGAGTCATTAAATATAATAATAAGCAATGAACCAAAATACAATCACCTAAAACCTTTGATGTTACCCAGTTACTGTAATTCAAATCATCACTGATCATGTCTTGAAATTATTATTAATGGCCTGAGAATATAAGAGAATTATGGGTGAAAAAATTAGACATGAAAAAATAATGTAATAATAATAATAATGATAGTCTAGTTTTGCACAGAACTTACCAAGAACAACACTACTGTGCTGTTTATGGCTCTATATACAGGATTGTATGATTCTGTCTGCATGCAACTTAGCTTGATTATTTGCTTGAACTGAAAATGTCTTATTGCATAGTCACAGAGCTCAACTATGGATGTCTTGATTTTGTTTTTTTATATGTCCTTTTTTATAGTATTCTAATATCGAGATCCTGCCAACCAAATCCAAACTAATATTTGCTTCTTTTTTTTTTGCAAAATTAGTAAAGCAATTTAAATCGGCAGAATAGCACAGCTTTAAGAAACATAAAACTACCATCTCAGGCTTTATTTTATAGTTTTTCCCATAATATTTTGCATAGAGTGCGCCAGTAATTAGTATAATATCTGTGCCGAATGACAGCATGGAACTTACAGCATTATCTTATGTCACGGAAAGAGACACAAAATGACTTTGTGGGTTTTATATGGATTTATTTTGGTTAGATAGAAAGAGCACCCACACACTGAATCAGAGCTTTTCTTCTTTACTTTTGACGTTTCGACCAGCTACAGGTCTTTCTCAGGTAAATACCCACAGGAAGGAAAGGACGTATAAGGAAAGGTATATTTTATTTTCCATATAATGGAAAGTGTTGGTGCTCATTGAGTGAAAATTTTCAGTCAGTAAGACACAAAAAAATTTTGAAACAATGAAAAATTGAAGTGTCAAACACCCATTTCATATAAACAGTAGTAATAGGGTTGGTGCCATAGGTTTACTCTGGTTTACACAGCGGCTCTTCATCTAGCACAGTACATTTACAATGTTGCTGTACCAAGAAGGTTGTTGATAACAGGAGAGTTTCTCAACACATACTGAGTGAATCATCAGTAGGAAAGATAAAATAAACTACACTTCATGACTTTAAGATTCCCGTGAACCTCATGGTTCAGGCTTGTGTTTCTAATCATTGTCATGCATGCATTTCTTTTAGTTTCCTTAGGGTGGAAAATTTTCAGTTACTGAATCAATATGTTGATCTTTTTTTTCTGGAGATGTCTCCTAGATTTATCCCATGAAGAATGATGGTGATTTTTTCTGCATTCCATATTTTTATTGCATGCATCTTTTTTACATGAATGTATCTAGGCAGCATTTGCGTGTCTGCACTGTCAGAGGCTAGTTCCAGTGGAATAGCCGCTTTGTGACACGACAAAGGTGTGCTTTTATCTGTGGACATCAATATCCTCAACAGTAATCTGTATGAATGAGACGTTGACTAATAACAGCTGACATTTGGCCAATGTTTCCAAGATAGACTGCCCTCTCTGCAAAGTTCAAATAGTCAGCAAGAATGCGGGGGCTGCCGGGTGGGTGGATGTTCTACGTCTCTCTGTGTGTGTGTGTGTGTTTTGTGCACAGACATTTAAGTTTATACATGGTTTCGGTGGGAAATCTGCCAGAAACAGAGAGGCAGGGTTTCAGGTTTTGAGGGGGTCACACAGCTCTGGAGTGAGAAAGTTCTGCTTTTCATTACATCAACCCATATGGCTGCATATCTGCTCCGCCTACCAGACTCCACTCTGTTTCCTGGAATTGTTATGTCAGTCAGTGATCCCAACCTTCTCTCTCTTTATCCCCCAAAATCTAGATGTTTGTGTGAGTGTGTCTGATTGTGTGTTTAAAGGGGTAATAACTCTGTGGGTTGGCAGGAGGAGGGTGCCGAGAAAATGAGAGACTCCAGAGTTGCATTCACTTGATATGGAGTGCATGAGTATTGCAACGATACTCTCTGGAGAGACTGACCAGCGAGGCAAAAAAAAAAAAGAGTTGGCAAGAAGCGAAAAGGGATTCCTGCTCTATAGGCAGGATAAATATGCACATCTTTAATCTTAAATCTCATTTCTCGTTTACAGTAAGAGAAGCAATTTAATCCACTCGAAGGAAAAGCGGCGTTCAAATGTTTTCTAAAATAATCCGGCATCAGGCTCCATTAGTGTTCTTATCACTGTATAATCATTACCTATGTGCTATATGATTTCCAAGTAGGTAAATCATTCAATGGTGGTCATTATTACCATGAAAGGTGAACAAGTAGTGGATAAACAATAATAATAATTATAATTATTATTATTAGGTATAGTCGGTGTAATGCACATACAATTTATTACAACTAATTATTCTCATTCTTGATTAATCTGTCCTATTGACTAATCAATATTAAACACTGTTTTCTGAAGTATTAAAGTATATGAAGCTGCAGTCGACCAAATTAGTCAAATCAAGTGCATATCTTTCAAAGTTCATGTGTTTCTAGTGGCCAATTATTTCTTTTTATTACTTTACTTTCACTGCAGCTGAACTGGGAAACCCGTGGAGACACAATGAGGTAATTTTAATTTTTAATAGAAACACTAACTGTGGGAGATATCCATTTAATTTGTCTGACTCAGACAGCTGAAGCCTCATATTATTTTCAATTAATTTCGAATACATTTTTGCTCAAAACCAGGACTGTGGATTTCATCACTCATCACTTACATTGTTTAGAAGCAGATCTTCTAATGGTTAGTGTGAAGAGGAGGAATGATTACAGCAAGCAAAAACCTGCTCTAAAGTTCATATGAGACCCACATGAAAAAAATGTGAACCCATCCTCGAATCGTTTATCAAGATAGTTGTTGATCAACTAATTGTTGCGGCTCCATTAAACCTTCATTCGCATCATATGTATCGATGCATATGTTTTGGTTTCTGAAAGTAATCATGAGACATTGTGTTTGTGGATGCAGGTTAAAGTGTGACGTGAATAAAAGAATCAGGAATAGTCTCCTGTCTCCTCTTTGAGAGAACATCTGTGTTGCATTGCTTTCTGTGAGCAAACATCCTATGTTTTTGAAGAGGGTTTTTTTTTTTTTTGTTCTGGTGGAGTCACTCACTTTTTGAGGGAAGCACTTGTTCTGGCTTTGAAGTGCTCTGTTTTGGTATGGCTGGGCCATATAGCTTTGATGAAAACCTCTATAGAGAGCGGCTGCGGGAACACAGGAGCCTCAGTTATTTATGAAATGAAGTGGCAGGAGTTAATGAATCACACATACAGACACACACATACACACACACACACACAGAGGGAACATTAATCAAAAGCTGCTTCAAATCCTCACCAAGAACTAGCAATATAACAAGTTCCTTCAGGGATAGTAGGGTTTCCACTAGAGGTAAAAAAAAAATAATAATAAAAATAAAGTCGCTGCTTCCACATATACAGCAAAACTACAGTATGATTGTAAGAACCTGGAGTGAGCCTGAGTGGCCATTCCTTTGTCCCGCTGAACATATAGAGGCCTGGTGGGTGGATAAGTGAAGTCACATGGTCACTTTTCCTTTTTCCCACACAAACACACCCACATCCTCCTCCATGCAGCCCCTCTTCACTACTGCTTCCCGCAGCGGCCAGTCAACTCTGTCTGGATACTGTAGCAAGTTGGGGGAGAAAAAAAAACCAACCCTGCAAGATTATTTTTCTTTTTCTTTTTCACAATGTATCGGAAATAATATCCGCTTGGGTTTTTTTTTTCTCTCGCAGACACATTTCTGAAGCTTTCTACCGGATAAATTCGACATCACATCGTCCAGGAGGCAGTTCATTCTCCCCCCCCCAGGTAATGTTGAACTTTCAGGAACACTTCTCCTCGTGGTTTGTTTTTATGGAGTAAACTTGTACAAAGTGTTGCCTCGGTTACTATATCTGCCTCCAGCCTTACTTTTCCCTACTATAAATGTTTTTTTTAAAGTTGTAATTTGACGCATGTGCCGAGTGTTGTGCATTAGAGACGGCGTCTAAAACCAGTAACTAACGTGTTGTCTTTGTTTGGTGTGTTGGGGACTATTTGGCTACATTTCTAGGCCTAATGTAATGTGGCTGATAAATGTATCCCTCCACCCCCCACGTCCAGGTAACACCGCAGCGCCAAAGGTACTAACTGCTATTCAAAACAGGCTGATTTACATGAGGTCTGCCTTTTGTGTACTGTTGACAATGCTTTACAGCTTGTGGCTGAGCTGTAGAAGTGGGGAAACTGGCGCTGCTTTCATCCCACACTTTATGAGCTGGCCTCCATCTGTGTGGAGAAGAAAGAGACACTGAACTTTTGTGCCAAAACTCACTAAGTGATGGAGAATGATTATTTGTGAAGGAGGTGTGTGTGTGTGTGTGTGTGTGTGTGTGTGTGGAGGGGGTCATCGTTGTGTTATTAAACTGTACTTAACTCCTGTAGATATACTTGCATTACATTCCCAGCAGCTGTTTTCTATGTGCATCAACAGCTTTTAAAGCAACATCAATCATATGACAATGTTCTCCTCTCTTTTGTCTCCATCCGTATAATTACATGAGTCACCAGTGTAGCCCTTATCTTTTCTGTTACACCAACACCGGTTGCCTTGACAGCCTGAATGTGAAGTAAGCGTCAATGTTTTATCGTCTCCTACAGATTTCAGGAGGACAAACGAGAGGCCGGAGCCAGTGAAAACTCTGCAGGAAAATGAGTCTGGTGGAGGTGAGGCAGGCGGCGGGGTCTCTGACTCTTTCCCTGTCCAGCAATGACTCCAAGGAGCGTTATTTCGACCGCATGGACGAAAGTGACCCCGAGTATCTCCGCAGCAGGAACCTGTCGCCAGACCTGAGGCAGGATTTCAACATGATGGGGCAGAAGAAGAGGGTCACCCAGATACTGCAGAGTCCTGTATGTAGCCCGCAACTCTGTATGAGTCTCCTCCTACACACAAGCTTTCATTGCGTATGAGTAATGAATGATGCTTTTAAAAGCTGGAGAGGCAGACCGTAACCTTCACTAAAGATTGACTGAAAGGCGTTGTTTTTTTCTCGTTTTATGTAAAGGTAATTTTATACACTCAGAGTTTAAATATTGAAATATCAGTTTTAAACTCAAAGCAGTCTTTTTACCAGTGTTATTAAGTGTATTATCTGATTATATTTAAAGGTAAAATAGAGAGTATATTATAAGCAGCGCTATATCTGTGTTGCAGCATTGTCTTTTTCATTTGGCGCCAATATCTATACATACAATCTCTGATATTATCTCCAGTATAATATAAACCCGGAGCAGTACAGCCGGTTTAAATGTGGACGTGCAATAAACACATGCCCATGAAGTGCATGAGAATGAAAATAAGACAAGCCCACACTCATCTGCGATTGCATAACATGCCCAACAAGTGGAACTTACCTCATCACCATGGGAACCGTGGTCGGATGAAGCAGTATGCAGGAGCTTAGCCGCAGCACACGGGGAAAATAGTGCTGTTTCAAGATTCACAGGCTATTGCTGAAGGCAGAAAATTGATAGTTGGGTTTAATATGACCCCCCTTGCCCCATGCCTACAAACACACAAAGAGGTTTTTTAATGATCTGTAGTGATTTGTGTACACTTGTAATAAGGAGGAGAGCATGCTGTTCTCTCTAATACATCCCGAGGAGTCATTGGACTTGTGTTAAGGTCAGGTTGTGTTTGTAGGAGTTGCTAGGTTAATAGAGCTTTAACAGAGTGTTTGTGTTTCTTCTTGTCACTTCACCATGAATAGGGGGAAAAAAAGCTCTTTTCTTTTTGGTTCACAGGTGTTTAAAGATGAGCTGGAAGGTCTGATTCAGGATCAGCTAACGAAAGGCAACAACCCCACAGGTCTCCTGGCTCTCAGACAGATTGCTGACCTGGTCATGGCGAGCACCTTGGGAGGAGTTGGCCCCTTGACATCGCCCATGAGTGAGTTGTAGAGTGTGTGTTTGTGCATGTGTGAATGTCTCCATCTATCTCCCTCCAGGCCTGATTGTCATTCAGCGCGTATACTCGGTGTCTGTGTGCATTATGCATGCTGAATATCTTCATTGTCAGAGGCTGAATTCTCAGACTCTTGCCTGAGAATTGACACCAAACAACTCTGAAAGTGCAGAAAAGGCAGAAAGTTGTTGACAGCATTCTTCACTGTCAGTGTTTCTATTAAGTAGCCCCCATTACAGCAGTTTGCAATGCTAATTATGTTAGCGTAACCTCAATGCCTTTTGTTTCCAAGGAGGTCACAGAGGAGCCTGAAGCAGAAAAAGTTTGACTGTTGAAATTGTAAATGTTTGGAAAATGTCATTTAAGGAGATGTCTGTGGAGTCACTGAGGCAGACATACTCTTTTAAAAGGCTAAAGTGGCTGTAAAAGATAAAATCATTAAATGGCCTTATATGGTGTTACAGTCCAAAAATATCCTTCAGTTTCTTTTTGGGAATTCTGAAAAAAGCATTTTTATAAAGCTTCAACTGTAGAGAAACTCTGGGATGTTTTTATCTTTATATGCTGTGAAAGCAAACCGTGTAAGCATCCTTGAAGATGCTCTGAAAAGATCTTAAAAATGCAGGCTTAGTGGTCTGTAATGCATAGCAAATTATCAATGATGTTATGTCTTGTGGCAGGCTTTGGGATGGTGACTCCAGTCAATGACTTGTACGGCATTGAGTCTCCATCCTTTGCTAAAGGGGAGAAGCAGAGTCGCTGCAGACTGGCCAGCCTCTACAGGCTCGTTGACCTCTTCAGCTGGGCTCGTTTTACAAGCTCCTACATCACTGTGAGTTCAACTTCACCATCACGCTCTAATGCACATCTGCTTATGTATGCCACACAAGGTTTGTGTATCTTTATGTGAGCTTCGTGCTTTCTTGCTCCTGGAGGCCTTAAAGGGGGCCTTAAGTACGTCTGCATTTCAGAATTCAAAGCTTAGCCTCCAGTATTAGAGAGACTCCTTCCTTTTTAGTACACTGCACTTCCTTGAGTCCTCAGCAATACACCCTCCAAAAGTAAAGTTGATTAGATGAACGGTTGTCAAGGATATCGAAGTACAGACAGACAGACACTCTTTCCGTTTCAGTTAGATTTATGGTTCCAAAAAGTCAGATTTGTGAATATGAACATCTTCCCCAGTAGTGAGAATTCATACTGAAATATGTGATGAACACCTGAGATACCAAGATGTAAAAGTCAGATTTTCCCCAAAGACAAAGCCCAGAAAGTCGGTTTTTATCAACCCACATACTGATTTTTGAGTGAAGGGAGTTTTTCCTCTGTGGTTTCCTGTATCCTTGAACAAGTGAGATGGGTCTCCCAGCTCTAAGTAGCTGCTAACCCAACTTTTTTAAGTGCATAGATTTGGTCTCCTGTGATCTGTCCCTGGCAAGAATGAATTCATGAGGCAAACACTGCTGCAGAGGTATCATAATGACCATAAATCCACTTCTATCTGCATTTCACTGTGCCAAGCTGTAAATACTGTTGTTCAGTGGATTAGACACCATATTTACACCACAAATGTTTCTTAATGTTGGAATTTTACTTATTTTGTACATGTTTTTTACTGAGATATATAATATGTTCCTTTTGTCTCAGGTGCGTGTCACTAAAGAGCAGGATCATGTTCTTATTAATCCACGAGGTCTGTCTTTCGCGGAGGTGACGGCAGCAAATTTGGTAAGCACAATGGCTGTTTGTGTGTATGTGTGTTTTCAATTTTCTAGGCATGAGTCAGTCACTGAGTTTTTGTTAGGAAAGTATATTATTTTTTCGAGCACAATTCTGTATTTTTTGTTGAAATCTCAGGCATTGTCCTTGTAAATCCATTAAAACGAATACAGCACACTTTCTAAATACAAATAAGGAATCGGTTAGTGGGAAATGTTTGTGGCTTTTTTTTTGATTGGAAATGTCCAGACACCTGCAAGTGACAACCTATTGTTGTCAGTTATACCTGACACTGATAGGTTTTAATTCTGTGAGGTTTCTAGATATATTTAATAGGAAAAGCTACAGTGCTCAAAGATTATATTTTGGCATTTTCTCTCAAACACAGTCGTCTACCATTCAACGTACTCATAATAGCTTTTTATTCTCTGTGTTGTGAGTTGTCATTCGTCTCCATTCACGTCTTCTGAGTCTTTTCAGCAAAGAACACAATCTTTGAAATGAAGGACATATTAATTTGCAAGTGCTCAGATCCCAGTTTGACAAGAACCACTAAAAATGAAACTAGCCGAGCCTACGCTGTATACTGTATGTTAGAAATGATGTAGTCTGAGACATAATAATACCTCATTAGAGTTATGAAGCTATTTTGAACATTTCCAAACAGGAGGATCATTTGTATTTTTATAAATTCAAGAGTTGAAAAATGTCTGACTGGCAGTTGTGGAGCACATGGTTATATGTAGTTAGAGCTTTTAATAAGGGGCTCCTCGTTCTGCCATTTTCCTCATTAAGTCTTAACAATAATAGTCTGTTCCAGACATCATTAGTCCTGATCCTGTCTCAATCTCAATTGTCTGTCTGTCTGTCTGTTGAGGCACTGTTTTGAGAGTTGAGTTGGCTTACATGCAGAGATTCCCTGTTTGTGGTGTCAGTGTTTGTCATTGAGCAAATTGCATCAGTACAGATAGGTATTTGATGAAGCAATTTGTAGAGGTTTGTAGACAGATGACTGTAGATTACCTCCAACTGACATCCTTCACAGCTCTTAACTTTCTGTTTCTTTTGTAGGTGAAAGTAAACATGATTGGTGATGTGGTGGATCACGGTTCTACTGATCTGGGTATTGACCATTTTGGATTTGCTCCTCATGCTGCCATTTATTCCATGCGGCCTGATGTAAAATGTATCATCCACATACATACCCCTGCCACAGCTGCTGTAAGTACGCTCCTGGCTAATATTAAATGAGCTTCGTCTTAATCAAAGCATAAAAGCTGCTGCTAATAGCTTATTTTGCACTAGAGGAAGAAGGCTGAATTAAAAGCAGCCTCTCGCATGCCTAGTTATTTTAGATACAGACACCCTCTAACTCCTTTTTTTTTTGCCATTTCCTTTGAAGCTCGGCAGTAAAATGCACAGCACATATAATGAACATCGCCGTGTTAAATTTTTATTTGTGCCTGATAGCAAAAAATGTGCCTCCATTTAGACGTAACAGTCTCCATTGCTTTTATCCCATGTTAACAGGTGTCCTCTATGAAATGTGGAATCCTGCCCATTTCCCAGGAGGCTTTGCTCCTGGGGGACGTGAGCTGTTTTAGTTACCATGGCAGCCTGGATAATAAAGAGGAGAAGGTGGAGTTTCAGAAAGCTCTGGGCCCTACTGCCAAGGTATTGTCAAAGCAAGGGACAGGCTCATTTTCACATGGGATATAACAGTTTATTATACTGTTTGCACAACAGGATGTATATGACGTCAATTGTAAACTGTTGGTAAATATGAATAAATCAGTACAGTATATATTCTTATATAAATATTACACAAATGTACTAAAATTAAGCCCTTTTTAGCCAACCAAACTATCCTTAAAGGGACACTGCACTGATTTTATAATTGATGTTCACATACTACTTAGCCTGTGATGCATAATGTCTATAGGGCTCTAGAGGAAAGTTGTAAAAGTCTGATAAAATAACTGGTGATATCATAGGGATGTCATCAGAGCACGTTCATGTTATCCCGAGTCATTATTATATCATAATTACAAGTTTCTGACTTTTAGATAAAGTTAGCGTCAACCTCCAACTCATAATTACGACTGAGAAACTGGGCTTTTGTACCGATATATATAACTTGGCACAAAACATGGACACCTCACGCCAGACAGAGTCTGTCGATTAATGTAATTAAAACCAAATTTAATGGATATAATATAATTTTGCAAATGGACAGAATTTCAAACTTTTGAATTGTGGTGTGTGTTTTTCAGGTGATGATCCTGAGGAATCATGGGCTGCTTGCTCTGGGAGAAACAGTGGAAGAAGCTTTTCATTACGTGTACCATTCCCAGCAAGCATGTGAAATCCAGGTATGAATAGCTTGATAATGATTATAACATACAGGTCACAGCAATTGATTACCGGTATATGTAACATTGACTGTATTAATAATTTTGTTATCAAATGATTTTGTTTAGGTGAATGCTTTGAGGTGCGCAGGCGGCACGGACAACCTTGTGCTCCTGGACAGAGAGAAGTTTAAACCCCTGACTCAGGGAGTGGCCGCTGCCGGAGTGGTGATGGACAGTGAGGTCAAGTGGAAAGTGGGCGAGGCCGAGTTCGAATCCCTAATGAGGATGCTGGACAACCTGGTGAGTGAACCCTGACCTATGCCCCTTACCCATGATGCTCTGAGTTTCCTGTCTCCTGTCTCTCAGGAAATGTCTGATTACAACACAATGAAACTAGATGTGGTTTTTTTTTTAATCTTACCTCAACACTATTTTTGTGATTGAATCATATTATCTTACAGACACTGTAGTAGTAACTCAGAATAATTGTCAGACCACGTTAAGCATGTCTGTGGCTGACATGTTGTCCGCAGGTGTTTTGTTTTTTTTCTACTTTCTGGATTGCTATGCTGCACTTGTCAGTTAAAACCCTGCTATTCTAACCACACTACTAATGACCAGGGCCTGACATCTTCTGTGGATACAGAAGATGTCAGGCTATGTCTGTATGAGTGTGCTTCTAGTTAACAAATGTGGCTGGAGAGTGCTGCAGCTGTTTCAGCTCTATGAGATCATAGCCCGCCCACCCTCTCAATCATAGCTTCCAGATGGTAAGGCGTGCTGTGGGCAGTTACAGCCACAGACCACACAATCATTTAGTGTACGGACTCTAGTGTACTTAATTTTGATATCAGATTTGTTGTATTCTCTGAGTGCAAATGCGCACACACACAACAGGATGTCTGTCTGTCCATATCAGAGTTTGCTAGTTGGGGGTGAACGGTGGTGTCGGAAATGATGAAATCCAAAACACACAAAAAGAGCCTTGGCTGCTCTAAAGGTCACAGCTAATAATATAGGTCAGATAATTTTGAATTGGCCCTGTACAGTGTTTACAGCAACAATAACAAAAACAACAAAAAATGACATTGTATATTACTTTTTTTACAGCAATCAGTGTTTAGGAAATTTAAGTTTAAGTAGGAGTATTTAGGAGAGTGTTCGTTCTTTAATCAGAACAATACACTGTAATCAAGCCTACATGACACTGTTGACCAGTTAGTAATTGGCGCATTGAACATTTCTGTAAAAAAAACAAAAACAAACAAAAGCTCTGACAATCAAAGCCCAGCGCAAAGATTTCTTTCAGTGGCAAACTTGTTGTAACGCTTGTGATAAAATGGCAGTTTTAGTTTTAGATTGTTGTGTTGTCGACAGACTGCACACTGTGGTTTTCTAGTCGTCTGCCTCTGTCTTTGATGTTTTGTTAACAACACACTCCTTCAAGCCCAAGTTTTGTCCAATCCCTCTGAAACTGGTAACATCTGCAGAAACGCTGTTTGTATATGTAGTGTTGTTAAAATATTTAGAAGCACTGTGTAAGTGGATCTTGGGTGGCCAGTGCAACCTTTTAAATATTCTCTATCTTAATAGTTGATAGAGGGAGTTTATTATTGAAGCAATTGTGAGGGAACACTGAATGACACTGCAGAATACTGCAAGCACTTCTTGCAAAGAAAGAACTGTGTGTTAATTGTGTGTGTGTGTGTGTGTGTGTGTGTGACCTTCTAGGGATACAGAACTGGCTACTCTTACAGGAACCCCATTGTCCGTGAAAAACCTCGATCCAAGAACGACGTTGAGATCCCTGCCACGGTGTCGGCTGTGCAACCGGAGGACAGTGAGCTGGGTCTGCGAAGCCCCTTCAGGTTTATGGTGCAGAAACAGCAAAGAGAAAGAACCCGGTGGCTCAACTCACCCAACAGCTACTTGAGGGTCAATGTTCCTGAACAGTCACCCAGCGGGGACGTCAGCCCCAGGACCAAGACAATGGTGTGTTGCATTTCTGTAATGCTGTAACGTGATGTGTAGTAATCTAACTCTTAGTGTTTTTGGCCTCGGATTGGAAATTATGAGCTCAGAAGCTGCTGTTCCTTTATATTAGCCTGCCCTCTTGTGGCCAGTTTGATAACTGCATGTTTTAAATTTTAATTGTTGAATATTTATCTGTTTTTCTTTCCCCAGTGGATGAAGTCTTCACAGCCAGGCAACAGAATTGGCACCCCGATAAAGATTGAGGACCCTAACCAGTTTGTCCCACTTAACACTGATCCCACTGAGGTTTTAGATAAGAGGAACCGGGTGAGTTGAAACATCACCATGTCCCTGGGCAGCAGAGAGCATGAGCCAAAATGTATTTAAAAAGTTTATCTGAAGACAACTCGACTAGGTTTAATATGATTATGTTGAATATATTTGTTCAGATAAAAGAACAACACAGAGGTGACTTGATGACTGCAGGACCAAAGTCTCAGTTACTAGCAGGCATTGTTGTGGACACCATACCAGGACCAGTGAGTATATCAACCATCACACTATACTGTCGCAACCACACTGCATTGTCACTCCTGTCTATTTTAGACATGAATGTTCCCCTAGACTTCATTGTTCTTCTGGTTTTGCTCTCCTCTCTGTCAGGCTTTCATCATCGAGGACGAAGAGCAGACTCGCTCTCTTCCCCCAAACCCTTTCAACGAGTTTACAGAGAAGGTGCTGGAGGAATACAAGAGCATGGTGGAAAAAAAACAGCAAGGCCAAGACGGTACTTATTGCTTTCCTTTAAACACTTTCTCTGAGTCTGACTTTTATGTCCATTATGAAGCCTCACAGTCCGAGACACAGAAAATCTCTACTTAATCTAATCCTACATGAACTTACGTGGGGTCATATCTGACAGCATCTCATGTAGACCGCAAGCGTACGATGTTCTGAGGTTAATCCTTTGCGGTCATGAAAGAAATTGAGATTCAGATGCAAAGCTGATCTCAAGGGACGGGATCTGACAAGCAAGGGCAGCATATAAACAAAAATGGGGGTTTCGGACCCATTAAATGCTGATTGCTAGAGAAACGTGAAATCAGATTCAACTGGGTATATATATTGCACTTAAATGATCTTTTTTTTTATATCTTTGTCTGAAACTATTATGTGAAGGTCGCTAGTTTTTATGTGTTCCACAAGTTTGGTGTACTCGCTTTATCCACTTAAAAACTGTGTTGTCAGCTTATTGTTCAGGAAATTAATTAGTCCAGTCAGAGTGCTCGGTTCCTGCCTGGAGGAAATGTTGGAGCTAAGTTCACCAAAAACGTTCTTCCATTGAGTTGTAAAGTCAGCTCAGAAAAAAATGATGAGAGATGAGCTGCAAAAGCCATCAGTCTTTCTCACCGTGTCAGTTCACAAACTCATCTGATAATAAAGATTAATGAAATGTAGCAAAGCTGTTAAACCAACCTAGTGTTCAGTGTTTTATGGTTTTGCTTCTGCAAACAGCAGAATAATAAGTCTCAATGACTTTAATGAATAACTGACCTCTGACGACATTAAACTGTTTACAGACGATGATGATGATGCCACTGATGCAGATGAGATGACAACATTTGATGGCTCTACTATCTCCCTTTCCCTCTCTCCCATCATGACACCAGTTAAGCAAGGTAATAAGATAATCAAGAGGTATTTAAACTGTTACGTGCTACAACTGGTTGCTTGTGTCTGTTTTTAATGTCAATATGTTCTATAAAAGGATATGAAAACCCTTGAATGTGATCGACAGTTAAATATTTCACCGCAGGTGTATCTGTGTGATTGCAATTCTTATCCACATCCCTCTTTGCTGACTTGGTTTCATCTGTTGACAGACACAATACCCAATGGGAAAGACCACTTGGCAGAGCTGGAAGAGGATCTGAGCATCGAGGTATCCAAGCTGAGCGTAAGCACTTCGGAAACGGTGGAAATATCCATAACAACGAATGATAAGACGGGGGAGGCTGAGACCCCGGAGAGCCAAAGCAAGTCCCCCAAGAAAAAGAAAAAGAAGTTCCGCACACCTTCATTCTTGAAAAAGAGCAAGAAGGAGAAGAAGGAGAAGGAAAAAACAGAAGCCTGAGTGCATTAACTGTAAAAACAGCAGAGTTTTGCTAGGAAAATTGCTTTTGTAATTTTCAGTGTGTTGAAGGGAAGGTAAATAAGAGTAATGACTATCATTTAGTCAGAAAGTCTCCCAGGACAGTGTTGTTTTTACACATCCTGCACGTCATCCCTCATTCACACCTTTTATTTCATGTGAAAGTCTTTCCGAGATGCGCCAGCAGATGGTAATGTGGATGTGTTTTGGGTTTTTTTTTTTTTCCTTGCCACTGACCACTCTTGAGGGCTCAGACTAATGAAATCAAGTGAAAGGTAAATGGAAAAAAAAAACTGTATTTGTGGTTGTTTTTACCCATATTTTTTTAATGGGGTTCAAGGTATGAATACGTATCAGATCAATACAGAATCAGATTTGGACCTTTTTAGTATTTGTGATTTTTTTTTTCTTGCTTGCACATTTTTTGAATGTATACTGAAAAAAATCTTATGATTTAACTCCATTAGTGTAACAGCGGCTGAACAAAACCAAGATTATACAACGTTTAGCCTTCTAAGAAGTACGATTCGTATCTGAACATATTCATAGTTATACTATCTTGTAATAATATATGTTGGTTCATATTATAGGTAGTACATTATAGTGTTTGATAATTTGATAGCCTACATATTTACTTTACATACTAACCCTTATACTAAACATGCTGTGATTGATAATACAGTAATAATAATAATTCATATTGTTTTTACATTTATGTCAGTGGTGTTGTTCTCATGGTTGCTGCTTTATTGTAATTGTGACAAGGAATTGACTGTGACAAGACAGAATGAGCTCAGCAAAAAGTGATGATTCTTGTTTGTTGATGGTTTTGAGTGAGAAGGATCGACTTTGACAGAATATACACGAAAACGCTAAGTGTTCGAAAGGAGCCTGAATGACAGGAAGTTGAGTCGAATGTGATGGATGTTTTGACGAAATATTCGGTTGATGGCAATACGCTGTGGAAAGCTTTTCTGTGTAGCCACTTTTATAGATTGATATAAAGTATATTAGAGGACCATATATTTACATCCCAGTCAATAATGTGAACGGTTTGTATCGACCCAAAGGGAGTGAATTCTTTGTACATAGTTTTTTTTGTGAAGCTCTTTTGTTACGCTAAACCAAATGTTAGATAAATAAACAGAGAAATGTGACAGTACAATCTAATAACATTACTTTTATCATGTTTTTTTTATTTTTTATCCACCTTAATTACAGTAAGCTCCTTATTTACTGACCACGCACATCATATTGTGTTTACAAATGATATAAGTTGTGTGCTTAGTGCTTGTATTTCTTCTGTGTTTACGTTGCTATTTGTATTGCCTGTTTATCCACGGTGCTTTACATTACAGTCACCTTGCCTCAAAGTCAGTCCTTTTTAAATTGCCATCCAGTCTCTCTCTGATGTAATAAAAGCTGGGATATGTTTCCATAACAGTTTTATTACCCTCTTGCTCATTGACTGAAAGATATTTGATGTTTAAACAGAGATGTTTTTTTTAAGTTTTTTTTTGTTTTTTTGTTATTTATTTCACATGCTGCATTTCATTCTGGTCCAGCGAATCATATCAGGTTCCAAAAGGCAAACTATTTACACAGCTTCCCTCTTTTTATAAAAAAAAAACCCCAGCAGCATCCCCCCTAAAACAATTCACTCAGTTCAGTGATTATTGACCGTGTGAACTGTATAATCAGTCTTCAGACAAGATATGAATGGGTGTTGTCATGGTAATCCACTGAGGGGTCTGTGGAGACAAAGAAGGGATTTGGTGTCTCCAACAGGTGTTCATGTTGGGGGAGTGACAGGATCTATACCTACACCACCCCCATCTCACACGTCTCTCACATAAGATGACATAAGAAAAAGCAGATTGGGTTAAAAGTAGTCCAAATAATAACATTTTTATATTGAAGTAATCCTGTATATACTGATGAGTTTTTAGAAATTTAAAAGAAAACTATGGTAGTTATTAGGAATCAATTGCTCATGGAAATTTGCCTTGTATGAACTTTATTTTTTTGTCATTTTCTCAGTAATTATCTCAAAAGCAAACACACCAGGCTCCAAACTCGTCATCTATCTCTTAACAATCCCTTACAATGTGTGGATGAGAAAAGCTTACAGCGCTGAGCTTTTCCTTGTCCTGGCTGTGCTAAGGAGAGGACGGAGCAGGTGACACACGTCTGGCCTGCTGGATTGTCCTTCTGCTGTGACCTCGGGGCAAAGTGCAGCCATTGTTTTAAAACAACAGGGGACGGCTGCTACACAATGCTTAATCTGAGACCGTCACTTTACACCAGACCAGCAGCATGTGAGAGGATAGCATCAGAAATATATCATAGATAGAAAGATAGATAAAAAATGTACTCTTCCTTTCAATAAAACCTGCCTTATACTCCCTGCTGTGTGAGATCCAGTGTGGGATGTTTGACACATTCTTTCATAAATACACACACACACACACACACACCAGCACTGTGTGACTTTGCCTCCTCTGTGACAGCCGAGCCACTGGTGTAATCCTCAGGCTTTTCAGATTACTCCAGTTGGGGTCACATTCTACACCAACCTACAGCGGGTCAGCTTTCCACGCCGTCGCTATCAGCGTCACTCAGTCATTCAGTCTGCACAAGCCTCACAGCACAGATGAGTCTTTTCCTGGTGAAATGCTGTCAGGTTTCCATCCCCCCGCTGAACTCTCCGTCCATGTCTGACTCTTATTTATCTGTCCTTTAAAACATGCATGAGCAGGAGCAGAAGATGACGTGTGGATGTACATGAAAAATTGTGGTTTGACATGTGGAAAAAATGCTCCAGTAACAAGAAACATGCATATTTAAAATATATATATATATATATATATATAGAGCTGCATTTATTAGGATTTTATAAAGCCCCTTTGCATCTGTTTTTGCCATTAAAGTCACTGTCTCTGTTTCAGTGTCCAGATCAGGACCGTCTGTGTGTGTCAGGCCTTGCCAGGCGGCTGAAATAGACTCCATGGGAGGGTGTGCTCTCTCAAAGGCGTCCGTTACAGGCCTGGCCACATCTGCAGCAGGCCAGCCATCTGCACCCATTGTCTGAGAGGCACAACACAGCCCTGCACGCATGGCTGGCCTCGTAAAGGCAGGCCTTTCCCCCTCTGTCCTCCTCCACCACACAGTCTAGTGGGGGAGAAAAAAATGACTTCTTAATCATTCAAAGTGACTGCAGATGTGGAGAATCAAGCTAGAAGTTAAATCAGTTTCAAGGTTAGTATTTTCTAACGGACAGATAACTTTATAGCAACGGATGATTAAATAGTGTGGTCACTTTCACTTTCATTATAATTCTGTTCTCTGAATTGAAGCAGCCCCTGAAAATGGGCCCTGTCCATTCTGACATAAACATAAGTTTCACTAGTTTATTACTTTCTCTGAGTTAAGATAAAAAAAAAATTAAAATGCACAACACACCCAGAGAACCTTAAAACAAGAGACTTCAAACAACACTGGGCTTATTGAGGGCAATAGAAAGTGCCTCTACAATCATCTGAACACATTAAACTCACATCCATGGGGAACATCCTGAACACTCCTAACTCTGGGATGCAGCAAACACTTAAAGCACCACATCAGACACCTGAATGCAGCATTTTATTGTAGCTGTTGGACGAACACAGTGAACATGACTTGGGGGGGAAATTGTGAGATCAGGAAGAATCTAATCACTCTAAACCAAATGCACAAATAACCCGAAGTGGAGAAAATGTTGCTTACAGATCATAACACTGAGGCCCATCAGCAACATAGAAGCCTCGAGTGTATATACATATACATATACATATTTATATCTGAGACGAGCACCTGCAGGCCGCACTATGGATCACACCTGATACTGCCATGTGCTCTTATAGTTACTTATCACTTTTAAAGTCTCTTCACACACACTTAAGACATGTGTGGCCTCACTGTGCACACACATGAAAAGCGTCTCCTATAGTTGTCCAGATGATTCAGTTGAGTCTACTGAAATAAAGCAGCATTGTTATAAATGAAAGCAGGCGTTTATTTAAGAATGTCACTGGACAGAAGTGTGTTAATTTGTTGCTCTCCTGCAGTATTGATAATGAGGATTTATTATGGCACGGTTGACAATGAATGCAATGTGCATGCGTTAGTGGGAGGGATTATCCACCAAGTAGGGCAAGTGGCTGAGGCTAAGGACTGCAATTCCATCCAGCCTAGTTCATTTCAGTCATCCGCTCAGTGCACAGACGGGACAGGGAGAACAATTTCAGCGCTGATTATTTGTTCAATCCCACCCTGCTCCCACCCCCCCAAAAAAAAATAACAATAACAGCCTGAAGTGAAAATGGTAAAGTACATGCGGCAGCACAGCGAGCTGAGACCCGAAGAGGTCCTGTCGGAGTCTGATGCGTCCATGGACCAGCAGGATTTCGGAGAGATGTCCGACTATTCTTTCAGCGACGTTTTATACTCCAAATGTTCCGCAATGGACCAAATCGGCACTTTTATGAAGAACGTGCAAGTGCTGCTCGATGCAGCAAATTACATAGAAAATGTCGAGAAGAGCAACGGAAGTAAGTAAACATGGGCTGTTGGGAACATTTAACACGTAATGCGCCGAGCAGACAACAATAGAGGCGAAGGCGACAAAAGACGCGCAGAGCGGACAGATGAAGTGGCCCCGACAGCAGCCAGTGAAAGCCCGCTTCACCTGCTGCTGTTAACCGAGACAACTGTTAGAAAAAAAACACACCAACATTTGGACAGAACAGCGGAGATTTGCTGCATTTGGAAAATCAGGAAGCAATTGCATCGCCTGAGATAGATTTTTTTTTTTGTGTGCAACAATAGCCTGCAGCTAAAATATTTGCTCCCATTTAAACTGGTCTTTTGCAGCAGCATGAGAGACTTGCAGTTGAATTAATTATTATTTTTTTATTATTAGGCCTGCATATGTGCACATCTAGGATAGTATATGTAGACATTAATGGAATTTAGACTCCAAATTTCCCCTTTTAATTTGTAATGCAACCTCTTGGAAATTATTGTTCCCTTAAAATAACATATTCGCTCAAAAACAACAGCGCATTCACGGACCCTATTTCATATTATATCAATTTTTTTTTCAAAGATCAAAATCTCTTAATTCAAAGCCCAGCTATCGTTTTCAGGGGCAGCTGCGCTTCCTTGTATGTGTTGTTCACATGGTTTCCACATGGAACAAATTGTGACGTTTTCATTGGTCCAGACACATGTTCTCAGCGCGAGGGTCATTGCAGATAGCCAATCAAGACGCAGGTTTATATCTGACGTCGTATGTTACTGGGACGGAGGGTTCATGGGATTTGTAGGCTTTTTTTTTTTTTTAAAGCAACAGTAACGATTGGTTGGGGTAGAATAAAATTCACTCTACAGGGTTTAAGATGTGTTTTGATTTAAAATCTGTTAGTGAAGACCCAGTTTAGATGCTTTTTCCCCATTTAACACGACCTGTTGTGAATAAGAATATATTGTCAGATTCACACATTATAGAAAAAACCCCAGCTTGAATATACATAAACATTTTCTGATCTGTCTATTACAGAGTTTGTAATTCCTCAGATGTGTTGTCACCGGTCACATATTAAGATGTCATTAAGAATTAAGGCCAAATGAGGTCACATTTATCATACAAATCCAAGCCTACAAATACATCTGTAAGAAAAAAAAAAAAAACGAACAATGTATGTAATCCTCTTTATCTATTTCGTCACCAGAATGTGAACATGGGTATGCTTCAACATATCCTGCCACCCAGACTACACATCAACAGAAACAGCGTAAATTCAAGAACAGAAAACTGGATAATATTCACAATAGGTAGGTTAAATGTACAGCATTAAGATCCTCAACCAGAATGCAACTGTGATAATATAATAGAGGTGATTAGTGATTATATTTATACATGTTCGGTGGACATCCTGGCATGTGGATTATGTATCAGTTTGATCATTAATATCATATTATCAACACTGCAGGAGTATTTTATATATTTTATATAACTATTGTATTCGTTTGTATAATATGCTGTATATGCTCTACATTATTAATCCTATAATAAAACTGTTGTGTTTATATATTTATAATCTTAACAGGTCTGCACACAATGAACTGGAAAAAAATAGGTGAGTAAAACAAGATTTAAGTGCTCATGTGTATCCACGTTTCTGTCTTAGTCATCTTAGTTTTCTACTTTAATCTTACTTGAATTGACTTTTCATATACGTATACATATTTTGTTAAAAAAAACGTAGACTAAAGTCATTCAGGATGGAATAAAGGCAGCATTTCCCCAGTCTTTAAACTGCTGTAGCAAATGAGCTACACAGGGAGTTTATCTCAAGAGCCAGCTGTCTCAAAAGAGAGCTTCAAGCTGATAAACCAAAAGCTTTGTCCCTTCTGCCATGTTTGAATATCGTAAATATGTTACCATAACATTTCAAAACGAGATGTGCTGTAGGTCTGTGAATCATCTTATTATCAGTACAGATTTTTTTTATTTTATTTTTTTATCAGCAACTTGGACACTCATCTACTGTGTAGCATAGCAGTATGCATTTTGCAAGGCAAATTCAAAGCGACGTGTAATGCAGCCTCAGTTGCAACACTGTTCCTGGAGGACATGCAGACATTTCCCCAGTCAGCAAATGAGAACCGTCTGTTTCCAGACAACAGGGCTCCTTCCTGAAAGGTTCTCAGCTGCACATCTAACAGCAGCTCGCATCTATTGCTGCAGGATGAGGCAGCCGTTTGCTCCGGGCAGGAAGCGAAATGTCGAGACACATTTATCCTAAAATTAAATGTCTAGTTGATAAAAAAAAAAAAAAAAAAAGCTAACCATGTGTGGGAGAATCTTGGTTTGAGAGATGCAGTGAGTGATAAGAAAAGAAATGGATCTTCAGGACGGCGGCTTATTTCATATTAGACTTTTTTTTTTTAATTACAAAATGGTGCCAATGCAGAAAGAAGCGATGACATCACAACTTGACCTACATTTCACTCCATTATTTGAAAAGATAGTGAGTGTCCTTTGCCAGTTTCTGCATTCATTCAGACCACGGGGCCAGAGGCCTCGCTGGATCAGAAACAAGAGTATTGGGCTGACCTCAGCAGCTTTTAAATCTGGGGCCAGACAGATCCATATGTAATTGCAAAAGGAGTCAGATGGTGTTGCTAACCTGCAAAATTGATAAACAGATGAATCGAGTGTCTGAATAACGTGACCGTTACGTTGCTCCTCGCAGACGGATTAAAGGTATCGTGAAGAATTGATCGGGTCTAATCAAGTACTCGTTTGCCTCGACTATTACAGCGCTAATCAAATTGGATAAGTAGGAAATATAATCTGACTAAATGAGGATCAGCACAGCAGACGGGAATCCATTAGTCTGGGAATGTATCTTTCAGTTTTTCTTTTGTGTACAAGTGCAGTCAATAAAGCCTGTATAATGCACATGACTGTGTGTAACAGAAATGACTCTTCCTGGTTGTGTCTCCTCCCACAGACGAGCACATCTCCGCCTGTGTTTGGAGAGGTTGAAGTCCCTCATCCCTCTGGGACCAGACTGCAGTCGACACACCACCCTGGGACTGCTCAACAAGGCCAAAGCACATATCAAGGTGTGGTAGTCTAAGGCAGCCGCTGTAGTATGATATCATCATGCGATTAAAGGATGCATTCTGATCATATTTGTCCTAAAGTAATAATGTAAACATTTAGCCATCGTTAATTTGATTAAGAAACAGTCCATCAGTGCAGCTCTACTTTCCACATTAAAAAAATCTGCAATATCAGCTTTAGCCTTCAAAATGCTATACATTTGAACTTATCGATGCAATTTCATGTACAATGAAAGGAGAAAAGAGAGCACAAAAACTGAATGAGTTATTGATTGTGTACAACAACATAGACGTTTGGGAGTTTCCCATACATTTCTATACTTTTCTTGGAACTATTACATCAACTGCAACTTAAGGCACTTTAGCCTCAGTATTGTGACATTACGGTAGCTGCATGGGTTTCCTCTCCTTTGAACAAACCTCCCGTTGGCTGTTGCCAGGACTGCCTTAAGCAAGATTTGAATTATGGGTCTTTCACACGACAGGATCATGTGAGAATAGTACACTGACTACTGGTCTGCAGGGCACCATATTTGTCCTGATAGAAAAGCTTGCCTGAGGATGTCAGAACTACAGGAGGCACAAATGATCCTATAGTGTCAAAGCGTCCAAGATTCAAAACATTGGTTCCCCTGATGGCTTTTTTTTTTTTTTTTTTTGAAATACAGGGGTTTTTTTTTTTGACTGTGCAGGCAGTGGAGAGATGATTGAGGGCTACAATATAAAAGCAATCCTGGCAACAGACTGCGGGAGTTTACCACTGTGGGGGATAATAGATAACATAACGATGATGTCAACTGTTGGCTTTGAACTTGGCTATTTAAAGTCCAGGAACTGTGGTATCTGAATGCAGCTCTGTTGTAGTTCTGCAGGTTGCGTAGTAAGAGTAAAAGGGTGGAGATGTGCAGCCACAATAAAGCTCACGATTGCAGGAAGAGAGAGAAAAAAAAAAAAAGACACACCCTGTATCGAGCTACGGGAAAAGCTTGGCTGGAGGAAACACTGACCAAACCCTATTCAACAATTGCTCACAAACACCTAACAATTAAGTTGCATCGCACATCACAGTCATGTTATTAAGTTAAGTTCAAGGGTGGCTCCTAATCAGACAGAAACATCATTAGTTATAGTTCATCTCTCCAATGGCAGAGTAATTTAGAGAAAAAACCATGGGAGACATTAAAGGTAATGAACCATGCTTGGCAGCTGATGCAATACAGCATATGTTAGCGTGACAAGGTAGGTCTTTTTTTTAACAGAATTGTAAAAGTTCTGAAATCAGTATTCATTTTACATATATCATCTCTATTTGCCTGCTATTTCTAAAAGTTGTGTTGTAGAATCCAGCAGACGTAACAGTTGCCTGTGTTGTTTTCCACCAGCAGTGAATCTTGCTCTGCATGTGGCTTGTAAGCAGAATGCTATGCTACTACACCTCAATTAATAAGTAATAAATGGCACAGTCAGATGTGATGATGTCATATTATGATTATTGAGGTTCACAGTGCATTTTTAGGACTTAGTACCAACACATTAGATCCACACACACTGATAGTGTGCTTAATATTCCTTAGGTTTCCATGTAACAACAACAACACAACAAACTCATTGTTCATTTCCCTCTTTTCAGAAACTTGAAGAGATGGACCGGAGGAGTCAGCACCAGCTGGACACCCTGGAGAGGGAGCAGAGGCACCTGCAGAGGCAGCTAGCTCAGCTGCAGACTCTTGGAGAGAGGGAGAGGGTCCGTACGGACAGCCTGGGCTCCCGGATGGACTCTGACCGCTCAGAGTCTGACAGAGGTAAGCTCAGAGCTGTTATCTTTTATTCAAGACCAGACGCATTAGCTAAAAAAAAAAAATCTATTTTCACCAGGCAAGGACATGGTGACATGATTCAAAGACGTTTTGGAGCTTTTTGAAAGGATTCTGATTCATTACTGCTTTGTCTTTGTGTTTGAACAGAGGAGATTGAAGTCGATGTGGAAAGCACTGAGTTCTCCCATGGAGAAATGGACAGTGTCAGCACCAGTGGTGCGAGTGACCTGGATGACCACAGCAGCCGTCGGAGCTCAGCCAGCGATGAGGGCTACTCCACTTGCAGTCTAAAACTGGCCTTCTCTGCTTAAAGCACCAGCCTATACTTTCACTTCAGCTGCAGTCTTTTTATGGCTTCCAACTTTCAAAGTACCAGCCTACAGCTCCACATTTTACCCTTGCAGTTTAGGTTAACTGTGCTCTAAAGAAGAACCAGCCTCAACCCCACCTTTACCTGACAAATGGAAGGTCTACTCCACCTAAGAACCAGCCTTAAGTTCAACTCAGTCTAAACGTTTCAAATGTCCCGCTCCCAAAAGCCAAGGGGCGCCTCTACATCAGAAACCTTTTACACGACAGCATCAAATTTAACTTTTTCTGACAATATAGTTTCAAAGCTGAAGTTCCAACTTAAACCAGTCACCTGAATGTCCCTTTTTCCTGTTACCAGCTTGAATCAACCATACCTGCACTCAATACTGATCCTATTCAGAACCTGTAGAGGACCCATGATCACCTCAGTGTCCAACACTGAAAGGGCAACTCTACCTTTAAAAACATTGATCCTCTGAAACCAGCAAAAAAAAAAAAAAAAAAACACAAAAACCCCCAATACCAGCTACAGTAGAAGCTCACCATTGGTAAGGTTTACTCCATTTGCCTTGTAAAAAACGTTGCCCTTTTTCTTTGGATACCATTTATAATATCCAGATGGCACTTCTTGTCAGCGTTCAAGCCAGTGTCAAGGGCTACAATGTCTGCATTCCAAAATGTTCATTACACTCCTGCTTTAGGACCCACAACCATCATTGATCCATGTGGCGTCCCTCTTCTTAAACTGAAACACAGTCGTATCCAAAACAGGTGGCGTCGTCCACCCTTCTTATTCTAATTTATTTTGCATATAATTATAGTATTTATTTTTGGTATATTTAATTGTACTGTAGCTAGATCTTGGTCATGCTTGAATTAAGAAAATACCATAAATAACCCTTTTTTTTTTTCCTCCCCCCAGATTGTTTTTACAAAATGTTACCTACAATTTCTTGACCGACTTATTCCCGGCTGACGCATATGCAGTGCTACATGTTTAATGCATTACTCAGTGGCATTTTGTTGAAAGAGTGACACATCTCTTTCACACTGTGCGCAAATTCAATGTCATTTTATTTAGTCAGTAATAAGCTATCTCGCACTTGTTCAAGAACAAGGCTAAAGCAATAACATGTCTAGTTTTATCATATCTTTAACGTTGGCTGTGTTTAGCACACCATTCTGTCCGTCCAACACCAAATTGCAGTTTGCTAGTTTTCCACTTGCTACAGTAGTGATATGAATTATTAATAATCAGCAGTAAAAATGATTGTAATTGATTTTTTTTTTTTTTTAAAAGCTATGGTGCATGTGTATTGAATGTAGCCTTTCTAATCATGTTGTAATGTGCTTTGGATTGACAAATCTTAAAAAATATCTGTAGCATGAACAAGATAACACTACAGAGTACTAATTTTGGTTTATACTTCAATGTTTAATACTGTATATTTTTTTTGTATTGTAGCAGAAAAAAAGTATGTTTGAATCCTTTGAAATTTGGAGACTTCCCATTAATAACTATAATGTCCATTTGACAAATAGGATTGCACTGCTGACCTGTTCTAATCCATGAAACCAAATTAGACATTTCAATATGACCATTTATTTGCATTCTTCTGGTACAAGTCCTGAGTAGATCACCACCAAATTGTGTCTTAATATGGGTATATGACTCTTGCACAAGTTCCTTGTTACAGGTCCCCCTCACCCCACCCCACCCCAAAATGTTTGGGAAATTATAAAAATGCACTATGAAAAGACTTTTTGTTAAGGAAGTACGTCAAAGCACACCCCAGAATGTTTTCTCTTGTGCTTAATCAGCCATCCAAGGTGACTTTTTTGCAAAACATGTGCTGCTGGTCCCCTGCTAATACTTTGTTACAGTTCCTGATAACTGTCCCTGGAATCTTAATAAACCTCTTCCACCAAGACATAAACCAGTGTTGTTTTTATTTGGTAAACTTGCCATTATTGTTCATGTTTTCAACAGGAGTCTGGTATTAATATGATATAATGTAGTTATTGTCCAACACAAATATAAATTATTACTCTTATCAGGTCTGTTAACACTATTTATGAACCACTCTAAAACTAACAAAGTGGAACATTTCCTATAAGAAAACATAATGGTGGAATAGCTGCATTAGCATCGTGCTACTTATGGAATGAACTTATTGATGGTACAAGTCTACACTGCCACCTACAGGAACTGACAGAAAAGAAATGTAATGTAAAAACAGTAAAAATGAGGTGGAAGCAAGTATTTATAAAACTGAAAACAAAAAGTTTATTTTACCATTTTATATATATATGTACACACACAGGAATTAAAACGCAAATTCATCCATCTCAAATTTAACACCATTATTAATGTTTGTACTCCTCAAGAACTGGTCAGAGGTTTAAAGTCCAGCCACACATTTAAACATCAAATCTCTAACTGTATAGGTTTACACATTTTAGCAGGTATTTGGCCTCTGTGATATCTGGACACAAACGTTTCTAAAGACCACTTCCTGTTCTTCGCACATACTGTAACTGGTGACCTAGTTCCAAAGCAAGGAAGATCCTGCCTATTTGGATATTTTTGTTCTACCTACATAATATATAGGGAAACTACATCAACATATCAAACAATAATGTGCAAGCAATTCCTTTCAAAGCTTTCTTTACTTGACAAACTTAAATCATGTATAAACACAATGGAAAGCACTGACACAGCTAGTATACAGTGGGTTATTATTATATACAAAATATATTAGGTCACTGTGGCATTAGATGTCTGACGTTATATTTTGACGTGTCATTATACTGGGTCATTGGCTTGTCTGCAATACCACACGTTCCCACTCCCACTTTTCCATTTACGCTTTCTGGAGATGCAAATATGCTCCTCTTCACCTACAAAACAAAAAGGCCATTTTTAGTGGTGACAAATATAAAACAACTACAGTCTTGTACAATATTGCTGTATGTAGTACTAACTAAAGTAATCAAACATTAAAAAGTTTTGCACCAAAAAACAAAAAATGTGGATGAAGCCATGACGGAAACGGCATTTTGCAGTGCAAGATGGAGGCGAGTTGGAAATAAAGTTTCATTGTCTCAAACAGAGCTGGTGTAAGATCGCTCTTATTAGCTATTGGTTACTGGTTTTTGCTCAGTACGTCATCGCTGTTTCTTTCACACTACAGGAAGTCGTAAAAAATATAAAACCTGTTTGATATGTATGATACAAAAATCAGGGGTACTTCGATCCTGTCAGAAACATTAAGATTATGTCTGTTAACCTCACACAGGATCGTCTGGGCAGATAATCTGTTTGGACCAGCCTCGGTTGGGAACGACCTAAAATCTGCCCAGTTATCCTCTAGTGTGGGTCCAGCATTAAACGCCCCAAATATCAACATACCCACTCGAAGATTCACTGTGTGAATTCAACCTTTAGTTTAACTCTTTGTTTTAACCAATGTACTATATTTTAATACTATTCTTGGCTGTAAAAGCCAATAGGATTTCAGTTGGGTCTCACTGCAACATACTGGTTGAAGTATGTTGTAGTAAAAGAAGACCTCACCTGTCCTTTCTTGTTCTTTGAGTAAGCTTTGTTGTTGAACTGTTGCCACTTAGACTTTTGCTCCTCCCTCTCCTGCTCCAATTCCTTCATCCTCTGTACCTTCTTCTGGGCTTTCTTCTTCTTATACTCTCTCTGCTCTGCTATCTGCTCTTTCCTAGAAAGACAAATAAGGAAGAGAAACATTTAAATCCATGACATGATACTTATAGTCACAAAAGATGGTATAAAATCATACATACCGAAATAGCTACAATTTTGTGTCAAATGCTTCCATCAGTACAAGATTTAGACTTAATGGATCCAATGAAACTGTGGCCATAACTCAAATGACCTTAGTACACCGTTATTATGCCCAAACAAGACTCAGACATAGACTAGATTTGTATTATGCAGATTTGTATTATCTATGGGCAATTGTGTAGACCAAATATTATTTGATTTTAAAATGTTATTGAATTCTATTGTGATAAACACATCAAACTGACTAACCATGTATGAAAAGAGAAATAGATTTCCATCAAATTCATACACACACACACACTAATAATATTACTATATATAAAATATTCCATTCAATTATGTTCTCATTAATGCTCATTTTAAGAATTTTGGTTGGTAAAATTCTTTGGTAAAGTTTAACAGCCTGCAGACTATACGAGATAAAAAAATTGCAACCAATTTAGAAAATAGACGATGTAGTAAAATAAAATAAGGAGCTCTTTGTTGACCAATAGTGGGAACCAACCAAATTATCCATTACTACTGAATGTGGTTCTAATGAGCTAGTAAAAGGCTGTCTGTTATATTTTGAAGAACTAATTTGCCTAATGTAATCTGTGTTTTTAAGGAAAAGTAATTCCAGTAAGAACACACAAGATGTTTCTTAAAATGTTAAGATTTATGCGGAAATGTGTACACACACACACAAACACACAAATGAGTTTCTTGTTCATACCTTGATTTGGGCTTCCCATCCTCATCAGTACGTTTGCCCTCCTCTACTACTTTGAGGTTCTGCAGAGGGATCACTTCAGCATTCCCGTAGCCAGTGAAGGTAACTGCTGCAGTGTCGTTTTCTCGGTCTATCTCCTCAATCTCAGCCTCATACACCCTGCCAAAGAATCACGTCTGTAAGCAGGTGAGTATGAGCCAAAGACTCAAGCTCTAATTCATAAGCAAAACTTAACATTGATAAGCAAAATTTATTAACAAGTAATTCAGTGTGATGTTCACTGGGAATTTTCTGTGATTATATATTACCCCAATAATATGAATTTCCCTAATACTGACATGTGTTTTAACTTTAGGTCTAACATGCGTTACAGTCGCTTGGCTCTACACAATTTTAAGATTATTTAAGAATGAAAAAATGTTAGCACAACTTACCAGATAGCTAACAAGTTTATTTGCCCAACAGTCAACACTGAAACAGCTAGCCATATACATTTGTTAATTTGTCCATTCAGTAATGCCTTGAAATCTCTGCCTTGTATTTTCTACAGTAACAAAATAAATCATGTATTAAGTATTAGGTATTATTCCCAGAACACCTTGGCAGCTCAGCTGGCGAGAACTACTATGTAAATATTTATACTTCAGCACCGAATCCGGTCCTTCTAGTCGATCTTTAGGGCATGTTTCTTAATTTCATTTGAATGCAAAGTTAACATAAAAAGTAAGGTGGTTCGTTCACAGGTTTACTAAAAAGTACAGAAATATATAGATGAATATCATGTGCGTGTTTTTCAGAAACATGCTAAGAATCTAATTTCTTAGCATGAAAAGTAGGTTGAGACTTATGTACAACCATGTCCCTATACAAATAAACTAAAAAGGATGGACAGAACCTCATATATAAAACCACTACTCTAATTCAGACACAGAGTGTTATAAAGCATGCTGTTGCGTTTGTTTTCATGAGAAGAGGCCGGTGATACTCACTGTCCGTCCTGACTCCACACAGCAAGACACCTGTCTCCCACTTTCCAGATGTGCTTCGGGGGGACAAGGTCCGAGCCATTGGCACTGGAAGCAGCATCAGCAGGCTGTGAGGTCAGGAGGTCTTTTGTCAAATCGATGACTTCCTGTGGGGCGCAGAAAAATACAATCACACAAAAATACAATGGGAGTCAGTTTTTCCACAGACAGTAAAAACAATCCACAGCAGCTCAACAAACAACGCGTCTTTAGTGCCATTCACACAAACCTGTAAGTCTTTCTGGAGTTTAAGGAGGTCTTCATTGTCTTGGTCGGTGGATAAGGCGACTTCTACTTGTTGCAGCTGGGCTTTGTAGCTGTTTAACTGTTTCAATAAGTCGTCCGACATCTGAGTAATGACACAGGAGATAGTTTAGTACAACAGTTTGCTCGCTGTATGAGCACATGTGCGATCAACTGAAAGTAAACATCTTCAGCCCAAGAGCTAACGTTAGCTTGAATTAGCATTAACCGATTCACACATTGCTCGTATAATTCAAATGTAGCAGATATGAAAACCCCGGTCTATTCACGATCAAAAAAAGATATATATGTGTTACTACAACACCAACGTTGGCCTAAATCGTTTAGAAACATTCATCGGCCCTCTTTCGTCGACGTAAATTTAACGTAACTCTTACGATAGTGAGCTAATGCTAACGACTAGCGGGCCAGGGGCAATCACAAACACAAAAGAACAAGCTACAGTTTGAAGCAAGCAACGGTTCGTGTGTAATCTTACCTCGCTATAAATGCGTTTGGTCGATGAATACTGTAAGCATTCAAATATCAACTCAATAATCTGCCAAAAGCGTTTGCTTAGAAGAACAACAGTGCGCTCTCCTTTCCCCTCCGTTCACAATTAGCCAACCGGAAGCCACGTCGAAGACTTTCTCGCGATAACATGACTGAAAGCGTCCCGCATCGTCCCAGCTTGTATTTATTATTGTTGTTGACCGTATTACATATTATCACTTATAAATACATATCTCAATGTATATTCCAATACATACCCCAGCAGGTAGGCCTCTCATTGATGTCATAACCTATACTTACATAACTAATATGACCACACATAGGCTAAAAGTCATTCATTTCTTTCAGGTCAGTCTAGTGATGCCCTTTTAGATTGATAGAAAGCTCATTGACTTTATTCCTGTTTCACAATATCACAGTTCCTTCCAGCCACTCTTTATCTGACCATAGATCAGCGTTTCCCAACCTTGGGGCTCAAGATGAATCTGATGATTACTAAGAAATTATCAAACTAAAACGTTGCCACTTATTTTTTTTTCTTTCTTTTTTAAACTTTTTTCCATTTTTTTCTTCTTCTACTTCTGTTGAAACAATACTGTATAGTTTTACCTCTCCAGGCCTCTAAATGTCATTAAGTCATTATAATATGTGTTTTGAGTGCTAAATAATATTACATAACTAGATAACAAGTGATGCATGCTGCCTGGCATGCTTGTAACTACTTTATATAAAGCAACACACTGTTAGATCGTAATACAATAATATAATGCAATGAAAAAGACGACTTTGAGTGTTCCAGGAAAAAAAAGGTCTCAGTGAATCATTATAATTCAGACAAACATGATGTTTTTGTTCTTTTGTACTGCTAGTGGCTGATCTCTGAGCGGTCCTGTTCTTCCCTGTAGATTCAGATATTATTTCAAGCTATTTCTCTTTTAGGATAGATCTCAACATTTTGTTCATAAAATAAAAACTACAAAATCATATACAATAGTGTGTGCTCTTAATCCATTGCAAATCTAATAGACTACAGATATTACTTCTATAAATCAAAAAAAGTGTTAATGTCATAATCAGCCAGTGGTTTCAGGGTTTGAGAGGAAAACTGAATTGCTTTTAAATCTCCAGCAGCAGATGAACCCCGCCCACTCCCATTCTCACTGATGTGGATACACATGAAACCCATATAAAAGACGTACACTCCACTTCAGCCACAACAGATGAAAAGATCTGCCGGAGCCAGCACTGTCTGCAATGTAAGTCAGTTTTGTGAAATGTCTACCAAGGGACTTAACTGCAAGTTTTAATCTAAAAGTTTAGTGGATGAAGAATTATTTTTAAAGAATACTTCTTTTTTTTTTTTAGATTATCTGACATGGGAAACTGGGAATACATTTCCCTTTTTTCATAATTTTGTCCTTTTAACGTACAGAAACTTTCTTGTAATTATTTTTCCAGCTGGTGTCTATTTTTCTCGTTGACAAAGAGGAAAGAAAAACAGATTTCTTCAATTACAACAATTACAAGGAAGAAAATGAAAAGACTCAATCCTCTGATGTTGTTATTGAATGGATGCAATTAATAGACTGCGGGAAAGCACAGCTTCCAGACCGACTAACAGAGCACTATTCAGACAATATCTTCCACACCACAGCTCATCCTGATGGATTGTCTTAACTTCACTAGTGGAAATGAGACTTTGCCTGGCAGGCACCCTTATGCTGTACAGACCTCTGTGCCTCTAACCATCCTGGTGGGTATCCTCATTCTGCTAACTGTGTTTGGCAATGTCATGGTAGTAATTGCTGTGATCACAAGCCGAGCCCTGAGAGCACCCCAGAACTTGTTTTTAGTCTCTTTGGCATGTGCAGATATCCTGGTTGCTACTTTAGTGATGCCATTCTCTTTGGCTAATGAATTGATGGGTTACTGGTACTTTGGTAAAGTGTGGTGTGAAATCTACCTGGCTTTGGATGTGCTTTTCTGCACCTCATCCATAGTTCACCTGTGTGCCATAAGCCTAGACAGATATTGGTCCATCACTCAAGCGATTGAGTACAATCTGAGAAGGACACCACGCAGGATTAAATGCACAGTCTTCATAGTTTGGGTTCTTGCAGCAATTATTTCATTCCCTCCTCTTATCACAATGAAAAAGGATGAAGGTAAAGAGGACAGACCTGAATGTAAAATTAATGAGGAGAAGTGGTACATTATATTCTCCAGCATTGCCTCCTTCTTTGCACCCTGTGTCATCATGATTATGGTGTATGTTAGAATCTACCACATTGCCAAGAAGAGAACAAGAGCCCCGCCAGGCGAAAGACAAAAAGAAAACGGGAACCCAGAAGACACAAAGTGTAGTTTTGACCCTCTGGAGAGAAAAGATGGAGAAGACAGGAGGCTGGAAGTGCAGGAGGGCAGAGATGTCAACGGGGTAGATGCGGATGAAGAGCTCTCCTCATCTGATGGGAATGAAATCACCCTATGTTCCCTGAAGAAGAAGAGGGTTATGCGAACAGCTAAAGTGACTCAGGTGAAGCCAAAGCCAGAGTCGCAGCCCTGTGTGAGAGCGAGCAGGTGGAAAGGAAGGCAGTACCGAGAGAGACGCTTCACATTTGTTCTGGCTGTGGTCATGGGAGTGTTTGTTCTCTGCTGGTTCCCTTTTTTCTTTACATACACGCTCATTGCTGTTTGTGACGCCTGCTATGTTCCAGAGACATTGTTCAAAATGTTTTTCTGGTTTGGTTACTGCAATAGCTCACTAAACCCTGTCATATACACTATATTCAATCATGATTTCAGGAGGTCTTTTAAAAAGATTCTTTGTAAAAGAGACAGAAGAGGTTTTTGAATAAGACTTTTATGTACACATTGTAAAATGTATTTTTGGTCACCTACAATAAGCCTCATACCTGTGTAATTAATAAATGAAAAAAACATTTATAAGATTATTTTATATTTTATTTTTTATTTTTATTTAATATTTGTGTTTTGTGTACTTTGAAATAGTAATTCATGCAGAAATATCTAATGTGTAAATTGTTTTATAGATAGTATTAAATGATGATAGTATATCACAAGTTTAGACTTTGACATTGTACAATTGTGACAATTGTGTTTATTTTGTTTGTCAGGTATATCATCTGACATGGTTTGGATACTCAAGTCTTTTATATTTAATATTATTATATTATAACTTTTTTATATTATATTTAATTTGATAAGTTTTAAGTATGACATGATGATATGATTTAAAACATGGAAAAGAGAGAGATCACTATTTCACATTACTTTTGAAAGAAAATATTACTGTTGGTAATGTAAGGCTCACATCACAGTATTTATCAGATTGACATATTGCAGTGCAAGAAAAGGTTCATGTTGTGCAATATGTTATACATACTGTAACTCCACAGTTAAATATCAATAGTTTGTAAACAAGCATGGTTAATAATTTCATCTTGACTGAAAACTACATAATGTGTTCTCTGTAATCAAAGAAAATACAGATTTGGATGAGAAGATAATTGTAAATTCTACTTTATAAGAGATTTTAAAACATATTGTGACTTTGTACAATACAAACGTAAAGCAAGAGCACATTAAAGCAAACTATATCCAAAAAATATGTTATTCTCATACCACCAACTATTCCTTTCTCTCATAACAAGCATAAGAACAAGACAATAATATGAAAAGAAAATTATGTCTAGAAGGAATGGGGGGGAGGGTGACAATATTTGAATGCGGTTTATCATGAATTATAGCCATTCATATCAGGATATCATTAAATCCTCCCCCGGAGTCAAACAGAAATCATGCAGCGTTAGAAATATGAGCTGCTGCTGCAAATTACACAGAGTTTAATATCCACACAAGCTTATCAGTGTGTTGTGTTCCTCGACCTGTCATCACTGTTCTCTGTCTCTTCTCCTTTTTGGCACAGTGTTCACAGCACTAGAACCTTATATTATTATCAGCTTTTCTTTAACAAATACTGATTTAGACCTATATAGATACCAGGCTGTGAGCTTTAAATGCAGTAAAAGTATCATAAATAATTGATTTAACCTAGCAAACATTTACATAACCACTGCTCATATATACAGTACATAACAGGGTGATTCCCATGACTTGCTCTCTGGGACTCTGGTGTTTTGAGATTCCTGTGGTACACGTTTGGGTTCACCCATACATCTGAGTTCTTAAAATACATCTATTACTTACCACAAGTGGAAAACTATAGACCTAGGCCTACTTTATTACTGATGGAGTTCCCACGAACAATGTGACACAAGAAATATTATTAAGACATTGGTATTTGAGGCTTTGCAGCGCTGAGAAATTACGAAGATACATCTATTTCTGTGAGGTTGTTTAATCATTGCAAGGCTTTGTTAAACCACTGATGCTGAGAAATGGCATTAATATGTTAGGACGGTACAAGAAAAATCTGCCATAAAGGCACTTGTAAAGAGCGTTTGCTGTAATTAAAAAGAAAAAAAAACAAACTCAAGCAGATTATTGCAGTCGTCGGAATAGGGTGAAGTAGCTGTTTGTATTAATACTGAGCAATCAACAATATTTAACATTTAGTGCCATAAGATATTTGCAAAACAATCCTTAAAATATTTCGACGGCACAGCAATGTGTCTTAAAGAGTAAAGTTCATTGATTGTCATCTCAAAGCATTCTTAAAAAAATATGACACCTTTAATGGTGTCTGCTGGTATGCTTGAGCGGCAGGATGCATACATTACAACAACGAGTGATAAAAAGATGAAATGTTAAGAGTGCCCATGACATTACTTGCCCAAAGAGAATAATGAGACAGAGATCAGTGGTGCTGATTGTCAGTATTTCATAATTGGTTTGTTAACTGTAAACCACAAAAACTAAACAACATATAGAATTAATCACATCTTAGTCAACGTTTTTTAAATGCGGTTGGAAATTATGGATGGTCCCAATGTAAACAGTTGTTTACTATTGCTATTCTCAGTGTGTACGCACACACGCCCACTTTTGCTGCCCGCTCAGACTATGATTTATTTCCTAAAGGCTGTTTCAGAGTGACATGATTTATAAATGGTATAAATACCGGTGACACCACAGCTTATAAAACTACGCTTTATAAGCTGCTTCTGGCAGGAGTTCCCACAACTTTCACACAGCTTTCCCCAGTCAGTCTTCTCCGTTTCCTTCTAATTTCTCCCGCCTACAACTCGATAAATGCTTTTTAAAGCTGCAGGTCATGTATCTCACAAAGGCTGGTGAACTAAAGGATATTAAAGACCAAAGAGAGCAGACTGTAACCCAGACATACTGAGTTTGTCAAGGAAGGATTACACAGAGTCAACCTGAGGCATCTAGACCATACTAATAAGTTTAAATCATAGCTGTGATGAATAGAGTGATTTTAATTGAATGTTGTTGGGTTATTTATTATAGATTGAGTACATGACTTGCTCTCTGGGACTGGCACACCGGGGTATATAATACTTCCTCCATCTTGAATTGATGGGGATGCAAAATAATCAAATTATATTCTGAGGGATGTAGCAGGAAGATCCAGTTTAATTGGCCTCATGCAGTCTCACCCTGTTGCTCTGTCTACTCCTTCCATGGCTGCATTATTGCATCACACATAAGAATCTTGCAATGAAAATGTAAAATCCATTTTAGGAAATTTCTTAAGATTAAGAGGTGTTTCCAAAAGCATAGCTATTTGAAATTATTATTAATAAGTGACTCCTACTCAAAATTACATGCTTTATTAAAGTTTTCATTGTTTTTGTACATTTTTAAATGCTTTTTATGAATATTGACGTTCTTTGTTAACTGACATTTGATGTAAAATGATCAATGTTGATGTTTAAAATAGGAAGTAAAACTACATCTACACACAAAAAGTTGGAACAATGGAACAATTGATCTACCAGTTACCTACATAATCATCTCTTCATGGCTGAAATGCCACTTCGCCGTATAAATGTAGATAGGCTATAAGAAATTTAAGAACATTCTTAGAAATGCTCTTTGGAAACACTTAACTTGTTAGATTGATCTTTATTGGGAAACAAGGTCATCTCAGGCCTATTATTACTGACCTTCAGACCTACTAGAAGACATTTTGATTTCCCGACCTTGAGAGAGGGATTGTTGTGATTTGCACTTCTGCTTGTGGGTTCTTATATTGTTTTAGCTCATCAGAAAAACAGAACATGCTCTTCTGAAAAGGGCTCAAGAACCCAGGGGGAACAAGGACCCCACTGGGAGTTAAGAAAGCCAGAGCACATGGATGATGTGGAATTTACTAAAGATAACAATTCTATCAACAAATGGACTTTCATTCTCTGGGGATAGCCCGTACAACCTCCACTCATTCACGCTTTTCCCTAATTATTATATAGTTAACTCGGCTCTGGTTCTACATACAACAGAAAAAGATTGTTAAATTATTCATTACAGATTCCTTTATCCAAGCTAATTAATTTTGTTAAGAGAAAGCTTACTTAAGAAAAAAAACAATCATCAGATTAAGTTAACATGAGTGTATTTCACAATTGACTATTGAATTTACTTATTATGAATTTAACTCGGGCCCTGCAGTTTTATTGCAGATTACAAAATATAAATCTGGCTCCTCTCCCAATACGAAGTGATTCTTGAATCCATAAATAAATGCCTAAAACTAGTAAAAGTGTGGGTAACTTATTATCCTAAAAGTACGAGATTTAAATTTTAAAATGTTAGTCCACATTTAATTTAATGTTCCTGTGGTATTTTTAGTCAGTGAGTATAATGAAGTTATTCCAGTCAAGAATTTTTTGGCTGTCTCCCTCTGTCTGTTTCTGTCGAATAATTTTGGGCATATTAAATGAACATATTTTCTAAACAACAAAATCTGTTTTATGAGATATTCTGAACTCATCTAACCTTCTTGTAGCAACAAGACTACTTTTGGGTTTAAATGTGTGAGAATGAAAAGAGAGAGGCCAATGGGTTGAAAAGATTAGAGACTGAATCGTTATGAATAGTCCCAAAATACAGGTTTAAATCTTTTTTTTAGAAATCAGCCACACTAGATTAACATTTAATAAGAAAGTGTGTGCTAGTTTACACTTACAGTGCTAAAAAGTTTAAAACCACTGATTCTCCTCATCAACAGTATAGATGCTCTGCTCTCTGTGTCTCCAAGCACCATCTGCTTTCTATGTTCTGTCCTCATTGATACCAAAATAATATCTGGCAAATCTCCTACTCTGGACAGCATAATTCTCAATTAGCCATTTTGTCCTGTCTGTGCTGTCTCTGCTATCAATTGTATAAAAGTCCAGGCTTTATCTTTCCCCACCAGCCAGCTGTTGTGGACTATTCATTCCTCAATATGCTGTCAGTTAACAAACACGCACATAAGCTGTTAAACACTATCAACCGTGACATCTTTCGTGGCTCGCTGCTTCTGCTTTTCATCTTTGCCCACGACTGTAACAGTGTCTACATTGTCTTTTTTTTACATTTCTGACAGGGTCTCGGGCAACAAGGTAAATGTACGGTCTACTCTATTTTAAATGAGTACATGACATGATTACATCATGCACATAATGTGAATTCAATATCTTGTTATAAGTCGTAGCCTGAGTCTTGTAACAAAACAAACAATAAATACAGCTACATCTATTGCTAAATAAACAACAGTCACTAAAGGAGAGTCTGAAGGGAGAGAAGACAGAGGGAGCAGCACAGTGTACCAAAGACAGAAGGTAAAAGAATAATTACTACAACCAAAATACACCACTCACCCAACCTTAAGGTGACCACACTTTAACTACCACCACATACCACTCTACTGCAAATCCAGGTGCCTCCCTACCCGAAACCGTCCACAGTCCACCGATTGGCTGCCACCCGGAAACCCTACAGACAGGAGGACCAGCGTTAGGTGTATTAAAAATCAGGCAGCATTAATAAATAATTAAAAAAAACTCCTAATGGATAATAATTGGTGCTTGACAGAAATTTAAATTCACACAACAGAAGCGATAATAAAAGACAATTTGAATTGTATGGAAATATTTAAAAAACATCTGTAAAACTCTCAGACATATTCATTCATTCATTTCACATGCAACATATTTGATTCAACTGCCACAATCTTTAAAAGATATTTATTTTATAGGTTTCATTACTCTAAAATTGGCATAATAAGGACTATTTTTAAAATTAAATTAGTAACATGTTTGTCTTCAGTTTCTATTTTAATGTATTGTTATATTTAGTTGACAGAGGCAGCCATTTGGCTATGATTTACATTTACACCACAGAGGGTGAAGCCTTTTCTCCACAGTTACTGGACATAGACCAGACAGACATCATAGTCTTGGTCAATCAGCATGTTTTTCATAGTTAATAAATAGTTCCTAATTTACATGAATTTGCTGTAATGACAATTTTAATGTACTTTTATGTTTGTGTTTGCTGTTTTTTACTGCCAGAGATGTGAACAACATATCAATAGATTGTAACTGGTATGATGTGAGTCTGAGTTTATTCCGTTTGCTGTAAAGGATAATTGACTTACATGATTGGATTTACTGTGTGTAATGAGAACTGACATAAAGAAACACTGACACAGTTTCTTTTGACATTTGACTTAAACAATCATAACAGGACATGTTATGTTAGTGGCAGTGATGAAATTATTTACTTTTGACAGAGGAGTTCAATGTCTTGAGTGTCTTCCCTCTGCAGGACAAATGATGTGTTGTGTTGTTCAGTATAACATGGTCTGGTAATCGCTCTAAATGTTTTGTTTTTTTTTCAGGTTAATTATATTGATAGATGGCCTTTTCCTAAACATTAGAAATGTAGAAGTCAGACTGAATATTTTTTTCTGCACTTTGCTTCGTGAACAGGTAAATCCTAATTTTATGAAATTATGTTCTGCATTTTGTTTTTTAATTATTTTTTAAGTAGTCTTTGTTAGGGTGTTGTTAGCAACCCTTTCCCTTAAAATTGTAACTAAATAACTAGCAAAGTATTGCTATGTTGAAAACTTTTTCTTATGACAGTATTGTGAAAAAATATATAAAACTAGCCATCATGGGCTAAACAGTTCTTGATTTATTTATACATAAATACATGAACATATACACTTAATTTAATGTTATTCTCACTTGAGACATGGATTACTAGCTATAAAGCAAGCAATTATTTAAGCAAGATGGACAAACAAGGGTGGTTTGACTACACTTACCGGTTTCTTTAAACAAACTCAGAAAAGAGAATCTCTCATGAAGTCATTTAGGTTAGCTAGCTAACCTTTAGCTCGTTTCGTATGTTGCCATGGCAGCCGGAAGTGACCCTTACACACTCACTTCCGGGTGCTCGATTTGAACGATGGTGGGACGACGCAAGCGACATTAAAGTTGTCTTTAAGGTTTGAAAAATACTTATTTTAAATTGTAACATCGTTGTAGCTAAATTAACATATATAGTATATAAGGTTCAGATTTGGTGGTGCGTTATACACGAGTTTTATTATTAATTAACAGGGAGATATACTTCCGGCAAACAAAGTTACCATCTTTTGCTTGATTTATTTGATTTAGTCGCATCGTAGGGTTCAGAAGCTACTTTATTGCGTCTTCTTTGAGATATATATTTGCCATACCTTAATAGAAGACCTCGACATGCCTTCAAAACACTGTAAGTGTTGTCAAACAACACAAGAGCTAGCATTTATCTTTAAGAAAAAATTAAGCTAGCTCCATGAGCCCACTGTAGCTCACCAATGCAAAGATAAAGCTACATTGATAAAATAAGTTAGCATTAGTTGATGGACTAGGAGCCCATTAAACAAGTGAAATACATCAAGATTGAATGTATGTGTACAGTAGATTTAGTAGTGAATGCATAGTACAACATTTATAAGTACTGACTACAAATTACATATATTATATCTGAAACATTTGTATTTACTTCACACTTGTTATGACTTTACAGCTTGTGGTCGAAATGGAGTGCTTTTGCAGTTTCTGTGGGAAAGGACATCGTCTGCTCTCCTTGATGGTAGCGTACACCTGGACCTTACATCTTGTGGGTAGGTTTACAATAAACATATTACCAGGTGAAGATGGAGTCATGACAGAGTTAAGTGACATTCTGTGAAGGTGTAGCTGGGTAGACGGTTTACAAATTACAAATGTGTGTAAGAGATGGGCTTTGGGTTTACAGCTTGAATCCTGACTGGGTGTTGGTGTTCTCATATCTCAAGAGTATGATTTCTTATACCAGTTAACTTTTATTAATTATTTCTCTGTCTGGTAAGACAAAACAGGATGTGGCTTTTTTGCCTGGAAGATGATTCTTCTGATAATGATCTGCGATAATCAGGGCTAGACTTCCAGATGCTAATTTCTGGTCTAATTTGATGGCCTGAAGCAGTGTGACTTCCTTCCTTTTGGGCTTTGGTCTGTGTATTATACATTTAAAAAATGGAAATGTTATCAGTTACCATCCTGCCAGTTTCTCCAAATCTCATTTACCTTAAACTAATGTAACTACCTGTATATATTTACCTGTATATATTTTTGATTTAGACAGATACAGTTTCATTACACTGACTCAAAACACTGGGAAATTTGCTCTCACAATGCCATTATCTGGTAATATCTCTACTCTAAATGATGTATGTCTTACTAGTGTGTTCACAGGTGTGGCAGAGAATATATTTTCTCCATTGCTAGAGTGAAACTTGAACTCTCAATGTGTATCTCCTTCAGACTATATATGATTCCTAACTTACTGTTCCCTCAATCAACTTTGTAACAAAACAGAGTCATTGTACTCACTGTTTACAGTTACAGACTTACAGAGAAAACAAAATAATTGCAAAAGAAGATCCTGATACAACACTAAAGGTAATTTTTATTCAAATTGTTTGTTTTGGTAAAGAGGGTTAAAGGCAATGAGAACTTTTTTGTCTTTAAAAAAAATGGTTGAGTTATTTATTTCAGTTTTTGAAATAATCTATTAAGATCCATGTAAATCATGGTCTGCCAGGAAGGAGAACACTTCCCAGAATAATATGCTCCCTTAATTGTAGAAATAATTTGATTTAAGAATAATCAAGAATAATCAGTCATACTAATCTCTGTGGTAGTAAACATAATTACATTTGCCAGCCTCAAATTTACCTCTTCACCTCTTTAAGAAAGCTTGACCAATAAATACCTTTTATCCTGTCAAAACAGGGCACATTGTTAGTCCTGTGTGTAATAGGTATAGCACATAAAATAAAATAAAAAGTAACAAGGTTTTGCTTGGTTAATATCTGACTATACTCCTCAAGTCAGAATGCAAACAAAATCAAAAATAAGTAAATAAATAAATAAACCACAGAGCATTCATTAATTTGGAGATGGCAAAAACTTAGACTGATTAATATGGGACAGAGACCTAAAGAAATTGCAATAAAGTGCTTTGAGAAAGTACACACCACATGTAACCACATCATATTTAATTTTGAATTATTTCTTTAATTCTTTTAGGCAAAATGAAATGACAGGCCTGTATGGCACAGTATATTGTGTGTGATAGATAGATAGATAGATAGATAGATAGATAGATAGATAGATAGATAGATAGATAGATAGATAGATAGATAGATAGATAGATAGATAGATGTGTGAGGGGGAGTTATGTGCTATGACTGCCATCTGCAGACAATAGTGTAAACCTGCTTTAATAAACCGTTTTCTTAACATATCCAGAAGTTCCAACTAAAATGAGATGGCATATGCGAATGGTGCCTCGTTGATAATTATAATATTTTAACAAAACTAATATGTGACTTGCCAGTTATGTTTATGTTGCTCAATATTTGTGACGCGTGTCCTTTCGCGGCCAATCACCTTCAAGATAAACAGAACATTGCGTCATTGTTATTGTCTTAGTTGGCGCTCCAGCTGCTAACACAGATTTCGCCACCATTTCGCTTACATTCAGGCCTCTAAAACTGCGTGAACGAGTGGAAGAGCAAGATCATACCAGGGAAATGTCGCTTTCATCTGACGAGAGTTTGCAAGGTAACGGTAAAGTATAAGCAGTTTGTAGCTCACCAGTGTTGATGCTAGGGCTAGACGATAGTCGTGAAAACACATGACTACCGTTAAATCACCTAAGCTAGCTACGTGAAACGCTAGAGCTTGTGAGTCGAGGTATCTGTCTAGCTAGCTATATTAAAGCTTAATGTTACTACATTAGTTTATCGATCTACGAGACGTGTAGAAAACAAGAGGACAACATATTGTACTAGTTAGTTAACGAGGCTCATACGTTACGAAATCTAAATGCCTTGAAGCCTAGGACAGCCTGTATCTGTTGTTGTTGTTGTTGTTGTAGCACTAGCCTATATAGGCCATTGATATCTTACTGCATACCCATCAAGTTTCCTGTGTAAAGACCATGTATATTTGATCTAAGGTTCCTGGGTTGAGCTGAATTTCAGTGGCACTGGCTCTCAAAGTGCCAGTCATCACGGAAGCCAGGAGCAAATCCTCACTTCCAGCCAGGAGGGTGATCTGGAGAAAATGCTGCTAGATGCACAGCATGAGTCGGGCAGATCCAGCTCCAGGGGAAGCTCTCAGTGCAACAGGTTTGTGGGGGGGAAAAAAAGGAAGCGCAGTTTGTGTTTTCTTTGTGCGTTGTGTAATACAAACTATCATGAAGTTGCAGTCTCACATCATCCATTTATGTCTTAAGTGGCCAACGTTGACTTTATGTTGTGTTGCCTTGTTCTTCACAACAGCCCACTCAGATCACAGACCCCACTTCTTCTGTGGAGAGGCTCAGAAGGAAACAGCTCACAGGTATGTTTTCTTCACAAACCCTTATCAAACACTTCATCAAAGTCTAATTCATTAAAAGTGTAGCTGTTGTGTATAAGGTTGTATGAATATTTTAAACTGTCTGTCGGATGGCAGTTGATTATTGACTAAAAGCACAATTGTTTTTTAGTCAGATGAAGACTTCCAGGAAAGAAGACGGGAAGTGGAGATGCTGATGAAGAAAAATGCCGACTGGATCTGGGACTGGTCAAGCCGACCTGAGAACAATCCACCAAAGTACGTAACGACCAATAATTTGGTAGCTCTTAGTATTTGGCAGTATTTGTTTTTGTAATTTTAGTAGAATATATCAGTGTAATATTTAAGACAAATCTGTGCTGTTATTCAATTATATATAATATAAAATATATAAAATATGAATGAATATGTCCCATGTTTAACTATTATGGTCCACAGGTGTAGGTAATTCTTAATTGTATTCTACAAATGTCTTGCATATATTAATCTATATATATATATATTTATTTTTTGTAGTGATTATAATTGTTATTCATATAAATTACAGTATGAACAGTATGACATTCAACTGGCAGTCATTGACTTTAATGTATTCAGAACAATGAAAAATGAATGTATTCCTCTGTAGGGAGTTCCTGCTGAAGTACCCTAAGCGCTCGACCTCGCTCAGCATTAGGAACACCAGCGTCATGAAGAAGGGAGGCGTTCTCTCTGCTGACTTTCTGAAGATTTTCCTTCCCTCATTAATCATTTCCCACATACTCGCTGTTGGCCTAGGGTAAGCAACACAATTTAATCTCTAATTATAGCAAGTATCTTAAAAACTAAAAATACAGAAATGTATGTATATTCATGTTTATAATGATAATATTTTTATTCATTCATTCAAATGTATTTTTTTATTTCTCAAAAAATAATGCTTGAAAATATACATTCATTAATTAGTGGTTGTTTAGTGTTAATCCCTATATAAGAAGTAATTCAGTCAATTTGAGAGCAATCTTTGGTGGCACATCCACCAAACAAAAACAAAATAAACCATGAAAATACTGATTGTTCAGTGAATTGATGGGATAAAGAGTTGGATAGGAAGCCAGTATGAGAGTTAACTAATGTGCAGGAATTTGTTGTTGCTACTCAAATTGGTCTGGTTTGGCTAATTTGTAGCCATACAACAACTCAAGTAAGCCTCTCCTTGGTTGATGTGGCCAAACCATGTAACCTTGAATGTCTGACTCAAAACTTTATTTAGTACCAGCAATAATTTATTTCTTGAGCACTGCTCCAACACCGTATATATTTATCTTCGATTGTTACTTCAAAAAACATAAAGGTATAGCAAAGAAGTATTTTTAGTAAAGAACCTTTCGGATATAACATAGAGGCATAAGGGCCCAAATTTACAGACTTTTGTTGTTTATCTTGTTACCAGCACCATTTTATTTACATGTTTGTCTCTCCTTTTAGAATATATATCGGGAAGCGCCTAACCTCCCACAACACCTACTGAGTAGGATGGTGGCGTGTTACGATACCATGTTACCTTCACCATCTCGGCATGCCTTAAAATGTGACTTTCTTAAGATAAAGGGACATGTGGCCATGTCACACTGTCAATTTGATTTGATTGTGCCCCAAGTCACCCAAACCAGCATGGAGTTATCAGTTATTGTTGTTTCAAAGCACCTACTCCTGTGTTCTGTGCTGTAGTCCCCACCCTGGCCTGGAGATGACTGTTTTGCTACTTTCTGCTGCTTAAATCTGCACGTTTGGGAACTGGTATATTATGTGACATTGCCTTTTTTTTTTGCAATGACAACTCACTTTTGATTTAAAAATGATATACTGTCACATGATCTTTAGATCAGCCATAAGTAAAGGAAATTTTGATTTATGTTTTTATGTTGAAGGGATCACTATCTTATTCTATTTGATTACTGCTTGATTACTGATTTGCTTAGTTTGTACAATTGTGATCATGTGAAAAGCTTGTCCACGGTCCATTTTATTCATCCTAAACTAAATAAAAGTTTTAAAAAAACATGCATGGCCTTGATAGATTTACTAACCAGTAAATAACGTGCAAAAAATACAGAGCCAATTATTTATCAAATGAAAAGAAGACATGCAGATGAACACAATTTAAATTTTATTGAACTTTGGTCAAAATAATAAACAAGTGAATACATTGCCACCATGTTAGGAATCAATGGACAAAGACAATGCATTATTATGTGTTTTAATGTCATCAGTATATGTTTTGTGTAGTCAACCTTCATTTCTGCATTCACAACTACGGAGATAAGGTCCATTTGCAATCTGCGGTTCAAATTTGGGTGACATCGCTAATAAATGAATAAGGGCACATGTATGAGGCCTGTCTGAATTTCCTACTTATTACATGATTCGGAGGCACTCTATCACATAAACTGTATGGTGTGCAATTTTCCCTCCTTAATGTGTTTTCATAGACAGCCACATATAGCAGCAGTATATGAGGACATAACTCTATAAAATAGGATTTACAAATAATGCACATGAGGTTTGTAAAACGTTTGGGGACATAACTTGTAGCTGTCACTGTTAGAAGTAGGTATTAAGGCTGCAGATTCTGTTTGTCCTGGGCCCCATCTTGTGCCATGTGGTTTCCAGCCTGCAATCTAAAACATGGTCAAAAACTAGAAGTTAACTTCTTGACACAAACACATTATTGGTTGTCTCCAACAGTGGTTCTGGAACTGGTCGCCCCAAATAGTATTTCCATAAACAAGTTTGCTTGAGATCTGCTCAAAAGACAGTGGTGTGACTGGACATTTTCCACCTCTCTACAACATAAAAACATGCAAAGCAATAAACATGTTTTAATACATACTTCTAAATTTAAAAACACATCTGTAGTTTTTAGTTTATTTTATTATGTGGATGACAAGGTGTACTTGAGTAGATACAGTCAGTGAAATTATGTCACCGTATTGACTGGGATAAAGTAATAGGAGGGAGGGGAAGAAAAGAAACAAGTCCATTTTCCAAATTCATGGCCTCACCCACCAGTAGTTTGGCCTGAATACATGGCCAATGGGGGAATGTTACAGTTAGGCTTATTGGCCAATAATCCGTATCTCAGAGGACCCAAAATCTTTCAAATGGTGTTACAACTTTGACAAGACGTCATTTTTAGGGCTTCCAGGAGTTCTGTTGTTAAATCATGAAATGAAGGCTTAAAATGTCAACACAAACACCAACGTTCAAGAGTTTGACCTCTAGGGAGTGCCATTCCGTCAATTAGACCCAAATTAAGCTTTCTGGGTCAGGGGGGCATGTTGATTGCCCTGATGCCAAAGGCAAAAACAACCTAAGCTCAGACTCAAAATAAAACAGGCCTATGGATCAACCTCCTGTGGCAAAAAAAGTAGACGCGTGCTTTCAAATTCTTCACCAGGAGGACAACGAGGCTGTTTCTTCTTATACAGATAGACAAGTAGTAGGCTTAACTACACAGGTACGGTAAAAGCCCTATCCTCTGGAGCCCCAAATCTTCTAGTTGATTTTGTCCTGGAAAATGTACAAGTTGTTGGTCGCTGCCACAGCTATCACGTTATCTTTGGGGTGCCAGGCAGTGTGGAGGATCTTCTTGTTGAAGTCCAGGCTGTCCACGCTGATTTCATCCTTCTTCCTTTTGCCACCAGTGGACACTTTGCGTGGTTTGAGAGTAGCCCGTGGTTTGCTGCTCTCCCGGGACGCCTCCAGTGTGATATCCCGCCTGGTGTTACGGTCAAACATTCGGAAGAAGTTGTTGTAGGAGCCGGTCATGATGGCACTGATGGAGAAAGGAAAATAAAATTGATTGTCAACATGGACTTGCCATAAAACCACAATGTCAGCAGTTATTGATATATTCTCCCCAAATGACCACAGGCCGGGAGCAAGGGTGCTTACCTGTCACTGCCATTCCAGCAGCACTCAAACTTGTCAAAGATGCAGTCATTTTCATACAGGGAGCAGAGTTTGCTGCGAAGGTATTCATGGACCTGAGACAAAAAGTATTACTTAACATAAATACTCAATTAAGCCCAAACGTCTTCACCTCTGTGTGTATCATATAAAAAAGCCAAAAAAAGTGTAGAAGGGCTTTTCCCACTAACAACACTTAGCCTGAATATATCACTTGTATGTAATATTTTTAAATGTTTCGCAGAAATGTTTACTGTTTAAAAGAACAGCTGTCAGATTGCCTGGCTGGCCACTCACAACCTGCTATTTGTGTGTCAGGGAGCCTCCATAATATTTATTTGACAATTAGTTAAAATTATCATATCCTTCGGTGTAATTTCTATTTTATTACTAATTCATTACTAGCTTCACGACCATATTCATACAAGACTGATATATATTGATATATATTAATGCTTATGCACCTGATACGTCTCCACTGGCCTATTCTCCATGTTGAGGTCCCAAACTTTGACGGAGAGGTAGTCACGTGTCATCATATAGCGTCCGCTGTGACTGAACTTCACGTCTGAGATGGAGGAGATGATCTCAGAGAAAAAGGATCGGCTGCTTGGATCCTCAGGCTCCTCAAAGACTGGAAAAAAAAAAGAAAATTGTTATTTCCAAAAATCAGTTTAGAGTTTGTTGAACAATAATAACTCCAAACAAAAACTTAATTTTTCATCTGTATGTTAAGAGAATGAAGTAACATCTATTTAAAAAGAATAGTTACTGAAAAATCTATTATTACACAATCAAATATTTATAGTCCTGGTAAATTTGTCCAAAAGTGTCTCAGCAAACACTAAAAGTATTTAATTTTTCGTAATATGTTTTATATATGTTGATTAATTTGTTTTCCACTAGTAGACTAATTAATTGACTTTAACATTGCAGCACTACACTGGATGTACTCACACTTTGAGTGCCTATCGCAGAGTGCCGCTGCTCGCATGTCACACAGGCGGATGGTGCCTTTGCTACTGCTGTACACAAATACATTGCATTGGTGTGGATGGCACTCAGCAGCTGTGATTACTTCTGTCAGTTCCTCCATGTTGGCGGGCTTGATGTCTACAATATCTGGGAACACACTGTTAAAGAACTAGCAGTCTTACGTTTCATTGTTATACAATGCAGAAACAATTAGCCTTTAAGCCTCATATCTAATATCTGATTTCTGTTGAAGAAAAAGGATACTAAAACTTCTGTCTGTGATTTCCAAGTGCCATAGATTTATTCTTAGGTCATCTGCGGAGAGGTACGTTTCATGATCACTATTTACAGAAATGGAATTAATGTGATAGGTGTGCGCATTTGCAAAGATCCTCCGTGGGCTTGCTTCTACCATGAGATCCATTGGCATCAGTACTGGTACCTGAAACACACAAAATGCACCTATTTTAGAAAGGATTTTTAAAAACATGTTCAAAAGTCCCAAATAAGATTTAACATACCCGTAAAGAGGTGATTCTAAAAGGGTCTCTGAGTCGTCCATCTTCATCTTTCAGGTTGTAACCTTCTGCTCGTTTATCTCTTTCGCTTATTTTCCACAATTTGATAGTTTTATCTGACCGAAACCAAATAAAAAGTTGTTCAAATTCTGATATCACCACACAATTAGTATTATGGTTTGTTTTTTTTTCAAAGTAAGATCTTACCATTTGTCGAAAGTAGAAAGTGAGCAGCATTTTGTTGGGGTAGCCATCTTATTTTATTTATTTTTTCCTCGATTTCTAAACTTTTCAAATAGTCAAATTCTGGCTCGTGACTCTGAAAAGTGCTATAGACGTTGTACTCCCCACGCAGGTGTGGACGATTCTTAGACTGAAAAAAAAAAGAGAGAAAATATTAGTGTGTTAAGACAACATATAGAGCACATGACTTTTGATGTTGCAATATTGATGAAGATGCTTGTTCACCCCTCCATGTGAAGCTTACCTCCTGTTCATGTTGAAATATCACTACTCTGCCTCCTTTATCTCCAGTTGCAAGCAGTTCTCCAGAATAGTTGAATTCAACTGTTGAGATTATGTCCGCTGAAAATAGACAACAATCAGTGACTCAGTCCCGATAGCTCAGCTTTCACAGTGATAGCTCAGATCCCTGCTAGAAGCAATGCCAGCTGTTACACTGCAGACTCAATCTGATGCTAAGGATAAGGGATCAGACACAGTGAGAGACATGTACAACCCAGTTATGTATGTATGAATGAATGAATGGATGGATGGATGAAAACAAGCATGATGTCACCCGACAATTTATGGACGCAGCACATTGACGTCATGGACACGGTCGCTCCCCTTTAATAGCTTAGCCACCACCTAGCATAGAGCTAGCTAGCAACATGCAGTCATTAATTGGAGGGGGGAGGGCGTTTGATATCCGCATCCATAATCGGGCTTGCATCAATTACGATATCTGCCCTGTATATTGAGACCAGTGCGACCCCATAACTACCGTGCATCTCATGTGAAAACCCACAGAGCAGCATCATTAGACCGTTTTAGCCTAGCCGCCTAGCAGCTAACGCTAGCTACATACCTTCCGCAACATCTTCATCTATCGCTCCTTTCACTTGAGAGAAACACCACTGAAAATCATTTCCTCCTGCAACTCCTGTCAAACAAAAGAAAGACAAAAACCAGAACACAGCGTTAGTTTGTAACTCGTACGCGTTTCGTGTGGCGATAAATGACCCGACAGTTTGACAACTAGCATCTTAGCTCGCAGATTCAGGCCATCACACACAGCAAGTGAGGTGGATCCTTCTCCTCCCTTCACAAGCAGCTTACCCGCCATTGCTTCATTTAGCAGCTCTTGCTGTACACAGCTTCCAATATCTAATCAACCCAAATGTGGCTCGCTCAGAGAAACGGATAGCATCCACAATCAGTGTGAAGACTCGGGCTCCAGATCTGTCAAGACAAACGGAAATTATCCGTGATTTTTTTTTTTCTTGCAAAATGGCGCACAGTACATGGAGAAATGACGTCATGCACGCATGCCACATCCTGGCTCCATCCATCCATCCTCCCAGAGCATCATGTTGGGAAATGTGCATCTAGTCTGTATGTTCAATGCATTCAATTGTATTTCACGACATTACAAAAGAGTTTAAAGCTCTCCTTCCTGACATGTTTTAAGATTAAAATTAAATAATCTACATTGAATAACACAAGTTAAATTACCTTGTTAAAATAAAATCCTACTACAGGTACATCGACTACTTCACCCTTATTAAAAATTACAGAATTGATGAATATTTAAATATTGTTCATTTCAGAAGTTCCCCTTCAGACATGTTTTAAGAGAGACATAAGACATAAAAAGTTCAGGTTTCCACATACCAGGATTGTCTTACAAACTACAATGCTACCGCTTAACTGGAGTCCACCTGTGGTAAATTCAGTTGATTGGACATATAAACACACTTCTCTATATAAGTTCCCACACAGGGCACGTCAGACCACTAAACAAGCATGAAGTCGAAGAAATTGTCTGCTCTCTGGGACAGGATAGTTTCAAGGCACAGATCTGTGGACAGTGGCCTCCATCATCTGTAAATAGAAGAAGTTGGGAACCACCAGGACTCTTCCTAGGGCTGCTGTCCCTCTAAACTGAATGATTGGAGGAGAAGGGTTTTAGTTAGGGAGGTGACCAATAACCTGATGGTCATTCTGAAAGAGAAAGAGCTCCAGGGTTCCTCTGTGGAGAGAGGAGAACCTTCCAGAAGGACAACCATCGCTGCAGCTCTCCACTTATCAGGCCTGTATGGTGGAGCGGCCAGACGGAGGCCTCTCCTTAGTGAAAGGCACACGGCAGCCCACCTGGAGTTTGCCAAAAGGCACCTGAAAGACTTTTAGACAATGAGAAACAAAATTCTCTGGTCTTGTGAGACAAAGATGGAACTCTTTGGCGTGAATGCCAAGTGTTATGTTTGGAGGAAACCAGGCACCACTCATCATCCGGCCAGTACCATCCCTACAGTGAAGCATGGTGGTGGCAGCATCATGCTGTGGGGATGTTTTTCAACGGCAGGAACTGGGACGCTAGCCAGGATTGAGAGAAATATGAATGCAGCAATGTACAGAGACATCCTTGAAGAAAACCTGCTCCAGAGCGCACTAGATCTCAGACTGGGGCGACGGTTTATCTTTCAACAGGACAACGACCCTAAACACACAGCCAAGATATCGTAGGAGTAGCTTCAGGACAACTCAGTGAATGTCCTAGAGTGGCCCAGCCAGAGCACAGACTTGAATCCCATTGAACATCTCTGGAGGGATCTGAAAATGGCTGTGCACCAACGCTCCCCATCCAACCTGATGGAGCTCGAGAGTTTCTGTAAAGAGGAATGAGCCAAACTGGCCAAGCTTGTGGCTTTATTTTCCAAAAGACATGTGGCTGTAATTGCTGCCAAAGGTGCCATAACAAAGTATTGAGCAAAGGCTGTGAGTAGTTATGTACATATTATTATATTTTCATTCTTTAATTCTAATAAATTTGCAAACATTTAAATAAAAAAAAAAATCATGTAGTCATTATGGGGTATTGTGTGTGGAATTTTGAGGAAAAACGGAATTTAATCAATTTTGGGATAAAGCTCTTAACAAAATGTGGAAAAAGTGAAGCGTTGTGAATACTTTCTGTACAGTATTCTGGACAGTGAGAATTAATTAAAGAACAGCCATCTTGTCTTAGGTTAAATGTTTAATTGTAACTAACTGTTTTTCTTTGTTTGGTTATTGTTGATATGAAATGATTCCTAACTCCCAATTGTGACACCTTCCTGTGTCTGCCTTTATTGCATGGTCAGTGGGTGACATCTAGTGGAGAAATTATGAAAATTAAGCTGATTTGTGTTGGTGTATTACCACCTCCAGTGGTAATAATATGAATTCAAATACCGTACTTTAGTACTTTTCAGTCCTTTTTTCACAAACATGTAACAAGGCCTTTTGCATTTTTTCCAGACCTTCATGACTTGCTTCTTACCTGCCTTACTAATTAATCCATTCAAACAAACAAGTGTAAAATTAAAATGCAACATTACAGTATCAGATTTTGTTGTTGAGGTGTGAGAGTAAGAACTCACTTGACCTTAAAAGACCATGACCATTGTAACCCTGATTTATGCAGCTCTTAATTGTTATAGTCCTACAGCCAACAGGACTGACACAGAGATGTCATCCATACAATAACTTATTTATCAGCCTGTACATTTGAGTGAGTATTTGAGTATTTGTCAACAACAAGTTTTGAGGGTATCATGGTGGCCACAGTTTTTATTCCCTTATCTGTCTTTAGCTAAGTGTTTTTGATTAGCTAAGTGTTTTTAAGTAACGTCTGTGATATGGAAACTTGAAACCTCCAGTTCACATGCACTCAGACACAAATTATTATTTACAACAAAGTATTTTCATATTTCTATGATTAAACATGTTTGAAGGGGATCAATGGACAATTCAGCCAATTATTATGTTAGGCTATCAATATTTTTTTTTGCTTAGGTGGCATTGTCTTCAAATAGATGTTTTATTGGGGAAGTTTTCAAATGCTCTGCTCAGAATCAGTCAAAAAGTGTAATATTTCTGTTTTTGTGTGCATAAGCTCAAAATCATGGGGCTAAATATATATACAATTTTCTTTGGAAGCGCTGTGGTGCTTGTTTTTTATTTTTATGCTTATTTTTCTGTAAATTGTGATTGGTGGGAGTTGAATTGGGAGAAGAAAGATAGCCCACAGGGCCTGGTTTTGCAATAAAAAAAAAAGTCACATTCCAAAAAAAAAAAAAAGAAAAAATGCTAATGCTGCAAATGAAGTGTGGGAATATGTCATATCTGGGCCACATTTCACTGGATAAAATAGAATACCCAGAGACAGATATCATCATATTCTTGTTTTATTTATCTTAAAATGGTCCAAAAACTTAATATGCTTGTTTTTAACCAACTGTTTTTGGTCCTATGTGTTTTTGAAGCTAGCTAATCACCTACACCGACTTTGAACTGTGAACATAGACTGATAACTACAAGTGATAATATTGTGCCTATAGTGCTTTTGAGCTTTATTTGTTTTCTGTATCTGCAGATTGTCCTGGAGGTGGCAAGTGAATAAATAGGGCAGACCCTGAAAGACCTGGACCAAATCTCACCAAAACCTTCTCCACTGTACTCCAGAGCTCCACATCCCTCTCATCATTCACACAGCGTCCCTCGGGAAGAAGCTGAGCAAAGGCCTGGAGGTTAGTATTGTGTGTGTGTGTGTGTGTGTTAAATTAGATCAATACACAACTATATATATATATATATATATATATATGTGTGTGTGTCTGTGTGTGTGTGTGTGTGCATATATATATATATCTTCTATTGTTCTAATTTTTGTAACTTTAAATTAAAATTATATACATGAGGAGTGCTGTGTAATAACACACAGCACCTTTTTTACTTGATAGCTACTCACAATGGAACAAGTTGTGTAGCAACTAATGAGTAGTCTAATGAGGCGGTATTTAACATTATTTGTAGATACAGTAAATACAAATACTTCTTGATTTCAGTGTATTAAGTATGACTACCTGTTATAGACATGTGTAGTGTATTCTATAGTAATGGGTATTTTAGAATAAAGAATACTTACATTCCTAAATGTCGACACATCCCCATAATTAAATATGTCAATCGTACCATGTACTCAAGAAGCCTAATTAAAACTGTCTTATACTGAACATTATACTTAAATTAGAGTGAAGAAATGTGCTGCCTTGCCTTGAATAGTGCACATATTAAAAACAAAAGAAACTCTTTGTATTCACCACAGTGTGAAGGAGAAACATTTGACTCAAGCCTAATTTGTGATTTAATAAACAGCACAGCTTAATTGCTGTGTGTGTACATTGGATTTTTCACATTTTTACAAGTTCTGTGTGTGTGTGTGTGTGTGTGTGCTGCCGTGCCGTAGCTTCATCAGGTATAAGGAGAGGTGTTGACTTTATTCCGAGCCTCCAGTAACACCACTGACTCTGATAGTTCCCCATCCCTGTGGGAATTCATTATAAGACAGCTAGAGGCTGCTTGTGGATGGTTACTGTGCTGCCCGTATGTTAACTTGTCGCTATCGCGCAAGGCAAACATGTGGTGCAGCTGCTTTCTCTGGCTGTGGGCAACCTGGAGAGATTGATTGGTGAGCCTTCTGTTTTATCCAGGATCAGGGCCACATTCAGTAGACATGGTGCCTCCGGAGAAGCAACCATTTTCCCCAGAAAATATGGCTCATTACCAGCACAGACAAAATGAAGGTATATTGACTTTTTAACATCTTACAACATACCTATTCCTGAGCCATTTAACAACATTTGTTTGTTATCCAGGAAATCTTTACTTCATTTTATTTTTCATGTAACTGAACACAAAGACGGACCTGATTTTAACATTAGCTAGTTTCTTTTGACAAAGTCAATCACTGCTACTGTCCTCATCTATTTTGAATTTACACACAGAGGCATGCATGTGAATACCCATACACACACACACACACAAATGTACCCTTCCCCCACATTTTGGTCCATCAGACAGTTCTTAACACAAACCAATGGCCAGTGGATGTGTCTGTTCTGCTCAGGGGCATAAGCTCTGTCCAGACCCTCAGTCTTAACGCTCTCTCTCTCTCTCTCTCTCTCTACATACACACACACTCATACTCTTACACACAAACAGCAAAGACAAACACAATCAATTATTCAAGACTCTTGTTTTGGCTCATGTGTTTTTTTTATTATTATTATTTCTGTTGTGTTGTTTCTATAGCATCCTCTGGCAAGCTAACAGCTTGGAGGCCTGATGAGTGAGATATGAGTCCTGACGACTTTAGGTCCGTGTATGTCTTTGTAATTTAGATGGCACGGTATAATTTGCATGCACAGCCTTCAACATTGTCTCATTGTCTGAAGAAGATTGTCCTTGCGGCTCTCCACAACTGAGAGTTCTCAAAGAAGTAGCTTGGAAGACAAACCTTTGTCTCCACGATTATTTCCCCCATGAGTGGAAATGTTCAGCGCGGTCATTCAGTGTTGTTAAACCTCACATTGAAACACACACACACACACACAAGATGTGTAATAGTACATTTGCCTTTACTTATTTACTTATTTCTTTTTTAGTTGTGCCTCTTTGGCAATATTATATACCTACACATATAACACACATAAGCTACAGCATTTAGTGTATATTTTACATACATGCACATTCTTCAGTGTGCAAATGTGTGCACTAGATGGCACTATGGCACTTATTATTCAATGCCAATAGATCATTTCCAGTTTGGAGGATAAGTGTGTGCTGCTGACACCAGTGCTAATCACAAACTGCTTGTTTTCCCTGCACTGAACCTATGTTATTAGTATCATGGAGAATTGAATATTCAGTTGTATTTGTTAATTAACTGACTGTTTGGACATTTAATCAAAAAGCGTCTGGTTTGATTTGGATTGCCATAGTTTTAAGTGAAATCTATATGGAAATACTAAATCGGAGTAGTGCAGATCACTTAAGTTTTCTCCAAGTATACTCTCACTGGATATTTTTTAAAGGCTCAAGTGAACATCAAACAAGTGAACTCCCAAATCAATGAAAGCAGAAAAGAATCACATTGAGGAGAAATATTAGATGTGAATCCTTGCAGCAATGATGTCCTTGTAACAGATCATATTGTAAATAAGATGGGTTAAATTGCACTTGTAGCTTTCCTTCAAACAGTCAGGCTATTCTCTCGGGGAGACAAGAGAGTGCTGCAGACTCTTCCTCTAATAACGCTAGACAATGAGATCCCAGCTCATAACATAGGCCTCCACTATATAGAACAAGTATTGGGGGCTTAGCAGCTAATAAAGTGGCAAGTCTTCAAATCCATGTCAGAAGAGCAGAGTGCCACAGGGACCTTTCATAACACTTGTATGTGCAGGTTCAACTGCAGTACAAAGGTTACACATCCACATTGTACTGATCTAACCTGATGAGTTGCCTTAAGCCCCACAAATTTCAAGGCTGCGTTTCTTATTTAAAGAAACAGAACTGAATAATTCGCCCACTCACTACAAGATGACAGGCAAAGACAGGAGTGTGGAATGAATGTTTTAGATGCAATGTAAAATCTACTGTATGTGCTCTTAACCAGTCAGAAAAAATTAAATCTCGCAGTTAAATTAAATTCAAATTTGATATTGATTTTTTATATCTGATAAGTGTGTTCTGCCACAGATTCCGTAAAGGTAATTATAATTGTCGAAATGAGCTGAATTTATGATACACATCACTTTTATTAATTGAATCACGTTGCCCTTTGAGTTCACAAAACACAGTCTCAGTAATTAGCCTTGATTGCTTGGCCTGTGTTTCATAAATGGTCTCTCCTGCTTTCTCTCTAGTCAACCTGTCCTTCACTTGAGTACAGACACTCCTCCAGCATTTCCACCCACTTTGTTTGTGAGTCTTTGATCCACAGTATTCCAGTTAAAGTTACACCCATGTGCTGCAAGTTGAAACTTTCAGCATTGTCGCTCAGGGGAACCTTATACCCGTGGCGCCTTCTGCTTTTGTCCTTCCCTTTAGCAACAGAACTCTCCTATGGTCCCGGACAAAAGACTACTCACGACACCATTTTATGCTCTCTGTGATGATACCGTTTCCTTCTCCTGCTCACATGTTACCTTGGTGTGCTCGTCGTGTCCAAAACGTTACAGTCAAAAAACATTATTGAGGGTTTTCTCTCTCTCTCTCTCTCTCTCTCTCTCTCTCTCTCTCTCTCCCTCTCTCGAGACAATTGTTGATTTGGAACAAAAGACAATGAGACATCCTTTATCCCGAAATGCATTTTAACTGCACACACACTAAAACCAATTTAAATCAGTTCTTGTGCACTCTTTTGACTCTTTATATATGGTGCATAATAACATAAAGGTGTAAAAACATATGTCACCGATAAATGATAATTGAATCATGAAACCAAATTCTAATTTCTGTTGTTTCCAATTATAATGATGTGCACTACCAGCTGGACTACACTCATAACGCTCATTGTGTACAGTAGATGATTGTGTGTGTGCATGATGTACATACATGCATGTAAATTTGCCTGTGTGTATGCACTGTACTAGAATTACACATGGATGTTAAATCTAAATTTAAACTGTTTTCTGCAACAACATTATAATCTGGCGTGTAAAACACTTAAAGGCAAGAACAACAAATACAGTATATTAAAATAGTGTAAAGTGGTGCAATGTCTTGCCTCTCCAGTCTGTCTAATCACTATGTGAGTGAAACATTCATGGTACACTAGATCAGTTCAATATTTAATTTCTCAACAAAGACTACATGATGGAACAGATGCTCAAACTTTGTATGTTTCTCAGGAGAGCAAAACTCACTTTCATGGAAGCTAGTGGGTACGGAGATTCTCATTGTGTACACGCCTTGTGTTGACTTCTTTGGGCTCCTCACCTGTGCACTAAATGTACAGTCATGGATAAAAAGATGTTCAAACATGCAATGTGTGTATAGTGAGTCGGTACTAAAACCATGGACTGAATACATCAATTGTTTACATCCAGGGGCACCGAAAGCACAAGTGTGGAACCACATTAGTGATGCACCAAGGTTGCCCTTTGCCTCCACGTCACATTTCAAGTGAAAATTTTACTTGGCATGTTTACATAGGATTTCTCCATCTTCCTTTTAAACCCCTATGGGCGAGCTGAAGGTGAGGGGAACTAAGATTATTATCCCCTGTTTCTCTGAGGAGCTTTTCTTTATGCACAACCTCACAGATGTCGACATTTGGTTAGGCGGTGTACATAGAAGCCCCAGATTATCTAGCGCTTCAGTAAGTCTGTTTAGCTAAAGTTAGGAGTGGTTACTTTCCTGCACCTTCCTAATATGCCCTTGTGTTTTGTAACCCGGAAACCCCAGCGCTTAGTCATACATCTGTGTTAAAATAAGGTTATCGGCGATTAAATATTGCTGTCCATTTAAAACCATAGGTCCTGCAGTTGTGATGACGTTCACACCAATAGGCTCCACTTGTGCAGACGCAGACCTAGTCACAGGAAGTGTAACAGATGGTGTACTATATGTCATAATGCTATAAAATCCAACAGGAATTGACAATTGAAATCCCACCCTGGAGTTTTCCTCTTTTAGCTTTGGCATAATCTTCTCAGGATTTCAATTGCAAAGTCAAAGAGAATAGTCTAGCACATGGGGACTAGTTATCTGGGGCAAATGCGGTCTAAGGTTGACAATGCAAAGGCTATGTTTATGTGCATCACTCTTGCTATACTGAATGTTTCCCAGAGTGCAAGAACATCCTCCCCTGAATTCTATTCCTCTTCCCACGTCCCAGTGCTGCCGTGGAAAGTAGGCCAAGTGAGCACCAGGGCGTTGCTTTTTTAAGATGATCAGTTTGTCAGTGTGTTTTTGTGTGTGCTCAGGACGGCTATTCATGTGGCTTGACTCTGTAGAACAAAGACCAGCATTATACAATTTGCAGCACTTCCAATAGCAAGGAAAGAGGGGAGAGGTTGGAAAACACGGGGAGAGGACGAGCGTGGATGAAACAAAGACAAAATCTGGCTTGTACTCTAATTCATTTACTTCCTCTTTTCCACCCCTTTGTTGCAGCAAAAAGGTCCCTTGCCAGTAACACTCCTCTGTAGGATCATACTGTACTCTGGCATGGATTATTTTTAGCTATTGCTGTGCAGCTTTCACCTTGACTTGCTCTGTCATGACATCATAATTAACATTTCTGTTAATAGTAACACGGTTCAATATCAGTAACGATCTCTGACTAAAATCAGCATACAGCAGTGGAGCGTTAATGAATTCTGATATACAGTGTGAAACACCTTGCTAATCACCATCAGATCTGTATCTCTGTAATGGTGACATCCTTGCATGCAGAAGTGAATTTGAGGTATTGATGCAACACGTAGAGAAAATGTACATTTGGATATGAGTAACTTTAGAATTATTAGAGTCCTGCAGGTGGGATCATTTATCACTAAAGGCTGTCAGTAGCTTCATCCCAGAGGTCAACGGGCAAATTAAAGTTCTCTTGAGTACTGAGGCAAAGGCTGATGCTTGTTTGGTCACGTACACACTCTCTCTCTCCCACACACACACACACACACACACACACACACACACACACACGAACACACCCACAAGGTTAAAGCTTATGCCTCCCATTTTGGAGGCCACATGCAACATGTGCTTGCTCATATCATACTTACTGATGAGATTTTTAAATGGCCTTTTAAAGTCCGATTTTTGCACCTGTTTTTTTTTTTCCTGACTGGCACAGTCCGTTTGGCATTGACACACACACACACACACACACACACACACACACACAGTTAATATATACCGATTTAGGGCTGAATAATCAAATTTTCCTCACTGCCATCAACGTCACTGAGGAATGTGCGGCGGCGTGATAACTTTTTTTTTTTTTTAAATAAAGAATTTTTAGATAGGTCCACAAAACAGTGACGGACACATTGAATACGGGTCTGCATAAGCGCGACGGTATCCTGGGTATTTGGTCATGTGTATTTTGGTCTAATTTTCCAGGGGATATTTTAGATGTTAATAGCCCTGAAGTGGTCTCGGTTTCTTATTTAATTTCTCTCGCCTTCTTTAAATGTAATTCGCCCACAGACTGCGCCGCGAGGCTCTAAACCGCGCAGAAACTCTCTCATCATTTCCACAGCAGAATGGAAATGCAAATTGTGCGCACGGGCAATGCCCTTGACAGAACTCACCACTGCACACAATTAACATGAGCACTCTGACAGAAGTTAGTGACGAAATGTGAGGTCACACCAGCTGTGTGTCACATCATATGGTTGTTTTTTAACCGTCTCACACAGTCCTACATTGAAACGCATCAAAATAAAAAAATTAAAATGTGGACTGACCAATAATTAATGATAATAACAACAATAAAATTCTCTTTAAATTAAAATGTAATGGAAGACAGTAACGCGCTCTGCTTTGCATTATCCTGTAGCTCTATAATTTTACTTTATTTCATTTGATATATATATTTTTTTACTAGACGCTGGTCAGCAAATATTTAGAGTTTTCTCACAAAATCTTAGTGTGATTTGAGATAATTTGGCCTACACAAAAACAAGCTTTTTTTTTTTTTTTTGGCCCCTCTGGTGCTTGGGGAGGAGGGGGGGTGTTAGATAAACCTATGTTGAGATTTTGCTATCTTGTCACAGAAGAACACAGCTGCCTCATATCGACACGATGATCTCAAGTGTAACCAACGAGGGGCGCTGTCCGTCTATCAGCAAGAGCTGCATGACACGAATAGCCTACATGATTGATCTCATCACTCTTGGCAATTTGTTTTTACTGCAATAATTACAAATAACGTGTAAACTGCATCCTAATATGATATTTGGATATGTCGTGTCGAATTTCCGACCTGCGTTTATCAGGCCTGTAACATTAATAGAGTCTGGAGACAAAGTTTGCACACAGAGGCTTTCATTGTAAGTTAAAAAAGATAAAGTCGAATCGTGCGGTTTTTTTTTTTTTTTTAGATTTAATTACCAATTTAAAAATATGTATTATTGCTCAATTTTTTGATAATAAAAAAAGTCTGTACACAAGTATAAATTAAAACTTTAAAAATAATAATAATAATAATAATAACGCTACAAGTGACGGAAATGTTCAAATAAACGCTTTTACATTTCACAGTGCTTTTATTTTGCCACATGTCACATGAACATGAATAAATAAATAATGCATATTCCAACATATTTAAAGTCCCACTATGTACCACAAAATATTCCAGGTTTAAACAATGGCATAATCAATGTGAGGTAGGCTACGTTGCTGTAAACAAGCATTATGTGGGCTGACTGCCTATTTGTGGCATATAGAATTTGGACTGATGCGTAACTGTAAGCGTGATTAATATTTAATCGGATAATAAAAAATAAAAAAAGATCACTTTAAAATAACCCCTCTGTTAAAGCCGTGAGCGCTAATAAGATTTTTTTATTATTATTATTTTTATTTTTTCCCCCTCTTTTTGCCAATCAGTCCATTAAGAGACAATGCAGGTGAGCATAATGAAAGTGTTGTCCCAATAAAGTGTATCGATGGACAGCTGGGCAGCGGCCGGCTGATTGACTTTGCCTTGACATCTGGGAGGCCCGCTGGCCCCTGGCACGCGTATAGGCTGATGTCGCCATTTACATGCAAATTTAAGGAGATCATGAGGGCCTCGCCCCGTAAATTCACACAAAAAAAAGAAGACGTCACCCTCAATACGGAGAAAGCTCGTCCCGTCGAGACGGGAGGTCTTTCCAAGTCACTGTGTACATTTTTATTGGGAGCCACGCGTCCCGGGGAGTTTGATTTTTATATCAGTCAGCTCCCAAATCTTTGGGGTTTCATTCATTGTGAGCATTGAATAGAAGAGTGAGATATCTTGGCCCCTGTGTCATCAAGTGGTCATTTAGACCAACACTCTCTTGTCTGGCTCAATGCGACCAAGATGCAGAGATCGGAATAGTTTGCACTTGTTTCCCTACTTGTCACCCATCACTTACCTCCTGTGTGCTGTTGAGAAACAGCCTTTTTTTATTTATTTATTTATTTTTTAGGTGAGAAATGAGAAAATGTGACTAAGATCCTCTAATTCTACGCCCGTACAAAGTTGTCATGCATGCAGCCACTAAAACAAACGGGGGATCAACATTTTCCTTTATTTTGATGCTAACATTTTCACCTAATGATGGAGAGCGCATTTTCCACGGTGTAAGCCCACCACGCAGATGATCCCACAGAATGAGCTGAGACGGATTCAGGCTCCGCGCCTCAGTGTGTGGAGCAGCTGACTCCCTCTCTCCACGTCCAGATGGCTCCTGCACACAGATTTGCATTCATTTTCCTCTAATATCTTCTGAAATAGCGGGGCAGCTGCATTTGTTGTCAAATACGGTTTAAAACTCCCTTTCAGGACAGCATCGTTACCTACGTGACGGCTGTGGAGATCCATTTTCCCTCTCCAGTCAACAGTATCAGATCTAAGAGGATTTGTCTCAAAGTCTCCTAATTTGATAATCAGATTTAAATCGCCTTGGTGCGTGTAATCAGGGGTTAAGTTCTAATAAGCGACTTGAAACTGTGCAAAAAATAAAAAAAAACTCCAAAAAAAGCATAGTGAGTTCTGTGCAAAATAGATATTTGCAATCTCCGTAGAACAGACAAAAACATTTATACAACACGCATCTCGGTTTGTTTCATGTAAGAGGAAAAAAAGATACAATTTCAACAGAGGTCTCCTTTGAGTTATCCTTGATTTTTTTTTTTTTTTTTCACAAATTGAAACTTTTGATTCCTCTTAAAAAAAAATATGAAAGTAAAAATCCACACCCTCATTTTGTGACTGGGCAATTTGGCAATAGATTGTGTAGAGGTGAAAGCAACAGCTTATAATTCACTTATCTTTGGCAGCAGCTATTAACCCTCAGCACCAGCTAGATAGATTGCTCAGGATATAGCACACATCTCTCTTCCTCGCACCCTCCCCTCTCTCCCTCCATCCTCTCCTCCTTTTCACCACTAATGAACCGAATTGCTTGCTTGCCCCTCTCGGACAGAGTCGGACATGTAGACAGTTGGCTCTTTAAAAATGATTAAGATGTTTCTGATTATTACAGATTTTACAGGACGTGCATGAAATAAAGAAGACACAGAACCATGGGTTTCCTGAAGTTTGTTTAATGTCATGAGACACTGTGGCTCTGATTTTTTTTAGCCCATATAAAGAGGTCAGAAGATCTGACTTTATCTTCCGTAAATGGCACAGCGATTGGATTGGTTTGTTTTGACATGACACAAATATGAATGTTTAGAAACTATTTAAAAAAAAAAACTTTGTTCATATTTAGTTTACAGCAATAAAGAAAGTAAATGATCTGCTTTGCAACCCACAGCAAAACAGATGAGATACACTTCCTAAAATGTCAATAAAAGTTCATGTAAATTAATAGATTCATAATCAAATAATATTCTGTGAAATCTGTTATATTAATTATATTTTAATTACAATAAAGTAACCCGCAGCGTAGAGTTTAAAATGCACAACAACAACAACAACAAAAAAAAAAGTCAATTATATGAAGTAACATGATATGCCATTATTGAAATATGATTTATGGCCTGTATTCACACAGCTATAGAGATGCTTTCGATACATTACTGAGCAAACCACCTCATCAAGTCAATTTGTAATAATCATAATGCAATTTAAACGAATAAATATATTAAATACTATTAATTCTAAACTTATATAATTAAACCATTGACGGAAATTGCAATCATTAGGCCAACTAAAATTAATAAGAGCCGAGAAAAGCTGAACTCCCGCGTTATTATTATGTATTATTATTATTTTTTTTATTTATTTTTTTTCCTCATTATGTGTGATGGTTACACCCAGATGAATTTTCCATATCATTAAAAAAATCAAACTCACCACATATAGGGCCTAAGCAAGAGGAAAAGTGGAGCGAGTGAGTGTTCTCAGGCTGCTGCACTATAGGGCTGTACCCGTACGGTGCAGCGCCACTGCCTGACAGGAACCGTCAGAGCTCCATATATGGTCAAAACCACGCCCCTTCAGCGTCATATTCTGACAGCGCCTCTCCCGTGGGTTTAGAGTTTTGGCTCCCGGGAAAGATTTCAGTCCTCGGGGAAAGAGGGCTTAGTTTTGCATGTTCCCATCCATCCTGCACGACGCGAAAGGGCCCCTTATCCACCTCTCCTGTGTACTAGGAACACCTCCACTGGTGATCAGCCTTTGCCTGTGTTTGTCTTGTGGAGAAGCAGCAGCACCTTTTCAGGAGTGGGTTTTTTATTCAACAAGAAGTCCTGAAGGTTTTGGATGCGGTGCTTCAGGGATGTGGGCACTTTGAGAGCAGCATCACCCACAAACACAAACAACTGCCATCGATTTTTCTGTGAATAGCACAAAAAAAAAGAGAGAAAGAAAAAAAAAAGAAAAAACAAAGAGGAACAATAGCAACACAAAAAAAATCTTGTCTATTGAACAATTCACTTTTCCAGTCTGTGGATACCGCTCTAACTAAGTACAGCACTTTGAGAATTGTTCACATCGGACGGACTGAAGAGGGAGGCAAGACCTGTGGACCGGGTTTTCCCTCGCAAGTCTGAATCGGCTCTCGCTACTTATCCCGTGACAAAAAACAAAACAAAACCAACCCTGAAGGATAACACGCTTGGACGTTTATTTCCCTAATTTCGCAGGAGGCTCTTTTTCACGCAAATTGTCCTAAATGTTTGGGATTCAGGAAACTATACCGCGGGGTGGGACGACGATGAAGGAGGAACCGCTGGGTGGACTGAACTCGGTCCGCTCCTGGATGCACACAGCTGGGGTGGTGGATGCAAACACAGCCGCCCAAAGGTACGCATGCCAAAAGCATCTGATTTTTCTCACGCATTCCCTCCTCATCATATCGACCCCTCAATCCCCTGAATACTCTGTATCAATTACGGTCTCCCAATAAATGCCCCCCCTTCGGCTTTCCCTTCTTTCATTACATCAGATTACCCATTATTGTGACAAATCAAGAAATCTCCCCGTACTCGAGCGTGCTTCTGCATCTCCAATGTTTTCCCATCAGCTTCTCCATCATCTAGTATCCCCGGTGTCCGGTGCTTAACCGAGATGGTCTCTTGTTTTCTCCCCGCAGCGGTGTCGGCTTGGCACGGGCACATTATGAAAAGCAGCCCCCTTCCAACCTCAGAAAATCCAATTTTTTCCATTTCGTCCTGGCGCTGTATGACAGACAGGGTCAGCCCGTGGAGATCGAAAGGACAGCTTTTGTGGACTTTGTGGAGAAAGAAAAAGTAAGCAGTGTATTTAAGAAATACATGCACCCCTGCACATAATCAGCACATGTATCGAAATTATGTTCTGTGAAATGGCACACGGGTTACTAAGGGGAAAGCCACGTGTAATATTGATTTCTGAAAGAAAAAAAAAAAACTCAATTCGCTGATGACAGAGAGTCGTTTTAAGAACTAAAGCTGTTTCTCTTCTTTTGCACAGTAACTATAAATATACTCCAACACGCAGACATGTGGGTAACGATAAGCAGTTGTTGTTTTGTTGATGCTGATTTTTCCACAAAACTGTTGTCTTCCTGCAGGAACCAACCAGTGAAAAAACTAACAATGGGATACATTACAAACTACAGTTATTGTACAGCAATGGTGAGTTAAACTGTTAATTATTGTTCTGCAAACACCTGCAAATATGGCCTGCCTGCATGCATAAAACTAATAATAATAAATATGTTGTAATTGTATAAATGTAATCAGAGTCTGAACTCTTTTTAAGGCATGTTACTAAACCTTTATTTTTTTTTTTTTGCTTTCTCTCTTTTTTTTTTAAATTTAAAACTAATCGTTCACAAGTGCTCTGTTTTTTCTCTTCCCAGGCGTCAGAACAGAACAGGATCTTTACATACGGTTAATCGATTCCATGACGAAGCAGGTAAGCTGCTGTTACACTTGTTTTACGCGCAGTCTAACGCTGCTCATATCCATAGACTCACTTGTGCAAAAACCTTAACCTGCCGTGCAAATTGTCACTTCAGAGATGCACCCCAAATAAACCAAATAAAAAAACAATCTGCTCGAAAAATGCAGCTGTGGCACAAACATTAAAAAAATTAAATATATAAATAATAATAAAAAAATTATATTACCGGTATAACAAGAAGAGACAGCCACCATCTTGGCTGTTTACGTTTGGTCATATCATATTGCATGACTCTAAAGTCAATTTTACTCTTGCCAGATTTAAGCTGTTTTGCAGGCTCAGTTTGTCCAACATTAAAATTTAAACACTGCGTCTGCTCCACATGATCTGATTTGACTTTCCTGCAAAGAGTCAGAGGTGAAACACATTTAAAAAAAAAAAAAATGCATTAAGTATTATATTTCTAAACATGAATATTAATAATTTTGCTGAGGTGCGTTTCACTCTTCCTCACACACACACACACACACACATTTGAGTGACTTTTTAACCTACGCGCAAAAAATTTATTATTAAATCCATATGCACATTTTACCCAAACGCACAGATTTGTAAACTTAATTATAATTAAGGGGGATAAAACCAGACCGTGTTATTTCAGCTCTGCATGTCTTGTTTTGCTTTTAAACGGAGGGTTTAAGGTAGAGCCTTCTGAATAGAGCCGTGAAGCCTGGGCCACTGGTCACAGACAACATTCCTGCGCGAATGATCCGAGTCAATGACGCAGAACAAGCAATTTATGGATTTCTGTTTCTACAGCTGCAAATAGCGACATAAATCAAACCAATATAGATAATCACCGGCTTCCCAGAATAAAAAAGAAAAAAAGGAGAAAAAAAAAACAAAACACCAGGTCAAGTAGGACAGCTTTTAAAAAGCTAGAGAGTGATGCGACCTGGTTCCGATATGTCACTTTTTCAAAGTCACACTCTCATATTGGCCTGAAGCGTGCCAGGAAAAAAAAAAAAAAAAAAGATTGAATTTATTGATAGCAGCAAAAACAGAAATGAGGACCATTAAGATTGTTTAATTGCATTTTATTATTTTCTTTAATATATATTTTTATATATGTATTGTCAATAATGTCGCTTTGCTTGGGTTTCCACTTGGTGCCGGTTCAGTATGAGGGAGTAAAGTGAAGTGTCTATCCTTAGAAATGGAAGAAGGAGGGAGGGATCGAGGGAGGGAGAGAAGAGCGGCAGAACTGATAGCTCCACGCCATCTGTTTCAGCCAATGCTCAAAAATTACTCAACCGTACCGCCAGACACCGCTTTTTATCCACAGAAAGATCATTGTTAGCGGCTCAAAATAAACAACAGATTGCCCATTAACACTTTCCCCCAAATATCCCCAGATTATAAGCATATTGATGACACTTCTATTGGATCTCTCCTTATGAAAATCTCTCTCTGTCTCTTTCGCTTTCTGTGTCTGTCTGTCTGAGCCCCAGGATATTATCTAGATTAATAAAAAAAAAAATTACAATTTATTATTGTCATTATATTATCATTACAGCAAATTTCATTATATATATTTTTTTCATTATAACTACCACTAAAATATTGTTGTAATTATTATTAGTACTAATGGTTATTTTGGTAATTGTATGTTTGTGTAGATGTCATTGATATTGATATTAATTAATATAATTTATAACTCTGGGGGATTGCTGTGATTATTGTAACCATGTTTCTTTCCTAACCTTTGCACTCCTTCCTAATATATTCTGTTGTCCTAACATCATGTGTATTCATGCTCTGATTTATTTTATTAAGTGCAAAAGTGGCAGACATAACCGTGTAATTATTTGTAAATTTGTCAGAATGATGTGTGCTTTAGAGATGACTGTGTTCTCACTTTATTTTCCATCTCATTTCCTTTCAAAGGCCATAGTTTATGAGGGCCAAGACAAGAATCCAGAAATGTGCAGAGTTCTTCTTACTCATGAAATTATGTGCAGGTAAGCATTATTATTATTATTATTATTATTATTTGCTCTGTCCATTTTGCAGATCCAGGCAAAAAGTAATTCCCTCCCCTCAATAAGTTTTGACACCCATGATGTGAAGCAGCAATCCAGACTGTCCTGTGGTTGTTCAGCAACCACAGAGAGCTGCTGTCATTTCTAGCTTTGATATGATGTGATTCAACTTTGATATGAATATGACAGTGAAAATGCACTGACAGTCTTTTTCAGTGAAGGGGGAGTGAATGTATAATAAACAGGCATTGACAGAGCATAGGTTATGTTATTTTAATTTTTAATTTATTTTTTTAAGAATCCTATATAATCTCGCCAGAAACAATGTGTTTTCTGTTATGTTATGCATACACATTGCATGCCATGTATATATCTTTTTTTTTTTTTTGTTTCTTTTTTTGGAGTCACTTCTCGGTTGATCCCACCTGTCAACAATGATCAGCGAGCCTTTTAGTGTCATTTAAGTACATAAATCTCAACTTCTCATATTGCGCTGCTATTCAGCGGTGTCATTGATACTAAAAGGAAAAACGCCTTTTGTTGTTATTGTTGAGCTCAGCATGAGCTTTGTGAACATTGAATTCGGATACTGTCGGTTAACCTCTCCTTTGTTACATCGCAGCATTGTTCAAGTTACTGGTTGAGAGCAAGTGCAGCATGAGAGCTGAGAATGATTTGTCTTTTTCCATGCATAAACTCATCACTCACGCTCAATTTATACATGCATCCATCACTTATTTGTGACACATTGAATATGCACGTTCTCTAGAGGTAATATATTTTTTTTGTCATGAGGAAGTGTGTTTTGCTGCTGAATAAAGAACTACTTTACCAGATATACATAATAAGAAGATTATAATAAGAAAATTATTATTCATATTATAACTATAAATATCTTATCTATCTATATATATTATATACATATTATATAGATATATTTTAATCCTGTAATACACTACTTTTTGAATTATATATTTGCTTATACCTTGCAGCGCTATAGCTATAAAACACATCTTTATTATTGCTGCTGGAAAGTCATGTAAATCAGACATATTTTAAATAGTGTGTGGTTGACTGACAGTAGCTTTGCACAAAATCTTTGTTTTTACTCCTGCACCATATGGCATAAATCAATTTTATTCAAATACTGCATGTTTATATGTTTTCATTTCAAATGGAAGCTAGGATGATGTATTTGTTTATTTTTGCAGTTTTGATTCAAGTCCCAATCAAAGAAATGAAAGGCAGCTAGCTATAGGCTTAGGGAGAAGATGGTTGAAACATGTGGTGGAAGATAGATTAGTGCTTTTGAGGCCATAATTGATAAATGCCCCGCAGAAATATTGGTTGAGGGTGGCACCTTGCATCTCCCTCAGAAATAGCAGCTTGGCAATTAGAGGTAAACAAAAGCTGAAGCTGTGAAAAGTGACTCCCCTGCCTCCTGGCCCAATCCCCACTCCCCTCCCCTCCAACACTAAGCCAAACAACACAACATGTTGTTTTCACCATTTTTATCAGCCATCAGCATCAATTGAATGGATAGATTGAGTGAAGGAAATCTCATGGCAATTTTTTTTCCCCGGTATCAGAACTACTTCAGGGCACTCAATAAATTTACATTGTTATGTGTGTATTTTTTTTGTATTTATTTTTATTTATTTAGCAAAGTCCTGCTTGCTCTGATACATACCATCTATGTTCCTACAGCCGATGCTGTGACAAGAAAAGCTGTGGAAACAGGAACGAGACTCCATCAGACCCTGTGATCATTGACAGGTAGGCTCGCTCTGCTTGCAGCTTCTTCTGTGTTTAGTGAACGGGGGAATGAGTGAGTGAATGCGTGTGTGACTAAATGGATGAGTGACTGAGCGGATGAGAAGACACATGGATGAGATAGTGAACAAATGAGTTTCCCTCCCGGTGTGACTGACTTGCATCTTATAGCTCACAGTGTGGGAGCTGTGGGTGATTCTGTGTGAGCGGCTGAGGGGTGTCTTTCCCAGGTACCTGTGCACTGAGGGGCGGTCACCACCTGGATAGGGTTTGTTCAATCACAGGTGGTTCAATCACTAGAGGATCATGCTGGGAATACACCTAATTAGCTTAGGCAACTTCATATTTATTTGGCTGGCTTCCCCTCTTTGTTTACGACAGTGATGCTTTCACTGTCAATAGTTGTTTTTCATTGACTGTTTCCTTCTCTCAAGTTAGCTGTGAGCTAGATGCCATTAAAGTTTTGTTTTAAAAAAGGATAAACATTTTATGTTGGCTGTTTTGTTCTGCACCTTCAGGGAAGTTACATCTGCCACATTTATATTACCTTCTTCACTTTCTAAGGAGGAGAAAATAAATGGTCTTTCAGGCACACTGTGAAAGTATACGTCCTGGTTAATCTGAATGTGTTTAGGTAGTTGTGTGTGTGTGTGTGTGTATGTATGTATGTGTGTGGGCGCGTGCGTGTTTCTGTGGTGGATATAAGGGTGATGTAGGGGGTGTAGTTTGAGCGTCGATCTCAATGTAACTCTCACCACGTAGTAGGGAGAGACAGCAATGCTAATGTTTGACTAGCCGGAATCACTGTTTGCTTAGCGGAGAATGCCTGGTATCTGACAGAGGGGACAACTCTCTTATTAGTAATCAAATAGGGCTGAGCAGTTGTTGCTGCCACTCCACTCCAGCAGCTTCTCATGCATCAGGAAGTAGGAGCCGGCTGCCCTGGGAGCCTGGATGGATTACCAGAGCTACTGCTGTCTGAAGTCAAACTCACACACATACACATGCACACGTAGATAAACGCAGATGCACACACAAACAAGGACATAAAACACGTCAGACAGTCACCTACATATATGTATGTACATGCTTATATGCACACATGCTGCCTGTATGTTGTTTATGGTGTTGTGCATGTTTGGATGAGTGTCTTTATTCTGTTTGACACAGTCACAGTACACCATACATACGCAAGAAAAGTGCTAATGTGTTTAGGACAACGTAAGGATTGAGCTTTTTTCCCCCCCATGTATCTTGTACCAAGTGGATTGCTTTATTTATTTGGTGCATTTGTTAGTGTAGGGATGATAGTGCAAACATTAACATATAACTTGAGACGTCTACTTTGCCTAATTTCCGCTGCTTTCATGTTTGCTTTGTGTCGCTTTGCTGCCTTTTACTGCTTAGAGTTTCGCACACCATTGTTCTTCAATCTGCGGGACAAAACATGTAACATAAGTACAATAAGCAAAATGAATGCATGGAGAATTAAAGTCAAGAAGAGGGGTGGGAAAAAAAAGAACGGGGAAAAAAGAAGCGGATGGATATTGTAAGCTCAACTGGCTCAGGGAGGGCTCGGATTTTCATTGTGACGGGTCTGAATAGGAGTAGAGTATCCCTTTCCTTGCACAATGAGCGGCTCTGTTGAAACACAAAAGCATATGTTCCTCATTAGACCCTCCCATTGTCTCCATGTCGTAACTATGAGCCCGTCAGCTCACCCTAACAGACCCACACAGGTTCCCAGTGACTGAGGGAGGCTTGCAGAGAGGAGTGCTTGTGAAAGGTTGCAGAGTTTAGAAAGAGTTACGGACATGACCAGAGCACAGTGTAGGCTTCATACGTCAGATTATTTACTGCAATTACTTGACTGTTCCCGCTGTGCATATGGGTAAGCTTTTAGTTGAAGCGTCCATGTTTTACAGCCATTTCTGTTACATCTGTCATTTTCTCATGCACATCATTACAGACACCTGTGCTGCGGTCGCTGCTGGCAGAAACTGATTATTTCCAATTGAGTAGAACATAGTTGAGTGACATAAACCTATAGGAGAGGTTTGATTGTTGAATCAGGCATGTCTCATCTGTCTACAATTACAGTATGAAAACCAGCTAGCACCGCCACATTTCCTAGAGAAACAGTAGCATGGCCGAACCTTAAGAAACAGATTTGGAGTGAATCATTGATGGCGTTCATTCACTGTAACATTTTCCCAGATGGTAAGAGGGGAAAGCACACACAGCTAGCTGGCATCTAGCAAGACATTAACTGGCGTTCCCATGGATCTGGCATATCCAATGGAGTTTGGGAAACTTATCATTCCAAATGTGTCCTATTTTCCTGCGGTCAAGCCAGACATCTGTTTACCCTATTTTCTCTCAGAGTTTTGATACAGATTTTCACTCAGATTTTTGAAGAGGAAGGATTCGCTTAAAAAAAAAAAAAAAAAAAAAAAAAAAGAAAGTTGGTTAGATATAGGCCCAACAGCTGTCACATAGTTTCAGCACTGCTTGGTCTTTAAATATTTCAGCACTTACATTTGATGCCCTTGCATTATTTATAGTCATTTTTGGATGAAGAAAGGTCCTATTTTTGTTGCATTTGGGTGGATTTATGTGTTGTGACTTAAATTTCAATATCTTTCGGGAAAGTCGGTACATGTTATGCTCCGAATAACGAAGTCTATTGTCTTTCAACAGTGTGAGCGTACTTTTTTTTTTTTTTCTCTTTCCACATCAGTTTAGAAAAAAAAAAAAAAATCAAACAGTCAGTGCTCACGTTAAATAAAAGAAACAGCAATTTTATGTAGTGACTAATTGTTGCACTGTTGCTATGACCGCAGTTTGGTATAATTATCTCTTCCCCTTATAAATCCAGCAGTGCTACATATGTCACATTTATAAGTTAATGGTGCCTTAAAGTAAGTGGGGGTGTAGGATTATTCAGTCAGTAATTTGAGTCTTTAGAATTATAGTGATGAGGTACCCAATATCTGATTAGATGGCTTTCCCGTTTACAGTGCATGTAGTGTATAGCTAAACATAACTCAATTTGCGATGACTCTCCTGGTCTGGTATCTGTCTTCACTCTCTTGCATATTGACTTTGTCCTCTCTTGTGTGAAAGATTAGATACATTGTTCAGGCTTATGCATGGATTTTGTAATAAGACAGCACATGTTGAAAGAGGAGAGAAAATGACTCATTCTACGTGTCAGGGTTCAAAGGTCACGTTTTACTCTGAGAGGCTGCAGCAATTTATACGAGTGGACTAAACAGAGAAGAACGCGTGCTATCAACATGCATTCTACCCGTATATGAATTTTGAATTTGATGTATGTTCATACATCTTAACATCCTGCGTCAATTTACGCTGCCATTCAGAAACCAGAACTAAACATGTCAGCTCCATTTATTCCAGCGGCTACGGCACTCCCTTTCACTTCCTGTCACAGAGGTCAAAGAGCAATGACCTTTGGAGTGCAGCCCAGGCACTGAATAATTCATGACATTGACTTGTTTTTCCCCTTATTTTTCCCCTTGTCTCTTTTTTTGGTCAGCACACATGGTTGTGCTGTGGGAGGCTTTTATTCATTTAGCTCATTTATAAAGGCCTCACCGCACCTGTTCGTGTGTTAATGCAATTAAATTTTGGCCTAATGTAAATTTTGCTTAGCTTTCCGTTATGTCCCTCATTAGTGAGCCTGTATTTTCTAAACGACTTTGCGTTATCGTTCATTTGTGGAACACCTACGAGGTCATTTCCCAGAGTGCACTTGACTTCTTGTCAAGTTGTTTACCAGAAACAAAGGACCACAGCCTCAGAACGTCTCACATGTGGTTCCCTCGGCCTTCTAAGAAACAAATCGGAAAATTTGCGTGCTCCCATCTGGTTTTTGCAAAACCGTGATTACCTCCAAAAGCTGAACAAATGCCAGTATTTATAAGGTCAGCCCTTTATGTGGAAATGTGATGTAAATGAGAATCAGCGAAAGGGGACATTAAACAAAATTAAATTCATTGTCTCCTTTAATGTCATTTACATTTTTGGCTAAGCCCTGGACTGTCAAAGAGGATTTCTAAAACCATTTTAATTGCACATCAGCATTGGAAAAGAGGGAGTGTTTTCACTGAGCGGCTGTCTTGATAACCTGCAAAGAGAAGTCTGTTTATGAAATACCTGAATGACATTTTTTCACTGCATTCGGAGCAATTAAGATGGCACTCAGTAGGTAGTGTTAATCTAGTATTGTTCTCCCACCATCCATAATAAAAAACATGCCGTGAAAGGGTCACTGTTGTTGTGATTGAGAGTTGATTGCTGCAGGTGTTCCTTCTGGATGTTTTACTTTATACCAGTGAGCTGTGGAACCTGCGCTGCAATGTTGATTTAGGCTTCAGTGAGTCATTTAAAGCTGTTAACTTGTATGGGAAATGCTCTTTTTTTTTCTATATTTACACACACGCACACAAACACCTGCGCACACCTTTTATTTGCGGCTTAACTATATATCTATATATCTCAGAGTTTTATTTATGGCAGTGTTTGGTGTAATTCATGAGACAGATGTGACTTTTTGACGCCCATTGAGAAATGGGAAAATAAACTGGCCAGTGTTGCCTGAGTGGACGTGATGTTTGAGTGAAGCCTGTCTCCTCCCGAGCCAGAGTAGGAAGAGCAGGAAGTGTTGAGAGCGAAAGCTGTACTTGGCAGTTGTCCTTTGGCTTGCACTTGCCGAAAAATGAAACCCAGACCCTCTTTGCAGCCCCAGAGCCAGAACCTCCTTCCCAGTGCTCCAACATCCAGGATTGGGTAATATTGTTCACTAAGCAAAACATTACCTCAAATTATTCTCGCCCTGTTTTCTATTCCCTCCTCCCTCATGTGGGTTTTATCGCAGTTTGTAAATGTCAAGACACGTACAAAGACGCACAGTATAAATGATATTTTCCAAATTATGCTCACATGTTTGGGTTCACATGAGTGGCGGCTGAACGTAACGTGGTGCCTGATGTTCCCAAGGGAGACCCACCTCACTAGGGTAGGATTCCCCAGTGGCATCAGCTAATGGCAAGACTTGACAACAGCAGAGAAGCCGGGGGTGTTGTGTTTTACTAGCGCTGAGCAGGGGTGATGACTTTAACATGTGTGCAGAGAAAGACGGAGATGTTTGTGTGGTGTGTGTGTGTGTGTGTCTGTGCGTGCACACACTTGCTTGTATGTGTGTCTTTGTGAACTGTGTGTGTGTGTGTGTGTGTGCGTGCTGTGCTAAAGAGAGAGGTGTGCGGTACGAAAGAGTGGCGCAGGCCAACAGAGCGACGGATTCGGCTCCAGCTTGACGGCAGTGAAAGACGAAACATGGTTCCACATGTGTTGAGAAAGAGCAGTCCATCTGTCCATGGAGACAACCCCTCCCCCCTTCACCACCCCCTACTCTTTCCCTCTTTCCTTCTCTTCCTCTCTTTCTCTTGCTCTCTCTCCCCCCACTCTTTACTCCCTTGGTTCACTGCTGACAGAAACAAGGCCAGAGCTGGGGTGATGGGATGAATGCTGGGCCAAGAGCAACACTGGACCTTGTAAACACACACACACACACACACACACACACACACACACACACACACACAGACACGCACACGCGCACACACACACGCACACACTGAAGAGAAATAAGAAAAGGTTATCAAAGATTTTTGTTATAGCCTATGTTGTTAAAGTTTACGGCCTTCACTTGCATTCACTGACTTGGTGTATCGCTGTGTTAATGTGATTTAAATCCGGCTGTGGAGCAATGTAAGTGATTTATTTTGATATTATGAAAGAAAACAATCTATTAAGATTTATTCACTTTTCCCCGACACACAGCTGCAATAAGCCACCATTGTGAAAATCCTACATTATTGAAATTAAATTTGGAGTAAATAAAACATGCCACTCTTCCTCACATATTTAGTAGCTCTCCTGTATAATTAAACTTTGTAGCTGTTTTGAAGATGTTGTTTGGTTTCTTAAAGCATTAATGACGTAAGAGCGTTGTCAAACAGCTCCCGATTCTGTGAATCACATATAGGTCACTCGGACCAGTGTTTTTTTTTTTGTCATTTTTTTTTTTCTTTTGACAAAGAGCCTCCTTTCTTTCTTTTGGCATGTTCTCACTTCCATTCAATCCTTATTAGGTTTCCCCTAATTGTCAAACAAACTGTTGGGTCAACCTCAGTCGTATCTGGCCGTAAAACAGCACATTAGGCCCTGGTGAGGGATATATGTGGTATTTCATCGGAGACGGAGTAATGCTGGGGTTTTATGGTTAAGTACCAGTTCACGCCCACGCCATTTGTTTCGCATTAGAGTGGAGGTTTTGTAAATCAGATCAATATGTTCGCTGAGATGTGATTCCTTGTCGGGATCTCCCGAGTCGTTCTTTCCTCAAGTATTTTTCTTAGGGGACTGGTTGTCGATGCACACTCCCCCATTCCCCCCTCTCCTCCTATCCTTCCCCTTTTCCCCGCCTCTGTCAGTCTCTCTCTCCATCTCCACCTCAATCTATTTCCATTTTCTGAATGTAGCAATTTGTAGTGTGACACGGGCAAGATTAGGATGGGAAGCAGTCTGAAGATTTCATCGGACATGGTCCTGCTCCCGCTGGTGTGAGGTCACAGGACAAAAATGGGGGAATTCAGGGATAGGGTCATCAGTTACCTCGGGGAAACGAGCTGGTCTGCTGGCTGCTCTGTTGGCCCCAGGGGTGCCTGGGATGTATCGGAGGAGAAGCCCCAGAGAAAGAGCCCTGAACCAGTGTCATTTATTAAAAGTGACAAGTTATTTCTAACTATAGCTCTGTTTTTATTGTTTTACAATGCTGTCATTTGGAACAGTGCCCCTCTGTTCAGAAATCACAAACAAGTGATGAATGAACGGGGTGACCTGCTTTTTTAACATACACACATGTTCGATGCACTTTGGGGCGACACATGTGTGCTGTTAAATTATATTGTGTGTTTTGTTGTGGTACTGAAATCAAACAAATCTGCTGTTTAATAAAGATTGACCGTATGATATGTGTAATACAAATATTTCACCATTCACTGGTTTTCTCCAGGACATTTGTTCAGTAAATTAATAACAGCTTACAGTATGAATCTCAGGCTGACCTCTTTATAATCAGTACCAGACGTTCCCCCAGAACATGACCACACTGCGGTGTATGCGTGCACAGAGAGTAAAGATCAGCCTCTATTTTAGTGTTTGAGTTGTTTGGGCTTTCGTTTTACTTTATAAAATAACAAAAAAATCATGCTAATAATGGAGTATTAATTTAATGTTTGACCCGATGGTCTTCACCGAGGGTCAGCGAGGTACTTTGCTCCCCCTCTCCTTTTTTTTTTTTACTGCCTGCCCCAACTGCGTTAATGATATATGACAGAAATTTCCTTGTGCTGGTTCAGTGGCAAGAAAGGTCCTGGCTAGTCTATATCAATCCATCTGACTTATGTTCCCATGTCTTGAATTACCGCTTGATGGAAACCTGCTGCGGGCTTCTCTTGCCAATTGAAATCAGATCTCCTCCACAGCCTGGTGTGATATTGATCCATATTCAACACCCAGGCTGCCGATCGATCAGTATTGATTTACAATAAAAAACACTCCTCTGCTTGTTCAGCAGTGCGATCGATGCTTTAAAGCAAAAGGAGGGGAAAAATGTAAAAGAAGAAAAACAGGATTGTGCTTTTTACCATGCAGTGACCAGCAGGAATACATAAAAATGTGAGGAGATGTTTCATTTCATTAAAGGGAGTATAAGTTAAAGTGACCAAACCTTGACCACACTGGCAACCAGCAACAACAGCGACCACACTGAACAATGATCCTCTCCCGTCATGTGAGACAAACCAATAAAAATGGTTTAACAGGATGACACTTCTATAAGGACTCATTTATTGAAGGAGGTGTGTCTGTTTCTGAATTAGTGGCACATCTGCACTGCAATGGGGAGCGCTAAAACTGTCATATCAAATCTATCTGAAAATTGAAATGGAATACTCAAAGTGGTGGATCAAGCCTGAGCACTTTAGCTTGATTTTGGCGTGTTAACACGATGACATGATTTCCTGTGGTTTTGATATTAATTTGTGTCTTATTTTCTCTTACACACACACACACACACACACACACCGGGCTTCTGCCTCCCACACGGTCATCATTAGTGCCTGGTACAATTCTGAACACACTGGAACAGACTAAGGCGACCCATTCAGCTTCAGTCCAGATCCACTTTTCTCCCTGTCACATCTTAGTCCTAATCTCTCGGACTTCCTCCTCTCTGCCAAATAACCGTTCCCATCCAGCAGGTCCCAGCATTGGCTTGGACTGCCAACATCTGAAAGTTATTATCCCCAATCTCTGACATCCAGAAGTTTACAGTTATATAATGATGGGGAAAACCACATGTCCCCAGAGGCAGAGAACATTTTTGAGATGCCTCCCCATCTGTTTTGGGGGAGCTGCCCATTTTGGGCCAAACTCAGAATGGCAGGCAGGCTGATTTTTTTTTTTTGCAATCTTTTATTTTCTACCACTGGAACAGGCCAGTCTGGGAGCCATTATATGGGGTGATAAAGCAAATCCAATTGGGTCAGGTTCCCCTCCACACAGTGCTGGTGGCACCAGATCTCCCTGCCTCACTGCTCGTCCCTGACTGTGTAAGTGGTGGTTGTTTGTTTGTCCTAGAGAGGCTGGGCTGGGGGACTAATGCAAGCTCGGGGGCCAGCCAGGTCGGAGGCGACGGTAAACCCGAGCTGCCTGGTGTAGCAGTGCTCCCTCGCTGCTGGCTCGGCCTTGTTTGGACTGCAGCTCCGGTTTGCTTTCTTAGAGGGAAGCTGAGCCTCCGTAATCATTGAACATTTCGCTTGGGTGGGGAGCTCAGCCGAGACCAGAGGGAGTGATGACATAGGTCCGCAGAGGCCTGGCCCGGTCCACCCCTGCTGCTCTTAGCATATTTATTTTCTCTTCTCATTGTGTGGTTTAAGTCACACCATATTATGTTCGGACCTTATGCACGTGCGTAGGCAGATGTGATGATGTGCATGGCGTAAAGCTGTAGGCTTTGTTTTTACTAATAACGCCGGGGATTAGTGACTTGCTGACCTCAGTGTAATCTTTATTAGTCTGTTAACCATATAGTTTAGTTATGAAGCAGCCTTAACTGATGTTAGAGTAGTGATACAGACATGCAGTTCAGGACAACGCAAAGGGGGAAACTTTTAAAATTGCATGTTTTTATTAAATCAAAACGCAGCTGATTATATCTATTATTATATCTTTGGAACATTTTTGCGAAAATGTTCCAAAATCTTACAGAATTTGATAATTTTGCCCCCTGAGCACTCCTCAAAAATGTTTAATTCAACATCACTACTCTGGTCTGTTTTGTTACGTTATTGAAATGGGTTGTCCATTCGAATAGAGTCAACCTGGTGGGCCAATCTCATTGTAGCCAGTGGAGAGTGAAAGCCATCTCTGCAGCATAGGCTCACCAGAACACACACAGAGATTGAACGAGGGGGGCAGTGAGAGCGAGAGTGCCTTCTCCAGATGGAGATCCCAGATATGGGGGAAAATGTCCGGGCCATTTTCCAGGGTTTCCATAATGGGAATCTACCCCTTGCTTGCTTATTAAGTTGTGCACACAAGGAGGAGTGAGGAGAGAGATGGAGAGCAGAGGAGATAAGGGCAGGCGAGGCGAGAGATGGACAACCTGCGCACCGTCACCTCTCTGTTGTAAGTGTCAACCAGACCCTGTCGGAGAAATCACAGGTCATGTGGATAGATGATTGTCAAAGCATCACATTGATATAAGGGCTTTCTTTTTTTTTTTCTTTAAGCCACGCAGGCACATGATAAGATTTGTTTTTGTTTTGTGTTGGAGAGGGAGAAAGTATGACGTCCAGGTCAGGGAGGTTGACTCTGGAGGTCACAGGGTCACAGCCTCTTTGGTACCTGAGTAACCTCACATGGCTAAACCATTTCTCAGGCTCCCTGAAATGATGGTGGGGTGTAGACGGGAGGGGGTAGGTTGAAAAGGGGTGGGCAAGAGAGTGATCTATCAGCGGCAGCAGCAGACATGCAGACAGCATGGCAGCTACTGCAGCTAAACAGAGTGAGATAGATAGGCAGAAGTCTCTCATACGTAACACCAGGAGCTTTAAGAAGACAGCGCTGAGTGTTATGGATGCTTGACATTGACCTCTTATACAGAGATGGTGTATTTATCAAGGTTGCGGGACAATAGTGTATTTGTTTGTAAATTATTTAGTTCACTGGGTGAAATGCTACTTTCCTCACATAACACTTGCCACATTTGTAAGATAAGACAATCTGTTTCTATTCTTGCTGTTTTGCCTCTTGTCAGCTGTTTTCTTACAAGGCTTGAAATTTAGATGATCATATTCTGAACACCGTCAGTTCTATCAAGCCACATCCACTTTAGAAAGAGAAGAGGGAAAAAGGCTCTGAAGCTTACATTTTTCTCTAAGAGAAATATTTGTGTACAGAGAGGCCTGTCATTCTGTGAAACAACATTCATGATTCTTTTATTGGTGCTCAGCCATCACCCTCTCTCTTCCTCTGTGGAAAAAAGGGTTAGTCTACAAAGTGGCTTTTTGTCGTTTGAGAGAAGTAAACTTCATCAGGTCGACGGCGAGGTGTGCTTCACATGTCACTCAGTCGAGCTCTCTCCTAATGAAATGCTGCATACAGATTTCTGCCTGCGGGCTCAGGGGGATAAGACCGTGGTAACAGAATGAAACAAACCCCTTCCCATTCCCTTCACTCACACACACACACACAAACACACACATACATGCAAAAACACACACACAAAAACACATTCATACTGCCACACACACGCACACACACACACTTGCTGGAGAGCATCCATGTGAGGAGATCCAAATCTGCAATTTATTCAAATATTGATATTTCTACTTGTCAGGAGAAAGGTGCCTTGAAATTTCCTCTGAGTACTCCTGTCAAAAAAATAGCAGGAAATATGTCAGATAATTCATAAATGGAGTTCAGCGCTGCAAAGTCAGTTGGGAACGGCAAAAAATATATATGCTTGTCAATGAAGAATAGGAGCAATATTACAGAGCCTGCTGCTCATTCTTCCATCATGTCAAGCAAACAGCTTTTGCAGGCCCATAAGTGTATAGACAGTCTGTGTGTGTGTATTTGTGTATATGCGTGTATATTTGTAAATGTCTCCGTGTTTGTACATGTGTATGTATATTTATGCATGTGAATGTGTGTGTGCTTTGGCTATGTTGTGACTCCTACTTAAATGTGTTTGTTATCTTTTTTTCCATCAAGACACCCCATTTCCCATCCCAAAGCAGCCAATGGGAATGTGTCCTTTTTTTTTTTTCTTCTTTTTTTTTTTTTTTTTTTGCAGAGGTCCGTAACCGGACGCTGCCCTCCATGTGGTTTAAATTAGGGCCCCTGAAACTGTGAAGGACGCCTCGAATGACGTGAGGTACTTGTAGACCAAAATTCCATTCTGCTGAATGGTGGAGAAAAGAGCTCTCCGGAATCCTCCGAGATTTTTTGGCTCAGGCCCGCCAGCGATTAAAACAGGGCGGAAACCAATAACTCAATGAATCATGGGGCAACGTCCCATGAAATCTCTCATTGCTCTGTCACACCCTCATGCAAACCCAAATCAACTTGAACTCTGCTGATTAGTCTTTTTTCCAAACTGGAAAAAAAAAAAAATTAGACAAGTGTTGTTCTCTTCTCCTTTTTATTGAACAGAACTTTCACTACTTTGAGCAGAAAAGGCTCTCATCCCCTGCCTCATCTCTCTGTTAGTTACTTCCATTTTGACAAAGTGCAGGCTTTTCCTGATGATGCATCGCTTGACCATGTTGTGCCAAGGCAAGACAGAATAGCGCACCACATATCTTCTGCGGTCATGTGATGCCATAGTTCATAGCGGTTGATGAGATGCAGTTTGGCACAGCTTGGGACCCATCTGGGAGATGCAGATACGCAGACAGGAGAAGTATTTTACAGCAATGCATCTGCGCGCTTGAAGAGCTATTTAGCATACGCTGCTATACGAGAGAATTTGCTTTGCTGTTGCCAGATGCAGATTAGTCTTCATTTCTCCAAAAATCCGACAGAGGCAGCTGATCCATAGCGGAAGATGGTTAGCATTGACCAAAATAATGTTTTACGTTAATGCCACATGTTATATAATATTTTTCTTAATAACTTCTGCATTACGTTGAATTGTTTTTGTTAATATGGAGTGAACCAAATCTGTATTACAGTTCCTCTTCTATCAACAATAACAATATCAAGCAGTGCAGTAATGCTGCTGCCAGCACTGGCTGGTTTGTTTTTGTTAGCTGTAGCAGAAGTCAAAGCCCATGCTGCTGCTCTAACTCAAGTGGCTGATATGTTAGGCCATCTAGGGCATGGCAGGCGGTTGACAGTCCATGCAGCCTGTCTACCCACAGGACATCTCCACATAGTGTGTCCACGGTGGGGCCAGTGCTGTCATCTGGGCCCACTATGGACCACTGCTCTGCTGACAGTGAGAGGGTAAACGTTTACCACCTCAATCCCCCATTAACTCGGTGAAGGCGCTTCGATCCTCTGTGAAAATAATGATATTGATTGGAGCTTGGCTCTACAAACGAAACGGTTGCAACTAAAAGAGGGATGGGCCTTTGCATTAGAATATGGGATTTTCGAGGATAAAAGAGTGTTTGGATCTTGTTATATTTTTCCTCTCCTCCATCTCCCTCTAGCTTTCCCCCACCACCTTGTCTCGTCTCTTTCTGCATTTCTTATGTGTGTGCATGTAGTGTGAGAGCCTGCGTGTCTCCTAAGATTACCCTCTGCTATCCCTGCAATCAAACAACAAATGACAACATCATTGCTCAGGCCTTTCAAAATACGACACAAAAAGTGTGTTGTAGCTACATTAACTTGCAACAACCCCCTAATAGACCCTTGTGGGTTTTGTATCTCTCCCCCTTCTCTCTCCTCTCTTCTCTCTGCAAGGCTGTCACATATCCACCCCCCTCACAGTGCGAGCCTCCGAGCCTCGGTGGAGATCAGGAGCTCCCTGTCGGAGGTGCTTTGTCACGTAGCCCAGGGAGCGTGGAACTCACCCAGAGCTGTTGAACAAACACAAGCACAGGGGCTGTCAATAGCAGCTCCGCAAACTAATTGCCTGTCAAATGAACCACCCTCGTTAAGCTGCCCTCACACACACACACACGCGCGCACACACACAAACGTGCATGCACTGTGACATTCATACGCTCACACACCCACATACACACACACAGAGCCGATTTGATTCAAAGAGTAGTGATACCTTGTTAGAAGAAAAGACACGAGTGGCACTTCTCTGTTTGCCATCTTGTTTCTGCAATCGTTACCAGCGTGTGTAGTGCAGTCACCGTGAGATTGCCTTTTTGTTATTATTAAGGGGAACATAGCATTGTAAAGTATAGCTGATGTAATCCAAACACATCCCACACACCCTACAGTATATCAGCTGGCGTAATATTTCCGTTTTTAAAACCACTCATTAGATGGTAGCAGAGCTCCATACGCCAAATGTTATTGTTTCTGTGTTTGTTTTGCTTTTTTTTTTCTGTAGTCATTAGGCGGTAGCAGTGGAGTGCCCAGCGCCTTGTCTGGGTGCCTGTAACAGTGCTGTCGGATTGACACAGCTGGGGAGAGCAGCTTGAGGCTGCACGCTCAGGAATACACAGGGGTGTTCAAAGCCCCTCTCTGAATCCTGATCAGAGCGCTGCCCCGGCCAACTGATGGCCTATTAAATATACATGCGCAGAGGTCAGAGCTGGAGGTCCCGGCTTCCTCCCAGCCATGTGCACTTAAGCGGAAGGGCTGGGCAACAATAAAACCTCCTCTCGCTCCAGCGAGCTCTCCCCTGACACCCTCACCTTCAGTGTGTACGTCAAGTACAGTGCTCACCTAGCGCTATATTACAACTGCCTTTGTGAAAAGGCCAAATGATGCATTTTTTACATGGTTATTATATATTTATATTCAATAACATCAAGGACCACTCCTGCGCCTGTCTGTCTCCCATTTTTTTTCTATTGTCACTGGTAAATAGCCTTGCTCAATACAAGCGTTCCCGGAGTTTGAAGTGAGTCCACATCCCTTTGTAGTTAACCAGAGACTGAGACAAGAGGGAAGAGGGGAGAGCCCCATAATGGCCAGTCATGATTAACATATTCAGAGTGACACTCTCTCCGTGTTCTTTCGTTAAGCCCGGTCTGTCTGACTAATGAAGTGGAGCGGCAGTTTATCAATTAACCCAGCACTGAGCCATTTGTGCTGGGGATAACGCTCTCTCTGGGTGTCACGGTGATCCAGTTTGGTGCCCTTTAACCTCTGTGAGTGTCAAACGAGGCAGGACAGTGTGACAATGATAGCAAGACACACACAAATCCACAACTGGAGATCCCCTAAACAGGATTTGTGCCTGCTGTTTGCCAGCAAAATACAGAGAAAAGGGTGTGGATTGATTGTTTAATGGGATCATGAAAAAAGATCTCTACAAACTAACATTGGGGGTTTTCAGCATTCTCAGACTTCGCATAGATCATAGCAAACAACTTAGTGCTGTCTCTATTAAAACAAGCCCTCCCCGGCCATTATCTTTCCCCCCACTGCTCCTTCCTCCATTTCACATTGTTTGTGTTCATTAAGACATGGGCGACCTGCCTTATCCACACATCAGACCTAGCTCTCAAGAGTAATTGCGATGGTCTTGCAGAGGATAATGTGGTTTAAACTCAGTATAGCCTGTCTATTAGGAGAGACATGATGGCAACCACAAATAATAAAGAACTATTTATTCCTCTCTCTGTGACGCTAACTAGGTAACATATCAAGCCAGCACCGCTAAGGGTCTCTCTTACTGTCAGATATGGCACCCTTCATCCATTCCCAATGGCCCTTGCCTCGACATCTCTGCTCTTCATTTTCTACATGAGCTTGGTCATAAATGCACACACACCTCATATATATTTGATAGTTAATATTTATCCTCGCTTGGGAAGTGCACTTTACATGTGGTAACATACGATTACCTGCAATTCTTATAGCAAAGAAACAAAATCGATATGGATATATAATTCATGACGGAGGGGCTATCAGTTTTTATGGCTCTCTATCCAGGCTCATTAAAGTTTCATCGTAATTGACTGCAAGCAAGAGTTTTTAAGGCATGTTTCTCCCTCACTTTCTACCTTTAATAATTAAGTAAAGTTTAATTGGTTGTATTTTGAAGCACCTAGTGGATGATAGGAGTCTTCCAAATTCAAAACCATGAATTATAGAGTGATATCTTATGCATTAACCTGTCAGTTTGTTCATTTGTTAAGGCAGAAAAGTATAGTCCCAACCCCCCAAATCACATCCAGAAATCGAATAACTGGCCGGACCCTTCAAAAAATTCCTTTTCATGTCTTTCATTGCTGTGTTAATGTAGTGACATGACGCTGTCACTCAGAATGCGCCCATCAACTGCCAGCCCCGAATCGACTCCGCTGATTGGTGGTCAACTTGTTCTCTTGAAGGGAGATTGACAGACGGAAAATTGCACTCTCAGATTTCACCCTTCATTCGTTGCAGTTGTTCTTCCACTTGTCAACTCTCCGCCATGCCTGAGACAGACAGAGGCTTTATCCATTAGCTGTTGGCTTGGCGGGTGGGTGGGCAGATTGAGGCGGGATGGAGGAGGAGATGGGGGTAGGAAGACAATCCTACATTTGAGCACTCTGAGGGAAAATCAATCATGTCATCATAAGTGAGAAGTATGGATGAATTTCATCAGCTGGTTCCCGTCCTGTTCACGCCGCTGGCTTTCTGACTGGCTTGTCCCTCTGATTGGCTTTCTCAATGACCCTTAAATCCAAAAAGGGAGAAGATTTTGAAAACACTTTAATAAGAGAAATCAGCAGTAGTTTCAGGGTTACAGTTTCCCACTCTGCCTGCCGCTACACTGTGGGAAACCTCAAGTGGTTTCTCTTGACAAAGTGGTAATAGATTTACCATATAATTTTGTGCCAAACCAGCATTAGGCAGTTTTGTAAGAAAATGTTTCTCAACTATTTTCTGTCCACAGCAGATATGATGAAGTGTTATAAAGGGCAGCGACACTTTGCCACTGAAAATGTATTTTATAAATTTTCCCCATCATCTCACAAGGTCACCGATGAGCACTAAAAGCATCATAGGTATAGGGTGTGAAGCAATCAAAAATGGATGAAAAGTGAAGACATGGAAATCACAGATGAGAAATTGACAGCCGTTTACAGCCTTATAGTTGTTGATGTGAGTGACAGAGTGAGGGAGAGGCGGAGGGAGAGAAAGTGAGAAGGAGAGGGAGGAAGGGGGGAGAGTTAAAGTGGTGATAAATTTAATGGAAAAATCAAATACAAAACAAATTCATTCCTCTAAACTTGATGCTTCAGTCGTTCTTTTCTTGGCCTGTGCTAAGCCTTAGAATAAACTGTCACTCCTTATCGATCGCATCTGAATTGTTACCGAGATTTCTGAAAAGTAGTCTTGACACACACCCTGCGAATAGTAATCTTGGGAGATGAGAACATCCAGACTGAACGGCTAACACCCCTGACTTAAAATAAAAGCGGCTTTTCTTTTCTCCCTTTTTTCAAATCCAAGCTAATACACTTTGGTGAATTACAAATTCAGTGATAAATATGTTGCTGTGAAAAGATGAACCCTTGTTGGAGGAGGAGGAGGGGGGTGCTTATAAACAGCAACTGAGCATGAAATGTTTGTACATGATTTGTTTGCCATTTGTGATGGAGATGACATGATCAAAAAATCAATTCACTTCACTTGTGATTTCCAGTAAGCGGTTGAATGACTGCTGTCGTCAGCATCCACTGAAATTCATGTATCATGGAATGGTTCATTATATCCTGATGGTGTATTAATTATGGCTATAGATAGAGAGCTCTGCTGTGAGCGGTAGCCTAGCTGCTGTGTGCCAGGGGGAGCTAGCCTGAGGAGGAAAGCTCTGCTTGTATCCACTCATCCTTCAGCTGACAGGCCTGCTCCAGGAGAAAAGGATTTCTCTGGATTGAGTGCCATTTTCTCTTCTTTAACAAGGAAATTAGTGTGTAAAGGAGATCTGTCAGGATAAAGTGCAGCTTGACTGCTGCCGCCCTCCCTTCCTCTCTGCCTTTCTTTCCCGCCCTTCCCTCTCTTCCCCATCCTGTAACCAGCTCTCCACCTCTCTCTTGCTTTCTCTCCCTCTATCTGCCTCTCTCTTTCTTTTCCCTTCTCCCCCACTCAATGGCTCCCTCAGGGGATCTTCCTTGAGCATTAGCAGAACACATCCAATGTCCCAGCTACATGATTTCATGATATGATTTGTACCGGGGATTTGCAATAATCCGCAAATAAAGTTGAAAGTGAATGACTCTCAATAAGAGACGCAGACAAGCAAAACCGAACCTTTTAAGATTTTCTTTATCTTTAATGGCATGAAAAATGAGTTTGTTTTGCATTCGATCACAACAATTTAGCAATGGTCTGAGTATGTTGTTTTGTCTTTTGGCTTTTTATGATCATGATTAATTCCTGCACAGGAACCTCAGTGATATACATAATGCATTATTCGCTCATTTAAATGTTCAGTTCCTCTGCGGTTGCAGAGAGCCTGGTAGCTCATTACACATTACCCATGTGTGCCTGAGAGTTGGAGTGTGCCAGCGACTCACTTGTAGTCAAAGATACAGTATCTGCTGTTTTAGCAGGATGTCACAAATTGACAATGTGATTAAGCTCAGTTGTCATCTCCACCACTCCAGCTTCATTCGCCTCATGTTCGTCCCTGTATTTTGCCTTAACATTAGTGAGAACTAACTTTTCACCTCAAGTAGATGGACAGGGATGAGCCCCACTGGCACATTTTAATAAGTCTGCTTCAAAGGTGTAGGGTGCAGGAAAAAAAAAATCAAAACATCCTGGGTTAATTTGAAATGTACTCTGCATCTGTGATGGGAAACAGCCTCACAGGTAAGTAAGGGAGACAATTAGGGAATATCCGTAAGTGCAGGAGCTGCATACTAAAAAACGCAAATCACTGTTTCCCCATCTGGCCCCTACTGTGCCGAGAACTGCAGCTGAGGTCCGATTTCACCCGTCAATCACGGCCGCCTCGCTGTGGGGTGTGTGTCCTGGTGAGAGAGCCTACCCCCAAGTCATTAGCACACACAGTCAAACTGTACTGAGAACTGCCCCGCATCGCTCTGCTCTGCGCCACGGTTTAAATATCCCCAGCCTGTGACAGGATCAGTTTAGCGATCTGTAGGATTGATCTCCTCTTTAAAGTTTTGCCTGAGGCGACTCTAATTGGGAACGAGGCTGCCTCCCACTCCCCTCACTCCCTTAACTGTCAGTCTTGGCTTTGTTTACTGAGGACATGCCCAAACCTATTTACTCAATAATGAGGAGACGTGGTGGGGATGCTGCTGATCACATTGAGGCCCCCAGCGGGACTTCTGCATGCTGGGAAGGGCGGGAACATCATTTTAGACTTTTTGAGCTTGTGAAAGTTAGCCTATGCCATTATTAATACAGAGGTGGATATTTTTCCTCCGTGTTTTCTCATAAGGCTCTCATTCCTTGATTTGCAGAGCACTTGTCTACCTCAGGGAATTTATTGGGTTTTTTTTTCTCTCTGTCATACAATGCAGTTAACTGAAAACGGAACAGCTTTTAAAAGACAAAGCGCCTAAGTAGCATCTTTCTACATTTTGTGAAACGCCCTCCATATGTTTTATGCCACCTAGAAATAATTAAAGTGGACCAAAAGCCCTCTCCAAACATGTGAGGTATTGCCAGTGCCTTGCTGTGGAGTGGACTATTCATGACTGGAGTGCTTTGGCATATTGGGCCATTTCCTTGTTGCTTGTAGAGAATTCCTCAGATTCTCGCTCTCATTTAGGTTGTTTTCATTTGCACCAAATGACAAAGCCTTTGGTGAGGATGGCGAAGCTATAGAGTCCATTGATGCCCATTGGGATTATGAATGATGAAGTGGAGAAGCTGCCGCTATCAGAGGGACACAACACTGCTCTTAATAGAAAAGCATTTAGAAAGGCAGTGGAGAGGAGGTGGTGGTGCTGGGGGCTTTCTGACACTCGACTGATAAGAGGCAGCTCTTCAGAGGTGGTAGTGTGTACAATGAAACACGCTGATGGGGATACAATGACACACATGTTGCGTCTGACAGGCGGTGATTTAGACGTGGAGAAAAAAAAAAAAAAAAAAAAAAAAAACCTGGACCACAGAACAGAGAGTTTTATGACGTGATACCCTCGATACAGATTTTTCTTGTGAGGCTGCCTGTGCGTGTTTCTACTTATCGGTTTGATTTGAGAGAAAATGCCTTGTCATTACTCATATTTGGCCTTGACTGGCTGAAGAGGGACAGGGAAAGGGATAGAGAGGAGTTAGTGGTGTAGTGGCATGGGAGTGAACGAGAGAGATATGCAGAAAAGGGAGAGCTGTCAGTTTGAGGAATGAGCCTGATAAGAGGAAGGGACTCGGCAGATGGGCAGAAGAACAGGCAGCACACTTCTCAATTAAACATGTAAATACCAAGAGCAGGCAGCAATGGAGATGAGGGAGTTAAATAAACACAGCACCGTGCTGTGATTACGAGCTCAAAACGTCACCACCTTTGCCACTTTTTTTTAGTTCCTGCTACTCCCTTTTAATCCAGCTAAACTTCTGCTTCATTATATATTTCTTTTACTTTTTCATCATCTCCTGTGGCTAAATTGATTCATGCAGAGTCAGATTCTTTGGAAAGTTGCATGCCTAGGAAGTCCTGATATAGATCCAAATTGAGCTATTCAACCATTCACTTTGTCCTTTGTTGTAATTTCCCTATTTTGTCTAATAATTGTTGTCCATCATTTTTACATACGTGCCCCCCGCCCCCTCCCCCTCTAAGCGCACCCTGCTGTGAACTACAGGGAGTATCTTAAATACTTCTGTAGGCAGTGTCCCTGACATTAATAACAATGAGCTTGGCATAACCACAGTACATTCTTAGGGAAGATTCACAGTTTGACATTCAGCCCAGATGCTATCGTGGTGCCACAGTGTTTAAAACCGCAGAGAAGACAGACATCTGTCACTTGTTACCTTTGAAGTGAATAAGAGAGGGACGCAGAAAAACACAGTGGACAAAAGGCCATTCTGACCACAGACCCTCAGTGTTTACAAACGGAAAAGGGAGAGTGACAGGAGAAACTCAAGATGAATGGATCACTGCTGTTGATCTCTCCTCCTCATTCCATGTGCTAAGTTATTCTGTGGCTGCTACCCCAGTGGGGGGTGTAGGGAAACAGGAAGTTGAGAGAGGCAGGCAGAGGCAGACAGAACGCCTCAAGGACTCTGGAGGAGCAAAGCACTGCAGCCTGCATGGGAAAAAAAAAAAAAAACTCCCTAACAACTTACTGTACACTTCTCTAACCTGAGGTACCAAACATTACAAATGTGAACATTATCCACATTTTAATGAGCGGATGATGCTATATTAAGGCAATATTTGCAATAGTGTTGATTTGCCATGTTGAAATAACAGCTTCTATTGCAGTAGCTATCACTTGTGTGGAGATGAGATTAGGAGTAAGTGTAAAGAAGTGTATTTTGATATAATTATTAGAACAATGGCCGTATTCATTTATCTCCTGTCATGTCTCCTCAGACCTGTTTCTATTTCAGGTTGCACGTCAAGTGAGAGCAGCTATATCTGGCTGGCAATTAAGCTGGTCCTGCCTCCCCTTGATGCTTGATTAGTCCGATTGATGGAGGAGGCCATATGTGGCGGTGTCAAAACTTGGCAGCCAGGCTCCATCCTCTCAAATGAGAAGCAGGCAATAAAGAGGCAGGCTGCCCAGAGTGGGTGCACGTATGCGAGGCCTGCAGCGCCATGATTTGGGGCCCCTGATATGTTGAATTTTCTCTTGGGGTCTTCAGGGCACTGACCACTCCAGCCAATCGGGGCAGAGGTGGCCACCGGCTAGGGGTTTCACTGTACCGAGCCCTCTGGGGCACAAGCTCCAGGCAAGGCGTGTGGGTGGGGGGGAGTGTGGGGGTAGAGTTGTAGATGGGGGGTTGGGTGGTTTAGAAAGCTGAAAGATATGGCCCCCTTCCCAATCTCGCTCGGAGACAACAAAAAGGGAATGCTTGAGAAGGGGAAGCAGCGGGAGGAGAGCACAAAGACAAAGGCGCGGGCAAGGTCAGTCTAGCTAATGGGCCTGAGCCGTAGGCTGCCTGGGGCTAGGCACACTTCTGTTCTCTCTCACACACTGGGCCTTCAAAGACCCTTCAGTCCACCCCTCTCCTTCCCTTCTCTCTTCCTCCATCTCTTCCACTCCTCTTTCCCTCTTTTCCCCACTTACATTGGTGACACTTCCTCCTTTCAAATGCTTCTGCACAGGTGCTTTTAAAAACACCTCCCAAATACTCATTTCATACAGTGTATCAACAATTGTGTTGTTAACGAATGACATTTCTCCAAACAGAAATCATTCCACACAGCATTTCCAAAATGACTAAGATGTTTTCTTTCTTAAACTGAGAGGATGCAGGTTTATTTGCTGTCACGACCATCATTAAGTCCAAGGTGGGTCCCTGGAAGTGCTAAGAGGAACTGTTGGAAATGAGGAGGAGGTGGAGTGTTGTTGTCAGGTTGGCTGGCTGGCGTTGCTTGGCTCCACTCGAGGGCTCCTTTAATGTGCAGCGGAGTAGAATAAGTGAGTGGCTGTGGGCACCAGCTGAGCTCACTCTCGTCTTCGCCTGGTAGCTGAGGGGTGAGCCGCTGCCACCTGACACTGGGCACACGGCTCAGGGCTCCTCTTGGCAACGTGGCACAGCACACATGTCCCCTCATTTGGATGGAGATTCAGACACAACACACAAAAGCTTTACCCCCCTCCACCCGGGCCTCCTCCTCTTCCTCCTCCTCCCTTCCCTCACTCAGTCAGTCTCTCTTTTTCCCCTCCTGTTTTCCCCCCTTCCTTTAGTTTCTGACAGCATCATAATAATCTGGGTATCTTCTTGATCATGCCCCGTGTTTTTTTTTCTTTTTTTTTCTTTTTTTCCTCATCTTCTCGGAGACGAGTTTGAAATTGCCTGCGTCAGGACTTTGCTAATTAAAGTCATACTTTCAAAAATGCCATAATAACTGTTAATTAGCTTGATGCTATTTTCAGCATAATTTGCTAATTAGTGGAAAACCTGTACAGCGTTTCTCTCTAATTACAGTATGGCTCCGCACGGCGCATCTGTGCCTTGACTCCAAATGATACCATTACAAAGTCCCGTATTACGCATTCTCTCAAAACAGTTAATTGCCTCCACAGATAGTGAGATACTTCAGTCAGCTGATTTTTATGGTAATAAATGGACAGGCACAGACACAAACCTCCCTGGTTCATATTTATGAAATATGAAAAAGGAAAACAACCTCTTTATGAGATGCATGGAGTTAGTTTGGAATATAATCTGGTTGGTTCTGTGATGATTTTGTGTGCTCATGCATTGAGTTGCTGACACTTTTAATGGAGTTTGATTTATTCTATGTTATAACCTTGTGAGTAAGTAAGTCATAACGTTCTAATTAAAGCCAAAGATATGCGACAGTAACAACATTAACCTCATGTAAGGTAGAGGCAAAGCACTGATAGACTGTACTTTAAGAGGGGGTTGCCATGTAAATACAAGTAGCAACATAATGTGCCCATGCCACAGCTTATTACTGAGAATGTAACTACCTTGTTGCCCCGCCAGTTATTTTCATGTAGTCTAGCAAGGGGAGAGAATTATGGACATGACCACAGGTTGACCCTAATACATGTGTATACCAGACACAAATTATGACTCATTAAGTGTGGTGAGGAGCATGATTGGCATGACCTCTGACCTCAGGATGTCAGCTGTGCCCATCCTCCGCTTTGCCCTGCTTTTGACAGCCACCAGTCTGACAGGGCTAGCATCAGCGCCGGCTAATTAATGCACCACTTCAGAGACCCTTTCATTTATGGCTTCTGAAAGGCATTATTAAATTAATTAAACCACCAAGAGTTAGTCATTATGAAATCAGGAGGTTTACATGGATGACAGCGTTTATGAATTAAACATCCCCAAAGTTCCTCGCAGGAGATACCCCGAGCTGCGTGCGGGTACCTAGTGCGACAGATGTTTGCACCCCCCCTTCCTCAAGCTAACCTGTATTGCAAGCGATTTAGGTCTCATTTGGGGGTTTGAAAACTGAAAGCAGGAGAGAAAGAGGTTCAGGATAGCTAATGAGCAGAGAAAGAGAGGGGAAAAGGAGGTCACTAGCTCTGTTCATCTGTAGACAGTACAGATGGTTCTGTTTTATACAATACAACAATGGCGTACATCAATTTGTTGATTGTTAATAGATAGCTACTCTCAGATGAATTGCAGACTGGGATCAGTTGTCTGTGGGTTTTAGCTGAGAACTCTACATTTATAGCCTCCAAACATTTAGAAAATCTGTGTGCTGTTTTTAACTCATCATGTGATGTGAAAACTACAAATGGTCCATGAGATAAATCCCATAAACTTGGGCTTAGCTGGAGAGCAGAGGGCAGAGATGAGTAGCTCACTCAGGAGCCTTGACGATAGACTCCTTTTCATCTGTGGACTGAGATTCACAGATTATCTCAAGAGGCTCTCTATCTCTGTCCTCGTCTCTATTTCTCTTTTTCTGTTTCTCCACCCTCCCTTTCTCGCCCCTCGATTCAGGAAGTTTGCCAGCTACTGTCTTTGTTTACAATGCCAAGGGAAAATGTCAGAGCCGTTGAGAAAAATATCCTTAGAATCTTTTTTTTCATCTTCTTAATCTAACAGTTTACTGAACTTGATAAGTGTCCTATCAACATGCTAATCAAATTACTTCGGAACCAAAATTGACAGTTTTCATTAATTATACAAGATTATTCTAATTGCAATTCAAATTTATTCATTCCGAACAGAAGGTATTCAGTAATATTTTACAAAATTTGCATATTAAATGGAGGGAGTTGTGCATTATGCATGGTAATGTATGCACAGTTTCTTATTTTTAACTTCATGGCCATATGTGGTGTCGTTGTAGGAGCAGGTGAAAAGTCTAAGTGTGTTTAATTTGCTTGACAAACATTCGGCTGGAGCTTGTCAAGGGGAGTATTGTGAATGCCAATCTTTATTCCCTCTTTATTGATTACCCCAAACTCTAAACATCTGGAGGTAAATGGCACTGAGAGAGATGAACTGAATCATGGGATTAGTACCTTCAATGACTGAATCACTATCAATTACTTCAATAGCATAATTCAAGTGTACTGCATAAAAGCTACAGTACCTTGGTCTGAGCCAGGATTAATATTGCAATTTAACGTAACAATGGAAGCATGGGAATGATATGGATGGCGTCCAACTTTTTCCACATTGATGTCATAAAGCTAATGCCGTTATCTAAATACGAATGTATTTAATTCCTAATTTAGGCTTTGTTTGTAAAATGAAAAGGCTCAACGCATTAGGCACATGTTTTAAAAGGTAATGGGTTCTGTGAGTAAAACAACCTTATTTATTCACTGAGACGCAAACCCCCCAATTTGCTCTTTGTTTTTATTTCCTAGAGCGGGCAGTGAAGTGCAAACAGCTTACTGGAAAGCTGTTTACTACTGTATATGACAAAGAGTGTGCATGCATGCATGTGCGTGTTTCTGTGCGTGTTTGTGTGTGTGTGTGTGTGTGTTTATGGGGAAGGGGGCGGCTCTTCCAGCTCCACAGGCAAGGTCTTGTGTTGTAATGTAAGCGTAATAATTATCAAACAGCATCGGGGGCTCTGGGTATGCGCTTTAACAGGGGGGAAGCATGTTTGATATGTAGAATCAGCCCATAGTGCATCCATAGAGGGTGACTAAATCGCACGGTTCATGGATCACATTAGTATTGCTCTGCATCCACCCTCGCACTATAGGTGATTTCCATTTAGACACACATTTCCACATGAAGATAAATATGACTTGAATCGTAATTTCCCTGAAGTAAATATAATACAAATACAACATAATACAGTGTCAGGCCGGGCAGGCTAATAGATTACTAGCGTGTTTTCCATTTGTATGGTAAGTGGTGAACCTAGGTGGTGGTCTGGCGAGTAACAAATTGAATGTTTAATCCATCTCAGTGCAGATTGAGGGTATCAGAAAGATCGGTAGTCGTATGAGTTCTCTTGTGACTGGTAGTATATTAGATATTTTTTACTCTTTAGGGGTTTGAGGAATGTTGTTGGATTAACAAGAGGTGCAAAGTGGTAGATAAATGCAATTTCTTATCTTTTCTGAAGTCGTCTGTTATTTTTCAAATAGGTATTTGGATTTGACATGTAGTATTTCCAGTCATTCAGTGGTGTAATCTCTGATGTCGGTTACAATAACATTAGCCCTGTTTTAGTAAGATATTCACACAATATTTTATGGCTTTTAATTATAGAATTTTCTATAATATTTTATATTATAGAAATGAATTATTAACATGACCCTTTCCTTACCAGTTCTGTATATGTAAGTTATTATACTAATTATATAATATTTTCTAATTCTTTATGAGGCTTTATATGTTATGTATGAGAGATCATTGTGGAGAAACTATGACAGATTTTTAAAAGATATGCCTTCTTAATGTTACCAAACATTCTTTAAGTACATAGTTAATTCTTTAATAAATGTTTGCTCTCGCATTTTAGAGAAGCAAGATTAGCGTCAGCTGCACAGCATCTCATATAAAGTGTGACAAATTGATATTTTTATATAGCTTAATCTGTTTACTATGATGTTTATGTGAGGAATTATTACAAACTAATTAAAGAAATCACTTTGATATAATTAGTCAGATTTCAGGAAGCTCATTAGTACTAATTTGCATGAAAAATAAGCCCTGTAGTGATGCTCAGGCCCAGCTATTCGATCTGTGTTTTATCTGGTTACACATCAACCCCCATTGTTTGTTGTTTGAGGCTGTCTGAAGTGGCCCACAATATTTTCAGTCATTGCCCTGAGAAGCGGTGGGGTGTCTTTCAACAATTTCCTCCCCTAAAGCAAGTCAACCTGTATGTGGAAGCAGACACATGCCTCTGTGTACATAAGGCAGGAGGAGTGAGCGGCAAAACACTGTCTATTTATCTGTCAGGTTCCTGACAAAGAACTGAGCTGACAAGTAAGGGTTTCCCTCAGCAGAGCAGGGGGGCTTTTATTCACCGTACTTACATGCCCAGTCTATGCCCAGAGACTCATGTTATTTGCAAATCACACTCTTTGAAAACTCACAAACGGGGCGAGACATGCCATGCTACGGGTTTGTCAGCTGCCTTCACAACAACTAGCTATATCGCTAACAGTGTGCGGTTTGGTAAGGAAGCAGCTTTCTCTTAGCATTTGCCTTGCTGTCACTTTTTCCAACACATGCGATCTGTGTCTTCATGCTTGGGGTCTCTCCTCCCTCAGAGGGTTGCCATCTTCCCTTTGGACTGACAAATAATACGCCCGTACCTCCGTCTAAATAAAAAAAAGGGGGAAAAAAAAAAGAAAAAAAGACACCTCTGGAATTACATCATTCTCTGCTGCATTCTCTTCTTCCAGGAATTGATGTATTATATACACATAGATAAATACAAGTAATGGTAATTAGTAAAATATTTAAAATGCAGTAAAATAAGTTATTTTAAGTGCAATTAAAAAAAAAAAAAAAAACTCAGGATACCACTGTCTTAGTTAGAGGGGCACAAAAACAGGTCCTGTTTATTCTCTATACCCTTTTCCCACCACAGACGAAACCCTTTCCTAAACATCCGCACAGAGAAGCACTTGTGTGGCGCTGATGTCACAGACCTACCTGGCCTCCCTCTCACAAAAGCTAAGGTATCATTAGCTAGGCCCACACAATGGCCATTCAACCAAGCCACTGCGCTCCTCAGGACTGGGGAACAATGTTATTTTTTGTCTCAGAATTATAAAGACAGAGTTTTGCAGGAAACCTGACAGACAAAACCCTTTAGAGGTAAATGCTCCAGGCGGCTTTTGGGTTTAATCTTTTCCCATTAGCATTTTGCTCCCCCCCTCTTGCTCACACACAAAGACCATATTTACAGGGTCAAAAGTAAAGGCTCTGAGTCTCGGGAGACTGCTTTTTGTGTAGATCTTTACTACATATTGGAAACACTTTTTGCTTTCATTTGTTGCAAATTAATTTTCTAAAAGTCTTCAAGATGGTTTACTGAAATCTTACACAGGTCTGTTTGTTGTGGTAAATATATTTTCTTTACAACAGACAAACAAAACTGAACAAAATGGCAATGCATCTAACACACTCCCACACCCCTAACCAAATATTGTAAGAAATCACATGTGCAAGCATATTAAAAATTATTAACCTACAATGCAGGGGTATATATAATATAATAGTTATATTGTCAACAATACAACAGCTATGCTAAGAGTTCATGTGCTACCTTTGTGTGTGTGTGTGTGTGTTTGGGTGCATGTGTGTTTATGTGTGTGCACACATTCACTTATGCTCGTGTGTGTGTGTGTGTGTGTTAGTGTGTATGTGTGTGTGACTCCATGTGTGTGATTCATTCCAGGGCAGTTTTAGTCCTTATAAAATATTCATTTTGGTTGTGCAGGGCCCTGTAATTGCCATCTCTCACCCTGAATTATTTATACCTCGCACAGACTGACAAAGCTTTGCCATACGGCCCCAGATGAATCAGAAAGCAGCCATCTCTGCTGCCAACAGCACTGGGCTTTCACACAAATATGGCAGCCACGTCTCTCTGCCTGGCCTCTCTTAATTTGACATTTTCTTTTTCCCCCTGCCTTTGTCCTAGGTGCACAGAAAGGTTACCTGTTAGCTTTAAGCACCGACCCGCTCTCTGTCTTTCTGTCTCTATCCCCTCCTGCCTACATGACAGTCCACAGTGGGTGTTTTTTTTTCTACAGAGAACACGTTAATGTGGCGGTGATGTCAGAGTGGCTGCCTCATGTTTTATGATGACTGACCAGTCCTGACAGCCACTTTGGATGTATGTATTATACATTAGTAATAATATGATGTATAAATACACTCACATGCATTTGAGCATGCATGGACAGACAGCAAAACCACTGTCTCACAGACCTATATGTGGCACACACACACATACACGCTCATGCAAATAAGCCCTCACTGTCCCTCTGGATTCAGCATGGCTGTCGGTAAACGGTCAAAGCCCCCCTGCTGGTTTTCCCTGTACAGCTGCGTTCCTCTGCCTCTTGCCTGGGTCTGATCACTCCAAGGTGCCACAGGAGAGACGGCGGTGTATGGCTCTCATTGTAGACCGGCTCTGGGGCTTCCAGGACCCCACGTCCAACACCCTAAATACAACTATTCACCCAGGCCAGTTACTCCAACATATGCTTATCTTCCATCTCACTAGAGCAGGGAGGTGCTGACTGGTATTTCCTCAAGGCCCCGAGCTCCAATGCTGACCAGTAATCAAAGCACCATATTTCTCCTCCTGTGCAAAAATAACCTGGAGATACATCTCAGCCGTCCAGCTGGTGAACAGAGTAAATATTCCTGAGAACTGTATTGTTGATGTACATGATTATTTTTGTAATTTCAGTAACCTCATGACCGACATCGTTTAGACAGTCATAGTCATTATCGGTAATCATCATCATACGGTTTTTATGGTGCCAGTGATGATTCAATAATATTTATGAATTCCTGTTCGGATGTAGATGATGTTGGCTCTATAGCGGCAACCAGTGTTTGATTCATTTTGACAACAGGGCTGCAGAAGACAAAACAACGCAGAATTATTTATGTTTTGTGTCTTATTATATTGTGTTCAAAGTCCTGGTAGAGAAAAGCCATATTCAGAGTAAAACAAAGAACAGCGTGCAACAGTACACAGCCTCAGCAGTATCTTGATGTGAGGGGATGGTAGAGGCAGAGAGAGAGCTTGGGGCTAAACATGCAGTATGTGGCGGGCTGGAACTAAAAGCTGCATAAAGCACACAGCCTTAGTCCACTGTTAGCAAGTGATGGATAGTTAGCAGGAGCTCCGAGTCTTCGTCTAATCTGTTACAGTAAACCTGTGCCAAAGCCTGAAGGGAATCAGTGGGGGCTAGCTAGGAGTGGGCTTGACGTGCAACCATTTGTGAAGACGAGCGATTCGCTTAAGTAAGAAACTAACAGTGTCCGGAGAGAGAGAGAGAGAGAGAGAGATAGAGATAGAGAGACAGAGAGAGAGAGGGAGACAGGAGGTGAGGAGAATGAGTGAGAGTGGGAGAAGGAGGAAGAGATACCATAATGAGTCCTGTAGCCATGGAGTAAATGAAGAGGGATTGACAGAGTGAGGGATCCTCAAGTGAAATAATGTCAATGCCACTCTGCCCATTAGAGAGAAAGGGGGATGGTGGAGGAGGAGGTAAAGAGGGATGAATGGAGGGACACAGCAACATCTTAGGGTCCAGAGGAAGCACATAAATTATTTGTGACACTCCGCAATACACACACCACTAACAAAAATATGAAATATGAAACAAAATGAACTGACAAGAGCAGCTGAAAAAATAAAAACAAAAAAAAAGGCCTTGGAAATATCCAATAAATTCTGCAAGACATGTAGTTGGGATATTTGATGGTGAGCAATAATAATCATGGTGACATCTGCCTTGCTGCTCTCGGAGGACATGGGCAGAGCCCGTGAGTGGAAAGGGTTAATCTCCCAAACCCAATAAGGCTGGATAGTGAGGCACTTGTTCCCTGATAAAGAAGTGATAGGATCTGTGGGTCTGGTCCCTCGACGCTTGTACAGGGGTAGAGCAAATATTGTTAATGTGCTGTGGTTTATTTCGGCTAAGGCGAGAAAAACAGCTCTGCTTGACGAGAGAAGACAGCGGCGAACCAAAAGACGACAGAAACAGCCATGCAGCTCTGCTCGGCCTCCCAGGGACTTAACTGGCATATATATCAAGCCCACTCAGTTGCATAAATAAGTGTTCGGGAAGATTAAGATCTATAAGTGTCTCTATTTCTCGTTTTACCTGCTCTGCCTTGTCACAACAGGGATCTGAATGCAGTTCAGTGGAGTGCCTAATAACTGGAGCAGTAGGTAGGGAAGGCAGGAGGCTTGACATTAAGACCCTGGCGTTTTGGAAATCCGATACGCTATTGACCCGTGTACTACTATCTCAGTGTAGAGATCTGGTGTCAGCAGATTGTAGTCTGGTGTTGGGAGCCGTTTCTTACAGGGCTCCTGTAACAGGGGCCCATTGAGTCTGGGAGGCAGCTGGGGCCTGATGGGCTGGAGCTGGGTGGTGATCGATACTCACCGCCCTGCAACGGATGACCTCACTGTCATGGCTGCCGGCTGTGGACACTGCATGCTAGTCATTAGTGCCGGAGCACCAATCAGGAGCTTAGAGTTGTCAATACCTGACTCTTACAGATACTACGGCCATCTGTCAGTGTATTGTGTAACGGCCTAAACAAATACGGGGAAGCTCTTTTGCACAATAAGAACAAGGTGTACCATTAGAAGGAAACAAAAAATCTGCCAAGTATGTAATTTAAGAAACCTGTGGGTGAAAATAATTTCAAATAGCTCTGACTGAACTTTTATTTATTTTTATTTTTTTACAAGTTATTAAATATAATTAAAATCTGAAAATGACTCATTACAAATATGAATGAAATTGACAGTACAGCTAGCCTCCACTGACGATGGAGCCTTCTTAATAATACAACATTATCCTTATTTGCCCTCTTCACTCAAATCAAAGGGATGGACATTTATGCATGAATGACATCAACCCGGCAATTAAGTTTGCCATTTAAATGAGAGAAGGCTTTCCTCACCTCGCCTGTTTGTTTTTTTTTCCCCTCTCTCTTCTTTTTTTTCCGTCTATTCCCTCTCTGTTTGATGATGGTAGAGGGTGAGCTAGAATTAGGGCGATGGGTCTTCCTTTGAATGTCAGCCTAAAATGATCAGAGTAAAGATAAGAGGGTCTAGCAGCCCTCAAATCAGTCAAAGTGCCAAAGTCGGCCTTTTTCTCCTCAATTACCGGGTCTGTGAAGCCAGGGAGTGGAAGGCGCAGAGCCTGCTGCATTACTAAAGAGACAATCTATTTCCCCTTTGACCAGAGGGAGAGAAATCATTATGGCATGATTAGTAGCTTCGGCAGTGGGCGAGCATGGAGGTACTACAGGAGAATCGTATTAATTGCCTTAGACCGAGGCATGAGCAGGATTGTTTTAACGTTGATTTGTGGACCTGTATGACTAGCTGTCAGAGATAAAAGCTGATGTCAGGTCTTAGTTATACTGGCAGACTTCGGGCATGCAGACAGAGAGGGTTGATGTCAAAATGAGCTTCCGTGGCTGCCCTGGAAGTCTTTCTCTATATGCCTGTCGATGTCTTCCTCTTTGTCTTTCTTCACACTTCATAGTTTTCCTTTACGCCTCCCACTATCCCTCCCTCTACACCCCCCCACCCCCCATTAGATGGACTACACCCCACCCCTTCCCGTACTCCCTTCCTCTCTCTCCTCCAACTGATAGCTGCCTTGGCCGATTATTTCATCCAGTGCGGTCCACTGAGAGCCTCCTCTCCCGGCTTTGGAAGAGCTTTAATTAGCCATGTTAATATCCCCTTCATTGGCCTTAATATCACTCAACACCTTCCTCCATCTCAGCGGCCACCAGGGTCCCTCTGTCCTGTCAGAACAGCTGATTATTGAGAAGGATAGCTTTAATCAAACCTAATTGCAGTTCATTCTTTCTCTCTATCCCCCTTTGCCCTCCATTGCCAACATCTAATGGCAGCGACGACTTGATATCCCATTAAAAAACAATTAAACAACCTCCTTTTGTCTCTGTGCGTGCCAAAACACCAGCACAAACTTCTGTAGATATTTAAGAAGTAAAAGAGAAAGAGAGGGGCCTTGTCTTAATTGCTCTCCTTTTCACCGAGGACCAATTTGCGCTGTGCTCATGGAGAATCTTAACCAACTCAAATGTAATGGATGCTATAGCGCTGCCACTGCTGTGGACTATGAAAATTAAGCTTATCTTTTTAGCAGAAAAATTGTGCTTAATTGCCTTCATAACAGTAAACATAAAGGAGCTATTTTATGATAGTGTGTGCACTCAATTTCTTGTGTTTATTGTTTTTTAACTTTTGGTTTCGCTATAGTAGGAACAGTAGTATGTAAAAGCATTAAAGTATCCAAGAAAAGAGACAAGACCAGCTCTGAAAGTACGCTTCTTTTATGAAGTCAGCGCATTGCCTGGCAAAGGTATTCTATCTCTTGCTCTGACATATATTGTCTACCAATGGGCGATGTACGTACATGCACATGCTCACACACACACACACACACACGTATGCGTGTAGATGTACACGCACTTGTGCACACACACCCAAACCCACTCAAACACACACACACTTGCCTTACCCAATCTGTATGAGAGGCGACAGACAAATAAAAGTCGTATTTCAGGTCTGCTTTCCGCAGATGTCTGCTGCTCTACATTATGACTCTTTGGGGAAATAAAAACAGGGTCAGGGAATTAGAGTACATAATGGTCATTTTGATGATCAGCCAACAGATGCAACCCGAAAACACAGTGAACACAATCAAGCGAAATGCACTAATGACAAGTCAGGTTTTTTATGGCCTCACCACACACCGACAGGCAATCAGCATTCTGGCATGGGTTAAAACGTCTTTTATTGATGTCCAAGCCAAAGCTTCTTGGATGTGGAGTGAAAATATTTTCTCACCTCTCTTCTCCCTCCTGGGCCCTTAGTGAAACACAAGGTATAGGAGTCTATCGAAGAACGCTTCTAAATGACCAGTGCATGTGTTAATGTGGCCAGGGTTAGAAGGGTCACTTCAGACTCTGATTTATAGCCTGGCCAGGATCCCACTGGGTGAACGCAAAGTCTTAAGTGTTGTGAAAGCGTTCTTCACAGGCCACACAAGCCACTGTATTTAGCTGAATGAAATGGTGCAATCTATGGTAATCCAATGAGCTACTGTGATTCTGTGAGCCAAGTTAGTATTACAATAGAAACCGCAGTATTGCATATAGTAACGCTAGTGCAATGTGATGAAAAATAAATATCACGGCACAGTATTTATAATGAATCGGAGAAAGCAAAGGCACAATCAGTCATGATTCTGTGGGGAGAATGTGCAAAAACAACAAGTCAATTTCATTGTTTATTCTGTGTGGTTGTGTAAGATTACAGAATAAGCTACATCTGAGACGATTTTTTTCTTATTGGCCTTGTTGTTAATCGTCCCCTCTTTAACTATTTTATGTCTGAGAGGCCTCATCTAAAATACAGCTTTCAATATGTGGCTTTATCGATAAATTCTGCGAGACCCGTGAGAAAGCAGCAGAGGAAGGCAGCTTACAAACTAACCAAGCCCAGATCTCACTCAGACGTGACATTTGTTCAGAGACGATTAGCCAGGTTGTAATTTGTGGCATAATTGCCTCACCCACCCACAAGTGCATGGGTGTGTGTATGCGTTATGCGTGTGTCTGTGTGTGTGTGTGTGGCATACGGTGGTCCCAGGAGTGTCCGCCTAATTGCCTGACAGGACTATAAGTTTTGTGGCGTGCTCTCACCTTGTTAGGTCCTTTATCCCTGATGCTCTTCAAACAAGACCTGGTCACAGGTGGGCCTCATTTGCTTCCCTATTGAACAGGAGAACTTTAATTGCACAGGGGGTGTCCTGGGATTAAAGAGGTGGGTGGAATATCAAGTGACTTCTTGTATGTTAGTGGCAGATGGGTGTTGGGAAAGACCCATGAACTCAGGTGAGGGGATGAGATGACAAAGAGACTGATGGTCTTGATTTGGAGCGGATAATAAATACTTTAACTTCCCAAACCAAAACAGAATAGTGTCACGTTTGTTTCAGACTGAATGAATGAGTCGGACGTGTTTGAGAATAAAATATTCTATGCTTTTGCTATTTAACAATTTTGCCTAAAAAGGTAGAATTAATAGTTTTTGCTTTTTGTTTTGTGCTCTTTTTCAGATTCTTCCTAAAGTTCTTTCTCAAGTGCAATCAGAACTGTCTGAAGAATGCAGGGAATCCACGAGACATGCGCAGATTCCAGGTAACTAAAATCTATGTTTGTTATCACACATATGTTCTATTTCTGTGTCTCACTGTCTGCCTCTCTTTTTGTCTCACACATGCACACAGGTGTACAAATGCATCAGCATACATTCATACACGAATACAATTCTATCATTGGCACTGGAGGAGGCAAAAACCAGGGAAAAAGAGAGTGAGGGATTTTGTGTCCTGTGCGCTCTGGATGGAATATTTATTAGGGAATACCATCTGACACAAATAAGGATATAGGATTTAAGAGTGTCATCAATTGTGTTCCTGACAGCTTTCTGAGCCTCAGCGCAGAGGGGAGGACGATCCAACCACATGTAACAACAGTGTTAACTCAGGATCTGTCTGGCAGCGGAAACGCATACCTTCTTATACACACATATGCGCAAGCACGCAGACATACACGCATATGGATGCATGCACATACTTGCTGGGAGCACATATATTTGCTTTTCTCTATATGCCCCTTTTATTCGCACTCACATATGCATACACTTAAACCTGCACATATGCATTTCTCTGCATAGCCAATAAAAAAAAAAACATTTTAAGCCATCTGAAAACCATCATTATTGTAGCCTGACAAAATGTTGCGATTTACACCAAAATGACATGACCACTCAACACTTTTACTGCTTCTTTAACCCTCTCGCTTCTAATGTGTCAAGTAGTTGAGCCTTGAAATTATCGACCCCCCCCCCGCTGATCCATTTATCTAACTATCCATCCATCCTACCCAGACATTGTCACCACAAGCAGCCCTCTAGGTCAAGGTGAGAGAGTGAGAATTTAGTGTGATTTGTCCTATCAGGATAACGACAAACTACAGGAGGGCGTCTGTCACAGACAGCAGTGCTCTGTGATAGACACACAAGCCAGAATCCTCCAGGAGGAAGCCCAGACATGAAACAGACAAGACAGGGTGTCCCCTTCTGATGTCACCACCATCAGACCTCCCCTGCCTCTTCAAATCTTCCCCTTAGGGTGAATGTGGTCTGATGCATGACAGCCACCAAGGGCTTTCACCTCTCACTTCTGTGTGTCATAAGGAATACAAAAACTAAGTTGAAGCATCACTCTTTTGTGAAAGTAACATATATACATTACATAAAAAAAAAAAACAAGATGTAGAGATTTATTTTGTGAGTGATCTTCCCTTGTCTTCAGTTAAACATTTAGTATGCCATTTTTCCCCAAATAGATTTCCCAGATGCTCCACCATAGGTGTTTCTCTGGCCAAAGTTGTGTATTCTGCATGCCTTCCACTCCACTTATTACCCCCAAAAACCAGCTGGAGGCCAGAGAGGGCCCAATCCATCATCCTCAGCTTGGCCCAGCTCTGAACCTGCTTACAAGAATGGAGCTCTTTCACTTCCCCTTCTCTCCCTTCTTCCCTCTACACCCCCACCCTTCCCAAAACCAACCAAAAAAAGCGCCCCCCTAAATTCCACTGCTACACCGAGGTCACTTACCGGCGAAGCAAACCTGAGAGGGGCTCTCTGTTTCCGGCTCAGAAACACTTTAGCCATTCACATGCGGCTCACTGTTTGGAGATGTGGTAGCCAAAAAACAACAACAAAAAATAAGCATTATGAAATATGGAGTGTGTGGCTTGGAATCTGATACTAGTAAAATGTTTGTCGAGTGATGGGATGGAGTACGGTTCAGCTGATAATGTCTCCAGTAATATTTTAAAAGGGAGGCCTTCCATCCTTAAATAGATGGACAAGCTGATCAATAATTCTGAGCTTGGGCTATGATGACAGTTGGTAGAGTGGGTAAACGGAAATGGTATTTTAGTGATTGAAAAGTCAATTAGCTGCACACAAATGCAAGACACTAAAAAGCAAGAACAAAATGGCTAAGGAACAGGGCAACTGTAATGTGATATGTCCAAAGAGAACAACTGTTTGAAATGGTTTGACAATAATAATCAATAGCACACAGACATGTACCTGGACACAGCAGAAATGTAATGCCTATACTCTACAACATCAGCAATTATGTCTGCAGAAGTATATGTATATGTGTGTTTTTTTTTAACCTTACATAAATCTTAATCACATTTTGAACTTTCATCCCTCTTGCAGGTTGTCGTATCGACGACCGTCAATGTGGACGGCCATGTCTTGGCTGTCTCTGACAACATGTTTGTACACAACAATTCCAAGCATGGGCGAAGGGCTCGCAGACTCGACCCTTCAGAAGGTACGCCTCCTTATCTGGAGAATGGTAGGCACATTTTTACATCTTATAATTTGCTACGCTTTTTTTCTCTTATTTTCTTTCAGACATCCTCCCATTTAGAAATCACACACCTAGTTGCCTCTACTTCCGTAGAATCTTTAATTACTTTATCACTTTCATTTTTACTTTTTAAGTTGCTTTTTTGCCTCCCTCATACCTATTGTAGTTTCTTGACTGGAAATAGTATGCATTTCTCAGTGTATTTATCATTTCAATATCACTAAAGATGATGGTCACACACAGTCTTATTCATGATTTAAAAATGTTATACTACTTCCAGTCTCCTAATGCACCTACATTTGTCCTAAAAGCTTATGTGAAACATGATCAAATTGCTTAAGAATTTGGCTGTGAGGTCAATTTCCTGTCATTGGGTTCTGCAGATTTTAGCTGTGAGAGAGCTGAAACAGGGCGAGGAAGGAGAAAGAGAAAAAGAAGGGGGAGGGAAGGGGGGGTGATTGTGTGTGTGTGTGTGTGTGTAGAGGGGGGTGGCCTATGAGAAAAACAGAACTTACTGTTTTTCTTCCAACTGATTCCATATGATAGACTGATTGCCTGCTCAGCCAAAAGAGAGAGAAGAGGGACCACCAAACCATGGGAAATCCAAAAAGTAAAATGCACTAAACATAACCTTATGACCCTCATGGCCTCCACCCGCAGATGGGAGCACACACGGCTGAAAAATTGTACGAAAAAAAAAAGAGAGAGAAATGACTTGGGCCAATTGTGCAAATTGCTTATCTTCAGATTTCAAGAGCCAATTATGTCTGGGCAAACAGTTTATATACACCACTGACTAAAACAAGCTTCTCTACACATTAATGGGCATTAATGGTTCTATCACCAAAAGCAAATGTAATGTTTAATACAACAACGACTAATAAAAAAAAAAAAGACTAGACAATTAATATATCTTGGTGCACTCCAGTCCTAGTGGGGGAAAAAGCTAATCTATTTGTTTTTGTCTTTATTAATGACTCCTCTACTGGAGAACAAAATCAAATAATTAAAGTCCTGCCCGGAGCACCAAAGTCATTATGTTCGCTGACGTTCTGTTTGTGTGTTTCACGTTTATGACACGATAGGTGTGGATCGCCTAGCAACCAGTTTCTTAATGAGGAGAGCAATTAAAGAGGTTGAGCCCTCGCCTCCATGTTCCCCCTCTCCCTTGAGACCCCCTGTGTTGTGTTTTGTGTGTGTGTGTGTGTGTGTGTGTATGCGTGTGCTTGTGTTCTTTACAGGTTACCCCAACCCATCCTTTTTTTTTTTCCTCTCTTCATCACACTCTTCAAAGCAGCAGAGTGACGCCCCGTAAAACAAGAAAAGAAGCTATTGTCAACCGCCCAGTTGAACATGTCTTTGTCTAATAACTTTAATACACCGTCCCTCTACTTAACCGTGTCTGCTCTCACAAGTTGAGATCTATTTTTTATTTTTTTATTTTTTGCTCCCTCTCTCAGGCTCAATTCCATAACAAACTAATTTAACATGCATCAGCAACGATAGCTCACTTTGTCTGAGTCACCTTTAACAGCAGAAATGTGACACAAAAGGAGAGCCGGTCATAAAATGTAATTCCAGCCATGTCCTCCATAGTGCTCTGACAACTAGCAGGCAGACAGACAGCGTGCTTTAAATTAGCAACACATTCTTCCTTGTGAGTTCACTGGGCGAGAAGCCTCAGATATGTGGCTGGCTGAGAGACTGACTGTGTGACTGAAACAGAGAGGCATCCTTCCTCCCAGCTCACACTGCACTTGCGCCCACTGCCTTGCATTGATCAAGAGGTGCTGCCCCCTACTGGCACAGAGATGGGATAGCCTGTGGATGACAGACTGAATCTCACCATGTGACATTTTTGTTCACTTGTGTGCACTGTCACACAACAAGCATATTATGCATTCAGACATGGATGTGCTTTGTGGCTGCCTGTCAGTCAAACATGTATAGATTCAGGCTCAAAGGTGCATAAACATGCTCACAAATAGCCGAGTCTATCACCTTAGCCTCACCCCCCCACATACAGACACACATAAACAACACACCACCGATACACACAGACTCTCTCTCTTACACACACACACACACACATACACACACATACACACACATACACACGTTCCTTAGCTCAGTTCCACCATTATAGAGCCCCAGACAATATAGGAGACTCAGCATAGAGCCTGCAGCGCCTGCCTCATTTGCATGCCAAGTGGCTGTAATGCTGTTAGGGTTTATGCAATAAAGACAAGTGAATCCAGACTGCTGGGCCTAAGAGGAAGAAAAAGAGGGAGAAAAGAAGGAGTGGAGGGAAGGAGAAAGAGAAAGAGAGAGCATGAGAGAGAGAGGTTGATAGTGAGAGAGAGGCAGAGAAAGAGAGTATAGAGAGTCAAAGGGAACAGATGGCCCAGGGAGAGGTAAAAGGTATAATCCCATCAGCTGCACTATCAACCGACCATCTGGACATCCCACAGCACAATTACAACACATTTCAGCAGGCAGAACAAAGGACGGCTTCGCGGGGCCACATCAGACCTGTTTGAGTGTCACAATACTAGAGCTGGGACCTCCTCTGCTCAGATCTCAGATCAGTTTTGACGTCCTCTACAGCTCACACTAACCAGAGAAGAAAAGATTAGAACAGATCACACATCGGCTGCCTGGGGTGATTTCAGAAACAAAATGGATAGGGTAACAATTCAAGACAACAAAAGGATGAAATACCAAACAAACAAACCATGACATACAAATTCAAATTGAGTTAATTTCCTGTACTGTAGAACCAAAGTTTGCAAAGACTTAGTGATGCAACACCCAGACTAGCAGGCTGGCTCTTTGCATCCTCATCCGTCCACTCCTCATGATGCCTATCATCTGCTGAGGGGGCATTGTGCGTGTCTGTCATCAGATCGCCTGCGCTGACTGTGTAATCCACTTCGCCACGGTCCCCATTCAGCACATGCTCCCCTCTCTGTCTGTGCATTGAGACATATGCAAATTTTTAGGCAGAAGGGTGGACGGCTTAGGGCCTCAGTCGCTGCCTCTCCATGGGTCCTTCTGTGTGAGGGAGGGGGCACTGGGATTTCCGAGGTGGTGCGTCTGTGTGTTTGTGTGCGTTTTGTGTGTGTGTGTGTGTGCGCGCATGATTGTGTATGCCTGTCGTAGGTTTCAGGCTGCAGCTGCCCCCCAACAGTCACCGTCACCATCAGGCCCTTTCCTTGCCTCCTCCTCCTTCCTGCCCCACCCCCACCCCCCCATCCCCAAAGTCAATTTGTTTACAGTAATTTTGAAGGGTGAATTATTTGCTGTAATCGTCCGCACTGATGAAGGTCAGGCCCTTAGAGGGGGCCCAGCATGCCCATAGAGGGTTGGTCCTCTTTCAGACGCTCCGCTTCGCAATTAAGGAAAGCAAATGTCACTCCTCCAGGCCTCACAAATGAAAATCTGTACGAGGTGATTAGCATGAAGTCAACAGCGCCTGTTAAAGTCAGATTCCCTGTAGTACCAATGTGTGTGTGTGCACTTTATGGGCAGGGAGAGAGAGCAAACATGACCTGAACAGACCCAACAGCAAGACAAACAAAGGGAGATGTCTTGTCTGAGGTGATCCATACAACAATGGCAGACTGTGATTTACTTACTGGATGGAAAGGATAATAGAGGTTTAGAGCTGAGCCTGTATAGAAAAAGGAACTTGCTGAAATACTTCCTTAACTTGCTCACATTTTTGAGCAGTCGGAGGGTAAAAACATGCACAATTCATAGTGTATTAAAAGATATTGATGGAAATAGATTAAATTTGATATTGCTATTTTATGGCTAGCTGTCATGCTATTTCTGTTGTAAACACAGTGTTGTGCTGAACACCATATTAAGGTAATGCATCAAATGACAGTGAATGTGAGGCACCAGATCACTCAAATTAGATTATAATAACAACCCAGACTGTTGATGAATGGCAGAGCTACGTAGCAGAAGTCAAGCCAGATGAAAAGCATTGTAATAAACAATATGAAATGGATTGAATCGATCACAAAAAGCAAGAAAAAAAAAAGCATCATCTGAATAATTCATGAGTGCATTTCACGTTATGAAACCTGAAACTACACTCGGTGTGCCTGCACTGTACCGCATATGCAGAACAAAGGTAATGAAATAACATGAAGCAGCAAAGCTTTAGCTTGTCATTTCCACTTTAACAGCCTGTATTCTTGACTCATTTAAGATGTGTTCAACTTTGAAATTTTACTGTACATGCGGGTGCATGCTTAATCAATTCTGATAGCTACATTTGCCCTGACACATAATTTGCTCCATCAAATCATTTTCCTGGCGAGCCCAGCGTTTAGCCTTTGTGAAGTGGACCATTTGAAGGGTCTGCTTAACTACACCACTCCAGCGCGCTGATAAATGATTTTGATTCTCATGCCTTAAAGGACAAATCCATCATTTTTTTTTCCAGGGGCAATTTCCATGATATGTCTTTGTGAGAGAGACATGTAGGGCTGAATGTTGAGGTGATGCAGTAATATGTCTGTGTGAAAAGAGACATGGGCCTAAGTGTTGAAGCCCAGGTGCTGAATTTGCTCTTTTCTCTTTGTCTTGGATAAGCAGCCACCCCGTGCATCAAGGCTATCAGCCCCAGTGAGGGATGGACCACTGGAGGAGCCACTGTCATCATCATAGGGGACAACTTCTTTGATGGCCTACAAGTCGTGTTCGGCACCATGCTTGTATGGAGTGAGGTATGATGTCAAATTTCACATTTTCTCTTACACAGATTTGACAGAAATTCAGTCAAAATATTACAAATATGGCTCTTTTTATGCAGACAAATCTGTTTTATTCAAAACTGTTAAGACAAACTTTCTTGCCAGCATAGATAACAGTATAGACTCTTTAACCTTTTTTTTGCAGAAGGCTCATTATTTCTTTTCTTTTCCTCTTTTCCTCCTCCAGCTGATAACTCCTCACGCCATCCGCGTCCAGACTCCACCTCGGCACATCCCCGGTGTTGTGGAAGTCACGCTGTCCTACAAGTCCAAGCAGTTCTGCAAAGGTGCCCCTGGGAGATTTGTCTATACTGGTGAGTCAAAACCTTCCCTTCCTCTCTCTTTTTATTTCTACAGGCTTGTCCTGCCCCCCTGCCCCTCCACTTTCCTCTCTTCTCTGTCTGGATGGAGTCCTCAGCCCCGAGTCCAGGCGCTAATCATGAACTAACTAAATGTGTGAGATCTGCAATGCTAGCAAAAAGGTTATCGTGGAGGAGCTCCCACAAGTGCAACTCGATCCCCCTCTGACCTGCCATCATACAAGGGCGCTGCCAAGCTCTGTTAAACTCAAGCTGCCAGGATAACTTATTCTGCCAATTCTCCTTATCTGTCCTGTTGCGAGACAGATACTGTAAGGCTTTCTACTAATTTGCTGATTTTGTGAGGCAAAATGTGGTTTCATTTTGTTATGAATCAGATTAGAAAAGCAATATCTAGGTTAAGTGCCTGAGTGTGTCTGAAGTTACTCTCAAGAGTGTGTGTGTGTGTGTGTGTGTGTAAGCATTTATGTGTGTTCAGTATGAATTCATTGAAGAGAAAAAGTGGAAGGCGAGAGAGAGGTGTGTGTGTCACACTATAAGTAAGGGATCTGATTATCTTGGCTAACAGAAGGAAGTGGTGGTCTTATCTGTCATCATTGGTGAGGAGACAGAGGTTGCGGAGGTCAGAGCCTGTCTGACCTGGAAGCCTCTGTCTGTTCCAACTCTGATGGGCAGATGAAACAGGGGCACGTCAAAGCACTCTCACTTCCCCCAGCACCCCCAGGCCTCCAGGACAGCCCTGGCCTTGAGCACAGCAGAATTGCAAAGTGGGGGCTGCCTGCACCCCCCCTCCATCCAGACCCCTCCATCCTGGGGCAGCTGTTTCTCATCAAGTCCCCCCTCTCTCGCTCCCCAAACCTCCACCAACACTACCACCCCCAGCCATCCGTCCCCTTCTCCTCCAACCGTGCAGTCTGGCCCAGCTCTCCTGCATTTAACCTCCCTAGCAGGAGCGGAGCAGAGGCCAACAAGGCACCGGGATAATGAAACAGGAGTGTAGTGTGGCTGCCTAAATGTATGTGTGTCTGTTTGTGTATGAGAGTGTGAGAGCAAGCGAGAAGGGAAAAAGTGTGTGCATACGAGTGTGTGTGTCTGTGTGTACATGTGTTACTGCACAGCCCTGAGAAGGTGTATAAGTTAAGACATTAATGGCTTCTATAGCACCCTGGTGAAAGTGCCAGGTCCCTTAAGAACAGACCCCATTAGTCACAGAGGCTAAGCGGATTGGGATGATTACCATCAGGTTTTACTGGGGAAACGTGTCCCCTTCTTTCTATCTTTGTTGATTCCCCCCCACCATTCTTCCTCTGTCTTCCCCGGGTTCCTACTCACTTCCAGTTAGTATAAAGATACAATTACCCCTGGAGGCAATGGTGGTACAATTGATTAGTGCGGTGAATTAAAAGAGAAAGTCACCAATAGACAGGTCCAGCTTCTCTGCTCTGCTATTCCCTGTGTGGCTCACCCTGATTGTACAAGGGTTGACGCTTGAAAGAATGAAACCGTTAAAGAGAGCAGAATGCATAACGCTCGAATGAGATATCACTGGTTCTATATGTACAGTAATTGCCAGGTGAAAGGATGTTAGCTACTTCTCTCACACATTAAAATGTGAATGGGCTGATGCATTGACTGCACAAGAGTGGATCATGTATTTAAGCGCCAAAACGGCTCATTTCAAACCATAGCTTTTCTTTCAGTCTTACAGCACTCGAACAAATGGAATGACATGAGCAAATAGATTTAAAATTACCTCAAGTCTCAATAGCAAATTACTTGAGCTGAAAAAAAGGGCATGTAGTGGCGCAGTGCTGTCTAAAAGGTGCTGAATATTCTGGTGTCATATTGGAGAGCAACATGTGCATATCAAAGGTCTAGTTATCAAAGCATATGGCTTCAAGCGTGACTTGAGAGCATGGCTTGAGAGGAGTGCCTTTTTAGACTTTTTTTTTTTTTCATGTTGACTCTTCTTGCACCACAACCCTAATTGTGGAGATTTAAGTCGCTCAATTTAAGAAATTATCACAAATTACCGAGAGTCAACATAGAGGAGACTGCAGTCGATTCGAAGAGCAGAAGGACACGTCCTCACTCGGGTTAGTACCCTGGAACGGCTCCAAAACTCACAATCCATTCTCAGAAAGAGAGCACCCTGTAGTGTATGTCAAATAATCCTGTTGGCATTGACTATTGAACGTTTAAAACACTAATGAGACAAACAGACATACTATATAAAACTTTAGGAGGTTGTAGTTTACTGACTGCTTCAATGAGCTTATATCTGTACTTTAATTGGCACATTTGTAAAGGAATGACAAGTTGGCTATTTTTGCTATTTTAAAGTCTATACCTTTTACCTTCTAACAAAGTGTTGTCCCTTGGAGCTTGCTAGCATGTCCTCTGTCTAATCCATGTATTGGTTATCCATTGGTCAGGACAGGACTGGTAGAACCAACTGTCAGCAAGGTTGTAGAAAATCAAAAGGAGAAAGTCCTAGATGTACCTAAGTCAATACTTTATTATACTTTACTTCCTATTAAGCGCTGCGAAGAGTGCATGCTGCTTTTATCAGATATTTTTCAAACAAAAAGTCTCAATTTTCAGCCTCATTTGCAGCATCGTAACCTTTTTACTGCATAGTTACAGCTCTGTATGAAAGAGTAAATCATAAATAAAAACTTTGACCGCACAATTTATCCAATTTAAGCTCCTAATTGCATCAGAGCTTTTGGTTTTCTATCTTGGCCAAGTTTCCACCAGAGCTCCCCTCCAGGGGCAACGATGCAGGCCCTTGGTAATATGGTTCTGCAAGCAGTCCTAACACACTCAGCCACTATTTATCCTAATCAGTGACATCCACATAACCAGGATTGCTTAAAATGAACCCCTTCCGCGCCCCAGAAAACGCACATTTACCGGGACCCCATTTGTCATGGGTAAATTGAGGGTCAGTAAACTTCGCCTGTATCCTCCAGTGGGGATCCAGGACATGCATCATAACGTTAGGAGAGAATGATTGGCGAAGGCGAGCTGTCACACATTTGTCAGGGGGAAGGGAACATTATTTGCTAATTTCCCAAGCTGGGCACTGACAGGGTGCTTCGTCTTCAGACCTTTGGTGACCAGCATGGCTTCTCAGCTATTAGTACAAGTCAAGTGTTTTTTCTTTTTTCCTTTTTTCCTCATTGTAAAGCGGCAGTAATAAGAGCCATTCGTTCGACCTCACATGATCGCAACACACTGGGTGAAGGATTTTGGATGGAGCAGATGCCCCATACAGTGTGCTGCTCTTGCCAGGCCTTAGTTGAGGCCAGACAGCCTTGAGGGCTGATGGATCACAAACTTTCCTCGTCAAGGTGACGCTATCGACTCCACTGCACCAAAATCTGACAAAATGGGTATGAGGCAGTCATTCATCAACATAAGGACAAAGAGGTCATGTGTGCTTCACTCAATACTGGTGGAGATCAAGAAATGTCAGCCCTGTAAGGGATGAAAGAGGAAGATGTTGAAGTAGGAAGTAAGGTCTCTTTTAAGTTAAGCTTAACTTTTTTTTTCCCTTTTACTTTATTAATGTAAAAACAATCATTTGTTTGTCCTTACATTATGCTTGCGCCCAAACTGAACTGCTAATGTTTTTGTGCAGCAAATCAGAGATATAAATAGTGATATTTAGCTCTGAAATCCCAATTTAAACACACTTCCTGTGTACAGTCTTGGACCCTCCTCTCCTAAAGAATTAAGTAAACAAACACAGACATCTTTATCAGAGCACATCAGGCCTCTGCGCTGTTCAGCCTGTGAATCAGGCCTATCCTTACGTCTCCTCTCCACCCTGCCGTCACTTTGAAGTCCCAGACTCAGAAGCTGATCAGATGGAAAGCTTCCTTTTCATTTCCTGTCCTGGAGGGTTGGGTTTGGTACACTAGTGGTTTCTGGTCAGTTCTGGGGTGTTGCCTACAGCAAAGATATGCTTTAATCAAAGGCATTCAAGGCGGTATGTAAACAGATCAGCTTGAGAAGGGTCCTTGCCAGCACACAACGACTAATAGTGCCTATAACCATTGTATATTTAAAATTATGACATAGCTTTTCAAATTGGAGACTATTTTAAATGTATTAAATTTGCAGATTAAAAAAAAAATCAGCCTGCACTATGACACTTCTGGAATGGAAAAGGATGAAGTAGTCATTTATAAATGTCATCGCCACAGTCAAGTTGGTTGTAACCAGTTGGCACAACAGTTTTAGCATGTGTCAAAGCATGTTATCCACTTGCCATATCCCCATACCTGCCCGTCTCATTACAACTGTGGTATTTAGCACTAGCTCCACAGGAGTGGAGCAGACACTCGTTGCCAAGTTAGATGGGCTTGGTTTGAAGGCCTTGTGAGCTTGTGTGGAGCACGACAAGGTTCCACGGAGGAAGGTCCTTGTGTCCAATTAGAGAGCTGATGTGACACGTGCTCGCACTCCCCCACTGTCAGGCAGCTTGTCAGGTAGGCTTTGAGAAGCATACTATGGCATTATTCCACAGCATGTTATCAGCAAGTGACCTGTGAAATCCAGCTCCAGGAAATTGATTGAAATAAGTACTTGCAGTTGAGCATGTATTTTCCCCCATTACATGTCTCTGTGAAATGTATTGTGGGTATCTTTCAAGAGAAGAAAGTATGGGTGTGTGTTTTCTCCCACCGTAAGGATGGTATTCATTGATTTCATTTTAATTGGACCGACTTTTTGTCCCACAGTGTCGTTAGAGGTCTGTTTTGTAATGGCTCTTAAAATGGATTGTCCTCGCCAAGTCACAGCATCAGTTCTCTGCCACCGGAAAGATAGACAGAGGAGGCAGGGAGGGGGGCTCTTGATAGACGAGGATCTTTCCCCTCCTCCTCCCCCTCCTCCCCCTCCTCCTCCTCTTCGTCCTCCTCCTCCTCCTCCTCCTCCTCCTCCTCTCTTTACCTCCTCTTCTTGCCCCATTTTCAGTATGATCCACACCCAACGGGCTTTAAAAGAACTCCACCTCTCATCCCCCTCCCTTCGTCTCTCCCTCCTCCACTGCCGCATTTTGATTGAAATTCATCGGCAAGTTTATTGAGAAATGAATGAGGGAGGCAGCACGGTATTGACTTGGAGAGGAAAACACAACTCATCTTGAATGAGGGGGAAAACGCGGCCGTAATTTAGCTGTCATCGATCTGTGCCCCGTCCATGTATTGATCTTCATTTTACAATATTAATTTGCGCTTGCAATCAGCTGTGAAGGGAACCCATTTGATTTCTGTTGGCCGGTAATGTGTGAAAGTCCGCCGATGTCCTCAGAGAAGTGGCACACATACTTTAGATGTCATCTAAGAGGATTGAACAGGTGTCTTTGGCCCTTTCTAATAATACAACCAATATGAAGGGAGTCTGAAATTATGGATGTGCAATCTGTAACATTGCTCCCTTTTAACCGTGTTAATTACATTTTATCTGTTGCAGGAGCAATATCTGCTGGAGACTGTAACTGTCTAGGTTTTTTCATCTGTATTGGCTCAAAGTTCATGAAATTTCAATGAACATTGATCTGTCTCCATTGATTTATCCTAACTGCAGATCTTTGAAATTTTAATTTCCTGTTCATCTTGAGACTGCTGGAGATGGAATCACTCAGTGATAACTGGCTGAAGTGGATGGAGATGATATGGTCAGTGTTAAAACAGATGAGGTTTGCTTTGCGTGGGTTTGCTGTGAAAATTTCAATTTTGGCTTGGTTTGGTTTTGTTAGGACGGTCTCTACATCTGCATGCATGTTTTCTCTTCTCTCAACACTGGAATATACTGTATCTATACTGTGAAGCAGCAGCATGACTTCTGAATATCTTACCTTTTTTGTATGTAAAACATTAAATTTTAACTCCTTACAGTAACACCGAGATGACATTTATTCTTTCTTTGTTTCCAGTGAACTCTGAGATGAGGTCATGATGTGTAGTGATGCTGTTCTGACCTGCATCCATCTAACAGACTGCAGGTGCCCAGAAGGCTTCAGTTAGACTGTTTGACAAGTCGCAAATGCAATAACACTTGAATGAACTTCTGCCTGTGCTGTTTATCTGTCTCCCCCTTTCCAACTCCCACTCCACCTCTAATTTGTGTTAAGGGGAAAGAAAAAAATAACTGCTCAATGGTGTAGGAGGAGTGGAGATAAGCTCGAAGCAGTTAAGTATAATTAGCGAAAGTAATAGCTGGCAAATGGCAACAAGGCTAGGTTTTTATCTCCTGGAAAGATAGAGTTATCGTAATAAGCTGTAATGGCTGGCAGGAATGCTAGTACTCTGTGCAAGCTTCCATTCAGCCTCATAGACTTAACAAGGAACAATTTCCCTTAAATTTACTGCTGTGCTCAAACATTTCCCTATGTTTATACCCTGATACTGTAAGTCAATACATGTGTTCAATCCACTTCCATATAGACAGAGGGCACATAGTGGTGTATTGCCATGTAAGCACTTCTGGCTGCCAACGTCAGCCATGTTACAATGTTCCTGCAGAGCGGTTACTCGTGTCCTGTTTCTAGAGAACATGGAGAAGGAGCAGCAGACCACACTCAGATGCCATGTACACACTATCCACTCTACATTTTAAGTAAAGTGGCGAGACGGAGGCGGCTCTCAGAGAAAATGTCTGTTGGTGGCATGAAAGGACGACCAGACTAAGGCGCGTCAAGATCAAAATAAGATTGTGAAGTACAACATTCCAGTCAGAAGAATTCCACTGAAGCCCGGCCATGAATGCTTATACGCATGCGTTATATTCAAAATTGGAAATGATATGGTCACAGCTGCACACTGAGTCATGCATTCCATTTCTTCATATTCTGAAACATGATCATTCACTGTCTCGATTTGTTAGTGAGAAAACTGGAATATTTATAAAAGAAAAGGGCAGGTCTCTTTCTTTGTCCAAAAATCTGTTACCGTGTTTAATTTTACTCAATAATTTGTTTGGTTATCAGCTGTTTAATTTGAAATATATTAGCGTTCACTTTGTTGTCTCATTACTTTTGTTAAATTCTAATCATCTCTGAAATTAAACCATGGAGGGAAAAAAAAAAAAAAATCTATGAACAATTATATCTCGTTATATGTAACACAAGCGGGGAAAGAGACATGAGCAATGTAATTGGACAAAAAATGTTGCCTGTCTAAATCTGAACAGAAGATGAGAGAAAATGAAAATTCTATTAGTCCATAATGTTCTGCACTGCCCCCCCTCCTCTCCCTCCGCCCCCCCACCATGTGCTCTTCATCTCTCCTGCAAAGTATTCAAATGCAAGCCCTGCCTTACCTCCCCGTGTCTCTTTTTCTCTAATTATCCATGAGGTCAGTAAGCAAAATGGGGAAGAAGCCAGGAGATCAATACAAATTATCCCTGAGCAAACCAGTGCTGACAGTTTGAATTGCAGCATATGTTTACCCAAAATCAGGCAATTTATCTTAATATCAGGCGAGTAATGCAGCAGGGGTGAGAGGTCACACAATCTCTCCACCTCATAATTACCCGCCTCTAAAACAGGAAAGTGGTATTGATTGGCCGCGGGCCGGGAAGCGGGCGTGACTGGAACGTGCCAGCGACCCCCACCACCACCACCACACCCCTATCATACCCCCCCCTTCCCCCCAGCCTTTCTCAGTCCCTCCTCCCCTCGGCTAGACTCCCCACCCAGTCCAGGATTTATGGGATGTGTGTGGAGTTTCATGTTTCCTTGCAGTGACTGAGAACCCTTACAGAAGGGGTAAAAGGGGTGGGGGGCATGCTTCTTCTACACCCTCACCCCTCTTCTTTTCACCATATTGTGTTGGAAGGATGAGGAGGGCCGAACTAATTTTGGCATGCATGGAGTCATGCAAGGGCAATGCAGAGCTAGATTTGCTTGTTATATCTTTGGAAGAGAGTAAAGTTTATGACAGAGTGTGAAGTTAGAACCAAGGATTAAAAAAGATACAGGGTGAATAGGTGGGGGGGTTTCCATCGATGTGTGTGGTGTAAGAAAAAGTAAGAAGAGCAGTCCCAATGATTCTTGTAAAAGCTCAGCACATAAAAGAAAATCTTTGCTTGGGGAAAAAAAAAAAATGTTCGGAGCAGCGCGATGAATACACACATAACACATTTATTGTCCAGATTGAATATAAGTGCTCAGTATATATCATCAGCAGCTCTTACAGGATTATTGACATTGTCTGTGTCTGTCTGCACCAGTGTACATGCTATGACTACGAAACTGTCAACTCATCAACTGACAGCACCGTTTAGCGCTAATGCAAGTCTCCATCAGCTGTCAAAAGCATTTGCATGAAATCAATAGCAGATGGCGGTCTGTGTCACCAATTTCATTACGCCGGGGTTGTTACAAAGATCATCTCCATGATAGATGAGATGGCGACATGTCGACATGTGGAGATCATGCCTGATGCTTAGACGGCGACGTCTGCACAACACCGAACCATGTTTAAAACCAAGACAATTTTTGTTCCATTTGACGTATATATATATATAAACTGTATATAAACTGTAAAAAACACTAATAAAATTCAGTTCAACATTTCTTTAAAGCTACGAGATATCATACCCTCTAAATCACATTCATCATAATTCTTAGGTTTGCGATTACAGTAGGGCATCATTATCATTGGAAAGGTACATCAAACAGAACACCTCTCCCTAACCTAGGTCTCGTCCTGTACTGTACGTCTCTCCGGCTGTGTTCCCAGCATGCCTGGCGGGTTGTGTAGACCCCAGCTGAGGCAGAGGACAGGAGAGCGTGATGTATCACCCTGAGAGAGCCCACTGACAGCCTCTGATGATGGATGGCCTGATTATGGAGTGCTTTTTACACATACACAATTTACATCACACTGAGCAGCGGGGTCTGGCAGGGCTGCCGTGCACATTCGCTCTCTCAGCCGGGCATGTACACACACACACACACACACACACACACACACATATGCATGCTTGCGTACACATGTATGGGACAGCCATAGTGCATAGATAAAAAAGGGGGTGGAAATAACAAAAGAAAGGGGGCAAATTCCTTGCTACAGCCCTGTCATGTACGATCAATACAGCGGATCAATCCTTTATTAAGGAGAAGATGGCGTTCCCCCGCATTGCGAAGCAGACCTTTGTTGTTTTGGGACGCATGATGACATGTCAAATCAGATTTCCAGCAGTGTATGTTGTTGCGGCGTGGGGTTTACTCAGGTGTGCCTGGCCAATAGGGTTGAATACCACTGTATTTGCAAGCTAAATCCTTGCTATCGATTAGCGCCCTGCATTGTCCATGCTTGAACACATAATTGCTCCATTTGATCACGGTCGAGCTGGCAATTACTGTATTCAGGTTTTTGCAGAAGTTGTGCATGTGTTCGATGTTCAAGTACACGAGTACTGTAAGTATATGTGAATAGTTACAGTATGTGTGTGTGTGTGTTTGTAGGTTGTGTGTGAGCATGCGTGCACATGTATGTAGATGAGAGTGAACAAAAGAAAGTGAGAGACATAAATGTTCGTTTTCCTGCTGTGACTCCCTGGCTTGTGCTTCAGTGGCCCTGGCTGTGTGTGTGTGTGTGTGTGTCGGTGTGTGTGGGTGGAGGGGGCATTCGCTTGCTTTCACTTTCTCTGGTGTTCAGCAGGTTCAGCGAGCTGTGCGGTGTTAATGCTGAAATTACATGCTGAGTAATGAGTGATGGGCCAAATTACAGGCTGAACAATGAATAGAGGCAGGCAGCTCTTATTAGTCTCCATAGAAAGCCATTGATTTATGAAGCGCCTTGCTCGGTGGAGTTACTCTCCTGAAAATGATATCTACATTGGGAAGTGATGTTCTCTATTAAGTCGTTCCTTCCCCCTTTACACCGCTCTCCTCCTTTTCCTCCCCTCCTCTCCTCTCCTCTCCTCTGCCCTCCCTCCCTTGCCTTGTCCTGCCTATGAGTGTACACATGATTGTTTAGAATCAGGCGGAGCTGTAAGGAAGCCTTCAATTACCCATTAGGACTGTCAGACATAAAACGCCCTGCTCTCACCAAAGTCTGGGTTATGATTCATTTACTTTGTGCCTCTGATTCATCGCCCAATATGCCTCATGCCCCAGATTACTATTTGAGGGGTGGGAGAGATTAATGGCTCTATGGGATCTGCTGCCGTATTTCACGGGCCCAGTGTTGCAGTACAGTTGGTGCAGAAGGGTGAAATGACAGCAACTTACACTAGATCAATGTGTGGACAGCCTTTCACAGATTATTAAAGCTCTGTTAGATTAAAAGACCCCCACTATGTAGTTTGCTGTAGTCAATATTCTCAAGCAGATAAAAAGGGGGAGGGTCCCTCTGAAGGATTCTCAGACTGATGTAGGTCATCACGGCTGTTAATGGAATAACACTCGGTGTGAGTGGAAACAGTGTCATTTTCCTTTGCTTTACCCCCCCGTCCAGAACCACTGATGTTTCATAAAAACACCGTCTCACCCCTGAGGTTTCTTTGAAATTAGGCATTCTGAAATGACTTTTCTACTGTAAACTCTTACAGATTTCTCAATTAGTTTATTTCTGAGGCTTTCTGGCAAAGTTGGCGCTGAAATAGTTCTAATTTTCATCTTGTCTCTCTTTTAGCCCTGAATGAGCCTACCATCGACTATGGTTTCCAGAGGCTGCAGAAGGTCATCCCCAGACACCCTGGCGATCCTGAGAGGTTACCAAAGGTCAGTATAGTGTCTCCGTTGCGCAGAAAATCATCAAACACCAATGAGATAGAGCTGTCTGGGTTATAATGCCTCAATACTCTGAATGTGACAAATAAACAAAACAACATTACCATTAGCGCAGAACACTGTGACCTTAAACCGTAACAGCTTTGCTTCACATATGTGGCTTACCCACTAACCAGCGTGGTAATGGTATTGGTTTTGTGTGAGGAAGAGAAGCGTAAACTCTCTGTGTGGTAAAATAGCTCAATCAGGCGTTTTCCTCTCCACTAGTCTGTGCAGATGGTAATCTGGTCAGAAACGACGTCTGCACCCTCATTACCCCACTCATGTTTTCCTTTCATTTTCTGCAGCTCGATTTGGTTTAATCTTTTGTTTACAGAACCCTGTGCCGTAAACCTCCCAGTCTTAGTGCAACTAATAGACAAAGACTGCATGTTTTTTTGCTTTGGCTTTCTTATTGTTTTCTTTTGAACCTAGGTGAAGGAGTTGAAAGCCATTTCAGTTTTAGACACACTGGTGTGGCACATTAAGACGGTGTCATATTGATAGAGTTGAACATGAAAACTAAAATACACTTGTTTTTAATTTGCCTCCCTGCAGAAACTCTTTGATTCTTTTACTCATTTTATTTCCCCTGATTCTTTTTAGTATTTCTATTTCCTATTGATAAAATCTATATGTGTGTTTTCACTAATTGCCACCCTGCCAGTAACCATTTTGGTGACTGACGTTCCAGATGTGTCAAGTGTAATAATATGACTGATTAGTGCGTTCAGAACCCCTCGGCATGCAGTAAAGCCGTGGCCACCTCAGAGTTTTAATAATACTGTAAAACCTTTAAAGACCTTATCTATTAAATCCCAGCATGCAACACAGCAATATCATTAACGTCCAACGGACAATTTAATAAAGAGCAGACTGTGTGGTAGCTATAGATGTTTGACCAAGGCAATGCAGAGAAATAGAACATCACAGCTTGTCCCTGGTTCAGTATATGAAGTGTTTCAATTAGACTCAGTCCCCGTGGAGGCAGGAAACAACACCTAGACATGAAATGTTACTCTAATTTCAACTGTAAACGTAGACCAAAAGGTAAAGTACACTTACCTTTAATATCCACATGACTTTCTCTTTCTCTGTGGGCATCACCGGTCAATCTAGCTGCCGGTTTTCAATTTTATAAAGTCACAGTGTCTTTGCAAAATCCACATCTTTTGAACAAAGGGAGCAACATTGTTAAACAGCTTTATTATAGTGAAACCCTACTTCTTTCCTTGAATACAAACGTTGTTTTGCTGCGAGACAGATTTTGACACTGAACCCAAGATTAGTTTCCTGGGTGTGCGTATACTTAATATAGCACGCTCTCCCAGCCTTTGCATGAAACAATCACAGAGTGAGATGAAACCCTGCACTTCCAATAAACAACATAAATATTTGATTTGCTCTCTAATGGACCCAAATATGGGGTTCAGGGGGCATGTAAATGATCCCACCAAGTGATTCGTCATTGTTAAGCTTGCCATCTGAGGGTCAGCTCTCGGGGTCAAAAGCACATTCCCAATAAAACAGCCCGCGGCAGGCTGAGGCTCGCATGTACATTTGGAATGAGAACAGAAACAGCATATAGAGAACAGCCATTACAGGGTGCAGGTGAGGTAGGAAGACTCTATAAAAAGAAGATAAAGCTGGAGGACGCGCGGTGTGCATTAGCAGAAAGGCAAATCGACACCAAGCCCACTCACCGCCTCTACCCCCCCCCCCCCCCCCCCCTCCCATGACTTCACCCTCCAGTTGATAATATTACTGCGCTATTGATTTCCACCAGCCTTCTCCCTGGGACCAGTAAGACACGTGGTAATTGTAAGGAGACAGAAAGCCAATATGGGAGTGCTCATGGATAGCAAGGGATGCACGCTAATATTGTTGCTACACAGAGAAAAAAAGGGGGGAAGCTGCCTCTGATTGAAGTTTACCTCGTAATTCTAAGACAACATCGTAGATGACAGTCTGACCCTGTGGGAGGAGTGGAGATATAAAAATTCAATGCAAAGTCCAGGGTGAATATGAAAGTAATAAGTGTGAGCAGTCAAGTGATGAGAAAGGAGATTGGTTTGCGGGCATCGCGTTAAGTGAAGAGAGACTTTGGAATTCACCCTCCTTTTTAAGATCTTGTTATAAAACAATTTTCTATTCATAATATAAAAAAGACAATTTATAATACCATTTTGTGCCCTCTGGCAGTAATGGACAAATAGACTGGATATCACATTATATCACACTCAATTTCTCTCTTCTGTAACAAATTAGATTCATTATGAAATTAAAAGTGGAAACTCAATATTGTTTTATTATTAAGCTGATTGCTTTGGATTCTTTTCTTTCCTCCCAAAATGAGCATAAGCCCATTCTTTTCCAATTCTTTGTGTAATCCACAAGGAGAAAATATTACAAATGTGTTCATGTCAAGCAATTACCCATGTATTTAAATGAATCTCTCTTCCTGTGCTCTTTGAAGTACCTTCATCTAATGGCCCTATGCTTCTAAATGCATTCATTACCTCAGGCTAGAGCTAACAGAGTAATTGCCTTACAGTTTTATAATGGCATTAGCACTCCAAGCTACATAACCTAGGCCCTCTTTTATTAACTGTGATAATATAAATACAACATCCATGTTAATCTACTGCTTCAAGAATCACATTTGGGCTGTTACAGACCACGTCTCCTTATTGTTAGATATTTTTTATAACACGTCATTTGTTATGGCTTCCTCTCATTTTTTTTTTTTTCTTGGCAATAACATAAAACAGCTTCTAAATCTTAGGTGATCTGTCATCTGAGCCGCCCCATTTAAACAGTTGTTGAACACGAGACCTTTATGCAAAGCATGGCAAACAATAGCAGAAATCTGTCACGCATTTGTCACAGAACAACAGAAATCATTTGAGGCCTTTAATTGTTTCAATTTAACATGGTGTGTTCTGATATGTCTCCATGACAAGAAAGCCAATTACACTTATGCTGGAGTAGTATTGAGATTTACATGGAAATGCCCTCAGAACACTATTCCGTGTTAATCGTATTCACAGCGTGAGCTGATACGCATGAAAGCGTCTCGTCAGAAGAAAACAAACTTCTTCCTTGATTGGGTGCAGCACTTCTCATCATCCTCGGATATGACTAGGTTGCCACTTAAGCATAGCCTTGCGAGTCAGCTTGGTTAGTTAAGACACCACGCGGTAAACGACAGATTAAGGATGAGAGGCAATATCGTTTTCTCTCCTCCTTTTTCCAAGCTGTCCTTATGTCACTGCTGCAAAGTACCATATGGACAAGGAGGGAGAGGACGTTTTACGGAGAATGAAACATGGCTTGCGAACGCGACAGTCTTAATTGCTTTAATTGTTGTTTAAAATTGAGAGCCATGTAGGAGATCTTGAAATATGATAGAATAGATTATTGGTAATTATTAACTGCAGACAAAAAGAAAGAAAACCACTTTATCTCACTCAGCAAGAGAGAGAGAAATCTGTTCTGCCTGATGAGAACACATCAAGACAGCTGGTCCTCTCATTTAGTCTACCTGCCTCACGACAACCATAATTCTTTATTTGTATGCAAACTAGATGCATGCAACGTTGAGCATACACACCAATTTCAGAGGTAAATGCCCATTCTAAGAGCCACCCATCCGGTAACTTGGGGTGGATTAAGCGATATGTTTCTATAAGAGAGCATGGCATACGCTGGAAGTGGCTTCTACAGTGATTCATCTTGATAAATCAAGGACTGTGGTAGATATGCTCCTCAGGATGAAAGGGCCCATACACACGCTCCGCACACACTACATACGCTGTGCCTTGGAAATGCAGGCCAAGTCTTGGAGGCCGCTGTTTGAAGGCGCGAAGGCTGTGTTTACATTCATTTACGGCAGCTGCCGTCTTAATCCCACACTGCTATTGCCAAGTGATGGAACACTTCAGACAAATTACTGAGGCCCGCATAAGAAAACACAGTGAATGTGGGAAGAAAACAAGCACCATCTGAGATGTTTCTGGTGACAGATTTGCATTGCTTTTAACCAGGGTTCTAACAGCACAGTCGACAAATCTCTGCTCTACAGCAGGTGACAACAAGCGAGCGTTTTTTAAAAACACACGCAACAGCCATGTCTGCAACTTGCCTTTGTCAGATTAAATGCACTCTAAACGGAGGCGAGGGTTTTCATAGAGCATATTGCCTTCTGTATTATAGAAAACAAAGAGAGCAGTCTGGCTGCTTGAGAGGGATTTAATTGTAAGTGCTGAATTCAAAGAGCAGATAAAGACACACAAACGGGCCAAACCCCACCTAGCTGAAAGCCCCGAAACAGAGTGGGGGGAACAGGATCCAGGGCCAACTCATTTTCAGTGTTAAGAGCCAAAGCAACACAGCTAATCCGCATTGTCAAGCGGGGGCAAGCATGCAGACATGGATAAGACCACATCCTGAGCATCCGTGTCCCCAAGGCACAAGCACCCAGCTCTTGCTGGATGGGAAGTCATTTGTGAAGTCCTTTGCAACAGCCAGTCAAAGAGGTTAATTGAAAAATTCCTTAATGTCATTACAACAGAACTAGATTAACCCAGAGCTAATTCACTTTATTGTTCTGAAGAGAAGGGACTCAGCACTGAACTCTGGAGCAAACGTGAAGCCCAGAATCAGGGGTGAGGTGTTGTTTTTAAAGGACTATGCCAGTTTAATTAAGATAGGGAACATTATTCACTGCTCTGCATGGTTGGAAGGAGCAAAGTAGTAGCGCTGTATAAATGCAGCACTTGTGCCTCTCAAATCAGGGTGGCTTTTATTTAGTCGGTTGAACATGTAAACATTTTTGAAGCTCGCCAAGACCCTGCTGTGTAATGTTGTTTTTGATACTGTTTTTTACTGTACGGATCGCTGGGGTCTTAAACATAATTTGTTTGGATCCTAACATTTACTCTTTCTGTTTTCCTCATCAGGAGGTGTTACTGAAGAGGGCGGCTGATCTTGTTGAAGCCCTGTATGGGATGCCCCACAACAATCAGGTTTGTATCCACCCAGCTGCTTCAGTGTGCTTACTGTGTGCCTCTGCTCCACTGCTAAATAAGAAACCATTGAATATTTACTGATAGTATCAGAAAAGTGTATTTTTTTGCCACTATATCTGGAACAACGTAGGCTACATGCAATGTGAGTTAACCATATAGCAACGGATCATGCATCAAAGCAAAAGCACAGCTATAAGAAAACCATAAATAACAAAACCTCTGCCTTCTCTGCGCTTCTCAGGAGATCATTCTGAAGAGGGCAGCTGACATCGCCGAGGCCCTGTACAGCGTTCCCCGCAACCACAACCAGATCCCCTCTCTCGCTAACACAGCCTCCCACGGCATGATGGGAGTCAACTCCTTCAGCAGCCAGCTAGCAGTCAATGTGTCTGAGTCACAAGGGAATGACCAAGGTATGTGATTTAGGGTATAGCTCCATAACTCTGTGGTTCTCAAAAGTGGGGTCCAGGGACCTGCGGGGGGTCCTTGAGGGGATTCCAGGGGCTTTGCAGTGAAATGAGAAGTAGTTAAATTTCACTCTTGTTTTCACTCATTAAAGGAAGAGAAACGGATGTAGATTAACTTTTTTGAACACAGGCTTCATTGCCCCGTCTCCACCTACAATGTAGGCAGTTAAAGAGTCCAATTAAGTGCCAAATTCTTATTAAACTGGCATCTGCAATATGTGCTGATATAAAAAATGTTTGATTGCAGCAGTAAATTTCTATTATCATTTCCTGTAATCAGTGAACATTTCCCTGGTAAATACTGTACAGAGGGAAAGAAATGAATGAATTTTTCTTTCCTATCTTCCACCCGTGTTATTCAGTGGGATACAGCCGGAACACCAGCAGCGTGTCCCCCCGGGGCTACATCTCCAGCAGCACCCCGCAGCAGTCGAGCTACAACACCGTCAGCAACAGCATGAATGGCTACGGCAATGCCGGTATGAACCTGGGAGTGCCAAGCTCCCCTGGGTTCCTCAATGGATCCTCTGCCAACTCCCCATATGGAAGTGAGTAGCTTGCCACTATCGCACGCTGTAGTAGCACTAAGCTGCTGCTGATTTAATTCCAGTTCCCACATTCGTTTTCTTCACTTCTATGAATCACTTCTGACAGGGTTATAACATTATTGATGGCAATAATATATTACTATTCATTCACATTGCTTGGTTTTAGTGTTTTGGAGAATAAACATGTAGCTCTCACTAGAAGTAATATTCATTTTTATGTGTATTTCACCATATGCCACCTGTATTTGTTCAACTGGACAAGATGTTGATGGTAGGGGCCTGTGAGTACTGATCATGTATCCCCCCTGGCAGTAATACTATCCCAGCCTTACCTTAACTGCCCTCTCTCCCTCTGTAGCACTACTCACAGCACGTTCTCACTCTCACCCTCCCTCCTTCCCTTTTCCTTCCCTATCGTCTCTGCAGTTAAACAAAAGAGCGCCTTCGCCCCTGTGGTCCGACCCCAGGCCTCCCCACCCCCCTCCTGCACCAGCGCCAACGGCAACGGACTGCAAGGTGAGCCCCCCTCACCCCCTCATCCCTTCCCTACGGACTACTGGTCAGATACCGCTGCTCAGGCCTCTGTCCGGTTTGGTGAGGGATTAATCATTACAAATATATGCATTTTGACAGGCCAATTTACACCTTTCAGTTCACACACAAACATCCACTCACACAGAGCATGTCTTTACACACACAAGCATAGGACTGCACGTGTCGTCTCCCGTCTGTGCAAACATACTTGCAAACTTGCATCCTCGTTGCCCTTTTATACAAATGATCCCCTCTGATGTCGCAGGAAAAGACCTTGCCAGAATTGTTTTAGTAATTATGTTTATTAGGTTTTGTGCATGTGTCATGACCAACATGATTGCTTTGAAAACAAGCTTAGCCGTAGTGTGTGCCCCAAGATTAATAACATTGGGCTTAATGAAGTGGGAAATTAAAGTTCATCTTGCTACACGTTCATACTTATTAATACATGTTGTGCAGAAATTAATGAGCAATGCCTTGCCATCATCTGCGCTGGCAAACTTAAAAGCATTTCAACCATGACTCTACAAATATACTCAGAGCAATATAATAATATATCATCCCAGCACTTCACTAGTCGCCTAATTGTTAAAACGTGTGAAAATACTGAATATATAAACTCTCCGGGTGAGGTACAGTTGCTAATGATATCCTAAGCAGATGGTCTTGGTAAAATAACGGAAGCTACCTTTGATCTTGCCTAATCTCTTTTGGATAATGACGCAGAGGCACGACTTAGGGAATGTGGAAATGTAGGACTAATGTGCTGTACAGTGTTGGATAGTCGAGGATAAAGAGATGAGGGGAGGGATGGGAGCGATAGAAGGAGTCTGAGGGGAGTCTGAGGAGTGTCTTGTACTGTAGCGTTGTGGCATTGTGGGAAGTGACCACGTTGTTGCTCTGCCGTCACCACGGCCGCGTCTCCTGGGAGTCTGGGCCACTGTTTGCCATTACCCCAATGCCAGGAGAAATATCACACATAGCAAGAGCGGCGTGCTGGGGGCTGAAATGTCAGAGCAGGAGGGAGGTTTTCAAACTCTAGCCGTTAGGAGGACATGCAGCAGCAGGCTGGCGGACACGGCAAACACTCACAGGCACATATGCAAACAGGCACATTAAGGCATACATTCATGCACTTGTGCACTGTCAGATGGCTGGACTCACACACACACACACACACACACACACACACACACATACACACACACACACAATTTTTTAATATTATATAAACACGCAAAAATTTTAATATTTATATCCATACCCGTTTTAGCCAAATAAACTAATCTCCTTTTTCTTTCTGTCTCTTTTTCTCCAGCCATGTCCGGCCTGGTTGTCCCTCCAATGTAAATGCACTTTCGTCATCTCAAGCACCAGTCTACACACTACCACTTCACGGGACACCCCCTCAGCACACAGCAAAATGCTGGTGTAATGTATAGTCAACCGCTTGTTCTGTTTTTAAAGATGAAGGAAAAAAAAAAAAAAAAAAAAGAAAGAAATGATTTTTCTTTTTCTTTTAAATGACTTTCGCAAAACCTGCAGAAAAAAGGATTTCACGAGGAACAATATTTTTTTCTCTGTGGGATTTTTTTTTTTTTTTTGTTTGTTAATTTTTTCTCCCCATTTTATCACCCTTGAAGAGGACACAGGATGATGAAGGGTTTATTTTGTATACCTGTCGGGTTGTGCTTTGGCCATGGAAACGTCCAATCAACCACACATTCAATACTGGAAAGGACTCTGTGGACTCACCATCTGGTTGTAAAGTAAAAACACTGATGTACAGTACATTTGCCAATGAACTTGTTTGCCTCAGAAATTGTTTTTTCTGTTTTCAACTCTCTTTTAATAGATTCACAACAGTTGTGTGTCTTTATAATGTGACTTTTTTGTATTTTTATGTGTGAGGAAAAATACACAGGGGCCAAGACAGTTTGAATTTCAACTGGAAAATATATGAGATATATAATGTAGAAAATTGATCATAAAAGTACAACAAATACGAGTAAAAAGGGACGGGGCTGGGTGGGTAAGGTTGTATCATGTTTCATTCCTGCATTTTAACTTAAATTTTGTAATTTATTGTAGCTAGAAATCATCTTCAAAAGTTAAAAAAAAAAAAAATCCTCTTTGATTCAACAAGCACACTGACGTGTACAAAACACTGCTCTGTTGATGAATATGATGTACTTCCATGTCTAGAGCTTCCTTTAAGCAAGTGTGTTTTGCCATGTTTTTCAACTTTTTTGCTAGCACTGTATATTAATGCATTCCTAGGCTACTGTGAAGTCTGTTTCTTGTTGATGAGGAGCAGTCTCCCCCTTCTAGCTCCAACTCCCTTATGTGTTTTATATGTGGTTAAAAATTGTAGACTATTGTGATATTGCCAAACTTGTGCTAAATATTTATACATCTGTCTTTTTCATGTTCTTTTAGATCAACAAAAAACATTTAAAAAAAAACTAAAAAACAAAATTAAAATCCATTGAGAATGTAGGAGTATAGTAGTTCATTGTCATATTTCTGTTCAAACACACACTTGCGCTCACTGAGGGAAATTTTGTAACATATCAACTATAAATAATGTATTTATCTCTGAAATTTTGTATATTGCTTTTCATTATGTATGTATTAATCGTCATGCCCTTAATATAGTGATGCAGCACAGATAATTCAGCCAAGAACTGTTGCCTTCATTTGTTTTCTTTTTGTATTTGATGAAATGCAATGTGCATATATTTCATGTGTATCCTCAAAATTTGTGTTACTCTGTCAAGACTCTCTGTCCATTTTTTTAAAGGGGAAGTCAAACTTCATTGTTTATTTTTATATTGATTTTAAATTATCTATACAGACCATTTTGGAGAAAACTTTGTTGGTTGTATTGTCAAATAAATTGTTTGTGACCCATATGATAGTTGTTAAGATCCAATAGAGACTAATGTGCATGAGGGACAACCTTGGAGATAAAAAAAAGCACTCCATTTGTGGTTGTATTTTTTTCTGTTTTGTAGAATGTATAGAAGTCATTTTTACTCACCACTTATGACTCTGCCACATAGCTTACATGTGTTTACAGGGAAGAAAATTTAAAAATGTCAACATTTGGAATGGAAACAGAAATGAATAAGTGATGTTTTATTAAAATTTTCAGTAAAAACACAATAGCTCCTCAACTGTGGACTTCTTCAGTTTTAAGTACAGTTTGGCTGGCAGACAAACTGACAATCAGAAAAAAGAAAGAGAAAAAAAAAAAAGAAAAAAAAAGACAGTCGAAACTTCTGAGGACAAACCTGTGATACACGTCTGTAAGTTGTAGTGTTTAGACTTTGCCATAGAGATAACTGTTTGAAACCTGTGGAAAAGTGTAACATCCATAAAAGATGAAAAACTGCTCTTTACTCATATTTTTTCAGCAAAGCACTCTGACATTGTGACATATTCCTACTGGTCTGGTTGTATCAGCATATCCTGCATCTGTGGTGCTTCAAAGGTTCATTGTAGTCATTCATAAACAGTGCAAGCTTTTTATTCAAAGCACCCCAAATGGGGCTCATTCAAATCCCTCATTTCATTGCATTAAGCCACCTAGTTAATAAAGAATCAATACATTGAAAGAGCAAGGTTATCCTTTGTCTATAAGGGCTGGTATCGTTTTGAACCTCTTATAGTTTGAGAGCTGAAAGGGGGGCCACTGTGAAATCTATACTCATCAAGTGGGTCAAACAGAAAGAGAGAAGTGTTTGAGGGAAGAATAGTGGTTCTCCTTAAAAACAACTGCGCGTCTTATCTGGTACCCTGAGTGGTCGCGGATAGCGGGTCACAAAATGTCAATTTCTCATCAAGGCAACATTGTCCGAGGCCACCTCTCCCTTTAATGCACAATTAAACGACAGCAACCTGAGTGGCAATCAGCATATCACAGCTTATTATGTCAGCCGGCATGTGCAGACCTCGCGGCACGGGAGGAGATAGTCGAGGAGCTGCTGATAGTGCAGAGGACAGATACACTCAAAAGAGCGATTTAATTTTCAGCTGCGATCACCCTGTGCTTCAAATCATTTCCCTCGATAATCCAACGTGTCTGATAACAATAGCCACACATCTGCTTCCTGACATTGCATTATCTGTTTCGGATACACAGGTTCAGATCTATCCGCCTTGCTTACTGCTGTCTCTATTATTCAATGACAAAGTCTCGCTTAAAAGCAGGGAGATGCACTCAACTGTATATTTATTTAGTCTCAAACGCTCTTTACACGAGCAAAGGAAACTGCCAGAAAAAAGAAAAGTTCTGAGGGTAAAAGTACAATCAAAAAAAAAGACAAGTTTGCTCAGTTGTTATCAATTTTAAGCGCTCTGGAGCCTGGCAGGCAGGATCGAGGTACAGTATATTATCTCAGCAGGTTTCTCTGTACCCAACGACCAGCCACTCGCTCTGCCACACCACTCAATCATTGTGAGAGCCTCTTTATTGGAGAACTCTAATGGCCACCCTCCACCATGATCTTAATGTGTGCATTAAATATTTATAAATCCTGGGTCAATAATGCCCCATAACCAGAGCCTGACAGACCCCCACCATACCATGTGGCTGCCTCCCTCTCAAACACAGGCAAAGGTCACAGGGTCACGCAATCAAAAGAGAGCGAGGCTCGCCACATCCATATGTTGCCACTCTTATCAAGACTTTCCTCAGTACTGGTTATCTGTCAAAGGAAAGAAATATTGAAAGCAATATCGATCTTAACTAGCCTTGCGTTGCCGAGGGCCACGTTTCAAACATCTGCTCGTGGATTGTTATATTTCAAAAAAAGAAAAAGGAAAAAAAAAAAAAAAACTCCTCTCAATAATATAAGCCTGAGCGGTAATATTGAGCATCTCTGTCTGATGCCTGAGCATGACTAATAAACCCGTTAATAACAAGCACCACCAGAGATTTTGGAGAGTTTGATATGCGTAATAAACATTTCTTCATTAGTGCTGGGTTAATTGTGCAGCCTGGCATCTCCGTGGGTTGCTTTTTACGTGACCGTATCCAGGCTGCGCTCCTGTGCTGTTCAGGTGAAAGATTGTGCTCCGGTGATAGCGCCACACAAAAGAGCGGCCGGACAATGAGCCAGTCAATGGAGAGCTCCAGTTGAAAGAGCCACAATGGCCGTGCATGCTGGGAATTGGGCTGGATGATATAAAGGAATGAAACCTTCATTGAGGCCATGGAGGACACACATTCAGAAAAGAGGTTTTGTTTGCTCTTTGTCAATCTGCCGTTTTCCCATGAGAAAAAACAATTCAAACTGACCTTAAAAAGAGAATATTACCTTACGCATCCACTCCCTATGTAACTCTTATTGAGGGGCTTACTATACATTCACTTTTAATGGATGTTGATGTGGTAATACCTTTGTACCAATATGTGTACAGTATCAAGACAGGACAGCACATAAAACTAGAAGGGGGGCAATAGTTTATCATCTCTGCTGCACGGTCAGTGCTGAGAAGTACTTTTAAGGATTTGCTCTTGGACAGGCAGGATTTGTGTAACCGCTGAGTGATGTGTTTTGTGTAGGGGGGGGGGTAAAAGCGGTCTGCAACACTCATGAAGTTGGGAGTTTATACACGAGTCCGCTTCTGTGGCTCATAAAACTGCACAAGTTGAGATCATAACTTTGTCTGACCTTTTTTTGAACAATTCTACATTTCGAATCAAAACGGGGAATCTGTGTCTTTTTTTTTTTTTTTTTATTCTTTTTTTTTTAATAGTCCCACATTAGCACAGTCTCCTGTCTGTGAATCGGCACATCAGATAAGACACTGCTCCCCTGCTACTGTACACTGGGATTCAGCTTTGCAGGGAAAACTCTAGATCCTCGCAAAGATTTCCACTTCACTCAACTGCAGTCGAGAAGGATGAGCAAAGTATCCCAGTGCTTCAAAATCCATTAAACTTGTATTTGGGTGTCATTTGATACTTCATCAATGTTTCAGTGCATTTCAAACCCACAAATGCAGGATTTACCCCTGGTAGAAATACAGTATTCACCATATTTTCCTTCTATGAACTTCACTTATCCAAAAATTACAGTGTAAAGATTGCCTGGTCAGGGAGTTTTAGGCTACAGTGATAAAATAATATCACTTGAACTGTATTTTCTGCCACAGTCTTCCACCACATAGAGCTCCTTTCATAGTACCCCTCTGTAGTGCTTTGTCCAGTAGTTCTGGATATGATATCATCTATTAATAATGTATTGGCAATGGATTACATAAAAAGGGAGCAGAAATAACATCCAATATTCATGCCCCCTGAGCTTGACTGTGTCCAATCCGTTTGGCCCATAAAACCTTAGCCCCATTTCCATATCCGCTGTGGGTCACGACAGGTCTGCCGCACAAAGGCTCACAGAGCAGCTCAACTCAGGAAAAGGGCAGTAAAAATCGGGTGGATTTCTGAACCCTTATGAAACAGCCACATTGGAAAAAAAAAAAGTGAAAAAGCCCTTTTCCGATTTCTGCGCCTGTGAAAAACCTGGTACTGTATTTCCCTCTTTAATTGTGCCACTTGAGAAATTGACGTGCCTCTGAAACATGGCATGAATCTCACAGTTATTGCAGTCCCCTTGGCAGGGAATGTTGATACAACATCTGCATGCTATAGAAAGTAATGGAAGTAGCAGAGGTGGCAGCTGCAACTCTACAGGAAGTGTGCCATTTCAGGCAGCGCTGCTGTGAGAACCACTAACTGCCAGCCTGGTCTTGCAGGCAGCTCTGATTGCCAGGACACTATGACAAACACGCAGGGGCTGGGAGTGTTGCATCCTGGGGGATGACAGCTTCTGTTTGATTGTCAATAAGGCTCATTAGCAGAAAAAATGGAGAATGCGAAAAGAGATTAAATGGCTTGAGACAGGGTTCCCCTCATGTTCCATTACAGAGAATTTATCAGAGCCTTTATTTCATCAATTCCTCAACAGAAAAAAAATAAAAAATGAAAGAAAGAAAGCACCTATTGCCTCCGCCCAAAAGGTAAAGGTGTAGAAGAATTTAGATTTTTATATATATATATATATATATACACATTCCTGAAATTGTAATGAGCTGCAAACTATTCTATTGAATGTTAATCAAGCCCTTTAAACTTCGTCCACGCTACACTTACACAAATCTCTTTCCTCCTGCTCTGAGCGACTCTCATCTTAAGAACAGTGGCGGATGTTTCCCTCCATCTTAGGGAGGAACGGCCAACAAAGCAGCGTGTAAGGGCCTTTCCCTGAAGAGTCCTTGTCACGCCGCGCCAAACCTCTGTGATTATCGTTGTTTTTGCAGAGAGTGTCCATGCCTGCCAATACCGCTGTTCCATAAATGAATTTGGCCCCTCGTCAACGAATTACCTAACACGCAGAACTGTGTATGTGTCACATCCAATTCCAACTCACCGGCTTTGGTGGTGTGTGTCAGCTGGAGGACTTAATCATGAATCGTCAATCATAATAAGCGAAGCACATTGATAGGGCCTTTTTTTTGTTTTTTTTTTTTTTCTTCTCGTGCACAGTTAAATAAAGTGTAAAGGGAGAAGTTAAAACTGACCTTGTTAAATTGGGACCACAATTTATATTCCTAATTTAGTGTATAGATTAATTAGTCTTGGCAAGTGTATGTATCGGTTTCCATGTGGCGGATCTTTGGAGCTGTATCCTCTTGATCAAATCGTAAGGAAATCTCTGGAATGATATCTGTCCGACTCATCTTTATCCATCACGATGTTGTTCTTTTCTTTTGTGCTCAGAGCAGGTTTTGCATATTTTTTAGCTGCACACATTTAATTAATGCTTAATTGGACAATTTATAGAGAAGACCTTTCCAACGTTAGTCGGCTAATCAATAGCCTCCATCTCACATCATACAAAATTAATCACTATGACCTGTTATCAGGCCTTAATGCAGGCGTACACACACACACACACACACCTAACATGCTAACTGGCAAAGCATGCATTTTGCACAAGGCTGAGGAATCTGGCTCATATTTTCCCTATCCCTGATCCAATCCACTCCACTCCCCCGTCATATAGATCGGAGTCTGCGGGGGCCAGAGGCGCTGACAGAGCCCAGATGCTCCCAGTCTGTCTGGGGGACTGGGGAGACTGGTGCCATGGGGTCCTGGAGCCTGTGAAGTGCCGCCCCTCCGTCAACATGACCAAGGCTAGACCTGCACTTTCTCCAGGCTGAGACACTCTCCTTACCACGCTGACAACCGTGCTGTATACTCACAGATTGATACATGCAGGGATACACACTCACAGGCACCCGCTCTCACGTAATGTATGGCCACTCATCAGCCGTTCCTAATTAGAGACCCCCAGTCCTACACTCGAGTTCATAAGGTTACAATGACACACTGATGCAAGGTTACTAACCCACACACACACACATACACACACACACACACTGGCATGCTGATATCTCTCAGGGTTTCTTTTACATTCTCATTTAATCCTGCTCTATCTCACCACCGCTGTCACTAAACTTACTATTGTGGAAGGAGGGTGTCTTTGTTCTAAAGGAACAACAACAACAACAAAAAGCACCATATGAATCCTCCATCCTCCCGCTTTCCCCTCTCACAACACAAAGATCATTACAAGAGCATCAAAGTATGCCATGTTTGAAATGATATTTCTCTTTGTAGTTGTGGCGTAGCATGGAGTGTGTTGGTATTAGATGCTGCTGTGGCAGCTGTCGTGGCTGGCTGTGCGGTGCCTCGGTGTCAGGGCCTCTGAGGCCAGGCTGTCCCGGCAGACAGACAGAGGGGGAGGAAACCTGATAGCACAGCCAAGCCCCGGTCTAATGTCTGTCTGTGCAGCTATCTATCCCCGTGTCTATCTGTCTGACTGATTGTTGGACACTGCCTATCTGCATGGCGTATGCTCCTCTGACTTCCCAATGCGTTCCAAAAAGTTTCACTAGTTATTATTTTCTTTTTTTTTTAAGCGCACAAACTTCTTTGAAAGAATAAAAGCAGCTATTTATGAATCACTGGTGTGGCTGCAGGATTAACTTCTGCAGGGTCCCCACTAAGCTCGCGACTTCTACCAAGGGGTGCAGGTTGTGATAACATTAGAGTTATGAGCCGACATGTATGAGGAACAAGAGATGGAAGCACAGAGTGTGTTTGTATTTGATGTGGGGGCAGAAAATTGTTCTATAATGAGGAGGGGTGCCAGGATATGAGATGGGAAGTAGGGAGTTGGAGACAGGATATAAGTTATGAGGAGGAAACTAGTGTTAGGAAATGCAGAGGTTGTTGTTGTGGCTGTATAAGCTTAAAATGTATCTTACTAGTATCGGCCGTGATTAATACGGCCCGGCCAGGTCAAAACCTCGCACTAACGCAACGAATGCCACCAACCGTATTCTTTCTGGGGCTCAAATGAGTGTGTGTCGTACGTTACAGAGAGTGTGTGAGGGGGTTAATAAATGTTGAATCAAACGCCGCACGAGACACTCACACTCCTTAAGGGTTGCCCATTAGCGGTGTGTGGGTGCATGGGGAGTTTATCAGTGTCTGGGTGATTTATGAAGTCAGACTCAATATCATCCACTTCACCCACACACATATGGACATACACATGTGCACACACGAACACACATTGGCCACATGCTCACACACACTCACGCACGCACGCATCCACGTGCACTCTATGTACTCTCCCTCTCTTTGAAATGGAGGCAGATATGAGGCCAAAATTAAAGGTTTCACAGAGATTAACAGTGCGGATGATGAGATCGTCTCAGCCTCTTTTAATCTAATTCCTTTTTATCTTGGAGCCAGCGTGATACAGACGTGGTACACATGGTGAACATACAACCACAAAATAATACAGACATAATAATATTAATAATAATGATACTATTACTAAAACTTAATAATAATGTATCATGAAAATGTAAAAACACTGAAAACAAAAAGGTGTGAATTTATTTTTATTTTAAAAGAGATTCCTTTGGTATCTAAGCAATTACATGACCAATTACTGGCTGTGTGTCTGAATCTTTGATACTGGACTTGTTTTTCAACATCAACTGCACAACTCTACAGACATCAGTAGCTCTGGTTGCTAAATTCATAGCATTCCATAGAATTTACTTAGCCACAAGCAAAAAAAGGAGGGTGCTTACAGTGCACTTCAGAGTGCGCCTGGCTTAAATGGGACCCCTTGTGGCTGTGTCACAGCTCCCTTCGTTAGGGGGCTGATTGTAGCCTGTAGTCACCACAGGCATCATTAGCCCTCTGTGAAACCACAGACTGAGTCTCATTCTTCATCTGCCTGTCTGCTGCCTCAACATCTACGCTGCGATGGTGCTCCAATGGCAGAGTAAGTGAGTCCAGCAGCACGGCAAGACAGCCACACGGAGCTGATCGGATAAGAAATTCAAAAATGCAGCAAAGTTCAAATGTATGCAGTGAGTGGGCCACTTGAATAGGTTCTGTAAAGGTTAGAGCCAAGGTTATTTTTGGAGGGTGGATTATTAGGATACCTGTGCTGAACAGAGGAGGAATAACTATGTGAAAGTGAGGGTCACTCTGGAACTGCGCTAGATTGTGAGGAAGAATTTAGTTGAAATAAAAAACCGTCAAAATAAATTTGTCAATGTTACAACAGATCATGGTGAGGGAATGTAGAAAATAAAAGTACAGGACATATTCAATTAAAGCGACGGATGTTTTCTAAGCACACACACCGTCACTGCTGCCCTCTCCATATGGTATTTCTAAGACACAATAATTCATCCCAAAAGGATTAGATGGGGTCGCAGTAAAAATAATAAAACATAAACATTTAAAGTACAGATTAAATGTGCAGGATAAATTCAAGGTTGAAATGTTGATTTCAGTTTCCCGTTCTGTACTGCCCTCTAATGGAAAACACTACTCAGAAATAAAAGAAGGAGCTCTGACATACAGTGCTGCAGAGAAGAGAGAAGACATGCAGCATAATTAATTATGAGCGGAGCTGAGTGAACGCTACACGGAATCAATTTTTAAATTACATATGATTAATATGATGAAAAGGTAGCGTTTGACATTTTGAGATGTATTTATTTAAACATGTCTAATGTAACAAAAGTACAGTATATAATGCATAAGACATCTCCACTCTAGGTGGATAGTAAGGCGAGAGCAAACAATGAGATCTAAATGAAGACAAAACAAATGCTTCACTACAAAGCTTTGTAGCAGTAAAATTCAGAGCCTTTATCACTGGATGTTGAACAAAGCATTCACTTGGCAGGGAATTAAAAAACCAACGAGAGGTACAAAGACTAATTCTGCTTAGGAAAAAAAAAAAACAACAACAACAACAATGCAAGAGACATATTTTTAAGGGAATAATAATTCTTTAGAAAAACCATTCCAGCACTATCTGGCAAACGCAACGGAGACCCACGGGAGCATATGTTTGTAATTCCTACTGTTCTCTGTTTAAGTTATTTTTGTACATTCTAATTCTGCAACAACTCTGTATCACATTAACAATGCAGCATCTCTATTCTTAGATTTTTTTTTTTTTTTAAAAAGGAGTATAAACTGAATATTTACAAGTAGCTGCAGTTGTTCCACAGTGTGTGCCAAACACGCTAAACTTTATGGCCCTGTTTTGTAGTTTTTCTAAAACAATCCTTGTGTGTGTGTGTGTGTACTGAATGAAGGACAGTCGGGCTTTGTCATGCTTTAGTCTTCCCCTCTCGGCCTCTCATGGGTGAGCAGCCATTGTTTGAGATGGTTGCCCTTGCCGCTCATGTACGGCCCACTCTGTCCACTGCTAGAAATGACTCTGTGGCAGGGGATGAGGAGAGGAACCTGGCACAGACAGATAGAGAGAGGAAATCGACTTTGAGGAAATAAACATGTGCAACTTTTGCGAAATATTATGCAAGCATGTTTCCACACACACACACACACACACACACACACACGCTTTGAATATTTACTTTTTCTTTAAATTAACAATCAATTTGCCGTTTTATAAATTCAGTCAGGAGTGTACACATTTTAAACTTTAAGAATAATAACTCTAAAAAAAGATCAATACTGTTGCCACAAAACTATCATGTGTTAGTAGAAAACAAATAATTGAAATAAAACCAGAAACACAGATAGGAGCTTTAAAAATGACTGTTTCTTATTCTCGGGTTATTGTTGTAGCAACCCAACAGCTTGAAGTCTTGATAGTAGATATGTATTATGTATGAAAGAATCTCTGATTTGCCACATAAACAGTGTGACTTAAAAGTAACCAACATGCAGAAAATATGAATCTGCACTTTTTTTTTTTCTTGTTGCTTTTTTTTTTTTTTTTTTACGTTCATGCACTGCTTGAAAACAAAGTGCCTCACCAGAAGTGTCTGGTTTGATCCTGCACAAATCCACATTCAGGGTGATGGCTCAGTCTTTGGGTATAAATGTTTTTCACTCTTTAATAGTGTAAAGCAAAGAAGCAATCAAAAATTAATGGGCAAAAACACCAGCAGGATGAATATTCAATCGAGAGGGTGTCAACATTAAGATCTGATAACCCTGTGATCATTAAAAAGAGGAAGTCGGTGGAGCGTTTACTCTTGTTGCAGACGACTGCCAGGGGGGTCCCGAGTTCTTTGTAAACTAAATGGCTGGAGAAAGATTAAACAAGCAAGCCTAAAACACTTCCATCATTGTGAATTCAGAACAAGAAGAGTTCAATGGTTGGAGTGAATCACAGCAAATATTTCTTTTAAAATATTTTTTAATGTTGCACTAAAAACATCACAACCGCCGCTGCACTGTGACAGTATTTTTCCAGTTTAACAGAGTTATCCTGACTTGATGGCTGCTCCGACAGCTTTTCATATAAAACTTGGACATGCAATGTGTTTCAGTTCAAATCCATCATTAAACCTGCTCCCGTATCAACAGCAATAAAACTTTCCGAGCCCCAGATTAACCTTGCAGACAGAGAAATACTGCTCGAGTATTCGGATCAATACTGTTCCCCGGGTTTGGAGGGAGAGCAGGGTACCCTCAAGGCCTTCGGATCTGCCTCTTTACTTGGGGGGGAAAAGAGCACTACACCAGGCTTATCAATACTCAAATCCTGGTGAAGAAGAAGTGCCACAGAGAGGCGAGGATCGATTGAGCACACTGAGCTTTTCACAGCTGAAGCCCGAGTGGAGCAGCGCTACTGACAAGTAATTGACACTGACAATCTGACTCTGGATCTGTATCAGGAGCTGAGGGCTCATGCTCCCAGCCTCCCTGACGAAAGGAGGGAAATGTCTGTAAAACATGAGACTGAGAAGTATTATACAGCCATCCAGAAGCAATGCCAATGGCTAATGTAGTATATAAAGTATATAGAGAAACCACTCCATAGTATTAAAAATGTTATTTTGATCATTTATCAGCTATTCTGCTATACGTGATTTTTCTTTCTTATTTAAAAACACAGATCAGAGCAAAATCATACTGCTAAGATGAGGATGTACACGAGCTATTTCACATCACATACCGTATGTGGAAAAAAACATCGCACTGGCTGCATTTCAGTACAAGAAATGTTCTCTGCCTCACAGAGCACACCGGTGGTGCCCACAGCACTACATGGGCAGAGCTAAACGGGCTTTGATCAAAGGGTCTGATCAAAAGAAGACACACCACTTGCCCTCTAGCCCTCCATTTTGTACACAGTGGATTCATTGGCAAAATGATGCAGACCAGGTTTCCTACAAGAATCGGAGATTTGCAGCGAACATACAGTAAAGACTTGTGAAAACAGGAACAAAAGGTGTGGGCTTCAAATCATGCTGTAGGTAGACTTTTATTTCTTAGCCGTATCCGATGGGAGGCGTTTATTTCACCGCTGCCCATATTCGAACGCGGTTAAGATTACATATCCTGTATCAAGACTTCTTGGAAAATTCTACTACTTTTTTTATAGGTGGTGGATTTTTTTAAGGAATTAAAATAAAACAGATTGTTAAACAGGCTGAAAACTGTTTAACAATGTTTTTTATGTATTTTAGATGTTAACTAATTATTTGTATATATATGTAAAAATGTACCAACAATATCGATTACATATCATATCTATTTCTTTTAAGAATATTCAATTACAGCCAAATTATTTTCACCTGCCAATTATTTTCTTTATTGGTCAATGAAATGTCTGAAAAGTGAAAAATGTCATCACAGTTCGTTATGATGTTTACAAATGTTTTCTGTTGGTTGACCAAAAGATGTTTACAATGATACAAAACCAAGAAAATCCTCACATGTGAGGAGCTTCAAAACTATTTAAAATCGTATCATTCATTTATAAAAAACTAAATGTTTTCTGTTGATCGACTAATCAATTGTTACAGCTCTATATCTAGTACGGTAAGTAATGTCATGGTGTCTCCAGCACTAATTGTCAAATTCCTTAATTCTTATAAAGTCTTATCTTTTGACTGTAGGCAGCTTTACTGCTTGTCCACATTCAGCATGCAGTCATTAAAGCAAAATAAAAAAAATAAATGAAAAAAAAAAAAACAGATCACTTTCTCTCCCTGATTAAATAAAGTCAGTAAGAGAGAAGCCTGTCAATCAGCGTCAGCCACACTCACCGGGTTCCTCCTCATGGCCCCTCCCACCGCACGCACCGCTCTGGGGTTTCCTGCCATCTCAGCAAGCCGTTTGTACGAGACCGTCTCTCCTAACTTCACATCTCTCAGAAGTACCTGCAGCACACGGCTGGTGAATGCGTCTACGCCACAAAGCAGAGGACAGAGAGGAAGAAGGAGAGACAGAAAGAGACCACAGAGGAAGAGAGAGTTCCTTGTTTAATCAATCAAAACTCAAGGCAGCTGATGACAATGAAAATAACCATTTGGTACAACATGGATTATACTACTTTGAAATAAACAAGTGTTTTGAATTCAACCACTATATTTTGATCCTCATGATAAATGGTTTCTAATACTGTCTAACCACGTGTTTGAGCTCCAATTCTCCATCAGAGGTACTCTGTCTTTTTTTTCTTTCACAATACTTATTAAACAACTAAATACATAGAAGTCCCTCAATTTGACCTTAGAACTAGTAATAACATGCTACAGTAGCTGATGTGAGAAAATTATTTCTATGGCAGAAAAATCTAGGTTATGCTTTGAAAGGTCACAGCTAAAATTAAAAAAGTTCGCTCCTTCATTTAAAAGGATTAAGAGAGGCCAAAAAGACTGCAAATCTGCTCTAGATTTTTAATAATAATAATTTGAATGTTGCACACCATTTGTGGCAGTGGGATGACTTTGAGGTTAATCAGACCAATTTGTCCTTTTAATTGCTTTCTATTCAGAGTAGATTCATTATATCATCTCCACTTAAATGGCAGAATTCTTCAAATCATCCGCAGCTTAACCGACCACATTAACGGCTCTGATTTCATTAGCACTTTAGCAGTAGCATTATCTTTTTTTCTGGATTACCAGGCAGTGACTGAGAGCCATGTTTGTCTAGCTCTGATTGGGGAAGAAAAAGTATTTGAAGCATCCCGAAACCTTAAGACATTGATGCACTGAGCTTTTGCAGCGAGTGAACAACACTCTGTACGGAGAACAAGATGGGGAACAATAGTCTCGTTATCAAGAGGGGGTGAAATTCTTCTAGTATATACATGTACTCAGTCATGAAAATTCAATTAGTGATCTCCCATTCTCTCTCATTTATATGGTCTAAGAGAGCACATGACAAGTGATCTATGTGAAATCCCTCTAAATTGGCATTGTGTGAAAACATGTCACACCCCTGTCTCTCTTCTACAGAGTGAACATCCTTTGCTCCCCAGGCTCCCTCGCTACCTTATAGTCACTCTCCGCTACACAAAGCCACGCGAACAAGGCAATTTGCCTAAACTGGGGGGAATAAGTGTAAAACCTAAAGGGGATACATTTGATTGATGCGCACCCATGTGAGTTCTTTGTCTTGAACAAGGCCCGTAGGTACTGTTTAATAATTTTTCAGGTAATAATCACGCTGTCAACGAGATGACGGGCTCTTACGCAGACAGACTTAATGTTATGAGGAGATAAGATACACCCCTTAAATATCTTTTTATGCATTATTCTCCCTCATAAAGCTTGGATTTGGCCACATGATGTGCGTGGTACATATTGATATCGCTTTGTCACTGGTGGGTAGATGACAATTCGCCCAGACTATGGCTATGACAAATCCCTGTTGATGCAAACGTTATTGACAAACAACCAAAGTCAGTGTCACGCCAGCGCACGCTGAGCACTTTCGCCTACAAGCAGCCGAGCAACAAGCCACTGTGCTGTTTACACCTTTCACAAATCCAGAGAAGCTGTTTCTCTGGGAAGATTGCACACCTCCAACAGTTCTGGACAAAAACAAGTGTCTGTGCTTTCATCCGCCGGTACAGGGGTTAAAGAACTTTGCCCTCATCAGTGTTAGTGACAGAGACTTCATGCAGGTCACTCGAGGTGACCAGCAATGATTTGGAGAGCGGTCCCCTAACCCCATACTTCATAAAGAGCCTAATACGGTGTGTCTGAGGTCAGGACCCTCTTTAGATCGGGGTGCAGTGATGTCAATTGTTTAAATAAAAGTTGAGAGGAACCACTTACATGTTTACAGACATCCCATAATTATGTCACAGGTCATTACCTACCATGAGGCCAGGTGATAGGGCCATTGCACAGGCAGAGACAGATTGACCCGGAGTAAAATCGAACAGATCTAGTGATTATGAAGATATTGACATATGTGATTGATTTGCTCATTATTTTGTATATGAAAGCAATTTGGAAAAAAATAAGGAGAAAGCAATAAAGACTCCATCAGCCCTGCTAGTGATAGATTTAGAGAGATGTCTTCCAGCTGACAGTCATCGTATACATGGTTGTGAGAATAAGAAGACAATAGTGGAAATGCAGCTACCTCATTATCCTTTGTGTCTAATGGGAGGGAAGACTTTGACTCCCAGTCAAAGTGTCTCTTGAGTCTTGAGGGATCCATACTTTTGAAGGCTGACGGGGTGCTGATGATTCTCTGATTATTCGATATTCTGAAAACGTTCATTTCCCTAATTCCTCTCCACATCACAGGGGCGAGTCCTGGTGAGTGTCTCATCTCGCCCTGCGCTGTGCACAGGGGGAGGTTCAGGCTCCTGCAGGAACACAGTCATTTGGGCTTTGAAGAGCGCCCTTCCCCCCCTTAGCCTGGCCCCCTCCCCGCACATTCCCTGTGCCGCTTACCGAGACTAAGATCCTCTCGTCTGTTACATATGGATGTATAATTAATGAGATAAGAATATGCATCGTTTTAAGAACCCACGATGGTGTCTGTGTTTTTCTGAGGGGGGCGAATGCACATACACGCACTCGCCATTCCTCTACCTCTGACGACCGAACTCGTGTGTGATGTTGTGCGTGACAATCAGTCAGACAGTATAGAAAACTGCACCTTCGGATCTCCTTTCATGTCACCTCTGTTGCTCAGGTATATCGTGACAGCTAATATGAAAAGTGGCTTGTTTTGTCAGAAACGTGTAAATAAACATGGCAACACTTCAAGTGAAGGTCACAACTCAATATTACATGACAAGTGCTGCGAGAGCGCTGTCGCAGTCAGGTTCTCCCACAAGATAACTGAGCAAACAAAAGTTGGTTGTCACAGATTGTAATGACCTGATTAAACTTGAATTCTTTTTTTTCCAGGAAGGCAGCCGCTGCATGACTAGATCGAGGAGGAATTTGTACAGCAAGCAAGGCAAAACCTGATGCTTAGTATTTGTGAATCAACAACCAAAAAGATTCCTATTTTTCTCCCTCAAAAGACAAATACTCTTGATAACATTTAACATTTTTATACTGGCATGGCCTATGGTTCCGACTACTGAGAGCAATCCAACCCTAAACCCTGTATTTACTGAGCCCCAAAACAACAGGCGAGGGAGAGAGGTGGAACACAGCACAATCACCTATTCAGATCAGGTACTAATGAAGAATTCCATCTATCCTGAAATTTAATTAAAACCCCAAAGACTTCAGATGAGATGCGATTTGAAAGAGCCTGGGGCTGGTACACAAGCACTTGGTGGCGAAGGGAATCACACTGAAAGTTGATATCGTAATTGGTCCTGATGTATTTCTGCATTGCCTTTGCGGGAGTGTGGGACTCATAGCTGTATACAGGGTCTCAATGGAGTACCTGCTCATTGAAAATGCCATCACTCAAGCACTGCAGATCTGCATGAAATTATAAAGCAACTAAGGCCTGATTGCAGGGGAAGAGAGGCACAATTGTTAAATGCATATATTAGGTTTTTTTTTTTTTTTTTTTTTTCGCGTAGGTGTGCTTCTGCGTCTAAATGAGCGCTTCTGAAAATCTTTAAGTTAAAATGCAATGAGCGTCTCAGTATGACAAAGAAATAGCCTGTAATTGTTTTGAAAACGGCACGGGGCGCGATAAGTTTATGATTTCAAAAGTGAGTCGTCAGACGCCTGTATTGTTTGTTTCCTCGAAACAAAAAAACGGGATAATTAATTCCTCATTTTTTTCCCTCAGTCATCCAATCATTCGCTCTGGAGTCGCAACTACCAGTTGAAAGGGCACTAATTGTCCATTTTTTGGGGTGCTTTCATTTTACTTGCCCTAGGTGACTGGTCAAGCCAACAATAAGCTCATTCAAACTTTAGCACCATTCACATGTTCTCATTAAAAAAAAAAAAAAAAAAAGCTTCCTGTCTGAAAATGTCAAGAGTGGAATTCGATCAGTTTCAAAGAATGTGCCAAGAATCATGGAAAAGCTTGCCAAGACTAACACGCGTGGTAAGAGCTGCCACAGATTACTGAACCAAGTTACAGCTCTGTGTTCTGTTCTCTCTCCTTCCTTCACCCACTCACTCGCTTCTCCCCTGCTCTCTCCTCACGGCCTCTCTCTGTCTCTCTCTCAGCCATAAAATACTTCATTATAACACAGTGAGCCAGTGAGTGTAAGTGATGTAACTGACAATTAAGAGTGAAAGCCTGATCCCAGTCATGGCTCTGCAAATATTTATCCATGACAGACCTCCTTGCAGGGCGGGGTGGTGAAAGGCAGGGAGCGGGAGACTCCCAGTGGTCTGCGGCTCACTGAAGTACGCCTGGAGCCATTCAACGCAGCGCAGCAACTCGGGGCTCGTTTCTGCCGGGCTATCGTTGACCACACAGCTCAAGGGGGCCTTGCTGTTCCTGTGAGGGATATAATGCAGGATGGGGAGGTGAGGTGGGGATCAGAGGAGCAATCATAACACTGAATTCTTAGTTGAACAGTGCTAAAATATGTCACAAGAGTGTAATAACATGTCACGAGTGACACAGATGCAAGATGACATAATTTGCTGAGTGAAACTACGGTTGTTAATCGAGACGTGTTTAAAATCCAGAGTTCTGCATAGCTCCTGTCACACGGCTGTGACAAATATCAGAGCTGTGAAAGACAGAAGGAAGATCGAGGAAATATAAAGACAGTAATCCAGACATCTGTTACAGTAGATATGTATTCATTTTGAGTGCAGTATGACAGAGTATGAAAGAAAACATTGTTGGGTCATAAGGAATAGCACTAACAGTCTACTTCAAACTTTAAGGAGGCAGAACCAGTTTCTAAGGGAAAAAAAAAAAAGAGATTTCAAAAGTCTTGCAGTACGGAAAAAAGTTAAGAGCACAGCGTTAACAACAGTTTCAACTCTGCTTGGGTCTAGTTTATTGTTCATGACAAGAATAAATGGATTTTTTGGCCAGAGCAGTGCTGGCCGGCAAAGCACTGCACTTGGAACGTGCATTTTAGCATGAGTAGATGCTTGGAGGAATTTGCCGATGGTTGAGTTGGCATCACTTAACAGCTGAATTTCTCTCCGCTGCTGACCACCCCCCAGGTCAATGCAAGCAGACTGACCCATATTTGACACTTAAAGACCCTACTGGGAAGGTCTTCTCTTAGCATGTGCATTACTGCAAAGTGGACTTCAAGCTGTGTTGTGGATCTAAAGCAGGCCGCCAATTCCATTAACTGGTGTACAGGACTTATAAATAAATAATATCACCATTTAAGTGCCCCTTTTTCAAAATTGGCTTATCCTGTATGGTATTAATAATAGACATTTACTTTGTTAAACACACAGAGCATCTCTCTCCTCCTCGCCGTAACAACACAGCCCTAAAGTGTTTTTACACTTCTGCAGGTCACAGTTTGAGCAACGTTTTATATTGGACATGTGAAGCTGAGGTTTACTGGAGTGTTATGACTGAGCAGGTCAGTTTTCAGAGAACCGCTCTGCCTGCTAGTTTGTGGCTATGTGATGAAAATCTCCTGGGTGCCATTTAACAGTGGGTGTAAATACAGTAAAAGGTGTAAATACTCTCATTTCTAAATAAACCACACAGCAGTTTATAGTTGAGTGGTGAAAACTCGGAAACCCACCGGCAGGTCCTGTGCTGAGACCTGCTCAAACAATGGCCATGGCTCATGGCAATCTCTGTCGGCATGGGTGAGTGCCCAGCCAGCCCCTACTTGTCATTGTCTCTCCTTTCTATCCCTCCCCTCCATCCCTCTCCTCCCCCAGCTCTCCCTCCTCATTTCCCCCTCTCTATTTCTCTATCCTCCCACTCCAGCTCTTTTGGCTCCCCACCACCTACACCCCGACACACACCCCCACCACCACCACCCCCCACCTCCTCTTTCTCTCAGCAAGGATCTTCAGGCCACTGTTCCCTCTCTGCACCCCCACTTCCCCTCCACCCCTAACGCGCCTCCTCCCACCACCACCACCACCTCCCCTACCCCTCCACACCCCCTCTTTCTCTCTGAGAGGATGTTCCAGCCGCTGCACACTGACAGCTCGGGGATATTGTGTGTGGAAATGTTCCTGTTGGACCCGCAGGCCCTTACAATCTACCGGACAAAGGCTAGAGCACCTTTGCTTAAGGCTCGGTACCTTTGACCTCCAGCTCACACTTCAGACTTGTCACCGTGGCTAATTTTCCTCTCCCCTCAACCCCCCCGTTATGGATGCGTCTCCTTTAAAGGTGGTTCGAGTGATACAACATTGACAGTAGTAAAAGTTAATGCAATGCAGTACATGTTATGGCCGGTAAACAACACCAAAATAAATAAATAAACGTAGAAAAACATCAGTCGAGCTGAAGTCTGTCACCTCTAGGTGCGATGGGGGATTGTTTTTAAAGAGCATGTTGGGCAGTGGAGATGTAGCTCCTGTGCAGGCAACATTTACAGTCGCTTGAGTGAACCACAAAGCATCCAGCATCACACAGTGTGAACTTTATATAGTCCAGACTGACACATTACAAACTGTGCCCTTCAAATCAGAGATTAGATATGTGTAATAAATGTTGGCCTAATAACATAGAAACTCTCAAAGATTTTTTACATCTTAAAGTAACTGCCACCCCTGTATAAAAAAACAACAAAACTAATAACAGTGTAAGCATAATCAGCATTTTAATAACTGCCTTTAACAAGTGTGTTTAAATTTGATCACACAATTTATATTTGGATAAAGAAAGATATGATCTATTATCTATCTATTACTAGTTAGAATAATAATTTTTTCAATGTCCTTTAGGCGTTCAGTATTTCATCACAGGTAAAGAAATAAGAAACTAATTCCAAACTAGCAAGGATCTGCTGCACTAAAAGGAATATTTCCCTTGATAGAAGATTGTGATTTGAGAAAATTTCTAATATTGTGCTCCTGTCACAATCAATTTCCAATTACCATAAATCATTGCTGCGTAAAGTGGGACTCATTTAGAGTTCTACTTATTTTCTAACTCTAATATAAAGAATGAATTGAGCATTTATATAATGTTGGAGGTTATTTCATTCATCCTGGAAGAAACAATCAAAGGAGACAAAAGAAAAAAAAAAAGGAAAAAAAAAAAAAGATAGCTGGCATTACATTTATCAATTTCCTTTGGCATATTCTGTATCTCTAGTTGCACAAGTCTTCAGTAAGACTTTTTCTATCAACTGCAGAAGTAAGAATGAAACAGGTTAACCTCAAGATCTAATTGAAAGGAATCTGGCGAAGGGTGTAATGGTATATTGCACAAAAAGGGGAAAAACTCAGAACTCATGCCTCCATCCTGTGAAGCGTGATGGCGCTCATCCTGACTCGATCGGCTGTCACTTTTGACACAGCCTGCCAGAGTTCTCCTTCACCGATCATGGGTAACATGGCGGGTCAGAGGATGAAATAGAAAAGGCCAAGAGCAGTCCAATATTTTCCTCAGCCTTATAGCTGCAGATACTTAACTCAGAGACGTCAAAGACTCAAGAGAGCATGAAAAAAGCCTAAAATGACTGTCTAAAAAGGGAAAAAAATACAGCATGTCTCTATGAATGTCAAGATCCTGATGGTCTCTGAACCAAAGGCTGTGATACAATTGTAAGCCACTTGCTCAATGCAGCTCGTTCAACCATTTGAAGATCATTCAGATGCCTATCTAGCTATTGCAGCACTACAGTCGAGAGCTTTTCGAGTGGTAAGCTGTAAGGAATGTTTCCTATTCTGTTTCTGTTTCTTTTGTGCTCCGTTATTTCAAAATAAAAACAACTGGGCCGGATAAACTGCTCTCTAGATATCCAACAACTCTTATTAGCGAATGTCCACCAAAGAGGCTGCAACACTCAATCCAATACATAAAGGTGGTGGTAAAATACTGCAGAGTAGGCAACAAAGCACACAACAATTAGGTCTTCTCCCAACTGGCTAGCCACAGGAGTCAGTGAAGGCATGTATTACCAGAGCCTTAACTCTTACTCTATTATGTAGTGTATCCACACCCCGACGCAGCAATGTTTATCTACAACAGACTACTGAGCAGTTTCAAATAGCGTTTTTAGCCTCTATTCTCAAGTGCCACAGTAAGAGATTCCAATTACCCGAATGGTAAGGAGCCAGTGAGGGAGGCATAAAGTACATTAGGGATCCCCTGTAACTGCAGGGACCTTTTAGAGCTTCCACTGAAGAGGGCCAAGAGACTGGGGGGACAGTGACCCTGCATGGATAGCCTCTGTCAAAATTTGACCACGTCAAGCACAAAGGCATTATGGGAATCCAGTGTCACCAAGTCCTAATTACTGTCTATGTTCAGAGCAAATTACTGCCTTGTTCCTCTGATTAGCGAGGAGGCTAATCTTCACCTGTGTACGCCAGCACTGCTGAGGGCCCTTGAGTGTTAGCGCTTCGTCTTCTGTAATTTATTTTTAAATCAGTGCCCGCTCCCAGGAGTTTTGAGTGTTTTGTTGTGAACCGCTTACCATGATCCCCACCACCGCCCCCTCACCCCTAAATCCTTGACTAAATCCTTGTTTGGTGCCGCAGGAAGATAAGCAAGAACAACACTTGGGCATAATTGACTCGTACTCCTCTCCAAGATGTCAGAGCGGAATCATCTCTCTGCATATTGCCTTAGCATGTCACACACTGTACACTTCTGCATGTTGCAGATATAGAATCCAATCAAGTTCTAAAACAAACTAGCACAACCCTCACGTCGGGGAAACTTCCCGGCCAACAGCAGGAAAGATGCATAAAAACACTGCAGGAGCTGCTTTTAGCTGCATCTCTACAGTGAGTGGTAACTCTCACTCGGCTCCCGTCCCGTCCTCACCCTGGAGGTTTTGTTTTAGAAAACCACAACATTTGCAGATTTTCGTCTGAGTGAACGTCAGTGTCTCGTCTGTGTGGGGCGGTTTACAGGTAGTGTGTTACACAGGTGTTGGTTTACACAGGAAATGGCAAAGGCAGCCTGATTGGGACGGTCCCCAGAGATGGAGGCATAAACATAGAGCACAGATGGGTCCAAGGGCCAGTGGGAGCAGCACCTTAATGAATACGCAGCTGAGTACTACACTTCACAACATGCAAAACAATATTCTTAGGCTGCAGTAAAAAATAGAACAAAAATCATCTGAATATCATTATACAATGAATTATTCATATCATTTCTAAAGAGACTACGTCAAAAAGTCTTCCCCTGCTTTATTGATGATTTCATTCAATATCTCAGCAGATCACTGTTTGTATGACAAAGCATTTTAGTTACAAATGTAAGCAGTTTATTTAGCACCCTGTTATGTCTATATATCTAGCAATATAATAATTTTAATTGATTAAAATTATGTGTTAGACTAAATATAACAGATCCACAGAGAGAGAGAGACAGAGAGACAGAGAGAGAGAGAGAGACAGAGAGAGAGAGATAAAGGAAGAGGAAGAAATCATACTGAAAAAAACAACACAAGTTGTTGATATGGTTCCCGGTGTGTGAGCACATCATGTAAACAGGACCCAGACAGGGAACACATTTACCATACTGCTATTCAGTGTGAACCAGGACATTGATTCACAACACTACATGAGTGTGAGAAAAACGATAAATGCATCACCTCAGATATTTCACACTAACGTTGGTAGTGTGTAAAAGCTGTTGTGACAGCTTGGGTATTAGGGCTAGATAGATGGAAAATGTCTGGCTGCTTATGAATGCCAATGTGACGGGGTGACGGGTTTGACACAAAAACACTCCACCTCAGAACAATTAGGCTGTTCTCAGGCTCCATCCAGTGTTGTCAGTGATAATGGAAAGCTGTGAGGATAACTGGTGATAAATAGACTTTAACACCCTCCTCCTTAAGAGCAATGCAGTCCTGCAGTCCTCTCATATGCTTAACTAATCATGACCATGGCCGGCAAATTCATACAAAAGACTAATTACTGTTGTACTTCACTTCAGTCTCAAAGGCCTCTTATATAAGGACTTGGGGGTTCTCTTGCCTCTTTTCTCCTCTTGATGGGTATTTTTTTTTTACAAGTAGGCCTCATGCTAGACAAAAGCGTTTAAAAATTGGTGATTGCTTTCATCTGCTTTAATTACATTCAGAAATGGCATTTCTGCCACATAATACACCCTATTGTTTCAGAATTATCAGGCTTGGGGAGTAAAATCTACAATATTTGACGATGCTCCCGAGCTAAATCGCCTCTTGAAATTGAAATATGCTGCCGAAATACAAAATAAAAAGCCAGCCTTTGCTGCTGATATACTGGAAGCTCCTTGGCTTTCTGCAAAATGCTATTATTATGCATATCCAGGTAGAAAGTTAATTAACCCAAAGCTTAAGCTAATTATGGTAGCAGAATGCTATCAACCAAACGCTTTCAGTCAGACAGCTGTCCAGAATTTCATTTGCTAATCATTTGTCTTTTGCCGGAGCATATGGTACATTTCCCCGCTATCACAGCAACAACAAACAGATGAAAATCATTAACTAAAAACAATGTGCAATGTGAAAAATCAGACACAGATTTATACGGCTTTGTGTGAGAGAAAAAAGGCGGATTTATGGCCTGGGAAATATAATGATAATTTTTTGGTTTTAGCCACTTAGGATTTTAGGCAGATCACGTGACCCAAGTGTGCTGGGAATTCAGATGCACAAATATATTGTTTATATCTATATGCAAATGAGACAGAATGTTTATCCGTGTAAAATTAATTACAATTTTCTATAGGAGCATATGCAAAGAGCTTGTCCTTAACAATTTTTAGCTTCTAGCACATTTTGTGCCTGTTTTTTCCAACACAATATTTTTATGTTGTTAAAAGAAGAAACCCCTCAGCTCAGAATTAAATCAATTATTTTACCGAGAAATGCTTCACGCATTATTTTTTCTTTTCATAAAAACACATCATACTGGCTGTTAAAGGGTGATTGATATCAGCATTGCCTTGCGACATTATCAGGCAATAAAGGCTACTCAGGTTCTAATGCAACATGTCATACACAGGCTCCTGTAGTACATTTCTATTGAGGACCTCACAAGCTAAATTGCTTTTTTCCTGCTCCCCCACATCTCAGCCAGCTTGACAGACAAATTGATCAAAGCATTGTAAAATAATATGCTCACAAAATGTCTCGGGGCAGGAGTCCAGCCCTTTTTTCATTTTTCACCCTAATAAAAAAGTGCTGTATGATTTCCTCTGTATTATGTGTCTGTGCTCTGTGTGAAAGAGGCGAGAAGCATCATATTTCAGATAATAGTAATCTCCTGTAAACAAAATGCGTATCATTTTTCTGTGAACACTGTGGCCATGCTAAAAACTAAAGGCGGGAAAGCTGGTTAACTGGGAGGCTGGTGCGTAGGGGCCCAACAGGGGTTGTTGAGATGTAATGAATTTGTTCATCTGATGGTGCCTTCAGGGCTGTCGTTAGACTGGCAGAGGAGGTTGATTTCAGGAAATGTTTCTAAGATCAGTTAGGAAGCAAAAGGGGCTTGAGACGTTTCTATTAGAAAGAGCTGACGGTCATGGTGTGTAAGCAATACTTCAAGGGCATTTATGTAGCTATAATGGCATTTATCAATAACTATCTATCAATGCCATGAATGCTTTTGTCGCTGCTCCAGCTGCTCAACATGAACCGATAGTAAAATCTGAAAAGAAAAAAAACAAACATGGCGGGTAAACACCATCATATAAGCCTTCAAAGCTTTGACTTGCTCATATATCTACTGTAGGGCTCCCTTAATATTATGCATAGACATTATCTATTTCCCTTATCCAAAATATGCTCTTAGAGATCATTTATCACCCTGACTTCCTAAGCCTGTTCCACACCAAATCCAAAGCTGGAAAGAGCCTTGTTTAGTATGTCATAAATAAATCAATGGAAATGGCTGATCTGAACTATTACTGCTACAAGCAGGCTTTTGTGAGATCTACATGTAAAGCCGGTTGCAAAGATAAGCCTATATTTTGTCACTGTATCTCGCCTCCCTTAATGCCTGTTTACATTGCGTTACTCCATATATCTGGGGTGGCTCTAGTTCCTATGACAATAACATCGTATTCAACTGGTCGTGATAAAATCTAAACATTTTGTTTAATGATTTCTAGCTCACACCTTTGAGAACATACAGACAGCGATGTGATCGAAGCTTCACTTATGACCGACATAGCAAATGATATTAAACTGAGAAATGATCTAGTGATGCGAATCATTAAATTCATTTGCATATTCCCACTGAACCTGAACACACAAATTAAACCCTGTTCACAAGGAGACGGAGAAAGGTGCTTGCGCATGGTTACAGGACATCTTCCATAATCAAAATTCCATATTATTAATTTTCTCACTTCAACTCATTAACAACAAGTGGAATGTTTTTACTGCTTGATGAATTTTAGGAAATAGCAGACAGTCGAGAAGGAAACACATGTTGAGGTATAATATACAAGGTCATTAATGGGTTTCCATAAATTAGAATTTGAACATACATTTTCAAAAGGATAACTTCCTATCCGGGTGCATTTGAAAATGGTTTAATTTCCCAAACCATTCAAGTTTATCAAATGCGAATCTGCGATACATGGATATTTAATTTCAATCTAATCAAAACTAATCTGAGATGTGGACCTGTAAAAATAAGAAATAAGTACTTATTAACGCTGAGTTTAATCAGTTTCAATCGCTTCAGTAAGACTGTCGACATTTTAACAATTTTGAGGGATGGGTAGGGCAGGAAATGCAGTCGCATATAACATTTCTGAGTGTTGGTTGAACTACTGCATACAACTTGGCGGAAACATAAATAATCAGGAGAGAACAGTCCATGCTCCCCATGGCCTTTGCTGACCCTACAGACATCAGCTCTAATCAAGTCCCTTGTGGGTAATAAACAAGTTATTTTTCTGAAATTTCAAATATACTGCGGGAAGAATCACAACCACATGCCATCAGAAATCTAATTTCAAGCCCAACTGTATTCTAGTGCCCCTCATATTTCTAGCGCCTGCTCATATTTGCCCAACTTTCTCCAGGATATTTCTTGTGGGATCTACAAAAATGCCCTGCTTCCAATGAGGAATGGTGGCACTCAATCACAGGAGTGGATTCTGTCTGCCTGTAAATTCCACACCTTTGTTTATCACGTCACCAGCCCGCCTGTTGTACAGTACCTTTCAGCAGGTGCGACATCCATTAGGATCTGGATGGTGTGCACACCATTCTCACATCCACTGACTTGGATCTTCCCCAGGGGGCTCAGCAATGAGATGGTCTTCTGAGTGCACTGGCTCTCCCTCTGCTTCTTCATCTCGCTGCCCTGCTAAGGACGCACAAATTACACCGTCTTCATTGACATATTCATGTGGCAACTTTCACAATTTCCCACACATATTTGCATTGAGTGATCTATTGAAAACCTAGCAGGCCACCAACGGATGATGACTTACATATTTGAACACCTAGCCTCCAAACAATGTCATGATGTGACTTGATCCCTGCATTACTAGCCAATATTTCTTTTGTGCATGGAAAAGAATACGCCTATCTAACCAATAAATCGCCCATTTTTTCCCCTCTTTCTGTTCTATATATCACATAAATGAGAAAAACAATGCAGTCTGTTCCCTTGTCTGGTGGGGGATTCCCAAGATAGCTCGACATTATTTTCAATCCGTCATTTTTGGTTGATGGCCGGGATGTTTTTCTAGCATTAAATTTGTTCCTTAGGGTGCAACTCCGATGGGATTCTGGTTTCCAGCCCTTAACAACAGCAAAAACGTGCAGCTTTTCTGACGACTGAGATGGATACTGGCAATAACCAGACAGCAGTTCCTTTTTTATTTTTACTTTGAGGGAAGGAGAGATGATTGACTATGTTATATGTGAGTTTTTGAGAGATGGGGGTTATAATAAATAAAGGTCACATTGATTGTATGAGTTTCAACCAAGGAAGACTTTCCTTCCTGGAGTCTTGATCAGAAAAGTGTCTAAAGGCTTTTTAATACAACATCTCTCTGTTGTCTTTTATTTTCAATAGTGTTTTCATATATTTTACTCATGTGTTTGTATATTAATTGTGAGGTATATCAACAGACAAATAAAGTTTATGATGGAGATTGTCTCTGCAATTTGAAATAAATAAAAAAAATAAAATAAAGATTATTATGTTACACAAAACACTCCAGAAAGAAATTCAAATAACTTGAACATGTAAACAATTTGCAAGCTAAAGCAAATTAACTGTCCACTATTTTGATAATTATTTTATTCATATTTTCTAGGAAATGTGCCAAACATTTCCTAGTCACAGCATCCAGCAATGCTGCCTTTCTTTGTCTTATTTGATAGTAAACTGAATCTCTTTGGGTTTTGAACTATTAGTCAGCCAAATAAAATAAAATAAAAAATAAAAATCTTGAGCTTAAGGAAATTGTCACTGTTTTCTAACATTGTATGCATTGTAAGATTAACTGAGAAAATCATTGGCAGATAATGAAAATAATCATTAGTCCTAACTCTAAAACAAAGAATGAATATACTATGATATAATAAATATAATAACACTAGTGTGGCCTGTCACATTGTGTATATATTATTTTATGAGACAAAACAAAACAAAGATAATAGAGATTTAAAAAAAAAAAAAAAGAAGAACAAGTAGTAATGCATTACAGTATTTCATTTAGACTTTCAGTTTCCCTCTCCTTTCACACACACACACACACACACACACACACACCACATCTGTCATGGTATGCGATCACAAATGCGTCTGCTTCAACTTTCTTGTTTCTACTCTTGCAGTTCTCGCTGTATTCATCGGGGGTTTGCCTGAACTGACAATAAAGGCGAGAATTTTCTGAGCCAAACAATGGTACAGTGCACTTTGGATAAGCGCTCAACACACTGTCTGCCATTTAGCAAGCTGGTAATAGACTCCTAGAAAGAATAATGGCCTCAGCTAATAGTCAACGCTGATTAAAAATAATGCTATCATGTTCGTTTTATGCTGTTTTCGGTGCAGTAGACTAGTTTAAGTGACTACGTGAATGTTTGGGTGTTTAGCCAGCTCTTCACGGTGAGGAACAAACAAACAAATAAACAGCTTGTGTTGTTAAAAATCACTGGCAGCACTTCTCATGCTCGTCAATCATTTGACTCGTTTCTCATTAGACTAGTTCATGGTCAAACCTGCGTGATTAATTAGGTAGAAAAAAAAAGGCGCACCGTGACTGCGCAGGTGTGGAAAATGCAACACGTGTCCATATTGTGCTATTTTAGCGGAAGATAATTCATGTCGTAATGGAGATGATGTGTTGCCGCAATTACTGAAGCGTGTAAGTACCTTAAAACGAGTTAAAACACCTTTAATATGAAGTGCGTACTTAAAATGTCGAAATGATAAGGTCCTATTCAAAAGATAGTTTCCGTTGTATACGATTATCCGGATTATTTCTTAACTGTAGGTTATGCCAGACTTTGTTCGAGGTATTTCAACACAGTACTTTACACCTGTAGTTTACAATGAAGCCTTTCGCATCCGTATGGCGTCTCTGCGTTGCCCGCGTCTCTCTTCCCTCTGCAAAACAAACGTGAATGTCCCTTCCTGTTTCCTCAGACAGCGTGGCCGAGTCGGCCAATCACAAAAGGCAAAAGTCCGCTCTCGCTCTGTAATTGGTCGGTATAAAGTCTCCCGCTCCTCCCCTTGCCAGGGACAGACACAGCATGCATGTCTAATAGGGCTCAAATTGGGATTTGGGGGTCCTTCAGGGTGTCCCAAGCACACAGGAGACATAGTAATAGTTGTGATTTAGATATTTGATTTGCTTGATGTTTTTACAGGAGGAGAAATATGATAATGCATATTTTCAGAATTAATTTCAAACTCTGTTATCTTTAGCTGAAAGATTTATCCAGTCCTGTATCTGCTGTGACAGTTTCTCAGTGAGGCCTTTAGAGTCCCAAACATAATGTTTGTAGATTTAAAGAAAACACCTATGTGACTCCATCAACCAATAACATCTAATGTATTACCAACTAATAAAGTCAGCATGTCATTATGAAGAACACACAAGGCCATGCACAACCCCTTTATTAGAGTAGTAGGCAGTTTAAAGTAGAGTGAGTTGCCTTATGTTGCCTGGAGCAGTCATAGATTTAACTGAAGCATATATTTCAGTCATTATGGCCGAGTGTGTGGCATCAGTCATGTATTGTTTAAAAGTGTCTCTTGTCCTCTGCAGCTTTATTTTTATTTCTGCGGTGCCTTCAGCTCTCTGCATGCCTCCGTTTGGAATGTGTAGGCCGGTGTGGGCCTGTGGCCCACACCCCATCTCAGCGGTGAGGGTGGGAGCGGGGGAGAAAACGCCACCCCTGCAGAGACCATTTTGAAATCTGTGAGGATTTCCGTGCCATCTGGACCCGCTGCCAGTCTGCCCCAGATAGTAAGGGTTGGCAACGGTACCCGACGGTGCAATATGGCTCTCTCTTTAATGAACTACTAACTGTCCCCCGTTTTAATTGATGTGACATTTGAGCCATTTATCTCTGACATTTCAATGAAGGATGATTCTCAGCCTTGCCATTTACTTTTTTTGTGCTATTTTCTAAGAGTCATTTGCATTTTTCTGCTCTAAACCTGCTTTTTGTCTCTCATTAGCTAATTAGAGAGCAACATGCACAATTAATAAAAATGGACATAACCTAGTTTGATATAGGCTTGATGAGGGATAATCAGAAAATCACTGTTTTCTTAATGTTCATCAAAAATGATGTGAAGGGCTACCTGTGGTAAAAGGTGACTTCGATAAAGCCTTGTAACCTTTACCCACATACCAACATGTAGCCTACAGTGTGGGACAACTTATGTTCGCAGCATGGGGAGAATCAAGCTCAATTAATCAGCATATGATTGCAGTAAGCAGCCCCCTCTGCTGGATCTTCTGAGCCATACTGTTTGAAATCATTTTAATGCTGCATTCAGTGGCCAGACAATTATCATATGTGGCAGTAACAGTGGATGTTTTTGTGTTTGCTTTATTACATTTAGGTGGGGGGGAGAATCAAATGTGCAATTTAAAAAAGACAACCGTTGCTTTTTTGTTCCCCTGTTTTTCATTGTATATTATTGTGATTACTGCTGGCAAAGTTGTTTTTGCGCATTATACATTTTGTCTGTACAGTCACATGTATTTATACCGATGAGTGCAAATAATAATTTGATTTTAAAAAAACAGGAAATTCTTTGGCCATGGTTGTTGAAATAAACAGCCCGAAGTGCGTGTGAGTGACATAACAAGCTGGTATACCAAAGGTTCCAGACTCAATTGTTTTCCATAATGACACACATTTTCAATCTTTTAAAGATATCCTTTAAAAACACGGCTCCACTGATGACGACTGTTCCTTTGATTGTGAGCGGCATCATTGCCGAGGTGTGGTGCCCTGTCTGTGTTGGCAGCCGGGCTGATATCTTTTGTTTGAGACTCAAAGAGCTCCTTTTCCTGTTCAGTTTCCCTCACTATTTTTGTTTGTGTGAGGTGTTGATAGACTTATATGTTGCACAGCTTCCTTTTAGTGTACAGCACCAGATGTTTGTGAGAATAACAACCCTAACCTTTTTGTCATAATGACAGAAATTGTTTATTAGCAGTTTTGTCCATCCGGTAATGTATGATTGTCATAGCTCAGTCATATACTGCCTGTCTGTGTCTTGCTCTCTTTTCCTGTGTTCGCAATCTCACTCTCGTGTTTGGCGTGGGAGGAGTTGAAGTCATTTATGATATCAGATATTCTCTAGGAGAGCAGGAAAGTCCTGACAGACGGAACAACCACCATCCTCTCACACAGTGGTGTGTGTGAGTGTGCATTTTAATCAGTTGAAATGGCTCTGTGGGCCTCACATTGCACATCGAGGAGGTCTGGGTGTTCTCATTGTGTATACCCAGTGTACAGTAGATGTTATGTCTGTTCCTCTAAATCAAACCATGAAGCAGGCGTGAAAAAAAAAAAAAAAAAGCAACCTGTTATTTTGCTCTTTTTACTTTGACACTTTGTTATTCCACTCCTCTCAAAAGAATTAGCCTGATCATCATATAAGCAGTGCCTCGACCACAAAGACGTGACAAAATTTCTCTGTACCCTCTGGTGCCCACTTATTTAGTGTGCCTGTGTGCCTCTGTCCTTCCGTCTCTGATATGATGTTGCTTCTCTATTTTACTGTTGACATAGTGCTATGAATGTCTGAGCACTTTGCAAATGAAGAGGCTTGAACTCCTGACAGGCAGTGTCGCCGGCACCATGACACACTGGCCCGCACATGCTGTGCGGCATAATGATGACATTAGGATCCAGTGATAATATCAGGACGCACTTCAGATAAATGACTGATAAACCAGGGGTTGTGCCTCTCGTATTACACGCTTGACAGAGCAGCTAATCAGTGTCCAAGTGACTGCTATTACATAAATCATGAGCTCGACTTTGATGCATATTCCATCGGTGTTCCCTATTCATCACGTCATCTGGGGGAGACTCTCTGGATGACTGGCTGCCGGGCCAACACACATTTTAAGAGCACATTATGTTTTCATTAGAATTTGATATGATCCATTCCAGTGTTGATTTGATTTTATGTGCTCGGGTCATTTGATAGGAAACTACCAAGGAGAAGGAGTGTATTGTTACACTGTGTAAGCTGTCCGTGCTGTCATTTCAGTCTCATTGGCCGCATTTACAGTAAATATGCTTGTTGATAAACAGTATTGTTTATTCATATAATGGATGTATTTTATTTAAATTATCGGTTATTTTATATTTTTATTTAATTGTTCACAATTTCCTCATTATTAGTAACTCTGTGTTTTTTAAAATAATGATTTCAGCAATAAGAGGCTGATCGGGTGCATTGTTGTTCTATTCAGCCATAAAATCAAATTCAGACGTTCAGAGATGAAGTTGGAAGGGAGATGTGGGGTGTTGAAGTGAGTCACCATGTATGTTTTATTCTCCAGTATTGGGGTCAGAGGATGTGAAGGTGGGGGTGTTAATTTAATCCCCATTCTTACCCAGAGCATGGCCACACTCTCTAAGGAGCTTTATCTCTGACAACTGTGTCAAATTAGAGAGACCACGAGCCCCTCATAAAGAATATGTCTGTCAGACTACATTGTTCCTGGCCTCTGAAATATACGGCAGAGAGAGACAAAAATAGAAGATAACACCGTACTCCCACAGTTGGACTCAAACATGATGAAATAATTTTCAAGCCATGTGATCCTGTCAGTGAGACAAACCGCTAATAAAACTGACGTACACATATTATTCTGTACCTTTTTTTTTTTGTGTGTGTGTGTGCTTTGCTATTCATAGGTTTCAATAAGCGTTGCATTGTATCCAAAAAAAAAAGCCTACGTGTTTTTGTTTTCATTATTCCTAATATTTTGTATGGTCTAATTAATTTTTATCCGTTATGCTAATAAAATGCTTAAGCAGAATAATTTAGAGAACTTTATTAGATCTTAATTCGTTGTAATTCAGCCTGCCTGTATATAATTGATGGGAGTGTAACATTCCATTAGCCATGGTACATAACTCTAGGTCAGTCCAGTCTGATAAGTGCCCATCATTTATCTCCCTAGTATCATCGCTGTCCCACAGTCAAACATGTAAAACAACTCTTAATGTTCTCCCCAGTCCCCTATGGGTGTTTCTCCCTGTTATCATCATTGCTTCTATTCTAAGGGGACTTCCTCTAGAGACAACATTTTCATAGACCTTTGACCTAAACCATATTTTCCATTTGAATGGTCTGACTAGTGAATATTTACAAGCATGTTTAATGTATAATACATCTCATCTGTGAGTATCAGGAGCCATTTTCTGCTCAGTCAGGTTCTGGTGTTGGCCTTGGCCCTTTTGCTTGAGGTAATGTTGACCCCTCTTAAAAACAAAATGACCCGGGCCTCATTTAGGCCAAGTAGTATGCATACGTATTGTACAAGTCCTAAGGGCATACATGTTCATAACAAGGAAAGCTGGCGGTCTCGAACGTAAACATCTTAGCACTGTAATATTATTGTATCAGTAAAGTCCCAGAAGGTGGTAGATTTAATAATGTGGGTGGATTATATAAGAGAGAGAAATAAAGCAGTAATTTGAAATTGTTTGGGGACCTTTTGTGTCAATGGTTATGGAGGCTAAGGGACAATTCCATTCCCTCAGGCCACTGTTAAAAAGGCAATGACTTTTCTTGTACATGCACAGCATTTTGGAATCTACATGCATTACTAGCACCACAGGCTTTTATCATGTGATTAGTAATACATAATACATTTGATTCTATTATCATGCATTTAAAAAAAAAAAAAATGAATGAAGGTGGTGAACGGAAGAACTCGATGACGCTGAATAGCGTCGCAGTGAAGTGCTTGAATATACATTTAATGTCGGAACAGATCCTGGTTTGCTTCTCGGGGTGCTTATACAACAACAGGGTTTTTAATCTCTTTCTTGCCGATGAAAGTCGCAGTAATTGCTATATTTCCCTTTTTGTTTCAAGGACCTTTGATGATCCCTTGGCTTGCATCAGAGGGCAAAGTCATTAGTGGAGAAATGAGCTCAAGTGAAGAGAAAGAGATTGCGGGGCTCCCAGCATGATTGGAAACTTTGCCTCACATTGCATCCTAATTTGAATTCAATTGTCAATGTATATGTAGTAGAAAAGGACAATTAGAAAATATGTACTTATAATTTATGTTTATTTTGTTTTTGCATCTCTATTCCTTTTTGCATATAATAGATGAAAAAAAGAACCACAGAATATCCTTTTTTTTAATTTTTTTTATATTATCAATTTAAATTCACACTTAAAATTGCAGCACATATTTATATTTGACAGAGAAATTTTGCATTTAAGATTAAAATTCCTGTCCTTATCATATGCTAAATACAGAGGAGTTGCATTACACAAGTAGCTAAACCGGCAAACAATATGTTCTATGTTATAATGCTGCAATCATCATCAAGTTGTTCGGGGAGGGAGTGCAGGGACATGTGGAATATGAAATCCTGTCAATCAAACTGCAGTATACAACACTCTGTTGCGGTTGGGTGACAGTGGTTCTTTCATGTAAATCACAGACATTAGAAATAAAAGACAGCCCTGTTGACTTGTTTCATGCTGGGAATCGGTGGCCCAGCATGTGTTGCTCTGTCTGTGCTTCACTCTCCTGTGGAACTGCTGTCCCCTGGGTCCTAGCACTGCTCCCTGGGGTGCACTGCATATAATTACCCACAATCCACCCTGAAACAGCTCTCATTTACAGTAATCAACAGTCTGCACTTCAAAGGATTCGTGTGGCATCAGACACCAAGTGCTAGCGTGTGTTATTACAAATTATTATTATTGCCTCACTGTTACCTATACATACTGAAGCTGATGACTGTGTTAACTAAGGAGATGATGAGATTATTGCATGGTTTTGTTTTTTTTTTCCTTTTGCCCATTAAGGGCTGATGAGGGCAAAGACGATGTACTATATGCTGCTAACAACTTCAAAAGGAGCCTTAGTTCAATATCAGGTCTGAACAACAGCAGCAAAAGCATCAGATCTCTAATATTATACAGGAGGGTGTGAGGAGAAACAGGGGGTAAGCCTCATCAAGGGCTTAAATTTACATGACTAACGAATTCAGAATGCAAGTAAGAAATGCAAGATCATTTGATCATTTGGCAGACATGATGGTGGTCTGTGTGATAATGGTCATTATCATAAACCAGAGCCATCATTAGGCTTGATTTCAGATAATGGTCAGTGTGGAAACCATTTTATACAAAGAAAAGCCTTTCCCCATTAAAGACATATTAAGTGAATTAACTGGCATCATGAGAAGGGAACCACTGTGTGGTATTACTTGGAACATAATGCGCTTCTAATGTGAAGTGATTTCTTCCGACTGACAAGTCAGCCAGTTTACATTCATAACAATTTGCTTTAACCAAGCAGCATTTTGCTCTTCACTGCAGGCTACTATTATACTACTAATATTATATATATATATATAGCTAGCTCTTTTTAATAGAATTGTATGAATTAATTGTATTAACATACAATTTTTTGTGCTTTCAAATTTTACTTTATTTTATATATGTATTTTTATTTAATTTTATATCCAATCTGTATTAGATTAACCATAATTATGCAAAACAAAATATATACACATTGTGTGTATGTTTACGTACAAAGTTTATAAATGCACATTTTACAATAAATGATTCTGGCAGATTTTCAATTTAATATTGATGTATACTGTATGTATTACATACCTCAGTAATTTAGTGATTCAAAGATTCTTTTCTCATTTACCTCTTGGCAAAATGGCTGCTGTGCATCCGGAGAGACCACCTTCAGACATGACATCCTTTGCTCTCTAGTGGGAAGAGCAGCGTCCTCCACAGAAGCTGCCTCTGACCCTCTGGCACTGCTGGGCCTCATCATTGCCGGTCCATTAGGGATGCTGGAGCAGGTCTCCAAACGGGCACGGCTGCACCACATTACTCCTACCCCTCACTGCTGGCAGGTCCCCTAGTGGCCAGGTCATGTCATGGCATGGGTGCCCTGTGAGTGAGCTTGTACCAGGTCTGCCCTTGACATGCCCCCCCTCTACTCCTCCTCCTCCTTCTCCTCCATGGAGAAGGCAGAGCAGACCGTCCGGATGGGGCACTGGGGGTGCCAGCTGGTGCCAGCTGCGAGGGGAGATATCCAAGGTGGCGGACACCTGTCCTAACTCGCGCCCCCCAGCTCCCACAATGCATCTGGTGCGGCCCGGCAGACCCATCGTGGGGAAATGAGGCGCTAACCTTGAGGAGAAATGCTCCCAGCGTCGCATTAAGAGAGGCCCTAATTGCTGAGTGCTAGCACTGCCAAATGACATTAGGAAGTGCTGTCGTTTACTTTAACATAATGGCTCAGCGTGTTTTTTGGCTAAACTTCCTTTGCTTCTCTGAGGTGTTTCACCACAGTGGCCAGTTCGGCCCTGTCATGACCAATCAGTGGAGGTCTTGAGGATGATGGCGAATCTTGAGGACAATAATTCTAAAGACATTTGTGAGTTGTGCATTCAAATGTAAAATTGAGCTCTATGGTGGGAAAAAAACACTGCAGGGCCACATGACTACTCCATACTATGAACTCACTATACCATGTAAATAGCTGCCATTTGTGAAATAGCATGTGCATTAACTATACAAGCCGGATGAGTGATTGTATTATTTATTCCCTTTTTTTTTTTTATCAGACCGCGTGCTTGTATGGCTTTGTCATTTCAAAGAAATACTAACACAGTCCACTCAGTGTGATTAAATTAAACAAGCATGCTCATTACATTATGCATACTGTAATAAGAATAGCCCTGACCGGTCTGTAGCAGTATAGCAGGCTCCACCGAGAATGATCACATGTTTCACTGCTGTACTAGATTTTTTGGGGCACCCATTAGCAGAACAAAAATCACCTTTGATTTAATGAAAGGTCCTCATTTGCTTACCGGCTCCCCTCACTTACGGGCACATGGTTAAATTAAGCACCACCACCCCCACCCCCCCCATCTTTGCCTCCATTCGAAGGAGACACCGTCCCCTCTCCTGCAGTATAATGCTGTGATGATTCTATGATCTGGTGTTTCAAGTCTGCAGGAGTGTCAGAAATCCACTGCAAGGTGCTTCTAATTGCAGATACACCTCAGCACTTGAAAGTAATGAATGTGAGCATGGTGAAACCTCTAAGGATCAAACGCTAGTAATACATCATCAGTTCTGAAAAGGGTAATTCGTTTCCCTTCGCCAAGCAAAATATTAGAAGTTCAGATAGGGGGTTTTATTATTAATTTATTCTTCCCCCAATACTTGATTTTGTAATTGAAGTGCTATGAATAAAGTAACCCATATATCTTAGTGAGCCACGATGCATCCGTTGACTAGACATGGGATTTGAGTGTGTAAATATTGTCTGTAGCAAGTCGCAACAAGGATGATTCTTCCTCAAACACACTTTGGTGATATGTTTGATTGGATTTTGAGCCATGCATTTCCCAAGATCACAACAAATCATACTTTATTGTGTCTCATCTTAGATCTATAGTGTTATTTACTGTACTTCTGGCAAGCTCAACAACTGATTTTGTTTGAAGTTTTGTTCAGATAAAGGCTCATATTGTTGGCAGCTCTTTTATAATTGTTTAGGTCTTAAATTGAAGAATTGAAGATTTTTTTTTCCAATTCTAGAAGGTAATTGTAGCGTTTTCTGTTTCCACACGCACATAAATATGCATGCATAAAATCCAAACGTTATGTTATCTCTAAACTTTGCTTCACCTGATCCCTCCTAAGAGTATTACCTCCAGTCGCCATGGGGTAATTGTGCCACAGGGACCCAGTCAAAACAAGTCCGGCAGTTCACTAGAAGACGGCCTCTTACTGCTGGTTGACCCTTGCAGCCACCAAGCTGTTGACCCCAGGAACACAGGGGTAAGAAGTTCAAAGCCCAGCTGTCCGTGCGTGATCTCTTCGTCTAAGCTACGGTCGTGCGCCACGGGGCCACTTCCCCCACTGCCTGAAACTGGTCTTCAGTCAAACAAAATCAGGATATGCTATGCTCCTTCAATGGTGCTCTAAACTGCTGAAACTCAGTTGAGCGCAGAGTGTTTGTGTGTTCGTGGGATGTAATTTACGGCCTCATGTTGAATGCGAGCTACCAACCTTGTGCAGGGAGCAGTGTTGCGGCTGCTCATGGCATCTGCTCAGATGGCCACTGAGGAACAAGCATAACAATGTGCCATTCACGGGCCAGATGATGTCCAACTGCGAAGAAGAGTTTGGACAGGAAGGGTAGGAGAAGGGCAAAAGAGACAGGGGAGGTTGATGGACTTTACAAGAAAACTAAAAAAAAATACTAAAAAGTCTGAAATCCATAAAAAAGATGCTAGATAGACTTTAGCTGAATCACAGTAACATGAGTGCAATTCATTTCATGCCATATTTATCGCATACTTGCTGTACAACCTGTCACTAAAATACTCACATAATCAATCCCTTGTTATTTCAATGGAGAGACAAATCAGAGTTGTGGTCTGCAGTTAAAGCCAGGTCTCAGCGACCTGTCATCTGTGGTGTACAGTTAGGAGGTGGCTAACCCCTGGGGAAAGAGAGAAAGTGCTGGGGGGTCTGAGGTGTAAAAACCCAGGAATTTCAGGGGCTGATAAATGAGGCTCTTCCTAACTGCATATGGTATGTGTTTTAAACTGACTCCCCCTCGGCCCTCCTTGTAGCCAGCCATCCTTCATGAGGAGTTCAGGGGCCCTCTGCTGTACATGGGGGCCCTGTTTTGTTGCCAAGACAGGCCCCCTGCATAGGCTACATATGGGACTGTATGACGTCTGGCTTGGCCAGCTTTCATGGATTGTTATGGTGGTGTTATGAAGGCTTCACATTGGGTCATTGTTAATTTACACTGACTTTGTAAGCTATTAGTTTTTCAAAGAAAATGGCTTGTCACTCAGGACGTACACCTGCTACCTGAGAATAACAGAAGTCAAATTATAATATTTGTAAAAGGAAAAGAGTCAAAAGGCATATAATTAAATGACATCTGTCTGACAGTTTCTTAATGTGATCCTGGAGTAAGGAGAGACATAAAAACAGCTTTAACACCACTTTCCTTTAAATAGAGTCCACATAGCAATGTGTGTAGCCATTCTCTATACAGAGGGCAAATATAGTGCAGTACACCAACATCACACTATGATGTTTCACAACATCAACATCAGCACTCATACATTTTAACTGGTGACAATACAGTGACCTTTTTTGGTGCAATGAGCACTTAGTATTAGTCATTTCTGCATGTTACAGTCGACTGGCCACGGTGGTTGCTCACCATCCTGTTCAGTAGTCTTTTAACCAGCCAGCCGGACACATATGCCCCCCGGTTATTCCACCGGACCTTTACCTCCTCTCTTATAATAGCACCCCACTCTCTCAGTCTTTCCAATGTATTCTACTCATTGTTTACTGTACATGCGGGTCCAGAGTAATAATAAATAAGGAGCGTGTGTGCCGTGCCAACATGATTGATTACGACAGGGAGGCAAGGTCAGGATGGAGGAACAGGCTAGGGCTGTCCGACTCATTGAGTTAACACTGTATCCGTATTGTATGAATGTCACCAGCGATCCTGTGATTTATTACTACAGCCACTGCTCAATTCTCCTTTTCTACCTCCCCCCTTCTTTTGGTACCTGACCGAGATACAGGATATGAACAGAAGTGTAGGCAAAATTCAGTATATCAGGCAAAAATAGCAATGTTTTTTTTTTTTTTTTTGTATTTAAATATCCTCTTTGAATAAATAAACATATATGAAAAATTAATTAGTAAGACAAACAACTTTAGTTTTTTCCCCTTTTCAAAATATGTTTATTTATACCTGTATACTTAAGAAATTGTATTATTATTATTAGGATTATTATTATACTATATTCTCTCAGTAAATGGCCTTCTTCAATATATGAAAGATGATGTATACACACCTACATTACCTGTACACCCGGGACTGTGCACAATAACAACAACAACAACAAAAAAAAATCTGAAAGGACTGCCTGAATTGTTTATTTGCTTGAATACCACACCAAAAAAAGTCATTGTCACTTTCATCAATATATACTGAACTACTCTTTCTTTTCAGAGGATCTAACCTTTCGTCTTGGACTGAATACACAATGCCCCTCTGGACCTCTGGACTGCTCACTCTTTAGTGCATGTCAAGAAGACACCAGTCTGGACTATTTCCTCTGGGAGGTGGGTAAGCAAGCGCCACGCTCTGTCAGTTAGCGTAAAATGTTTCAGACTGAAGATGGATGGAGACGACGTGTCACTATGGCTCAACCGGGCTTTCACTGCTGCCATGGCCATGTCCTGGTCACATCAACCCAAGCGACCGAATCGCTAGGACCTGTCCTTCCTTTTGAGTTAGCATATACTACATGACAGAGCTTGTGGCCTTCACTCACTCAGGGCAGCAAGAAGAAAAAAAAAGATTATTTTTGGTACAAAAGGTAGTCTGGATGAAACAGAACACTTTTACTTCTTTGTTTTATTTTGTACACTTTTTTTGTATAAAAAAAAATAATATTGTAGCATGTCAACAAAAAGTTATTGACACTGACATTTTTTGTACGGCTTAATTTCAAGTCATTACAGCAGAACTAGAAAAACTTGAAAGGTCTGATGAGAGAGGACCTTGACATGGAAAGTCTTGGAGTGCTGACCTCTGCGTTTGACCTCCCCCAATATGTTTCCACAGGCAATTCCATAATTCTCCAGCCTACATTTAAATGCTTCCTGTTTGACAGGAAGTTCCACATCACTCTTTGGGACCACGGCTAGTGTTCAACTGTGCGAAACGGCAGCGCACAGTACCCAGACTTAATTTATATCATGTCTCATCACCTTTTTGTGGAAGACTGCACCCACACATGTACACAATCAGGGAGAGACAAACATTTAAGCATGGGGCTTTTTGGTCATGCACACTTGTGTGCAAACACACACACATACACACACACACATACACAGAGTCTCTGGACTGGTAACGTACCCCCATTTGAGTCAAAAGTACAGTATGAAGTGGCCATACACACTTGAGAAGTAAAAGACTCTGTATGACAAGATATTTTTCTCACACTTTTACTCTCTCCTTCCATGCCTCTCTCCCTCTCTGTGTCTCTTACTCACTCACTATTTCACAGTGTTGTTATTGGAATGTGTGTGTGTGCTGGTGCGGACTGTGAAACTGATGAATGACCAGCCATGGCAGATTCATAGTCCGGATCCTGGTGCAGCTGGAGAGGAAACTAATGGCAAGCTGGGACTATGGAGGTCTCAGAGCTAATACCTGTCTCTTCCATCAGGAGACCTGGGGGCATTTTTTTACACCCAGCCAAATAAGAGCCACCCCCCACCACCACCAGCACTCCTACTTTTAACACCTTCCAACTCCTCGCTGCCACCCCCTCAACATAAACCTTCTCTCATGCACATACATACACATGCAAGCAGGCTGCACGCATGCACAGACACACGAGCACTCAAGCACACAAGCATGCAGCCACACACAGATGGACACACACCCCTGCCGAGCCCCCAAACTGTCCAAACTGTGGGGTGCTGGGGGTAGACGTTAATAGTGAATGGGTGGCCTTACAGGTACTGGGCATCAGCTGTCTGAGAGTAAATGTGCGGCAAAAAGACAAGGATGGGCACTTTACTGGACATTGACTTTTGCTCCCTGCTGATCAGCCACACTATGAAATGCTGCTTTTCTTTTGTGCGGTAGGTTCAGTCATGCAGCTTTAAGTTGTACCCATGGAAATGTTGTGGTTGTACCCATTTCCCCAGCAACCAGGTTTAATATTGAACCCGTGTCTCGATACATATATTAATGTTTGCAGTCGTACGCCTCCCAATGTTATCCTCATTAGTGTTCTATACTATGCTCATTCTGAGAGCAGGCTGTGAAATAGAATCAGAGCGCTAGTGGAAGTCATTAGTCAGTTTTGAGTGTGCATATGTTCAATTGACCTGCAGTATGTAAATTCTTGCGATGCTGGCCTTGCATATGGGCCGAGTGCCTCACTGGAGGCCCGTCCAGCATGGTGCCTCATTACAGAGCGGCTTTCCAGAGTCCTCTCTGTTAATTAGAGAGTCTTTGTCCGTCACGTGACTCCACTGGTCTGACACTCTGAGGTCACAGTAAGGACTTATGGATCTTCCTCTTGCAATGTCCGTTTGTCTATCTGTCTGCTCACACTGCACACGCGAGTGTGTTCACTTTCACATTTTTCATTTTTGGTGTGTATGTTGGACAGTTCTTCGATTGAACGTTGAATTCATCCATCAACTTTCATGGTCAAAGGCTTAAAATAATTCAGATACTTCCAAAGGCAATGTTTTGGTTAATTAAGTCTGTATTTCTTTAATCTATTGTGTAGAAAGAGCCAGACTGGTCTTGTTTTCTTATTATATTCCTTTCTATGAAAATGTCACATTTTTCTCTTTTCTACCTTTTCACCTGCTTGTCAGACTTGCAAGGCACTCAGTGAAATTATCTCCAGGGCAACAACAAAGCACTGTCAAGATACCCAGCATCCTGCGGCTTAATTGTTATTAATTTACTGCAATTAAAATGTGTCTCTCTGTCTGTTTTTTTTCATGCCTTGACAAGCATGGATATTGTTTACACGCAAAGAGAAACTGTTGAAGAACATTTCCAAGCAATGTCACTGTCTATGCATAGCTCTAAGCAATTCCGGCACACATCGCGATAAAGCCCATATTTGAATAGGAGCGGATATCAAACACATTCATTAGGTTACATGCTTCACTTGATTAATTATATCTGAAGAAAATTGCGGGCACTTCGGATCTTAGTCTGGTAGTATCGCCATGTGCCACGGATCCCTAATTTCCAAAAGAAAAGGGAGGGGGGCTGAAGGGGATTTTTTTTTTCCCAGTCTATCCCGGACAGCCTGCCTCTCTCCCTAAGGAAATGAACGTATTCAAATGTATCTCCATCAATGAGCACAGTAATTATGAATTCAGCACTAATTAGTAGATACACTACTTTCCTTGCATATTTGATTTCCACTGTGAGATGTTAATAAGGGAAGTGCCCATTTTTGTCCTATCTCATAAAAATTCCAGTGTTGGAGAGGGGGGAGGGAGGGGAAGGTGGGGGTAGGGGAGGGAGGGCATGGGGGTGGTGGTGGGGGGGGTGTGGGCTGGAAGGGGGGGCAGATGGCGAGAGGGAAACAGGGGATGCATTAAGTATGCATGGAAGTCGAAAAAAATAAGTTTACAGATAATTGGCGTGGTTACTGAGGGGCTAAAACAACACTGCTTACCTTAGTTAACATTCTGCTGGCTAAACATGCCTTTTAAAAGACATACATGCATTGTATTACTCTTCTCTCGTTTACTAGACAAATAAAGGCTTTCCACCAGGAAAAAAAAAAAAGATCCCGAATACAACAATAACATGTTGAATTACTAATATCGCACCCTTTTCAGGGAGTACACATTAGCATTTGAATAATAGACAACCACTGATTTTTTTTTTATTTTTTTATTTTTTCAAAATTTTATATCTTTGTTCAAATGTCATGAAAAAGTAAAACCTAAAACTGTTTTGCTCTCTTACAACGCCAAGGGGTAATTACAGTATTTTCCCTGAGAGAGAGAAATAAGAGAAACCCTCCCCTTCTTTGATAATGTTGCTGAAACATATTTACAGTGCACCACTGCTTGTGATTTATTAATATTAGAAGACAGCTTTTGTTGCAGTGTTTTCATAGCCAGTGATTAGCACAGCAAGCTACACTGAATAAATTCATAAGTGGTAAATTCATAAGTGGATTAAATTATCAAAGTGGAATAAATCTAATAATATAAATGTTCATTGGAAGTGAAGGACTTCATATTTCCATCGTTGTCATATTAGAGAGCAGATGGTCACCCTTATGCCAGTGTTACTGTGTGAACGCTCATGTCAGAGGCCATACCTTTACCAATAACATGAACATATTTCTGTACAACACACAATTGCATTGGATACAGTGGATTTATCTAATTAATCCAATCATCTCTTTTGAATATGGATTTCTGTGCCCATTGGTCTCCTCCTTTTTGACTGAGATTGGCGTCTTTGTGCCAGGCTGCCAGGCTGCCAGCCTAAGAGGCTGGTCCCCTTCTCAAGGAGACTGTTATGGCCATGTGGTGTTCGTGCCAACCTCTGGCTGTGGCGGGGAGATAGGGAGTGCACAGAAAAAAGAAAGAAAAAAATAAAACACACACGCATACACAGAGGCAGAAACGACACATTAAACACATACATAACTAAACAATAATGCACATATACTCATACATGCATTTAAACATGGATGTATACGCAGATATAAATACGTGCAAAAACACACACACACACACACACACATGGACTCATGGGCAGTCGGGGCTGCCACTCCAAAAATCTGCTTAATCTGTGATCAACAATAAAGGCAAGCCTGGCAATAGAGGGCATGGGATATTATGAATGATCTGTATGTCGCTCAACCAGCAACACACACACACACACACTCTCATAGTAACAAACATGAGGACAGCCATACAAACACACACACACACACACACGCATACACACAAAGGCGGGCCCCTCACACTCTTATTTGACTTTGTGTGTGCTTCGCTGGGTTTATTATGACAGGCTGAGCGGCGGGGAGGGAATTAAACTGTTAAGCAGACATCAGAGGCAGTCTAATGTTTAATGCAGGAGCCGGGGCATGTGCTGACTGATAATGAATACAAACAGGCCAACGTCTTATTTGTTGTGCTTTTCATTGGGAACGACTGGGGTGCTTGACATCCACAGCTAATGTACTGTACGGGGCTATTGTTCTAACCCCCCTCTCATCCTTCCTCCATATCTCTCTCTCCGTCTCACTCTCTTTTTTTCATTTCACTTGTCTTCTTTTATTGTGCTGATTCTTCAAAGCTGTGCTGTCACCGCCATCACACAACAAGCCCGTCTTGGTTCTCAATGTGACAGGATAATGTTGTAATTCTCGCGGAATCACAATCTCCATCATGATAATGTGTTGATGGGATGTGGTAATAGTTGTTAAAAGGTCACCCAGTGTGCTGTAATTGGCTCTTTCATACTTCACTACGTTTACTACGACAGAAGGCATGACCTCGCTGGCAGAGACGGTAAATATGCCATCTTGAGAGTGTAATTATACAAGCCAAGCCTTCTTGGATCTCTTTCTCCCGCCTCCTTTGCCCTCTCTTGCCACTCGTTTCCTTACAGTCTCACTTTAGATGTCCAAAATGTAACTGTAAGTTGGCATGATAAATGAAGCAAAGCTGCAGTACAATACTGTACGTATGCCATGATTGGCAACTGTACAGTATTGTTAGGAATGGGCGATTGTGAAATGAAGATCTAATTTGAAGAGGCATCCATTTTAGAAAATATTCATATTTATCATTTCCTCGCTGGCTTTGTTCACTTGATATAAATGTAAACAAAGGATCACCTAACTGCTGCCAGAAATTATCTAAACAAAACAGTGCTATAACTGATGTCTTCTTAATTGAAAAAAAAAAAGAAAAATCTAAATATATACTTAAACATGTACAAACAATTTAATCATATTAGAAATACATTGTGACAGCCCTGGGAATAAATAATAAATAACAAATCGTACATATTTATTTTTCAAAGACAGCAGCTTCAGCTCTGCTCTTAATTAGTTCAAACAGACAATTAGGTGGAAAATATGATTTATGTTTTTTGGGCATTAGGTGTTAAGTAGAATCAATATTGTAATTAATACAGTGATACAAAGAGGGACTATACATAAAAGGCATAATTGCTGTAATCACACAGAGGCAGTGAACACAAGCATAAGAAGAATCTCCCAGGTAATGTCCTTAAGAACATCACCATCCTGGTCATTTAGTGCTATGATTTTATTAGTTTTACATGTTAGTTATTTTTTTCTGCTTATATTTAATGTCCCTTTAAATCAATTTTTGAACACAAAATAATTTTCACCTGTTTCATTCCAGATCCTTTACAAACTAACGATTCACATTTTAGTTAAACTGAGGGCTGAACTTATTATTATTATTATTATCATTTTTATTTATTTATGAAAAACTGTCTCACAATATTTTCTCACAAACATTTATTTTCTCTTAGTATTACTGCATTTATAGTGTGTGGTTAAAACCTAAAACCTATAACCCTACTTAAAATATGCAAGTCTCAAGAAAATAAAACATTATCTATTAATATTATGGAAAGAAGGCATTACGTTCAGCTTATAAACCTCAATCAGCAATGTACTATCTAATAGAAAGAAAGGCATGGCATTGTAATGCGTTAATTAATAAAATTATATTAACTGTTATTTAATTAATTTCATTACTAATCATTTTTCATAAATTTACTGTTACTTTTACCTCAATCAAAATTCCCTTTCCTGTAATTTTACACGTTTTTTTAAATACAGGTTATTTTTTTATCCTGCTTCTAAATATATATATATATATATTTAGCTCTAAATTACATGATTGTATTTGTTAAAATATGCGCAGCAAAATGTCAGATGTAAAACTGATGTCGCAGATGTTGAAAGGAGTCTTTACAAATTTGGTAATTCATGTATTAAAGTACATGTGCTGCATGTAATGGGGGATACAGATCCATAGCACCTCCCTGTGGTGCTGACCATCTTATTGTGTGTGGTGTGAATTGGTTCCACTCTCAATATCTTATCTTATATCTCTTCCACTTATAGTCACTTTTATCTACCTACTGAGAATTTCCTTTCCGTTTAAAGATTACCCTGTTAAATTACAGCATCATAAAACATTAAAAAAGAGTGCTTCTTTTAGAAAACTTATCATCCAGCCTGACAATATGCTTCATTCAGTTTAGGCAGCTATTGAAAACTGCTGCCATCATTGTAACATTGTTATGGTAACTGCTTGAGTGCAGTCACCAAATCTTATTGTAAAATCTCCTACAATATCATAATAACACTTGGAAGCGGGGGCAGCAGAGTTTGACAATAATATATCTGTGGAAATCTTTCCCCCTCTCTCCAGATCCTCAGTGAGAGGCACATCAGAGGAGACATTTGCGCTTTATGAAGTGCATTCATTTGGCCATTTGCCATGTTTCCTCACCAGAGGACTGCTATGATGAATGAGAGAAGAGAAGAAGCAGATTTTCTCTTCCACCTCTCGGCTCTCCCCTGTGATTACTAATACAGAGCCCTGCAACCTCCCACACTATATGAAAACTGTAGGCTTGCTCTCATATCCTGGGTAATCCTCAATTTCCCAGAATCATTAAACTGAGACTAGCATCTCTGATGGCTGGAGATACTTGACATATTATGATTATTATCATATGAATACCTTGTTGTTACCTAGGAAGTGGCGAGGTTGCCTTAAAAATCGATGTGGAAGACTGGCATAATAGCCTTTCAAGGTTCTCGCATTTGAGAATAAAAGCCCCCTTTTTTTATATGTATAAGATAAATCACTGTCAGTCCTCAGCTCTCGCCATGATGGACAGAACAAACATCTTGAAAGAATTTGATGCAACAACTGAAAAAAAAAAAAAAAAAAGTTTTAACTTCAGACGCAAACTTTTAAGCACTACTGCATTCAATTTTAGTAATCTAATTTTATTGCTTTTCAATCTGCCAAACGTCACGGTTTGTTTCACAGGCTCGTTCACGCAGCCCCCTGGAATCTAAGCCCATGTCTCTGACCATAACTATCCGGAGGTGGATACTCCCTAACTAGCTGAGCCACCACGGGCTTGTGGTATGGAAACATTAAAACTTTCAAATGCATCATTTACTGTACATATAAACTCACATTTCTGATTATAAATGCTACCCTTAGGTGAAAGGGATGGAATTTATAAAGTTGAAATGCTGAATCCAGAGAATTAAAGTCGGCTGCTACTGTGTTAGGGGGGGTGGGGGGGCACTGCTGCGGAGGGCGGACCAGGGAAATTTATGTGGGAGAAAAATGTATGTTCAGCGGATCGGCTCCAAACCAAACATATTATCTTTTGGTATGCCCTCCTCTTCATAGCCTCAATCAGTTGTTCACAGCGTGTAATTCGCTGACATGTTCACCATGCAGAGTAAGGAGAACATGCTCTTTCTCTACCTCTGAGGGGAAGGATACAGAGCTGATACTGTAGCTAACCTGGCGCCTCTTCAAAGATCCAACACAGTTTACTCACGGAGTGGATTTTTTTTTTGTTTGTTTTAAAGGTAAAAACAACAACCAAAAAAAATATAAAAAAATGTCAGAATCAAAACTGAATTGTGTTTTGTGCTTCGCTCCGTACCCACACGGTCCACAACGTACAGAGTGGAATGTTCTAAAGACTTGAGGCGCTGTCTTCTGCAAGTTAATGACTAAAATGTCTGCAAGCATTCAAAAAAGTGGAAGTGAGCAAGAAAAACAGTGTAGCCCCTGAGGGTTAGATTAGCAGATCTCTGCTCTGTCTTCTGCATGAGTTCTAGTGACAATTTTGGAGGATGGGTCAGATGAAAGACAACAGAAAGAAAGCAGGATCAAAAGCCACATGCTTTCCTGTATCCCTGCTTGTTCTAAGGGGCATACATAGTGCATTGGATTCATATCAAGGTCTTTGTACAGGGAGAGTCGGCCAACATGCAGTGGCCTTATTATTCTTTACTTCAATAACAAACCCACGTCTTCCCCTCTCGCCATCAAAGGAGCAGCTCTCCAGAAGTGAAAAATACACATCATATATGAGTCATTCATCTTCCTTGAAATTTAAATAACTCCTTTGAACATTGTCTTTGGTAAGTTGTGGCCAAATATGTAATTCCGCATGCGCCGCAATGTATAACATTCGTCTGAGACAATTCGGTGGCTCCTTGTCATCGTGAGCGTGGTGTAAGAAATGCGGCTTACTTTTCTCACACTGCGAAACTACACCACATAACTTTTCATACCTTTCAATCGACTCCCATTCGCAACCCGGTAACGACATTCGCTCCCTCGCCCTGAGTGACAATAACTAAGTTGTCCACATCCATTCCACACAGTTATCTGCCCGTAGCCTATAAAACAGAAATAACGTGGAGGTTTACTCACAGTGAGGGGTTACTCTCAGACCGGACCTGGGCAGCCATTTGAAGTGACAGGGCCGCCCATCATGCGCCTCTAACGGGGTCAGGGGGCCTTATGGGGACTTGATCCAGAGCGAGGCCAAAGGGAACGGGCCTTTAGAGAGGATGGATGGAGCACTGGTAAGAAGGAAGGACGGGCTGATTACATCATTTTTCAGACCCACCAAAAGGCACTGTAAGGACCTTTGGGCAGCTGGATTGACAGTTGGCCTCTCTGCTAATACATTTCGGAGTGATTTGTCAAAATGAAGAAATTGTTCTTGCTGACCTATCTCGCTCAGCTGTGAGTGACTCAGTTGGTGAGACTTGACGAGACGAGTGACATATTGCTCATGCTTTACCGTGGCTCATGCTGAATATATGAGAGGCAAAGTCATAACAAAGCATTCATCAACAAGAAAAAAACTCTAACTTACTTTAATAAAATATATCTTTCAACTCTGAGGAAATGACATTTGGGGAAACATGTCAGGAGCGGAGTTAATCACCTCCTCTGTCTGTGTTGTACTGTAGGTGGCGTTCGCTTCTATCGAAAGGGAAATGTTTTGTTTTGGTTTGCGTTTCCTGAATATCTACAAATATTCCCTGAAGGCACGCTGCAGTGCAATGTTGCGCCACCTGTTTTCAAGGCGCAGTCGTTTCCCTGGGGTCCCTCAACAAATCATCTTCCTTGTTTCTCCTGCGGGGAAAGAGACACCGTCACTCTTGGGTTTTGGGTGTCATATCATGCTGAAAAATGCTAGAGCAAATTCGACATTTTCCATCTGTCCCAACAGGTAAAGTGAGAATCACAAAAAAAGCAAGTGATTGTGAAATTATAGGAGGTTGGAAATTCTATGCGAGAGGCTTCCTTTTAGAAATCCATCAGACTAAAAAGTGGCAAGACTTTTTCTTTGTAATTTTATGGATAAGTAGATTTGGGGTTCTTTTTTTTACACAGCCTTAAGTGTTTAACAAAGAAGAATATATTCTTTACTTTCCCTCTTTTCCCCCTAATGCATAAAACGGCAACACTACACCCTCAGCTTAGTCTTGTATCTTAGTCTCAGCAGTGCAGACATAATGACTGACCTGGATTCATACTACTGTTTTCAATCACCATCTCCCTCCAAGGTTATTGGCCAAAATCCAAAGGTTGTTCTGGGATTCCACTTTATCAGAGGTTGAGACAGAGCAGCATGCGGAGTTAATAATAATTTGGTCTGTGTTTTACAGCTGTTACACAATGGACACTGTGTAAACCTCTTACGACAACAGGGCCTCGGAGCTTCCCGTTTTAGAACTAGATCTGTCTCTGTAAGACAGTCAATGACAGACAAATAGCAGAAAGATATTAGTGCAAAGAGAAGAACACGGCGATGTAATTGGTGACGATCTATAATGCAAACACTGTGTTACATTGTGTTCTTTTCGATGTTGTATTCAGGAGGCAGCAACTGTGAAGAAACTGTTCCCTTAATAGCACTGGTGTGAAACTTTCTATAGATTTTCATTACAGTCTCCTCGTGTTGTGTGAGAAAGGAGACTTAGGACGGCAGCAAGGTGCTGTAGGTGCTGCCATGCTGAACATCTGCTTTCTCCATTACGACCCGAGCTAGAGAGCACAATAAAAGTTACAGTACAGGTAAGCTGTTAATGCACCGCTCTTTGGCAAAGCCAGTATTGTTGTAAGCTTGCGACATTCAATATAGATTAAGCCAACATTAGGATAACAAGGTTCATCCAGGCAGCAAACATTGTTAAAAATTGAAATTGAAATTCTGAAGTTTCATGCATCCTCCTGCAGAAAAATAAAAACTCGGAACACTTCTAATGATGAAACTGACATCTGTCAACAATGCCGCTTTTTTAAGGAATAATGAATATATTTACAATGTAATTCAGAACTCCAGCTGCCTCCAGACAGTTGAGCTTCCCCTTCATGCACCTCTGTATTTTATTCAAAGCAGAGCCTCACCAAAGGAAAATCTTCTATTATCCAGCCTAACACTGCAGCCTGAGGAGAAACACTGGGTAAAACAGTGACTTAATATTTCATATTGGTTAGATTATTCATCCACACAAAGACATTTCCCTTTTTTCCTCCCTCACATTGCAACGTCCTCATTAAAAATGGGACACTGCACATTGAAACTTTTTAAAAATTCAAATATTTTCTTTCAATCTTTAAAGAGCTTATATCTAATGAACTAAGATTTAATTTGGCATGGCTTAACATCCATTTGCACTGTTCATAATTAGGAATGCAGACCTCGGTATTAAAATGAAGGGGCAAAGCCCTCAGTAAGTTCCCAAGTGAAACAAGAATTGGTTCCACTTTAAGTATTAATTGATTGGCTTTGCAGTATCCCTTACAGGAGAAGAGTACACACACACACATACACTACATCCACCCAACCGTGCACACACACACACATGCACACACACACACACTCACAATTTACAGAGCACTCATTTCTCATCAATCTGGTGCTGCTTCATTTGCCTGTCTCTCAGTCCCCCAGAGAGGGACAACCTATCTGCTAGCAGAGCTTAGCATTTGATCATGAGTGTCAATATCAAACTGCAAAGCAGGATTACACACTGCTGTCGTCAATAGGCGTAATGGTTTTACATGTTTTAAGGTTAACTCAGCCATTTAATGTGCATAGTACCTTAGAGATAATCACTCAAAAATGACTTAAAAATGTCACACAAGCCTCAACAGACCTGGGCTTCTGCAATGATCACACACTATACTCAGAGGGTCTTGTTGCATTTTTCTCTTTTCTAAGATTCGACAGCTTATGACTATGGAGTAGACAATTTCTACTGTATGAAACTAGTCTTCAAGGTATTTGATTCAAATTTCTTACAAGGAAAGTCTTCTGTGATGTATGATCAGACTGTCTGCAGAGTCACCAGAGATACTATTATTGATCATAGGCCGACCTAATATAAATTCTGTTAACTGTTTATTAAGGAAGAGCTTTAGTCCTGCACAAAGAGTATTCACTGTTGATCATTTCATTTCACTGTGGACCATCCTTATGATGACATGAGAAACATAAAATAATTTTGTGCTTACTTTTGCTCTTTACTGTTCAAAATTTGACAAAATGTCAGTGTTCACTTTCATGATGTGTGTGTCTGTGTGTCTGTCTGTCTGTGTGTGTGTGTGTTTGTGTTTGAACGCATGTGTGTCCATGTGTAGCCATGCGCAGGAGTATCTTATATTTATTTTCACAAAACATAACACTCTCCCACTGTAAACCTCTGCCGGTGCAAGTGACAAGCTAAAAATCCCCTACAATGCTGTGAATTAGGAGCCGGTCTATTAGACACATGATCACATGATGTGGGATTAGTGGACTGGAGTCTTCAAAGCTGCTATTACAACTCCTGAGATGTGATACAGGCTCCCCCACTGCTCTCTGCAGGGGCGTGTGGCTCTTCCTCAGAGAATTACCTGACACCGTCGTGTCTGCGCTCTGGGAGACAAGCGCTGTGGCTCGGAGTGGAACAGCCAACATCAGTCGGAAATGCTCCCTCCATGCTGCGCTGAGCCAACAAACCCTGCATTTAATCCCATGTGTGAGCTGCCATGATGGCTACATGAGTTGACATCAGAGAAAAGGAGTTAGGGTGCTAAGGCTGGAATGATGGGTGATAAAGTGGATTACAGATGGGGAAATGCCATCATGCTTGAATAGTGAGTCAGACTCCAAATGTTAATAACGGTGATTCGCTAGTTGGTGATCACCCCTGTATAATCTGAACATAGTGTCAGATTGTTGGAATTAGGGGTGGGGATATTTCACAGTTCATTATATGAAAAATTTAATTGTACATATAAATATATAAACTGCAAAATGACATTGATGAGGTAAGTTCCTTATGTGGTGAAGAAAAAGGAAAACATGTGTTAATTGATCTAAACTAATAACACAGCACAGGTTTGGTTAAGCCATTTGCAGAGAAGGATTGCTCTGTGTTCAAGATTTATTTTTATTTTTTTGAACAAGTTTATAGTATTGTTATGGCCATATACACAATATCACAACAAAGAAAAAAATGGAAAAATAAAAGTTAAAAAAAAAAACATAATTTGCTGAAGAAAAAAAAAGTGGTTGCATTCTGAACTTCAAGTTACCTTTTCTAAAGCTGAACGCTGGGAATTTGGACCTCCCAGCGCAAACATTAACGGGCTGAAATGCAGCTCTGGATGTAACAAAGGAAACAATACCAGGGAAGAGAGCCAAGAAGGCAGAGCTGGCACGCCTGTTCCTGGGACCATGGGAATTTGGCTCCCAGAAATAATGGGGTTGAACAGGGCCCAGCACCACTGCTACTGTAGCTGGGAAAATGGTGCACCGCAAGCCAGGCTCCATCCAGGGAGACTTAAAACAGGGAAGAGAGGGGGGGGAAAAAAATAAATGAAATATACAGTATGGGTTTGCACCTCACAGTGTGAAGTGAGATGAGTAAAATAATGGAGGAAGGGGAAAGCCTGTCTTATGTTTGTCCCAAGCAAGTGACTGTAAATCAAAAACACTGCCCAGCTTAGTGGCAGGATGTGAGCTAACATAATACACTGCATTGACAAACTGCTACCAGGGCAGAAAGAGGAAAGAAAAGAAAATCATAACAACAGACCTAACATAAAGGGGCTTTCAGAGCATTACACTGTGTGGCCAAAAGTTGAAGTGAACTATATCGCTATGTATGTATGTATATGTATAATATTGGTAGTGTTAATGTTAGAAGCCCCTCTCCAGCCTAATTAGGACAATAAAGGGTTATGGGCTAATGTATGACTGCCATGCCAAAGCTAATGAATGCCTGGTATACCTTGTTTCCTCCCAAGCGTCCTTGGACTGTCATCTCCAACCTTTTGATGTTGTATCTGATTATCCAGGCAGCGATTAATCATGATTAAGTAAGCACCGAGTCTCTGAGAGAGAAGGCAAAAGCAAAGAGGGTGGGTGGACAGCAGGAAAGTTGCCCAGGTTCAGGCCTTAATTCTGGGCAGCTCAGTCTCCTACTTCTGCCAAGTGGACACTGGTAATGAGACAGCAAACTAAAAATCATGGTGCTTTTTTTTTTCTTAAGTGTTGTTAAAGGAAAGATTCGTTATCCAAGCCAGGCTTTATCCAAGCCATAGTTGAGGCTTCCAAAGAAACGCCTCTTGCCTTCTGTGGTATCCATCAACTTGGACACCACTGCACGTTTTCCCATGCCCAGTGCTATTTGACAGCCATTTTTGCATGTTTTGTTGATCCACAGACATTTCAATATACCTCTCCGCTTGCCGCTTTTCTTCCTCTCCAAAAACATTTTCCTGCTTTGATATCAGTTGATGGAATATAAATGGGTTGGAGCAGACCTAAGGTAACCACCTATTGGCCTTCATGCATTTCTAATGTAACCTGTTCTGCCCATGCTCACAGAGTAGAGGCTGGCTTCATTACTCCAAGGTGCTGAGTCTTTTGCCAGAAGCCTGCCTTTTCAGCGAATAGATCACCCTTGTGACCAGGGTCTCTGATACTGTATGCACCACCTGAAAGCTGTAGCTGTTTGCCCAGGTGCCAAAATAATCAAGTTCAGCTCGCATGGCAGGTTATGAAAGAATATTAACTGTGGGAATAACCCGGCTTGACATGCGTCGCCCGCATGCATGATCAAACGAGAGTCCTCTCAGAAAAGGAGTTTTCCAGGTAGGCCTACTGGCAGGGAAGTCTGGGCCTATGATGACACCAACTCAATCATTGTTACTTTGAAGTCAGAGGGGTCAGTGTTGTAATGGGTTTGGACAAAGGTACAGTGATTCTCTCTTTTTGCTTTCCGACTTTTTTTCTCTTAATGCATTTAGCATTCTGCGTCTGTAATGGATTTCCCAGAGAAGAGGGAGAGTGGAAGCTGTTGTTGAAACATGTTTAATGACGTACCGAAGGACGTAGAGCAGAGGTTCACATTATTGCCACTATCAATAATACGAATGTTTAAGTGGTCCACTTGGAGTATAGGCAAATAATACTTCCCTTTCTACCACCCTGCTGCCTTTCACCGTGAAAAGTATTTTCTACAATGAGGTCCGATGTGAAGGAATTTGTTCTGAGTGCTCGCTCTGAAAACCGCATGACTGTGTCATGGTTTTCCTGTCAGAGGGTGTTTCTGTTAAAAAGACCTAAAATTTGATTTTACTTGGAGGATTTAAGGTTTCCACCTTCATGGTTTTTTCTTTACTGCTTTCCATCAATCTCTCTGTTTTCCTCCCTAAAGCCAGTATTTCACGTTTAAATTATGGTAAATGATGTGCGTTCAGGGTGTTGTGAAGGAAAACAAAAAAAACCTCTGATGACTACACTGCAACTTAACATCTCCCTCACAACCTAACGTTTAAGTGGAAAACTTCCCAACCACAAAGGCATAAATCAGCCACACTCTCTCGTATGTTTTATTATAGAAATGCTAAATCTTATCTCAGAGCCTATATGGAAACATGGAAAAATAAGAAAGCATGAAGTTATCTATCTTGTGCCCGTCAAACACAGGGAGAAATCGAGGAGATCACCATATAATTGGTTAGAGAGTGTGTACACATGTCTCCCTCCAGTTCCAGCACAGTCCTCCAGTTCAACACAGGCTTTGAAATGTGGATTCAAAGCTAGCGGACTTCCCTGAATCACTAAAAACCCTCAGGACATGGTTTGGCCTTTGCGGAGGTGGAAGCCAAATATGAGTCTGAGAAGATGAAGCACCCTGGCCTATCGTCTGTTCCTGGTAGGTGTTCACTCCCGATAAATATTTCATTTTGGTACAAAACAAATAACTTGACATAATTCCTCCCCCCACTCTTCCTAGTAGAATGACAGAGTGGCTGATTTACGCATGTTGAGAGGTGTAAAAAGCATAGAGGCATGCCGCTTTTCTCTATCCACTACCCTAATGGATGCAACCTGACGGGCTAACAACTGTTTTTTTTCAGAGACCTGTGAAGAGAAGCCACACTTAGATTCAAATGAAATGCTGACTGTGATTTCTGACACTTAACAGTTGGCAAACTGCACTATGTCGCTCGAAATATATCCGAGCATAAGGCTACTATAAAAAATTAGTAATTAGTAAAAAAAAAAAAAAAAAAAAAAAGTTACATTTTAACTACACTTACTTGCAAAATAAATGATTAAAGTATTAATTACTCCTGCAGGCCTTTTAGTGTGGTCCTTCAAGAGGATACAGGGGCTAACAAGTTTGACCCTAGATAAACTTACATTTAAGACATGAAAGGACGAGCGATTTAAACTTTAAAATCCACTGTGAAAGTGCATTAACCACTTAACTATTTTCCCCGTTTCTTTCTTCATGAATGCTTGAGGCTGTCTCTGCTTTGTTGCATTTGTCAATCACTGTAATTTGGGCTCCATTTCCAAAAATAATTATCAGGTGAGTGGCAGCCCTTTGCCTGGAGTGCCAACTTGGAAGCGACGTGCCCAAGAGTATTAATTATGCCGCTCAAAATATGAAGTCTTTTAATAGAGAGGCTGACGTGACATCATTGTTTAGAGTCTTTCTTCCCCTACAAACATGACAATCACGGCTGTCCCTCTGGTCATCAGCAAAGATGAGGAGGAATTGTCAGAGGAAGTTATTAACAAGCTGTGTACCATGTGATAAAGTCAGTCAGACTCTCACTGGTACCACGTCTGTTGATTCGCATAGAGGAGAAGAGGAGAGCATGAGCATGAGGAGTAAGTCAACAACTTCAGTGCAGCTATGAGAGATACACAGCGAGGTGGAAATATGCAGAGCACAGACTGAGGGGGAGGTATTATGTGCAAAAAGCCTCAAATCTTTCAAATCCATGTACTAAAATTATTGCTGAATGTAACTGTTGATGCTTTACTCGAAGGACCATCCAGTTTCATACAGTCACCAGTTTAAATCCCTCTTTCTTTTTTGTCCTCTCTCTCTCTCTCTCTCTCTCTCTCCTGCTCTTTCTCATTCTGCCAATCAAGTGCTCACAAACAGTGCTGCACTGTAGTCGTGGTTCACATTCAGCAGTTGCTTCTGTAAAACCCTAAGAGGGAGAGACAGCTTCCAGGTCTCATTAGCATCCAGTAGCGGCTAATGCTGCCTCCCTATTACTGTCTGAGGAGCTGAAATTCAGTTGGAGATGAGCACAGCCCAGGGGGCTTAGGGTTGCCAGTTTAATTAGTGCCTGATAATTTCAATAATGAGTGACAATTCATTGGGGCTTTTTAGGTTGGCCCACTGTTTGAGTGCAAATCGATAATCCTCTGTTTCTTCCCCCCACTCTCACGAGCAGATAAAGGGCGAGCGTGGGGAGGGAGGGGTGGGGGTGCTCTATCCCTTTGCAGGAATTAAATGAAAAGAATCAACTTAGAGAATGTCCCTTTGAAACCAAGAAAGGGAAGCCTATGTGATTTGATTTGCTGTTATTGGATGAGCAGGTGGGTCTTTAGTTGCTGTCGTGGGGTCCAGAGTAAAAACAATTTGCCTGGAGTGATATGGGGTAAGTAAGTGGAGGGTTTTTCTACTCATCCAAATGATGCTGTCGTGTTGAAATCAAAGCAGTGAGCAATAAATGTATCCCAGCCGTCCGATCACAGTTAAGAGTATTTCTCTTATCTGTGATCTGATGGCTGGTATAAATTTATCAAGGTAACCTGGAAATGCCACCAGCAGAGCAGATGATTTGCGTCAGAAAAGAACCTAAATTCTACATATATATATATATATTAATTTTTTTTCAGTATGCAAAGCTGTTTAACATACAGTATAGCTGCATAATGAAATGATGAGGAATGGTAATTCATTCAATTGCCTCTAGGCAGAAAAAAAAAACATGTTTACCTTGGTTACTTGAGAAAGGTGTTTGAACCTTCTGTAATTCAGTGACAGGAAACACAATTCTGTTGATGCGACGCCAGAATTCCTCTGTTTTCTTCTGGAAGCTATTTCACAGCTCCGCATGCAGAAGAACAGGTGAAGGTGAGTAAAGTTTAAATAGGCACTTTTCATATTCACAGAAATAATTATGCGAGGTGGCGTGCTGTTTTACAGTGTTATTGAAAATGAAGAATCAATTGTAGGTGTCGGCGATAGTGCATTAAAATACCAATTAACCACATAACACCCAACCTCTACCTGACACATGCATCATAATGATTGTGGAAACAGGAAATAGGAACCCATTATCCCCTAATACACATATTCTGTCTCGAAAGACAAATGTCTTATGTATGCAAAAACAAATTACCACTAAAAATTCAGTGAAAAAAATGGAAGTCGACAAAAACACACACAGAAGCAGCAGATTGCCATCAGAGCCTGCCAATATGGAGTGCAGCGTTTTGCCTGCTCGACCTGTGCAGCAATGATAATGGTATGGCTTTATTGCCCTTTGCGACGTGTCTGCATTTGACACGGTATATGTTCCACAATATCCTGATACAATACTGAGTCAGCACATGAGCTGCCTCTATATTCAGCCCTTACCGTACAGCGATGGAGGGAAAGTGCAGTGAGAGCACGCAGCATTTCCTCAGTTAGTTAGCCTGACATATTGTGAAGGACAGTAGCCTAATTATTCCCTGGCAGTGGCACAGACCTGCCAGTCCCTTCAGATTGAGTTGAACCACCAAGGCTGGAGTTTGATTCTTGAGTGCCTGCTATGTTTTGAGTCAGATAGGATCATGTCCACCGGAGATTTAATTTGGGAACTCAGTGGTGTGAACCTGACCCTTATTACTTTAGCCCCCTCATCACCCTGACCTGTAGTCTTCCTCCATTACAGGCCCGAGAAAAACAGCAATCATCACGTTAATACAAAGAACATCAAGAGACTATTGATTGTGGTTACTTTGCCGAATATTCCCTCCATGACATGCGGTTCAGTGCCCCCTTCGTGCTCGTCTGTGGCAGTCGTTTTAAATATTCATGACGAGGTTGCATTATGGTTCGGCAGCTGAATTTCTAATTGGGCCGTCAAAAGAGATACAACATGCCCTTAAGCAGGACCGTAACAGCGGTCAGCTAAAACAGAAATTGTGTGATTCAGCCACAGGGCTAATTAGCGATTAGCATTCACTGTTTACAAGGGTTTTTACCTGTGGGCCAGGGGATGGCTGAATTGAGCTTAAATCACTTCTTCCTGCCTTTGAAGCTTCAAGAGCTGCCTGTCCATATCATAATGACTGGGAGGAGAGAGGGAAGCGCTTCTACTGTGTAACAACATAATCATCAATTAAGGCAGGGAAATGGCAAGAAGTAGGGATTTTAGCTCATTAAAAAAAGCCCAGGAAAAGACATATCTCTGGATTTATATATATTTTCACTCTGTCTCTCCTCTGTCAATGTCTGCCATCTTTGGAATTCAAATGATTTTGTCTTTCAAGATGAGTGGAAATCCTGAAAATGTAATTCAGAGACTCGGATGCAGACATTCCTAATAAGGGTTAAAATATGAATGACATTTGCTCTAAGACTGGGTTCGATGGAAATGGGATTGCACCTGATTTGGTCCCTCCTATTAGTTTCTCCTGTCTCTAAATTATACTAACCAGCTATTGTAACTCAAATCGATGTCATAGATTATACATCCAAAACAGACATCAATGAATTTATGGCTTATACTTATTAAGTTATGACTAAAGTATCACCATAACTACAAATCATACATACTGCATAGCCTCAAGTCATAGTTGCTACGGTAAGAATATGGCACACATAGTCTATATAATACGGGCCTGCATATTGTAGGTGTATCCAGTTTATATTACCTCTGTGTGTAGCACAGTTGGAGTCAAGGCCATCTTGACATTTTTAAATGAAAAAATATTTATAACCAATCCCATCTTGTGACCCTACAGTTTAGTTGCTAACAAGCTATTAATTCCATATTTTATCTATTGGCTCCTCAAACAATGACAATAAGAATTTATTGTCACTTTTATTTGATATGTGGGGATACCCGGTGGCTAACCTGGACCCGTGTAATGTATCATCACGGTGGAGCCACTACAAGGGCATATAGTATCTCATGTCTTCAACAGCTATCCAGACATTAAAAAGAATATCAGATTTCTCCAACTTCTTTGAGGATGTACTGCTTTTGAGAGAGAGGACTTCTTTTGAGCATATCCAAACGTTTTCATCTCTCTCATTTTTTTTTTTTTTAAATCTATTTTTGCCATAAAGCAGGGACTCAACACAAACTAATTCAGGATGATAAAACTGTTCAAGTGAATTTCCTGCCTAACAAAGTACAAAGATGGTTGATAAAGGGCTTATTAGAGAACCATCATTACTCTCACTTTGGCTTGAAAACGTTGACTGAGAAGCACCATTATGTCCAGAATTTTTCGCTGATGTGGCTACAAGATGAGGTGATGCTGAGGCTTTCCCCCTACTGTCTAAGGGTTAGTTGAGCAGACCTGTCAATGATGATATCCAGACAGCAGGAACAGTGCAAACTCAGGAATAATAGTCAACAGTAATTAGAATCTATCTGGGGGGAGGTGGAACACACACACACACACGCACACACACACGCACGCACGCACACACACACACACACACACGCACACACACACTGTGCATTCCATGTCTACATCGCTCATATATGCACAGACTCCGCAAAAAGCAAAATATGTGTTTACTTTTATAAAGTGGCAATAAATATGTCTCATATGCACAGAAATATGCAGACACATACACATGCACCCACACACGCATGTGTGTAGACTTACTTGGCAGGAAGATTCATCAAAGATGTGTCCTTTAGTATGGAGATTCTGGCTGTATACTCCCCTTTTCCTTAATTGCTCATTAATGAGATGGAAATATATTTCTGCCACAAAGTTTGAAAAAGATGCACTCATTGAGAAAGCCATAAATCTAAACATTTGAAAAGGAATTAGTAACGGGAGCCTCCCATTCTTGTTCTCTGAAAAATTAATGCAGCGCATGTTATATTTATTACAAGGCCGACTGTCATTCATTTTACCCAAACTAACAGAAATTAAAAGTGACAGCAACCTCATCAAGAATGAATGCCATTGTATTCTACACGGAGTAGAAAAAGACAGGAAAAATCGGATAATAAAACACAGGCTTATATGGTGCTTCTGTAACAGGGAAAATCACAGCTCAGAGAAATACTGTGAATGAAGGAATGGGGGCAAAAAGATATAAAAATACACAGTGAAAACACAGCTTTATAACTTTTATTTCACTTTTTAAAATTTCCTGCAATTTTGATATTAAACCATGATTTAGAGTCTGTCAAACTTAATTGCTAAAACTAATTGAAAGCCATGAATATATCATAATAATTGGCATATGAAATAATAAGAATAAACTATATGAAATACTTGCAGTGACTTGTATACTGAGATATTTTGCACGGCTACTTCAGATATATTTTCAAATATTTTCTAAGATGTGTATAATTGCTGGCTTCACTCATTAAAGGAGAGGGGTTCTGATCTCAGTATGCTGCAGCTAAATGGTCAGGTTCCCATGTGAGGGAAATAAATGAAATATTAGTTTATTACATATTTAAATCTCTCTCCCCAGGCTGTCTTCCACTCTTTTTTTTTTCTGGGTTGGTTTGCATTATAATGTTCACCAAACAGTTTTCCCAACTAATGGCTTGTAACAACGTAGTCCTGCTTTTCCCTCTCTGCTTTTTCGGTCTAGATTTTCAGAACAAATTACTGTGCGTTGAGGGAAGGGAGAAGACTCCAACTTCCTGAAGAGGCAAAAGGGAAAAATTTATCTTTAAGCGGTACAAAGTTGAACATTGCCTATGGAACATTTTCACAGTGTGTGTCCGTGAAACATTGAGACAGTCAACTGCAAATAATAAGTCAACGTTGTCATGAAGCTGACAGCAACATTCGGGAAATAGAAAATCCATATTGTGTGATGCTTCTTGGGTAGATCTTTTTCCACCAAAGTGCGCGAGGATCATGATGCACTTTTCTCCTGACGAACAATGATTTTATTATTCTTATTGGCAAATTAAATCCAAGGTCGCGTTTAAAATTCCAGACTGCTTTGTAAGTTCATAATTTAAGTCCTATCCATCAAAATGCTGACGTATCAAAACAAACAGAGGGCTGAGAGCAGAGATACAGCACAGGATGGGCCCTCTGAATAATCGTTAAGGGCAGCCCCCTCGCTCTCCCTATCTCAGGTGTGTGATTAAAATCAATTAAATCACTCCTCTAGTGTCAACCGCCCCAAATCTCCTGACAAATGAAATGGTGCTTTAGGAAGACGAGGATGTTCCTGGTCCTGTCGTGGCTCGGCTCATATTCACAAATGAGATTAAGATTGGGCTGCTGAGGGATTTCAAAGGCCTGTTTTCCATAAGAGCATGAAACAGCCTGTGAAGCCCGTGTAGGCTACATTAAGTAGACTTGAAAGTGTCTGGAGCAGAGATCAGCTCCCAGCCCACAGTGAGAGTAACTAGCTGGAAAAAAAAAAAAAAGGAAAAATTATTTACCTGCATCTACAGTATGAGACTTTTATGACTGGAAGTTAGATCTGTATCCCAACACTGTTCAGGAAAAATTATCCAATATTCCATAAATTCTTAAAAGCTCTCAATCTATTTATGACACAGTATTATGATTTGTCTGATGCATCCATTAATTATAGAATAAATAGTTATTCATCTAATATTAATATGTATTAAATCATGTGTTTTGAGTCAATACAGTTTTCACCAAAGCACTGCCTTTGCTGTGTGTCTTCAGACAAATTAAGCTATTTACAGAGCATCAATATGGAATCATTAAATGCCCTTTGTGTATTGTTCTCTATGGTCTATGGACCACCCCTCTCTTTCCCTTTCTCTTTCTCTCCTTGCCTCACTCACTCATCGACACACACACGCATGCAGCTTGGCTTGTGCATCAGATGTGAGTCGAGGTTTGAGCCCTCCGCAGGCTTCTTTATGACGACAGTAGGTGAGATCTGCTGATCCCATCTCCAGTGGGCCCCTGTAACCCCCCTTTGTAACATTAGGCAAAAGCGCTAAATCAAAGTGTGGAGTCAGCCCAGTGTGTGTGTTTAACGTCCCCCTGCTCTTGTCACCAATGACCAGGGGCGGGCCGCCACGTGTCCTTGCCCTATCCCCCGGTGTCCTATCACTCCTTTATCTGTCCACAGGGCATGGCCGCTCTCCCAAAGACAACCACACATGCATGCTCAAGAAGGCCCTTTTTTATTCATCTCAACACCCTCAGAGAAAATCAGACGTCCCAAATTGTTCCCCTACAGCAGTTGTTTTATTCATGGTTGCATTTGAGATCCTTTTTTTTTTTCCCACCCTCATACTTAAACGTATATCTATAACAATGATCATTATTTACATTGAGTAGGGAGGAATTTTTTAAAAACAGGTTTTGTATAAAGAGAACACTATGGCATTGATTTACAGCAAATTCTGAAATTTAGCAAAATCACAACCTCACACTTTAAATATGCTGCAGAAAATGTTTTTCGAAAACTGCAGCAAAACTTATGTAGGACACTGACCTGTATTTCATTTTGAAGAGCAAAAGAAAAAAATATACTTTTTAACTCTAACAGATTCTTGTGGGAAAACAATAACAGACAGTATGTTTATTTGCGATGAAGCTACACAGCACAAAGAAAGAGCAACCATACCGAGGGATTTTCCTGACTCTTGAGAAGGGTACAACCAATATTCCCAAACCCATGCCAGGACTTGTGATTCCACTGTATACTTTTCCCCCCCTTCCTTTATGAAGGATGATCAAATCAAGCATGGAAGTGTGTTTCATCAGTCTGTTGGAGGGTAAAGAGAGACTTTCAAAATAATCCCTTAAGTAGATGAGGCTTTTTATGTATTGCTTTTTATTGTAAGATGCAGCATGTTTCAAGATTGCAGAGGAAATGACAATTATGTTGAGATACTACCTTCAGGACCTTTTTTCTGGAACCATCCACAATACTGTATTGCGTGTCCGCACATCTGATCTAGCGGTGTTATTATTCAGTCTCTTGACAGGTCATATTTTGTCAAATGAAATGCTGAATTGCTTCATACTCGGCACGGAAGCTGAAGTGATACATGTAAGTAGAATTAAATTACTCTATAGCATATTACAGCCTCAGTGGGATTGTGGCTGTTCCTCCATTTTTAATAAGCACTTATTTCCCAGGGGGCCTTGTTGGGCACTGTGGGTCAACAGTGTCCAAGAGGGCAAAGCTTGTTCACCACATTCTAGAGGCCTTTAATTGCTTGAGGTTATGTGTGCTATTATCTTCCCTTTTCTCTTTCATTATGGAGGTGCAGAGGTTCGGATTGACCCATCCTCTCAATTTTGAAAGTGCTCGCTGCGTTTAGTGCACTTCAATTAAGTGTGCAGAGGAGTGCTGTGATGAGATTTATTTAATTAATTATTCCAGTTCTGTTTTAGCCCATGCATACATTAAAAAAAAACCTTTCCTTAGGTGTCCCAGGTCTGCTCTTATTTATTCTGTTGTGATAATGTTACAACTGTAACAGCAATATTTTCGGTGATCCCAGGAGTGCTTGGTCTGACTCAAACATAATAACCCACGGCAGTGTCTGTCTGACTCTCAGCCATTCTCATTCCTGCTTGCAGCTGATGCCGTAACCCTGGCCCCTTCCCTGCAGGCTGTGCTGACGGCTGGCTCAGAGCAGCCGCACACACACACACACGTGTGCACACACACACATACACACAGACACACACAAACACACAAAAAAGACCTGTAGACCTGCATTTGCATGGACACAAATGTTCACATGCAAACGTATGCAAGCACACATCAGCACACACACACACATGCCAATGTAAGCACTAACACAGATACATGCAGATGTCTCTGATGTGTCTTTCATTACATTCTATTCTCATTTTACTTGATTTCCCTCCTCTATTCCTGAGTTGTCTGAAATGACGGAGGTGCACTGTGGAGCTTTAAATGCTGATTAGTGGAAATAACAAAAGTTGTAGTAAAGTTGCATTAGGAGACCAGTTCAGTGGTGGAAATTGTTTTTGTGCCCATTTAATTCCAAAGCGTAGCACTTGTGGGCAAACGTTGTTTCTGAGTAAAGGATTTCACAGTACAGAGCCGTGGCTTCATAAGGGGATTTGATCACTTTTACCTGTGCTGACAAGTCTTCCCTTTAGTTCAAAAGGAGGGAAAGCGGATGACTGATCAATATAAACGCAGGTGTTTGGAGAGAAGCCATGGATTGATCAGTAATAGTCCCTGGAACTGGAAAAAAAAAAGAACAAATCACAGGAAAGAAAGTGAAAAGTTAAGTAGGACACTGTCAGGGATTCCCTGGATACAAGTCTTGGAAAAACTGCACAGCACAAATGAAAAAGAACAGAGGAGAGCTGGTTGGGGAATTCAAAAAAGAATAATTAAAAACTCAAATCGGGTTCTTAACTGTGAGAAAGAGAGAGAGAGAGAGAGGGAGCGAGAGAGTGGGTTTTTTAAATCCACCAACAAGAATACACTTGGATGATAACTGCCTCAGCCGTAGGCTATTAAAATATTAACCACCGCTGTCCGAGCTGGGACTTTCCAAGCGGTACTGAGCAGTATCCTCCCCGGATACTGGGCCTGAGAGAAAGGCTCTGCTCCCGTTCGCTGCCCTGTGGGAGGCTCGGGCTTGCATGAGGAAGTGTTTTAATGTTTCTCAGATGCCTGGCTCACTGAGAGAGCTTTGACAAGGCAACTATCCTGGGTGTGATTTAAAGGTGTGCACAGAGGGAACCAGGTAGTGGAGCTGAGGGCCCGTTAAGTTACCGGGTGCCTTTCTAGAGGAAAAGGAGCTAACTTTTTTCTTTTTTTTTTTTTTTTTAATTCCCCAGTTGCTGAGCAGAACTTGGTCCCTTAAGTTTGAATCGCTAATATGAAACAAAAGCTATAATGTTGCTGCTATGTTCAGTTAACACTTGAAAATATACCGTGAATAAAATTTACAGCACAGTACATAGTACTTGTTGCAAAAGATAGATTTGAGAAAGATTGCAAAATGTTCAGTAAATGAAAAGAGAATGAGAATGTGAATTATTATTTTTTTTATATCAAAACCAGATTTGCATGTGTGTAGGGTTTGTTTCCTTGTTATTTAGTTCAATGACTGATGCTTCCAATAGCCTGCAATTGCCTAGAGCTTATTACACTCATAATGTATAAGCAGATACTTAGTGAGTGTATATCTAAATCATTTAGCGGGACTTCGTTTAGAGGAACACATGGCGAGGAGCACACTCTTATCTCAAATAGTGCAATTGTAGAGGTTTTATTGACTCTAACAGATAACAGCAATTATTTCTCTGAGTGTGCTTTCTGGTCTCTGCCAAAAGTGAGCTGGCAGATTATTAAAAAGACATGTGGTCTCTTTGATACCGAGACAAAATACAAGGGTGTATTTTTAGCAGCCATAAAAGGGTGCCAGCTTTGTTCAGGTGAAATTTTTGCACGGAAAACGTACGTGTTCACATGATGCCTGTAGCGAGAAAGTCATGGATTAAGACACAGCGGTTGAGCAACATTGAAAAGTTGCTGAATATTCAGAGTGACAGGTCCTTTGAATGTTTCATGAGATTACAGAATCGTGGTATGTATCATGGCATTGACTTAAATTGTTAAAGTAGCCCCGAAGTTCATCGAAAGGATGAGGTCTCTAATCTTTTATTCCCCAAACTGCACAGTATGTGTGTCTCTGTCTATACCAGTCAAGTCCTGCTGTCCTGCCTCCGCCTTCATGTTTTCGACACCCAACCTCTCTTCCCCTCGCACCGGCTATCGCTAAGGGCTCATCCTCTGTAGTTTTGCCTCGTCCCAGTTCTCCCCACTTTCCCCAGTCAGTCCTGCTTTGTCTCCTCTGTTATTCCACGTCCACTTCTTCCCCTATTCCAAGTAATGTCCCATATCTCCCTGGAATCAGGAGCCTGGCTGGTGGGCAGGCAGATGGGACAGATGAGGATGGCAGGGATTGGCTAATCCCTAATCTGCTGTCTCCTTGCCACTCTGGACCACAGAGGAGAAAGGGAAGCAAGAGAGAGAGAGAGAGAGAGAGAAAGAGGGAGAGGGTGATGGAGCCAGCTAGATGGAGCCAGCTGTCAGATGGAGAGTCTTTCATGGTCCTGCGCACACAACAGCTGCACAGGGCCCGCCTGCACGGCTCTGCATTATTAAGCATCTTTTTAGTTGGTTCCAGATGCAGACCTAGCTGTGTTTACCCAGGCTTTGTGCTTTCTTGCTCCCCCACCCCGCTCTCCACCTCCACTTCCTACTTCACCGTCCCGTCATTTCCCCGTTTCCTTGTTGCTTGGCAGCTTGATGTGGTCAAAAACATTTGACTCCTCTCATGTGTCTTTGCTTAAGTATAATGTAATGTTCAAACACATAACCTCTGCACCCGGAGGTAGCGTTAACACCTTAATAGTTCAGCCTCATTATGTATTTCAAGAAGACGAAAATTTGAATCATTTAAACATGTGGGGACTCTTTTTTTTTTTAGGCTTGATGCCTTTTCCTTCTTTTCAAAGTTAAGCTGCAGTGTAGCTGTGCAACACTGGTTACAGTGATATCTACTGACATCGGATGAAAAGAAAATCTTTTTCTGTAGAACAGATAATGGTAATGGCAGAGAAGTAAAATGTAATTACAACATAATTAAATGGTTTCATCACTGTAATTACATACTGTTTAATGCGCTGCTGTCAATGCTACTGCATGTGTCTGCATATAGGATGTGCAAACAGCCAAACTTGTTTAAACACAAAAGCACAAGCGCATACAAACACACAAACATATGTACACACACACACACACCACTTCACACCAATATTCACATATTCACACAGCAACCTTTTGCAAAAGCCAGCTTTGAGTGGGCTAATCTGTGCCTCAGTCCCGTCTCTTGTCAAGTTCAAGAGGGTTAACAAATCTTTACCTCCAGAACAGCCCTCCTCTTCCCCCTTTCATGTCCACATTTGTTCGCTGTATGTCCAAAAATCTACAGAGGCCCGTCCCGACTCAGTTGGGATTGGTTTAGCTGAAGAGCTGGAGGCTTTTCAGTTGCTGGCATCTGTTGTTCCTCTTCCCAGAGCTGCTGGCAGTCAGTTAATGGCCATGCTTGGGACCCAGAGAGAGAGAACAGTGGCTGATTTCCCCATAGCCATCGCACCAATCCCGGCACACCACCAACTGCAGATGAGCCACCAGCAGCTAGAAACATTCAGGCTAATGCTCCGCTTCTCTGAGAGTTTAGGGCAGATGTTCCTCACTTTCTCTCTTTAGTCACATAACTCAACACTGTCAAGTTTGCCGTTTGATTTAGGGTATATATATTCCAGTGCTCAGAAATGAAATATATTGGCTCACCTAATGAAAACAGCAACATGATTAAAAGCACATTCAAAATCTGAAGACTGAAGTTATTCATATTTAGATCAGACAGCAGCTTCCTGTGAGAAGCAATTCTAGTTTCAAATATTATGATCAGATCAACAAGTTATATTTTTTTTTTCTGAATTTCATTCCTATGGCCAATGCATGGTTCATCTCGACTTAGTGCGGATCATACATCTTATTATTGCAGCCACTCTAGGGCTCAGTCCTCGGCATCTGCATAATACTGAAGGAGGTTGCTACAGTTTAATCAGTATCTTGTTACTCTAGAGAGTAAGGCTGGATATGTTATCGCTAAGGAGGAAGTTCAAATGAAGCTCGATAAATAAATTAATGCCTTGATGATTAGCTGTCACATAAGCAATTAAAATGACTTCAAATTATTCATTTTCAAACAGGTGCTGTGAAAGAAGGGTGTGATTGTTGTAGTAATTGTCAAAATCGAACAATTTGTTTTGATGAACCTTCCATATGCACCACTTATGAAAAATTCAAGCTGGCATGCATAAAATAATTCAAAGCCATTTCATAATGGAATCTCATATAACATATGTATCAAGGGTATTTTGTCTCTTGCCTCAGTCTCGGGCCTGGGCCTTTTTTTTTTTTTTTTTTATTTCCACTCACACTGCTGGTATAAATGTTCTGGGCTTTAGAAATCGCCATGACAAAACTGTGTATAAAACTCAATCACATTCTTTTAGCAAATTATTAATTGTGACTGTCATTGTCACAGCATCCTCCTGACAATCTCACAACTGCCTCAGAAAAATACACTTGACAGCTCAGGACCCCAAATCCCACAATGAATTCGTCCTTGACACATCCTTAATGACGATCATCTTGATGATTGTAAATACATTATCATATCAGATCACGTCTGTGTTGCAATCATCACCTCCATTTCCTTTTAATTAAACAGCAAAGCTGACACCACATCTGTCAAAAAGGAAGTGAGACTTTTTGAAATCGGTGTGAACTTCTTCTTTTCTCCTTATTCCTGTTCCAAAGCAAACAATAGAGAGGAAAATGGCTTTGAAAATAACAAGCTCTATCAGTGCCTATCTCCTCCTTGCCCTCTCTGTCTTTCTTCCTTTACCTCTCCCACCCCCCCACACCCCCCACCCCCTTCTCCCTCTCTCACACTCTCACTCCTTTCCATCTTTTTTTCTAACCCGTCTCTCTCCTTTCTCCCACCACTTGAAAGGCAGGGTAATGAGACAGCTAGAGAGCAAAGGAAGGTGTCCACGGAGCATCAGTTGTGCATGGAAGAAGTGAAAATTTACTGCAAATGAGACGAAGCCAGTAAATTCATTTTTATTCAGATTACTGTCATCATACATTACAGCTTCCCTTGTAAACATTTGGCCTCGGTCTTTGTGATGAGGTGTCATTATTTGCCAGATTACGTTATTAAGCTATTAACACGTCAAGCACGGCGGGCAACAATACAGGGGCACGCTTAAACAAGCTGAAGAGAATGGAGGAGGTGTCACTGGCTTGACATATGAAGGCACTTAATAGCTACTGCTCTGAGGACAGAAGAGAGAAATTAAATAGACAGCTTTCAGCGCAGAATGGAGAGAGCTATTCACAAGTACTCAGAGCTGACTGAACTGTCTTTACAGGGTGATTATTCACCAGGCCGGTAAATAAAATGCTGCAATTTAAGCAATGGAAAACATATTTCCTTTCACATGTATGTTTATAGCATCTATTTACATGTTATTGGAGTCATTATTAAAAAAAAAAAAGAGGCCCGTGTTTGTTTTGAATTTCAGTGCCCAGAAAATGGTTGTTGGTTTTTACAACACTGTAAATGACACTTTAAAAAAAAAAAAAAAAAAAGTTTCTGACACATGAAGATTTTAGTAGTCTGCAGTTTTAAAACTGTGCGACTAAACAAAAAAAAAAGTTTCTCTTTGTGTTTTGTTGTGTTGTGTTGAACTTTAATTTTTCATCAAATCTCCTAAAAAAAAAAAAAAAAAAAAAAAATGTTATGAAATAAACAGGGTTCCCACTGGTGACATGAAGAGGCTGCACATGGACAGCCAAGTCAGCGGTTTTGAGTGGATAAATCCATGGTAACCTATTGAAACGGTTCAACCACAGCCAAAATCAGCCACGACAGCCAGTGGAGCCAGAGCCCCCCGTTCAGCCAGCACAGCAGCTTAGCAGTCTTAACAGAGAATCCACCACTTATCATCATCGGCATCCAGCGCCACAACACTCCACCATGAAGAGGCTTGAGTTAAGCCGGTTAAAATAACACGAGACAATACATCAACAACAGCTTCCTCTTCCCTTTTGATGCCTGCTTAATTTGAATGGTACAATAGACTGAATCCTGTTCTGGTGCTCGACCAGAGGACCACAGAGCTCTGTCCATCTCTCCTTCACATCAGAGGCTGCTGGAGGAGCGGGGGGCCCCCTGATACTGTGTGGGGTTGGCTGATAAAGGCCTTATTTCAGGGTCTTCCAGTGAGGGGCTGGATTCTACTCCCCAGCAGGGACGGCATGGTCCATGCCGGTTAAGGCGGATGCTAGAAACTGTAGTTAGAGCTGAAACACAGAGAGGGGAGGGTAAAAGTAAAGGAGAAAGTGGGAGAAGAGATTGAGAAAAGAGGGTGAGTGGAAGAGAGAGGTGTTGACTGATAATGGATGCTACCTAGAGAGTTTACCATGCATACGACACCTTTAAGCTATATATTGGGGAGTTTAAAAGTTCATTCATTTCACATTTCCTTTTGTGTTGGGAGGCTATACATGTGGCCTTATGGTATTTTTCTTTTCTTCCAGGCACTGACACATGACTGAGGTCCCATTACCGCAACCCTGTTTGCTATTGAAGCAAACGATACCCATTGACCGGTACTAGCCGTGTGAAGCATTTTACCTTGGGCTCATCCAGGACTTGACATGACCTTTGAACCTGAGGAGCACAGCTGTCAAATGTCTCCCCTGTCATTCCCTTTGGAGACACGCTGATTCTTCACAAGACATCCACCATGAATGTACACACTCACAGCACATTTTGTGTTATTGAACTAGGACACTCTCAAGTAGCAAATTCAAGGTTACTAATATTCTAGTATGGCACATATGGACACATATTAATAATGTTTTTAATGCTCTATGGAAGATTAAAATAACGGAACGTGCATGTAAATATGGATTCACTTTTTCTTAATTTTTCAGAATGTGGTGTAGTAAGGCCTCATGAATATCCTGCATCATCTTATAAACATGTACATGTAGTGGGAGGAGAAGATGGGGATCAGATTATGAAAAGTGGGAGTGAAAGAATCTAAAATTAGTAACGGCAAATGCAAGTTTCTATTGCAAAAAAAAGGAGAAAAAGAAACAATTTCTCAAGCATGTCTTGATATGAAATCTAAATTTGCATCATTGTCTTCTGTTTCTTCAGCCCAGTTTGGTTACAGCCAAGAGTGTATTTATCTGAATTACAGAGAGAGCCAAGCTTGTGAATTCACTGTGACAGGAGCACCACCAACTGGTCAAAACATGCCTCCTCACCATTAAATACCTGACTACTCTCTCTACTGATGTGCATTGAAAGATTAGTCACATGCATCCAGTTGCAACCTTTACATTTAAACAGTCTTGATTTATTCTTAGTGTGATCTGAAAAACAAGCAAGGTTTTTTTTTTTCCACCTCAAAACCCCCTTGGAGAGGTTGACTTCATGGTATCCATCATCATGCATCTTTAATGACGTCAGGCCAGGAGCATGGGGTAAAATCACAGTAGTGGCCCGAGGCTAAAACCAGCTAAAATGAGGTTCCTCTTACCCCTTCCCACGCAGAGAGAGCTGCACACAGGCTGAGAGGGAGGGTACATCGCACCCATCGATCGCTGAGGCGGCTTGGCGGCTGGCAGCCACTCGGTGGGGTTGATGGATACATTTGTGCCGTAAAAAACTCAGAGTTGGTACGTGGTGGGCTTGAGCCACGAGCTGGGGAGACAGAGGTGTGACAAACGATGGATTCCTTGATTTATGGGTCCTTCTGAGAGACTGGGAAAAGGACAGTCTCCTCTCACCCAATTTGATTTAACTGTAAAGGGCCTTTGGAGACCCACCACACAAAGCCTACAAAAGTAGAGAAACTTCACTCTATTCAAAACACATGTCAGAAATTGGACCAGGAGAGTAACGTCCCAGTCTAAATTCTGTTATACAAATCTCCGCATTTCCCATCATCTATAATTCTATTAGTCACAGCACATCCACAGAGTAAAAAAAAAATATATACTGTTTTTCACTTTGTAGAGATGGGACATCGGCTTGAGCTCAACTCAATTACATACAGTAACCCTCAAACAAATAAGTCAAATATAGCTCAGGGCCAAAATGCATTTAATGTCACAGAGAGCAAAACAAAAGAGCAAGCAATAAAAAGATCTCCCACATTTCACAGCATACAATATTTCTAAGCTATTTCCTGTAAAACTCTATGATAGTCTGAGTGTGGCTTGGAAACATCTTTCAGTTGCCGAGCCCCCAGCCTTGACCTCGGGGGTCAAAGTCAGTCAGGCTCTTCCTGTCTGTGGCTTTTCCCAGGATCCCCTGCCTGTCGGCATGTCAGCACCTCTCCTGTCTCCTCACCAACTCAGGATGTTGCTTTTGCCTTCCAAGAGTTTCCTGAAACCGGAGGAAAAAAAAAAGATCGGTTTCCATTCAGGGGTCACTTGGTGTGAAAAAAGAAACGCCATTAAAAATCGCTGTTTAGTATATTTGACTCAATTTAACAAACTCACTGCCCTATGACTCGGGCCTATTTGTGGATGTGAGGATGCGTTAGCCTGTGGGGAATGAAAAGTGCATTGAGAGAATCGTTTTTTTTTACGAAGGGTAAACACAAGACACACCTTCCCCATTTTTCATACAGTTCAATTCTTTCCACACAACAGCTACCCATACATTTTTTGATTTTTATGAAGTTGTAAAATAGTTTATTTTTTTAATCCCTGCTTATGGGACAAAACTCCTTTGACGTTTAACCGTTACTCTGATACAGAAAGCCTCAGTCAGAAGCAGCTCTTTCGTTGCTAGTCACCAAGATAATTAAAGTTAGCACTAAAATGGGGTCATGTTCTTAATGGTCTGATTAGAGGGCATGATGGACAATTAAGGGTGACGTTGCTAAAAAAGCAGAGAGCTTATGAGCAGAGGTGACTGGAAATGGGGCACATCATTAAACGGCATGTAGGTGCCTCTCTCTCACTCTCTCCCTCTTTCTTTCTTTCTTTCTTTCTCCAGGTACTGAGAGGAAGAATGAGGGCTAAATGACAAGGTTGCACCCCCGGCTACAGACGTCCTGATTACTTTTTGTCTCAAGCCTCACATCGGCTCCAAATAAACCAAAAGCTCTAAACCTATATACTCAATTAAAAGCCATGTTTACGATGCAGAAGTTAACTATACACACACCTTTGTCTAAACTTTGATATTAAGTCTGTCATGGATGCTTAAAAAATCTCCTTAGCCCCTGCAGTATACCCGTAACTCTTATTCCCTTGTTGAGCAGCCCAAAGAGTATGTGTGTATAAATGGAAGGCCTGTCATTTCACATTCATTAAAAGTGAAGTTCCAAAATTAATAATGTAAAAATATGGGTTTTAATTAGTCTTCTATTCTGCCCAATGTACTTAAATTGGATCATCTGGTCCCTGATGCCCTTTCACTTAATAAAGAATTAGCCTGTGATGTTCTGAGCTTGACAGGTAGGATAAAGTGGAGAAAATCACTGCTGTTATATAAAGGATATATCCGTTTGTACGTAATTTGCAGCTTAGTCAATTTGACAGGGGGGAGGTTCCCAGCCATGGATCCCGTGCAGGTTTCCATTTAATGCATTTCTATCATGTTATGGCGTGACCACACCATTGCCTTGCACTGCTCATTTCTGTCATATAATTAGTGACATTAATCCAATTTGATTGGATATCTCCCTCACTTTGGATCGAGAATTACTTTTGAGTAAGTCTGCACCTATGTAGGCAAGGTTTGTGCTGAGTGCGATCAAGTCTGTTCAAGTGCTATTTAAAATTTGCATTTCACTTTTATTTTTCTATTTAATGACTAATCATTTAGACTCATGACATATATATATATATATATATATATATATATATATATATATATATATATATATATTTTGTGCATTATTGAACTTGTTTAGAAAAAAACTGCTTTCACTCATGATAGTCCAAAGCTTAAAGCTTGTTGTATCTTTCAGGTTAAATAGGAGGGTTTAAAAGGAGGACTTAGTTGAAAGCATATGGCAGCCATGAGTGATCCTTTACATTCAGTGGCCCTATACTGGTGTTTGTGTGCAGTTGAGTGGGTGTTGTCGCGTTATTCTCAGGCAACGAGCCCAGACAGCCCTCACCCTCTCTCTCTCTCTCTCCTTCTCTCTCTCTCTCTCTGTCTCTCTCTCTGTCTCTCTCACTCCCTCGCGCGGGACAGGCACAGCTGTCAGATCAAAATCAATCGCATTTTAAAGGACGTGCGAGCTAAATATTTCATTCTTGCCTTGGGAACCAATTAAGTGCTACATATGAAGTCAGAAGGACTGGTTGAGCCGGAGTCGTACTGGTGCGTACCAGCTGCTCCATTGCTTACACCAACCCCCCTTTACCCCATGCAAATGTGTCAGTGTGAACATTCGAGTTCAATTACCTAGTGATGTTTTAAAAATGCACCAAAGCCAGACTGGCAGTCCGGAATTGGAGGGGATCCACCCCAGGTATGTTGTTTATTTAGTTGTTGTCTGTTGTGCTGGCTGTAACCCATTTGCCCTGATTGCAGATGTAAAGGATCACAGTGATAGGAGGGACCGGGGCCTTCAAAGTGCCATGTGTCAGAAAACACCTCACACCGGATGGCAGGGACAACTGGCATCTATTCCTCAAACCATGACCCCTGCCTCCAGCTCCAATTACACTGCATCACTATTCATTCAAAAAAAAGGAAGAAAAAAGAAGTTATTTTAAAACTTAATCTTTGTGAATGTTTCCTCTTGGTGTCCTCTATATATAATTTTTTGCCCATTTTTATTTGCTCTTTTGTCCACTTCTCCATTTCCTCATCACTTTAATCAGATTCCCTCGGTATGATAAATCACAATCTAAGTATTCCTTTTGGAGTTGAACGAGGCGTTGTGTCCTTCCATAGCATCTGCTTTGTCAATCTAAAGGACAAGTAAAATGCATTTTTAGACTAAAAGTGTGTGCTAAGACCGAAGAAAAGTATGGATGAAACAGATAAGAGATTGAAAAAAAGAAAAAAAGTCACATTTTGAAGGTTAAAGTGTATATATGTGAGAGTGGAGGGTTGGAGGGGTGAAGGCGTGTACAGTATGTGCAGTATGTGACTGAAAATGAAAGAAAGCTGGGAATCTAAGTGGAAAAGAGGATATCTGAGAGAGAGCAAAAAGAGAAAGTGATAGAAAAACAAAAGCGGAGAGTAGAATAGGGAATGAGAGAATGGGGCAAAGTGAGAGACAGCGCAAAAAGGAAACAGTGAAAGAAAGAGAAAGAGAGAGTGAGAGAAAGGAAAAAGTGGGAGAGAGAGCGAGAGAGACAGGGAGGGAGTATGATTGATAACGGTGCTGACAGAACCCCTCTGGCCATGCTCTCTGTGGCAGTTTGGGGAGACAGGGCCTCCCCGCGTGAGACCGAGCTGCCCCTCGCCACTGTCCCAGCACACACTCCACATCTGGTGGGATCGCCCACGCTAGGTCAGAGGTCACGGCACCATGGGGCTACTTTCGGACTCACATCCCCAGAATGCTTGGAGTAAAACACAAGGCCTGTCGGGTCCACGCAGTAATCAGTATTTTGAAAGTACAAGCATGAGCCTAATTATGAGTATTTTGTTTTGGTTTTTTTTACTTTGCATTGACCTGGGGAAAAGGTGGAATTAAAAAAAAAAAAGAGTGAAAAAAGTTAGCTTTTTATTTTTTAGCTAAACTGTGATGACATGGGATATCACAAAAACAAAAGCTCTGTTCAAGGTAAGCAGAGATTAATGTGCTGATGTGCAATGTGTGTCCTGTGAGTGTGTGTGTGTGTGTATGTGTGTGTTTTCACATTCAGTATATGTGTGTGCATTACTGCCCGTGTGCGAGGAGACAACACTGATGAATTAGAGATAAATAATGAAGTAGCTCAGGGACTGATTTGTGATAGCAAGAGGGCCCATCAACAGAGAACACTAATACTTTTGAATGCTATGCCGTTTGATGTTGATCAAGTTCAACTCGGTTGACAGGACTGAGAAGACTGTGGGGAGCGCAGGGACCGTACTAAAGAACCTACTCAGACAGGTGAAAGAGGAGAGGGACAATACCACTCAGACACACTCACATACACAGCTACTCACACATACAAACACACACACACACACACACACACACACACACACACTGAGGAAACCTTATCCAGTGCACAGTTATTTAAACATTTTTACCTTTAAACAAGAAAAGGTTATCACACTGCCTGTATACTCAAAGGTATTTTATTTAATTTTAGAAACCATTTTTTTTGATAATTATCTGGGTGAAATTCTTAAGAAATGCACACTGAACAGCGCCTTACCAATTTGTGTCTATAGACATTCATGACATGCCACTGTTCCTCCATTGCTTGGGGCATGGGTCATTTTGAAAGTGTCACCATTTAACCAGGGGGAGGGTTGGGTCTCCATACCTCCAGCATTAGCCCATGTGGGCAGAGTTCGGGTGTGTGGAGAGCGTGGCCTCATTATGAAGGAGATAAAGACCGTTAAGGCTGTTTGGTCTTGGGCTGGCTCCAGCCCCTATGGTGAAACACACCTGCTCCCCTCTTTAAAAAGCCCTGCTCCAGTTTAGCTCTTGGCCACGGACGAGTAATGACCTATCCAGGGGGCCGTAACGCCCGCTTCGTTTAGCCTGTCGTTAAGACCCAGAGTCAGCAGCATACTGCGGCACAGTACCGTGCCAAAACTCAGTACAGGGTGTCCTTGCCAAAGATCTAACATCAAGCCTACTCTGTTAGAATATGGATAACTAACTAACTAACCACATTAATGAAATGGCAGAATACATTTGGCAGCTTTACTCTCCACTTGAAGAATTTCTTTTAGACATATTGTCGGTTGGGTTTGATACTTTGATAATTCAACTGAATCAACATCAACATGAAAATAATTTTTTTTTTAAAATAAGCCCTTGTATCTGAGCCAATAGGAGCGCACTCAAGAATACAGTATCCACTTAGTAATTAGAGAACATAAAGTTGCAGCTTGACACTGCTTGGTTCCCCATTGTTGTCCTGTCTTTGTTGTGCGCACGCACACACACACACACACACACACACACACACACAAACACGCTCATCGAAGACACATAAACATACATGCTCATACGATCGTGCAGGCATGCAACATGCATGTACACACATAAACACATGCTGGGGCACACACACATGCATGCACACACATTCTCACACACAAACGCACTCACACACATATAAAGATTTCCCAGTTTCCCAGTTATGTTTTCATCAAAGCTTTTCTTTGGCACTACAGAGCAGCGTCAGTATGGTAATGTGTTGTGCTGCCTGGAAAGCTGTCAAAAAGCTCCCACCTTGGATGAGAGACCACGGTAATTCAACTGGGCTCCTGTCTTCTGTGTGTTCAGGTCTCCTCATTATTCCGCTTTGCAGGGTAATGGCGTCTTGCACTGTTTTATCTGTCAGCTCACAGCAAACTATAGTTTTTTAGCCCTGTATATTAGATGCTAACATCAAAGGCAGCTGTCTTGACACAGGAGGGAAAGAAAAAAATTGTTGCGTAAAAAAATGGAAACACTCCCGGTAGGCGAAAATTGAATCTCTTTACGTCTGGGGTGATGTGTGTATTGAGAATAGATTTGCTGGTTGGCGTCTATGTGTTTGTTCTCAAGTAAACAGCAAGGCTTGTTTGGGTGTAACTGTCAGGTATATGCGTGTGCCTCGTGTGAAAATGGGTTTGTTCGCAAAGTGGGAGTTAGAAAAAAAAACAGCAACACAAATTCACTCTAGCTGTCTGATCAATGGGGATTTAAGTTACCAGTGACAACTGCATAGCAGATGTCAAGAGACATAGACCCCTTGCATACCGCAGCAATGCTAGCCGCATATTCTATCAGCAGGTTTTTGTGACTTGTCTCTTTTTACTCTGAGAAGTGATTTGTACATGTACATGTTAGATCATTTGAGCACACACACACACACTTTTGTTTTGAGTTTTATTCAAGTTTCAAGAAAAGTGTGTTTTCAAAACTAAAGTCTGGTATCATCCTGCACCCTCCCACACCCCCCCTCACACTCACCTCTATTTGGGCATGTAGGGGTTTTGCCCCCTTGAGTGGTGGCAGATTTGTATATGTGTGTGTATTTATTGCAAGCGTGTGTACGGTGAGGTAAGATCTGTGTTCATAGGGGTAGATGAATGTGTGTGTGTGTGTGTGTGTGAGTGGGGGGGGGGGGGGGGGTGTTGGGGGGTAGGTGTTCTTCAGAAGACGCGGGTAGAGCAAATTAAAACTCACCGCAGGAAATGAGCGCCCTTGGCACTCCTCTTCCCAAGCAGCTGCACACACCCCAACCATCATCTGCCATTTTGACACATCCACGGGGCGTAGCAGGCAGCGACAAGGGGGGAGCGAGGGGTGCCAACGCGACACCCACGGCTGCGAGCATCGCCGGGCCGCAGCCTCCAGCCAAACAGGTGTGTGACATCATGCCGCTGGTTCCTCTTCGGGGGCCCGGGGAGCAGGCTGGGGGATCGGAGCAGAGAGGGGGGTGGAGGAGGAAACAAAGGGAGGTTAGGTCTCTACCTGACAAGCTCATTGATAACGTTTGGGACACGAGCCCTGAAGTCGATGGCAAATTGCCTCTAATGTCTCCCGGAGATCACGGGCCAAAGTCAGGTGCTGGGCGCTAAATGGGCTCATTAGTTATGATTTTTTTCTTTCTTTTTTTGGACTTTGCAAGGAGTTTTACACACACACAAACACACAGACACACACGCACATCATGTCAGAGATAGTTGAAGCCAGAGGGCTTTTGCAAACTTAGGACGTCATCATAACTCAAGACAGGGTTATAGTTGAGCCCAAGTGTTGAGACCTTTTCCTCTCAGCTCTTGTAGCACATACAAAGCAGGGCATTTTTGGTTTGGACTATTTCAACAACTGAGACAAGCTGAGTTGTTTGGGGAATACACAAGTCAAAATCGAAATGATCTGAAATCAATCCCAGGCAGACATTGAACAGTGTAATTTTTTTTTCATCAAATCTGTAACCAGAACAAAAATTTACAAAGAGACAACAAATGAAATTTAGCACGTACCTATTTAGAATTCTCAGCATGTCTCCCACATACACCCCTCTTCACACTTCAGTCGAATCCCCAGCGACAGATCCTGTAACAGTGGAGAGGGAGGCTGTGAGTAGCCTGGGGGGTTCCTAAAGGCACCCGTCTGGGACCTGCTTCATAATCAGTGGACAGAGAGGATAGTGGTGGTACGGCTTCCCAGAGCCACTCTCTCCCCCCTGGCTGCCCGAACTCTGGTAAGCACCCCAGGGCTACCTGTTAAGGTGTTCCCCCTGGTCCATTCTCTCTTCCTGGGCAAAAAACTCACATGCAGTATGCTGTCTCCAGACTACAGTGAACAATATCTGATTGCCGATTGGATGGAGGGGACAAGTAGTATGTTTGTGTTTTGTTTATGTGCATTTGTTCACAAATTGATGTTGATGTATACATGTTTATGCATGTGTGGGCACATTATGTATGTGTGAACACAAACGTGTATGTGTGTGTGTGCTAATGCACACACGTGTTTGTGTGCTCAGAGTGTGCATCTGTAAATGTCGTGCATGATTTCTCGTGTTACTAAGAGGAGGTATATTATTGTTAGTTGTCAAGGAGACATTGCAAGGGAGCTGGAATTACTCACCCACATGGACATAACTGTATGCCAAGTAACAGCCTGGACAATACAAGTCTCTCTGCAGACCTCTTTGGCCCTTATCAACAATAATGCTTGTTAATAATGTGAAATGGCTCTAATTGGTCTGCAGTGAAATTAACTGCTCCAGTCTAATAAGAAATTATCTTCCTGATAATAAAAATAAAAAAAAGACAGCCGCTCAGGGATAATGGACACTAAAGTGAAAATATGGCTACTGATGTGTGTTGTTGTTTGGGAATTTTTGTTTTTTTTTAAAAAGTACAATATGTGATGTTGTCTAAGATCTGTTTTATCTGTCTGACTTTTTTTTTTTTTTTTCAGTTGCTGTAGATATATGTAACATTGGCTGTGTTTCTGTTTCCATAGTCAGGAACAATATTCCCTTGACTGTGCCTCGGGGTATATCCTCCTTCTTTCCGCTGTTCTACAGCAGACCTCAACATCACTGCTGCAGTTGTAGATGTAGAAAACACTGTAGTGGTAAGTAACCAGGGAGGCAGGTCTAGGGCTGCAGCCATGGACTTTCTAATTCAGGCCCAGGCCAAGGGATCTGGGAGACATAGTAGATTTTAACAAACACACTGGCCATTTCCAAATCTGTCGTGTGTGCTCAGCCGTCCATGGTTCTCCAAGATATCTGAAGGAGAGGGAGGGTGGGCGGGAGGCTGCAGGGAGGTGGGGTGTACAAGGCGGAGAGAGCCAGGACTGTGCCGTCTCTCCAGTTTGGTTTGGTCCGAGCACAGAGCCAGCTGGCCTCATTAGGACTTGATGGGAGGCGGGCTGGCATGAGACGTGCACATGCATGCACACATCAACAAATGTAGTGTGAAGCGTGGCCTGATGCCCGTGAAAGACCCACACGAAAGTTTTTTTTTTTTTTCATTATTTTTTTCTTTTTTTTTATTGAGTGCACTGTGGCTTATGGGCAGAGGGAGTGTATGATGTGGGAAAACATGATCATTAGTTTGTGTCTCTCTTTAAGGCGCTGTCTTTACCTGGCTCACCTGAGCTACCTCAGTGCGCTTGAGTGCTTGTTTGAGGGAAGAGCGAACCATGAACAGGGGCAATGAGGGTTGGGGTTGGATGGAGTGGAGTGGGTATAAAGGGACGAGAGGATATGATTCATGGTAGGGTGGGTTCATCACGAGAGACGGCCGCTGACCTACAGTCTGAGGGCCGTTGGACCGGAACCAAGGCCTTGTTCCGACAGAGCGAGTGTAGCGTGAGCTGTGACGGATGGCGCCGGTCTGTTTGAAAGCCCCTGAGCAGGTGTGTGTCTCGCTCACATCTGCAGGCGAGCACAGTGAACCGAGACCAAATGGCAGACGCACGGGGCCCATCGGGTACCTGTGCACTGAGACACACTAATGATTATGGATGCAGGCCTATTAACGGTCACATCTGTAAGGGAGAACAACAACCAGCGCACTGGGAGTGAGTCAGCAGTTTTAACTCCCCTCTGGAACATAGACATGCTGGTGTCAATGTAGGGATAAAAACTCAAGTCAAAACGGTACCTTTCCCTCAGTTCAGGCGCAGGTATGGACCTCAGCTCTGCTCACGCTCTATCGGAAACAAAGAGGTGCTCTGGCCTCCTTGACAGAAGACTTAAGGAAGTTTACTTGTTGAACTTGAAATTTGACACATACTTGAGCCGGATTTCAGGACACAAACTGAAGGACATTTTGAGTAAAAAAAAAAAAAAGAAAAAAGAAAAAAAAAGGAACTTGCTGTTACAGCTCAACACTAAATGATCTAATGAATTCATCAACTTAAAAACAGCGTTAAATATTAATTCTAAGAGTATAGGTAATAAATTAAATATTGCTCATTGACTTATTATTTAAAAATGCATAATATGATTTGCATAGTTTTATCCTGATAGGAAATAATAATGGGTAGTTGTCTTGTAGCGTCTTTCATGACGGATGAAGCTTGCGTCTTTTTGTTCCCTCATCATCCCTCTCTCCTACTTGCTTCTCATTAAAGTTTTAACGGAGGCTGTTTTAATTGTCAATCCTTTGACAGGTTGATAAAAGCAACTTGACAATTAAGTTCATTGGCTTTGCTATGCATATTAATTAGGTCTTATTTGGGTTTCTATTGTTATTGGAAGGAGCACTCATGGTGTAGCAAAATGTCATCCATTAACTTCCCTCTTCTCAGAACTTAATGTAATTAAGCTTGCTATTGTATGACTACGAGAGGAGACTCTAGAGAGAGGAACTTTTAGTATTCATTGTATAAATGAGTAATGCCATTCCTGTGACACTGCAACAACGCTATTTCCCCAAAATCAGCCATTCACAACTTTATTATCTGTAACATGTCCTGCCTGCTCTTGTTTGGTTAACGGACAAAAGAGCCTTGCTTTCATGTCATTGTGTGTGTGTGTATACGCGGGTGTGTGTGTGTGTGTGTGTGTGTGCATCTGTATGTCGGTATGTTTATGTATGTGTGAAGCAGAGAGGGAGTGCATATCAGAGGGGAAAACGTAGCAGGACATAAGAGGGCTCAGCATTGGGAGGGAGGGGAAAAGAAAAACGAAGCAGTGGTGGGGTGGGGGTGTTCTTGCAGATTACCCAGTGCACCTTGCTCAACTCTGTAGGCCCACACACTCACATCAAAGTGGTACCCCCTATCTGCCCGAGGCTTAGTCGGCCCCTGTCCACCCCCCATGTCACTCCATACATCCTCCTGTTCATGTTGAATAATTGACAGTTCTGTTTTACATGCTCAGCATTTGCCAGGACATGGAAGTGTGACTCCAAACAGGGCATGACTCTGAGAGGTGCTGTGCGTTGGGTTGACTTCATTAGAATGTGCCCTACTAATGCTCTGCATGCACCCTGAGCTGAATACCATCAAGCAAAATCCATTGAGGAATTGTCTGTTGAAACAGAGAGGTGGTCACGGTAATAAAGATGCAGTTTTGCTGTGGGTTTTTATCAAGACTTAATTGTCACCCTAGCTTTAAAAGTTCCCCTTCCCATATGTGAGTCGACAGCAGGTTTGATTTCAGCAGAAGCTTTATGAAGGGAGCAACAACTCCCTTCGTTACATAGGGTTATTCATCTACTTCTTTGAAGAAACTATGTATTGTCTGGTGTGCACTTACATTCTGAATCTGCTGAACGTGTTGGATGTCACTCAAGACTGCCACAATGGCCGTACATAGCAAAGGACAATGACTGCCATGGGCATGTGAAGGGGGCTAGAGTGTTTGTGCCAGGGCGATCTCTGAAGTCAAATAAGCCATTATCAGTCTGTCAAGCCAGGTCTCATTTAAGGTCTCTTAATAACAGTTAGGCAGTTTGGTGTAGTCTCCATCAATGCCCCGGTAATAGCTTTTTACAACTACTGTAGAGAAATTAGACAAAGAACTGAAGTGATAAAGTAAGGTTGCAACATGTGGTAAGTTGCTTCACTTAAATAAATTGCTTTGTGTATGCACCGAAATAAGAAAAAGTCTAAGTATGTGCTGTGTTTTATCTTTGTGCTACATTGTTAGTATGGAGATTTAAGCCTTATAGTAGGAGTGTAGTATGGTATAGTCCTTAAAGCAAGGGAGGGAAAAGGCCTGGCTGTTCATTTGATAGTTTACCTTGACCCCTGAAGTGTGTCGCTCGCACCCTGAGGGCTTGGGCTGGCAAAACCTTTCTCAGTCCCCCCTGGGAATGATAATCTCAACGTGGGCGTTTACCACGGACACCAGACACAACACCATTAGCCACAGCTCCGCTGCTGCTCATTAGGACCCCCGATCGATATAGGCGGCCACAGAAATCGCCAGTGCTGCGGAACCAGCTATCACTCTTCAGAGTTATTATCGTAAACAGCACTGGCCAAGATTTAGGGCAGTACCCTACTTTTGCTGTTTCTATTGGAAATAAGGGGTTGGGAGGGCAATAACTTCCCTTCTAAGGACATTATATTGTAGCACTTGTTCTGAAACTTTGCTGTGTGGAGTCATTGCCTTGCAATAAAATTAGAAGCAGTCAGGAAGCATTACTGTACACGCTGCTCTGTTCTCTAGGGTTTGGTATTATGACATGGTCGGAGCAGAAAAAACACTGACACAGAGGAAGTTCACTCATTACTGCAAAGATATTTGAGCGCTGATGTCTCCCTTATTGAGTGTCAAAAACAAATGAGTAGGTTTAAGCAACTAGGAAATTTGTCGAGTTTGCAAAGCAACAAAGTAGATGACAATGTGCAACAGAAGAAAAAAAAAGTAGAAATCTATAGGGTCAAAATGAGAGCAACTAAATGCAGAATGACCACACTGTTTTTTTAAAAATGTTTCAGCGCACCATGGGACCTCTGTTTGATATCACCATGACAAGATAATTTAATTATTTTCCAATTCTCTCCCTCCGAAACATTAGGTGTGGAGACATTAGTCACAGGAAATTGTAGATGAAAAGACAAAAAAAAAAAAAAGGAAAGTCCATTGGTTTCTGGTGGAGGAGAGAATAATATTGAGGCAAAATTGTGAAAATAAGAAAAAGGGGAGATGTATTGATTTTTGGTGGAGCCAGGGAAAGAAAAGAGAGGGAATAAAGAAGTGCTCTTTGGCCGATGTGTCCAAATGATGTCTCAGGGGAGGTTCTTAATGGTAGGGGGAGGGGTGAGGGAGGTTAAGGGGGTGAGGTGGGGGTGACGGGGGCAGGTGCCTACCCTGACTAAGGCATGGAACTGCCCTTAGGCTAGGGCTAATGGTATTGGCTGAGCTTACTTTAAGCAGCTCTTTCCTAATGGCCAACTATGAGTGTGCCACAGGATAGACAGGTATTGATTGGTTCAAATGCTCTTGAGTTGACAAGAACTGAAAGTCCCTCAAGCATATACAATCTTGCAGCAAATTATGTCACACGGAAAGGTGATTAAAAACAGAAGCTCGGGGCAGGCACACTCATTAAAAGTGTATATGATTTTTCTCTTGTTGTCCTTGTATTGCTCTCTTCTTTGTGTTTATTCCTTTTTCTGCCAAAGCGTTTGTCTCTGTGTTAGTTTTCCTGAGTGAGAAATGTCTGTTTATACATTGTGAAATGTTCCCAGCAACACAGTTTTCAAACCTTATTTTTTCATAATAGACATGCAATGCATTGACGGTTGAACCTCCATTGCATCAGTCAAAGTGGTGCGCATGCTGTAGTTGATGTGCTTCATCAGTGTTGTAGAGTTGTCATTTGAATAGAGTCAAATGGTCTGACATTTAAAAAAAAAAAAATGAATACAGGTGTGATGGTTATATTCTCTTTTAAAATATGTACAGCGTGCGGGTATAGTATACAGAGAACAATGCCATATATTTGCTTTGTTGTCATGCCCCCCTTCCTCATACACACATACAAAAAATGCTGTGTACAAGATTTTCTCTTATTCACAAGGGGCGCTTTCTAGACTGCTTGAGGCATCTGCTTTGATTGCATAATTCCCAAGAGACGAACAACACAAAACAAAAATACTGACTGAATTCAGACTTATAATATACCGAACAAATAACATACCAGCTCCACTCTTCAAAACCATAGTTCTCTAAAGAAAAGGAATTGGAGAGTAAATTCAAAGTTGAAAGCTTCGCTGTCTCGCAGTGAATTCGGGGATGAGGGTGAAAGATGAAACAAACTTTTTTTTTTTTTTTTTTTTTTTCCTGGCTGAAAATGTGTAGAATTACCAAAACAAATAGGTCATAGCATGAGCATTTATGTGCACTTTAATTTAAGTGGCCCATATCACAGATACCATAAACCATTTTTAAGCCGTAAATGCTGCAGATATTTCAGGAATGGAAGGTGAGGAAATATTTTATTATGCGGAGGTATAATACAACATGTCAACTGGTGCTTTGTTAGGTGTAGCGTGACAGTTTCAAGCAAAGTAAACAGTATTGAACAAATGAAAGTTAAATGAAATGATGGGTCCCTTTTTTTTTCCTCAGGAAAACCAGAAAAAAAAAAAAACAGCAAGATTTTCTGCATCCAAATGATATGGCTGCACTGAAAGCTCACAGTTTTCTTCTCTTTCGATTAAATGCTCTTTCTCTGGCTGTTTGTGCTTTACAGTGGAGTGTGCTACATCGCTACTTTCTTCTCTACAGGGGCCCCTGGGCTCCCCAAGCAATAGGAGTAAATTAGAGTGCACCTGTTCCAGCTCCAAGATAAGCCATCTCCAGAGGATTTCCTCTGAGTAAAATGAAGTGAGTGAAGAATAAACAGAATATCACAGCATTACTCCGCCAAGGTGAAGTTGCTGCTGCTCTGGGGACACGGTTCGTTTTGCACAACACCCAGCAAAATATCCTCTATAAACCTCTGGATGTGAGACTGTAGGAATGGTCTCTGCTCACAGCGGAGAGAATAGGCGCTGCACTTTCGTGTTCCGACCAAGGCAGCGAGTCTGCTTCCTGACTGTATCTACTCACAACCTTGACTTGAAATGCTGTTATTTGTGGTCTGGGTTTTTGTGGTTGGTTTCCAGCATGTTTTGACTCTGTGTCAACACATCTGCGATAGTCAAACATCAAACCACATACATACTTCCCCCCTTTTTTTCCATTCCTGTACCACTGCCAAATATTTCGGAAAGTGTCTAATTAAATCAACTAAGAAAATTGTCAGTACATCTCTCCCCTCTTCCCATCAGCTTAGCCACATGAGTAACTCCTTGTATGTTTCTTAGAGGAAATAAAAGATGTAACCCCAGTGTGATGTCCAAAGACCACTGACCATAGACGTCTAGAATGCAAAATTCACTCAGTTGGTTTACACATAAAAGGCATAGATAATTAGAGGAAAAATGTAATTCATCATACGTTTGATAATCAGTCTGATTTGGTCTCCTATCTGCACCAGGGCATTCAAATAACCCCCCTACTATTAGCACCCCACTCTCCCTCACACCAGTAGTCTGTTTTACCCTCTCTTTGTTCCCCTACAACACATTATCATTATTGTAGCTAATTGCATGGTTTGCCTTGAAGTTGTGCTGGAGACTCGTGATCTGGGGTTGAAACATGGACAGGGATCCAGTCTTCTCCACAGCTTGCCTTACACTGCTAATTGCTGTTACCACAGGATAAAGAATACTCCTCGCTGTGGCCAGCCGGACCAGGCTGGAACGAGCATGGGGTGGGTTTGAGTTGGGGGATACTATCACACAAGGGTGGTAAGACGTGGGAGGGAGAGCCAAGGGTGGCATAACTGAGGTGGGATGGGTAGACCAGATTGGTGAGGGAAAGGATAGCGGTTGGGGGTAAGCGAGGGGGGGTGGAACCGACGTTAGATGTAGGTCAGTGGGAGTGGAGTACCCTGAAGATTACAGTTGGTTAGTGCGACCCCTCTCTGGCAGGATCTGAGCCCTTGCTCCCAGCAGAGCTGGACCATGGCATTTGGGGAACTCAGCTATTAGTGAGGCTAATAAAGCCCGGGCAAAAAGTTTTGAACCTCCAGTAGTCCAGAGACACTGTCCTGCCACAGGTCCAAAGGATGGATCTTAGTTAATATAGTCCTAAATGACTGAAGAGAGTCTTTAAATGATTGTTTAATAAGACAGCGGAGCTGCGGTGTGCTGTAAAAGACATCTATAGGCGCCAATTTTCATTTTACAATCTATCTTAATATCTGCATATTTTTACGATATTTTTATTATCTTTGTTTATTAAAGAAGTGTAATGTGAGAGATGAGCTCATCTAACTAAAAATCTCAGATTTGTGTGAGCTCTGATAGTTTCTTAATTCAGATGGGAACGTTAGTTTTACACCACAGTATCAACTTCCAACTTCAAAATGAGTCACAGCTCCCCGGTGGGGTTTTAGAAAAGGAAATGGAATCACAGACATAACTAGTGACAAAGCCTCCATCACCTCATATAAGATCTCATTCCATCTGTGAGAACTTTGGGTCTACCCCAGAAAAATAATAAATATCCTCTCTTGGCTGGTGCTCATCTTGTTCAAAAGGTGGTTTCAAGACCAAACAAAGGAAATGGTGTCATTAATGATATATTTTATGAACTAGGGCCTCTTAGAACAGTTTCCTACAAATGCATGGATAAGGGGTTGATCTCTTTCCTAACAAAGGATCTCTAAAATATGAAGTGAAAAGCTACCCAAGATGAAGCTGGTAAAGAAACAAGCGAGGAAGAGCCTATTTCCACAACACAAACAGATTTCCTGGCCTTTAGCAGTCTCTTACTGGGATACTTTGAGACATATCCATCAAAACGCAGCTGTATTCATTCATATTTCATACCTCCTCCTTCTCCCAGTGCTTTAACACTGTTCTTTGATCAAAGCAGAGAAGTCGGATCACAACAGGAAGGTTCCCTGCCAGCCAAGAAGGAGAAGGAAGGCCAATACTGTACATGTTACCGTATAGATTGCTGTAATTCACTCACAAAAAAGAGAGAGAAAAAAACAAACTAAACGAATGTCTTGCAAATGAAAACCTAAGAACACTTGAGTAATTCATGAGTTTCCACATATGAAACACTTTTATATGAATTTCCACATTTTACTGTAAGCGTAGTTTCAGGCCAGGCACAACTACTGCTGAAAAATTGTACAAAATTCTTTTTTTGTTGTAAACAGAAACTCCATCAGTCAGTGTGCAGATCAATTACAATTTTTAGAGTATGAGATGATTGATTTAAGTCTTTGTTAGATTTAAGGGGGAATAACAGTTTCTGCAACTTAAGTGATGGAATTGCTGAGAGACTGACAGCCAGGAACGGATTCAAAACACGCAGCTCAAGAGTGTCACCATGTGGAGGGACGAGGATATGACAAAACAGTAACTGAGCAGCACTGAGAGCAAATAGTTTCATCTCGGAAAGCAGTCAGGATTTGATTTCTTCTGCGTCCCTTTTTCTTAGTTATTTATATATTCCTTCCAATTAGATTTCATCAGGTGCTTTACATTAAGATTTCGGCCTCCCTCTTTACCTCACCTCCACCTATCAATTCCAAGACATAGCACTTCCAAAGACCCTTTTTCAGTAAGGCTCCGGGAAAAAAAAAAAAAAAAAAAGTGTTTGAAGACCTCCCTGACATTTAGACTCTCTCTGAAGATGACTTTGCCTTCTACTCTAGCCTGCGGGAACATAGTAAGGCCCACACTAAACTTCAATTGATATTCAGTGCCAGATTCCTCTAGGGGAAATTATCATTCTGTTCATAATAAGAGCCACAACAAGCACCTGGAAAATGACTTTATTATACACTCTGCTTCAATAAAAGTTTTCCTATGACCCATCGGAAACGCACACATGGTGCACAGAGCATAATCGTGATGAAATGAAAACTGTATTATGCATATGATAGAATGCTGAATGATGATGGTGGGCCATGCAAGGATGCACATCTGCTCGGATGTGCTTGATTGGCAGGTGTGTTAATGTGGTGGTGTAGCCTTGGATGGAGGTGCTCTGAGACCCTTTTTTCCTGGAGCCATTATCCAAATATGTTCTGTTTTTCAAACAAATGAATGGCACAAAAATCAAAGTATCAAAAATGTATTGCCCTTCATAATGGAATTCCCTCTGAGCAAGGACATGTAACAATGGGCCATTCTCAGCTTCCTGTCCTTTCCCTCTCTATATGCCAATGGATGTGACCTCCACTGTTTTAACAATGGGGCATCCAGCAGCATAAGCACTTGGCTTCTCGCCACAGCCACTACGTGCAGTAAGGTTGCTTTCATCTTTGTTGTTATATTTAAGGATGACATCCTAGCCTGTCGGCCTCTCCCATTGTCTTCGCCATGATTATTTTCTACTGTTGTTTAGCCCCAGTTGTGGCTCTTTGATGAAAAGGTCGCCACTCAATTGGAAAACAGTCATTAAAATGCACTGGGTACTATTCACCAGTGTGCATAGGGGAACCAACTCAACTGAGCTGGTTAATCAAAAGTTAATTATATAATTTTCATGCAGATGAGGGAAACATTCAAATGAATCCCAACTCTACAATCATTACAAAAAATAAATAAAGAAATAATTCTAAAATGCTATAAAATGTTCAGGGACCAGGAGGCTGTAAACAATATGAAGTTTAATTTGAGGTAAACAAAGTGAATATCCACCAGGGGGTCTGGGAAGGAGAAAGTGAGGTTAAATCAAATTTGGAAACATAGATACCAGCAGGTTTTGTTGTCCTGATATACGTGCAATTAGGCGGGTCCTTGATGAGGACACTGGGAGCGAGAAACTTGAGTTTCACTGCAAATGCTTTGGGATTATTTAAAGCGAATTTATAGGATTGTATGCTTTATCTGTAAACATTAATTATTCTCACACAAGTATACCAAATTGAATTAAAAACCATATTTTAGGAAATGCGATAAAAGCATAATTATCGTTTTATGAGGATGTTGCAAAATGACTCAAAACTTTATAAAGATAAGTATAAGATCAAGTAAATCAATTTAGGCTAGTCTCATAGTGACTTTCAGAGAAAATGCCCTGGACAACATTTCCCTCTGTAACTTTTGTCAAAGAAGGTAAAGGAATAGTACTTCTCAAAAAAAATTCTCAAGTCCTTCCTCATCAAAGGAAATGATTGCGTTATGCAAATTATAACCATGAATATTAAACCAACGATGTGAAGTATCACAAATGAACGAGCATTGTTCTCGAAGTGCAATGGAATGTGGTTTAATTTCCCTTTAATTCTATGTGCTTTTATAATGTTCACCTTTTCCCAGTTGTGCCAGCGGGTTTGGGTTCATTGGTGTGCATTACAACTGCGCTCTAACAATGCAGGGCCTCCCCGGTGTCAGCACAGTTCATGAATCCTAGCCCCTTATGCACCAGGCGATTAGTATGGTGCTCTGTCTGTGGGGCTTTGCCAGAAAATGAGTTCTCTTTAAAACATATGCCCCCTGCTGATTCTTTTCGTTTCCTGATATGAAATTCCAATTTTTATAATGAACACACCAATTTCCCGTAAAGAGAGTGGGGGGAAAAAAGTTTTACACTTTTGTCTGTTTTAGATGACTGCAGTTATCCAAAATTAGCAGAAAGCTTTTGTGTACATCACAAGCAGAAAAAAAAAATATATATTTAGATGAATGTCTTTCATTTTGGAGCTAATCAACATTCAGGTACAAGCACAAAAAAATCATCTGGTGTAATTTTCCACATCACATATACACATGACCGGTGTGGCAGAAAATGGAATTAACCAAAACTGTAACAAATTCAATTAAGTCATTGATTTCTAATAAATTGGCTTAATCACCAGCTGTTGTCATGCTAAGATTGTTGTGTCACAAGTTTGTCATGCTTGTCGGTCGTGGCTGCTTTACAAAGGCAATTTAATCTATTTAAAGGCTTTCAAAACAGTATTTTACATGTATACAGTTTTATTTCATTTCTAATGACCAGATGTACAAAGTGAAATGAAAAAGTGAAATTTTATAAAATAAATAAAAATCAGATTTGATAAAACATTATAAATTATTCATCTGGATTGAAAAACTTTATTAAAATTTTACATTAATTTAAATGTTACAGACATACATATAATTGTCATCTGTGCAATAAATGTTATGATTTGTAGATGTCAGTATCCAGCACTCAGCAATCCATAACTGGTGTTGATGATAATGCAAATATAATCTGTTTCTCTTCTTTTTTTTGGTAGCTCTTCATTTATGGGGGAACTTTTTCTTTCGGTCGAATTGACTGGAATCATCATTAATCTAAAGAGATTGAAATGAAATCTCAGTTAAAAGTTGAATCTGGTGCTTTAATATTTAATCTAACCAACATCATTTATACATATATGATTCCAAGTCTGAGCAAACTAGCAATACATCTGCCGGCATTCAAAAAGATTAAATTAAGCATGCACATATTCAATCATGCAAAAAGAGAAATATAAAAACAGTCACTGAGCAGTTTGTATATTGTCGCTGCTGCTTTGGAACACAGTGGCACATGGTAGTATAGTGTACATTAATACTGTACAATTGGAGAAGACATAGGTAATAAATTATGTATAATAAGCACTTACTACATTGTATGGTTTAAGTCTCTCTTGGGTTTGGGTACTCGCCTCTTCAGGAAGAGACACCACACCTCCTGTGCCCATCATCTAAGTACAATAAAATGGAGATTTTACAAGATGAAGCCATGGCTGATATGAAATCTGAAACTTACATAATATTTACAGCATTGTTAAAAAAAAGAAAAAAGAAAGAAAGAAAAGCACCTAGCGTCAGGTTTAACTGAACGATTTTATGGAAATATTTCTGTTCAATTTTTGCTTTAAATTTCACAAAGACAGCACATTTCCTGAAACTGTAGACTTGTCTATAAAAATAAAAAATAAAAAAAAAGAAAGAAAGAAAAAAAAAATCACTCACCCTGATGGTTGCCTCTAGCTCTCCCATACTTCTCTTTCCACCTGGTAGCCATCCATAGGACCAGTGCTGGGACAGGGTGACCTGAACCACCAACGACAACAACAACACCTGCACCATCACTCTGCTGCTCGCGTCCATTAGAGCTGCAGAGGAAGCCAAATTTGTAATAAGAACAATAATGTTACCTCTCACAGCGTCATGGCTCGTAGGCCGGGGGTTATAAGGCACCAGCCAACATCAGTAAACAACATCTTAAATAGTAATTAATACAGACAGTAATTCTAACTTAATGAACATTGAACAAACTTCATTGTGGACTCACTCACCTCTGTATTTGCCTTGTTAGCATGTGGTGCATTAGCCAGAGGGGGATTTTATAGGTGTTGTAGAAGGCTGCTGTCAGGATTATAATCCCCTCTCTGCAGGTGTGACACATTACTGACTAATGGGACACAAAATACTACTAATGGAGCTTGCTAAGTGCTCAGATATGATGACATCACCTTGAGGGTTCAAACAGCATGAAATATATATCAAATACATATCTGTGTTTGTGTCAAATGCATCCTTAAAGAGGTAGACAAAAAGACAACATTAAGATGAAATATTACATTTCTCTCCATCTATAATTTATTGGAATCAGCTTTCAGCAAACAAATTGCAGTTTTCAAATCCATACAGATTCAAAAGGCAGAAACATCACTGAAACAAGATGCTTGTGCATTTATATGTTACATGAGCTGCAAGGCCTCGCTGTCGTTATCCCTATTTCTTATTCTTTCAGCATGGAACTTGTAAAATACTTATTACAGAGTGTAAATTAAATGAAACAATGCAGCAAACCTCAGTGATGATTAAAAACCACAACAGGAATTTCTATACACTAAATAAGGAAAATGATCAGTAAGTCATGTATAAACCCATCTCACGTCTTTATAAGAATGGAAGTACAAACACAGTAGAAAGTTCTTTGCCCAAGCGTAAGACCTCAAAGCGTACCGTTTTCCAAAAAGTAAGCAGAAGCCTTGCAAAAATATATGCTTTTCATTTTGCAGAAATGCCAGGGCTTCCTTGTTTAAATATGAAACTAAGACTAACTACCATAGTCAAAATATGTCAAAATGCCTGCACATGCATATTTAATATTTTTGGCTGAGCACTGGTTTTTGATATCAATGCTGCTCAGTGTACCAGACGTATTTCATCTCAGTTCATAGGAATGAACAAGGTTCAAGTTTATCAATTATCGACTATTTAATTCAAATTCACATCTCTACAGTGTTTTCTTCATGATTTCTTACTTATTTGCAACAACTAATATTAAGGTACATTTGTTATCCTTACAATACAAATAATAAACATGTGATCAATGCATGAGACCACCATTAAAAACAATACACTTTTAAAAATGTATCTATTATATCTGAGTTAAACATAAACATCTGGCTTATCTCTATTAAAATTGTGTCACTTGGTGACAAGTATTTTCATGATTAGAACAGACTTTCTAATCAATATGGCACTACTTTATGCAAACATGCATGTGTAAAGTCAACTTGTCAATGTGTATCAAAAACATTTTTTTAAAGCATGGTGTGATGCTTGGCTGCAAAAATCTGTACAAATGACATGTTTGGATTAAAGTGATAATATATTATTTTCTGCCACTTTCAATGTTGGCTAATTGCATTTTGCAGCGTCAGGCACCGATCTACTAAGTAATATTGCCACAGGCAAAAAAGAAAGTTGGTGAAGTTGAATAAAATTACAACAGGCGGCAGTTAAGTTATTCATAGAGAGAAGTGAGGTAATCTCCAGCGTCTAACGGAATGAAATGCATCTTAAACTTTATGTTTTTGTTTGAGCTTGCAGTAAGATCATAAATATTTTTCACACACGTCAGACAGGGTATCATTTTAGCAGAAGAATTAATCATTTCATGCTACTTATCAAACACTTTATTCTCCTTACTGCAATCAAGCATGTGGGCAGCATAAAATACAATACTAAAGTAAACCAAAGGCATTATGGCCAATAACAAAATAATGCAGGAATAAAAGGGAATATACTATACAAGACATTAGTGATGCAGTTTACGTAGGAAATGAGCAACACTTACTATAGTGTATATACATTATTTATATAGATAAAGTTGGAATATTATTGAAATTTTCTCTTTTGCTGCATTTATGCAACATTAATTTTCAAGAACCCAACCAATCCATTAAAGTAAACTATTGCAATTTCTATATTTTACATTGGACTATTTGAAAGAGACAGACTCTCCTGGAGCACAGATGTTTTCACTTATTTCACAGTATGTTACAACATTTTTTTTTAGATCTGTAATTAAGTGCAAAATGTAAAAAGAGTTGCTTTAGAAAACAACATTCAGAAAAAAATTGCATAAGTTAATTTGACAGAGGTACACAGAACAGTATCTGACAGATATTATTTAAAATTGGCGTAGTCTGAGAAAATGTCAACAAAATCCTGAACCACTCTGTAGCAGAAGTCGTATTGCTCCTGGAAGGAAAAGCACAGGAAAAGTGTTAACATGCACTTTACGTGCAGAAACGGTTCCAAACAACACAAACTTGAATAAGCTGACACTTTGTTTGATATTATCTTGTTGTCTACCTACCACAGTCTGAACCATGTGTGGTCTCTGCATGCGTAAACTCTTGACTGTTTGAAAAACATCCAGGAGGCCTTCAGCTTTCACCCTCTCCAGAATGTTACTGAGGGCAATGAAGGTGCCAGTCCGACCTGCTCCGGCACTGAAACACGAAGGACACAAGTATCAACAGCAACATAATGCACACACTGGACGGCCTTCAAAAAATAGTGAGAAGAACATAGAGAATGATTTATACATGCAGCTCAAAAGTAGAACAAGAAAACCTAACAGTTTCTTAATTTCTTTAACAACAATGATGCAAGGAAACTCTTGTAATCTTAGGAGCACGTCCTTTTTCCATTTAAATGAAAAAGTTTGCGAGAGAAAAAGGTGACCTTTGTGTAATGGTGCTAATAATCATCCTCACTTAAAGAGAGGCTAATCCAAACGCTAACACTAATCAGTTTGGAAGCTCAGTGTTTGACTGAGTCAATGTTTACAATGATGGTGGGATGGAGGGAAAGAGGGAGAGACAGGGAGGGAGCGCGAGAGCGATTCGGAAGAGAAGCGTTGAGAGACATTGGGGATTGCAACGGGTTAGCCCCATTCCCGAGGGGCGAAGAAAAAGCTTTAAAAAGCCCCTCTTAGACAAGTGGTGATGAAGGAATAGAAGAGAGTGATGACACCATTTCCTGTCGTTAGCTCATCTTATCAGATTAATCATAGTGGGAGTCAGAGGAGATTTCACTTTGAGAGGTTTTAATTGACTGTGAATCAGTGGATTGGATCAATCCCACAGGGGCATTCTGCTTTAGAATCACTTCACCTGAAGCTAGGTTCTGATCAAAGCTTTCACAGCTAAGTCTTTATAAGGGATCACATAAGTGGTTTAGACACAGAACACCAGGTTTATTGAGGCAAAATGTAGAATTTACTGCAACAGACATTTGTAGGAAATCAGTCTGTAAAATTGAAATTCCTTCCAATATCATTCTGAGAGGTTGCAGTGATGAATAAAGGTGCAGTGAAAATGAAAAACTATGAGTGGAGTAATGCAAGTACAGGGTAGATATAATAGGATATACTACTGTATATAATTTTTATCTGAGGATGCACATCATGCTGAAGAATTGTCAAACTGAAGTTTTTCACCTGCAGTGCACAATTATGGGACGGTTTCCAGACTGCTGCTGCTGCCTCTGCACAGAGGCAATAATGTCAATCATCCCTCTTCCCTCAGCCGGTATTCCAATCTCAGGCCATCCGTGGAAGTGGAAATGTCGGACATGTTGTGACTGCTTTTCCTGGGGAGATGGAGAGCTTACTCTGTTATTTTCATACAGCTAAAAATGGTAGCTATAAACATTTTATGCATTTTAAACTAATAATAAAAAAAATAAATATACCATGAAAGTGATTATGTTCAATTAAAATATTTATTTAAATGTATTGAAATGTATTAAATTGCTAGATTTTGTATCTAAAACATTACGCACTGGTCTGTAGGTGAGCAGCATGTCTTTGAGAGTGAAGGTTTCACACTGCGTATCTCCAGTCAGCTCCACAGTATAATCTCCAAATGCTACACTGCCCTCTGATGGCCAATACTGGAAACACTTTTCCTAGTAGAAAAGGTCAGATGGAAATAAAATTAGGCGACATTTGAGTGATTTAAATTGTTTTCATTTTTATGCTTCCAGTGTGCGCCACAAAAGCAATATAAAACAATTACATGCATTCACAGACTATCAGGATAAGACAATGAAATAACCGAGTAAAGAGGTTGTTTATTGTTTTCTTCTGCAAGAGCACCACACTGTACCTGCTCCCTCTCCTTTAGTTCGGTGAGCATAACGATTGAATGACACCTCCACTCCCACACCATCCTCCAGAAGTCCTCCACTGTGTGAGACAGGGGGCCCTGGGTTGCGATAAAATAGTCCTTCTGCCTGTAGCCCTGGAGGGCAGATGATCCAGTAAACAAGACTTGAGAGTGCAGCAAACATAATATTTTGCATTGTTTGTAAAGGAAACAATGAGCTTTAAATATACTTCTATGGGAAATCTATACAAGAGGTTGTGAGGGAGGGCTTACATCAATAAAGGAGGCATTGATGTAGTCAGTGAACTCTTGTCCTCTTTTCACTGAGAGTATTACTCGGCTGAAATCATCTGCAAAAAGAAAAACAGGAAAACGAAACTTTCCACAAGTGATTCCTAATAAAATAAAAGTTTGAAAAGGCTGATGGAAAAAAAAAAAAAAACAGCTAAGTAAAACTTTAGCTGTGTTATTGGGGCCAAACATGCCAGAGCCCGTATTGGTTTGCACTGTAAAAAGTTGTTCTTTTCCCACTGTTCTCTTGATTGTAGGTCAAGATATAAACTCTATTTAAATGTAATTGATCACACAGACATGATCTGATTAGCTGGATATCTGTGTATGGCATCTCTAAAAATCACAGTGATACTTTGATGTTACGTGGATGTGATGTATTATGAAACTGTTCGGAGTATCAGAGTATTCCTTACACGGAATGATCTGAAGTACGCGGTTCTTCTTCATGTTGGCGGGAAGGTTCCCAGTTCTCATGTTCTCCTTCATTATGCGCACGTTGGTCAGCTTCTAATGGGGGAAAAAACAAATGACATCTGTACAGGACAATGCAATTCTAATAAACATGGTGACTTTTTAAAGTTAGCACTGTTGACTACTTAACTAAAAACACAGAAGCTGGACATAAACAGTTCCAATAAGCAGAGAAGAAGATAGGAAGAAGAGGCAATGGGGATTCATTTCACTCAGCGTGTAGGGACGTTTTACAGCAAAAACGGGAAATTCTCACAAAGTTACAATAAATTCTATGTGGCAGATGGTGGTGCCTTATAAAGTTTTAGTTGATACAAAGCATTGTTATTTATGTTACCACTGCCAAGAGCAGCACCGTGGGCAAGTTTTCCATGAAAATATACCCATGCAGGGCGCAGGGTGATGGGGACGATTCATTACTGACTGAAATGTTTAAGAGTGAGCTTCTTTCTTCGTACCCTGAACTCCTCCTCCAGGCCCAGCCTGTCGTGGGGAGCCCTGGTGTTGTGAAGCCTCTGCAGATGGCCCTCCAGAGAGCACACATCTAGCTCTGTGTCTCCATACAGATAGTACTCTAACAGAGCCTGATAGATGAAGGAGTACTGCATCTGAGGAGGAAGACAGACGAAGAGGAAGAGGTAGGAGTAGTTGCTTTAGTTTGCCAAAACTACTTCCTACTATTTTAGTATCATAGACGGTTGTTGCTGTTTTCGAAGTCCTCACTTGTTTACGCCTCGACTAGAGCACTGAGTTGAGCTGTCAGTCCAAGATACAACAGGTCGGAGAGGGTCAACACTTACATCTGTCTGGATGAGCTGACAGCGCTGTTCTCGTATTCTGCTCACAGAGCCAAAGACATCCACCCTCTGTTCCATGTGCATCATGTCGATCATGCTGTCAATGACAATGAACGTCCCAGTCCTCCCCACCCCGGCACTGCGGAGACACAAACAAGAAGAAGGCACAAGGTCTTAACAACACAGTGCAACTATGAAATGAAAATGTGTCAGATAGGAAGTCTATTTGACATTGAATGTGTGGTAAAAAAAAAAAGAAAGAGCATCTGTAGTAAAAGAAGAACAGCATGGAAGAGTATCATAGATGTAATGCAAATAAAACAGACTTAAAGATATTATTGCTATTTTTTTCTGTTACGCATCGCCTTTATTCTTAACATAGATGTTAATCGTGAAAGGCCATGTGTAAAAGTGCTTCACCTCTGAAGCCCCAAAACACTCTTGATAGATTTACGAGGGTCATTTCAACAAACGGCACCTCTGGGAGCCCGGAGCTGGGATTCCACAGTAGGGTGTTGCAGCCTCTTCAATGGGCCCCATTCAAGAACAACAGTGCCTCTCCCCGAGCACCTGTTGCTGCAGTTGCTACAATCGACTGCAGATTTCTTTGGTGAGGCTTTGCACTGATTGGCCAGACAAACATGCACATACCAGGCAAGCCATTACAGAATAACTAGAGAATGTTAAATATATAAGTTTATATGCGTGTGTTGATGCTTTTAATTCATCTACAATTAACTTCCCTTTGGTTTTTATACATTTTAGCTTCAGTTAAGTTCACCTTTAACCTTTTTAAACATAATGCCATCAAATAATTAAGAGGTTCACCTTTAACCTTATTTTAACACAAATAAACATCTTATTAAATCAGGACATCTTTTTCACACAATTTAAGTTTTTCTATTGCAAAACAGAACAAAAGTAATTCTTCCTCTTCAATAATAAGAAAAAGATTTGCAGCACCATGTAATGCAATTCTGAAATAAATTCAGTACACATTTTACCTGCAGTGCACAACAATGGGTCCAGCATAGGATGGATTGACAGTCTTGACTTTCTTGAGGAATTTCAGCATGCCGATGGGTGTAAACGGCACCCCGAAGTCTGGCCAGCTGGTAAAGTGGAGCTGGGTGACCAGGCGGGGAGCTCGGGGACCATCACTGCCCTGCTGTGAAACATAGACACACAAGTTTATACGTGTGCATGAATAATGTATACAGCGCAGCGTTAAATCAGTCAACTGACATGTCCAGTCAGTAAAAAAAACTGGAAACTGCAGACAAAAGTAACCCCACATTAACTAAAACGTGTATTTTTTTGGATGGTTGCAATCTGTGAAAGAGCAAAATATAATTAGTAGACATGTACTGCTTTGCCTTTATCCTCGCTCTCATATCTCATGAATGCTCTCTCTCAAGAGAATGTGATCTCATTCTCTTGAACACTTGGTTGCTCTGTGTTCAGAGGGCTGAATGTAAAAGAAACCAGTCTGTCAAGCTTGTACTGCAGTGCTACAGCACAGTCATACTTTTCACAGAGTTGAAGAGGATATCTGTACTTCTCTGGCTTCAAATGGAGACGGAACAAAGTGAATTTCGCAATCTGAGGACTTTGCAGTACGCCGAGACAGCAAGGAAATACAGATACTGTATGTGTATGAACCTCTACAGATAAGATGATGTGAAAACACTGCACAGCAGTATAGTGTGTATATTAAATACAATTGCATGTACTGTATATTTTGTTTTTCTTTTTATCTTTCATGCTGTCTGTTACATGCAGCCTTTTTTGACATTATAATAGTGCTTATTTATTATATTTTGTGTCTTATTGGAGTTTACTAAAATCTTCCAATTTCCCCCAGGGAAACATTACGTTCCTTTAATACCAGCACCATGCAGTTTTGTTTGATTTTTAATTTTTAATATGAATACTGCTATTATGATGTTTTTTTAATAACAATTAAGAACTTCATTAATAGCATTCACCTTAAATATTTTCTTTAGAACAATGTCTGCTTGTTCCTACAGTGTAATTATATTTTGTGCTGACAACGTGCCTAAAACAAATGCATCCCTTATTAATATCATAATGATATGTAGAGCCGCATATTTTACTTACATATTGAACACAAAATTTTCTAATGGTGTAGTCCACCAGCACGGTGAAGTCCTCCATTGCCACCCTGATGTTGCCGTACATCCAGCAGCCTTTTTCTGGCCAATACTGATAACATTTTTCCTGATAAGAGAAACAATAAGAAAAACAACAATTAAGAAATTATTCTTGAGCCTCTAAATAACACACAGAAACAATTTATTATTTATCATGGCAACATATATAAAAATGTTTGTATAGCAACGTTTACTGTGTATATTGTTATGTGCACATATATAAATGTTTATTAGATGGTGTGTATTTCACAATTTAATTCAAAGGCAATCACAAGGACTTTGTGCATTTCTCTGTCAGTCAATAAAATCTTCACTGTGACGTTTCAACTCATTAACTAGATTCTCAGACTAATTATCATGAAGCCTCTCAGGATCTTATCAACAATTATTCAGTCATTGATCCCCAATGCCTCTATTCTGCCATATCAAACTTGCTGTTGAGCTCTCAATTGATCATCCCTTTGAGGCTAAATTTTATGCGATGCTAAGTAATCTGCAGGGCGACAATTTGTATAGATTCTCAGTTGGGAAAGAGGTCAAATAAATTATGCCAATGACTTTGGGTCAGAAGAATACAAAAGGAGCTATGTGCGCAGTGTAGCTTTATTCTATAACACACCCTACTTGGTAGCATGTGAAGAATGCAACACAGAGAGAGCAACAAACCTCTTTCCTTTCTTTCAGATTTGTCAGCATTACTATAGTTGCTGTTTTCTGTTCCCAAATCATCCGCCAGAAGTCGGCCACTGTCTCAAGCTTTGGACCTAAAGCACAATCAAGAAAATTATTAAAAATACTAATGCTAAAAAAAAACAACAAAAGACTATTTGGAACGAATTTGGAAGTCATAAAATACTGAAAGCTGCTCTTACCTTGAGCTGCAATGAATTTGTTCTTCTCTTTAAAACCCTGTGCAAGACAACATATTAATTAATGTTATTTATCAAGAGCCCTACTGCATCAACCACATACTAAGCTTAATTGTAACTCACATCTATGTAAGATGCATTTATGTAGTCTGAATACAGATGTCCATCGTGATTATTCAGTACCACTCTTGAATGATCATCTGTGGAAGAGACAAGGGAAAACACCAACAGCTTGTAAATTAAATCTTATTTTCATTTCGGCCCGCACCATATTACATTTAGATTTAGAGATCCAATAAAACTTCAAGTCTAAAGGTTACATTAATATTGTCGGCTGCATCAATACAGGTCCTCACTCACATGGTAAAATGTTTGGGTATCTGTTTTTCTCTCTGTTGTGCTCTCTGCTTGCCTCCTCAAAGGACCCGTGATGGTAGTAACATGGCAGCGACTGTAAAGCGAGAACCCCCAATCCTCATGAGATGAAAATAAAGCCACTGGTACACAGCCTGTTGTCATAACATTTTATTACTTTTTTCTGCATTTGTTCTATACTTGCAGGACAAAGACCTTCACTCCTGCATAGTCGACACCAAATAAAGTCATGCTTACATTGAACTCTTCCCTGAAAAGCTTGCCATCATCGGCGGAGCGTATCCGGTACTCCTCCTCCAGCGAGTCCATAGGGATGGGGAAGTACCTCTTGGATGGCGAGGGAGATCTGGGGAGGAGGACCACTGTCTGCTCTCCTGTGTTTAAAGGAATATATGGCGGTCAGATTGCTAACGGTTCCCAATAGAGAACATTACAAGCTCTCATAGCACCTGCAAAAACAAGCCTGATGACCATTAAGATTTCCTACTTCTGTGGGTACATGACAGAAATGATTTCTTGAGTCGTAAACATTGTGCTGCAGCTCCTGCACCAAACTGTCTTAACTCAGAATTTGGCCTTTCCGTTTATTTATATATTTTTTTACTTGAAGTGAAAGTTTATATGGCTCCCTACATGCTGGGAAAACTAAGAGCCTTCCATAATCTTTCCAGCTTCCTTAGACTCCAGATCGTGAAACTTTCCTAGTCCATAAAGCATGTAAATCTACAAATCAAAGTAAAAAGAAATAAAACAAGCAAATGGCTACATTACATTTTCATGGACTGGTAATTATACTGAGTTCAACACAACAGTACCTTGTTCCTCCAAGAAGCCATTTGGAATCTTTTTATCCACCGAGGTAACAAGAGCTTTCCTGTGGTTTTTGAACCTAAAGCAATGACAGAGAGAGAAATAAAGAGAGCAAAAACAGTCAGAGAACATATAAAGGGGCAGATATCTGTACTGAAAAAGCTAAAAATGAGCTAACACGCATCTCTACAACACAGCTGTTAAGCACATAAGGTAGGCAAACACTAAATACCAAAACCAATATCAACCATCTGAGAGAGGAAAAGCTGTTCTTCCTCATGCTGGCGTCAGGAAGCAGAAGCTGGCTGGTCAGTGAATGAGTATCTGTGGCCTGACCTGTCTGTTTTGCTGTTTTTGTTTGCTGTCTTTACTTGAGGTGCAGCTGTTTACCCATAAGCCAATGCTCACTGCCTGTTTCCAAACCACCCCCACCCCTATATGCCCTGACCTGACACATTCACTATAAGAAAGGGCAAGAAAAGAGAAAACAGATATATATATTCAAAGGCAGACAAATAGCTGAGAATGCATGTGTGAGTGCAGGTTCATTCACCTCAGGCAGTAGATGGTCAGCAGGACAATGATGATAAGAAGCAGGGATATGACCAGTGTTGAGGGCAGCACATGAGCACCCTGATGGGTGGGGTTTTCTGAATAGAAGACACAGTGATTCATATTAGTTTTACTCCATAACACATCAAAACAAACTCTTGACATTTAAAGGAACAGTATGACATTTTGGGAAATGTGCTCATTCTTTTTTGCCAAGAGTCAGGCGAAAGGATCAGCTATACTAAATGTAAGCTGTCTGTCACTTAGCTTAGCTTAGCATAAAGACTTGAAGCAGGTGAATGCCTCCCTGCTGCTGACACTCCCGAATGTGTCTGTTGATTTCTGAAAGCAGGACTTGAAGGTCTGAGATGTGAAATTCTTGTTTGTATTCTTCGGGAATATTTTTTGGGAATGAAACTAAACCACAAATGGAGCAGAACACGTCGTTTGACATGACATTTAGAAACATGAAACACGCTAACGAACGCTCACATCCTCATTAACAGGTGACATTCATTTGATTTACTTGGAACACTTACAGGAAAAAGCAAGTGAGTTTTACAATAAGTACATAAAACGAGGCCCTTTGTGGTTTTACACAAGGTTATGTAACACACTATTTCTTCTTGGAAATTATCAGGAAGTCACTGCTTCCTGCCAAGAAATAGTCTAAGATATAACACGTTTAATAGTGAGATTTAATGCTGCTGGTAGGAAGTTTATTTTACATTTGGACAGAGCCAAGCTTGCAGTTGTTCAGTGTTTCCAGTCATTGTGGCTAAGCTAACTGTCTCCTGGCTGTAGCTTCGTGTTTAGTGTACAGACATGAGTATGGTACAGATTTTCCTCATTTAACTCTCAGCAATGAAAGCAAATAAGCAAATAAGTGCATTTCCAAATCAAATTTAACATGTGATCCCTGCCATGTACAGTTTAATTGTTTGTAAGTCATTGTAACGATTACCTGCAGTTTGGTTCTCATGAGATGAATTATTCACGGCTATAGTGCTGCCGATCAGAAACAACACCATTGTCACTGTGGATAAAAAGCAGAACAATCACACAAAACACAGATAAAGGTCCTGTAATTCCTCATATATTCCACTAGAAGGCGCCAAATAAACATGAAATGCCTGCTAGTGAGGCAGAAATGAGATTTCAGCTTTGATGAGGCCTGAGAATAATGTCTGTGTGTCTTTCTGCTAAAAAAAAGGTCCTTATGGGAAATCTGCTTGCAGCCGTGTCCTGTCAGGTTGACTTAAAAGAGTAGCAGCATCTCAAATAACCTAAAATTCAGACATCAAACCAAAAATGGGGCCATTAACCCACAGGTGACAGTAACCAAATCCCCTGTGGTCTCAGGATTTGACACTGAAGTTGAGATCAATGCAGTGTTTGTTTGAAGCCATCTCGTTTTGCAGTGTTGTCTTTGATGTACAGCACCCGTGCAGCCTTACAAAACATCCTGCATGGTGAAAATACGACATGCTGTTCCTTAATAGTATTTGTACACATATGTTTTTTTTAGGAAATAGTGATATTGATAGAGGCTTTTAGAAAGAGTGTGAAAATCTACATATGTACAGTATATATATATATATATATATATATATGTTATACTGTTGGCTTTATGAAGAAGAGCAGATGGTGTTGTTCTCATTTTATTGCAGCTTCTCCCTTTTTTTCGCCCTCCATCCCATTTTTCTTTCCTCTACAGTGAACCATAATTTATTTCTACACCACGTTCTCACTCACACAGTTATTTGGGGCAGGGTGTCTTTCCAAAAGGAAAAGGATACGTCAAGTTCCCCGCAACTACACCAGAATTAAATCAATACTGATCCATTATCTTTGCATGTTATTATCTCCAAAAGTGTAGAAGCCAATTTCTCCAAGCTCACATCCATTTTCTCACATTCTTCTCAAGTCGCTCAAATGAAAGGGTAAGTAAGTAAATGACAGAATAAATCGGGCCAAATCTGCCTAAATGGTGCTGATGGAATAAATGAAAGATTTGAGTGTTCAAATATATCCTCTGTTCTGAGAACCGCAAGGCCACAATATTGGATGGAATAATTCATTGTGTCAATTTCTTCCAGAAATGGGTCATCGAGGGGCCTAATTTATGATGTTTGAGAGAATGTCTTGCACATAACCCTAGGGGAGGCTTTCATATAAATATATCTTACTGCACTTTTGTAGGAAGCGGAGCTACATAATAATGTGTTAACAATGTACTCACAACAATTTATACTGTAAAGGAATTATTGGACAACAAATTAAGGGATTTGGATTTTGCACATTATACAGTCTCCCTGTGCAGTAATACATGGTACAACACTCAGGAAGCTGACACCCATGCATTTGCACACAAATAGGCTTAATCAGAGTAGCAGTGGCTGAAATTTACATAATGTTCACAAACCAGTTTTATGTCTATTTTTCACCCAAATATCATTAATTAAACAAATTAAATAAACCTCACACCCGTCAACATAATCATACACAATACACACACACACACAATATTTTCTCATTTTACACGTATGCATGCCTGCACATACGTCCGAGAGCCAAAGGCTATGTGTTGCATATGTGCCACACTCTGTTGGAGGAGCCAATTCTCTCCCCAGTGTTAACAAGCTGACAGTATCAGCACCTGTTCCCCACAATACCCCACTGGGTAAGTCACATTCACTCACACAGACCCATCCTACAGCTCTAAGCTGCAAGGCATGCTGTGCATATGGGTCACTGCACAGACCATGGCATATCTGTCATCTTCTGGCAGCTATACTGAGGAGAATATGTAGCATATAGCCAGGAAACATGAGTAAAATTATTTATGTAAAAAATATATCAAATGCACATGACTGTTTGGGTGAATTAAAAAAAAACAACAACTCTGATCTAGAGCATGTGTCTTCCTAACAGGAATAATAATTATAAAATAATAATAAAAAATTATAATTGAGTGCTATATGTTGGCATGTATTACGGAGGGAATTGACAACACAACAGTTAAGACTAGGCCAAGCAGGAGAAGCAATAGTAGACATCTCATTGTTTGGGAAGGCAGGACATCATACTGTGCCAACTGGTTAAACAGTAATTGACAGTGTAGTCACTTATTTGTTTATTAATGGAGATCGAATGCATTTATTTTAAGCCACTTTTAACAAAAATGTAATATATATATTCAGCCTTAGATGGCTTAAACGTGTTGCAGTGTCATGTTGTAGTCATAAGACTCGGTCACACTAACAGGATATGACTGCCATTGCAATTGAAATAGTAATTTCTATAATGACTGTGGTCAAATATTTTTATTTGATTTAGCTTGATGGAACTCATCATGACTCGATGAGTTGTGACACATTATTCATCATGCCACTTACAAAACATTTATATATCTGAATTGGTATATGACATCATCTGAAACTCATGAAAGATTTGCCTGAGAGACCAATTTAAAAACAAGATAAAGATCCTTCAGTGTAATTGGTAGCAATCCCCACCAGCTATTGAATCATTGATTCCACAGCTCTGTCTGTTTAATGATCAACAACGTGATTACCTAATGCTCCTGCACCTGCTTCACGTAAATGTTCCATTATTAATTTAATTATGCTGCATCACTTGATTTGGGAATGCAGAAGAATATTATCCCGCCCATGCATGATACAATGCTGATCAAGAATGCACAGCATGCTGTTTGAAGGGTCATGCTAATATTTTGTACAGCTATATCCATTATTTAACACTGATCAGTTTTGCTTGTGTGGTTATGAAAAGAGATGAGACTGAGGTCAGAGCATGATGTCATGGAAAGTTAAAACTATGGCTTCATTAAATATACTGTAGGCTACATCTGTCAAATTCCAGTGATCACAGCAACCATAAAAAGATCTATTGCATTTCACTTTAATATCTCCCCCACCTTGGCTCTCACATGTAAACCTGAAAATGAGACTCAAAGAAAATTGACTTGAGACAAGGTGGGAAAGTGATGTATTATGCATTTTCAACCAGAAAAGCAAAAGGGTGACTAACCCTGGCGATATAACCTTGTGGATGTGACCAGAGGGCCTTAGTAGTACACAACCAGTGTAATAATTAAACACAGACGTATCGCCTTCTTGAACTGTGACAACTATACTGAGGCATATACAGTTAATATTTTAATTTTACAATGATGTAGCAGCACACAGTTCTGCTTAACTTGCTGATCTTTGGTACTTTTTCCTAACCATATTTCTACATTAGATAAGACATTGAATATGGAAAAGCATATTGAGTAATTTATTGTAGAGCACAGACACTGACGGTTTTTTGAGGACATTCATACTTTACTATCTTGCAGAGGCTCATCAGGTGCAGACAGGTTTAATATAGCGTATATTAAAATTGTGCAACTTCCTCCTTCTGTACTGTCTCATCTGCTGCTGCTATATTTTCTTTTAGTATACTATATGTGCTGTCATTGTGCTCTGGTTTAATACAACACAATACATTGCAGCCCCTTATTTGTGAGCAATCTATTTCAACTTCATTGCCAGGAACCTCAATAAATAACTTTCTTAGCAACACTTCTTTAAACATTTTTTTTGCAAAGGTGTGCAGAAAAGGAAGGAAAAAAGGTAACAACATTTATAAAGGCACTGCAATGAGGGACCAATGGGAACCAGCTGGCAGGATTACGGTCATTTTTATAGGTAGTCTTAAAATCTACACATTAAAAAAAAGTAGTTTAAAAAAGTGAATTGTATGTTTTACATCAGCAATATATACTATTCAAATGGCACCAACACAAACACGTCTGCTGCTTTCATGCTATGAATGTACAGTTTGTATTATGTTGATGTGTCATTTCATATAAAACTCCAAATCAAACTCAACCCTAAATCCCTACAGTTCCTCCTTAAATCTGCTATATGTTTTCAATGCATCCATTATCGACACCTCCTTATCCTGCTTGTGGTTATGGGTACATTAAGCCTACATGGGTTTTATATTGTACAGTGAATTATTATGAGTTAGTGAATGGTCTGTATAAAAACACATCCAGCCATGACCAAAGACAACAGTTTTTTATGAAATCTTATACCTACTAATGAATAATGTTTGAAAGTAATGTGGGTATGATATTAAACACCTTCCATACCAAGTCCAGTGCAATGAAACAAGTGGTGACTTCAACTAAAAGCATCAGCATGCTAACATGCATGATTTCTGATCTGGAACCATAGGAGCAATATTGCTAAGTATGAATAGCAACTAGAAACAAATTTCAAAACATCAGTAGGAAATAAAAAAATATTGGAAAATATGGATAGAACATATAATGCTCAGATACTTGGGAATATTTATTTTTAGTTAAAATAGTAATATATAATAAAATATAAAATATAATAAATAAAAATAATGAATGTTCATTCTATAGAAGTATCTCACACAACAACAAAAAAATCAAATAGTTGCATCCAATCATCTACACTGATCAATACAGAATCAAAGACAAATCCACGTTTGTGGTTAGCATCGAATAGATGGCATGTCTTGTACACAGAAAGATTAAGACATTTTTTGTTGTGTCCAATGAGAGAAGGAACAAAGACAGTGCAAAAAAAAAAAAAAAAAAAAATACCAGAAGCAGCTATCGCTTTCATTGTCAAGTGCCAAAGAAAAGGATGGAACTAGAACACAAACACATGTCAGTAAATTGTGGCAGCAGAGAAGAGAGGAAAGATGAGAGAGGAGACAAGATGAGGAGAGAGGGGAGAGGAGTGCAGCCGGAGGAGATAAATGTCTAGATTCTGAGTTCAGAGATAACAGCCATAATGGAAGACATCCTTAGTACACAGAGACAGTAAAAAAAAGGATGACGCTTCACTGTCTGGTAAGTCACTGCTATATCTTCAAATGTAGCTGTATTTCACATATGAGCAAAGCTTTACAACAATGCTGCTGTTCACGATACACCTGCCGTGCATGTAACAAAACATTACGTTGCAAAGACTTTGAATGCTACTGTATCAGTATCTCTCACCTTAACCACTCACTGTCTGACACATAGCTACGGTTAAAAGAATGAATCTTAGGAAATGATTTCAAATCTAATTTTCCTCATCTAGAAAGGAGAAACTGTAAATATTGGATTATTTCCCATAAAATGGATTGAATTTCAGTTGATTCACTGGACAGACTGAGACCTGATTGAGTTTGTCTGTGGTTAGAAAGATTAATAAAAGACTTACAATTCCAAGCAAAGCCGGTGTGATCTGGTATCAGTTGACCCGTCAGTCCATAGCAGCCATTCGATCCCAGTTCTTTTTTTGTTTGCAGTTATTGGGATTTTCTACCCTCAGTCCTTCTCCTACTCACATCCTCTCTGAGGTCTCAGAAACTATACCGGATGAAGAGATGACTGATGTTTTTTTTGTGGTGCCTGAGCTTGTTGTGTCAGAACTTCAGATTAAGGCACATTTGATCATGGGAATCTGGAAAATTAAACAAAAGACAAATTAGCAATCTTAAAATTACCCTGATTTACTGTTTGAGGCCTACTCATCGAAACAACGTTGAAATGCATCAAGAAAAGAGAAGTGAAATGAGTGGTAGTCTTCAACTTCCTGCTGAATGTCTGAGAACGTGACTATGCACAAAAGGACTTTAAATCAGCTGTGTGTGTGTGTGTGTGTGTATTGCATGTAGACGTGTGGTTACAACCGCAATGCTAAACTTTCAAAAAAAAAAAAAAGGATATGCTATCTTCAACCATGCAAAACTAATTCTCCCCATATTAGTCTTCCTAAACATGTTTGTGGTACACGAGTTTGCATACATTGTTTGCTTCCAACAAAATAATTACAGAAATCATTTTCAAATCTAATAACATTATGAGAGTAGTGTCCACAAACAGTATTAGTTTCTGGCACTGTCCATGAATGTGACTGTAAGGCAAAAACTACTGCATAAAATATGCTGCAATTAATCCTTCACTATTTACACAAAGACTTTACTGTGATGTTATTCTGTCGCCCTCCTTGAGTCTGGGAAAGAAAGCATGCCCCTTGTGCCCACTCACTCCTACTCTCCCGCTGCCCACAGGTGAGAGACACAAAGCCGTATTGTTAACACGTAGCAGTTGTGACAAAGCCGAGCAAAAAGCTGAAGAGAGGAGGTGAATTAGTCACTAGAACCAGCTGGACAAGCGCACTCAGTCTGAATGATGAAGTATGGCAAACACTTTTTCCCCATTCCAAGAAAAAAAGTTTAGAAATGTCAACTTTTCCAAAACAGTATGTAGTTTATGGTGTTTAAATTGAGAACACAGAACTTATCACTCATAAGTATTATACTTTCACATAGTTGGTGAACTTGCAAGGGATAAGTTTAATGAAGCAGTAGTCTTTAATTCTGATTCTGTTTATTGTTGGCATGTCATATTATTTTGTTGAATATATTTTGCAGTATTTAGATGTAGAGACACGTATGACAGGGAATGGGAAGTTCATCTCTCTAAACTGCAACCACTGACCGGAAAATCTGTTGTAATGGGTAAGATCAAAAGACATAAATAATAAATTAAATAGGTAATGTGCTATACTGAAGTAACAAGGCTAAGCTTGTTGCAGTGGTAATATATTATTATTATTAATGACAAAAAGCCTGAGCTAAATGATAACAGGAATTAAAAGATGTATAAACTTCTAAGTTATTGATACTGTATTTCTCTTCCTAAAAGTTTTTTGGGAGACTTTTTATGAATCCATCTTCATCTTTTTTACACAGAGTATTGTTCTCCTTTCAGCCCTGCACATTCAGTCCAAAAAGAGATGGAGACATGCTTGCGGCATACGATTACTGCAGGCACAAGCACTTCCTTTCTGTGCAACTCTGCCCATTGACTAAGAGAGGAAACATGCAGGTCATTAAAGTTTTATGGGAGTGCCGTCATCACCCAGCACTCTGTGGTTCAATCATTAATTCATACCAAAACAGGCATCATGGAGCACTGTAGCAAAACACGGCTATGAAATAAAGTTACCTTTTTTTTTTAATCGTGATAGGCATGGTAAGATTTTTGAAATCCATGGACAAATCTGATGTGTGCTATTCACACAGCCCACATATTCAATGGATCTAATGTTAGCTATTCAGGCTAATCGCATGCTGTCTTCCTGACAGATAAATCCAATATTGGTGACTTCCACCCGAGAGGCTCACATGGTGAATCCATGGTTTCATATATAATAGGGGAAAACTATAGGGCTTCAGAGAGCACAGATGCATCCCGTAACCTTCATTCATGATTCTCTAGCAAGCTGAGATTGCATTTTATCAGTCTGGTTGGAAAATTTTATTTCACAGACAGTGTACATAAGTTTAGAGCACTTTAAGTATCTGCAACTTTGCAAATGTCTACTAGTGAGGTTGTCAGCTGACAAATACTGCTTTTTACAGCAAGAGATAAATAATTATCATGCTGAAAAGTCTTTTATAAAACATGTTAACACATTATGTCTAACTTTGTGTTCATACAATGGGCTTTGGGAAATAGCTGAGAAATAATATTTTTATGCTTCCATATAAGTGGAGGAATAAAAATAGTAATCTCCAATCTCCAAGTTTGAAGGCTCTGAAAATGACACTTATACTGATAGAATAAAGTAGGTGAAACCAGGGACAAGTTTACAGCTTCACTCAGCCAAGGGTAAACAAGTTTGGTCTTTTCACTGTGGAGTCCAGTAAAAGTGGCTTAAACTGTTTACAGATTGTTAAATGCATACAATATTTATATTTATATACCATTTTATGACCTCAGTCTGAGCCTTGTGTTTAAGATCAGTAGCTCTCATTTCACTTTGTTCCCTCACAACCAGACAAAGTGACATTACTTCCTCTTCTCACAGCAAGTTACACCACAAATGATGTGTAGTGTGACAGGCAGCTAATTTTGAAATAGTAACTGTGAATGATGAAATATGATATAAATAAAAAAAAACAGGTCTTGAATCAGAAGTTGGTTACAAGCAAGAAACGCTGTTTTAAATTTGGCTGCAAGAGTGTTGTGCACTGTTCTCATCATCATCAGTACTGCAGAGACAGTCAGCATGCGGCCCTAAAACAAATGCAGTTTGTCATGAGGACATGAAATCTTTCTCATCCTCTTGCTTCACCAAACAACTCACTCTTGCCAGTACACATGCATGCATACATACGAAGGCCATACACTTTACAAATGATGCCAGACAACAGACAAAGACGTCAACAGTGACAAAAGTCAAACATTTCAAAACACTGAATTATGAAATGCTATGCTAGACCGATTAAAAAAAAAAAAAAGGCCATAGTGGATACGTTTAACACCATCAGCATCATTCCCACCTTAGGATATTGAAAATCCATTATGAAATTATGAAATATTATTAACATGCGTCTAACAATAGCTCATGTATTCCCAGGGCTACTGCATGTAGCCCAATATTCAGAACAGAGACGAGGAATCTGACGTAATTCTAAAATTAACATCAGCTTTTATTAGGCCATTTAATCAGGGGATGGAAATGAAGGTTAAGTTATTGTGAATGAGGCTATTGTGAATGAGGGACATTTATAATTCATTTATGAACATATGACATTCCCATCAGTTTCCCCTTACTGCAACATTTATGACAGCAGTATCTCCTCTTCATCTATTGTTATCATGCTAATGCCTGAGTCTGCTATGAAAATACATCTTCATCACGTCTTTCCGTTTTTCCTGTTCTTGATCCATATTCATGGGTCTGTATTTAAGTATCAAAGTGAAAATGACACAAATATAAGATTTTGAGAAAATATATGAAAGGAATTGAAGGTTGTTCTCATTGTGTTGAAACAAGCAAACAAAAAATAAAAATAAATTTAAAAAAAAAATCAGAATATGCCCTAGTCTCAAATGTAGATCATTTGACAGATTGTTATTCCCTCAGCTGATAAAGCAGCCCATATGTTTCACGGTACACAGCATCCCATGACTGTTATGCATGCAGCCTGCAGGCCTGTCTACTATGTACTGTATGTGTACTACGTGTATGTCCCCCTTGCGTTTTCTGTCTAGACCGGTGAAGATGCTGCATATCCAATGCTCCCCCCTCCCAAACCAAATCTGATCGAATTTTTTTAAATGTAAAACAAAACATTTCCCAGATTTATCCTCCACTAGATGCAATTGTAAAAGTGTAAATAAATAAATAAATAAATAAAATGGCATGGAGCATCCTGGTGGTCGCAGGGCGTGTTGATTTGCTCCACTAACCCATATTTACTAAGGTCCATGTTGTTAGCAGTGTGTTCAGGAATGGCAGCGCAGATGAAATAATTCCTCTATATTGTAGCAAAATGCTTCGTGGGTTTATTTTGTCAATAAATGCATGGAGCCTAACGTAGTGCACCAAAGCTACACTGACTAGAATGAGGCCGGGTAAATAATCGACAAAAAAACAGTCGGTGTTTACGCACAGATACGCAGAGTAGCCCGGCTGGTTTTTTTTTACCCCCCTGCATCTTACCGTGGTGCTCTGCGATGACCTCGCCTGGTGATGACGGTTTGTATCCCGGCTGCAGGGACCCGACGCCTGCGTCTTCTGGTACGTCCTTTAGAGGATAACATAAAAACACACGAGGTTGTCAAATAATCTGACCGGAGCCGAAAAACAATGCGTTCAGGTTTCCTTGATGGTCATGTTTTTTTCCTGCAGATCTCTCTGAGGATGCGCTTCCCCCTGCGTGTGCCTGAGCCGAGCCGAGCCGAGCCGAGTCGTGTTATGGCAGCCGAGTGGAGACTCGAGACCCTCCCCCGGGCGCAAAGCAGTGTATCAGGTGGACACTCAGCATCCTTCACATTCCTGCATCACTGAAGAATAAAGGGCATGATTGTTTTTTTTTTTTTTTTAAAGGTTAGTTTGTTCTTGTTTTGTTTTTTTCTCCCCTATCGCAGTTTTTACAGTTGACATTTTCGCATGTGACGTTTGTTCAATACATTAAGAAAAGCTTAAAGCTGTAACATTTATGTGTCCTCTAGGGGGGTTTATATAACTACGTTATATTGACCTTATCTCAATTTATGATTTTTTTTCCCCATGTCCTGCGATGCATGTTTAGTGATATATTTTGACAAAACAAACTTGTTTCTGTATTTTAATATTTCTCTGTTGGGTCCATAAGCTCCATAAGTTCATTTTAAGTATATAAAAAGACCTATTTTAGACCTTAAATCTAAAGTACAGCCATCTGCTGGCAGTGATATTTACTGTCATGCTGCTTTCATGTGCTTCCAAAAAGTTGTAAAAAAAAAAAAAGTAGAAAAGTAAAATAAGGTAATAATGTTACATGTAAAATACATGATAATAATAAATGGGCAAAGTATTATTACGCTTATGTGTGAGTTCGATATTATATATATACACACAATTATGTTTTTAGCTCTGTTGAATTTTACAGATTGTTTTTATTTAGTAAATTATATGGATCATACCCAATTTACATGCATGTCTTCATTCCGCTGCTGCATCAAAGATAATGAGCACGGTCAGAGTTTGTTACCATTAAATGCCACTACGTGCACAGCAAGTGGCATTTGCGTGTGTGAGTCAGAAATATGAGCTCCCAAGGAAAAGCTGAGGGCTGTTTTGTAAAAGGGCAGCTGTGTAAAAGCTCTTCTGTTCCCAGGATGTGCAGCCACACAGGCCAGTGTCAATTCTGATGTATTAGAGGCAGTTGAATATCACATGGATTAAATATTTGACATTGTTTATCACAGCAAGAAAATATTGACTCTTGAATGTGCTTCTTACACAGTATGGCAATCCTCTGTGGTTTATATTGACTTTTCACAGGCATGACAACAAATCATTTAGTATAAGTAGTCACTGTTTTTGCTGACCTCTTGTGGAAGCTACAGTACATTGAGTTTATGAAGTGATTCGATCTTTGATTAGGGGCCACAGACTGTCGCCAAATAGATACAATCAAGAGGTGGAACAAACCATTTTCAAATGACTGAGATTTGATCATTTAAAAGGCCCAGTAAAATTCAGCTTATACTTTTAAAATGTGATTTCTAATCATTTATGTAAAGGGTAGATAGACTCACACACAAATTAAAGGTTTGATAGCAGTTCAGCTTATCAGTATGTTGACATTTGAAAACAGTGATATCCCATCAGCATCTGCTTTCTCAGACTGTACACTATACGCTGTACTGGCCATCAGAGGAATGAGGCGTTCAGTGGCTCAATTATGTGATTGCTGATAATATACTTCACAGAAGACAGAATGCATTGTTTTTACAATACTGCATGATGTTACAATGTTTATTTTTTACACTGCTGTGGTTTTTAAACTAAGTCTCACAACCATTAACTCATAATTAAAATATTCTTCTAATGTACCAGGCCTGGGATTTCACTATTTTAGAGGCAAGGACACTTTGGCCTATGCTGCTGTCAGTTGATTGAGTGTACAAAGGCCAAATACCAGGGCAGAAAAGTTATCAAACAAAACTATGAATTTAACTTAAAGGGAAACTTTGGTATTTTCAAACTGGGCCAATATTTGGGTCTAAATGACTAATGGGGACAATTTGATTTAAAGTTGGTCCAGTATTGAGGAGAATGCTTTTCAGTCAGCAGTTGTTGGAACAGGTTTGAATGTAAAATACTGGATAAGCACTATCAATGTACGTCTACTAAAAGTGCCACTGACCACTGACACTCAGATTGTTGTTATAGTTTATGTGTCTAACAACAAGGGTAACATTAAACACAGGAGCTAAGCTAACTGACTGTAGCACCACTATGGCTAACAGCGGAGGGATCTATATCCGGGTCACACCCTGGCTTTGCATATTCATTCGCGCACCGCGGTTTATTCACACTTTAATTGCGGTTAGACTGTAAAAAAATAAACAAACAAACATACATTTAAGTAAAAAGCGGGATTGTGTCGTGGACTAGCCGCCTGTAGCGGCATCATGTTAACTGCAAAGGCACTTATAACCGCGGCAGCTTTTACATCGGTGTGTTTACAAGCAGCTCCGCGTCTATTTATGCTAACAGAAGTAACGTTCGTCACAGCTACGTGTTGAAATCACAGTTTTATTACCGTATGGAGCTGAAAGTTTGGTCCAGACGGCGTCGCTCTTTGCATCCAGTTGATACTGTGGAGGTAAAACAGTCTCCAGGGCAGGACGACAATGTTGACAGACGCTGTAAATCCACCTGTACAGTTACACAGCTGGGACTACTTCGTATGGTGGACACGGCCCGGTTCCCCCGGAGCGGCAGCAACAGGTCCGACTGCAGAAAGTTTCCTTCTTCATTCACCCGGAGAGGAAAGCGGCGGGAACACCAGCAGTTTCTCTGAGGTAACAGTTACTCTATGTTGTCTTTTATCCTCTCGACTTTCTGCTGCCATTCTTCGTCTTTCCCTTTTCAGTCAATCGTATTTACAGTTTGAGCAATTGTATTTGTATGTATTAGTCCAGTGTTGAGCCAGAGCCTGTTTCAGGAGTTTCACTATGATGTGTTGTGGTTCATTGGGTCATGCGGATGAATGTTTGGCCTCTTTTTGGTCATGCCAGCTATCAACCATGAGTAGGAGGTCTTCAATGGTGGATGTATGTAGGCTTAAACTGTAGTCTTCCTGTATTCCCTTCATGATTGAGAACTGCTGCTCTGAGAGGTAGAGACAGAAAACACCAAGATGAGTGTAACATCAGGTTGGGGTACGTGCAGGAGCAAGGTTTGGCCCTTGTGGTGATGCACTATGTCAGCTTTTGCTTATAGGAGCAATATGTAATATTATATGTTGAGTTTCATGTCTTATTCATTTGCTAATTTATCAGACCTTCTAACCTCAGCAGGTAGACTAACATTGCACATCAGGATGAGTTTGATTGGTTGGCCGATGCCAGATTTGTGTCAAGTTTTCATCATAAATAGCCATGTTTTCCAGCAGTTCATACCAGGCTTGAAATCAAAGCCACCACTGGTTATGTGGACAGTGTTTCACTTGATGTTCCTCAATAAGAATTCAAAATCTGAACAAAACACTGGTGTCTAAAAAACATATTTTCAGGAAAGAGGCAGAGGACAAAACAGCCCTTGCAACATAGCTTACACTAATTTCACTGAAAGAATTATGCTAATTTATTATGCACATCTTAACGACTTAAAAAGGTGGAAATACAGTACTCTAAGGCACATTTAGATCAAGGCTTATTAACAGAGTAAAAATACTTAATGTGGCTAGATTGTATTCTACATCAGACACTTGTCAAAATAGACTTTGTATATATCAGATAATTAGAAAATCTCAATTACCAAGTGTAGAAATATTCAATGGCATTTAATTTAGATGACGTCATGCTATTTTGTAAGGGTCAGCCAATCCTTTATTGTTACTAAACATATGACCTGCATGGACACACAAGCTCAGCCCCACTGTGTAACAATCAGCTGAAGTTTACTGATTCAAGATGAAATAGCTCAGCTATCCCTGAAAAATAAACTGCAGTCCTGAGTTGTGACTCTGAAACATTTAGTGCTTTAGATGAAAGATTCTGCCTCTTTGAAAGATGATTGCATACGACATGAGTTTATAGCTTCTGATAAACAGCAATAATTCCCAGTTCACTGGTTACATCACTTTATCTTGTTTATGTTTTTGACATGTTTTCAGTTTCAAAGTTCAGTCATCTGCACCTTCAATTTAAAGTTAGCATTTTAAGCAGCATGTTTCTGCATGAAAGCACATTTCACTGTATGTTTGGGTCTATACAATATATGTGCAGTGTCAGCAAATCACTACATTGAACTTGTAGCCCAAGTAGCACATAGTATCTGACAGCTGGGGGCAGTGTTGCTCCATAGATACTGCATAAACCTGCTCAACAGTGACCCAGTCACCTACCTCATTTACCTCATCATATAATTGAATTATTTTGAGTTTGAGTCCATATTGATGTCCAAAGAGATCCAATTGTCATGCTCAGCTATAATCAACTAAACTGCATTGTGAGTGAATCATGTGGATTGCTCACCCAACTGAAGTTAATAGCCATAGAAGAAACACTTACAGCCTGCTAAAAAAATGAAATAAAATGATCATATACAAACACATTCGTTGGTCCTTGTCAATAATATAAAAACTTGCTGTTTTCCCAGTGGAACAGCACTGAAGCTTTCAGTGAAGGGTATTTAGTGGACAATGAGGCTCAATGTGGTAGGTAGATTTCACCTCCTCAAGCCTTTAGGGAGGAAAATGTTTCCCACCTGCATGTCAAATAGACTTCTGCCCTGAAAAACAACGCCCACTGGCCTTCATCACCTTCATCGCTTTCAACATTTCAGCATTTAACAATCTGCGTTTTTTTTCCTTCATGCTTGACGTAAAACGACAGGGATTTGATTAATTACCCGCACACATCTTAAGATGTGCCCTTGTACTTGAAGCATCCACAACTTGGCACTAGAGGGTATATTGTTCTGAAATAGGCCACAATGACAAGTTGTTCACTAGTGACCGCTGGCAGTGATATACATTTTTCTTTCTGTCCTACCTGTTGGCTCTAATGTCGGGAGAAAGGGTACTGCTGTGAGCTTTATGACAAAATGCTTTATCCCCCATTAACCTTCACAGAGTGAGTATCAGGAGGGGATTTCAGGTAGAATAAAGCACCTGTGTCAATAGGCAGGTGTGTCACTGAGCTCAAAAGGATATGGCAGGCTAGCATAAGGTGCCCTCTGTCCTTCATTTCTCCTTTCTTTTGGGGTCATTCTTTAGCTTGGGCTCTGACAGCAACCGCTGATAAGAAAATGATTAAGTATCATGGGCTCTACCACGATCCAATTCACGTTCCTGGTTGCTCTGCAGACAAAGGTTGTTTTTTTTTTAAATCAGGAAGTAATAACAGCTTTTTGATTACTCTTTATATAAACCGTGTGTGTGCGTGTGTAAGCCTGCCTGACTTACAGTCTGAAATCCATTTATAGTATTGTATGTCTCTGAATGCGCCACATGCTAGAAATTCTAGCGAGAAGGAGATTGGTGAACTGGCTGAACTCTCTAGTGCAGGGGTCGGCAATTAAGTTTGGCCTCGGGCCAGATATTTTCCAAGGGGGGGGGGGGGGGGGGGGGGGGGGATAATGAAAATGATAGGCGATCTTGAAATGACGGAGCAGACGCACTGAGACATTCAAGCGGGCTGATGTAGGTTAAATGTGTGGACTGACCACTGGGGGCGCTATTAATTATATGCCTGTTTGTTAAAAAAAACATTCAAAAAACATTTCCACTTGTTGCTGTTAGCTGTCCGAAAAATGGCACTATCAAAAAATCTCAAGAGAAAACTTAACAGCGAGAACAGGATCTTTCATGATGAATGGACAGAAAACTATGCCTTCATCCTCCCCAGTTTTATTAATGCAAAGCCCACATGCCTGATCTGTAACGAGGGTGTCTGCATGCAAAGAGTACAACATTAGACGGCACCACGAAAAGAAGCATGTGACAGTTTTGGAGGAACTTGATACCAACAAGTCGATGGATGATGTGATCGGGTCAGTGAAACAGATGTCGCTCTCTGCGAGGTCCGCTGCCCGCCGCATAGAAGCGCTGTCTGATGCGGTGCAGGGTGCAATTGTCGACGTGCTTATTCACTCTGTATCCAGTTAGACAAATAAGCATTTAAATTGAGGAAAATTCTCTGTTCTGGAAAATGAAGTTTCCAAGTAAAGAGCATTTTTGAGACTGGCAGTCCGATTTTTAAAAAGTATATTTTATATTTTTATTTTCTTTCTCTAGTTCAAACAATCTCACGGGCCAGATGTTTTTGCTTGCGGGCCACATCTGGCCCGCGGGCCGCCTATTGCCGACCTATGCTCTAGTGTATCTGAAATTGATCAGACAGAGTTCATACTGTATAACAGCCTGCTGTGGAAATACTTATATACATACACTTGATGTTGATTTAGTCAGCAGGGATCAGCTGTGAAATTCCCCCCTGATCTGTCGATGGGGACCAGTCTACCTCCTCATCAGGGCTCTTCATTAAAGCGGAGCACTGTCCATTAGCCCCCGTAATCCTCTTTACCCACTGCCACACACGACCTTGAGGTGCAACAGTAGAGACTGTTTAACAGCTCCTGAGTGCTCACAGAGGTACAGTAACTGTCAGAGACACTGTGGCTGCTGGCTTTGGTGGGTGAAAAAGTTGTTCCCTTCACTCTTCTATTCCTTGCAGAGTTATCACTTGCATTACAGCCAGTAATAAACAGTAATTTAACTTGTGCTCAAAGCGATGTCAACGCACACTGTGTGACTTTTTTTTTTTACTGTCTACTACAGCTTGTGATAATTTCTTGCTCACCATAGTAGCTGGTTAATTGAGCTGGATGCGTGTCAATGATTTCACTTAGAGGAAATCATCAAGATTCAGACAAGCACCTGGTCTTTTATGTGCCTGTAGAAGGCTGGCAGGAAAAACGATTACCGGCCTCATTTGTTCTCTATAGACAGTTGTGACCTTTCCAATTGGCACATCCTCTTACGAATATGACAGCTTTTCTTTCCTGAAACCAGGAATGATCTTGCATTTAATATGCACATAAATTGCATTTTAGCCTATTGGGGAACTCAGAGTGAGAACATACTGTACAATCAGTATGACGGAGTGTTTTCGACATTGGATGTTTCAGTTGTCAGTGGAAGTTTATGGTTTGTCCTATTGTGCTTGCCTTTCAGCTCCATTCTCTGAAAAAAAGAGGTTCTTTCCAGTGGATGATTTCTATAGATGCTGAAATGACTTCATTTAATGTCCAACATGGTGAATAAATAACAATAAAACTGGTGGAATATTAACACTAGATTATGATTTTTCGACAAAAACCTCAGTTTCAACACAGACGCATGCAGATGAGCGAATAAACTGTGGCCATGGATGGACTGCCAACATATAGCCTACTGGACATAGAGCTTTCTTTCATGACAACATCATGCAGACTCTTATTTACCCTTAACACGGCCAGCCTTTACGCAGACAATGGAATATGTGTGCATCAAGATTTCATTATAGCACATTACTTGACTTAAAGTCAAAACACACATATGCTAGATGCACAGCAAAAATCCAAATTTTACAGCACACACCCTTTGTAACGGCTAGATGTGTGGCTAGATTGTATTATAAAGTGCTTTTTTTGCTGTTGGGCAGGGAACAGAAGCACAGGGAGTGATTGCCAAACTCATTGTTTACTTGAATGGATTACCTTCCACTGGAACTGTTAGGATGTGGTGCATCAGGAAATATCAGTGCAGAATGAACTGGCAGGACTATCAAAACAAAAAGCTCAAATATTGAGTAGATGTATGATTTAGAGCTTCATAAAATAAACAACAGTGTGACAGTATAGAGTCCCTATATTTAATGACACTTTTTATTCTTTTGTTCAAGCTTATAGTCTTTAATTGCACATGAATTGCATTGCGCTCACCTTTTAATACTGAGACAAACTGAGTATTCAGAGAGAAATTGAAAATGAAATTCAATTATTTTTGCTGCTTTTAATAACAAAAATCAAAACATTAGAAACTTCATTTAATAATATCAACATAGTGGAATAGGGGGGGAAAATGTGTAGGGCAGTATTACAGTCATGTGTTGTGATATTGACCTAAGGAGCACAGCTGACAATTAGAATTTCAAGCAGGATGCAAAAGCAGAGATTTGATGAAATGTGTTCTCTTTTTTTTTTTTTGCATGACACATGAGGGAAAAATTCAATTTGAGTTGGCTATAGAGAGAGATTCATCTTCTGAGGAGACAGAGAAAAAAGCAGAGAGAAATGCATTCCAGGCACTTCTCTCTCTACTGGAGTGCTAATGCTTTTTTGTTGTTTCTTCTGTTTGTTGTGCAGTGCCTGGGTCAATCAATGTCTGCTGCCTCACTGTCTGTGGAGGCCATCTCTAGTGATGAGATAAATTCCCACACATACTCTCATATGCAAATATAGGATCAAACAGAAAAATGAGTTCATGGATACACAGAAGGACACTCACAAAAACATGCACGCTGTGTTTACACACTTCTCAATCTATCTCTCTAGCCTTTTCTGTCTCATACGCTGTTGCACCACTGGTCCTGTTTCAAGGTTAAAGCCAAAGGCCCCTTTAAGTCATTTTTTATCCAGGGGCTCTTCTGTCCATCACCGCTTTCATATCTTCAGCAGAACTAAACCTGGGCCTTAGTAATGATGACCACAGGCACAACAACCATCTGTAATGTGTCAGCTCCTCCCTTCAGGGAGGTGGAGAAGGATCTGCTGTCACTCTAGCAGGGGAAACATCTGTTCCCATTAAATTACTGTGGCCCTGCCATGCAAGTTATCTCTACTGCACTCCATTTTACTGCCTGAGTCCTGCGCCTGTCGACAAGGGGATAAAACAAGATTAGTTAAATGACTGGGAACTGGGGAAGTAGTAAAGGAAGGATGGAGCGGGAGAGGAGAGAAAAAGAAGGAGACATCTCTTTCCTTGTCGTCTGCTCTCTTACCAATTAGGAACTGGGGACTGTCCTCGAGTGTAGCGAAAAAGGGATATAATCACCTCATCCATCAGCTAACTTGTCACTGTACAGCCTAAACTCACTACATGAGTAACATGGTGAGTGGCCTGTCCAGACCGAAGATCACTTTCAGGTTTTGTAATGACTGCTTTGTATCGGCGAAGCTCTGGCATTTACTTAACAACTGCTGCACTATTGCTCAGGATCAGAAATCTGTGGTTTGAATCAGTTTGGAGCAGCGCCTGGATCGCACCTGCCGCAGTATTGTGGTAGGATTGATGTAGAATAAATGCATTGTGGAAACGCATAACCACAACCTGCAACATCTGGTATTATCTGGTTGTTGATGAAAGAGCTAGAACTGCGTCACTTTGATTTTTGTTCTTTCTGGCAAAATAATATAAATAAACAAAGTTCAACATAAGTTGAACAGTTTGTTCAGTGAGCATGAATTAAATATGGCAGGCGTGTGTGTGACTCCAGCCTTTGTATTGTTTTCCACTGTAGTTTTGAAATTGTCCTCTGACAACTAGAAAAAAATAACAGAACAATCATTATAACTTTATGAACTATTTATGCATATGTTACAGATGCTGATTGAAGTGAAGCCTGTATCCTCTTTTCTCTTCTTTCTTGATTTTCAACAAATGCGGATGTGAGCAAAAAAAAAAAAAGCTACCATAGGCTACTAATGTAACATGTCACCACAGGAAAAGTGGACCTGTTAATAGCATGAAGTCTGACCATATGTGTAGACACTTGCAGCGGAAACACATCGCACACCACAAAGCATCATCAGCTATCTCTGAGTTTTATTTAAATATATGATATTGTTTGTTTTTGGCATTATGTGAGTGGAAATAGAACTCCCCCTATTTTGTGTTAAAGTAATGCAAAGTAGCTGATCACAGCTAGGAAAGCTGTTATTTTTGTAAAATTGTCATTGACATTTTTTGTTTGTTTGAATTAATTAAAAGGAAAGGTATTGACAGCTCATGCTCCAACTTTTGATTTGCAAGGTGTTGCAGCTGCAAATGATGTATGTTCAGTACCGTCAGGACTACAGGGCAGAGACGTGTATAGGAAGAGTATCGGGTGGGGGGTGGGGGTTTGGATGCATTGCAAGCCAGGTAGGAAAGAAAACAGCAGGGGAGAAGAGAAGTAATGAAGAATGTGGGCTGAGAGAAACCCTGCTGAGTGTCACGATGAAGTGAAGCGGCAACGCTAAAAATAGGAATCCTCAAATAGAGGGACATAAACAAAATGAAAGCAATCAAGTGACACACACACACACAAACTTTGCACAAACATATAACATATAGTAAATTGATGAGTAAATAAAAAGCCAGAAAAAAAACTTACAATAAGAAGCTTGTAATTGTATCGTTTATTATATTTTGGTGAAACGAGGTGGGAGAAAGTGCAATTAAATGAATTAAAGCTACTGCAGGAATTTGATGGATTTATGCTCTTTCATTGTACACATTCTTTAAACATATTACAACATAGTCCCATATAACGATTAACACTAAGCTTATTCTTGACCAATTATCTTTAATAAATTCACTGTAATCGTGACTATCACTCGTCATCGGATACTCATCCGTGTGATCACAAGTATTAGTAATAAAAGTATCACCCTGCAAAACATCATGAAATCTCTCCTATACAACAGAGTTGGAATGAACAGTTTCATAATAATTAATTAATAAACCTTTTAGTTATTCAGCAGAGCTTGGCGAGTGTCATGAAACTAATAGTAAAAAGCAGCAGCGGCTATCATCTTTCAGACGGGATTGTTTAATTCTTAGCTCTGCCAAAGTCTGATTCAAGCGCTGCAGCTCATTGCTATGCTTTTCAATACAATGACTGGGAGCTGTGATAAACAACTTTTTAATTGCAAATGCCTCAAGTGTGACCAGTGTCAGAAGTTTGCATTATACATCAGTGTACTGTTCCCATTGCAGCTCACCTCGCCAAACAGATGGTGAAATGCATATATTCAAAACACAAAATGATGCTTTATTTATTTACACAGACAATTCAGTTTGATTTGTTTTTCTGTTTTATTTCTTTCCATATTCCCCTTTGTCATCAATATGATTTGATTTGAGTTGACTTATAGGAAGTTAAATAGCAGATGCTTCCTTGAACTGTTTCTTAAGGGACATATAGTATGGTTAAGAAATGTCCTTTTTAGAGTGTAATTAGAGAATTAATCATCTCTGAATATTCATGACAAAATTGCGATTACCGTCTTCAACATCAATACATCACAAACCATCTTCACTTTGAGAAGGATGCAATTATCTTTCAGCGTCCATAGACACTAGTGGGCTTCAAGAGATTCTCCTCTTCTCTCTCACAAAGTAACGATTGACCCTCGGTGTTGGACATAGATAATCAATGTGTAATTTATTTTTTCAACGCGAAACAAAATGAATATGCAAAAGAAAAGACACAGGCGCTCAATCCTTCTATTGAGTTTTAATCACTCTGATGAAATACTGTTTTGCCCCCATTTCCATGTGTGAATAAATCAGTGACACGCTTATAAATCTACTCGCCAATGACTCCCTCCATCACTCTGATTCATTTTACAGTAAACTTTACAAGCATGTTATCTTGGCTTGTAATGAGACAATTATAGATTGTACTGGTTTGCAGTGTTTATCTGGCAGAGCTTTTTTCCCCTCTGCTGTGATAAACAACATTTTGTAATATGCATTTCACCTTGAAAAATGTTTTGCTGCATCATCACAGTATTATAAACAACAATTACCTTGTCTAAAGCATCCTTATCGTTTTACTTCATAAAAAATACAAAAAAAGTGAGAATGAAACATTGGCCATCTTGATAACAAAGCAGCATCCTACTTTCAGCTTTCATCAATATTTATTCTGAAAGAAAATACTGCATCATCGTTGCGTAATACGGACACATTATGGAAATGCCCTCAAAGCAAACCAACAAATACCTTTTGCGCTCTTGGTGTCTCATGCTACAGTTTAGACATTTATCTTGCACACATGCATATGCATGTGCTCTTTTAAAACAGGGATGTCACTGAGGAACACATAGAGTGAACAACATAACCTCTGTTGTGGATAGTCTTTGTAAATTGTTCCCTTTTAACAGATATTCATCATATTTGTCAGCCAGATGCTGGTGTGCTGAAGAGGTTTTTAAATATTGAATAGATTTCACGTCTAATAACACCATAAATTCTGTGAAGTAACTATCAGGGATTGCATGACTCATATACAGGATGTGTCAGCGAAGCGCTAAAAGCAGAGGAGAATCCTGCTGCTTATGTCAGCAACACTCCCAGTCAGCCACTGTGCGGTATGAAAAATGATAAACAGTGTGAGAACATCCCTTTGAATCTGCCACCCACTCATTCTCTCTGTTTGGTTTTCTAACACTCCACTGGTGGGAAACATGGGGGCGGCAGGTTAGAGGAGCATTGCCCTGGTACTCAGGAGACCCTGGAGTTCAGGACTGGCTCTATCTGTGGTTGTGGAGTGGAGGAGGTTTCGACCTTTACTGATTTATTTACTGCTAGACATCTCTATCACTGTAGACGTGGCTGGTCATTTTATCTGTGAGAAATCCCTGGATCCACCACAGCTCCAAAATACCTCTCACAAAGAACAACATGTACACACAAGCAATCAAACAAGCACACAGGCATTTGCATGCCCTGTCACTCACACACACACACACACACACACACACAGAAGAAACTGTGTAAAGTCATTTTAGAATTAATTAACTGGTTTGGGGTTGCATTTAAATTTAAATCTTTCTTGAAGGGACACCTTCCTCAGGATTTTACTAATGTTTGCATTTTATTCTGGGCTAAAGATAACATTGTTCCATGTGAATATATTCAAGGTTGTAGAGCAGTCATTAAACACCATTCAATGTCTCTCGGTCTAATGAAACCCCCCCTCCGAATATATACTGTATGTGTCTTTTTACCACATTGCTATTGTCTTCTGAATGGTTTTTGACTTCCACATAATTACTTAAAATGAATTGATCGAGAACTTTCATCATATCACCAGTTTTATAGCTTATAAAACATTTGCATTATCTCCACTGCAACTTTACTTTAGTCATAATACATTTTACTGCTACACATAATAACTACATCCTGAATAATGAAAAACAGGAATAAAAATGATATATTTAATGTAATAACTAATATTACAGCAGCACATTGTTAACTCTTGAAATTTTTAACTATCTTTGTTTACCCCTTTCCTGATAAAGTGCAATGCAGTATAGGTTGTTGTTGTTGTTTGATGTCATTGGTTGCTGAGATCAACATTTTAGCTTGAAACACAAATGATAGATTGGTGGTAGCTATTGGCTAGAACACCACAGTAATCAATGTAAACTTAGTACCAATAACCAGCCAGTTCAATACAGCTCCATGTAATGCTTTGTCACAAAACAATTGAAAATATGCAATTTGTAAATGCAACAGATATGTTCTTGTTTCATGCCAGAAAATAATATATAACAGTAAATGAACACAGTATAGTATTAATATAGCATTAGCATGCAATGGTTTGCCTTGAAATTGGTAGTGAAATCCTGACAGGTCTAATTAATATAATGGAGGTGTTGCAATTATGCTCTTCTTAGTTGCTGAATTCAGTCATTAAAGATCATGCGGGTAATTTAAAAGTTGAGTAAGAGATATGCCACAATGAAAAATTGAACACTGGTCATGCAAAGAACAATGTAATTGGATCAGGCACATATGTTGCAAAAATGATTAATTCATGAAATTACAGCATTTAATGAGATGCAAAGAAACATCATCTCATGATGATAAATGCCTGCAAAAATCTAATAACACAAACGTAACGATCAGGGTCAGGCCACCAGTGTGATACACATACACACTATGTGTGTGTCATCTAAATACTACTTGCCATCAATAAACTTCATATTTAACCTCAGAGATCTGACTTGAAAAGTATTATTTTGGGTTAGAGATAGAAATAAGTGAGTCAAGGTTGGACATTTGAAATGATTGTGATGTGCGACTTGTTGACACCAGTACAGTACAGCACAGTTAGTTCAACTATAAATTCATGAATTCATTCATGTCATTCGTTAGCAATAAAAACCCTACTGGGATTTTTTTTAAATTCATCTTAAAAGTTTTTGGTTGTATAAATTAAACTCAAAATCATGATCACCGGCCCTCCACCCCTGTGAGACATAACCTGAGCAGATCAAATTAACAGGCAGCACACCAAGGATTCCTCCAGCGTTGCTCAACCACCCAGAGCAGCCACAGGGGACAAAGTGAGCAGCAATAAAAGAAGATGAGTGAGGGATTTGGATAAGTCACCCAGGATCACCCCATTATATGAGCTATTCCTTTTTTAAACCCTCATCAGCATAGTAGGGATTTCCAGTGCAGCTTTACCACAGCTCAGGCAAGACTACAGTCTCCCATGAGGAAAAAAAAATCTTTTTATACTACTGCATGATGCAGCTGTCACTTATCAGCTCATGAAAATAAAGGCCTCTTCATTTATGAGCTTTTTACAAGCGTAACATTAAAGTGATATATACAAATACCTCCAGTGAGGTACTAATTCTATCTTTTAGTGTGCCATCCATGCAGGGAAAGAGGTCTTTAAATAACTTGCAAAATAGTTTTTCCTCCGACAGTGTCAAATACTTTGTGTATCTAAACTAGGGAAACACAGTGGTCAAGGCAAGATTGAATTATGTGTCAGGTTAAAAATCTTTAAGGTCCGATGGTAACAAAGTTAGAACGTAAGCGAGAGACATGGTAGGACTCAGACATCATTATGCTGTTTGAGTGCTGTGAGAAGGGAGAAAAGCACATCCCTTTCTCTGTTCACCTTGCAAACCTGTACGTTTTTCAAAATGTGCGACCATTACGGTGAAAGTGCTTCACCTCACTCCCCCTTTCTCCTTCCTAGCTACAATATGTGCTTTATTGATCACAAGGCTGTTACTTGGATTGCTAGTTGTCATTAGATGCCATTTCCTCGGTCAGCTAGAGCGGCCTCACAAAGAACAAGAAGGATACTTCTGAGGCAGCTTAGAAAAAAAGAACACAGCACATTCTCCTTTATTTAAGAGAGACTGTAAGCTGTAAAAGTTTTAATGTAGTGTAATTACATTTATTGCTCTTTCACTTCAGATGTTCACTTGAAAGAGTATATCTTGGAGAAAAGTGGTTGCATTACCATGACTGACTGTTCTACCTTAATATTTTATGTTCTCAATTTAAAGAATAGGAGAGCTGGTGTCCAGAAAAAAGTCCCTGTCATGTGCTTGAAGATGAACTTAAGACATCTTACACAAAAGAGAAATGCAATTAAATATTGATTGGACTTCTTGGAGAGGTAGTTGATGTGGTTGGCTGCAGTCAGCAGAACAAGACCCACAGACAAATGTGGCATGTTTCTTTTAATCAAGTCAGAAATAAGTAAATGACGCTGACCATCAGGATGTCTTCAGATTTAATTTCCTATAAGTGACCTTTGAACTGGTCCATTGCCAGTCTTTAGAGCATAAGTGCCTCTCTGCTGTCTTGAATTTCACTTAAAGGTCCATGATAATTGTCAGACTAAGGTTCATCACTGAGACCTAAAACTGTTTTCTTTAACATTTGACTAAGCCCCTTAGTTACTGTTATGCCTGTCAAGCTTTCTGGTGTAGCAGATTTACTATTTAAAATTCATAGTAATATTGAAAACAAGTCCTATAGCGACAGTAGACAATAGTAGGCTTCTCATATCAACAGATTCAATCAGCTGTAGCTAGCTGGTCAATTAAGCTAAATTAAGTGTTTTTTAAGTGTTCTTACATGGGGTTCATTTCGCCTGTTAATTAAAAGGCAAAAAAGTGGGATTTCATACATGGTTTTGGATCCACAAACTGCAACTAATAATTGCATTAAAATGTGACAAAGAGCTGCAATGTGAAATGCGCTGCTTCTACAATGACAGCGTGCATTCATTGTCTTTTGGTTTGCATTTCTTTTTTCTCTTTTCTTTCTCTTTTATTTAGTTGGCACTCTTCAGCTTGTCTTTGCATTGTCAGTTCGGTCATTACAGGATCCTTTCTTCTGCTCTTCAGTTGGCGCGATGATCTGTCACCACAGACCTGCAATGTGATTAGCATTTGGTTAGTAGCACTCCCTAAAAGCTGGAATGTAAATAATTTCCAATATCAATTTTCATCAGTGATTGATAAAACATTATTGCTGACAACGGATAACCTTCTGGCAAGTAGTTAAGTGCTATGGGATTGTGGCATTTATTGAGCCAACGCTAGCTAAGTTTGGTAGATTGTTGGAGTTGGAGTGTAAACCTCCCCAAATCCAGTAAAGAGCAGGACAGAGTGACTAAGTGTGGGCAAAATAATGTTGGTTCTTACTTTGCTAACAGGACCTTTATATGTGTAGACAATCAGTCTTCCACTGATTATAAAGCTTACAACTCCTGTACCTAGATATGTTTGGACAATTGTTCAGGGGAGGGATTTGGCAAATGTTCAATAGCTTGCTAGAATAATATAATTCATATGTTTGTGCTGGCAAGTTTAACATTCAATCAGTGCTTCACTCTAATACTGATTCATTTGCCTCAATTGTGAGTGTATAAATGAGATTAATTTCTCCCTAGGCCATTTTTACTCACTCAAATCTATTATGGGGGGGGGGGGGGGGGGGGGGATTCAAGCACAGCAGGCTCAACCACAGACTTTTAGAGCAGGTGTGAAGATACAGTAGATAGGCTTTATTAAGTCGGTGTCAGGTGGTAAACAGACCGCAGTAGAGAGAACAAGGAGCAGAGGTAGGTGTCATCCTGACAGGCAGCACAGAGAGGAACAGGAGTAGCAGTGCAGGGATCAAGAAGCACCTGCTACTCCCTCAAGAGCTCTTCAGCAGCATGGAGATGCCGGGAAGACGAAAACAATAAACACTTTGCTATGCAGTGAATAAACAGTTCCGGCTTAGTGTTTTCAGCAGAGAGCCTAATAATGGCATGAGATGTTTTTGTTTTTTTGTTTTTTTTTTCCAATTTCGTCTCTGCTGAGACCATAATCATGTTATGCATAACATTTTTGCGTCTGAATACAACGAGCCCCTTTACCTGCACAGTGGGACATCACAACGTGTGGGGCTCATTTTGGAAATACCAATCCTGCTCCTCTCTCTTACCCGGGGGTGGCATACACAAAAACACACATCAAAACATTGCGCATTTATGTATATTTGTGTGCAGTTTTAGCTGCACATGGCAAGGGGGTGTGACTCTGCAGTCTCTTTTCCAACAGAGGAACACTTACATAATGTTCAAAATTAAACAATGTTAGCCTCATATTAACTAGGAGCCCACAATAGTGATACATAACTGCAAAGCTGTAGGGAGCTGACACTTGGAACAGAGGTCAGCACTGAAATGATGAGTAACAGAGGCAATGTAGCTATCCATCCTGCTTGTGTGACTTTCTCAAAGCACTGTGTGTGTGTTCATTATGCACCCTGGACACATCACTTAAGAGGGGTAACTCCTATCGATTCCTCAGCTTCACCATCAGCAACCACTTCTGTTTAAACTCAGCCTGTACCATTGCAGCTACCACATCTACTGCACAAATCAAAGGGGAATTACTACAGGACTCATGTGGAATCGCTAAATGTTACATTAGCACTTCTATCAACTGCCTTTCGTATACAATGAAAAAATAAGCAAAAGGAGAGGTGAGAAAAGAAATATAAAAGAAATGGGGGATTGCCCAAATTGCAAGGTATGTTTCTAAAGTGTGTTTTAAGTGTTTTTTGTCTGTGTGATATAATAATACTTTACATTTTCTTGCAAAGTATTTTTTAGCTCTGTTAAATCTGCAACCTTTTCAAGGCCAATTTAGCCTAGTTTAAAATAAATAACTATTAGGTAATTATCTGTTCTCCATCAAGATCAAGTGAGAAAATTAACATTCCTGTAGCAATTCCTTGTGCTATTGCATGCACTAATTGCAACATCTTAATTCAAGTGCTAGAAAACTGAGTTGATCTACTGTGGTGCATTTTATTCTTTCGATCCTACCAGAGGGGATGACATTTTTATGTATCTCATGGGAATTTTATCTCTGCAAAGGCTGACATTGTACTGGATGTGAGGTCCACCAGGGCTCAATTATTGGTCTCCTATTATTCAGTCTGTGGCTTCTCCCATTTCATCTTTTTTAAATACAAGAGGCTTGATTTCTGTGGCTGAAAGACTTGAGCAAGCAGCACTATAATATGTCTACATTTTTAAAAGTTTCAAAATATTAGTGAGACTCAAAGGCAGGAGAGGTAAAGAAAATGGTAAGACTGTAGTTCTATGTACGAGGTTGGGCAAGGCAAGGTGGTATTTTGATGTAAATTGGGTCTGACATTGCACAGAGAAAAGGCATCCAAGGACATAAACCCCAAACCAGGTCAGGTGTTTGTCTTGCACAGCTTGTTGGTTGTCCAAGGATAAAATCAGGAGTTAATTCGACTTCTATTCTCACCTGCTGGAATAACTTCTGTCACCTGCTGTCATATGAAATATTCTCAAAAATGTGCCATGAAAGGCAGACAATATTTTTAACTTTATTTTGTGTTTTTGTTTTTGTATACACATTTCTTTGTATAGAAAAATGGTAAATATGAATGTATGAGCTATAACTATAACTCTTTGCACTGATACTAAATTTCATTTATATTATTAAAATCAAATTGTATTATCAGTAATAATTGTGTTACAGATAGTTGTATTATTGTTTACATTACAAGAATTATAACCTAAGTACCTCCCTTTGCACGTTGAGACATGTCACAGCACTGAAGTGTCAAAAACATTTCATAGCCCGAATGAAACAAAGAAAGTAATAAAACCCATATAATCATTAATCCAAGAAACAATATAATCATACTTATCTGCAGTCATAACATTTTCACATTCCCTGTAACCACCTCATAATCAACATGAAGGACAAGTTTAGCAAAGCCAAAACAAAAAAAAGTAAGCAAGCACACACATAAACTAAATAGATTTAGAGTCTCATCAAGACCATATAATTTGTTATTTAAAATAACTAGACCCATAGTTAGTTTGTACCAGATGGCCTCTGTAAAGGAGATCATGAGTTTCATCAGTGATAACACAATTATATGAAAATGAAATTAGTGATTTCTGTTGAAGCAGTGCTCTCTTGTCAGCAATTAAAGATATTTTGTACTTGTTAACAGGTCACATGTTTACTGTGATATGCTCTTAAACATACGTGTCTATTTTCTATTGAAATAAACATCTCAAACTATAGGGGGAAAAATCAACAGTCTGTCTGGAAGAACACTGCAAGACACTGCAGATATGAAACCAGACCAAATTGAGTATACAAAATTAGAAAAATGGAAACTGCTATAAATGTAATGTAAAATATCGAATAAGGTAAACACTTTTCATTGTTATTAGAGTGAGCTCACCATACACAGCGAGGAGAACCATAAGACAAAATGAGTGTCTGAAATGCGCCATGAACCTCCAGTTAATAGACTCTCATACTCCATGAATGATTGTCTGTGATAGTGGAGAACACCATTTTACATGTCCTCTGTTTCCATTCTTCATGAAGAGTGAGGCGGGGACAGGGAGCCTGAGAGTTAAAGAGGAAGAAAAGCCATTGACTCTTTAATTTCTCTGAGTTTAAAAACCAAGTCTTGTTTGTAATGGAAATGTTTATAATATTTGCTCATATGAAATGTATGTTAAATCAAGGATTTTAGAGGTTCTGTTTTCTACTGTAGCTTCTGTATGTATTTTGCACCATTTAGTATTATAACATGTGGTGTTTCTTGCAATGGTTGCTGGGTGTCTTTGTTAAATAGCAGTTGCCTGCTCTTTCCCCAATCTGTATTCAGACCCAGTTGCCTCATCCTGCACGGATCATTTTGAATCAATGGACAGTAATGCACCAAGAATACCCCTGTGAGACATACCTCCCCTTACAAAAGGCAACAGCAGTGCAGCAGGATTGAAGATGCCTCGGCTCAGTGCTGGAATTACCAGGTGTCTAACCTCCCAACCCACACACACATACACGTAGGATTTGTTCAATCTTTATGCAAAACAGTAAACATTATTCAAGCACTGGGTCACATCGGGCGGCATCTGAATCTAGGGCCTGATTACTGTACTGCATGTGAATAAGCCATGTAAAAAGGACATGTGTCAATAACAGTTGGGGACGGATGCTAACAGCTTCAGTGACTCCGTGCTAACAAATATTAAACCTGGAGTTTAATATTACTAACAGTAACAATGCAGACAGACACCATACATACACACAGAGTGCACTCAGACAGACTGAAGGTCTAAAAAGCCCAAATTGGAATGGATTATGATGCTCCCTGTCATTTCACTACTGAGCACTGAAGACATTTTTCATTCTCAAGTGGGTCGACTGAGCTATTAATATAAAGACACATCCTGGGTGATGGAGAAAAATCCCTCTGTGTTTTGATTTACAGTGGAATTAGAAAGTTGTAAAAGGGATTATTCTCCATTAGTAAGTCCCGCTATATATTGAGACTTCAAATAAACATCTTTCAACCTGAGCTCAGCTGACAGGACTTTACAGTGGCTCTGTTTGTGTTCACTGTATCCAAGATTGTAATACATTTTTAAGGTCAGATTTCAGAGTATGCTGTTTACCTGCAAGTTTAGCCTTCAAAAATCCTTTTATCCTTTGTCATCTGCAGATAATTGAGTCTCCCAGTTTCTACTTGTACTGCTTTTTTTCTGGTGCCTATCATGCTACATATTTTCTTAACACTTTGGTCTTTCTATCTATTTACTCTATATATTGTAGGTATGCAATGATTCCTTTGTAGTGTGACTACACTATAAAAAATGAGGGGGGGCATAATTCACAGTCCTCGTTCTGTGCAAAAATGCGTTTTTCTAAGTTTATATGATGTTATTCTTCTGTATTGCGAGTTAGAGAAATCAAGTCAATGCATTTGTCCTAGTATTTAGTTGTAAATCATGTCTTAGAGAGGAAACATGAAACAGACTGAACAAAGACTGTGGGTCTCTTTATTGCCAGTATAAGGAGGAGGAATGATTACAGCAGCTGACAACTTACTCAGCATACATGCAGCATTTGACTATTCAAGTAAACTAATAAATAAAGAACCTATCATTTAATGTGAAAAGACATAAGCAGAAAGGCACTAGAATACAGAATTAGCAATACAGTAACACTCATAGAATATAAATATGGCTGCAGAATTATACTGCATTTTATGTGGTTGTGTTGTGTTGTGCTCTTGTTTTGATTTTTAAAATCAACAAAAGCTGTAAAGTTTTTTTTAAAACAAAAAAATGGGTGTTGGACTTTGGAGAAGTTCAGCCCAGATATTGCCAATTCATAATTGATGTGAATAAACATAATCTCCATATTAATGACATTCAAATGACATTTCACATTTGCTTCAATCTATTAATTCACTGCAGTCACTAAAGGCTCGTGGGGTTGTTTGTCAAATGTGGCAGCTCTTCAAATGGTTCCTTTGTGACAATGGCATGAGAGCCACTGTTTATTATAATGAAGTCAGTGGCAGTCTAAAGATGGCATTGACACAGGCGAGCCGGTGGTTTTTGAGTACTTTTGCAGTGAAGCACTGAGACAGTTAACACCACTCTCATGTCATTTGATTCAAGTTGGTGGCAGTTGAATTTGCACTGTGATGTCTGACTGGAGAAATACACTTGATTTTTTAGTAAGTACTAAATTTCAAGTGTAAATTGAAAGTAAACAGTTTCACAGAGCATTTAGTAAGCAGCATACCTAGACATCCTTTTATGCACCAAACCTCCTGGATGTACTCTTTATTATCTTAACTAATGACAAGCATATTTACAAGTACTAACAACCACAAAATGAGGGAATTTTAAATGGGGGTTATAGTATGTGTCCAAAATCCTATCTGAAATGTAATGCTGAACAGATTTGCAAGTCGTGTTCATTAATCTCATCAATAAAAGACATTCTGCCTTATAATTGATGATGTAACTCATTTCATGATGCTGATGCTGGGATGTGCTGATGCTGGGATGTAGGGATGCTGATGAGTGCTTAGGAGTGCCCCAACAAGCCATTACCATACCTGCCATTTACACCATCACTGCTGTAACTTGAAACATTTTACAACAGCTTAATTTTGTATATCTGTATTTAGATATAGCATTATTTATAATGGCCAACTGTTTGTACAGGGAATCTAATCCTCTTCCACACGCAGAAGGAGCCAAGATAATTTTAAAACACAGGTGGCATTTAATGTTCAGCTATTTATTCACTGTTACAATTCCCATCATGAGCTGTATTTTTGAAATGAGTGAGATGGCTTCTAATGTGGAGGAAACAAGGTTCAGCAGTCCCATGTTTCACAGTGATAAGGCTTCCTCAAATAAAAAGGATAAATAAAGAAAATAACTTTTTAAAATTAGACACCAAATGACTGCTTTTTGGCTGGAATGGCTAAATATGGAATAATGCTCAGCCAGCACATTAAAAGATAAAGGGTTATGATATTCAGCAGAGACTTGCCGGCCCTGGTTTTTAATAAGGGCTGAATACGAGCTACAGAGATCTGTAACGTTGTATATTTCCACTGGGACTGCACTGTGTATCGACCCCATACACTGCCTCTGAACACAGCCATGACTAAGTCTCTTTCTTATTTCCCTCACTAACCATTAAACACTCCATGCTTGGTTGCATCCTGGTGTACAGGAAAATTGTTTACTTAAATTAGAAAAGGAAGCCAAGTCTCTTCATCTAATGTCTTTGAAACACATTTTCAATTGACCCATGTTTTGTTTGCATCGTAAACATGGTGGTGTTGTTAGTGTTGGTCATTATAATGCTCTTGTAGTCATATTAGTTGTAGTGCAATACCAGTATATTAACATTATACACATCCTATTTTCATATTCAGAATATAAAGACCATGGGTGTGCCACTTTTAATTTAGATCAAGGTTTGTCGGATTCTTTGTTGTTAATAGAAAATCAAACATTTTGATTACACTGATTATGCAGAGCAGCAGAAGCATTCAGTTTATGCACTCCTAGTGAGCGGGTCATCCACTGAAATCCCATTGTTGGCTTTGCTTTCCCTGAATATTTGAAGGTTTTTGATGTGCGAATGATAATTGGCCCAATGCCACAGGATTTTAAAGAAAAGCAGCTTTCTTTGAAACTACTGAAGGGGAGCTGATATTGGGATGTTTCTTTGTAAACTATGAAGAAATGTTCAGAAGTACTTTTGCTCACTCTGTCAACATTTCCTAATGAGTCAACATTTTCTTACTTGCTTTCCTAGATCATTAAACCCTTATATTACCCAAGCATGGTGTTTGAAAAGGCAGTCAAAAATAAATCTCACCTTCGGCTTGTCTGTTTTTTAAGTTAATCTGTGAAGGTTGCCAACTTCAACTTCTGGGCTTTGAACCATGTTGGAGGAAAATGTTGGTCGCACATTTAAGAGAAGCAGAAGAAGAGTTTGATCTGCTTGAAACATGTAAAGTGAAAAGGTTTCTCTCCAGCTTTCTCAGCATCAGCATCCCAACATTGCAGCTGTGAATATGGGCCACTTGTCTTGTCTTAATCCATTCCTGTCACACCACTGTTTGACCTTTTCCATTAACTTTGATTTATTATTTTATTATCCTCATATTTAATACTTATACTATAATATTCGGGAGATACAACAAGCTTACTGCACTTCAGAGCACATTTAAGTATTAAAGTAGTACCAAAAACAGAAAAATATATCCAGTATATCAACAATTGTTTCATTATGACTGCTGCCTATGCCCCTGCTCCAGTTTGTGATTCTCTGCAGGATTGATTAAAAAAGTACAACTAGAGTTGCACTTTTTAGTAGCTATGGAGGTAGAAGCCTGCTGCTGAGAGGAGTGAACACAGGAAGTGGTAGTCTGAATGGAAAGTTATAGATTCTGGATGAGAAAGAGCATATATAGGCCTTTTTTAACTCCATGCTCTGATTTAAGCAATCTCCTCTCTTTCTTATCCGGGCCAATCTTTGTTCTGTGTGACCTGAGCTCCAGACTGTTGCCTTTTTACCATTCATTATCTTTACTGTTCACTTTCTGTTTTGGACTTCCACTGTTCTTTTCCACCCTTTTGAACTGCCCTCTCTTTTTACTTTAAGTGTCTTGTTTCAAGAATAACTGTTTGCATTTACCTTCATTTAAACACGTAGCGTACTGTAAGACAGCAAAGGAAATGGTACAGAGAAGATCAATGGCAGTTATGACAATGGCATATATGATGGAGTAAAGCTCATTAATTTGGAACATGTTTAAACAGGAAGATGACCTAATCATATAGTTCACTAATTATATCATTAATCCTATTGTCTTTGCTCAAACAAGTGTGCCTAGGATTATTCAAGTACATTTTCCAACCGTGTCATTATGCAGTAATAAGATATGACAATGTCCTGATGAAGACAAATTATTATAAATAACAGAAAATCACAAAAATCCTAAAATTGTCCCCTTTTAACACTTACAGTAAAAAGATGAATTTGTGTTTTCACTTCCCCTAAGTGGCTAAAAGAAATATTAGTTTAGCACTTTAATAATGTTCATTATACCATAGAGGGTCCAACATAATCGCTGACCCGATGAGCCAGTAAAAATTTATGGAGGGCAAGTTGATTCAGAGTCATGGTAAATCCCTTTAAACACCCCTAGTGTCATTTATCCATCCATGTCATACTTACCAGTTTCTCTCTGCGAAAGAAGATATGACACTGAAGAAAGAGGGGCTTTCTACTTTGTTGCCTTGGTGGGGAGAGAATGGGAGAGTCTGTGATCTTTACCTATTTGCACGAGGGGAGATGGTACGTACAATTTATCAAACAAACAGAACATAAACTTAAATATGGCATCTTTGACTTCCAGCAGTTAAGTCCTTTTTAATCTGCTGCCGCTATGTTATGCTATATGAAGCTCTTAATGCTAACAGTGAACAATCATTAATTTAGTGATCCAACATGTGCCTAATTTTATATTTTACATATTTGTGTAATATATCATCATTACATATCCATAACTTAAGGAAAATAACCAAATCTAAAAGGAACTGTTCACAAATCAATTTTTTTGGCAGCTGGGCTAGTTAAAATATACAAGAGGCCAGTAAAACTCTGATCTACTGGCCAAGTGGGCCAGTGGGGAAAAGATGTTTCGTCAGACACTGCCATGGCAACATCTTTTCTTTCTCGACCATAGTAATAAATGAAAATGAAAGTGAATCAACTAATTGTAATAATATACTTCCTAAAGCAACATTACATTATACATTAAAAATCCAGGCAGAGGAATAAAGACTCCATCTGATGATTTGTCTTCCATTTGTTCCTCAGGCTAATTGTAAGAGTATATGTGCCCATTTCAAAGTCTAGCCATGCCTCATCTTAGAACAAGAGGGTATGGAAGTTCTCTCAGAAAGCATTGGATGTTACTGGTGGGGTTAGGAGGCCCCAGTCCTTCCACTTCATTCATGATAAACTAAGAGCATACTGTATTTCAAAGAGAAAGATAAATGACATTTTTAATCATTATATTGATGATGACTCTCCTTGGCTACAGTTGTTGGCAGATTAGCAACACGCTTCCTCTGTGTGGACCAGTGCCTGCAGCTATGCATGACTGACTCTTTCAGAACCCCTTATGTATTTACAGAGGAACACACAGTATAATTCATCGGATGTGTTCTTGATGGGGAAGCCCTTGAAGTCACAGTGAGTGATTTATGAGTTGTAATACAATCTCTGAGTCTTGTCAAATACTTGATGTATTACTTGGCTTTTGATTCACAATAACTCTTTACTATATTACCTATCCCATCTAATTACAACCTCTACCATCCTTCCTTTTGTGTGTCAAAAGTAGAGGACTTGATCTATACCATAAACAACATTCAATTATGTGATGACTGATTCAAGTGTTCTGGGGGAAAGCGTATAGGTTATGGTTAGTCTCACAAAATAAGTGATGAGTTGTCAATCAGAAGACTGTCTGCTTTCACATAAAACAGGTAGTGAGTAAATTAGTTTGTCTAAATGTCACGGGAAACTGAAAAGGCAGATATGGTCATGACATGGAAGATCTACAGTAGCACGTCTGTTTCATTTGACAATGAAATTAAACATCCTTTTTTGTCTACTACAGTAAACACATTTGCTCTGTCAATCACTTTTCCTGTGTTCTCCTTATAGAGCTGACGGTCACACTGAGCCTGACAGCATCCTGCTAAACAACAAAAGAGCTATAGACTGAACAACTCTCATAACCTTTGCTGCTAAAGTATCCCTATCCACTTATAAACATTAACACGTCTTGTCTTGCACCTTAGCTTGTCTAACAAGCCCACAAATAAACATTTACCAGAGAAATGTGTGCTGATAATGTCAGTTAGCTGGCTAGATAGCTAATTAGCTGCTCTGCTGTAGCACATTAAATCACATGGAAACATACCTAAAGATGTCAAGATGACACGTTCAATGCTGGTTTGGTCATTGCTCTTCAAAATCCTTGGTAGCTTGTAGCTATGACAGTTTGTTTACTTTGTCTCTGTTTCATACTGTTTCACATTGTGTTTTTATATATTGTCACATTAAAAAGGCCAAAGGAAGAAACACATATTCATTTTTTAATCCTTAACCACTTGGATATCGGTGTGCAGTGTGAGTGGGTGTATGTGTGTGTGCATGTGAGGCAATGTGCAGCCAAGAAGAGAAGCTGCAGTGTTGCTTTCTTGTAAGCTCTGCTTTTGTTGGACTGAGAGAGAAAATGCCTGTCTTAGGAGAGGGATCAGACTGTTGTGCAATTGATCTCTTTGACTGGATATCCAAAGCTCACAAAAGGATGGAGCACTGCATTCTTGGAAAACAAAACTCATACTACTAAAATATTTGGATGGACAGATCGTCAGTTGATTAAACATTGAAGCAGCAGCAGATTGCTGACAATTCAAGAACAAAACAAAAAAAAATGTTTTTACGAAGATTTGTTTATTTGTTTTCCATACCATGAATCTAGTGGATCAAGGAAATGCATAAACAAAGATAACCTTCACATAAACTAGTGAAACTTATGTTGTCTAGCGTTGACTGTGACACTAAATATATGCAGTACACATCTGTTTTTGCAATGCATAGTCCTCTCTCTGGAGCAGGATTTGGAAGCAAAGCTGGTAGAGGGAGAAAAAATATTCTGTTGCACATTTCACAACACAGATTATCACTACCAAAGAGTTGTGTAGTGTGAAATTGCTAGTTGGTGTAGTGTGAACAATTCAGTAACTGAAAAGACCCTCACCAGGCACTTGCCTTCTTCTCTTAAGTAAAAACAATTTTTAAATCCAGACCAACACCTGTTTCAGTTGTTCACATTTACTGCCCCTGTGAAAAATGGTCATGCAAAAGACTCCATAAACAAGAATTCAAAAAATGGAGATAACAAAAAATTTCAAGACCTCCCAAACATCTGTGAGCAGTGCCATTTTAAACATCCAAATATCTGAAATGTCCATATAAACCCACTAAGCAAAACAAAAAAAAAAAAGAAAAAGGAAAGTTCCAGTAAGTTAAGTAAGTAACTCGTGAAATTAGACATTAAACTGGTACCTGTCCAACCATGTCACTAGACCACGGAAGCTTTTTTCTATGAATAAGTCCCAGTATTTTGAAATACATTGTGCATTGATATCAATGCACTTGACAAGCAGGGCAAGAGTAAAATACAAATAAGCAGAATTTCTATACTTCCATACGTCCCAGTGTCTTCTTTCTCCTTTTGTTCCTGCTATACAGTAGTTTGAGTGTTCAATTTACTGCCTGTCTGCATTTGACAAAAAAAAAAAAAAAACGGGGACAAATCTGATCTCTTATTGTTATGCCAGTAGAGTGCGTAAAACATCGGTAGTTTTCTGAAGTGAAACACTCTCAGCTGCCACAATTTTGAAGTCTTCCTATCAAGTGTCAAATTTTCATGAAACCATATGTACACATCATGTTCCAGCGAACTCCACGTCTCAGAAATGTGTCAGTGCTTCACAGGTATTTGCCTTTCCTTCAGTCTCCCCATGTGTTAACTCAAGTTATCGTGTCCTTCAAATTTGGTAATAAGACCTTTATCCAGTTTTAATGCAAGCGGCAAGCTCCAGGGCTGAAAAATTAAGCGTCAAAAACTGCTGTTCCTCGAATGGCCACTTGAGGCTGGTACCAACATCAAGTCGGTCCCTATAGACCCCCCGTGTTTTTAGTTCATGAAGATTAATTGCAAAATTTTGGTAATTGTGTTCTGCATTCGGTTGTACTAAAAGACCCTTGAAGGAGTCGGCATTTGAGTTTACCCAATAGGTAGAATTACATTTTGTTTTATGCCTGTTTTTGCTAGCCAAAATTGGCTTTAGCATTAGCGTTATCACAGTTAACCATAGACTGTAAATGCAGTATCTTAACAAAGCTAGCAGCTAACGTTAAAGTCAGCTCCACCCTCTTGATAATCAATCAGTCATCCATTATTTTAAACAGTCTATGTTTTAATGCTATATTAGATATGGTGTGCTCTTCTTGAGATTCTAACATCCGCATTGTCAGGATAACTCTGAGGTTATGAGGCACTAACCTGCAAGACGAAGCAGCAAAGTCACTGGGCTGCTGAAGTGCTATTTTTAGGAGTCTGTGAAGTCTGTGTTGTTAGAAAGTCTCATTTGCTACAAAAACAGCGTGAAACAGAAAGAAAACACATGCATCCTAAAATGGTGTTAAAAAAATAAGTCTCCTATTTTAACCATATCTTTATTCATTGGTGGTCACTGATGTGATGACTTTTTTCCATTTTCTTCCCATCCTAGGGTTAGGAGTTATTTGTTCAGGCAGAAAATCTTTTTTTTTTTTTTTTCATTTTCACTGGTTGACTAATAATGTCTAAACTAGAAATCCATTTGCATTGTTTAGGTTGTTTGCATGCAAAACGGGCTAATCATGATGCTCTTGCACAGGGCAGGTAAAGTTATCCATAGGGAATTGATAGCATATGCATGGACAAACACACACTCACACACAAGTGCTTCATTTTGGTACAAAGTAAACTACAATAAATACCACTCAGCTTTATTTTGTCCTTCTCACCAGTGGTTGTGTGTGTGCATGTCTGCAGTCAGACTATTTGTCAGGCTGCTAATCAACCTGATGACCTGTAGCTGTGCCTGCAGCCTGGCTGAGCCACCCTTCAATTTTCACCCTCAGCCAGTGTAAAACCACAGCCCTCTGGTATTCTCATATTTCTCACTCTCAGGATTACAAAGTAAATCCTTTAACAACCTCAGAGACTTTTAACAAGCTGCCCAACTGTGAAAGACAGATTTAAGCATGACTTTTGGCCAATTATAGTCATAGAAAAAAGCAGATTTATATCTTTAACCAGCTCAAACTACAGGATAAACTACATATTTGTCGTTATTCCAGTTATATATAATCAAACGCCATCTTCAGTTTAGTTCAAATTCTAAAATAAAGTCTACCGCCCTATTTTGTGCAGAATCCCTATGAGGGAAAACATTGCATTTATTCTCTCCGCTCTAATGATATTTTTTGGGGGGGATCACACCTGTCCAGGTGCCACTATCAATACTGTCTACTTTTATCACTTGATGAAATTATATACCTGCAATGCTTTGGCTTGAACATATTATAAACAGATTGCAGATTTAAATTGTGTTCTGTGTTTCAGGCGCCACAGTCAAAATTAATAGGTCATTCCAACCCACACAGGTGTTTTCAGTTATTCTGGGCGATTAAACCTCTTCCCAGGTTGAATATGCGATATGCTGTTCTACGCCATGTCTAGACAACAAGCGTATAAGAGGCATTTTCCACATGCACATCACATGCAATAGATACATGACAGCTCGATGGAGGCTTACATCTCACAGGCGTACCACAACCGAAAGCATTCATTTATGCTTTAAGTCTGTTTCTCTCTGTTTTACGTACGTCACTGAGGTTCTCTTTGGGAGTGACCAGGATAGGATCAGGAATGAGTACATCAGAGGGACAGCACATGTTAGAGGTTTTGGAGATAAAGTCAGCGAGGCCAGACTGAGATGGTTCAGACATGTCCAGAGGAGAGATGGTGAATATATTGGTAGAAGGATTCTGAGTTTTGAACTGCCAGGCAGGAGGTCTACAGGAAGACCAAAGAGTCATTTGTATTGGGATCTGCTTCCAGTGTGGACACACACATGGAGTACTCGCTGGTGTTGCTCTGCTAACATGCTACTCACGCTATGCTTGCTGTCTAGACCAGAGTTTAAACTTTTTTTCACAGCAGAAATTTTGACTAAAAGCACAGGTGTTACTAATATCATTTAAATATGTTCTATTCAAGTGTCCCATTAAGCCATGACAGTGCGATAGAGAGCCACCATGGACAATACCAGCACCCTGAAAATGAAGCCACTAAATGGATTTCAGCCATCATTAATTTTATTACTTACATCTGCACTTTCTCTACTGTGACATGTCGAAATGTTTTAGTGGGAAAAAAGGTTGCAAAACTCAACGTACCAATTAGAGTGATGAAGTTGTCCCACTTAAATAGGTGCTTTAAGAGTGAGGAATATGTAATTTAAGCAGTCTTTACATGTTCACACAGCCCTGAGAAAAGGTTGAATCAGGTACAAGTGAAAATACCTGTGGCAGTGTACCATGGGCGTATATTTTTTTTTTGTTGTTCTTATTCTTACTAATTAAGCTGTGGAAAAAACTAAATTTTGATCTCTGAGGATTAATATAGATGAAAACAAAATAAATGTGGCCTCATTGCCAATCTTGGCCCTCCACATGGGGCATATTCATCTGTGTTCAGAATGAAGCCAGAGGACATGTCCTCGTGTGTGTGTGTGTTTGTGTGTCTGCATGTGTGTTTCTGGGTCCTGTGTATTTGTATTACCGGTACTCATGTTTTAGGAAAATAAAGGTTTACACAGTAATATTGTGGGACCTTTCCTTCCCTTTGGGGATATAAAGCAAGTCCCCACAATGTAAATCATTCAATTTTATGATGGCTTGGTTTTAGGTTAGGGTTGGGCTTGAGGAAATGAAAGGTAAATCAATGTAATGTCCTTTTGAAGGAATCATGACTGTGTGTACATACATTGATGTTATATCATTAATCTTGTTAACCTAACTATCCAACACAGTGCATACTTTATATCAGAACTGCTTAAAAAGGGAGTTAAAAAGATGCAGCAAAGAATAATAGACATGAATTTCATTAATAAGTAATTAAAAATCAAGAGACCAAGAGAGCTTTTTTCAGACACACTGTTTAATTTAAGATTGTAGAGTACAAGAAAAAATCATCAGTGAAAGGCAAATTAAGTCACACAAAAATCCTCATTGAGAGATTTATTAGACTTTTATTGTTGTATGAGTATAGCATGATGTGTCTAGTACTGCATGAGTGCTTTCTCACAAAACAATGAGGTGTCATTAAGTATTCATAAGCACCGTTTCATTGGTGAATTAATTACTTTTTTTTCACTTGCTGCATGCATAGCCTTACTCTTGTTTTTCTCTAATGCATCCTTGTGCAGGAGAATGTCTTCAGATAACAGTTGTTATCAATATTCAAGAAGTCCTGTTTTGCACACACATCCATCATTGCTCACATTCAGGCATTTTACTGAAGTCCCTATAGATTAATTATACCCATGGGTACAGACAAAAACAATATGGCAATCATCAATTCTGCATTAGCATTTTGATGCCAAGAAACATATTTGAGAGGCTGCATTCATACTAGTATACACCATCTGGTGCCTTACATAAAGGAAGTATCACACCACAAAAGAAGCGTCACACCACAGCAAAACAATCCATTTCAATCCATATGAAGGGATTCATAGGAGCGACTCATTAGCCAGCAAACTCAACAAAGTGAACTGAGCTGCAGTTATCAAAGAATAATGTTAATTTTGTCAAACATCCAAGACTCACAAAAACCAGCTTGCATGCCTCCAATACCTTATCTTATTGCTCATCTGAAAGAAACTTTGAAAAGATGATTACGTGACGCTGTAATAGAATTCATCTTACATAAAAGATTAATTTATCCCTGTCTTACTGTATATGATAATGAAATAGCAAATGGTATGCCCTAAAAGAAATGGTTCTGCCACTCTGCAATATCAAATTCTGAGATGCATGAATAATGACTATTGGGGAAAAAAGTACCCACGGAAAGGTTCAGGAGACTAGTTTCAGAGTTTAATACACTCAGCTTTGTGGCATAACCTTCCCTGTGCTTGAGTGAAGGGCATATTAGGAGCAAAGTTTTTTAGTAAAGTTTTGGCTGGACGGCAACAGTGTAGCCAGCCCGAGAATGTCGAGAACGAGAATGTCACTGACTGACTGACTCATGAATGGTTATACCGTTGTTGGGGCAGCCGAGTGTTGGACTTTCCCAGATGTCTGTTGTGTTTGCAGAAAACTCTGCCGAGAGTTTCTGTTTTGCTTTCATTTATGGTTATGCTGCTTCTGTCCTCTGCAAACTTGAATGGTGGCAGGGTTCACCCTCAGCCCCTTCTCACACACACACACACACACAAACACACACAAACACACCACGGTGGACACAATGAACCAGGTAAAGTGAATGTGAAAGATGACAACAACTCGACCCGCATTGCTTTAAGTGCAACAAAAGCCTTGTGAGTAAAAAGCCAATAAGAAACTTACCAAAACCCCTGTTCAAGCAGAAACATGCCAAAAAAGTGGTATTAACATTACAGTCCTGTTCTAAATGTATTATTTTTAGAAATAATAATTCATATTGTATTGTTATTCTTCATGCTAAGGTCTGACTGTATGGTGGAAAATTCAAACCTGGGTTTTTAAATAAATATTAAAACAAAACTCCTCTTTCTACATCCAGACCACGTTGACCAGATTTTTTCCGTCATGGTCTTAATGGATCTCTGGAGTCTCCTTATTCATTTAGTGCAGATTTGACATGTCTAAGCACAATTAAAATAAGTTCTCTTTCAAATAAAACATCCTGAGATGTAAGAAAATATTGTTCTTGCAACAGCATTTATAACCCTTTTCTTCTTCTTCTTCTCATTTTTTTTTTTTTTACTCAAACCTAGCTTAACCATGTCATGTGATATGCTTCAGTATAATGGGACCACTTGTTTGTGTTGCAGTCGATTCAAATTGTTATATGACAAATTTACAACACTAAGGTGCTACGGTCAAAAAAATGTACATAACAACAATTGCATCAGAATAAAATGGTGGGATTACATATAATAAGTGAATGCACTGACTGATTGTTTTGATATTGAATAATGAAAACAAAGGAAAACATTCATCATACTTTACTGTATTTCAGCTCATATTTGGCAAGGATAAAACAATTAGGTTTTATATACAATTAGTTATTATAATATGAATAATAGTTAAGTTACGCACCTCATTATATACAGTACAATCATGATACAACATTATACTCACTTGTCTAAAGAATATATGGCAAAGTAATTACCTTTTTACATAAATAGCTTCCATGATTTTCATTTCAAAGAAATTTGTAAGAATAATTGTTATTCAGGGCCTTTGTGACTGTAAGAAATGTATGCCATTAGTGTTAATCAAATCAAGTATCTCATATATAGAATCATTATAGTTTCTCCTATACTGTTGGTAATAAGCCTCAGTTGGTGGTTGCTTCTCAGTAATGTTGCAGCTAGTGATGAGTTTTAGCCCAGTGGCTAAAATACCAACCCACTGCAAGTACATCAGCACAGGCATCCAATAGCTTTCTCCACAATTGGCTCAAATGGACTTGAAATGGAGTCATTTGGCTTTCTTTGGCTGTCCGAGCACATGCCTGTCTCTAGGAGATGGCTTGAGGGGAATTTTAAGTCTATATATCTCTCCATTGTACATATAACATAAAAAAGGTAGACTAAATCTTGTCACAGCTATAAAGAAAAATACATTAGAAAACAGAAGCTGTAAGGAGAAGACTGGCAGATAGGGTAATCCATCCTGGTTGTCCAAACAAAAAAAGGTTAATAGTTTAAGTGTTTGGAGCTCTTAATAGAAGAAAAAACTGACCTGCCACAACCTGTCTGGGCAGCTTACAGTCTAACTTAATTTCCTGGCTCCTGATCAAGACCGGATTGGATCAACTTAACTTGATATAGGTCAAGAGAATAGCAAACATCTGGAGCCAGTGGTGGGCTGTGAAATAATTAAACCCTATCTACTGTATAGGTACCAGCCTAAACCTCTTCTACAGGTGCCAGCCTTTATAGTTTAACTGTTTAATTGAACTTCTTATCCCATCTAATTATTGTTTTGAATCACACGCAGATATCTGTGATATTCTCACCCTTTCTTTGCCATCAGTGGTTCTGCAGTAAGTCTCGCATATAGAGGCTGACTGCAGTGGCACTTTCCCCACACATATATTCAGCGAGAAAGGTGATTTAGGGCAGGGATAATGATGTCTCACTCACGCCCATTTAGCCCTTCTTTCTATCTGTTAGCAGAGGCAGCAGCACACCATAAAAGAGATATTTGATTCTTGGTGATTATTGCATCTCTCTATCATCTGCAGTTCTTCTATTTTTCTTAAAAAATGTGGGTCAGGGCGAGATGAAATATCTACTTTATTAAAACTTATTATGAGCAAATTGTGCTCCTATGACTCAAAGATACAATATTATACAGTGCTGCCTTAGTTGCCAATGCAAGGACAAAGGCCACCAAAGATGTAAAAGCATAGAAGCATCTGATCAAATTATATCATCATCGCACTGGTATAAGATTAAAGGTTTATGTTCTTGCTCTATAAATTGAATATGGAGGACATTAAAAATTGTATACTTTTACATTAAACAAGCCTTATTTTGAACCAAAAGTTGCATGGGTATATATTTATAAACAACTCTGCAAACTGGTGGAAATATTTTTGACATAACTACCGCTGAGGGATATTTATACAGAAAATGCCCCTGTAAACAGTATTGCTCCCCTCTATTGGATAATGTTGTGCCTAATAGGATTATGCAAGAAGAGGCTGTGTGTGATGGAGAGGAGGGGAGACCTCCATGATTTACAAGCCTGACAAGAACAATTAGGAGGGCACGCTCACTGAGCTATTTCCCAACACAGACGAAATAAAAAAGCCTGCGTTTCATTTACATCAATGCAGCCAAGTGTTGCTGAAATGAGACACTCTTTGTTTCCAACTAAGGAGCCTGTTAATAGCTGAAATAGCCTCCGCCGATATATTTGGTATGTTGAAGTCAAATTTTTTTTTGGCACAGATATGAGCACCCTTTTGTCTTGGTGTGCTATCCAACTAATCGCCTCTGGACTAGTGCTGGGAAGCTTGAGTGTGTGAGTTGTCTCAATATACCCGAGTCCGGAGTTTTTGTTAGTGTCGGCCTTCAGAGTACAGTATGTACCAGTACAGACTCATTATTTATCAAACTTGCAAATGACTTGGCATTTGGATTCGTTCGTTCATTTTATGCCAGCATTAGTCTGAACACTTACAGAATGCAACCTATGTCTAATTGAGATGCTGAACGTGCTTCAGATATAGAAGAGTACTGTTCATTACTATCTGAATGTGTGTATTTGCCATTCTATACAGTGTACTACACATCTGATGGGATGATACATTATGTGACATCACCGTACAGGGCTGTCATTTCCTGTTACACACTACATGAGGCTGTAATTAAGAGATAGTACTGTGAATCTAGCCCAATTTAAAAGTAAAAGCCTAAAAATAAGGCGAGAGGATGGGCGGCTATGATGATTATTAGTTGTTATTAAATGATTAGTTAGATGATCCTGTATTATCATCTATTATCATCCTTTTTTTTATATAACACATTCTGGCAGTATTTACTTAGATATGACCAAGTGCAGGTAGATGGAAGTCTACAAACAGGACAGCAGAGGGAGAGGCAATTAGAGCAGCTGCAGTATTTCTTGGCTTGCCTAATGGGTCACGTGTGAATGCAGCAACAAGGGACTTCCAGCAGCTCCAGTCTCCACATGTGCTGAATAAATGAAGAGATCTCTCCAAAAAAGCACAATGTTCGTTGACAGTTGATCAGAGTAGTGGGGAAGGCTGAGTGTATATGCAGCACATGCTCACAAGAAAAATGACATGTATATGTCGGAAATTCTGCTGGCAAAAGCAACTTATAGTTACATTTGATTGACAGACGCCATCTAGTGACCATAGTAATTATGACCTAAGGAAGTGATGCAGTTCAGATGACATCTCTATAATGACACATTTCCTTATTACAGGGAAGTGTGTTGGGTGGATTGCTAGACAGATGGATGATGACAGAGGTTGTGTAATTTTAACCCACACCACATTTCAAGTGATGATTTTAACCCAAACTATGATCTTACAGCATTGTCACGCCATAAAACATAATCATGTTTTATGTATTGTATATTTGCCATGCTATACAGTGTACTACACATAATCATGTTTTATGATTATTGCTGATAGAAACGGCATATTAGAAAACCAGACCTACGTGGTCATTTTATTATGAGGATATGTGTCTGTCTTGAATGGTTGGAGCATACTGATCAGAAATGGTTGTTTACACAGTACATCAGAAGTCATCTATATTACAAAACAGATATTTTTTTTTACCACCAAAATGGCCCATATGAATGTAGCTTTTAAATCTACACCTACTATGATTAAGGTTTAGGAAATTAAAACTAATACCCCTGTGTCTTCTACCCTAACATCCTCCCTGATAGGTTTTGCTGTAGCATGATCCATATCAGGCTTCATCTTTGATGGTAAATGATGTGAATGAAAATTAGTTGATGCACGTCTCCTTATCAAACCTTATCTGTGTGAGAAGTCATTAAACTCCTGGCTGTAATCGTAGTGTTAAGTGATCTATTAACTGAGTATCACTTACAGTTATCTGCATGGTTAAAGGGGGCAATTAATAGGAAACACTGACATTTGCTGTGCTGAACCTGACACAGATATAAGCCACCAGCTGAGCTGAGCTGTTACCTTTTTGGCAGTTCAACATCATCTCTCTTTCTTTAAAGAACTTTTTATTCACTACTCTTCATTAGCATGTTATCTAATTCCCTGCGCTGCATATAGAGCAATGTTTTAGGTGGAGCAAATGCATACCATGAATAATTTAGTCTTTTTGTTTTTTTGTTCATTAAAAATATCTGTGTGCAATCGTTGTCATTGTTTCCAAGCAACCAAGGTTCCCTTCAACCAAAGCAGTATTTTGCTAAAAGAGAGCGGTACCAATTGGCTGGAAACTATCTGGGTGCATAATGATCATCTTCACAGATTAGAAACAGTTTTTTTTTTTTTTTTTTAATGTCCTGAGGCATCATGTATACAGTAGTTAAAAATATATTTTTTTGTTTTTCCAGCATATTTTCAGCATCTATTTTTTATTCATGATGTTTAAACTCTCAAATTTCCACGTCATACTTCTATTATTGTTATGCACTGGAATGAACATCCTTCCATCTATAGAGTGACTACAGATTGACATCAGAGCTCGTTTTAACGACCCACAATGTGCCTGTTTGAACACAGAACTGTCTGTAGACAAGTCTGCTAAATCTCAAAAACTCACACTGTGTCTCTGTACCATCATTAGTATGCAGGCTAAAGCACACATCTCCCAGGTTTATATCTAAGTTACACCAAAGCTTACCTGAAGCAATTTTAGCATGACTCTGATCTACGATGTTAATGCTTTTCCAAACTGATTTCTCACCATTCGGGAAAACCTCTGAACAGTGTTTACTGTACTCCTCCTCCTCTTAGTTTATCTATTATCTGTGATGCACAAATGGCTAATGTCATGTGTATATAATGCTTAATTGTAAATACAATATGATACACCCTAACCCCTATATGTACGTAGGTGCAGACAAATGAGACAATGTCCTGGAAAAAACCCACTCCTTTTACAGTTACATAATTACAAACCTCCTGCTTCTCATACTGTAATAACCAATTTGCCTGTGACCTGTGTCACATAGCTATAATAACCTCCATCCAATTAGCGATAGATCTCAACCTCAGCCTACAGCCTGTACCATGAATGTCCTTTGCCAACAATGTTCCCTTTTGATTTTAGATCTCTCTTTTTTCTTTTTTACCAGGATTGAGTCTTCCATTAAAATTCTGGTCCTTGCCCCCAAAAATTACAGTGGTGGGGATTCTGCTGAGTCACAGCAGCTGGAACAAAAATGTGAACGTGCAAGAGAGGTGAAGCTTAAGACTGACTGATTTTCTTTTGTGTGTCTATTATTTTCAGATAAACATTTAGAGCAAGTTGCCATGACAAACATACCATATACAATTAAAGATGTTAAGCTACTGTACAGTGTAAATATCTTTTAATGGACAGTAACATTGTATGAGTAGTGTATGTCCAGTCTGTACAGAGATCAGCAGTGGGTGTTCAAGAGCACATTGTGTAAACCCAGTGGTGAGTAAGCACTTCCACTATTGCTCCTGACAGATCTGACAGCTTCTTTTCAATGATACCAAACTGCAGCTTCATCTCAACGGTGTATGAATTGAGACAGACTATTTGGGGAGTGATTCAGAACTATCATTATTAAGTCCTCAGTGCAATTCGCTATGATTCAATGAGGCCACCATGAACAGTGGTTCTGCCAGACAGAGTTTTAAAACTATCCCGGCGAATGCAGCATCCAAGCAGCATTTCTGATCATAACCAGTGTTCCACTACATACAGGTACAGGGCAGTGTGTTATGACTGTGTACATGGAGACAGAAGAGGGAGAGCAGAGAGAGATGGAGGATTGGAAAAAAGAAAAGAAAAGGTGAAGTCAATTAGAAAAGTGGTGCAAGAAGTGTCTTCAGCCCTAGAGCAGCTGATATATTCATGCTCCATCGTGATTAGAATTTCTAAGTCTTCTGTTCCAGGTGATGTGTATTTGCACGTCTGTGTATGCATGTGAATCATTGACTGTATATAATATAATAATCTATACAGTCTGTGATGTGAATGCAGGTGTGCAGTGTTTGTGTTGTATTTAAGATAAGACGTACCCTTATTGATACCCCGTAGGGGAAATTCAACTTGACACAGCAGCACAAGTGAATGCAGTTAACATTAAAGACATTTCCATGAATAACTATATATCAAAAAAGTAAGTAAAAAAAACCAAAACATGTTTGTGTGATGTGTGTGTGTGCCTAAGGCTCACTGAGTCTTAATGGCTGGCTGGCTACAGGTCCTCACCGCCTACATGTCAAGCATCTAGTTGAAACAGGCTGCCATATGGTGAACTGAATATTATTATTATCGCTTTTTTTGTTTTACTTTATCCACACAGATTAGAACATAGTGTGTGTTTTAAGTCATTTGTACCATATTATTTTTGTGCACCAGCTGCCTGAAAGTGTGAAGTACCAAACCACACACGTCACTGACTTTAGCTGTTTCCCATTTCACCAGAGATGATGATGAAACTTCCCAATAGTGTAATTCATGCAATGGAGCTATAATGGTCATTTGAGGGGCATTTTAAACTTAAACTCTAAATGTTTTTAAGAATCCTTTAACATTTTATGGACAGCCAGCTGTGGTTGATACAGTAGGTTCATGTTAAATAACCATTAGCAGAAGTAGAAGTAGTCCACCACTTTACTCAATGTGAATGTGAAAATACGTAAAAGTCCTGCATGAAAAATCCTACCTAAATAAAAGTACATAAGTATTAGCAGGAAAATGTACTCGAAGTAAAAGTACTTGTTCTCCAATAACTGGTATTTTATTATGAGAGCATTATTTTATTAAGACTCCTTAACTGATTTTGCTACAAGGTACAATATTTCTCTCCAACATGTATTGGAATAAGATTATAGTTGAAACAAGTGACAGTATCTTAAACAATACATTTTATTAAAACAAATAGGATTCTTATTATTTTAAAGATTTTTAAAACAAAATCTGAGGTTTCAGAGCTACATTAATTCACAGCATCAGATTACAGTGCTCAGAGGAGCGACTGGAAAAATGCCTGCGTGGTCTGGAGTGATGTACTAAAGGTTAAAGACACTGAGGGTTATGTGGATATCATGGAATATTACTTTCTTCTCAGTAACATGGCTCAAAGATGGGTCATACCCTGATATCCCAGCAGCATACAATAGTGTATATGCCTGGTTTACTGCATGGACAGTGGGATTAGTTACCACTGAGATAGCATATGAGCTCAAATGGAAAAGCTGATGAGTAACAGTGATTTCATTTGGATGAGCAGAGATGACATCTTCACGCATGAGGAAACTTCAAAGCCATATTTGGTGAGTCACAATTGATGAGTAGAGTTCCTATATCAGCCAAGCTATATCAAAGTCCTATAACTACACATGTGTAATTAACATTTTTTTCATTGACACTATTAAATATTGTTCGAAGCTCATCTCTTTTACAGATCTTCTTTTACTAATGCCAGATAATATGTTCTGTTCTTCTGTGCTATTCTGAGAGACATTTTTTTTGATAAGATAAAACCACTGCAAAACTAATGCATATCTGAAAATATCTGATTAGTCGCAACAATATGGGCTGCTATGGAAACAAATATCTTACAGTTTGAAGTAGTGCGTGTGAAAATAAATGGGAACTGAGCACATCCAGCATCACTGGGGCTCAGAGATCATTCCTCACTTTGAAGTGTGCTGTCGACCAGAGCCTGCAGTTGGTGTTGACACAGACGGGGAGCAAACAAAATCTGGGCCATTATGTATTTAATGATGGAAGAGGAGGTACAGTCCTCCCCCCCAGAGACCATAACTGTTACTCTCAAGGCTCTATAGACAGTATGTTTTCAGAACTACTGCAAAGACTTAAAATAGACTGTATCTAAACCTTAGTGTGCATTACAACGTGCAAATCTGGAGTGGATGCTATGCAGTTGAGAACAATCACTGGAACGGAGACTGTGATTGGACTTCAACACTAACCATTTCTTTGTTTAGTTCAATACTGTGTCAGTATTCTTTTTATTGTTTGCCTCTCTTTGAGATTATTTTTGGGCATGCATTCTGGAAACTCAAAAAACAACTTGTACACAAACAATAAACAGTCAGATCCCTCTTTAAATCAAAAATATTAGTACACTGTTTACGAGAAACATAGCACTTTAGAAAGAAAATCTAAAACTATATCAAATCTGTGTTAATTACTATTTTTATGTTACCTTTAAATCAAATAACAATTCCTGTGTGTGTCTGTTGCTAATTCCAGGGCCACTGTTCCTAGAATATATTCTCATCATTATTTCCCCAGAAAACTCCCCAAACTCTCTAAAAAGTAAAAAGTAAATCTTGTAATATTCAAATCAGCCATACAGCTGTGCAAACATCAACAAATTCTCTGAGGATAACTGTTATAAATATAATGTTATAATAAAGCTCTGTGCTTTGTTCAAACTGAACAAGAACATTATAAAACAGTAAAGAGATCTGTTCCTCATTCCCTGTCATTTGTTTGTTGATCCAATGAAAGCAGCCTGCTCTGAGTCCCAAATGTCAGATTAGCTGTGTTTGAATGTGGTCACATATTCTATTTGAATATGCACACAGTGCATATTCAAATAGATTTACAGACAACCAATTATACTGCAAACTCCTCAAACAAAAGGAGTCGCAAAGGAGAAACCTGTCATCTCTGAATTAAGTCAGAGATGCAGTGAGAACAAGTTTTGATTATAATGCATTGGATTATTTTATGACTGAGTGGTGTCACTGGTATTAGTGCAAGCAACAGAAACCACCACTATATCATGACTGATTTGTCATATACACCATACATGAATAGTTACCCAGTAATCACCTGCAGCCAGCAGGGAAATCATGGGTTATGTAACTCTATATTACATTGATTGTTTGTTTTCGTGTTTAAGTGTCTGTGTTGTATAATGGAATGAGTAAAATAGCATTAGTGTCGGCTTTACTGTGGGAGTTTTAACAGATAGTTAAGCCAATTTTCCAGAGCCATTAATAGTGATTAATAGTGCTGTTTTTTAATGCTATTTGTTGGGATGAAATTGGAGTGGCAGTTTGGTGGAAAGGCCTCTAAAATTAGAAAAATGAAAATGCATCAAGACCTGTTATCTCCTTAACAAGGACAATATCATTTAACATTATGGCAGTCTGCAGAATAATCGCCATCTGTGTTCAAGAAGACGTGCACTTCTTGTGTGTCCAAGTGTGGGTGTGTATGTTTTGGGAGTGGGAGGTGGAGGATGTGTATGTGCATGACTGCATGTGCCATAAATTCACAAATAATATGATTACACTGGACTATGAGAATTCAGTGCTCAGTAGATCTGGAAATCATCTGGAAACAAGATTAGGAGTCTACTGTGCGTACCCAATTTTGTTCCAGTCCATGAAGTAAGTGTGAAGATTTTTCATGGGATAAAATACAACTTTGAGCTTCTTTGCACCAAATAGTTGTTGAGATCAAAACAAACAAAAATGTCAGTCTCATGACAGCACAAGAGCAAAGGTGGGAAGATCACCAAAGTCACTACGAGTCATCCTAATGGAAACCATATGTGTCTGTACAGATTTTTATAGCGGTCCAACAGTTATGAGAAATTTCAGTCTGGAAAGTAGTGGACAGGCCAACATTGCCATACTGACAGTCACCTTAACCACGTGGCTAAGAAGAATTGCAACATGATCTGATTGGATGTCTTTCTTCTTCTTCTTTTCCTTTCTGCTTTTCCCTTCAGGGGTCGCCACAGCGAATCAGTTGCCTCCATCTAACCCTGTCTTATGTATCCTCTTGTCTCACACCAACTACCTTCATGTCCTCCTTCACTACATCCATATATCTCCTCTTTGGTCTTCCTCTAGACTTCCTGTCTGGCAGTTCAAAACTCAGCATCCTTCTACCAGTATATTCACTATCTCTGCTCTGGACATGTTCAAACCATCTCAGTCTGGCCTGTCTGGCTTTATGTCCAAAACCTCTAACATGAGCTGTCCCTCTGATGTACACATTCTTGAGCCTACCCATCCTGGTCACTCCCAAAGAGAACCTCAGCATCTTCATCTCTGCTACCTCCAGCTTTGCCTCCTGTCTTTTCCTCAGTGGCACTGTCTCTAGATCAAACAACATCACTGGTCTCACCACAGTTTTGTACACCTTTCCTTTCATTTTAGCTGAAACTCTTCTATCACACATCACACCTGACTCTTTTCTCCACCCATTCCAACCTGCCTGCACACGCTTCTTCACCTCTTTTCCACACTCTCCATTACTCTGGACTGTTGACCCTAAATACTTAAAATCCTCCACCTTCTTTATCTCGTCTCGCTGTAACCTCACTCTTCCACTCGGGTCCTTCTCATTCACACACAAGTACTCCGTCTTGTTGCGGCTAACCTTCATTCCTCTCCTTTCCAGGGCAAAACTCCACCTCTCTAGCTTCTCCTCCACCTGTTCCCTGCTCTCACTACAGATCACAATTTCATCTGATTGGATGTCTTTAAATGTGGCTATTGAGGTCCATGTCTTTAAAGCATAGATGCGTGTCTAATGCTAAATTGTACCACAAGCTCCATCTTTCACCAAAGACTTTTATCAACAAGTGCAGTCAGGATGTGTGAAGCAACGTTTCATAGAGTGAAAGTCCTTATTTATTCATGTTTGTGACTATATCCAGTCATCTTACTTGTTCCGATCCCCATGTGTTTGCTGAATACAGTAGGAAAATACTCATGAATAATTTAGATAAAAGATAAAAATGGATGTTTACGGCTTTGGCTGTTTCATATGCTAATGTAAACATTTCACTTTCACCTAGACATGTACTATGGATCTGAGAGAATCCACTGTCTCATTTGACAGTGCGCACTTCCCTCACCTTTGAGACTGAGAAGACCTTAGAAAAACTGAGAAATCATCTGAATAAAAAAAAAGAATAGCGTTTCTGTTTGAACCTCAGCATTCTCCTCCAATTTTTTTATGCAACAACTGCTGTTTTGCCCTTCACACAGTTTGCACTTTCCCAAGCCTTCATTGAAACATACATTTACCTATTTTGATGGAGTATAACCTCTTTAAAGTCTCTACATGTACAGTGGTCCCAAGGCTCAAGCTGTCCTCTGGAATCCAACATAATAAATGATTAAACTGACAGTCATCAGCGAGCAGTGAGGGCTTGGATACTGGATACTGGGCTGGATACTCCCCTCAAAGCCTTTGGCAGGTCAATAAACGGAGAAGTAGAGAAGGGGTTGAGTAAAGGGGGGGGGGTCCCTACTTGTCAGCTCTCTGTTGTTCCACTCATTAAGCACAGTGAGATTAAGCTGGTGTTGAGATGGAGGGGGAGCTGTGGTTTGTGGTGGTTTGGATCAGCATGCATGCAGCGGGCGCATTCAGAAGCTTGTCATAGGTCTATGAACAGGCATGGCTGAGAGGAAAACAGCCGATTAAATCAATACAACACAAGTCAACAGATCACTGTGCCAGCTACTGCTCCCCCTTGGCCTTTTGGAAGAAAAAACTCATTTGAAAAAACTAATTTTCTCTTCTTCATCTTCATGTCACTGACATAAGTAAATAATGATAAATCCTGTGGTGGAGCATTTCAAGATGCCATCTTATGACTTCAACCTATAACTTCAAACAAATCAAAGTTAATGAAATTTAAATAGCCAGACTTAGAAACACCTTTCAAGGTTTCCAAAGCTCTATAACCTTCCTCTTGCAGTAAATGACTAAAATAGAATTTACTCTTGAATCAACTGGTACTGTGAAAGGCACACTGACAAGATTTTACTCTCTAACAAACTTCAATCTCTAGGGCAAGTTTATGAAGCCGACACTGAAACAATGAAATTCAGTATGAATCCCCAGGAAATTAAAAGTAATTCACTGAATTTACAGCCAGAGCTCTTGGAAGTGCTTCCTTAGTGAGTACGCGCATAGACATGAACACACACACACGCACATATGCACATAATGGAAAGTAAGACTTTGACAAAAATATTTATGGCAACAATTGGGCAACTATATTTTTATTTAATTGGGGTTCAGGATTATTTAATGATATCTTTGCCTTGCTAAATGTTTTACTTTCCTTACTAGCCAAAAGCATCTTTTATCCATACTAATACTGCTTTTCAGTACTGAATTTTAGTAAAACTTATTAACACTACTCTCCACAATTTTGTGAAAACACATTTTTAAAAACCTTTTAGAGGTATAATAGAATAAAACCTGTAAATGTTTCAATGCAAATTACCAACAAGCTTAAAGGACATAGATGGCTATTTTCAAAATTTTAAAAGAATCAGTTCATTGCTGGTTTAGCTCTACACATGAGATTTGTTGAAAATAAAAAATATATATAGTAAAATAATATAGCAAAAAAATTAATTAATTCTTGTTTGTTAAGTTTTTATGCTGTTCTAGATGATGTTTGTGTGGGTTTTTCTGCACCCCCTTTATGAAAGACAATATTAATTGGCATATTAAACTGGATTACATTCAAATTCCAGTTGTTCCTACTGTATTATTATGTGCATCCCCTGTAATAACAGGACTTTGTACACCATTAAGGCATGAACCTCTCAGAATTTTAGGGAAATGTAAGAAAATTTAGGACACCTGCAAAATCAATATTCCCCTTTTACCAGTAAAGTAGATTTCTCCCTATATCTATTACTCTCTCTCGTCATTTCATTTTCTCTCTCATCTCAGTTTCTCATTAACATTGCTGCCCTGTTGGCTCTTCGCCTCCTCTGTTCCCCCCTTTGTGCAGCTACAGAGCCACTTCTCTTTTCCTTTGCTCGATTCAGCCTCCTTCACCACTTCTCATAAACAATGTGTCAGATGTATGAAAGTAACAGGGGGGAAAGGAGACATCCAATTAACAATTCCCCCTCTCTGCCATCTCCTGAAGCCTTTCAGATTATATAACAGCTCAGTGTCAACGGAGCCAGTCTGTGGAGGACAAGTTAAAGGGGTCTTTGCCGATGATGCAGCTCACCGACTCTGGACTTTCCCCAGCAGCTTGCGTACTACCCCTCCACTCCTCCTCCTCCTCTTCCTCCTCCTTCTCCTCCTCCTCTCTCCCTTTGCCATATCCACCCACCCATCCACCCACCCTCTCCCTGCCTTTCTTACACACATACACTCAATCACGAATGCACAGGGATTGCAGCAACAGCACCGCGAGATGGAGATCTCCACTGCGTGTGTGAGTGCCTGTTCTCGGTGAGTGCAGGGACAAGAGAGAATGAGTGTCAGTGATGCTTGAATGAGGTGTATTAGGGAGAAGAGGGGGAGAGAGCGGAGTAAAAGACAGGAGGGGGATATCAGTGAGGACCTGATGAGGTTTTGAGGCAATGTCTGTCTGCTTTTTCCCCTCTCCCATCCTGATAACCTGAATCTTTGCCGGATGTGCCACAACTACTCCAGCTGTCACTGCACTGGCTGCCTCTCACTCGGTCCTCCTGCAGCCTGTGAGAGCTGCTCCCGTGGCTGGACGGTACCCTGGCACCCAGTGAATACATGGATGAACACTGGCTCCACAGGACCTATGTGCGTTCTTGTCCTTTGCACCTCTAATCTGTTTCTCAAGGTAAGAGTTATACTTCCTTTTTGGAGTTGCACATATATTCGCAGGTATTGCAAAAAGAGTAGAGGATTCGGCTGGTGTGCCTCTTAAAATGTCATTAAAACATCAAAGTGGATATCAGAAGAAAGCATGAATTATCATAAAATACTGTTAAAGTCTTTGGTTGTGTGCATGTGTATGGTGCCTGGATACATCAGATGTGGATAAATTGGGGGGGGGGGGTTCTGCATCCAAGCAGTGAAAGGTTTAGTAACTAATAAGGAAAACATGTCAAAGGTTTTTCTTTTCTTTTCTTTCATTTGAAAATGCAATTTCTCTTTGATTATTTATACTTATTATAATGCGTGTCTTTGCAGCCTTTGACAGACGTGCAGTATTTATCTGATGAGGCAGGAGCTGATTACCGAGACTGCTGTACTTGTGAATTGTCTTTAGGCTTTACACTGAAGAATATTGATGACATAATCTGATTACAGTGTATATCCCACTTTAATAGTCTATCACAATGATGACCGTATATTAGAAAAATCATATTAAGTGGCGCAGGCAATATGACAAATTTATATGCGGTGAGTGATGTGATCCTCGAGGCTGAATTTGATGAGAGGTGGTTTCAGACTTAACATGACTAATGACATGTGTGATCTGGGAAGCTCAAGGGTACTGCATCACATACAGAGCTGCACTTATATTTGCTTTCAGTCATTGCCCCCCTCCCCACACACACACACACACACCTCTGCTTCTGTCCCTCTATTTCCTGCACGTCATTCCTTGACTACATTAATTTATAGGAAACACAGAGAGTGTTCAGCTTTAAGGTGCCAAACACAATACGGTTTGTCTATCTCAGCATCTTCGTTCACTTGTTAACTAAATCATGTTTTACATCACAATTCAGTTAATCATCAGTTCGACTTGAGCACACTTGTATAATGCCCAGGCCCTTATTAATCAATAAATTCATCAGGGTGATGCATTATAAATGTAACCTGGCCATCTAAAGCGTTAGAGGCAGAGCATCTTGTTTTTTTATTTATTTATATATATATATATATAAAAGAAAAGAGAGGCCAACTCTAGCAGGACAGCGTGTTATCACAAAAATGCTAAAATGTCCTTCTGCATATCGGCCTCTCCAAACTTACTTTTCCCAAGGATCTATTTCACAGCCAATGATCTCATCCAGGAGATGGAAGCTCTTCCAACCTACCACCATAACAGAAAGTGCTGCTCAAACCAATGTCATAAAGCAAACTTTCACAGGTGTAACCTGCAGCCCAGATAGATACAGATGATACAGATAGCCCTGGACATCAGCAGGAATACGAGTGTGTGTTTGTGTGCCCATGACTGTGGAGCTCTCAACATTGGCTGGGATTATTTTCAAAAAACGGACAAAGCACAATATAAAAATCTTGGACTAAAGGGGCTTACATAGTTGCTGGAATAAGAGCTCCATGGTGTGATGGTGTATTGGGAAAAGGATTACTGCAACACAGTAATTTGTAGGGGCAGAACCTATTACTGTACACATGCCCAGAATGCACACTACTACTACTACACACACACACACAACCTTATGGATTGAACACAGGCATAGGTGCAGCGCAGTGATATCTTGTCCTTTACATTGCGCTAATGCAGGCATAGTTGGTGCAATGTCACACTCCGTGATCTATGCAAATACAATAAAAATATTCTGAAATGGATACATTTCATGGCAATAATGCATACAGGAGAATGATGAGCAATCATAACTTGTGTTATTATGAAGAGCATAGCATTTATGTTGCAGTACAACATTGTGTAGCATATATAACTAAAATGGTGCCACAGCATTGAAAAGCATCCTATGTTTATGATGTGTTTAGTATGTGGAGGTTACTATCTTTGAGGAAATGGGGATTCCGCTATAATAACATTACTTAACCATTAATGATAGTGGCTAGACAGCGTTATCCGATGTAAATATCTTATATAGATATAGATGCACTTCAGTAATTATTGTGTTCATATAGGCTGACAAGGATGTAAGGCGATCTAAGCAAAGCCATCTCTTGTGCTGCTTTGCGATAGGGCATAAATTATGAGTCAGCAATGTTGCAGACCTGCTATTGAATGGAAAATGGATCTAACCCCCTATTAACATTCCTTTCAAACAGCCACGTTTCTACAACATTGTGGTCATAATGAATCAATCATGGTTCTGTAGCTAAAGGTGTTCTTTTTTTCCCCTCATACATGCAGAGCTTTAGCGTGAAGAACCGAAGGGCAATTGGAACAGACAACGTGGTCTGCCAGCGTACATAAGGAGATTTCAGAGGATTACTTTTGCAATTTTAGAGTCAATGCATTATTCATAATCCTTTGGATAGCTGAGGCCAAATCAGGGAAGGACCTCAGGTCATTAGCAGAGATATAGCTCGCTTTGAGAAGAGGAGGAGGATGAGGAGGAAGAAGGCAAGGAGGCAAAGAAGATTCTCCTTCAACTATCTGAACATATCTGTCACTTCAGTCTCTAGTCGGTCTTTCGTCTCGCTCTCAGGCTCTGTGTATCCGACTTCCACAATAATAAGTAGCTGAAGAGCTTTTCTTCATTCCCTTTGTACGAATCATCATTTAGCTTTTTTATATGCCTCACATGACTGCATGAGAAATTGTATGTGCTTGGAGGAGGCTTCCTGCAGATGTGATTACCTTTTCAGTGGTGTGAGATTGGCATTTCTGAGTGTGAAATAGTGTGATCCCACATGAATCAACCTCGAACAAATTCTCTTTATTTGTGGAACCGCTTTAGACAAACAACTTACGCTAAAATCAAAGTGCATACCAAGCTACGTTTCAGAACAAATACCACTCCCAATAAAAATTCAGCTGCTCTAAATAATAAAAAAAACTGTGTGTAAATTCATGACACAGCATACCATATTGTTCTTGCATAATGAGACCAAGCTAGTTGCTCGTTATTTTCTCCCTCATCTGGCATTGAATGCATTGCAGTGACTGAAGTGACTCTAGAAGCTGTTGGCGTGCTGTTGCTTTTTTTTCCCCCCGAGCGATAATAGAAAGCAAGATGAAACATAGTTGCCTCTGAATATATTCCATTTCATCACCAGTTTGAGCTGAGGTTACATTACAGTGGACAGTCTGCAAGGTGAAACACATGGCAGGAGTCCCAAGGAATACAGCCTCACACTTTTTATTATTAGTCCTTGTCTGTTGTTGTTTTGTGTGTGTGTGTGTGTGTGTGTATATGTATATATATATATATATGTATATGTGTGTGTGTGTGTGTGTGTGCGCGTGTTTTGTGCACTCCTTAAGATGCTGGCAAAGAAAAAGTGACTACAAGGCCCACACACAATTTCTGTCTCTCTTTCTCTCATATACACACACACACAAGAAGACGCACACATACAGGTACAGATATACGTACATATGCATATACAAATGTCCACATGCATGTACACAAAAATAATGCATTCACATAGAAAAAGGCAGTTTTAACATTATTAATTAAAAAAAAGTATTTATGTTACACAGAGCTGTTTTATTTACGCATTTAGTTGTTGTCACTGGAGCTAAAGATGAACAGATCAGGTCAGAAATTAACATTAATCTAATCTACCCATGCTTTCCCTTTACAAATATAATATAAGCAGTAAAACTGACAATAAGGAAATGTCTCCTCAGTATAAATTTCCTTGTCAGAACAATCACATTGATGGATTTACAGTGTCTCCGAATGATAAAACATGATTGCTTTCAGAAAAGTTGTGACACCATGAACAGCTTGTATTTTTGTGGTAATAAATGATTCATTGGAGTTTATTTATCGCATGGTGTCTTGTCATATGAAAATAATTAACCAGCTCTTTCTTATGTTTCCTTTCAACCATATCAGACATCATTTAATTTCCTTTGTACTGCTCAGTATATACCATGCACTAGCTATGAAATGTGTTTCCTCAAGAAAATGCAATATTTCTCATTTGGTTATGGACCTTAATTCTTAATTCTGCATAGGAAATGACAATAATAGCATTTTGTTGTAATCTGAGTCATTTTTTTCTCCTTTTTATGATGTATTACATGATCAACATAAAAGCAATGTTTGGAAATATGTGAAAATGACCAAAAGATTTGAGATTAAAAGTGCTTTAAACTATTTGCTAATGATAATTTAAACAGGAAAAACCTGCTAATTATATGAGAAATATATGTAAATCATTACTGCAGCATTAGTATGACAGTAGTGAAAGTAGATAAATATTGTAAATGAAGCACATCAAGTCTAGTTCATCACAAACACATTTACAAACACAAAGAGTTATGGTTTTATTGAGGATCTATGCATGATTTGCTTATCATTAACAAACAGGTTTTAGATGTAACAGTAACAGCCCAAAAAGAGTTGCCTGCATGAACTAGCTCACAAGCCTCACTTCAGACCATCTGTTGTTTCCAGAATAATAAAGGGGGAAAAAAATAAAACAATAGCTTTATTACTAGTCATATAACTAAGATATATTTTTTTTTTATTTCTGATTTCTTTCCACTGCAAGTGCATTAATGGACAGTGTTATAATGTGTTACCAGAATGTAAAGTTATGTCCCAAAATACTCATTATCTGCTACAGTATCTTACTGACAGGATCCTATATCAAATTATTTTCCCACTAGATAAAAGAGCAACAAACTGTCATTGTCACTGTCATTTTTTTTTTCTCTTTACCTTTTTCAGGAAATATGGTGAGCAAAGAGGACACCAAATGCGTCATTCTCTCAAATTCAGATGAATCAGATTCAGAGACAGCCCCATCACACAGCCTTGATGCGCAGTCTGGACAGCAGGTGAAGAAGAGAAACAAGGCCTTACAAGTTCGTTTTAAGGATATCTGTGACGCTCAGAATGAGCATCGGGGAAGACGCTCCAGGTCCATTTCCTGTAAAGTAACACACAGAAAGTACATGACCATGCCAGCCAGACGCTCTATTCCAAACGTGACCAAGAGTACTGGTGTCCAGACATCACCAGACCTCACTAAGCGATACAAGACTTTCCCTTTTGAGAGGAAAAAAGGACATACATTTAAACATACTGCTTTGGTGGAAGATTACAGGGGACAAAACAATGGTTTTTTGAGTGATATAAAAGCAGGAGGAGAGGACGGACAACCTATCGGGGAGTCCTCTAAGTATAAGGGTAAGATTGTGGGGCAGACAAAAGCACTGCTTCATCACACTGACGACAGCAGTGATATAGAGGATTTGCTTTCCAGTGCCAACTGTCTGGATGGACCCTCGTGTCCAGACTCCTCACATTTCTCAGAAGAGTGCCATCAGAACAGCCCTCCTTCCAAAAGTGAACCAGAATACCAGGTTTGTGGGACGAGGACCAAACACAAAGGATTACCAAGAGAAGATACAGATACTGGCACTTCCTCAAAGCGTCAGCTTGCTAATTCAGAGTTTGCACAGGACAAGTCAAAAGGCGCAGGCCCAGTTGCGTGGAATTCTTTGACACAGGTGGAGTCGTTAGGAAGCCCCTCTGTGAGCTGTAAACGGAAGAAGGGCACACAGCTAAACGAACAGCAGTCACAGACGCTTCCACATAGTGCTAAATGCTCTGCACAGTCACAAGGGCAGTGTCGGACAAGGCATGTGTCAGCCTCCTCCAAACTCCAGCAAACAGTTGGGGGGGATGAGGGCTTTCCTCCGGGTGATACAGGAGCCCCAGGCATGGGGAGCAGCCAACAGATAATGCCCTTATCTGGAGACAAGGATATCAAAGCACAGCTGCAAGCCATGGAGAGTCTCATCAGCTCGAGCCAGGAGACCATCAAGGTCCTACTAGGAGTTATTCAGGAGCTGGAGAAAGGTGAAGCACAGAGAGAGGGGTGAGTAGCTTTATAGTGAAGACTTTTATCCATGCAACCAAACCAACATTATCAAAGGATGCACACTCTGAGAAAAGAAGCAAACTTTAAGGGTAATGCCAGATGTTTTTGTAGCGTTTCAGGGAAACTGTGATTTTTAAATGTAAGAAAAAAAATAAAAAAGCTAGATTTCTGAACAATAAAACTAATGTACAAAACCCATCCTTTATTTTGTTTTGGCAATTAAATCCTACTTTTTTTTTTATGACTGCTTTTTTACACAAGGTGTAACAATGGTTCCACCATAATAAGTTACACCTAGTAGTAGGTGGCTGTGGTGAGTCACTTTATTGTTTGTCACCAACACAAATATTTTGGGGAATTAGCCACTACTAACCACAGCTAACATAGGTACATAGTCTTGTTTCTTTTATATTCTATATCTATTATAATAACATTGTACTGGTAATTACAAGTAATTGCTGAGATCTGGAAACGTCGCTACAACAAAGTTTGATGAGGCAAGCAGATGGCCGAACAGATTGTTAACAAGCCAACAGTTTGCCCAAATTATTAGGCACTTTTTTATTTGGAGTTAAAGCCAAAATGGACTAGAAATGCTTGTAATAATCATAGCACATGAAAACAGTGCAAGTACGGTGGGTCAATAAGTCTGTAAACTGTGATGAATGTTTACAATGACAGTTGAGGTTACTATTTTACAGTTTGCTTTTGTTGTCTAGCAGTTTCTTTAAAACTTGTATCGATAGTATTTTTTGACTTGTCAGATTTCCTTTTGTAATGTTCCCATTACAGCAATTAATTTGTTAAGTACATTGTAATTATTAGTAATGATGGCCTAAAGTACAAAGCCCCATATTATAAGAGAAAGGAATTAGCCTTTCAAAAAGGTTACTACAGTAGTGTGACACAGTATAATAACCAAGCCATCAAGGTATAATGAGGCATTTCAAATATACCCTACTGCACATGTTTATACCATTTTTCCGTGTAATTTTAATGCAATAGCAAGTATGCCTTTAACAATTATTTACTATTTATTGACATATTCCTATAGAGACGTTTAAACAAGACAAAATGCATTAACAAGCTTCATAAAGTCCTCAAAGTAATCAATGTGCTCCAAAACCTATAGCAACACAAAGCAAATTATATTTATATCCATATCCAGTGAAGTACAAGGCACCCTATTGTGTCTCTATGGAATTTGGTTTTAAAGGCCCAATTAGTGCATCCTCATAACACTTTGCCTTTCATCTCCACAATACTGTGCCTGCTCCAGTGCCTTCGCTGTGTTGTTCCATCAACGTTATTAAAGAGGTGCAGTCACAGGACAACAAGCCTGCCTTTCACAGTACCTTTCCAAATACTCTCCCTGTTTGTGCATGGCTGGACATTCAAAGCCCCAAGTAATCTATTAGTCCAGCAGGTATATAGTAGTAACAACATGTTTGTAAGAAGGTATTGGTGGACACAGGAGTTAATTACAGTTGTTTATTTACCTAAAAACATATTTTAAAAAACTCTCCTACTTCTAAATTCAATTTTGTTTGTTGGATTTTATGTGCTGACTCTTATGAGACCCGTGTGCCAAATACAGATCAAAACTGACTCAGGGAAAGTACAGTTGGAACGTATGATCTGTTTTACAAAAAATGAAAGTCTCGCTTCTCTGAAATAAGCAGAAGTGTCTCGGATATTTGATGAAATCATGCTTGATGACACTCATGAGTGACGTAAAACAAAATATCAGCTACTTTAGTTTCTTATACAATCTTTTATGCAGTGTTCAACATTATTATCAGTAAAACACAAAATACTATGCAGTGCTCAGTCAGGCAGAGCATTACTGAATAGGCCTAACCATCCTTTATGCATTATATACAGCATGCTGTACAGTAGGCACGTAGGCAGGGGAAGTGGAGAGTGAAACTAGAATGACGAGGGCAGGACATATCCTAGGACAGCTGACGTGGGCAAACAACACAGTAGTGAGTCTGTGTCAACAAACAGTCAGCTTAGAGAACAACTTTCAGACGTGCAGTTTTTTTTTTCTATGAAATAATTCTCTGTGACATTTTGTGATTTAATACCAGCACTACTATATTGAGGTCATGAACATTTTACCCTGAATAGGAAAAAGAAGGCTTTTTTTTTTGTTTTTGTTTTTTTTTTGTGCTGCTGAGTACACGCAGTGATTATAAATTTAGGTTAATACGCTTTGATTATTAGAGTGAATCTCTTTAAATTACAAGGCCGTAGATAAAAAAAAGCCTGGCAGTAGCAGCACAGTACTAGTGTAGATCTTGTCTGTGCAGTGAGTTACTGTCCTTGCTCACAGCTGTTCAAAGAGACTTCATTTGAAAACAGGGCAGGATGGATGAACTTGTTGACCTTGATCTACCATCAGCATTTTCGATCCACACAGAGGCTTTTCTGTCTCCCCCAATGAGGTCACTTCTCGTGTCATGGTGAACAGTTGAGGTTCAACCCCTCCACATGTCATCCATCAGGGTGAAGGGCTACTGTGACAGCAAGCAATTACATGTGTGGCTCTAACGCAGCCCCCCTCATCATCCCCATAACACTGCAGCCTGCCACTGAATGCAATGATGTATAGCACAAATACTAATATGCATGCCTTTACCATTACAAACTCAAATGAAGAAATATGAATGGAAAAACTGGCAATATAGAACCAATATGTGTATTTAATGTGTTTTCTATGACCTGCACGCACATAAGCCTACAAATTACATCTGTATTATACAGTACAAAGACCGGCCCCTTGAGGAAATGTACTTATGCCATAGACAAAGGGGATACAATATATCTTGTTGATTGGTTTTTTTTTCATGCTTATTATGTCTGTAGCAAATTAAGTTGGACGAGAAATAAAAAAGGTACGGTTTAACGCAGAATGTAAGGATATAGATTTTTCATTACATATGATTCATGCAGCATTTAGTCGCGACTTACTGCCATTGACTATAAAATAAAGACACAAAGCACATTTTCAAACTATGTCATGACAATCTGAGGTAATCCTGTTATGTAAAATCAGCAAGTCTGCACACTTGATTAACCAAATCTGATAGAACCACAGGATCAGAACCCCTGCTGCATTTTCAACTGTTGGGAATAAACAACATTGGGTGAAAACCAAGGTGAACAAATTTGTCTGATAGCTGATACCCGCAGGTTTTGAAATATGGAGTTAAGAACCTGTCACCGGGGATCACATTTATCTTTTCATCTTTCTGTTCACAGGCTCTCCTACCGAACAGGACAAGACACAGCAAATTGTGACACTTGTCGAAACAGCGCATGCATCATTTACAGGTGAGCCCCTTTTCACTGCTGGTGAGATGTTAATTTGCATTTAATGCTGTTTTCTTTACGATAAATCGGTATGAAAGGAATGTTGGTGCAGTGATACTTTCTTGTACAGTAAGTATATAAAAAGACTCAGTCAAGACAGCTAAAACAGTTAGCGTTATTACACCAAAAAAGAAAAAAAAAATTTTAACAGTGATTTGTAACAGCTTTGGAAAGTGGCATAATCCACTCCTATTTTGGAAAGTGACATATTACACTCCTATGGGTCGTTCCAGTGGGCAGGTACAATCGACCTATGCGGTCGTTTAATTATGAGGATGCATTGCGGCGACACTCAAGCTGTAACCTTGTGTCATTTGTCACTGCAATCTAAAAGCCTCTACTGCTGAACTCCCTTGTTACCTTGTTCTCTAAACCAGGAAACAGACTGGTGTTTGGAAAATACTTTCAAGACCAGAAAATGCACTTTATACAGTGGGAATTCTCTGTTGTTTTCACATGGCCAGAGTGAGAGTAGCTTACATATCTGTAAATCATAATTCTTAGATGTATGTATGTGTGTATCTTTTCTGCACATGCTGCATATTTTACATGATGCAGACTGTAATAGAGAACTGTTTTAAACTGCAACTTAAGAACCACTCTTACTAACAGATTTGTTTATATTAACATTCACCAATCCCCTTTTTCTCACATTAGTCATATACAGAGTCAGCATTTCTCCATGAATTGCTCTGTTGCAACTGATGGTTTTTCCATTCTCATGACAGTCACATCCATCTGACTGTCTCCTGTCTACACCACAGAATGCTTTGCTTTAGGAGGACGTGTTTGGGAATGTAACTTCATTTTGAAACACACACAATTGAAATTGCTCGCAAATGGTGCGGAAATGGAAGCCCTTAAAATCAAATGATACTATGTCATGCACAGGTTGCATTCATCAAGTTAAAGCAAACCCTTTACAGGTTGTGCAGTTAAGTTGGTTTGCTGAACTCAATACATGTTTTACTCATAAATGTGAGCCTCAGGCAAGAGAGTTTTAGGATAAGATTGTGAAAACACTGACCCAGACAAGAGTTTTAGCATACCCAAGGAACAAGACCACAGACTATTTATGTCCAACCCCTGTTCTATGTAGAAGCAAAAGTATAAACACAAGAATTCCCTCTATTAATATCTCTCTATTAACACAACAGGATAACAGAGACAAAGTGATGCAGAGCCAGTCGCACTCAGGGCAAAAGAGAGCAGCCATGGACTGTAGTGGAAAGGAGAACAAGAGGATCTCCTTCTCCTCTACCTGCCCTTCCCACTACTTAAACCTAAGTGAGGGGATTGAAAGACAACAATCAACAGATACCCAAATGTTACCCCACCTGTCCTTGCGAGATATTCACTAAAAAACAGAGGCCTACATTGAAAGTCTTTCTCTCCCCTGCATCAATTTTCCAAATGTTTTTTTTTTGTACTCTTCAGTCTCAAGGACTTCACCGAGCTAGAAAATAGTGTATATCTTACTTGCCCCCACCCGCACCTCCACCAAGAGATTTTCAGTCAGAGCCTCCAAAACTCCCTATCCCTGTTTGACTATAGCAGCAGAACAAACAAGTCATTTGTCACCCCACACTGTTCGTAAGACATGGCAAATCTCACCAAAATTTCTCTCCAAGATTTATAGAGTAAACAAATCAGTAATGTAACCAGACTGAATATTACATCCCTCAGTGTTAGGTCTGAGACTGGGTAGTATCTTAAAAACAACAACTATAATAATAAATCACAGAAACAGACATTATCATGACCGTAACAACTTCCACCACTATAATCTTTTAAGACTGAGCAGTAGTGTACACAGTCAAAAAGTGATGGAGGACTGGTTATAGATACAAGGTAAAAGCCAGGCTAAAAAGGTGAATGTTTAACAGTTGCTTAAAATCGTCATGTGATTCAGTGATTCAGATCATATTAGTGGCAAAGAAAAGGTCTGACCTTGACAGTGTCATTTAAATGATAGAATGCTGTTCTAGTTATATTCCTTTTATGTGGCTGGAAACTTATAGTTCATCAGAGAATCCATGCCTGGGGTGTAATGTGCTGAGATAGTAAATTATTGGCATATTTTTTGTCTTTGTTCTTCTGTATTGGACCTCTGTATTGTCTTGATTTAGGTTGAGGTTCTTCAATTCTGTTGTGTTTCTTCCAGCTCAAGACACTCTCTAAAATTCATTCAAGGTCATTTTTATCAATTTACAAAAAGTCGTTCATGCTTTTATCTTATTGCAACCAATTTTACTCGGCTATTAGCCAGGGCTCCCTCCACCATCTAAAATTGGTACAGGACTTATTACCAGGACAAAGAGGCACGATCACATTACTCCTGTGCTTGTCTCCCTACGCTGGCTAAAGATGTTCCATAGTGGTAACATATAAAGACTGAAAAGTAGTGGACCCAGGTCAGAGCTTTGTGGCACTCCATATGGGATTTCTGTTCTTCAAGATGACAAATTTGAATTGAGACAAAAAAATGTGATCTCTTAGGTAGGACTTTTACCATCTTATCCAACCTATTGATGAGAACATCACAATCACTGGATTCGAATGCTGCACTGAGGTCCAGAAGCATAAGAAAAAGAATTTTTAAATCAAAGTTTGGGATTTGTTGTACAGTGCGAGAGTGTGTAAATTAATTTGCAGATTGGTTTTCCTCCACTAACGTTCTGGCCTGTGACAGTTTCTCTTTAATAGTGCTATCTCTTCGTTTCTTTGAGGAGTCCTTGGTGTTTCTAATTATCTTGACTTTAGGAGGAGCCAGAATTATTTACACACATCAGTATCAACGATATCAGTTGTAAGTCTCTAATCTCTAAATCTAAATCTCGTGGCTTATGACAAGGTCTGTGTTAATGGCTCCAGCCTCATGTGTAAAACTTATAGATATCCCTAAGAGGGACAGTGAGAGAGAGTTCTGGTAAGCAAACATTTGTTGACCTTGCTGTCTTTACCAGCTCTCCCCATCAAGAGGCTGTTGTTTTCCTAATTTTGTTGTCACTTTTATGTGTGTTTTTTCCCTTGCTGAGGAAGGGTATCGGGCCTTGACACAGTCCCTAGTAAGACAGAAGAGAGAAGACTGGTGATGATTATGCGGTGACACATGCTTTTGTGTTCTTGCTCATCTTGTCCGCCTACGGGGGAGAGACTGATCTTTTTTCTCCAGTTTCTTTCATTTCTGATGTTCTTTTGTATGACGAAAGAGGGATGTTGGAGTTTATATTTCCACACAACCTTTGCACCCACATTCTGTTCAAATAACAATCATCCATTCCATAGCAGTCTCTGTGCTTCCAAAACCAATCAAAATGATCAGTGCAATTCATATTATGAGCAGAACATGTCGAATCTAGCCAGTATTGAATAGCAACATCCAAGATAAACATCCCATACCTTTTAGGTCTGACACAAAAATCGGGATTTAGAGTTCACCAAGAATTAGCAGGTAGGCAAGTATATGAAATCTGATTTTAGGAACCCACATGTATGTTAATGTATGTTGTTGTGGTTCAGAGTGTTTGCAGTGTATTTTCTGGGCCATGTTGGCACTCAGCAGGTAACACATTTCAGCAGTTTGCTATTTACATCCCTAATTATTGCATCCTCCACAAGAAGAGTTTTTTGGCTTCAGAGTCTGTTGGGCTTGAATAAAGGAGGCATAAGTTATGGCATTGCTAGACATAAGTCTCATACTGGCAGTGCCAGTATATGGCTTGTATTGTATTGTATATTGGCTTATATTGCATTTATATCAGCGTGTTGCAGAGATGGGAAGGAAGCAGACCAAGCTGAGAGGCACAACATTGGTCTAAGGCTGAAGCAAGAAACCCAAATGAGTAAAGAAAAGTCGTATTAAGCATAAACTGAGTTTCTCTTTGTGTTTCACAGATCTTTCCTCTATAAGACAAAGCATGCCAACTGAGAAACTTGTTTTAAATAACAAACTCTGGACAATTTCTTATGGAAAAACCTTAAATCTATTGTCACTAAACCACAGCATGTGGAATTTCTAATCAGAACTGAGATACATTCTGCAGAGAATAAAGTGTCAGATTATCATTTAATCTGTGCGCTGTATCAATAAATAGTTGTTGATTTCATCTCACCCAACTGGTTTTGAACAGTGAACAGAGCAGAGCTGCAGTTGGCAAGCAGGGCAATCTATCATGTTTCTGTCTATCTCTGCCAAAAAATTGTTAAAAATATCTAAAATTCTGTAAATAGTGCAGTTTAGTATTCTTCAGCACAAACCTTTCAAGACTAAATGATGGTTTTTTTTGTAAAGAAAAAAGCTTGTGTATTGTTTATTGTTGCTGTTTTTCTCAGTTGTAATTGTACTGTCACATCAAACTCTCATTACAAAAATCTCATTACTCAAACTGCTGTATAATCCCATGTCTGGCATCACTGTTACTCTAATAGTCCATTAATCCAGTGAGTTAAACATCTGATAGGGCAGCAGTAATCATATCGGTGGAGACAAACACTGTGCGGCAAATTGTTGAACAGACTTGAGTACTGTGAGATAAATTACAATGAGCCAAAAACAGAAAGTTGGGACTAAAATTATTGTTAGACAGCGACTGCATGCTGCAACCATAACAAAGAGTAGCAGCTGAGATATATCCCTTAATTTCAGAGCACCCCAGCACCTCAAGTATACCCAATAAATTCAGGACTCAAGCAGCTGCTGAGCTCAGGTACTCAATCTGACTCAGTGGGTTTTTATCCTCTGACAGTCTCTACCATCCTCTGTATACTGCAGAAGCTCTGCAACAAATAGGGCATACATATAGGAATGTAAAAGAGAGAAAGAGAGACGCTGAACATATGGAAGATAAATAAGGAAATTAACACTGTCCTGTAAAAACGTGCTCAGATTAAAGCATTAAAGGCTTTTTCTGTTATCATGCTGTGTTGAATAAGAACCAGAATTTGAATCAAAATGTACAATGTGGTCTTTCCTATTTGGATCCAACAATGACTTCGAAAAACAGTTAGGTTCAATGAAAGCCATTGCATTATGATGAGACGCAAAGGAGCTCATTAGCACTTGTGTCCCATGTTGAGATGACGGAGCTGTGGTTGTTTTGGTGAACGATTGTCAAGATTGCCTATTCTGTTTTGTGCTCATTAATGAGACTGGCTTTTTCTGTGCATTTGTGAAGCAGAAAGCCATGTAATAGAGAGATGCCAGTGGCTTTTTATCTGATATACATGACAGAGGAAGAATTTCTGCATCTGATTTACATAACCTGTGGGAAGTTTCTGCTTCAACTGTTACCTGTCAGTGGAGGAAATATCTGTCACTCTCTGGTAATTTAATCCACCATACCCCGTCATGCAGCTCTGAAGATGCTGGGCCTTAACTACTCTTCTTGTCAAGTCAAAGGAGAAATCAAGGGAGTCGAACTGCCTTAACGCTGAAAGGTGCCAGTAGCAGAAAGAACAGAAAATGGAGAGCATGTACAACTGAATGAATAGAGTATGAGGAGCTAAAAAAGACATCTCACAGTAGCAGAATCCCTCCCAGGAGCAATAATCATTGAATGGTGCTCAGCTTACCACGTCCACAGACAATCAGCTCGCCACTGATCACAGCAACAGCTACTCACACTGCGTAGCTAAAGATATGATTAATCTGCTTTGCTGAATGCCCTAGAAAAGCCTCTCTGTCTCCAGCTCCTTCAATCTCTTTGTGTACAGAGATGATCTTAGATATAGTGCTTTTGTTTGCTAAAGCACCTGCTCCCCAGAGCCACCAGCATCAATTACCACTTAGGCATTTGTCCACAGCATATAGTGACTGCAGTGATCTGCCAAGTGATTAATTGCTTAATAATTTCTGAGGCTATTCTGTGGTGCACTATACCACAAGGTTTTTTAACGCAAAACTAAATATACAAATAAAGATAAAAACAAGCTGAAATCAAACTAATGATAACATGAGCAAGAAAGCACAAAGAAACGGCAAGATAAATGCTTATGTCTGTTGTAAAAACTGACATGTGAGGTGATTTGAGGTGGAAATGCACAAGTGATGGAGATGTTTAACAAGAAGCTGCACAGCAAAAATGTGTTTAAAAACTTTATTTCATTTAAATAACAATAACAAGGTACCAAGGCTCCTGATACATTTTTGAGTCACCTTTCACATAATTTATCATACTGATTCATTGGGAGTCCCAATCAGCCCAACTTCTATACAGCTCTACATAAAGGTTTTAATAGAGCTCTGCTCTTAGCTGACACTTATCTTAAGACTGAGGACAGCTCCCAGGATTCATTATATCACTCGAGTATAACATATCCTTCAGTGAACTAATTACACTGCCCATCAAAGCAGTTACTCCATCAGGCCAAGCTTTAATGTCTATTTGTCTGCCTACAGACAAGGAGAGGACTACACATTTGACCTTAACATGTCACATGTCATCTCTTGTCAGCTTCTCACTTTAACTTTAATCCTCCAGAATGACATGAATGAGCTGTGTAAGTACAAGTATTCACTGCAGTGTGTTTAGTACTGTTGGTGAGATATATATATATATATATATATATATATATATATACATTTCATTTTCAGGTATGGTTTGCTGAGCGATGTCACTTTAACTGGCACATAGCAGATGATTAATTCTTTTTATTTTCACTATGACGCTTTCAAAAATTTATTGCACACCCTAGGAATAAATACATTAAGTGAACACTACAAATCAATAGCAATAAAGTGAAAGTAGATGGTTTATAATAGTGCATTTATCTTACGGTTAAATACGGTGGCGGAACAAAATCGGACGATGACCAGCCTGATGGATTATACTGATGATGATACTGATGGATGTGGAAGTCTGTTGTCAGGAGCAACCCATGTTATGGCTCTTTTTTAATACACATATAAACTATGCTGGAAAAGCCCTTTGACATGCATAAAAAATACAGAGATGATGTTACGCAGAGGAGTCTCTGAAACATGGATATGTGCCACAAGAGATATGTGCTGCCAGGGTGTCTGTCAGTACAGTTGAACCGTTTGCCCCACCCCCAACCCCCCCAGCCTCCATCTGGACATCAGTGGATTACTAACAAGTAAAAAAATAAAAAAGAATCATAAATGTTACATCCCCCAAAATGACTAATCAAACCAAAAACCTTTAGATTAATACCCTTTATTTCACCAGCAAGAAATCTGCAATCTACAATCAAATCCTATAAATATTAAGCGTTGTAAGTGTCATACTGTATAATCTAAACTTCTACATCTTATTCTTGTGCTACAGTGTGGAGCTGGACTTCAAGCTGCAGGAGGACAAGCTACATCCCCTGATGACGAGACTTTGCCCCGTGGACAGCCAGCAATGCCCTGCTCTGCCTTACTCCAATGAAGTGTTCACATCCACACCGAAGCGCAAGTCCAAGACAGAGTCCAAAAAGCATGCTCGCTGGAAACTCTGGTTCCTCTGAATAAAACATGAAGGCTTCGGAAACTGCCTTTTATTGGCCACATTAATACCCCCGCTCTTCTCAAAATGGATGGAGGAATAATTATAGTGAGTAATCAACCCATGCGAATGGATAGCATCAGGCAACCAGTATATTTGGGGTTCTGAATTGAGACTGCACGTCAAGTCAGCTGGGGGACAGCAAAGACAAACAAAAAAAAAACAACAAAAAAAACATTTTAAATTCTGCCAAACCTTTTTCTGGCATGTTTGCTGGAGTGGATCGACTTATCTGCAAATCTAGGTGAGCTTTGGGATACATTTTTGCACATGTATTTTTTAAGCTGTGTTAAAATGGATGTTATTTATATACTAAGTAAATGCACCTTTCACTTTATATTCACCTTTTTTGTATGCATTTCTCCAATGCAATGCACTTTTGATCTTTTTCCCCTTAGAGCATATTGCTTGGCAGCAAGAGGAAGCACCATGTGGAGGGCCTTTTATCAGTGAAGCTATAATCTGTGAATGGACATCAGCCCCACCTCCAGCAAAGCACAAACATTTGACTATTGAGAGGAACTTGCGTAAAAGACTGAAACCAGCGTTATTCTCATAACCCTGTCTATTCTGTCCTCTTCCTCCTTATCTGTTAACATCCTGCTCAGTCTGTCTGTCTGAATGAATGTCTGCCTGTCAGCATTAATAACCTCTGTAACTCTGCCCCTTTATCTCTCTCTGTCTTTTCTTCTATCTCTTCATTCAGCTCACTGTGCAACCAACCAACTTTGCCTCAGTCATCCTGCCCTTTTCTTTTGGCTACACTCGCGCATAATGTTCAGAATCTATATTTTAGAATAAATGCATCTTTTTTTAGCAGAGAGTACTGTCCAATGATAAAATGTTCAGAAAATACATGTATGGGCCCCTCCAGCAGGTACAAGTCTTCTGAGTAAGGTCAGATTTTTAACGACACATACCATGTTTTCAATACGTCTAAGGCATAATATTTTTATGATGACTTAAACAGTGTTTTCATTTTTGCTCTGAATTTCCAGCAAAAAAAAGTAAAAGCTATTTTGACATTTCTCTTTGAGTCCATTAAGAGTTTGCTTTGTCTCTCAGTCACACACATTGTGTCACAGCAAAGCTCTAACGTGAAGTCTTGAACCTTAATCCAGTAATTTGTTTCATGTCCATTTAACTCAGTTGCGGTGTTGTCTTATCACAGTGGTTTGTCAATTGCGGAATTCACCTCGTAAAATAAAACTCCTTTTTTCCAGCAATCAATTACACAACTCCAAACACCCGTCTACCAACCCACACAAACAACTGTGCACTGCAACTTGCAAGAGTAGAAGGGCTATATGCAGTGCTCTAAGGGAAGAATCTTATAGCAGATAAGACTTGTAGCCACCAGCTTTGGTTAATTAAAATACAAAAAAAACCCATTGATGATGATGTAGCAACGATACTGAGTTTGCACGCTGTTACGAAGCAGGTATATACTGAATCTTAAAGTCATTTTATAACAGCAGATATTGTGTAGATTACTTGTTAAATGTCAAAGAAATGTCAGGAAGATACATTCTGGCCTATCATCATTAGATTACATTATTCAGGTCACTAATTTAAATGCAAAGATATGTAAGAAAGTGCAATTTAGTGATTATGTGCAATATTATGCATTTTTCTACTGTTTCTACGTCACAATTAAAACATTTTCAACTGAAGGTGATTGTCCTCCTACTTTATGTCTACTGAATGTTAAAAGCCAGCCCTGCTCATACACAGAGTTGTCTAAACCCTGTGTCAAATAGTCCACATTTTACATCTTTTGTGCTTTACTGAAGCAGAGTTGGACCATGACCAGAGCTCAGCAGCAGTGCAGTTTAGCTCTTTCTTCTTTCTTCTAGTGTGATAAGTCATCAATGGCAAGGAAAGACGCAACCTTCAAGGCAAGAACAGGGGACTGTGGGATCCAGTCCATCAGACATGTGACCTGATCCCACATATATCCCGCTCTCTATATCACCCCCAGTGTGTCTGTCTCTTTCATTTTCCTCAGCTGATTCCTTCTTGTTTTCACCACTGTTCTCTGCCGTATGGTTTTTACAGCATTTCCTTTCCATTTACTCCACAACTACATTTAGCTCCTTCCTCTGTCATCAGTTTCTTACTCACAAATTCCTAATGCCAAAATTTTTTTTGATCAGCTGCAGTTTTGAAAAAAAAAAAAACCACCTTCCATTTATTTCATTATTTTCATTATTTTTATAAGTGATTTTTAAAACAGGAAGAAAAAAAATCCACACAATCAGTAAGATTTAATATATATATATATTTATTTAAATATTTATAATATTATAATGCAAAGGAAATCATCATCAGTGTACTAATACATTTGGATTTTGCTGAATAAACCAAAAAACAAAACAAAAACAGTGTTGTTACAGTGTACAGACACGCCCTGGTGTACGCATCTGCAATAATGCAGCAAAATGAGAAGTTAAACCACTGAATGTCTCTAAGCATCGTAAACATTGCCCAACCACTATAAAGGTACACAGCTGACAGTTCATTTTTACTGATTAAATAAGCTTCTACTTGGCAGTATTTTTTTTGTGTGAGCATCTCTTGACGTGGATCTATGAGATCTATAGACTCAGATCAGTGCTTTTTGCGTGTTGTTGCGAACATTTTTGAGGAACACCATGAGGCTGGATCCGCCAGTGCCTGTGTTGTTGAGCATGTTGCCCACACCTCTGAACGGACAACCCATGGCTTTGGCACCAGGCACAATGATGTACCTGGTCACGGTGTTGAGGTGGTAGTTCCGTAAGTCTACCAACGCTGAGACACAGGAGTTGTAAGCCTGGCAGAGTTCAGAGCTGGAGCAGGACATGATGAAGTCTCTCAGAGATGGACCGGCAATAAGAGTTTCTATCAGCTGACGGTGAGCAGGAGGCATGTATTCCCTCATACGTGTCAGGAAGGCTCCTAGATAGGGTGAATCAGTGAAGAGAACACAACATTTTTAAAAGAAAAACAAATAAACTTTATTCGAAATACTTTCTATAAGAGCAATCAACTGACAAACACAAACGGTATGATTCATTCATGAGAGGCATTTGAGGCGGTCATCTTTACCTGTGTCACCCTCATGCTGGATGTCCAACAAAGCATCAAAGCACTGAATGGCTGAACTCTGGGCTGCACTTCCGCCTGATAAGAAAACTGGCTCTTTGCTCACACCTTCATACAACAGCCCCTTTGGAAGCATGGGGTTGTCTCGCCACCTAAAACAGTTCAAACCCCACATTATAAACACTTTTTAACAGATGTTTTCCTTTTTAAACATACTGCGCGGCACCTGAGTAAAGACTATTGATGCTTTATAGTGAGATACATCTACACCAGATTATGAGATAAATGTTAAAAAAAACAAGTTAAAACTATGCAGAACATTGTAATGTCAAATTGTCAAACTCACCCTGAGACAAAAATTCTCAATGTTCCGTGAAATGCACTCGGGTCCACGTGACCTTAAAAGAGCACAATCCTCATTATACTTCTTATCCTGAATTCCCCTTCCTTCATAAAAGACACAGTGTTAATTAAATTCACACTAGGTTAAATTCAGGCTAATTTTATTGAAACCTACTGTGCATGAGTTTAAAAGTTTCCTTCATCTCCCTCAGAGACTCGGTTACTTTGCCCAGACCTCTGTGGATGGCGATGAGGTCAGAGATTTTCATAGCATGCATCACCTCCACAACCCCCTGGTTAGAGTTGAAAGTAAAAAAAAAAATCCATCACACAAGGAAATTAGAGTAAAAAGTAAAAATATCTGAAAGGGACAAAGACACATGCAAGTTGTGTACAAATGGAAAAAGAACATCAGGCTGAGTCTTAAGAGTAAGAACAGCAGTTAATACTAACCATGATGCCAGAAGTGGCAGCCATCTCAACCAACAATGACACAATGAAAAATCCTCTACAACTCTTTCCGCCAGGGAGGTAGAAAATCAAGTCCATGTTCCTGTTTTTGAATATAATATAATATGAGCGGAACATCCCATGAATATCAGAACATTGGCAAATTCAAAGCAGAATGAATGACATCTCTTTGCTTTTTTACTTACTCAATTTCCATATCCCTAAAATGAAAATGAAAGAAAAGAGTAACAAGTGTTATTAGAAGAAAGAAAGAAAAAAAAGAAATACCCTAGCTATTATTCTGTGTGAAGTTTGAGCATAAGGTTTTATTGAAATGTTGAACAGTGTGTGGATTATGGAAATAAAGTCAAAATGTTAAAAAAAAACACTCACCCTGTAGGATCTTTCAACTTCCAGTTGGCTAAAACTGAGTCTGCATAAGTCAGGATGGGTGGGAGACCCAGCTTGCAAGATACCAGCCAGTAAGGCACGGCCAGAGCCTTTGGAAGAATCTGTCAAATAGCAGCAAAAGTGAAGCTTCAATTTAGTTCAGTAGCGTTGCTTTGCAGTAATTGTTTGAAATGTTTAGCAGCATGAGAAACATGGCTCTACCGTTTAAAATATTGTTTTCCCTCATTCCATTGCACTGTTGTGTTTTACCTCAGCAGGTGCATGCTGTCCTTCCTGCCACACGTATCCCATGCTGATGAATCCGAGCGCCAGGTGAGCCAGCCTGAGCTCCCGATGGGTCGTCAAGTACTCGAGACTCAAGACAGGCATCTGGATTGTGAGGAGATTGGGTACAGCTTTTTGTTTTGTTTTAATATTTCTGTTTTCAGGAACAATGAATATCATCAAGGTATGTCACCATTTACACGCAACGGTTTTTCAATTCTGACTGAGTATTTGCATCAGAAAAGCTTCGTTCATTCTCACCTTGTGAACCATGTCGCGTAGCTGATGGGTCTCTATCAGATGCGTGAGATCATTTGCCAGGTCCAGCCACACTCGATAATAGTCTGGAAGGTCCGTCTAGACGATAATAAGAATAGAATGATTTGCTCATTGATTTCTGATTGTTTTTTTGGTTTGTTTTTTTTTGCATGGGAGATTTTCATGTAGAGTGTAATCGGTCACGTCATCAGCTCGTGTTTGCCATGGTGCCTGACCTGTGTGTCGGGGAAAGACTGGTGCAATCAATCAAAGAAGAAAATAATTTGAAAGAGGAGAGCAATAGAAAACCAAGAATTAGCCGAGCAGGAAACGGGGGATGCCTAGATGGGAAATCACTTCATAAACAGACAAGTAGGTCATGTTTAATGCATTGTAATACCTAATGTCAATGGGTCATTTGGAAATGGGGAAGCAGAGGTAAACTGTCATCTAAGTTTTGCAATGATTAGTAATCTGCTGAGCATTGTTTCTGTTTCTGTGAGTCACTATAGGATGACCACTGATATTAGAATGGGATTGACTGTGACCTGCTACACAGAGATAAAAATTAGAGATTTGATAAAAAAATAAATACTAAAGGTCATGGTGAAAACATAAGTGTTGATATGTTTTGTAGGCTCCCATTCTTATTATTAATATATTCAATTTGTTTGTACTAGTATGTTTGTACATTTTCTCTGCATGCTGTCATACTATTTTTTCCAAGTATAATATCTAATCTTCTGCGTATCACTTTTTTGGACTCTCAACAGATAGAAAACCTCAAGAACCAGAATGAAAGAAAAATGAAGGTAACCTGTGAAGTTTTTCTATAGAGTTAGAGCATCAGTAATATAGTCAACAGTTAATCCCATATATGCCTTAAACGTGATCATTTAAAACCTAAAATTTAATAAACAGTAGAGAAGCTGAAATTGGGGTTACATGCGCTCTCCTGTTCTCAGAGCTTGAGAGTCACGCTATCACATGATTAGTAATCAATTCTTCACAACGGTTGTACATAAGTCATATAACGTCTAAGATATAAAACAATTTTTGTAACAAGAAACTTAGAAAGATAGAAACTTAGAAAATGCAGGTTTTAACCTTATTAAGTCAAAGACAAGCAGATTGATACAGTGGGAAACATCTTTAATGTGGAAATGGGTGTTGTATGAGAAAAAAAGGACAATAAAACTTACCAGTGGGTCTTCAAGGAGGAATCCAACCTCCTCAGAAATATGAAATGCACTGAAGTATGCCTGTTGTATTGCTCTGCTGATGGTCTCCATAAGTTCTGCTGCTCTATTGCTCTAGTTAGTAAGTTAAACTTGCTCTGATCCTGCTTTCATTCAACCTACTCTCACATCCCTTTTTATATGCCACTCTCAACAGCAAAGAGCCAATCAGATTTTTGATGCCATGTCAGTAATTATCTTGTAATACTTTTGACAGTAATGTAATAAACTGAAAATAATTGCTATAGTCAAATAACATAACATATTAAGATTGTGGTGCAACACATTCTGCTAAATGAAACACCTTTTATTTAAATAGTGTTGTTTTTTGTTTGTTTTTTTTGTTTTTTTTTACATCAACCCCTCTTAATAAAGTATCTATCTATCTATCTATCTATCTATCTATCTATCTATCTATCTATCTATCTATCTATCTATCTATCTATCTATCTATCTATCTATCTATCTATCTATCTATCTATCTATCTATCTATCTATCTATCTATCTATCTATCTATCTATCTATCTATCTATCTATCTATCTATCTATCTATCTATCTATCTATCTATCTATCTATCTATCTATCTATCTATCTATCTATCTATCTATCTATCTATCTATCTATCTATCTATCTATCTATCTAATAGTGATAATTTCATTACTCAGCAATTGAGACAAATACCAAAATTTTCAAAATACTCAGTGTACATTACTAGGGGAAAAAACTACTACTATTTTGATTTCTCGTAGCTGTTAAATATTTGATTTGGTCTACCAAGTTAATTTACATGAATTACAGTTAGATTATCTGCTAATATTCATCATTCATCATCATTGAGGTTCGATAGAATTCTATCAAATTTAACCCAGAAATCATGATGAAATGATGAACACTCAGCAATAAAAATAGGAAACAGATTCACATTTTCCACAGAGTAAAAGTTGTCTGAGTATTTTAAGTTTATATCCCAAATAACACATATAGATTAAAATTTGGATACATTTGGAAAAATTTAGTACTTAATGAAGATATATTTTACAATTTAAAGGTTTGATTTGTTTCAATCCAACAGCCTCAATCTTCTTCTTCTTCTTTTTCTTCTTCTCTCATTTTGTGCCTCCTCTGTTTGAAACAGATGTATTATATGGACTCAAACACATTTTCAGTAGCTCCATAATCAAGGCCCATTGGGGTACCGGGACATGCCAAAAAGTGTGTAATGTTGACCGAGGCTGTGAGCCTTTGAGAAACTTGTACCAGTTTGCTTGTGTTACAGTTCAAAATGATAAAAAAGCATCTTGTCAAGAAAAGAGAGAATTAATTTCTCAAAGGCTTCATCAATATAACATTCTTTTTCATTCCTACATATAATATTCACATTTTCTCTCTAATAATGTTATTGTGCTGATGAGTTTTATCCATTATGCATAAGGAACATATTTTATCATGCATGCACAAATACTGCTAGATGCCTTTCCAGTGGGTAAACCTGTTTTATACATGCGGTGGCTTCGTAGAGGCTGCTTTGTCCTCTGTCACCTGGAGGTTGTGATTTCTTTCTCTGGGATTTGATAAAGTCTGGGGTGAAGACCCATACAGAGTTCCTTTGTCAAACGGCTGCATTACACACACACACACACACACACACACACACACACACACACACACACACCTCTCTTATGTGAGCTTTCAGTTTTTCAGTTTCTGCGCCCACTGACAGCATGCTCTACTGCCATTACAAGCAATTGCTCAAACCGTTTAACCCTCCAAAGTGGCAGGGGAAACCAGCAGGAACGAGATAGGGGTGAAAACTGAGGTGCTTAAATTAATTTCAAGACCACTTACCAAGTCATCCGACACAGGGGGCACACAGGGACAGTGAATTTACTCTGTGATGAAAAAAAAAAAAGGAAATCAACACTGTGTTAAAGGGGGGGGGGGGGGTTGTTCCTCTTCCAGAGAAGAAGAAGAGGAAGTAAACATGGTGGAGAGTGTCAAGAATTGAGGTACTTATGACTAAAAGATCTGGAACTGTACAGGAAGGATGAATACCATTCTTTAAAAGATATTCCCTCATTTGGTGTTTTGATGATGGTGGTGAGATCTGGTGACTGCAAAGGCGATTTGCATCATTTTCATACACATCAAAGCATTCAGGGACCTCTTGTGTCCTATGAAGGGGAGCATTGTGATCCTGGAAGAGACCACACTCCCATCAGGATAGAAAATGTTTCATCATAAAAAAAAGGTGATCACTCAGAACAACTTTGTATTGATTTGCAGTGACTTGTGTACTATATCCTGTTCCAGTTTTTTTTTTTTTTTTTTGTACCTAGAGCTTTGAATGAATATTTGAATGTGTCATCTACTCAAACACTGTTTTTATAGCTTCGCATACAGAAGTCGGTACGGCACAGGCTGAGGCTGTGTTTGTATTGTGTTCATTTTCTTACAAACCAGCATTTTCATGAAAACCTGCAAATTTAAATCTAAACATTATTTTCAGCAATATCAAAGGAATTATTACAGTGAGTTTTCTATTCATTCTGCCATTGACAGCATTTTTGGGTTATGGGGTAGCTATGTTATGCTGCTCTGCCCAACTCCACTTTCAGATCATTTATTCCTCCTATAATAAAGTTTTGAGTCCTTCTTTCATACGTGTAATCGACAGAAACACTGAAAAGCTTTTTGTTGCAATAAACAAAATAGGTAGCAGAGCTGCCGTTTTTCTTAATTTAATAAAGAATTAAACATAGACTTGCATATCAAAGAGAAGCTTATGGATCGTGTTGTTTTCAGTTATGTATGTATGCATTAATAATGTATACTTTTTAAATAAACTCTTTTAAAATAATTTAAGACTCCAGGCCAAACAATTCATTAAAGTTTAAGTATGTTGTTGCATTATTTAACTTACAACTGTAAGCTTAGATCATTTTGCTGCAGGACCTTTATAAGAATATTATTATTATTATGTACGTAGTATTTTTCTGTCTGAGTGGTGAAAAGTATGACTCTGTTGAACAATGCGAGGCATAATATATTATAACATCCAATTTATCAGTCTCCCGTGTAGTCCACTGTAACTAATCTGTCTACGGAAGATGTCACAGAAGACAAGCACACAATCTATTCTGCTCCTGGTCGTTCCTCTGACATATGGGACGTGTCGACAGAGAAAGAAAACAGACTAAACGCTTTGGATAAAGAACACATCCATTTGTAGTTCATGCCATCTGTCTTTGTACTATCAGCGTTCACACTTCCTTACATACATGTGTAAAACACACATAGGCACACACTGTCATCAGACTGTGTTTCTGTGAGTCACTATAGGATGACCACTGATATTGGAATGGGATTGACTGTGACCTGCTACACAGAGAGAAAAATTAGAGATTTGATAAAAAATAAATACTAAAGGTCATGGTGAAAACATAAGTGTTGATATGTTTTGTAGGCTCCCATTCTTATTATTAATATATTCAGAACATTTGTTTGTACTAGTATGTTTGTACATTTTCTCTGCATGCTGTCATACTAATTTTTCCAAGTATCATATCTAATCTTCTGCGTATCACTTTTTTGGACTCTCTACAGATAGAAAACCTCAAGAACCAGAATGAAAGAAAAATGAAGGTAACCTGTGAAGTTTTTCTTCTCGAGTAGTGATACGGGAGCAGGTTTTTGCACAAGGACACGGGTGGATAATGCCAGTGGTTTCACACTATTACATACAATACAGCAATGCACCAACAAGAGACAAGAAGATAAAAAAAAATTTAACTCATAATATCAACTGTTTTTTTAGTCTTCAGCACCATATGGAGTTAGAGCATCAGTAATATAGTCAACAGTTAATCCCATATATGCCTTAAACGTGATCATTTAAAACCTAAAATTTAATAAACAGTAGAGAAGCTGAAATTGGGGTTACATGCACTCTCCTGTTCTCAGAGCTTGAGAGTCACGCTATCACATGTAGAAACACTGCACATTTTATAAATGGATAATCAGTATGACATTGTTCAGGGGGGCACTAAAGGCAAGTGCTGTTGAAAAGGTTAAGTGTGTGTGTTTATATGTGTTTATCTATTTTCTTTGACAGGACCATAAGTGGTGCCTGTGTATTTTTATTTCTAGAATGCTTATGCTGCATAAAGCCTTTAAACGTTGAGCTTTGCATTATCAGTGTGCAACACTTAACTATGACACACAACTATTCTTCATATAGTCTTATGTCTTTCAGTCTTTTTTTTTTTAAAAAAAGACCTTAAAAAAAAGGACAAAAGCATGACACGAGGTTGGACTTGTGTGTAATTGTCATTTGTATACATGAAGACAGGCTTACTCACAAACGCCACAAAGACATTAAATGACAACAAATATGCCCAACCAACATGTTTGATAGTGTGAAAAATCTCAAAATCTCACATGCACATAAATAACCAGAAAGCCCAAAATGATGTGCTTCGAATTAAACTAGAAAGGGAGAATGTTTCTTTAAAGGCTGCATGGATACAGATACGGGACTTTTATATGTAATAAATAAGGCCGGCCAGAGATCCTGATAAATGCTATTTTAGTAGTTACCCTTGAATAAAATTCCCTGATGTGCTTACAGTATTTGATTAATGCATCCAGAAGTCGCAGTGTAGTATTGATTGTAATCCACTCTGTTGTAAACATTTCACAACAAGAATTCTGGCTGACTTTCAAAAATGTATATACAGTATGTGCTGCAGCACAAACTCAACCAAAACACAGCTGAAGCTTTCAATTATCTGTAAGTGACCTTAAAAAAAAAAACACAATCAAGGTTATCTGACCACTCATCTGAAGAACTATCTGTCTGTCCACGTGTGTTTGGTTTCAGTCGCTTTAGTTTTGGATACAGATGCGCTCAACAAAGAAAAAACACTGCATTTGTCTGTCAACTACTTGTTCTGCTTTTGTGTGCTGATTTTGTGCTACGTGTCTATTACCAAGCAGTCAGGACATAGCAAAAGATTAGATTCTACAGCAAGAACTGATTCCTCACTAATAAACACATGCATGAACATTAAAGCTTGGTTCAACAATACCAACATTATAGCAAGTGTGGAGGCGGTTGGGGAGCTATAGTGTAGAGTAATAGTGTCTAATGGCTGCGCTGAACATGCATGAATATTATATTACTGCCACACAGCAATGAATGAGCCAGTGATTGTGAAGCAAGACTGAAACAGCTGAGGCCAATCAGCTAATACAAGCATGACTCCTGCCAAAACTAATGCTACGCTTTGTTCCTGATGCAGAGGAGCGGGAGATGAAAAAGAAGGAATCTATTTAAAAAAAACTAATTCAGTGACGGAAAACGAGAAGAACGGCGATTAAAGATAGAGGACAGGTGTAATATTCTCTCTTTTATAAATACTCTCTGAGCTCCTATGCATGAATGGATTATAAGTGTCATTTAGTGGGCAAGCTGAACCTTATGTCTTTGTCATATGTCTTTTTGAAGAAACAATAAACGGATTATGAAATCCTGTTGTTTGCGATTATGGTCGGGCCTGTCGGTAACCTTCAGCATTGCTCCCTGGAAGGCGGTCCTGACAACTTTGACATGAAATGTAGAGATGCACTGGATCAGATACTCCAGTCTGTCTGTTATATATCAGGTTTGCAATGCTGCCAAACACGTAGCATTAATCATCTCTAATGACAAGGAGAGAGACGTGTAATCAAAGATTTTTCAGTGTTGAATAGTGTGAAAAGAAAAGATAGTTAGAAGTTTAGACAAAAAAATAATCAAATACCTAGATGACCATAAACACTTACTAAGACGAGTTATGTTTTTACCTGTAATTGGATCAGTTGCAGATGTGATTACAGAACTTGATTCTCGCCTGTGAATCAATAACCTCAAATTTATGCACGGAGATCGTGTAAGTTGATTGCTGCACCTCATGCAGTCCAAAGCATTCACATGAATTTATTCATACGTTCTGTGCTGACAGCAGGCTGTAAATAATCATTTGGCTCATACAAGTGTTGCAAGCATATTGTCTGAGGAATAGATTGCTGTCTGAGATTCCTCAGCTGTCTTCCCATTTTAATTCCCAGACAAATGAGACATAGGCAGGTTTTGACAGATTGTCTCACATTCAATGTCTGATAGCTTTTGGTGTGTGCGCCTGCGTGCGTGTGTGTGTGTGTGTTTGTTTCCAGATATTTTGGGACAATGTTGTCATTTACACAAATGCTGGAGATTATTCCCTCAAAAACAAAAACAAAAAGACAAAAAAAAATATACTATCCTTAACAAGACATGAGTCCATCTTAACAAGATATGTATGATTAATTATTTATCTTTATTGTTTTGAACCGGCACAAAATAAACACTTGATGCAAATGCACACATAAATACGCAGGCGTTATACACAGCACTTGTACATGTAAATGTACATAAAGACTGTGTGAATCAACGGTCCTGCGACGGTGACGCTTCCTTACTTCTTTTTACACATTGACTTTTTGTCATTACTTCACATGAGTGATGTTAAATGGAAGCAAATGGTGCAGTGAAATGTATAAGAATGATGCCCCCCCCCCTCGGGCCATGAATAACTCAGAGACCTTCACAGTCAGTGGGTTTATCTAAAAGGTTTTCCCTTATAGAAAACATGAGGACATGTTAATGGTAATGTGCTTAAATACTCTTCATTTGTGGATGTGGGTGCATGCACACAAATGGGTTTATGACTATTTTGTTTGCCCAGCTCACGCAAATTGATTTGGTTTCGACCGCAGTTCCTGCTCCAGCCCTTCTCCCTCAATAATTTTCTGCCACCATGTTGGTTGACATGAGGGCTGCAGATGGCCGTCCTGTCTTAATTCTGCCAGGACAGGGGCAACTGTTCCCAGTGCAAAACGATTGTCACGATTTGCCACATGACACTTTCATTACTAATGAGTCTCATTCACTAAAATTCCTGTGTGTTTCCGAGGGGGGATGCGTAAACAACGGGCCTTTCCGTACTCCTACACGGAAAACATTCCACTCTGAATGCAGAGCAGCCGACCATCGTGTCAGAAATCACTGTGAGACACTCCAAAGAGGGCCAGCTAATGAGTCATAAATCTGTAGTTTATCAAGTAAACAGATTCTCCTTGTTTCAAAGGTCTGCATGGAAGAGAAACACTCAATCACTTTTGTAGAGCTGGAACTGTAATGTAATTGCCAACCATTTGGGCAGATGGTCCCTTTACTGCATGTTTATCATGTCACGCTGTACGTTCAGCTGTCGTTTAATTTGCGAAACCTGTCAGTCTACCCGACATTATGGGGGTTTAAGCAATCATGACCCTGTCATACACAATATCAACAATTAACCTCAGTCTGAAAAGGTTTTTTTTTTTTTTGGTATACTGAAAATTTTTTTTTAGGGATCTATGGATAATGAATTTAGACGGTAGACATAGTAAACATTATACCTGCTTAATACCAACACTGCTAACTAGCCTACAGCTAATGTTAAAATTTTTGCGTCACGTTCTGTCTGAACAAACCGTTAATCTTGTTTCTTTATTAAAATTAAAGGCCTAGCAAATAAGTGACTCATTGTAACCTACATATTCTTAATTTCACCACTGCCAGTACCTATACGTTAAATAATTTAAAATGTGATATCATCATTGACTAAATTGCCAGCATTATGGCAGAGAGCTTCTGTAGCCTCTCTAAACACCAGGATAATGTACTGTATAATGGATTCACTGGCTTAGTGGTTTATTTGGAAGTTCATCAGTCAAATCAGTTTCCAGTAGATTACTTCCTCTCAGTGGGAGCAAGGTCTTATTAAGGCTGACAAACTGATTATGAGCTCCCCCCCCCTCCTCTATACCTTCAGTTTAATTACTTCTGCCACAGAGGTTGTGTTTACAGTCTCATTTGTCTGTCAGTTTGTTAGTTAACAGGATATCTGAAGTCTGAAAAAGGAATTTGTAAATTATTTATTTAAAATAATAATACCAGGATTTTTAGCTTTTTTTTTTTTTTTTTTTTTACATAATTGAAATTCATGATGCAAATAATATAGGCTGTGTGAGAACATTACAACAAAGAAAGATGATGCATCTGACAATGCTGTAAATACTGTCAGCCAGTCAGAGTAGCACTGGATAATCCAGCATATATATAATCAACAGCATATTCATAGTCATATAGAAAAAATATAACATAGAAAAATAACTATATTAACAATTGCCTGCAATGTAAAGCGAGATCACCAGCACCAGATCACATCAAATACAGGTAAGGAGAGTAACAAGCAGCCTCCGTCTTACCTGTTCAAACATACATACAGTATGATTTGAGCTGGCACGACAGCCAGTCCTGTCAGCCACTCACGGGGTCACGCTTCTTATCTGTGTTAACAACAGACCTCATATAACACGTCTAATCTGCTTCAGTTAAAGCAACCGCTGTTAATGAGCTGTTGCAATAGAATAGAATAGAAATAATGTATATAATACTGTATAACATCATGTGGGATGTAAAACTGTGCAAGCAAAATAAGGTAGTTATACATGAGATGAGCTTTACAGAAAGTGACAAAACAGTCAATAACTTTGACTGAACATTTCTTCTACATTGGCTCGTATGTGTAATGAGTTACTGATTTTTGACTTTTTGGGAGGAAGCAGTCACTCCAGTTCTGGCTTCCCTGTGATGTAAAAAAAAAAAAAAAAAAAAACATTTTTTGTGCCAAGCATATTTTATTCCATGTTTGTTTCTCTCTGTGAAACTTTATAAGCGTGTCTCTGCCAGGTTTGTCAGGTCAGCGAAGCTTCACGCCGTATCCTTACCTGTCTGCCGCTTCAGGAAAAGAAGCTCCGTGCTCTGCTTTCCAGCACGCCTCCTGTTTTGTCAAGACTGGTGTGTGTGATGGAGAGCAAATGGATGACATTTACACAGGTATAGTTGCACATCAGGTTTCATATTAAAGTTGGAAAAGTAAGGCAACGTGTAAAAACCCCACTAAGCAGATATCCTGATAGCAGGAAGTATTCATCTTGATTCTTCATTCTCAGACGGCACCATGAACTCACTCGCACGCTCCTGCAGCACTTATTTTAAAAAAAAATAAGATTCTTTCATAAAAATGTAATACATTCAAAATGTGGTTGTATCCTACTTTTTTTCTTCTCTCTCTTTTTTTTCATAATGTAGATGTACACATTGTGTGGTGCATAATACACAAAATGAGTATCAATTGATTTCTGTTGAATTTGACTGATAAGGATAATATGAATAAAAAGTATTACATTTTTTGGTTGTATCCTGTCACAGCACAATATAGACTCTATATTACTCTATATTATAGGGTATGTACCAATACTGCTAGGCATTAACTGATTCAACAGCAGTGCACTTAAAAAAAAAAAAAAAGTAGATAAACGTACATTCACGGCAGTTATCTAATGCTCCACACCATCACTTGAAAAAGCAAGCTGTGTTTCCAGAATAGCTCATCTCTAAAATTCAAGTGTCCATATTGCAATGACGCAATGTGTGTCTGTAGCTTTATTAATCGTCAGATAATCATCAATCAAGGAACAATTCATATGCTTTTGTTGCTGATCTGATCAAAAATATGTTTTGGCTATTTCAAATTTCTTTGGAGGTTAGGACACCCTCAATGAGTGGAAACAGGAAACAGCTGGTTCTTGCTTACCATTTCAGCATTTGGTTAACCATCATACACCCAAAGAAGAACACATTGACTCTGCATGTTGTGAAATCAGGTTTAATATAATCCAGTCTACTTAATATATAATTCAGTCTACTTAATTGTTATCGACATGTATAGCAAACAAAATCCAATAACTGGACATTATGAAGGATTAGGAAGCATTAGGAAGGTGTTACATTGGAAACTCCTTATATTATTTATGAATAAAATGAATTATACTCTCTAATCTTCTCTTTCTGATGCATGCACAAACTCAAAAATCATGTCTCACATATTTGCCAAAATATAATAATATGAGGCAAATAAGTGGGGAGAAAGGTAATTTCTAGGAAATAGGGTTGAGTGACTATCATCGATACATTTCATTTCCATAAAACCTAGTGTAATATATTTTATTTTATCATAATTTGAGTTGTAGATGCTAGCATTCAATGTCTCGTTCAACTTGACACGCAGTCATACCACACATCCTATAAACCTGCTGCTTCTGCATTTATGACAGCATCATTTTAAAAGTAGACAAACCATTGTGAAATCAAGTTACTGTAATTGTAACGCCTTTCGATTTAAATCTGAAAATTATGTCATCAAGTTGCCTGGAACTAACTGACATAAGCTTCCCTTTTTTGTGTGTATTCAGAAAGGTTGAAAGTTAATTTTCACTGCTTTCACTTTCAAATATGTTTTAGGTTACAATAGCATCTCCATAATATATAAAATATTGAGACCTGAGAAGAATAAGACCATGATTGTATTTATATTTTCACAAGACAGAAATACAAACGCCTAAATTCAGTAAACAAGGAAACTATGACTAGTCATATCTTGCTGGTGCATTTTAGTCACTTGTGTACTGTAATCTACCCACTTCTCTTTATTCCTCATGACCTGGTCATGGTTTTAAAAAAAAAATGAGCCTGGAAGAATCCCTCCATTATTCATCATGAATCCTAATCATATTTGCATTATTGAAAGTCTTTTAAGCAGTGACCTTAAAACAAAACGGTAAACCAAACCGTGCTATTGTGAAAAACTAACATGACAGAAGAATTGAAGATAACGTCAGTATGTTATACCCATGGTGCTTCTGATGTAGATGTAAAATGAGCCTTCAGTAAGTAAGCGTAAGAGGGAAGAAAAAATGCTTAGATTGTGTCTAATGAACACAGCATAGCTTTAGCACACTATTGATTGCACAAACCCCATGATACCTGAAACACTGGCAATCAAATAAAAAAAGTGACATTGGAAGACTTTGGTTGGACATACAGTACAACATGAGAATTTAATGAATAAGGGATTAAAAGCCTGTGAATATTCTCATTCATCCAGGTCATCGTTATCTCAAGTAGATTAAATCGATCGCAACTGGACTTGGTTATTTGTCTTTGAAGACGTTTCACCTCTCATTCAAGAGGCTTCATCAGTTCATGCTCGCTTGACTAGGCTGGGACTAGTCCCAACTAGCTGGTGTAGAAACCCAGGTATTTAACCTCTGTGGAGGCAGTCACATGGCCAGTGATGTCATTGGCTCCTTAATGTCATTGGCTCCTTAATGAGGGATTAGCTCAGATGTGGCTCCCCTACATATATATATATATATATATATATATATATATATATATATATATATATTGAGGCCTGATGACATATTGCACAATTTTCCCCAGGTTCTTTCACGAAGTTTGAATATTTAAGTGAAACAGCAACATGTGTGGTTTTTATAAGAGAAAAAAAAGGGTTTAAAAGGCTGATGTGGGAAACGGTATGGATTATTGAAAAACTGACTTGGCTCAGCTCAATAAGGAGAAGAATACAACAGTAAGAATGGTCATTTAGTTGTCCTTAAATAACAACTTGATGGATTATCAAGAAAATCTATGAAGCGGGAAAAGCTTTCAAGCAATTACCACATGACAGAGTTGGTGATTCAGTTTTCGCCACAATGAAATAAGCCTTTTCAGTAGCAACTGATAATACAATTATGGAAACTCTAAATGGGTCAAAGCTGAGTACGACCACAATAAATTGCAATATAACATTATAATATCACATTAATGCTTAAATTATTCATCATTTAATGGATACATGAGGACAAAATAATGTTGACTATGTTCACCATTTAGCATGTTTTCATACTGCAATTCATCTTGAACATGTCTGAACCAACTGACAACAAGGCCATACATATATATATATATATATATATATATATATGTATATATGTATATATATGTGTATATATATATATATATATATGTATATATATATATATATATATGTATATATATATATATATGTATATATATATGTATATATATGTATATATATATGTATATATATATATATTGATAAATTTAATTTCCATAAAACCAGATGTACTGAAGTACAGTAGATCTGTGTTTCATAATTCATGAACAATAATGTCACATTAAAAAAAAGTAAATCTTTCTGATATTCTGTGTTACAAATTAGTGTAATATATTTTATTTTATCATAATTTGAGTTGTAGATGCTAGCATTCAATGTCTCGTTCACCTTGTTCAACTCTACGTGACACGCAGTCATACCACACATCCTATAAACCTGCTGCTTCTGCATTTATGACAGCATCATTTTAAAAGTAGACAAACCATTGTGAAATCAAGTTACTGTAATTGTAACGCCTTTCAAATTAAATCGAAAAATTATGTCAGATTAAATTTACTTTTCACTGCTTTTCCAAATATGTTTTAGGTTACAATAGCATCTCCATAATATATAAAATATTGAGACCTGAGAAGAATAAGACCATGATTGTATGTATATTTTCACAAGACATAGAAATACAAACGCCTAAATTCAGTAAACAAGGAAACTATGACTAGTCATATCTTGCTGGTGCATTTTAGTCACTTGTGTACTGTAATCTACCCACTTCTCTTTATTCCTCATGACCTGGTCATGGTTTTTTAAAAATAAGCCTAAGTCATGGTTTTAAAAAAAATAAAAATAAGCCTGGAAGAATCCCCACATTATTCATTATGAATCCTAATCATAAATCATTAATTTAATTGATATACTATAATTATTGAAATGCTATATATTTATATATATTAAAACGTAGCTCCATCTACTCTGCTTGGTTATAAAGTGATTACTTTTGCTCAGATTTACAACATATGCCTCAGAATAGCAGGAGATATAAGTATTTGAACATCACCTCATTACCTTTATTCAGCATTCAGCATAACTACTAGTGACAAACGTGAAATATTTCTCAAGGTTTCTACTGTTTTAGTTGAGTAACTGGGTAATTTATCATTGAGAAAATGAACTTGTTGTACTTTACTGCTAGCCTACTTCGGCCGGCTTCCCAAAAAGGGGAGAAAAAATAACTTGAATATTCAGCAAATTCAGTGCTGTACCGTATCTCGACATTTATTTATAGTTTTACCTTTACTCTCTCTCTCTGTTCCTTTGTCCACATACAGGTCTACCTATTCTGAGAAGATATATGTGTCTTTTTAAAGAAGCTTTTGGGAAAATGTCTTTGGAAAGTATTGGTTTGAGTAAGCGCTGGAAAAAGAGAACAGCCTTATTTTTTATTTTATCTATTTTTATTTTTTTTTCCTTTGCTGCATCAGTAAGGCAACTGCAGGAGCTGTTGAGAGCCTCAGACTCCATTAATAACTTGTGCAGTAGGGACCTATTATGTAAGTCCTGAAACCTGAGAGCCAGTCACCTGTTCTGCTACCTGAGCCTAGGCCCCAGGGACAGGGGGAGGAGAGAAAAAGCATAGAAAGCCTTACTGAGCTGCCTTCCTGGACAATGGAAAAGGCCTGAGGTGCTGCTGGAAGCTTCAGAGATCCCTGGATGGACATTTTTTAACCCAGCATAACTAGAGCAGAGGCGTGTGTAGAGAATGAATGAACCGAGAAATATCAAGATCCACTGAAGCGTGTCCACCAGAGCCATCAAAGATGGAAAGGACACAGACTCGCCTTCTCTTTTATTTGTAGAGCACACAACTCTCAGGTGGCTAACGTAAGCTCACAGGGTCATTTGTATAAACATATTGACTCAGCTGATGAGTTGTGCTTTGCTCCTTGATCCCCTGTCAGCTGAGAGGAGTTTCCACTGCCTGATGACTGCAAGAATCTCTTATACTCTTGACTGAGTGCAGGCGTGAGTCGCACTGCGGCATCTGTTTGAGAGAGGTGAATATATTGTTCCAAAGAGGAGCAATAGTTCACATCTCAGTCTTGACACTCTTGAAACTACTTTATCAGGTAAGAAGGCTCCACAATATGTACAATAACGGTTGCACAGTCAATTTAAAATGTTGGGTTAGGGATACAGTGTAAAATGGTTGGTCCCTAGCAGTAGCCTAAGGATGTAAAACTGGAAAAGATCAAGATTACTTTAACTCACTAAAGGTCTTACCACCAGGCTAATACTGCATTTATGTCACTATATATCAGTTATTTTATATAATATGTTCACTCCTAATATAATTCAACTAAGCATGCAGACCTGTCAGTGCTAGATTGTTCATAATATTCATGGTTACTAATCTGTCATCCTTTCATTGTTCGTTATGTGAGGGTATGTTTCCCCAATGTGAATTAAACCAGATTATGGTCCATGTGACCACATTCCAGCGACCCACATGAGGTGGGTGCGGGGGTGTACAATGGGCAGTGTGTGCAGAGAAATGATAGACATTGTGTGCATAAGGTAAAAGGCCATGGTGATAAAAATAAATAAATAAATAACTTCAGCTACTGTGACACCAGCATGTTTAACATTTCTAAACAGCAGCAGTTTGTCTAAGAGCTCCATCAGTGAGCCTCATTTCAACATTGGCTGTGCTGATGGCTTTATCTCTCATACACCCACAGCTCTGCACAGCCCGTCTGCTTCCTAACCAGCTGTAGGTCCCACGGCCTCCCTCTGTGTTCCTGGCACTGTCAGGTGAACAAAGCTTCACTCAATCACTGATTTCCATACATGCAACAATAAGCATACGGTCACATCAGCCACGTACAAACTCTCTGTCTGCTGTCACTCTGTCTTTCTAACACACACACACACACACTCTCTCTCTCTGTTTTTGTTTTTCTCAAAATACATGTCTTGCATATTTTTGCTTTGTCTCTCCCATTGGTTTCTGTGCAAAGAAGTGTCGCATTTATGTTTTTTCAATAGTTTTTTTAAACTTTGACTCTTCCGTTGTTTTAATGTTCATTCTTTTTATTTATTTATTTATTTTTGAGCTGTATGTCCTTCAGGGTACATGCTCGTAGTCTCTCTCTCTCTCTTACACACACAAACAAACTCCGATCCAAGCCTCTTTTGTGGAGTGCAACATTATATAAAACGTTGTTCCTCTAATTACTCTTGCTGGCTAGGCAAAAATAAATCAAAGGAAAAATTGGGTGAAACCGAGAATTTATACTTTTCTATTTGAGTGTTGTTCAAGCCTGCGCTCCTGTCCCATGTGACACACCTCAAAGTAGAGCACACGGAGTAAACATAATTACATTACTTTGTATTATATGCACTGAACCGCTTATGCAAACATCTCAACGGGGCAACAATGTGACTTCAATTTGCAAGGGCTCACTGTGACATTGTATAACATACAATTAATTCTCATCATGCTTGACAAGCGTATTTAAAAAGTACATCTTGCCTCTGTATGTTATAATCTCTGTTTTATTGGCTGTAATAACTTCGCTGGGTTTTGTACCAGCTGAACTGAAAGCAGTGCACTTGATCGTGATTAAAAAACTGAATTATACCGAGTGGTAAATAAGGTGAGGAGATAAGATCCTTCCTATGCTTCCTGAAAGAATAGACGTGAACATTTAAGCTATTGTTTGGTGTTAAGGAATTATCCAAAATGTGCCAGGTAAGCAAGGCAGATAACCATGTTAGGAGAGTCATCATCAGCTGAGCTAAAGAGCAGAAAGCCAGAGAGAGAGATTATTCTTTCATCAGTTGGCTGCTGGAAGGTGGGAATGAAAATGCCTCTAAGCTTGGACTAAACGATGGAATGATAAAGTGAAGTGTATAATGCGATAATGAATTGTTAGCAGAAAGGCTATTTCCAGTGACAAGATAGCTGTGCTTTTGTGATGAGTAGGTAACTCTAGTAAAAGTCTGAAGTTGCAGTTCTCTAATGTTCAGTATATTTCATTTCTGGTTGCAATCTGACAGATGAAAAAGTAAAAGACAGCCGGTCATATGTGTGTGGGTTTCCACAGTGGGAGATTTCCAAGCCTATCGACACCTAACATCAATGAGGTAAACAACTCTGCGTTCACTTATCTGTTTACCCAAGGACTCGGAAAGTACCTAAACACACGTTTCAGCAAATACTGAATGGATATACTACTGCAAACTGTGATCAGTGACTCTAGATGTGTAGAGAAGATGCAAATGGTTTATCCTCCAGGAAGAAAACATACAGTTGAAAGATAAATTATTATTTTTTAAATAAATATATATATATATATATATATATATAAAATGGTCCGGTTTCTTCCCACAGTCCAAAGACATTTGGGTTGGAAAGTCCATGTGAGTGTGAAGTGTTGTCTGTCTGTTTTCTATGTGTCTGGCGTGTACCCGCCTCTCATCCAGTGTTTGAGTTGTGTGATTCTCCAGCATCCTGTGACCCTGTAAAGGGTTAGCAGATATGGAGATGGATGAATGGATTGTAGATATAGATCTATTTTAATTGTGATTGTCAATTAAAATACATATAAAAACATTTCTTCCATTAATTATGATGCTTGCTGTCGATTTATGTAATCATTTAATATTTCTATTACTCCAGTTTACAATAACATTCAAGCAAGAGACAAAATTACTTATTGAAATAATTATATTTGCATAAAATATCTCCTGATACTGGGGTCTTGGGAGTGTGAGCCAACTCAAGAGCCAATGGTTTGTTTTGTTTTGGGTTTTTTTTTTTGGTTTTTTTTTTACTCAGGAGATGAATCTTAAATGTTCATTTTAAATGTCATGGATAATTTGTCCCCAAGTGCTGCCCATCAAGTTACACATTGTCATGGCAACACCAACGGCTCAAGAAACAAGTCAAGCAGGAGAGCAGATAATAAGTCGCAGCAGTACACAATAACTGAAAGCATAACTGCATACTCTTTTTCTGTGTTTCCATAGGTCTCGAGTAAGGATATCCCTGCTTCACTGCACAGGAATGTCCTGTCATGGGGTGTGCGGCGGGGTCAAGAGGAAAGGGAGAGTGTGTCTCCTGGAGCAATAACACAGCCTGCCTATTCTCAGACTGCGGACAGTGGATTTTACAGTATATGTGGTGAGAAGGGATCCAGAGACTGCATTTTCTTCCATCACCACCGCAGCCCAGAAGGTCCTGCCATCCCTTACCACCTCCAACGACCTTGTTTATCCATCTTATTCAACATGGCCTGTGGAGTTATTAATACCAAAACCTTCAGAGGAAGAACCTTATCTATACCCACAAGCATGGTGAGACTCTCAAACTCCCAAACAGATGTATGCAGACAGAATCAAACTATTGTGATGCCAAAAGACTTCAGGCATGCCTACTCACCAGGTGATGGACTGGCAGTCAGAGTTCCAGGATCCAGGAAGATACAGCTTGTACAATGCAGACTGAGCTACACAGAGGGTGACAGAAAGCAAGATGTGATAGGTGGCTCATTAATGCAAATGTCCCCACAGACCTCCTACCGGTCCTGCATCCATCATGAGGTGCTTCTATGGTCTACTAGCTCTGTTGTGTTTTTGGACAAATCACTTTCCATTTCCCTAGGGAAACTAGATGGACAACCCACTCAGTACAAGTCCACCTTGTCTGTTCGCCTAGGTGTCTCATCTCGCCGTAAATCCTTTAGAGATAGCAATCCAACCAAAACAAAACAGTGTTACAGGAGACCCAGAGCTGTATTCTTGGGCAGTAATGAACGCAGTGGCAAAGAGAGTGGTTTGGGTCACTGCAGAAGCCCTGTATCAAAGCAATGGGGACGAAAGGTTGAGCAAGCAGCATCCACTCATGGTGTTAACAGCAAAACTGATGATTCAGACAGACAGCGCCATAACACTGCTGTGGGATTATTGTCATTCAGAGGGCCAAGCTCCTCAAACACAAAGGCTTGCAGGCAGACGGGGAATGCAGATGAGGCGGCCTTCCCTGCACAGAGCAATTTCAGGCACAGGCAGCGCACTTTCAATATCGGCCCAGGTATGAATTTCATCACCTTGCTTCAGAAGTGAAAATCTAAAGTACTCATGCCAATTGATCTGTATATTCCTTTCAGTGTCTCGTATATTCTAAAGCTATTGTAGATAAAATCACATTTCCAAGGTGTAACAGCAAGCTGAATGTGGTGCCAAGGTGGTCTTACAGGATGGAGCATCTCGGTTTTTTTTGTTTTTTTTTTACTTTGCTCTCTCTCTCACCTTTTGATTTATACCTCATGCATTGTTAATAGACCCACGGCCACCACAGTTCTCCTACAGTACAATGAGATTGTTTAAAATAAATCCCAGCTGCTACATGCACTCACTCAGTTCAACTGCAGATTTAAATAAAGAACAAACACTTCCGTTTATCCCCCTCTGACTTCCAATACTTCCATGTAAAAACCTAAAATAAGCAACTGCTGCTGTATATATTATAACAACTATCGTGCATCTGAAATCTGAAAATATACTGTATTTAAATTATTTTTTAAATAATCTTTCTTTGGTATCCTGTTACATAAATTAGGATTAGATCAAGGTTAAATGAGAGTCCTATTATAACAATGTGGTTGTGCCCTTTAGCTTACTGTTTAATTGTCAGTGACAGATATTCTCTTCAGGGTCATATAGACCTAAATGATAACAGACAAACAAACAGCATGTAGTCCCAATAAGGCATCAGAGATAGTATGTTGATCAGCACAAATTGCATGTTAAATTGCACGATTGGTCTTCTAAAAGTAATTTATCCAATCGTGCCATCTTTAAAGAATAGTTTGACATTTTCGGTTATAAGTCTTACGTGAGCGGACCTATACTGGAACGGTAGCCTAAAGCAGTTTGTGAAGCAGTCTTACCGTTACATGGGCTCTCTCACTAAAAACAACTGCAACACTTGTTAATTATTAAACAACTCTCTCTACGCTTACAACATTTATTTTCTGCACCATCCCACAGCTCTTTTGTCCCCTGTGTTTTTATTTAAACTTTCTTCTTTTCACTTGGCACTCCATTTATTTTCCGATGCCTAAAGGGCAGGACACATCCTGTAGAAATAGCTTGACCAGCTACGTTGCATTTTTGAGTGTGCTTCCTGGAGCATGTGATGACGCTCCGCCTACCTGGCACATGGTCATGCCTGGGTATTCAAAGATATTTATTCCACCAAAGGTAGTGGAATGGGGTTACGGGTGCAGGATGAATGCACTGTCATCTATTACATTATTCATAGGCCACACTCGCGTTCCCTCTGGGTTTTTCTCTCTATGAGTTGTGGGAATAGTGTGTGCTTGTGGGAGTGTGGTCGGGTCATTTTGAGGTTTCTTTATTTTCCTGCTTCTGCAGATCATAAAAGCTTAAATGGAACCAAAGAATGTCATGAAAATTGTGCTATAACTCATAACTTGAATACAAGAATACGGGCAACTGGATTACATACTGTATGTATGTCTTTTATACAACACCAAATAAACTAAATAACAAACCACAAAAAAAAAAAAAATCAATTTCAAACTATAGGTGAAAATGATCTTGATCTTTTTTCTTAAAAAAAATAATGTTACTTGCCAAATTAATTTCATACACATTCCACTTTTCTCTGTCTCTCTCTTTCAAGTGGACTCCAGGGCTTTGGGCAAGAAGACCAATGAACAACGAGAACACAGCGTTTCCACAGAACCTCAAAAAGTCTCCATTTTCGATGAAAAGGCCTGCTATTATCATCCGCGACTGAAGCCTGACTCTCTCAAAGGCACACCTAAGACTCTCAGTCTCAAAGTAAGAGCCACATTTCTGTGTTTTTGAGCCTCATCATATGACTTCCTTCTTTTGGTGCTTACTCAGTTGCTATAGACACAAAATATTGATGAATGTTTTGGAGACTATTTCAGATGAAACTAATTTCTTCAAGCATCCCCAAGAGGTGAATTGAATTCTAAGTTTATACCTTTTGTACTGCTTTTGATCTGTCAAAGTGATAAAAACTAGCAAAGAATCAATGGTGTAGCCTTACACTAAGGATGCAAATACAACAAATAATGCTGCCACAAAGTACAGAGCTAAGACTGACAAAATGAATGTTTTTTATAGAGTTAAGAAAATGAAAAATAGTTAAGTCTTATGTGTAATGTTGTGTTATGTGCCATGCTGTATACCTTTAAAACCTTAGGGATCATATATTAGACTAAAAACCTAATGTGTTTACTGTTGGAATAAACACTATGACAACAGCAGCGGCATCTCTTGAGGGGTGATTTTTTTATTTTTTTCACTTGGAGAGATTTTCTGCTTTAGTTGGTGTTTGACACAGCCTCTGCCAAGTAGACGGGGAATGAAAAAAAAAATCTTTAATAACTACATGATTTATTTTCTTTCCGTTTTCCTTTTTATTTTATTTTGGGTTTTTTTTTTCTTTCTACTCAGTTAGTTTAACAAGTTTGATCCAGTGAGGTTTGTGAGGCTTTCTAAAGGATTCAGAGTCCCCCTGTGAGTAAAGCTCTCTTACCTTTATCCCCCCTAAAGCTGAGCGTAATATTACCATGTTGCCTACAGCTCCAAGCTATTACAAGGCTGTGAAGAGGATTCTCTAAGGTTAAGGAATACATTAAGGTTATTTTCAGAGTAGATTTTAAAGCCAATGAAGATTTTTTTTTTCTATTTCCACAGGATTAGTGTCAGTGAATTGTGTTTCATTCTTCTCACCAACAAGCAACTTACTACCTATATATATATTTATTGCCCTCTCCACCCTAGGAGGCTTTGGAGCTCTTCAGGCCAGACTTTATCAGCCGATCACAGGGTCGGGTGAGGAGGTTGGAGCAGAGGGCAAGTAGAAGGCGAGCCCTGCAGGACTCTAACCCAGACCTGGTGCAGGGCCTCAGAGAAGATCGAGGCAAACACAAGAGGAAATGCACCACACCAGATCCACTCAGTGGTAAGTAAGTGAAAATCAGAGGTACAGAAGTACTGTTCTGCCACGATGATGCCATCCTGGGAGTTGGTTTGAAATAGTGACGTCTGGTGAAATTTACAGCTCACAGTTTCCAATGAACAGTTTCTCTTCCCCAATGCATGTCCTCAGTGAACATTGGTATATAAGTAAATAGGGAACATGTGGTTATGTTTGTCATCTGTCTTAATATAGTGATATCGTTGAAAAATATTACTGTATTGAATCATGTTCACTTTTTTTTTTTTTTTTTTTTAAACATATTTACCTTATAGTGTAGTGGCCAACTTTGCTCTCTGCTGGCCATTATCCAGTATTGCAGATAAATTAAAGTGTTATTGAAAGTTCTGCATGTTAAGACCAAAAGTTATAAAATATAATGATCACTCAGATGATTTCTTTTCTACTTCACTCAACTTGGCAGACTGTCTCACAAGAAAACTGGTTTGCTAAATAACAATGAATTATGAATATAAATTCACAGGTAGAACTAACAGAAAGCACACACAAGTGAAGAACACAGACTCATTGTGGAAAAACTATTTCTATGCAAAATGCCTAGTTTAAACCGGGAAATATAAAATTGTGTCAGTAATCGGGAAGTAAACTTTTCACAGAATACAACCACGTAACATAATATATATCCACATCTGCTGCAATTCTCTAAATTGTTGTGATACCGCTGCACAGAAAATATAATAACACTGTGCAAGAAATGCTGCTATATACTCTGTGTAAACATTCTGTCAGAGAAAAAGTTTTGTTTATCTTTCCTTTATACTGATGCTGTCAGACTTTACAGCACAATGTAAACTCAGGTATACAACCTTTCAATTAACTTTTTTTCACAGCAGCTTAAACTAAGCTGTTTGATTCTCTACTGCCCGTGTTGGAACGCAGGTAATTTGATTGATTCTCTACGTAGGTTGGGTGTTGTCTGATTATTACAGCATGTACTCTTCTTCACAATTATCGCAGCTAATTGTTTACAGCATTTTTTTTTCTTTGCAGCAAGTCCTACTGTACTAGACATCTGACTGCTCAACCCTTTGGTAAAACATTAATAAAGTAGGACAGCATAACACTGCAGGTAATGAAAGCACTCCAACTTAGTTTTGGAAGGTCATGGAGTCATGGAGTTAACCTTAAACAGCTCTAACGCATCTCTGACTTAAGTCAAAAATATAATTATGAACAAAGAGTCTCGGTGCTGTTGACAATTCATTTCAGTTCAATCTGTGACAGACAGTAACAGTCAGGCGTAATAGGACTAGATATGGCTATGTATGATGTATGCATTTGTGTGTGTGTGTGTGTGTGTGTGTGTGTGTGTGTGTGTGTGTGTGTGCGCGCGCATGTGGATGTGTTAAATGCTGTGTGTAACTGTCTGAAAAAGAGACACAGCCCTCAGTGTTCATTTACATATTCAAGATGAATTTACATATTAATTCTTATTTGTAATTCGTGTGTGTGTGTGTGTGGGCGTGTGTGTGTGTGTGTGTGTGTGTGCGTGCGTGCATGCGTGTGTGTCCTAGATAACCTTTTCAAGCCTAGAGAGAGGTCTATATCAGGCAGAGAGATGCAGCTGAGGTCCAGACGGTGAGTTGTACAGACCAAACCCCCATCAGACGATGTCACTCTGTCTCTCCTCGCTCTTTTGTTTTGTTTTTTCAGCACAATCAATCAAGCCTGTTTGTCACTGCCATGCATGCAGGATTGTGCACAAACACAATGCACATTCACACACCCACATACAGTACTGTATGGATACAATAGATGTTTGATGCCCAAATGTCTTGACAGGAGCTACGGTATGCTCTACCCTCTGTATATCTCTTTCTCTCTTTTCTTCCTTATCTGGAAAGGCACACCTGATCAGATGATGTCTGCCCATTGTAATTTTTTTTTTTTAAGTGACACTATCTGACTTGGAGGATCGCTTAACAAATTGGCTGTAGTTGTGGTAGTGAAAAAGGAGCCTGTGTGAGACCTGTTTATCAGTGGATCCAGGTTTTTGCCGGCTGTGGTCTGACTAGATAATACCTTGGCCTGGCTCAGCCACCCTCAGACTTCTGATAGCATATTCCCCTACCCTGTATGGATGTTTTTGTGTCTGTAGGATTTACAACAAGCTGCCGGAGGTGACAAAGAAAAAGGAGGAGGAGAAAAAGAGGGCTGTATCACAAACCAACAGATTACGAGCTGAGGTCTTTAAAAAGGTAGAGTTGGAATGTTTATTATTGGTACAAAAATCTGTTCAAAACATGACCGTCAGCTGGGTTTGATCATATTTATACAAGATCACATTTTGGCAAATGGTAAATGGACTATTTCAATTGTAGTGGGTGGAGATAAGAAATATTACAAATGTGTGTCTGCACAGTATATTTTTTGGCAACACCACGTTAACATATCTGTAAATAAGCTCATCAAGTGCATCCATGTTTTAATTATTTCAGAGTTGGTCCTGTTTCCTTAAAAAAAATATATATATATAAATACAAAAGATATTATTTATTTACATCTAGACAATATACTCAATATTAAACTAAGTGTTAAGTGCAGTTGAAAGGGTCTCTGTACAATAAGCAGCGTCAATGAGGATGAACTGAAACATGGTTTGATCATCGTCCAGCAGAGGTCACTGTTTGACAGCTAAAACCAAACTTTCTTCTTTGTTGATCACAAATAGCTATCACCCAAATAAATGTTCTTCTTTTATGCAACGTCTATCAGTTTTCAGTGACTGATGTTTTACTTTCAAACTAAATCTGAAAGAGGAATCTCATACATGCCAGAATCAAAGCCTGCACTGACTTTACTTTTCTTCTTCTACTTATTCTTATGACCATTTTAAGTCTTTTAATAGAGAGAGGAAAGGAGAGAGATGGTGTTTTGAGTGTTTTCTTTTTCTTTTTTTTTTACCATGATGTTATTTTTTTTAAATGCACAGATTGGCTTCTCTCTCGTTTGCTGAAGTTTATGTAAACTGCGACATCATGACAAATTTACCTTGCGAAAAATGTTTTTCTTCAGAAGTTTTACTTACTCAACCAGCAACTATAGATACTTGTATGATGTCAATTGGCTGTATAAGATACTGTATAAAAGAATATTCTAAGTCAACACTGCTAGGATGCTAGTGTGACCTTGCCACTTCTCATATGAGAGGTGGCAAGGTCACACTCAAATAGAGTGAGGTTTGGAGAAAAAGTGTGTATTCCTCCCTGATAAACACTGAGCTTTTAAGGCCTTATTTCTGTCTGAAAGTCTCCAGCACACACACACACACACACACACACACACACACACACTGATAGTGCTGGATAGAGTGTTGGGTAGGTTTGAACGCTGGCTAAAATGAGATTCCAGCTGTTGGGTAGTACTTTAAGAAGAGTTTGATTGCATAGTGGGTTGTTTGCTCAGATAGCAAGCTAGAATTATCCCCCCCTACCTGGGCTTGGGAACCTCATGGGTGAGGCTGATGAGAGTGAAAGACAATTTAAGCAGCAGGGGTCGCTCCTGCGTGATGCAGAGGGAAGGGCCGTCTGAGTGCAGATAATTAGTGTTTGATCTGCGTTTTTTTTTTTCTTCATTGTTGTTTTCTTGGTTTTGCAGAAACTTTTGGACCAGATCTTGCAAAGATAAATGAGATACACCGAAAGGCAAATGTGGACTATTCACTGATTACTTCCCTCACTCTTTCTTTTTCCTCTATATGGTTATTATGAATGAATACTCGCTGCTAAATATCTTGTTTGCTTAAATGTTCAAAAGAATGTGACAACAAGATGAAACAGACATTACACCACAGTTATCACACTGTGACTGGAAGACACTTGTTTTTTTTATTTTTTTATTTTTTTTGCTGACTAAAGTATCAACTTGTATGTGATGGTCAGATGCTTTTAAGTTAATTGTTGTTGTGTGCAGACATTGACAAAGCCCAACCCTCTCACCTACCACCCACATAATTTACAAAATCAGAGGGTTATGGGAGTTGAAAAATGAAAGCGCTGAACTTATTATCTGCCTTCCTTCCATCACCCACTGATAAATGCAATACAGATTAAATATATCATTTTGTTTCTTGCTTTCCTCAGTACAGACCTAATGATTGGACTCCTTGTCTGTGATATCATTTTGTAACTCATGTATCTCATGAATGAAATAAAAGTATTCCAAGGTCATTCCTGTGTTGAAGCACTGTCATTTTCCGGGAAATTGAGTCTCAGCGCTTTGAGCAAAGCTCCTTGACTCTGTCATTGGTACAGTAGGCGTTTATAAACTAGAGAAGGGAGAACCAAGTGTCGTCACTGGCTTCACGCCTGCCTCGAGGCCTCTGGAACCTCCCATCCGGAACAGTGGAATTCCAAGCTAATCGAACTCAGGAGACATGCAGCGCCGAAAGAAAGGGGCCTTTGTCAAGAGCTCCAAACCAGAGATGACATTGTAATAAGAGAGGAGACTTGTGAACACAGCCTGAGACTGCAGTCCACATATAGCCTGTAAAGGTGACTGACATCTCTGTGGCATTTAAACAGAGTCTGCTGGGGATGAGGAGAGAACAAGGGAAGGACATGTGCCGCAGGTCTCAGACAAATACGCAGTACAAATACGTGCTGTATTGACAGACATTTCTGTGTGTGGATTGCTCCAGAGTAAATACTGACAGTGGTTTAAATCCCGAACAATATGCTACGTTATGTACTGACTAATGCTTGAATTTTATTCTGCTAATGTATGTAATTCTTCCCTATGAAAATCATGAACCAGATGTCGTGTAATCTTAATCGATTATGGCCCATATCAGGTAACATCGTGTAGGAAACACACATTCATATCTACTCATGTCACTGATGCCTATCAGTAAAAACCATTAAGAGAGTAAACCACATGGGAGAAGTGCTCTCCTGCCTGTAGGCTTGTTCCGCATGATGAGCACAGACTGACAGGCAGTTGTATACAAGAAGAAGAGCTCCTGCCAGTCAGCCTCACTCTCTCCGAGGCATCATGTGTCTGTATGTCACATTACTATCTCCACATAATGTGAACTATGAGCTCCCAATGGCCATGACTGACTCAGATGTCCCAAAGGGGGAAAGATTGATATGTGTGTTTTACAGAGAGAACAGTGGCTGAGCTTACATGGCTAATTATAGACATTCAAGTAGTGCCACTGATCGTACGTGTTAGTTGTTTGCCATTTTGCCGGGATATTGATTGTAAAATCAATACAAATACTGCCCCCAGTGGAAATCTACAGTATTATTCATATGTGGACCTTAAAATTTTGACACACTGACGAACCTTAATGGTGAGCAACTGGCAAGAAAAAAACAGGTGGCCATTCAAAAACACAGACAAAACAAAAACCAATTCAACAGTTGAGTCTAAACAACAGGGGGAAAAAAGTGCTTTTTCAGGTTTACATTTTAATCAAACTCTTTTGAATTAAAATGAAGATGAAGAAGACATTATGACACAGTGGGATTTTAAGGAAATAACTCATTCAAAGTCACCTAAGGCAAAGCAATTCATGTTTTCAATTTATTTGCAGTTTGCAGCCTCAGTGGAGATGTGGATTGAACTGACGCCTGCGCACAGACATCTGTGACTTTTTTTGCCTGCAGCGTATACACACTAAAAAAGATTAGACTAAACCAGACCAGGTAGCCTCAGCGAAACACAGATGGGGCCATGATGATGACAGTCCATCTCTGTCTGTGATTTTGTGTGTTTTGTGTGTGCGTGCGTGTTGTTGTGTATTGGGACACAGAGATAGAAAGAAAAGAAGATACTCTTATACAAGGGGTATATCAACAGAAGCGGCATATCTATTACTTAAATTATTTATTTATTTATTCATTCATTTATTTATTTATTTATTTCAGCCTACTTGGTAGTGTTTCTGAGGCTGCATCCATGAAGAAGAGGGAGTTAGGGGAGATGTCACTCATCTTCATCTAGGAGTCCACAATTTAGCACACCAAAGAAGTTCTCATCCATATGTGTGCCAATTTTTTTATATATAAATGTTTTAATTTGAAGTCTTATCCATTGTGTATTACATATAAAGCCTAGAAAAGATTGGTCATCCTGATAAAACACACGTAGAAGAAGAAATGTTGATTGATAACATGCACTAAAGAAAGGTTTGTGGTTTATATTTCCCCTATATTCCCTATTAATGATACTGTTCTTTCAATAAACAGTGGTACAGTAGGGGCCTCAGGGCACACAGTCCATATTATGCATGGGTAGAAATGTGTCATACAGACACATGACTGGCAGGAGCTCTTCTCCTCATAAACAATCTGTCAGTCTGTGTTCATCATCTGGAACCAACCTACATGGCAGGAGGGCAACTCTCCCATGTGACTGACCCTCTTAAATGGCCACGAAAAGTGTACTGTTTACTATCTTGCCTAGCTAGCCAAGGGCTAAGCAGCTACAAACGAACATACAAACATACAAACATAAAAATACTGCAAGCTAGCAAGAGAGTAAAGATGTAGCCCCAGCTGTGACTTCATCACTTCACGGGTTGCTAGGTTACATACAGAATAGTTCCTAAGCAACTGTAGGGGAAAAGTCAAAATGTTAGGCCTAGCCTTATATGTTTAACTTTCAACTGTTACCCAGCAGATGAGCATCTTCAAATGTATTGTTATCCATCTGTTTGCTCTGAATGATATTTAATATACAATACAATATTTGTATATTTATTATTATTATGTGCTCTATTTGTTGGCGGATGTCCATTGTGCTAAATAACTTTACAGCATGTTTTACCTTTTAAAATATGTCTTTTTGAGTTTTCAGAGACATCCAAATTAGAAAATGGGGCATTTTCTAAATAATATAACCTGTCTCCTCCGTTATGCAAGTGTAGATAAGTGTAAACGGGACAAGTAAGAAAGATTGGATTTGACAACAATGTTGTTGAACGTGTCTGGCGCTAGGACCCGGCAGAGTCTGAGCCGCACATGGCAAAGTGTGGCTGCTCTGGTGGGGATGGAAAGTCCGCTTCACTACTCTCCAACATCCTCTCATTCGGTCTTTTCTACCTCCCACATGAGCAACACCTCCACACAAAAACATCCATGTATCTGTGCATCTTTCCTCAGACCTTTGCACCCCAAACATCTGGTGTAATACGGAAAACTTTTTTGACAGCTTCATTCTTGGAGTGACATCCTGCCGCATCCTGTTGGAGTCTGGGAGGTGGAGATTTTTTATTTTATTTTATTATTTTTTTTCTTTGTACTGCTCTGACCCGTTCCTCCACCCTGTCACCTGTGTGGAGTGTCTGGTCCTGCTGCATTCAAACGCAGTCTGACCGGAGCGCTTTCCCCGGTATCACCTCACCTCACCGAGCATCATGAGAAGCTGGCGGCGGCGGAAGAACTTTGTCTTGCTCATCTTCGCTCTCCGCATCTGGTGTCTGTCCACGGCAACAGAAAATGCTGACAACACGGTTTACAACCTACAGGAGGGTAAGTCATAAGTCATTTGGCTGCTTTCTAAATGCATTTCTGCTGATGTTGAGCCACAGTTTGATCATCTGAACTTGTGTTTGAGCTGGATTTCTTTTATATCTCATTAGAAAACATGTACAGCTTACAGCCAGTTTTGTGTTTAGGTTTGTTCAATATGTTAAAGGAATAATCTCCCTCTTTTTTTTTTAGATGCACTTGATGGTAAAACTTATAATACCTATGTTTTTACACCATTCTTGACATAAAGCTTTTTTTCATATATTTTAATTTTCATGCAGTGCATTTCACATTTGTGGCAGAAAGAGTTTGTTATTTTAGATCCATCTTGCTGCTCAGATGGAACAATAAAGGGAAGTGAGACTGCTGTCAGATGGACAGATGAGTTTAACATCCTACATCCTGGGGGATACAGCCTTATCTTTAGGTTGTAAACATAAATCAAACAGGATGTTATTATTCAGATGCTAAATTTAATCCACTGAATGAATGAGACACTGATATCAGGGTATTGTCTGTATGAGACAGAGCATATGCCAAAATTCAAATGCTTGTTTGTTTGTTTGTTTGTTTGTTTGTTTGTTTGTTTGTGCAGCCGGGTTCATAGACAGAAAAAAAAAATACATCTTTGCAGATTCACCCTCTTAAAAGCAGAAGGTCAAAACTGTCAGACTTGCTTATATGGACTTAACAAATCAGCGAGCTCCAATTATATGAAAAATTATTATTATTTTATGAAAAGGATTTTTTTTTTAAAAACAACACTAAAAAGATATCTCTGAATCTCAGGTGACTAAAATATAGAACATTACCAGTGTGCTACCAAGATGTCATCATCACACTTTCACATTAGTGCAATAGGCACAGAATGCATAATAACTTAAATACATTTACCAGGCAAATATTAACTGGAAATAAAAAGCCACACATTCTCTTAAAAATAAATAAATAAATAAATGCACACAGTTACATCATCATTGTTACTGATTCAGTGCGAATAATAACATGAAGCCTGAAGATTGCATAATTCATAGTACTATACAATTTATTGCACAGTCCTTCTGAAAATGATCTTATTTATCTTAATTATATAAAGTAGAAAGATGCCGCGTAGGGGATGTGTACTGCTCACATTATCTCAATGAGGGTCATTAAAGCTGTCACTCACAGGGTTAGCTGATATATGAATGCACACAGTAAAATAGTTTTAAGTGGTGGTGTGAGTGTTCACAGAGGGCAATATGCAGATATTGACTTCGTTCTGAAATGTTTGTCATGGCTTCCACCCACCTCAGTACAGACTGTGCTACAACGTCTTTATCAGGCTTTATTTTTGTGAGCCGGGGACTTTGAGTGAAGGTAAAGAGCTTTCCCTCAAGGCGAACTCTCCTTTTAGTTATTCTACAACATTGTCTAAATCAGTTTATCTAATTGGGAATAGGCATACTGTAGAAATAAATAATTTTTTATCAAGTTGAGAAGTGTATTTTGTTTTTATTGATGGTAGGTTTAGGATATATGGATTGAAAAAGTTGTTCTGGGCATATTTATTTAAGATGAATTTACAAACTGGCTTGAACGAGTGTAGGGTTTACTGTCGTATAGGTCTAACATTGCATTTTAAAAGAAGAGTAGGTTGTGCAGTATAGTATAGTATAGTAACACATGGTTCAGATTGACCAAAATACAACAAGGGATCATAATCTTAAGTAATAAAGAAGTATAAGTGAAAAATGGAAAGCATTTACACATTAGTAGAACAACACTTCAGGTATTCAACACCAGGAATAACAAGATGGGACTGAATAATAGTGTTAAAGTGTTTGAGTCCATGATGTAGTAAAGTACTCAGGCTCAACAGTGGCCTAAATCCAGACCAACTGGTTGCCAGATTGAGACAGATTTATGAACAATCCCAAACTTGGGTCGATACTATGGGCTGACACTCGCTTGAAGCTAGCCCGAGGGCTGCTGACTGAAACAGATTCTCAGCCCAAATCGGCCCAACTCATCCCCCCACGAAACTCAGCCAAATCAGCAGCCGTATATGGGACAGAGCCCAGTGACACTTGCTCCTCTTCTTATGCCAGAACACACCTCTGTGTGCCAACACTCAGCTACAACCGGCCACCTGGACGCACTTCAACAATTGTGTTGTGGTAGCATTTACTGAAGTAAGTGATGCATCAGATAATAAGGACTTTGTCAGGAGGGATTTTGAGTGTATCCTGGCCTTGTTACTGAGTATTTTTTAATATATAAATAAATATTCAACAAGTGAAAGTACTGTATTAATTAACAAAGTTTTCGATGAGATCGAAATAGCAATCCTAATTATAGAGTACATAAACAAATGCACACAAATAACACCCCAGTAAGCGTAGGTTTAATTTTTGAGGCTGTAACACTGTAGAAAATAAAATGATGTGGAATTTATAACACTGTAGTAATTTGGTCTGTGGAAATAAATGTCTCATATTGTCTGTCTCCCATTTTAACATCAGAAAGTATACTGGAGGCATCCTACTAGAATAATAACACATTTCTTGTTTAAATCCAAAATAACTGCCTCTGTATATATATTAGTACAATTAAATTTTGGAAAAATCAGTCCATCATTGAATCTACAAAGCTGAAGTCAGGCGATCAGTTGACTAAAGTTGAATAGGCCGTCCGCTCATTAGCTTTCAAAAAAAAAGTTGTTTACATGTATGACTGGACTAATGAGTACATTTGAAAAGCCATTTATGAGTTCTTAAATCAAACGCTATCACCCTTCAGAGCCCAATTGCCTTCTGAACTTTTGCAGTAAAAAATTAAAGAAGTCCCATTAGGGCAAGAATCTGTGAGGCTGTGTTTACAGATCTTTGATGAATCGCTCTGTCTGTGGTGCTCTGCCTCTCTTTGTCTCTCCTCTGAATATCAACGGCTTTTCTGAGGGTCTGATCTCCTTTCTGGGCAGAGGGAACTCGATAAATGATTATCAAATGACCTAGATTACATTTGTGGATATCATCTGGTCAGGCCGCGGTATCATTGACAGAATTAATTAGGAAGATTAGAATGTCCGCGTTATCTAAACAAACTGGCGGAGAGGAGAATAAAAACTGCCCCCCCTGCGACCTATAATGTAGAAATTCACTTTCTTCGCTCTCCGAGAAGCACAGCCCACCTTTCAGTACAGTTTCCTGGGATGTAACTCACACCTATCCTCCAGTGGAACGCTGACGTATAGCTGCCATCAGGTTAAAACAACCTCCTTTCTGCTAAAGCCATTTAGTAAATAACCTCACCCTGGTCTGTCTTTCAAAGCCTTGGCTTGGCTGTCGCTTGACATTTTGAGGACAGGCTGGCATTGATTTGTTAGCTACGAGGGAATGACAGACACAGTTAGGAACGTCTCCCTCTGTTAAGCATCATTGATCATTATAGCCATCAGTGTGATTTAGCTTTCCTCCTGCTTACCATGCGCCTATTTGCCCAAGGATGATGGGATTCAAGATATAACAGATAAGCCGACGTTATGAGACAGCAACATCAGCGGACACATAAACCTGCGGCAGGCACAACTTGGAGATGCATACTGCTGTGCGATAATCATATATACACACATGGAATAATGCTCTGAGCATTTCCAGATGTCATGAGTGAAAGGAATGAGACAGTGAGAAATCTGTGTTTTAGACAACAACGGATCTGCAGACCCCCACCTACACCTATAGCCCCCGAGAGACAGCACTCGGTCATGGGTGCGATTGATGAGGTTGGGTGCAGTTCTCCCGGATTTGCATCACCTGTCAGAGAACCAAAAGAGACATAGAGACATGAGGTGCAAAAGCAGTTACCAACGTCTCTCATTGTCGCCTCTCAAGTGATATTGGTATTTTTTTCTAAAATGAAAAGAAAAATGTGTTATTTTTTTTTTTTTTTGAAGTGAAGAAGGGAAAGGGACATGAAGTCACTGCTGTCACAACTTATCTTTGAACAGCAAGTTGTTGAATGCAGCGTGAAGACAGATATTGGATTTGCGAGAGGTGCACACATGCGAACATCAATTCTCACATTATGAATGAGGGGCTAGAAGTTAGGGTTACTCGCCCAGCCTCCTTTGACTTACACAAAGTCAAAGGGGTGGATAAAAATATAAATTCTTTCAAGCAGTACTTGCTTGTTTGTTTCTTTTTTTTTTTTGACAGAGTGTCCATCTAAAGAAATATTAGGTTTTGCTTGGACGAGAGCGAATATAGAAGAAGAAAGTGGATTCAGTTTTGAGACTTACATGGTTGCACAGCGGGTTAAACCACCAGTTCGACCTATATCAATAATTTCACAGCAGAAAGGTCATCACACCTCTGTGTCAGAGTATTTACTGTTAGCTGATGTTGATTGGAGTCTAGCAATGCTTCTAAACCGTCTGCCTTTGTGTTGTGGAAGCTTTTGATGGAGGAAATAGAAGCTGTTTTCAGAAGTTATTTTATCAAGTTAAAAATAAATACCTGAAAGGCAGAAGTTGGTTGTGCTTTGGCTGCAGCAATTTGAGACCTCTTGATCCTTATATGTGTAAGTGTGTATGTGTGTCATGGTAGTAGATGTATGTGCACATACACACTTACAGGAATATGATGACATAATATGAACAATCCATATTAGTTGGAGTTGGTTTTTACCTCTTGAATGACTGTTAGGTGACCAGCATGTGTGATAAATTCCTGTTAATCCCCAAATCCTCCAAACTGAAATCCCCATAGCTCTGAGACATAACGCCCAAATCTGTGCAAGACAAGATGGGAATTGGCTTTTCCACTGTTGCTCCCGCAGGAGAGAACTGGGACATAAAGGCAAATCTCACTACCACACCCTTAGGAGTCTCCTATTCCCATTATTTCACTGTGATCCGCTGACCTTGTAGCTTACTCTATCATGCCAGTAATGGCCTGCTCTGTTTGCAATGGATCTAGGGGGTCCCACATCTAGGATTAACACCTCCTCAACTTTACCGCTAATTACCACAGCGTGTCATCACTGGGGAAAGTGAGCGATGAAAGAGTTGATAGAAGAGTGGATTATTGAAATGAAACAATGAGGGAATACTCAAATTCTCAAATCCTGCAAAGGGCATTGGGCCTCTTTGTTTGTCTTTTAGCCTGTCAGTTCTATTTTCTCTCTTTCTCTCAGCCTAACTGGGTTCATCTGTTTCTCCTACTGTGAATAAGAAGAACATAATGTTGTTCCTCAGTCAAAGTCAAATCTTACAACTACCCCTTTTTCTTTCTTTATCTATGTATCTTATCACATCCAAAGAACCCTTCTCTGCCTTCCACATAAGAGGAACCAGAGGGTATGGATCAAACTAAAGTTATAATGCATTATCAAACAATATTTTTGTGGCTATATCTGTATTTTCATTCTGTAGTTGCCTCTCTACGTAGTAGTTCTCTTTGTTACTGGCTATCTTTCCTGCAATGAATGCACATATGTGATACAGAAGACAAAAGTGTGCAGACTTAACGTAATGCAGAAGAAAACATTCAATTATGAGTTAAGCATTACCATGTCAGGTGACTCTGTTGACTGTGTTCTTTATTAAACGAGGTGATGTGATGAATTTCTCAGCTTCAAATTAATAATCAAATAAAAATTTCAACATCAAAGTCCCACAGTTACCCATCCAGTTACTGCACTTAAGCTACTGTACATACAGTGAATACAAGAACATGAGTAAAGTAAACTAGGATTGAGGCAAAAACCAAAAAAATCATCATTTTGCTAACATCATCTCTAAATAAATCTACTAAAATAACATTAAAACACACTCAGACTTTGTCTTTGAACATTGCTAGTGCCTGGAAATTACATCTCTGGCCAGTGTCTCGTTGAAAAAAAATGTAATTTCCAACATAACGTGAGCTACAGTTCATTATGCTGCTCAAGATGAAACACAAAGATGAAAAATACATTTGTACATTTATTCTCTATGGAGCAAAAAAAAAAGCCTGTACGTATGTTTCACTAGATGACTTATTTTATTAGTTGAAAGTCTTTTTCTTTTAAGTTGCTTCAAGCATCGAACATCAATTCATATGCAGCAAAGTAGCTAGTACTTCAGAGAGCTACAGCTGTACTCCTTTTTTAAACAATGCTTTTCATAGTCAATGCTTTATTAGTCCAGGAACATTATGTTGAAGATGAACTGTGTCAGCATCAGGGTTTTTTTTTTTTTTTTTTTTCTCTTCTTCACTGTTTATAAAAGGGATTTTAACAGGAGGAATTGTGAAATGTTCTCTTTGATGTGTTGGAAGGATGTGCTTGTTATGAAAGAAAAACCCAGGATTTATTTTAGTGCTCTGTTTCACACTGTGATAAGAATTAACAACCTGTAATATGGCAGACAGCCTATGGCATTATATTGATGACTCACTTCTTTGAGTGACTCAGACTTCTCGCTAATTACATAAATGTCAGAGCAATCTCACAGGGTGTCACTGTCTAATTGATATTAAAGACAATAGTTAGATGCCATGATTTTACTTCCAGGAACAACTATATTAAGAAAGTGATGAGCTGTACTTTCAGAGTTGCCTCATTGGCCATTCTCTTTGTTAAGGGCCTTTTATTTCTGAGGGCATAATGTTGGTATAGCATCCGTCTTCCTATTTAGGTCAGTGGTATTTTCATACGGCTAAACTAATTGGATGTGTACACCCACTAAGGTGTTTGTAGAGCGTCTTTGTTCCAACCATAAAAAAAAAAAAAAAAAGATTTTAGCATCTTTAATCCTCATGCATAGGATTGTAGCATCTGAAGCAGAAGTAAGAAAACACCACATGCACTAAGACCTTCGCTGGGTCAGAGCCTTCGAGCACCTTCTTGTACATTCTCTACTCTTATTGTTCCTTCTCTCAGATACTTATTATATGTGAAAAGCCTGTCTCAAGTATGTTCATCATGTTTGTATAAATAGATAGATGGATAGTTTGTATTTGTGCTATTGTTACATACCTCCCAAGGTCTAATGACCCACAGCAGTGAACCTTTTTGGACTACAAGTAATTACTGGTAATTTCATTTAGAGAGCTTGCATCAAACATTACTTACTTAGTTCAAGGGTCTATTATGTCCTTATCCATGTAAGTGAATAAGCTTTGGATTTACTTAAAGGAATAGCTTAACGTTATGGCAAATACAGTATGCTTGTTTGCTTTTTTTTGCAGAGAGTTAGATGAGAAGATCAATATCTCATATTTTCTCTTTAATATGAAGCCACAAGTAGGAGACGGTTATCATAGCCTAAAGACTGGAAAGAGAGGGTGAAACAGCTAGCTCTGAAGGTAAGGAACACTGCCTACCAGCACCTTTAAAATATTTATATTATTAAAATATCAATATTTCTGTTTTTTAATCTGTACACAGGGGAATGTTAAATGGTAAACAGTATCCCTAATTTTGTAAAGCTTATAATATGTAGTGTTCAGTTTGTATTGATTTTAATTAGGGTTAGTTGTATAAAAACCTGTCTGGTAACATTCTTAATAGAAAAATACATTGCAGAACTGTAGTGTATGAAAAAAAAACAAAAAAAACACAAACGAAATAGCAATTGATGAAAATACTGATGTCATGTAAATGCAGTGGTTTCAGCTTGGCTCAATATGTTGCCATTTTGTGATCAATATGTAAGATCAATACAGTAGGCACTTCAAGAAATGGTTCTGGGTTAAATCCAGATTTCCATCGAATCCAATTTCAACGATTAACCTCAGAACTCACCTCTCTGCCTCGGCAGTGTTTTGGTAAAAACACATTTTTTTCCATGATGTTTGTCCTTCCATATTTTCCCTTCTTAGCTAAAAGAAGTGATTCACTGTTGACCTGAATCACCTTTTTGACGGCATTCACGCCTGCATCACAGGGGTCTGATTGAAAGCTTGGAGGGCTGGTTTTGCAGCTGCTGTGCAGATATTGAACGTTAAATCTTTTTCTATTATCAAATCCATAATCAGAGTTCTTATGCTCTGATCCGCTGTTATTGAAAATGTCTATTTAGAAATAATTGAAAAGTCACATCTCAAGAACCCCGTTGTGTTTCCCTGCTTTTATATTGGAACTCATTTGGAAGCTGCTTGAGACGAGGCCTGTGTGGTTAAGAGCTGCTGTGGCAGAGGTTATCTAGCGGATAAAAGATCTGATATTGACCGTATTAAATAGAAGTGAATTGGAGAAGGAGGTTAGGCTTCAACACTGGGAATCTCAGTGGAGCTCTAAACCCCAATAAAAACCCACTATGACCTTCCATATAGATTTGTACTTGTCCTTCATCCCCCTATTTTGACCTTTCTTACACTTTTTATGCTCTTGTTAATCTCGAGAGAGGGACTCCATGGTAACATTGCTGATTGAATGGATACAGTATTAGCTGTGAATGAAAAGCAGTTTCTACTATAGACTGAACACAGATAATGCTGCACATATACATTTACCATCTATTATGTATGCATGTATAGTTGCCTTTCTTTGAATCCCCTCATACATACAGTAAACCCTTCTCCTCCAAAAAGACAAATTGTATTCAAGTAAATGCGAAAGTCATCAGGAAATCTCTCTGATGCAGCAGGTAGCATACTAAATGTAGGCTTAAGTAATGAGGTAGAGTTTGTCCTGAGTCCAGCAGTGTAGTAATTGTGGCTTATTTTGTTTGTTTGTATTGTTGACTGTGTCACTTCCCTGCTGAGTAAAGTGGACATCAGCCCCCGTTTGAATTCACATTACCTACCAGTTAATTAGTAATACAGCTCATACTCAGAGTGGAATGCTAATACGGAAGAAAAATATCATCCTTGTTCGGTCATCACAAAGGTAGTTGCGGTTTGTAAAGCTATTTAAAGAGAGAGCAGAGAGCAGGGAAAAGCTGTTTTTGGCTGCCAAACAGACTTTTTTTTTTTTTTTTTTTTTTTTTTTTTGTGACCCGCATCTCATTCTCCCTTGTGTCCAATATGGCGACTCTGGTTGACTTGGCAATCAAGATACTTCCCAGAAAACATATGGGATTAACCCAGTTTTAGTTGGAAAAGGTTCCCAAAGAGGATGAAGCCCATGGGGATGATCATGGATGTCATATTTCCTTTCTTGAGGAGCAATGATGGATGTTGCATAGTAGTACACACTTTAATCTTTATCCACGCTAATACTAGGGCGTGATAGACACAAAAAAACCCAGACAAACTTGCTTACTGTACAGGATGCAGGTCTCTCTTACATAGCACAGACATTAATTCACATATTAAGGGGGTCAGCATGCTCCCAAAGAAGTTTTTTTTATAAATAATAAGCACGCCTACTTCCTGCACGGATTTGCCAAGTGTACGGAAGATTTGTAAGCAGGTTTCTCCTTCACACAACTACTACTGTCATGCTCTGTGTGAACAAAACAAGCGCGACACCATGAAAGCCTTGGAGGAAAAATTATTTGAAAGTGTTCAAATGAATTGTGTCTCTCTATGACAGCAGGCTTTTTCCCTGCTTTCAAGTGTAGCAATTTATAACGTCTATGAACACTTTTGCCTTCAGATGTGTTCGGACAGCCTTTAGTTTCCTCCCTGCTGTGGTATTGTTTACTTAACACAAACTCATTCAGCATCTGAGAGATCTAAATGAATTAAACGGGACACCAGTGGAAGTGATGAAGTCTTTTATTAACAAGTCTGCCTGACTTTCCTTTTATAGCTCCTTTTTTTAATGGCACTCTAGCCACAGCCTGTGGTCTCAGCCATGCTGCTCCGTCTGTCTAACGTAGTTTTCATGCACCACTAAAACCAACAAACTACTGTCGGCACATGTTCAAATAGCCCATTAAATATAGGAGGTCCCTTTTATGCCCTTGTTAGCTTATTATGCACTGTAGATAAATGGGGACTCTGAGCCACACTGAGAGCACAGGCCGCAACAGCCGTCGCAGACCGTTTGAAGTTGAAAGAATTGCAGTTGTGTGTGTGTGTGTGTGGCGCAGGAGTCATCGCTGAATTTTCGCCTTTAAAGATGAGCAACATCAGACATCACCAGCTAGGAGGAGAGGAAGAGTAAACAAAGTACGTCAGACTGAATTGCTGTACAGTGTTCTACTGAACTCTTGTTGTACCCTGCATGACGTTACATGTGCACATCCCGTCACAGAGATGCGTGTATCTCAAGGGATTAGGGAACAGGCCTAGACCTTAGACATACAGTAGACAGAGACGCAGCCTCTTCGAGTCAGGAGCAGGAGAGTGAAACCTCAAACAACCTCTCCCCTCCCCTCTAACACTTCCTCTGTACTCCATCTCCACATCTCCTCTACGGGTTTGTAACATTTATTGGGCTTCACAGGAAGCCTGCTGGGCCTGCTACAATACAGGCATGCTCAAGTGAGGCCATGGCAGCATTAGGGACAGCCTCAGTTGTCTGGAGAGAAGTGGGAGGAGAGATGCACAGAGAGAGCGGACTATGATTCCCACATTCTGCTTGAAGCCACCGATCTGCTTTATTATATTTCATCTATACTTTGTATATACATCCCACACTATTTGTCTCCCAAATGAGCATGATGGGCTCCTAACTTTGCAAGTTTTACTTCAGTGAAAGCTGAAAGGAGTAAAATGCTATGTTTGAGAGAGAAAGTGGAAAGGAAGACTTTCTGACCTACTACAGTATATGAAATGAAAGAGGACAATTTCTTCCTGCCAGTTATGTTTTGGTTTTTTTTAACCCAATTCCTGTCTAGAGATATAGTAAAGGCTGAGTTTCTCATAAACTGTGAGAGCATGTATTATTGATGCTCGGTCTTTGGTTGTGGTCTTATTGCAGAGGCCCTTTGGGGGACAGCACATCTCCCCATAGGAACAAGAGTGAGCTTTTACTCTATCCCAGCAGCGCATTCCACAATCTTTAATAGTGCAGCACAACGTGCCGAAGGCTCTCCCGCTTTGTTGCAGGAAAGAAACATTATTGCTGTGCTTGAATTATTGAGGATATTACACAGCAGTTTTGACCCACGTTGCTGACCCCATTGTCTGTACGCCTGTTAAACGAGATTTACTGTAATGTTTGCAATGTGATGTTAAATTGCTTCATTTGAGTTAACATTATTTGTTCTGATGATCTTTTTTTTTTTTTTTACAGGAAGTAGTCCAAACAAGGCTGAACAGCAAGGGGGTGCAGCTAAACCAGAGCGCTACGGGACCACCGTACCTGTGCTGCTGAAGGGCACGGAGCGTATACCTCTCAGCCGGCTCACGCCTGGGGTAAATACTCACAATGCAACCTAGCTGATGCCAGTGTGCTTCTAAGAGCTCAGCCATTTACAGATGTATGGTTTTTCTGTTTTACATAACCATAGCATTTACTCCACTCCTCCGTCGCCTGCCTCTCCGCTTGCTTGAAGTCCTCATCCTTAGCTCTGTTTATCCTGTGTTGGTTCCCTGTTGTAGTTTCTCTCCTTTGTTTTGAATATGTCCTCTTTTGTTTGTTGAATATATGAGTTTGCCCCCGTAGGCGTTACATACTGTGAAATTATTCCAGCAACTCGTCAGCCTCTTCGGTAATACAGCGAGTCAGCAGTGCACAAAACCTGACGCTGTGAGAATGATTTTCAAGAGCAGCCGAGCATGTCTTTTCTGCACCGTAACGTATACTCTGGTCTCACACAGGGAAAGTTAGCGTGCCCCAACTACTACAACTGGAAAAGAGAGAAGAGATTTGGCATCACCACAACTTAAGGAAACTTTTGCAGAGGAGGGAAAGGCGTAGGTGTTGAGAACTCCCTGAGCAACATTTTTCCTGGTGCAGGAAAGTTAACATCTGAAAGAGTTGTTTTTTTCCAGCCAGCTATATGCTTCTCTCAAGTCAATCAGTAAAGAAAGGCAGTAATGCTAATTATTTTAATTGTCTATCAGCAAACATGGCAGACAGGAGGGAAACAACTGCAACTTAAAAAGGTTACTTTATCTTCTCTTCCACTATATCTTCTCACCCTACTTTCAACTACTTCAGATATGTTTAACCACCAGCTACTGCTGTCTGTCAAAAAGAGCATGTTTGCTGAGAAGATATAGTGGTTTTACAGTAGGCCATCTACAAACTGACCCTTTCCCAAATTGAACTGACCGCCGGGGCAGCGAGTGATTGTCTTATCAGGGATTGCACTAAGACTTAAACCTCCCAGGATAACAGATTTATTTAGCTGGTTCTCGTGCCAATGGAAGGTTATCAAGCGGTCATAAAGTATTGCAGAGTCATTACTTACTGTCTTCGCTGGACACGCGACGTGTCATAGACTGTGCGCACACACACACACACAAACACACTCTTTTGCAGCCACACACACACACACACACTGAGACACAGCTGAGGAACGCCTGGAAAAGAAACTGCATTTGCTCCGCAGACCTAAGAAATGTCACGATGATAGAGGTCTGAAATATAAACTGATGATACATAAATCTTTCTATTCTTCACTCTGTAAGTCTAATATTTTATATTTCTCTGTGCTAGTGAGGACATATCAATAAGTTTTTTCTTTTTATATGCTCGTGTTGTAAGATTGGTTTAATGACACAATGGGCCTTGGGGCATGAATACACTTTGTTTCAGTCTAATAACAAACAATTTCCTGAAAAATCATCATTTTAGAGCTATTTGTCAGGAAATTGCCATTTTGAGATTTGATTTCGGATTAAATCTTAAAATGACATTTGACATTATGAAATCTCCCGCATCATCTTCATTTCCTGGGTTCTTTCAGACATAAACTCTAATATCTGATATTCTGAATTCATAAAGTATTACAATATTAACCCTAACTCTGGCTGACAATTATTAAACATTTTTATCCTCAACATCTTTATCCTCCTTCTGTACCAATTTTTTTTAACATTAACCATCAGTTTAGAGAAAGTGTGGGTAGAGAACTTTTACGTTGTGCATCACTATAAGATGTCCAGCGTACCTGCTTCTGTGTCATGCACAGACTTGGGAAGTGTAGGATGTAGCAGCTCTCTTCCTGTTCCCCTAACACAATTGTGCCTTACCACATCCTGCTTTGCATTGAACTCATGTGGAAGATAAAGCAGCTGATCCACTGGCAGGATGGGTGAGATCCGGGCACAAACCTCAACGCTCCTGTGATCTTTTTGTTTTTCAGAGCTATCCTGCATCACTCCAGTTGATGGTACGTGCTGAAGGTGAACAGCTGACCCTGTTGCTGGAGAAAAATGAGTGAGTTTTCCTCTGATTCATTTGAATTTCATACTCACTGTGGGCACCAGGACAGAGGAAACTAGATATTTATTATGTTAATCACACACAGAGAGCAGATAGATAAACCCACACTCCCGACTACGGCTTTGCTGGAGTTAATGTATATATGCAAGAGGAGGAGAAGTTGTATGGGTCTGGGCTGTGATATCATGTATTCAAGGAGGGAGAAATAATATGTCCCCTAGTGACTGGGCTTTTTTATGGTTCAGTTTCTCTGAAGGGCCGAGAGATGAAAGCTGATAAAGAATAAGGCAGGAGAAGAGCTCTGAGGACATGCTTGTCCTCCCCTCCTTTGCTTTTCCTCTCATCACTCTACTCCCTTTCAGACTGTGGAAAATAACACAAAAAAAAACAAAAAAAAAAGCAGCGGGGATCATGTGGAGTTCATAAATATGTAGATACACACACACATACTTGTGCACAAACTGTTCCATATACAGAGGAAAGATTGCTGTACAGCCAGAAAGAAGGAGTGGGCACAGGCGAGGTTACAATCTCACAAGAATGATGGCGTTCCCAAATCAGGTCTTGTTTCTGCCAGTGTTTCTCATTCAGAGTGAGTGGAAACATAATATTTTACACGGCTGCGTCGGGATATTGAGATATTGACACTAGATCGAATGACTTGGTCTACAGCTGTTCAAACCCATCACTGGTAAATCTAGACCAAAAAAAGGATCGGGCCGAACTGCAGAAAACGTGGAAGTTTGGAAAATGTACAACGGTCTAATACTGATTCACATATTCGTTCTCTCTTTTACATCTGTCATCAACACTGCATTTAGAAAGATTTACACACACGCATTAAAAAAAAAACAACCCCACACTGTCCTGAACGACCCTTTCCATTTCCCGCTCTTCATGTGACCTCTAGTGAGCTCAGCATCAGCTGTGAGTCATCCGTCACCAGCCTGAGACGCGGAAGCACGTTGCCATTCCCATCCGGCCCGTTCCCTGTCAGGCCGGATGTGTCCTCTGATAACGCTGAGTCAGTTCAGCAGAACTCAGAACAGGTGGTCCCTGACCTCTACGTGCGTCTGTTTTGTCTTGGGAGGACAGAAAGATGTAAGACACATGAAAGGAGAATGATAAGGATGTGTGGATGCACATTTTAAAGTTAGTGTAACGAATCTAAGGTGTGGTGTGATACACAAATGTCTTTTTCTACCCCAAAGCCGCCCTCCTGCCTTCACCCGCTGACACACACTGTCAGGATGGATATCTTCACTGCATATTCCTCATGGCTGCTATTTATGTTTTCTTGACAATCTGTGGTTTATGTTTTGCACCTTGAACATTGGTATGGGATATTTGTTTGATAATTGATATAATAATAATGATTGTATAGCTCCTCTTTAGCGACAACAGAATCTCATGGGGTTTCTCAACCATTAAAGTTGATGCACTGGAATTCAATAGATGTGAATGCGGAGATTATTAAGTGGTGCTTCTTTGTGCTGATTTATGGCAGCTTTTCTTCGAAGGCTCATCCATTTTGTGCTCAAATCTGCTGAGTCTGTGCAGTTTAGTCATTTGGCACCGCTGCAGACCACACCTGTTCCAAGGCCAGTGTGAAATGATCTTGGTCCTTACCAATATAAACACGCTACCAGATCCAATTAATACACTGCTGTCTGTTAGCTGCTTGGCTAAATCCCAGGAAACCTTGGCTACAGCAAGAAAAGAACACATCTACCGAGAAGAGAAACCGCTGTGTGTGTGGGTGTGGAGGTGATTTTTCCATAGGTGGCATGCAGCAAAACTGACTGTATTTCCAGAAAGTCTCTTTCTTCTTCTTCTTCTTCTTCTTTTATACCATGTAGTGTTTATTGCACAAATACCTCTGCTTGGACTGAATTAGATTTCCCCGGGTGGTAGAAGCCACCGATTGCATGTCCTGGGATCAAACTGTCTGAATAAAAAAAGACATTACAGGTGAGTGAGCTGCTTGTATATTTTACAACCTTGGTGTCACTTTTATGAGGTATAACCAGAGGTGTCACTATCAAAAGAAGAGCACCGCAAAGCTTAGTTCAGGATGTTTGCAAATGTCTGTGCCAAAAAGTCTGTTCACATTAAATGTAATCTGACTAAAAGTCCATTTGCATTTTTTAACTTTTTTAACTCTGATATATATAAACATAATATAGCTTAACATGGTTAGAGAAGGAACATGTTTTCCTGTTACCCTGTCATGTGTTTTTCCCTTCAGAGCAATGGGCAGTGTCATATACAATTTGTTCAGTGCAAAAAGTGTTGGACAGACATGCAGACTTGTGCCAGCAGCTGCTGCTTTGATGTATAGCATTGATCAGTGGCACAGTTGGCCGGCTTCAAATGATTAATGGTGGTCGTATGGGACATTCCACATTAGTCTTGATTAAAGACTTCAGTAGCTCTGTCTGGGGGACGAAGGTGCGTGTGTGTGTGTGTGTGTGTCATAAAGAGAGAGAGAGAGAGAGAGAGGCAGAGAAACACAGCAGAGTCCACTTAGTAAAGTCTTCTTCAGTTAGTATTATAATTTGTTTCCTAAGGCGTGGTATTGTTTGGGATTTTTCAATATATGTGCTGATAAAATACTATTAATTGATTTCAGAATTTTTTTATACCTTAATTTGAGAACATGTTTTTCAACAAAACACTTTTTTTTATTCATAAAGATAACTGTATCTTTAGATAAACAGCAGCTTCTATGGTCACAAGTGACAATTAAGGGATTATGGTAAATCCTAGTGAAGTTAAAAAAAAACAAAAAAAAACTGGCTCAGTAAGGAAAGCTGAAGCAGCAAAACCCCTGAATGTACTGAACTGAGCAAAGGTACGTTCTGTTGTTTAATAGTTCATCTTTTCATCCATAAAAGCTTGAATGTGTTATATCTTCTTTCCAACATTCTGTATCCTAACAACAACTACGTCAACAACAAACAACAAAACATATATACAATTGTCTAAAACCGCTGGCATTTGATTAAAATCAGGAACTATTTTCATTTTTAATAAAGAATTGCAAATAAGTCTGTGAATATATTGGTCAGTACCAAAAAATAATAGGGATTGATACCCAGGGAATACATACAGTACATTAAAGTGCTACATAATGTTATCGTAAGTCACTTCAATCTTGTTTTTATTAAAAATACATTTTTTTTCTCCTTTTCTTCTTGACACACAATGTGCTGGATTTGTTCGTACTCTCTGCAGAAGACCACGCGTTTCCCAGTGACAACATTTCCTTTTATTCTTCTGTGGCAGGAAAGAAAAGAGGAAAGAGCCCTTGTGAAACACATGGCCACATCAAAACAACATCATTATGTTTCTGACAAAAAAAAAAAAAAAAAATCCCCATAACAACATCCTCGGTGCGTTTTCTATGGGAAAAAAAACCAAAACATTTCAGTAACAACAGCTGATAATGCCACGATCTCTCTACCACAGAGGAGATATATTATTACACTGTTTAGTCAAGGAGAAGAGGCTCGGGACAGATAAAGACTGATCCCAGGTTTTCTTTGCACTTTAATTGGATCTGTCAAGAGTATGAGATAAGTTGAACTGTATACGGCGCTGTCGTTCAGCAGTGCTATTAAAGTAGAAAAGAACTGTCAACTTTGATGCCTAATCAGGGCTATACAAGGATTTTATATACGTGTGACTACTCCGTAATGATTGGTTTCCATGCAGTCTAAATAAACCTGTGCTGACCTAATGACCGGATTAAGGTCAGGAACTCGAAGCGTGGTAAATGTTCAGCAGCAGCAAACTTCTTCTTCTTCTTCTTCTGCCTCTCTAACCACGTCTTCCATCACTCCCTGTGTTCCCACATGTCTTTAGTTAGTGATGCTTTCTTCCTTTTTGCACTGTTTCTCTGTCTACATCCAGGTTCTATCTTTTTGCTGTCTCTTTCTATCCCTTCCTCCCACGCTCTCCACGTGCTTGCTTGTGTTTTCACTGAGCAGCTCTTCTGTCACCATGCAACCTGAGACCCTGTCAAAGCCACCAGTGGGGGGAACGTTGGACCTCAGGCTGTTGTTTGCTGCCAACACATGTGTATTTGGACTTTGGTGCCAAGTCTCTGTGTGACTTTACTTTGGATGCCAAGGCATTTTGTTCTGCCTGTCGTAATCTATTTATACACTATCACGAGATTAAACACCGCCCCCCTACAACCAAGGGGTTTCTATTAGCTGTTGCACTGCATTTTGCTTTATTCTGTGTACATTGTGAAATCAAAGAAAATTGATTTCTTCTGTATGTTATATATTTGCTGCAATGCAAGAAAAATATGATGCTAATGCACTGCTTGAAAACAGAACCCCTCTTTAGTTTCTACCCAAAAAGTGCAGTGACTAGAAGTCTTTTACCTGCTGCTGGCATGTTGTCAGTGTCAGGCTGAGAGACAAAACACTTTGGCAGTCAGCTCCCCTTTCACACTGTGTACATGTATGCAATGACAAGTACCCCAAAACACACAGCTTGTCTGTTTTAGTATTGATCTGATTGTAACTTTCGCCCTGATGACATTGCAGTTGTAGTTTTTGTTAAGCTTAGAGCACATAGTAATCAGATTTTGCTTCCTGCCATCTCTAATTAGTTGGCTAAAGAGTTGTTGTGGATAAAGCAGGGCGTCCTTGGGGAAAATTGCCCAGTCTTGAAGGACAATAAGAAAGAAAAAAAAAAGAAAGAGAGACAAGTCTTAGGTGTTACTCAGGGAAAAGATTAGAGTGGTAGTTTTTTGACCGGTGGGATCAAAGCCAAGCATTGGAGCCAAGATAGCTCAAAGTCTCTCTCATAGTTGAATTTTTTTTCTCTCTAAGTCTTTCCCTATCTTAGGTTCACTTTCTCTCTTTGTGTCCACCGTCCCAAAAAGTGGGATTGATTTTCCAGATCCAGAGATCTCAGGGGAAGATCAGTGTTTGGCCCCTCCCCCACCCCCACCCCACCCCCATACTTTCTTTTTTGACCATTTTTAGCCATAATACAAATCTGATACTTCTGAGCTATAGTAAAGTGTCTGGATGACGTTATCCACATATTCATGTGATTATGTAGCTTGAACCAACTTTTTTTATTATTATTAGAAGAAGAGGTTTATTACAATACCACTGCCTCAAACTATAATTGCAGTACAGCAGTTATTGCTGTTATTGTGCTTTCGATGAAGCAGTTATATAAGATTTTTTTTGTGTCTCATACTAATGCAATATGTCAGCATATGGCATCATCTATTTGTTCGCTGCTATAGACTTATTTTTAGGGGCCTGCAGCAGTAGAGAGGATGAGCACTTAGCAGATATGGCTGTATATGGTGTTTCTGTGTCTCTCTCTCTCTCTCTCTCTCTCTATCTGTATGTGTTAATTTCTCGTTCATGCGAGGGAACATTGAGAATAACATTGCACAATTTTAACTGCTTTTAACCTTACATATACTGTACAGAGTGATGTCGGTTCACCTGTCACAGCTGCCAGCTAGTAGAACAGTTAGGATTCTGTGAGCGTATATGAGTTTCTGTTTTGTTTTCGAGCACTTTACAGAGTAAGAGCCTCTGAAGAGGGAGCACAGAGGTGATGCATTAGCAGCCTTGTTCTTCTTAAAAAGGCAGCAGCTCTTTTTTATTTTAAATTAGACATAATATACCCTGTACGGTGCTAGTAGAATCAACCATTGCGTTGGTGTCAGTGACTAGAAAATCTATTATCTATGTTGGAGTTTTTGAAATGCTGGAGTGGGGCTGCAGATGTTGATGGTGCATAATATCATCATTTATCTGCATCAGCATGAAACATCTTTGGGAGTGTGGTACATGAGTGATTACATTACCTTGCTGCACACAGATAGATTTCTCAAGATAATAAAATGTATGTGTGAACTGTACATTATAATGCACTTACATGCATTTGTCTATGACAGGAGGCAGGCATTAGTGTACAATTTGTCATCAGATTATATTTCTTGCACCAGGGAATCAGCCCGCAGTAGACACACACCCTCCCAGAACTCTATTGCCATAAAAGTATGATATAAAAGCTTTAATGAGAAATCCTTTACAAAGTGGAAATTGCTTCGCGTGTGATTCACATCCTCCTTTATATTTCAGCATGGCACAGAGAATGGCTCCTTTGTAGTGGACCCATGAGAAATAAACACTCGTTTGCCCCAGACAGCATAGCCCAGCATCTGTTTCATACTCTCGCTGGTGTTTATCTGATATGTTTAATGCCAGCAATATTGCTCACTATGCCATTAGGACATATAGATGATATACAGATTATAGGGATTATTGAGATTGCTGATGATGATGCTGCTTCTGCAACACTTTAGATTGGTTTTTAATGTATGTTTCATATCCACATATCACTCGGCATTTATTACATACATTTAAGCCTTTGAGGGCCTCTGGCATGCACATACTGTTCTGTTGGTTCCATCAGAATATGACGAATAGTTTTATCAGTGAACAGTTCATAAGTTCAGGAGTGCATACGCACATACAATGTAGTTCTGTACACACGGAGACATGCAGGAGGAAGCGTGTGTTCACAATAAATCCAGATGTGCCTTGAAAAACAAGGTAGAGAGGAAGTGCATCACATGACATTTGATAGAGGGGAAGTTTTTGCCATGTAGTCTCCATGTTGAACTTGACAACACCGGGAGAGCAGCACAATAAAACCACGGGCTGTGTGTATAAATACAGGAACCAGTGGGAAGTTTTGTCTATAGAAAATAATACAGAAGCATACTGCTGAGGGCAGATTTGTTGTAGAAACAAATCAAACAGGAAATCCAAACATTTATGGGTTATATATATATATATATAAAACCCATAAATGTTTTTCCTGTTGGTTCTGGGATGTGTTTCTTATAGATAATGGATCATTTAGGGTGATTATAAATAGTAAAATATGAGCAGTTAGATGATAGGGCAAGAAGAAGTCAACAGTATAGCCAGATTATTAAAACTACTTTATTTGTAGGTAAAAGCTAAAATCTAAAATGCTGTAATAATTCATCACTACACAGGAAAACTATGACACATACAATAGCCATTATTTCTAAAAATTAAGCTTTTTGAATGGTGGCATTACACTTAAGGTAATTCTACACTGGCTTTAAGCCTTAAACCATTGTAGTTGCCACTTTGTAGTTTTAATAAATATGAATTATCCTTTTAAGTTATTATTACCTCACATCTCTAATATATAATATATCTGTGCGGCGCACGCTGTTGTTGTTGTTGAACTCTAGAAGACATTTCTAGTGACATTTTTTGTCGAAGCGCTAGATTTACAGCTACAGTATCTGCGGTAAAGAAATGTATTTTAGACACTAATACACTCACTAGGCTTCTCACACTGGTGATTACTATCAGAGAAATGTCAGGCATCTTACAGCTGAAGCCCAAAATCAGAGCACTGATTAACTTAAAAGCACTTTGTTGTTTTACCACCCGTAGCCCCGTCCAATAATGACATCCCCCGCTCAATACCCAGTAACCATAATGACTCACGTTACACTGCATCAGCATCAGTGACAGATTGCTCACCCTGATCCTTACGTTAAAATGATACATTAGCACCAAGTGAAAGTTTCCATCCCCACCATGTTTGCAAGGTAATGGGGTGGAGAATGACAAATTGTATGCTATCATCTTATTGGAGAATCAGCGCAGCATCTATGAAAGTGTAAAGAGTGGGCTTAATGATGTGAGGCATTTTTAAGAGGAGGGGAAAAATGCTTCCTGGACTCTTGGATTGGATAGCTGATGGTCTGGGATGTGTGCAGTCAGTGAAGCTACAGCATGTTATATTAAACAGCACATGTGCTCCTCACACTGCTAATTTAAAGTTGTCAAATAAATTAAATTAACAAACATGTGGAGGGCATAGACTGTGGCGGTACAGGGGATTTTATTGATATTAACAGGTTATATTATGTTTTTTATAAAGGAAAGCGATGACAGAGGAAGACCACAATAAAAGCAAAAAATAAATAAAAGACTAAAACATTTTTAATATTTTTCTGTTTCGGCTCTTAATTGCATATTTCCCCTGAAGACAAAAAAAGTATGGCTGAACAATGAGGCTACCCTGGGGAGCCACCGTAGATTAATTGGACAGATAGGAACCCTCTGACATTAACATTTATGCATTTGTTTACTCTTTTTCAATGAATAATAATAGGCCACCTCCCTTGAAGATCCCTAGTCACTCATTAGTTCTGGTGTGTAGCTTGTTATGGATGGGAATATTAAAGAAGCAAAAGTGAAATTTAAAAAAAAACAAAAAAAAAACAGTTCATCTCAGCACCGGGAACACAAAAACTTCCAGAGGAGAACATTTCTTTCTTTAATGAAGATTTGATGCCACTGCACACAGCTTCAGTAGAAGAGCATTAGTTTGTGATCTTGAGCAGATTAACTGTTTGTATTTTGTTTGGTTTGCATGCATCTTAAAAAAATGATGAATTTGATGATTATTAGGGTATGATGTCCAAGCTCTTCTATAAGCTTCTCATCATTTTTAAATTGGTTCAATTAAAATATTGATATTACAGGTGCTTTGTCTCATATTTCTCCAATATTTGAAGTGTAATGTTTACAGCCAATAGAGAGATAATGATTTAACATTAATGGCTAATATGTACATTTTTCCGTCAAGGATTAGTTTTACATGGTTCGTGTGATTTTTCAGTACAAGAGGATTTTGCTTGAGATGTAAAAAAAACCAAAAACATTTTCTGACTTTTTATGGTTTGTTTTCAGCTATATTTCTTCTTAAACATGTAACTGTTTGCATCAGTTACCACAGCAGATTGACCAAGAATATATTCAGTGCTCTGCTATCAAGAGCATGTTTTTCTAACAGCTCACCATATAAAGAGTTTATGGTTCATTGCGTGTTAGTATTTGTTGCCTCCAGGCGTTTTGAGTTAGTTCCATCATCATCACGCACCCAGAAATACTCAGTGCTCCTTTGTTAGGGTAATAAAGAATTCATGCACTCCTTTAGCCACACATTTCACATTCACAACAGTCTTGATGTTTAGCCGCAGAAGCTTGGAGCATTAATTACCGCAAACAGCATCATTGGTGCAATATGTGCAGAGGATACAAATGCCGGCAGCCAATTTTGTACAAGATGGACACGTAGGGGCCTGCGTTATAGCAGCTGACCCAGAGAGAATTTAGATGATTGGTCTGGATTCATGTGCAGTTCTTACTGTAGATGAGCACATTTTCCCTTCCACAAACTATTCCCTTTAAAGGGTGCGAGGGGGAATATGACATCATGCTCTTTGTACAGTTACAAGGGAAAATATGTTTATATTGGGAATCATTTTATTGTATCAAATATTCCGGATGTGAAGGCCAGCAGCTATGAAACGGTTCATAACCCGAACAGCTCTGCTGAACCTCACTGCTGTTTGCTGTGTTGTGGTAGAGCTGCTTTTATTATAAGTATAAAAGACTGTTTAGGGCTTGGCATTGTAGTACTTTTAATCCTTGTTCTGCACCTGCAGCCTTGCATTTTTACTCAAATTCTGTTATCAAATCTGACTCTATGCTATTAAAAAGCCACGCCAATAAAAAAAGCATTGGGTGGTAAAAAAAAAAAGAAGAAGAAGAAAAATCTGGAAGCAGAAAAGATAAGGTTACCGTCGATGTGCAATGAAAGAAAAGAAAACCCTTTGGAGATGTAAAGAAGATATGCCAGAGGGAGAAGGCGTTTCAAGGGGGAATAAATTGACTCCAGTAATCTGTGTATTCTTCTACACGCTAGAAAAATGTCCAACAATTGATGCACACAAACCCAACAATACAGAAACCCAAATGTGTCTTCAGGCATTTATTTTGAAGCAATACAGTGAGAGCACCAAGAGTGGTACAATCCACTATTGGTACCAGCAGTACATCAAAACGTCTCCTTTTAGAGACATGCTTTCTATCTCCTCAGTCACTGACCATCAGCAGCCCAAGGAGAAAAATCACATGACCTCACTGTCACTTACTATCATTTCCTCTTATTACCTTCTGTCAGCTTCTGTTTATTATCTCTCAGGGCGCCTACATTCATTGGTAACAAGTCAAGCAGTTAACGGATAAAGGAGAGAGATCATGTGGTCATTGATGTAGCTCAAATAGGAAAATGTCAGTTGAATATGTTATTTACAGGCTTTTGTGTGTTCTCATGAAGGCCTGTGATTTTGTTATTTTTAGGAGAGAGATACAGCCAGCCTCCACTAGCTGTGATTCATCGCTCACCTTTACTTTCTTGTGCAAAGAGCCTTGTTTCTCCCTCTGCGGTTTGTTTTTTACTGATGTGATGACTTCACTAGCCTTGGGCACCACATCACACACACAGAGCTGTGAAGCCTGAGGTGAGGGAGACGGACAGAGAATGTGGTTTGAATTGAGTTTACCCTCTTGGTGATTGAATGGCATAAATGCAGGTTTGTTTTTTTTTTACAAAACTCTGCCTTGTCACTGAAGCTTGTATGTTGCGTTGTATGTTGTTCTCAGGATTTGGGTTTCTTTGTTGTTCGCTGTTATTTCGGGAAAACTGGCGTCATCTGGACCTTGGTGAACTCACTGCAGAAAGATTTAAAAGTGAACAGCCAGCTCTCTTTGGGATTTCTTACTAAGCAAAGAGGGGATCTTTGCTAATTAAGGCGCTATCTTTGCTTTGGTCAGTAAATATTTAAATAGGCTTGGCTCATCAGCCTGCTTGTTTGATATTGGTCTGATGCCTGCGTTTACACTGGAAGATTTTAGTCTGTTCTCTCATTAATGTGCCTTTTTAGCCACGTTCGCACCGTGTCTCCAGCAATGGTGAAACCGGTCAGGCAGTTGGTCAGATGGTTAGTCCGTTTACCGCTTTAGCGAAATATCATGACGAATATATTAGATGAATTGCCATTAAATGTTGTACAGCCATCCATCATCATAATGAATTTGGTGATCGCCCTACATGAGGTTGACATTTTTGGTTTCGTGTGGAACTTCTTTGGATAGATTGCGGTGAGATTTTGTACAGATATCCACGGTCCCCAGAGGATGAATGCTAATGACTGTCGTGATCGCCTGACTGACCTGCAGCACAGCCAGCATGTCAAAATATTTATTTGTCAATTGAAATATATTTACTTTTTACTTATGGATTAGCACACAATTTGGTGTTACGTGTTACATTATGCGGACTAGTGTGGACAAGCATAGAGGAGTAATCTTTTACAAAACAAGAGAAGGAGAGTGAAGGAAGTCACTCTTTCTCTTTTAATTCTGCAGTTCAGGGGATTTAACTATTTTGCTCCATCCACTCCTCCCACCTTCATCTCTGTCTCTCCCTGTTTTTTTTTTCTAGCTTTTCTGGCTTTGTGCACTCCAGTGCAGCCGAGCCTAAGCTGAAAGGACACTGAGCTGTATGTAAATCAATTTGGAACGCAGCCGTATGTGGAAATAGAATTAGATTTGTCAACCACACCTCTTTAGTTCGCCCTCTCGTCTTCATCTCTCCTCTCCTGCAGTAGTCCGCTCATTTTTTTAAGTAAGGCATATAGCACCATAAGTAGCAGCTATAGGAAGGCTTAGGGTTAGGCTCGCGGGGAGAGGGGATTAAAAGCAATCACTGAAGTTAGCAGTCTTCAAAGGAAGCACAAAGACTGCAAGAGGAGCCATATTTCTCTTAAATGGTTTCATGCTCAAGGGGCTTCTTGTAATGGTGAATTATTACATGAGGCATGAAGTCACATATATGTAAATAAGGCTCAGCGCTTTAAATTTGCACACTGCATTGTACTCTCTGGGTGCCCAAGAAAAGGACAATATTTAAAAAAAATACTCATGATTCATGTAAACAACTTGTGACACATCCAGTTTCGGTTTCATCAATTATGCTGTAGTAGCGTAGAGTCTGTGTCTGCTAGAGGTGATTTGTTCTTTTCAAATAAAACTCGACCAACAACAGCAAGAGCTTTATCTGCCATGATTTCAGATGTGACAGGAAGCAATATCTGTGAGGTTTTTTTATGCAGGAAAAAAGAAAGACAGATTTTGTATAGTCCCCCGTAATGAGCTTTTCAGCTGTGTCCTTGTCTCTATGGCCCCTGCATTGTGGTCACCATATCTCTGTTAGGCATTCATTCATAGATTCCTATGTAGGATATATATGTGTGCAATCCTACGCCAGGAGACGGGGAAGCAATAAGAAAATACGAGACATTAGGGATGAAAGGTTGAAAAGAACGAGTGACAAAGACCATCCATTGCAAAAAAAGACTTATTCAGTTCTTGCAACACATAATATTTGTGTGGGTGTCTTTTGATTTAGAGGTATTTGACTTTTCCAAGTGTGTTTTTTTTAATATAACAATGTGTTAGCCTCAAACTCTTCAATGCTATTCATCTGGCTTTTAGAATCAGTAAATCATGCAGTAAATTAATTTTATGAAAATTTTGTGTAATTCTGAAGAGCAGTTTGTAAGATGCTTAAGAAAAGAGATTTTTTTTTTTAACACAAATAACAGTATTTTCAGCCTCCCTAATGTGCTTTTAAAGAGCTCCTCATTCATCACAATTAACCTGGGCAACTATTAGCGCATCGTTAATTAGATGTTAGACTGTGTCTAATGAATCGCAGCAAACACTTAGGCGCGTTGAATCAATGGTGATTGACTCAAGCGATTGCAGGAGTTATACATTACTTCTATGAAAGAAAATAAAAAATGCTAATCTTTTTCAGTCAGCAATCAGTCAGTGATGGCAGATATATAACCATTTTACACTACAGTTAGAGGTGTTTTTGTTTCATTCATAAATTCCACCACCCGTTTTTAAGGCCAATTTACTGGAATTCAACTCAAAGTAGCACTCAGAGAATTCACACTGGTCTGGTGAGAGCCGTTGCGATTTCCACACCAATTGTCGTCTGCTATTCTTTGTATAGATGGCATTTGATTGGCCATCTAACTGGCCTACTAAAACAGGGATTGAGGTACTGTAGGTAGTTGTTGCTAAGAAAGGAGGTATAAGCACATGTAAGTACTTTGCTATTCAGGGAGAGAAAGTGCTCCGTTACACAACTGTGATGTCTTGGGTGGAGTGATAATGACATTTTTGTCTTGAATACACAATTCGCACAGGAGAAATACAAGTTTTAAGTCAGATGTGGTCAATCCAACAGCACAGATTTTTATTTCTCTGTACCAGGACAGTAAAAAGGCAGAGAGGGTAGTAAAGAAACGAGAAAGAGAGATTCATACGGTCATGTGCGGGATCATTTTCAGATGCATAAAATACTCAATCCCACTTCACAGAGCCAAAAGGTAACCAGCAAGGGCAGAGGAAACATTTTTCAAACACACAGTAAACATTCATGGCCTCATAAAGTCCGTGTACTCTTACCAAGGAGTTGATTACAGGCAGATTCCATCATGTAAAACCCGCAGCTTTAATACAGTATGTGTTATAGGTCCAGGGGCCACTCTGCCCTAAGCTGTTTTACCCAAACAAGAGTTCAAAATCCAGCACAGAAGCATTTGCTGGGAATTACTGCTCACATGACACAAATCCCGTCTCAACTGCATCCTCTATTGCAGCAGTTTCAATTCGCCTCCCTGTTGGTAACAACATCATAACGTTGAGCTTGTTTTATTGCGAAGTGGACGTCTATCAATGTCACTTTCAAAATGCTGCTTTTGCAAGATATAAAGATGCATATATTGTGGTTTTTCATTACACCACCACCCTCTGACGTGACCTCCATCTTTAATGAGACATACCGGGCTCTTTAAAGTGATTACTGGCTGCTGGCTTATCAGATTTGGTTTAGAGCTCGCTAATGGCATGATAAGGCACATTAAAGTGATAATAAGCATTTAATGAAGTTGAATGTGGTCAGGCTTGAGCCACGGAGGATTGATCCTTCTTTAAACAGGTCATAAAAAATTAACTTTAAATGTCCACATCAGATATTGAATGCTTCCTGGAGTATGAAAAAAGTATAACATTTTAGGCTCAATCTACTCTTGTCTAATTCTGGTTTTTAAGTTCAGGACATGCAAGCTGTGTGGGATGGCACAGCACCATATGATATGAATGATTTCCACTGTGATTTGGACAAATGTGGTGTTCCAGTTTCTAAATCCTCCCGATCTCCTCTTCTGTCTTTATAAATCCAATGTTTTATGCAGAAAAAAAAAAGTCAGCCTTTTTTTAATTTTTTTTTTCAACCTTTTGTTTTGACATGGCAGTTCTGTACTTAGCATACAGAGTTAAAGTGACTAGTTTGTTTTATATTCACCTTTGGAAACATAAATGCAAAGTCCACAGTGCATTTTGCATTTTGGTCATGAATCTTTAATCATGTCACATACCGAAATGTAGAAATAATTGCCACTGCTTTCTCACTAGTTAGTATCCTCTTTCTCTCTCTCACGCACACACACGCACGGACACACACACACACACACACACACATCCTGAGATCATCGTGCCTGATGTCAGTGTGATTATGCAGCTGCACAAGATGGGTGTTTCCTACTGCTCCTTTGCCAGTGCTTGGGGTGGGGCTCACTGTGTCCATCTGCTCATGGCCTCAGGAGGAAAACACACACAGCCAGACATACAGTTTAAAATATGTCCACTGACAAAAGCACACACACACATACGCAGAGAAACACGCATGCACAAAATAATTACCTCAGCAGGGATTCTACTCAGTCGTGCTGAATGCCAGGGGATTCAAGGACACTTACGAACCACCTAATAAATTCACAGAAAATGTAGCTCCAGAATTGTAAGCAGATCCACCACATTACCACCCGAATCTACATAAAGAGGGTCGACTTCTCTTACTCTTAAAACACAACCTTTTTCAGATGCACAATGTTGGAGAATACACCTGGGTATTTGATGTTTCCCTTTTCTGTTCTCTTCTTAGGGGTCTTTTTGCAAGCCATTACACTGAGACACATTACCGGGAGGATGGAAGTACAGTCACTGGTGCTCACAACTTCACGGTACGGTGCCACTCCAGTGCTTTTGACATTTATGGTCGAGTTGACTTGCAGTGCTGCTCTGCAGTAAAGCTGCAAAAATTGACCCTTTAAAACTGTTCACGAAGAGCTTCTTTTTTAAAAAATCTCTGAGGAACTACACTGTATCATATGCATTACTTAGAAACTGAAAATATTGTTTAATTTGTTTTTTTTTAAATGATGCATGTCACCACAATGTGACCCAGAGTGTATTTGAAAGCCTCTGGCTATTGATGGACAGGACTTTTATCCTGTGGCCTACTTGTTGATAAGCTGTGTTTTATGCAGCGTGATTTTCAGCCAACATTGCCATCAGGATTTTATTATAGAATCCCCTTTTAACAGCTGATCTATTCTTAACTACTTGTTTTATCCATGGGTGAGCTAGCCTGGTAGAGCAAAGTGCCCGCTACAATAGCCTTTTAAAAAAACGAAGAAAAACTGAATGTTCATTTTAAATTTCGAGCGTTTACCGAGGCCACTCACTGTGGCGCTTAAATGGTAAATCAATTTATGTGGCACACAAAAGAAACTCCAGACAGAAGCAAATCTTCATTCTGTGATGAAGTTTTTTTTTTTGTTTTTTTTTTACTTCAGGTTAGGTGGAAACAAGGTTTCACTGCATGACAACTGGTAGCTGTTGTAGAGGAGGGATAACGTTACTGCGCTGTTTGCAGAAACATGTCAGCTCTGACTTTGAAAAGCTTCCACTCTCTTTTTAACATAGTGAACAGTCTCTCGCCCTTTTGCAGCTAAGTTGGATTGAAATCAATGTTTAATTGAACGGCGGTGAGGACAGTTTGACAGGTCGCTTAACGCTCAAAGATGAAATGTTTGGTATTCTGGCAGTGATTGACAAGTCTATTTCCCGCAAAGTTATGCAAACAGTGTTTTCCACTCTCTCGTTCACCTTTAATTTTGAGTGGGGGGTGATGTTTCAAGCATTGCATCAGGTTGTCAAATATACAGCCTTAGATAAGCCTCATGCAGCTGCTGACTTTCAGTACCTGATGTCACTGAACCATGCATTAAACAATAATCTGTGGCAAGACTTGTTTTGTGTATAAACTTTGCCATTCTATTAATTATCTGATAAGAAAAAATAATCTATAAAAAAAAAAAGATTATGATTCTGTTGCTGCTGTTCCTCCACTGCACAAATCTATAAAACAAACCTGAGTTGACTAAGCAAGAACTGACTAAATCAAGAGATAAATTACTCTCTTAACAAGCAGCAGCTTTGCAGCGGGTCATTAGACAACTCATGCTGTGCAGCCAGACATTGTTCAAACCAACAAAAGTTTCTTTTAAATTCTGCTGGAGACCCTAAAGTTTCTAATGATGCTAGTGTCAGGTTGACTTAATAAATAACAACATTCATCTCAGTGTAAACATCTTGGAACGAGCCGACAGCCGAGTATATACAGTGTAGGCTACGATGCGACATTGTCAGACAGAGTGAAATAAGAATTTTTTCAACCTTAAAGCTACTTATAGCGGAATAAAAGGATTAATAAGGAGTTAACCAAGATGTATTTCATCTCTGTTCTGCTTTCTTTAGCTTCAAGGAATCTTCTAAAAAAATGAGCTTATGACAAAACATTTCACTCCGAAGCCATTTAGGCACCATTAAAGTCACAGACAGGATAACCGAAGGAAGACAATCACTTTTGCTGCCTGACGTTTTCTTTTGTGAAAGGTGAACTAATCTAGGGCAAGCATAGCCTAAGCACAGAGCCTTTTGTTGCTGCTCTATTTTTTATACGTAATGTAATGAATCTCGACGACTTGTACGGCATAAGGCAAACAGAAGTGGTTGGAAAAATATCACCCCATGTATTTCCTCCTGCACTTTCAATATTAGAAATGAGAATGTGATCAGTGTAGTGACTAATGACAGTTGATTTAAGAGGACTGGAGGGCTGTTAGACAGTAAATGGAAGTCTGTATTCCCTCTTAACAAGAGTCACTTCCTCCTCTGGGGAGGCTTAACTGTCTTCTGTCCCTTCTACTAGACCACTCTGGTAGAATAATGAAGGGAAAACATTTACCAAATTACTGTCACTTACCATCCGTTTCGGTTTCCTTGCCTCTCTTTACCTGAGTAAGTTGCATTCATTTGAAATGGTATAGAAAACAAGAGGAATAAAGGCTGCTTCACAGTACAGAACAGGTTCATTTTAATAAGCTTAAGTTATGTCCACCGTTCTTCTTCTCTTGTTTTTTTGATGTCAGGTAAGAAATGTGACAAACACGTTTCCCCTTCTTTATAAATGTAATACATTTTCAATTACATCAAGCGAAGCCTTATTTGCATAAAATGTTTTCATCTACAGTATGTAAAGGCGTCTTCATATACGAGCAATTTATCTCTTTTAGAATAACTGCTACTACCATGGGGAAGTGCAGGCGCATCGAAACTCTGACGTCACCCTCAGCGTCTGCTCAGGCCTTCGGTAAGAAACACAACCAACGTTTTGTATTCGAGCAGCATCTTAGTGCTGCCCTTTAAGTGCTGTTTGCCACCGCAATGTTTATATTTACTTAAGTCATTCTGCACAGCAACCCATCACTCGCAAGCCCCTTAAGCACACTGTCAGTAAGTTGGTGTGTGATTCGCAGGAACAGCAGAAAATGTCACACCTCATTGTCTTTGTCCACAGAGGCGTCTGCACTCATTTTGCCAGTAATTGGCAGCTAGCTGTTGCTAATGATCAATCACAGTTGGAAGATTTGAGATTTGGGCATCAGCAAAAAAGCTTGTAGATACACGTTATCTCCTGCTTATGTAAAGCAGGAGGAAACATTTTTTGGAAAATAGTTTTAGACCTTTTGGGCGATGCAATAAAGGCTAATGATAAAAGAATTAAAGTTGTTAATCATCTGTAGTAAATATTCTTGATCTGAAATATGATTATATAAAGATGTGACCATTTTAATAATAAAAAAAGTACTCATATAGAAGGATGTATGATCATATTTAATGATTAAAGACCATTTGGAGTTTCAACCAAAGGCTGGTGTTTAGAAACAGTGTGTAGTTTGGCCTAAAAGATAGAAAAACCTCAGTTGTCACATATTCCATTAGATAGAGCCAAATTTAATCAAATTCTGAATTTGAGAGATTGGTTATGCTTTGAAGCTTTGTTTTAAGACTCGCGCTTCTATCTCTGCAGAGGCTTCATCGCACTTGAAAACAAGACATTCATCATTGAGCCTGTATCTGGCCGTGACGCCGGGACCCACTTCATCTACCGAGTGGAAGAACTCAGACTGACCCCAGGAGCCTGCGGCCACGGTTTTAACATGTCCTCCGTTGCCCCTGAAAACCACATAAAAAGCCCGTTCCAATCCTTCCACACGAGGGTGAGATCAGTATTATGTTTTCATCACAAAGCTTGTATCAGAGCCGTTAGACATCAAACTTCAAAGCTACACTGTCATCGGTATGATCCTTTTCTGATAGTATTTTAATCATCAAACGGTTTCCAAAGAGTAAGGCTAACATTCACTTGACAGAAGATAAATGGGCATTTGACCAAAGATCAGTAAACTGGAAAGCATGACAGTTTGGTTAGGTTCCCTGAGGGTGTTACCTTGGGCTTCACTCTCATTTTGTCTGTGCTCAGATTCCAAATTTAAGGGCCCATGCAGAAGGTTTGGCTGATGATTTGCATGGAGCAGGTGCAACATCCATCTGCCCCTATTCTCAAGTATTAGGAAGTGAAACCTTCCTTAACATGCAATGTCCCCTGTGTAATATTTGGGCTTTGGGGTGAGAAGATCAATACCAATCTCATATCTTTACAGTAATTATGAAAGTACAGCCAGCAGCTGTCAGCTTAGCTTAGCGTAAAGATGCTAAAAACTCTGTGTACCAGCACCTCTAAAGCTCCTTAATTAACACAATTATTCATAACATAACATATTTGCTTAATTAATACAACGTGTTGTAGAAATAGTCCCGTTGTACATAATTTCTGTTTTTGTACGGATTAAACAAATGAGATATGTGGGTTCAGATTTTGCTGCAGTCTCATCTAGAAACAATCAAGCGTATGTCCCAAATTGTCAAACTATGTCTCTCAAGTTTTTTTTTGGGGGGGGGGTTCATAAGACTTTTAATGTCCCACAGGAAGTGATAGTACGGTATATCGATTTTGTGTTTAAATTTTTGCCAGATATATAGGACGACAAATGGATAACCATTTATTTTAGTAAATCTCAAAGAATTTCTTAACATGTAGCTCCTCTGTTTTTACCTCAGCATAAAAGGCACGCACAGAAGACAACCAAATACGTGGAGCTGATCATTGTTGCAGATAACAGAGAGGTAACGTGCCCGCCTTGCTTTCATTCACAAACGACACACTGAAAACACTACAGCATGTCATGTTGTAAAAGGGAGAAAAAAGCAGGGTAAGCTGTAGTAACAGTGGAGCTGGTCCCTCTGGAGCTGCAGAATTAGGTCAGTGTGCAACAAGCAGTGCGGTCTGGTGGCAGCGTCTCCGTTTTCACAGGAAGTGCTACGTAGTACGATTCCCCAGCAGAGCGAGCAGACAGGAAACAGGAAAAAGCCGCATGGATACAGAAGAGCACTGACGAGGTCATTGTGGGGTTTTCCTCCTGGCAACCCTCTGCTAATGCCTGTGACCTGAAAGGAAATTCAAAAACAAAAAGAAAAAGGATAATATTGTCAGGCGTAGATTTGTGCTCAGCACCACTGCAGGTGGAGACACAGTAGGGAGGAAACTGAGGGTCTGACTTCGCTACAGTTTAGATCCAAAGCTTTGCAGACTATCTGATCTGCCAATATACCTGCTCCCTGCGGCTGTGCCATTCGTCTCCCTAACACTAGGAGATTTTTCTAGATCCAGATGGTCACAGCTTGACAACCTGCCCAACACACACGAAAACGTATTGCCTGTGAATATTTCAGACATGTCATTCACACAAAATGAACATCTTTGCACAGTGCTCTGTGTTGCTTCATGCTTTTTAGCGCTCAATATGACAGCAACCGCAGTATAATAAATGTCTTCATGCAACATATCAACTTGTGGGTGTAAATGTTCCATTTTCTACCACCGATGACGTGCAATTTTGTATGCAGTTTCAGAAACAGGGGAAGGACGTGGAGAAGGTGAAACAGAGACTGGCAGAGATTGCCAATTACGTGGACAAGGTAAAGCATCCTCTCTCCCTTTTGCACAGGAGGGATAAATCACTTCTTTAAAAATAGAAATATTGCTGGCAGCAGAGATTAATGGGATGACTGTGTGATATGTTAATGTCCTACTAAAACAGCTGCTATTAGTCTGTCCAAAACCTATGTCAGAGCTGTGGATCTATCGCTCGCAGACACTGTAGGCAGATGGATTTCCTTAAAGAAGCATGAACAGAGACACGGTAAACAGGTGCTCTGATCATATGGAAAACAAGGAAAGAAAGGATTCAGGGCTGCCATAAAGAAATATGACATATTTCAGTGAATTGAGTAACCAAAAGTGAAAGACTCCAGTGGTGTTTCACACACGTGGCCTTTAAATTCATTCAAACATGCATCCGGCTTCTCTTTCAGTTCTACAGGGCCCTGAATATCCGGGTGGCGTTGGTGGGTCTGGAGGTGTGGAGTGACTCGGATAAATGTCCCATCACTCAGGATCCCTTCACCACCCTGCATGAGTTCCTTGACTGGAGGAAAGTCAAACTGCTGCCCCAGAAACCTCACGACAACGCTCAGCTCATAAGGTGGAAATTTAACTTAACAGAAGAAACTGAACCACAGAAATGAATGAACAAACCCACCTAACTGAACCTTATGTCTCCTATACTTTACATTAGTTTTGACTCTTTTCTAAAGGATTCTTACACACATTTTCTAACAAGTCAACCACGTTAGGAAGTCATCCTCTTCACACTGCTTCTGTCTTCTTCTATCCTCCTTTGCAGCGGGGTTTACTTCCAGGGCACCACCATTGGCATGGCACCCATTATGAGCATGTGTACAGTTGAGCAGTCTGGAGGCATTGTCATGGTGAGTATAAAACTTTCTCCAACACAGTCCAGATTTGATTTACACAAAAAGGTGTTTGTTGTTTGCTGGACCGGTCTTTACGCAGAGGTCTGCAATGGAAGCCATGCTTTTAAATATAATGATATTTGTGCTGACTCTACCATAACATATACTCTGCAAACCATCACCGCAAACACTCACATGCACAAAGGAATATGTAATAATATTAAATCCTCTCAAAGGCCTTGCGCTTTGCGCAGATACACACACCTGAGTAAGGACCTAGTAATCCTGGCAGTCTTTCCATCAGGCTTTCTTGTGACATCTCTAAAAGGTCTGGTGGGGCAGAGGGGTAAATCAAAGGCCACAGCGTTTAAACAAAAGCACATTTACATTTTTATGAGATGTAATAAATAGTTTGTACCGGCTCTTACAGAGCACACATTTGAATCAGAATGCATTTTTTTACAGACAACTGTGCATCACTTTTGGTATGCAAAATTAACAACATCATAAACTAGCTGTTGGGTTCCTCTGCCCGCTCTTGCATTTGACACCGATGCCAAATCACAAACTGGTTATCAGCCCAATGCCATTAGGCCCCAGCCCAGATGTGTATCCCCATTAATTGATATGTCGTCTGCTGGCCATGGCTGCAATGAAGCTACTCCAGATGTTTGTCTTCCCCATTACTTACAGATGGCAGATGGCTTGGATAAAGATTAAAGGGCCATATATCCAATTTTAGAGGGCGGCCACATGAGATAAACCATTTCTCAAACCATACACAGCTGTGTGTGTTCATCAGCCTCTAATCCTTTATTTGGTCCCCATGTTCTTTCTTTCAGTTTGCACAGTCTTCATGTGTAGATGGTTAGCTAACAATATCCACTTTGTTATATGGTATTCTTGTCTGGGAGATGGGTGATTTTCTCACATGGCTGGAAATGATATCACAAAAAACATCAAAGTATTTGCTGTTTGCAACCAACACTATCACATTCTCAGCATCACAGCAATAGCTTATATAGTAGATGTCTCAAAGTAATGACTGTGACTTCCAAGAGTTTCATCCATTCCTGCTGACTCTGATATAACACTTTTTGTGAGAAGAACTCAGCTATGAATTACACACACACACACACGCACACATATAAAATTGACAGAATAGAAGGTTTTCCCATCCTTCTCGTTAAAGGCGGGGTGCAGCTCCCTGTGACGCTGCTCTGTAATCAGAGCAGAAAATAGCTCAGCTTGCCCTCAACTCTGACATATGACCCCGCCTATTCACGGAAGCGTGTGATTTTCTTATACAGTATACATAGCAGAGAACAGTAACATATAGTATACAGAAGCTACATGGGAAGACTCTTCCTTAGGGGCTGCCAGATTTGAAATGCTAAATCATGTTTCAAATAAAAATCATTATTTAAGACTATTTTTTAAACAAATGTATGTGTGTGTTTGTTTGTTTTTTTTGTTGTTTAGTATGTATCCACCTACCACATGTATTTATCTGGCACAAGATTCTCAGGGCTGCACGTAGGCGAACATGCATGGGGCGTTCGCAGATGTTCACTTGGCTATTTATTTATACTTGTATGGATTTTCAAAACCACCCCATGACAGGAGTTGGATCAACCAATTAGTTTGCTTGACAAACGGGTTGTGTGTACATAGGCTCCTTTGTGAGTCTTTGCGACCCACAGTTACCCATAGCAACCTTCTCAGCCACATTTACATGCATCTTTGGAGAACCATAATTTCAGCATTGGTAACACTCAGACAGACATGTAGTGTACACTTAAGAGTTAGGACTATGTCTGAAGTACCTTGAAGTGCAATGCCACCGGATAAAAAGCATTAACGTCTGTCATTTTGGAAAATTCGCTCCATTAATACGATTCAAACACTTATAGTAGTTTTGATGTCTGCCGTGTGGACGTTGATTGACAGCTGTGATTGACAGGTCGCTTGCCTGCTGCTCTCTGTGGCTCCGGCACTCGAACATACTAGTGTTGCAATAGTCCAGTAATTTAATTAAACTTAATTATGACACCTGCACTGTTAGCGCAATTTAGGTAAAGTTGCTAACATTAGCCCATAGTGCACCGCTCGCTGTTCCCAGTAAGCTAGCCAGCACTCCTTATTATGGTTCTGTCATAGTGTAATTTATTTCCATCTGTGTCTACATATTTCAGTGTATTGGCTTGTTTGTCCTTTTTCCTGTGTCACCTTTGCCTACAGTATATACTACATTGATCAGTCACCCTCCAAACTCTCCCGTCTCTGTGTCTGGTTCTGTCTCTTTCTCATTCCTGTCTGTCAACAAAACAAACTCTTCCATTTCCTTATTTTCCGGTCTCTGTCTTCCTCATGAAGGGCAGTTGTGCTGCCTATCAATGCAGTAGTAAGTCATACAGCAGTAGGTTTATAGAAACTGTATCCGCTGGTGGCAGGTATGATTGGGTCTGCAGGAGTAATGGAACTGCAGATGAATTCATGCCTCCATGAGGAGAATAAGTAATAGAGGAAGGATGAGGGGGCCAGATTGGACAGTTACTGCAACTGTTTTGGGAATCTGCAGCTTAAAAATTGTCTTCTTTGAACTCTCCATTTTCTTTCTTCTCCGTCTTTTCCTTTTTCCGTGAGTGCACTCCAGTTTGGCTTGGGTTTTTACGTGACAGATTATACATAATGAATGCGCTTTGATGTTGTGTTTTTATAATATGATCATTGGGTTACCCATCATAGGATCACTCGGAGAACCCACTGGGTGCAGCAGTGACTTTGGCCCATGAGCTGGGACACAATTTTGGCATGAACCACGACACTCCAGAGCGCGGCTGTGGCTGCAGGATGACCGTCGACCGCGGAGGCTGCATCATGACCCCGTCCACAGGGTGAGACTCCTATGATCTTACTCACACATAAAAGTATTAATGAAGAGATCATAATGGATTTATGAGGAAAATGCTGCACCACACTGTCACTTGTTGCTAGTGATTGTTTTAGCTGTATATATTGTATCTAGGCTGGTGTGATGCTTGTTTTTTTCTTACATTCACTTTTCAACATGTGCTTTATTCATTATTTATTTACAGCATTTTTTTCCCAAGGACATAACCCCCAAAACTAGCTTTAGATTTACAATCTTCACCTCAGAAAAAGGTATAAATGAGGTTTTTTAGACTGTTTTTGGTGCGTTAGTTTAGAGCCATTTAACAATTACACTTTAAACGTTTGTTTGTTGTTGTTTATCAGCTTTTCTGAATAATTTAGCACTTGAACAGTCAAAAGCAATTAATTAAACCCCATTAGATGCACAGGTTGGACCATTTTTATCTGTATTTGATGCTCTATTGTTAATTGTTGTTGTAGGAGGGAGGGATGTTTCTCTCTCTCACACACACACACACACATACACACACACACGCACGTTGGCCTGAGACTAAAGCAGCTGCTCTAGTATTCTACTCGTGTTGTCTGGGTCGCTGAGATAACAGTGCAGCTGCAAGTGATGGACTCTGTGAATGTTAGTAAACAGCGAGCAGATAAGACAAACCCAGAGCGTAATACCAGATTTCACCCTCGGTCCAGTTTGTCTGATGGAGAGTTTCCTAAGCCACGAGTGAATGTGCTCGGGACAGATTCCACAGCACTGAAGAAGAAAGAGACGAAAGGCTGAAAGACACAGTCACTGTTATTATTGAGTTTTCATAATTCAAAGCAAGAAACAAACTGACACACACACTAACCTCAACCCCAGCCTGTACATACATGAATTAAGGGGAGGTTAAATTAAATAGTTTTCTGACGATTGACTAATTGATTAATCAACTTAATTGTTGCAGCTCTAAAGATTTTTTTCTATTATGCAAACTTTTAAAAATCAGCAAAACACAGTGAAAGGCAAATACGTCCTTCATAAACGCCACAAAAATCAGCTTTTTACTACACAAATAGAAAAGAGGAAGAGCAGAAACAGAGCTTATACTGCACTGTACTGCTCTCATACTGTAACATTTGTTTTGGAGAAGAAAAAAAAAAAGCACAACTGAGCACTGCTGGCTTTAATATGCTGACATGACGCCTTCGCTTTAGCTCGTCATCAGCCAAAGATATCGAATGATGTCACGCAGAGTATTTATGTAAAAGGCCGTCTGATCTAAATGGGTTAGAATGAGTCACGGTGTTATTGAATTATTTATAACAGAATAGGTTAATAAAGCAGAGTCGCTCCTTTTCTTCGCTCTCTGCTACATAACTATGAGATTAGACACATTAATAGTTGAGAGAGGTGGTCAGTGACCTTTCATTCTCAAACTCTCCTCTGTTTGCTTTGTAAAGGGTGCGGGATAAATCTATAAACCCTGATATGGTGACATTTTGCCTGACAATTTTGTTTGCTATATTGATTTCAAGTATCAATAATTTCCTATTTAATTATTAATATTTGAATTGTACATTGACCATTGTTCACTGCAGTCTGGATGTTGGGTCTCAGTGAAGATGAATGCTACATTTAGTGGAAATCATTGATTTTCTGCGATGGTGCGCTGAGCTGAAGTGAGTTGAATATAACAAAAAAAACGTTGACAAGTCCTACACTGAGGTACCAGTTATTATTAGATACACCAATATAACAGCCCTACAATATGCTTTGCTAATCGGATTCAGTTTTTGTTTCCTTTATATGCTCAGTCAGTACATGAAGCTGCACTTACCAATATTTTTATACCAAAGTAATACATATATATTGACATATGTATTTTCCAGTCGTGGCTATGCTCAGCTATGCTAAGCAGAAATGGAAAGAAATGCACAAATCTAAACTTTACATTGACTTTTCTGTTTGTTTTAATGTTTGATGTTGCGGGTGACAGATCGGCTGTGTTGTCCGGACGGTGTTGTTATCCGTTTTGCTGCGTCATACTACGGGCCACGGAGCAAGTTTGTCATGGAAAACATTTTGCCTGAGTTTGAGCTTGAAAGATTAAAATTATGAACATACCCAAGTTCAAGCTTGACTTAGCCGGTTATCTCCCAAATTGAATTTCCTGTCAGCCTGAATTCAGAGTTTCCTGTTGACAAAACCAATAATTTCAGCAAACCAATCTAGAAGTCATTTCCCCCCATCACAGATCTGTGAAACACAACGTTGTGAAGCAGTGCAGCTGCTTCGACTGTATGTTTTGGATGCTCTCATCTTAGACTTGCTAATGTAGGAGAGGACAGGCTGCATCTAAATGACATGATTATCAGTGACGCTGCCAGCTGTAATCAGGGCCAGGGCACACGGAGGGAGATCCGCAGAGAGGTGCTTTATGCATGGGTAGACAGGCAGAGTGACGGAGCAGTGGTTTTATTTGTCTTTTATCTCCCTCAGTGGTAAGAAGATAAACACAAAAAGAGAGAGAGGGGACAATGGGAGACGAACAGGAGAAAGATGAAAATGAAGGAAAATATTTGGATGTTTTTGACAGGCGTATGAGGCATAAAGACTGTCAATGAGAAATTTGTGTCACAACCAGTGGAAATTTGAGGGACAGAGGAGAGAAACAAAGTTTTTTAGAAGTTGAGCTAAGAGTTGCATCATATGAACATATATGGAGAAAGCTCAAAAGTACTTTCCCGTGTTTATACCTGTAACTGGTTGAAACGGAGAAAAACAGCAGAGAGCTATGGCTGCAGATTAAGGCCAAGAGGTGTCAAAACAATACGAGCGAGCTTGTGACTTGTGTTATTTTCTTGTTGAGTTAAAAAATGTAAAAAATGTCATCATATGAAGATATTCTGGTATGGACAGATAAAAGAAAGCTTGTGTGGGTAAATGTTTGCAGTAAATTTAGCTTATGTTTTGCTTTTTATTTTCCTGATATTTAATCACAACGGGCCGCTGCCAGTGTTGCAGCATAACATTTGCTGAAAGGTCAGACATGTCTCTCCCGTTTAACACGACTAAATGCATGTCAGTCTGAGAGAGCAATAGAGGCAGCTTGATGTCAGTCAGAGAGCCTACAAATAGAATAGCTCTCATGTGACCAACGCCTCTACTGTCTACGGACTAATTTCACTCTCCATCCAGACTGACGTTTCGCTCCTCCTCTGAACCCACCGGCCTCGCCTCATGTGTCGAGTTGATCAAACTGGCAGGAGTGATCTATGATGCACGTGCAGTATGATTATAAGTTCAGGAAAAGCTGCTTCCAGAGCCTGTATCTCCTTGTTGAAATGGATCAGTCCTACTGTGAAGATGTTTACTTGTAATGTTTAATGTTCAGTTGTCCCATGCTCAGCTAATTCAGCCTTTGATTGACTTGATTATTTGCATCCTGTATTTGCTTTTCTGAATGAATCTGAAATGAAAGAGCAGAGAGTAGAAAACATCGATATTTTCATAGTTCTCTGTGATTACGGCAATTAGGGGAACTGAGTCTGCTATTAGTGAGATAGCACCACACATTTCCAGAGATGAAATTAATAATAAGTTGTATTATTCTCAATGCGAATGACATACTTGTCTTTCAAACATTACCAACAGTCAGAAAAGTGGCTGACTAATTAGATTTTGTGTAGCTGTGTGCAGCCACATTAGTTCCACCCCAGCAAATTACACTTGGAGAGAGTGCCGGGCTTTAAGCTAATATTATCTAAGGAAACCTACACTTTCTGCTCGGCTAATTTCCTGGACAGCAGAGCAAGCAGCCTTGTGGTCTCAGCTGTGATAATACGCACCTTCACAAGCGGGTCTATTCCAAACTGAGATCTGTACATTTGAGCTGCTCTCACTGTACATTATCAAATTCTCACCGAGGGTGTGTCTTTCTATGGGTTCACTCAAAACGCCTTTGCCTCATGATGTCAACCTTTTTGTTTTTACTCACTGAGGTATTGCCTTTAAATACTGCTTTTCTTTAAATCTAGGTATGGTACACAAAGTATTCAATTTGATTTACAATAAGACAACATTGTATAAAGAGCGAGTTCAGCAAAAAAGCCTACAGTTCAGTTGCTTTGCTCAGTGAATAATAATTTAAATGTTTTTTCCTGTTCATAAAGATTCATTTCCTCCCTCGCCCTGACAGTCACGGACATTCAGCCGCTCAACAACACTTTCTCAGATTCTGTCCCTGTTTGTGCTCATCTGTCTATCTGCTCATCATTAAGAGCTGCACCAGGCAGTGGGTGACGGAGAAACAAGATATTCTTATCTGTTACCAGGGTGAAGGAGGGCACCTGTTACCTGGAGGGATGTCAATTATCAAAGCCCTGATCATATGCAATTACTGGCCATAGTAATTGCATATCACCAGTTACAGTATACCATTTAAAATGGTTTCTTGGCTCCCACCATTCCCTCATCTTTAAATAGTCGAGCATGAATCACAGAGCATGTCTTAATGTCTCACTTGTGCATAGTTGTGTTTAATTGGCTTTAAATGTCATTTCAGTGATTCAAAACCCAACCAGTAGTTTCTGTTTTTGAGAGTCACATTTTTTTAGTATACATCTTTTCTTATTTTACATCATAAAACTAATGGGAGGGATAATCCAACCTTTGTAGAGATGATGAAGTGTGTTTTTTTGGTTCATGTGCAAACACTGACGATAGAAGATAAATCAGTCTATGGTCTCCAAAAGGGAGTAACCCTTCAAAATATATGCCCTCTTCTGTTGTTGGCTCAAACAAAGCATGGCTCTGTACATAATGATGGTGCTCAGTGACGAAATCTGCAACTGACAACCGTCCCATCTTTTACCATTAATGCCAGTTTATTAAAAACAGACTGTGTTTAGCCCCCTTTACTCTTACATGCACATTCCAAACCCCCTCATGCAGATCTCAAAACATGTCTGTGTTTTGTTATCAGTGGCAGGCCATGCTAGTTACAAGAGGCTTGGCCTGCTCTCTGCCACAGTTTGATCTGCATAGGCTGTCTATGCTTGATTTGGCACATGGGTCCCCTTGCGCAGGACAGCCTGGCTTTTTTTCCGACTGTGTGTGTGTGAGCAAAAGGACTAACGAGTTGAATTATGGGAGCAGATGAGGGCAGAGAGGTGGATTGACTTTTCGTCAGTGAGAGATGAAAGCAGCCGACACTAAAAGGTGGACAGTCTGTGTGAAGCCGACGCAGCGATTGGACCTGAGGGTGACCGTTGGACGGGGATGTTTTTCTGTGTTCTATGGGAAATCTAAAGAACCTGATTTCTTTCCCATTGAATGCCTCCACCGTTATCTCCAGTCCCCTCAGGAGGAGCTTCCATATGGTCAACTAACAGCAGTGAAATATACATGCAGTTGCAGCAGCCAAATCCCCCTCAGGCACAGGCAAAGCATCACGCACACACACCCCCCACCCACTCACCCCTGCCACCTCGGTCCAACACCAGCCTCCACAAACATATTCCATGTAATGTTGAATTTCTTTCTTTCTGAAAATCTGTCCTGTCAAGCTGTGAGCATTGCAGACAGTCTCTGCACCCTTTTTGCTTGTGAAGACCCCAGTCAATCTATCGCTGCATAAGAGCAAGTACGACATGTTTCTGTCTGAAGTTGAGCTTTTCATGTATCCACTGCCGACTGTGCCATTTCTGCCAATCCTCTGTGTGTTAGCCATTGCTCACTGCCACCCACATCGTCCACGTCCTCTTTTTTTCGATTCTCCACCATGACTGTGGGAGCTGTGAGATGCTCTTTTAATGCACAAAAGCCTGCTTTTCTGTGTCAGTCCTTTTGTGATGCCGTTCTTGTTTGCTTGCTGGCACACACCATGAGACCCAGGCTCGGTCCTACACAGTACTGCAGCACTGTGGCATAGTCAGAAATCAGAGACACATGCCTGAGAGGTTAATTAGTAAAATTTCTGCCATTTTTCTGTTCCAGCATTTCATCTCCCTCCTTAGAAGATTTTCCAACTCCAAGTCTTACTGACTTTTGGGCCATTTCTGTCCCCATCAGAATAACAGTGCTGTATTCTCCCTCCTACTTGTTCACATATTGTTTTAGTTTTTCACAATCCATCTTCTCTCTCTCTCCCTATTTATTTCTGGTCCATGGTTTGTCGAGTCGCAGGAGCTCTCTCTGGTAGGACAACCCCCCCCCCCCCCCCCCCCCCCGGGCTTCACAGCTGTTGTATTGCACAGTTTCATCTTTAAAGTCATAACATTTTCCCGTTTTCAAATTCTAAATTAGACATTAGTCAGCACGTCAGGTAAGCAATACCAGAAGTGAAATTAATTTGGTAGAAATCATGTGGTTTTGGGCTTGCCACACACCTTATCCACATCCAACACGCCCCTCTTTACACTCCTACCTTCACTTACTTCAACTGGCCCACGCTAGCCAGGATATGCCCCATAAAATTGTAGCGGACTGAGAAGATGATTCTCTGGAAATGTGACGGCTCGCTTATATATTGAGTTGGATTGAAAATCTTCAGTATTGAACTGGAGCTCATACAATATCAGTAGACCATTAAATTTGTGTGAAAAGGCTTCTTGAATGAGCGGATTGAACAAAGGCAGCCAGTCAGAGCTCCTGTCTGTGTCCTGGCTTTGAGCTTAGGCAGCTCAGCAGAACAATTCCACATCTCTTGAACTCATTTTGGTATCTGAACAGTAAAAGTATACATAAAGCAAGATTTTTTTATTTTTTTTTTCTGTCTCGTGCAAATTTGTGGAACATTTTACTTCTTCATTACAGTCAATTTTCATTCTTCTTGTAGGTATCCATTCCCAACCGTGTTCAGTACATGTAGTAAGAAGGACCTTGCTGCCAGTCTGGAGAAAGGCGTGGGCATGTGTCTCTACAACATGCCAGAGGTCAAGGTGCTCTACGGTGGCCAGAAGTGTGGCAATGGCTACGTGGAGGAAGGGGAGGAGTGTGACTGCGGGGAGCCAGAGGTAAGGCCGAAAGAAAGGCGCTTCATCGCTCCAGTGGAGCGGATCCAACTCTGTGCTTATACTGGACAGCTCAGCATAACTGCAAAACAATTAGTAAAAAAAAAAAAAAAAAAAGATGTGATTTTTACTAATAAACTGCCCCCTCCATTCAGTGTTAAATACCCAAAGGTAAGGACTGGGCTAAGATACATGACTGGACCATGAATCAAACAAAATATTTTTATGTATCTTGCAATTTTTGTAACTTAATATTCCTCTCACAAAAACCCATTGTCCAAAGAAAACAATGGTAACTGTCTTGTAAGCAATCATCCAGAACCGCTGAGAGACTCAACATCTCATACCGCTCACACACACACACACTCACTCACACCCCCAACAAACCACAACAAACTTCAAGTTGAACTTTATCTTGCCATCTTTCTCTTGTTGTTATTGTAGCTTAAAAGCATTAAAACCTGCTGTGGTGAAAAAAAAAGAACCTAAAAGCCCAGCAAACCACCTGAGGTCTCCGGTATAAGTGTTTTATTTACATCACACCTTCCCTTAGTCTCCCGCATGTGCTGAACAGCGCTTTGACAGGCTGCCATGGTGATGTCCTTTCCTTGTTGAAGGCCCATTAATCAAACTATTGTCCAGTAGTGTGACAAAGGAAACAAACAAAAGTATGATCGGGCTGAGGCAAAAACTAGCTTTTTTTTTTTTTTTTTAGATGTGCCACCCAAATAACTGGGCACGCTCAGATGCATGTATCCACCCACACACACACACACTTTGTTTCTTGCTAACACACGCTTCAGGGCACCTTGGGAAGTGAAGTGAGAATCACATGTGAGGAGTAGATATCACTCAGCTGCAGCCAAGGCAGATGCGTGTTTCATAAAGCCTAAAACCAAATGATGAAATATATATCACTTAAAAGGTTGTCGGGTTTCCTGGATAACAAAGTCAAACATGATGTCATTGAGTTTCTTCATGTTTAATCCGATTAATTTGATTAATCTATCATTGTTTTTGTTCTTTTGTTTTTCAATGGACCGTTACGTGTATAAAAATGCCGAAAAATATCCCCTCATAGTTCCCCCAAGATTCATAAAAGATTAATTTCACACACACACACTTACACACACACACACACACACACACACAGATTGCTTTAGTAGTTGTTCTAGGGCTTTTGATCATGGTCATCATCGGCAGATGTAGTTTAGTCGTTGGAAATTTCCTCTTAATTTCCACTTGATTGTTTCAGCTCTTTATTTGACACATAAGTCGTCTTTTCCCGTTACTGTATCTGTGTTGAAATGCCTCTGTGACACGTCTGTGGATTTTCCACTGAAACAATAATATTGTTTCTGGAGACTTTACCTCTGAGGGGGAAAATCTTCTTTTTTTGTAACTTGAGTGCACAAACTGTTTAAACCTGACTCACTCACTAATGTCTTTGACTATTTAGTGAAGTGGTGTTATAACTATGGAGTTAATCATTTAGAGGCAACTGTAGATAGTATTTCTATTGAATCATTATGACCACCAACGGCCCATCTGTATACTTTACGTGTGCCAACTCCGTCTCTGCAACCTTGCCCTTCCATAACCTCCATGATGTCACCACCGAGTGTCTGCTTGTTTGATCCGCCGGCTCACTTAGACAGAGAGATGAAAGCAACCTTTTCTCTCCCCTCTAAACAATAGGCTTATGTCGGGGCCAAGAGGTAAACAGCCAGACTCATAAAACCACACATCAACTGAAAATTAGATATCCAACAATCCAGCTGCCTTCAGCTCTCAGCCTTCAACACGTCTGTCATTACCTTACAGCCCCACCAGCAAAACGGCCACGTACAGAGAAGATAAATGATATTGGGAGTTGTTTTCTGCACAATAGTGCAATACGTGACACTACTTGGAAAACAAAGCTTATGTGTTGTGGCATCTAATAAAAGATCAACATTGCAACACCTCCCTGAAGTTTTCTACAGCATTACTTCGCTTTCAACTTCTCCTCGGCTGCCAGCAGCCAGCTGATTGTGTCATTGCGGTGAAGTGCTGTAATCTTTGTCTCTTAAGGATTTTCAAGTCCCACTCCTGCTCCTGCCCACGATACGCTAATAATCAGCCCGGCCACATCTTTCCACTGTTCATATCTAATCAGAATTGAAAATCTTAACACACACATCCTCCCGACTGCCGTTACTGATTTATATCTTTCGCTCTTTTGTTGACCTCGTGTTATACACACTGCTCTGTACACAAATATTCCCCAAATCCAGAACATATGAGCCTCCGTTAATGTGGCTCTAAGGGTCTTTAGGTCAGGTTGAGATAGGCGGGAGTCCCCGGATAGGAAGTGTGCTCTCCTGACCTGGAGGTCTTGATCTGACAGGGACCAGCTGAGAGAAGGTCTCCAGAGTGGGGATCGGGTCCACATGTTGTTAACTATCTTGTTTTCTTTTCATTCTTCCTAGGAATGTATGAACCCATGCTGCAACGCCACCACATGCACGCTCAAGGGAGACGCCGTGTGCGCCCACGGACAGTGCTGTGAAGACTGCAGGGTACGTTTTTCTCTGCTCCTCTCACTAACATTATAAAGCTTTTCATTTTCAAACTCAAGTGCAAAAGCCCAAAGCTTTCTGACATCCTGTCAGTTCTATACGGTAGGTTATTAAGAGGCTCATAATAGTGCGTCCTTGTGTATCATTTAATATCTCAGGTCAGTTCATTCAGACTTTGTATGTTTTAACAATAGGTAAGTTTCAATTGAGGTGAAGTTGTTACATAAGTTGGATTGTATAAAGTTTGCTTCGAGTTATTACAAGTTTTTTGCTTTGACGTGGAAATGTTTTCCGACATATCTCAGATGTTGTCCTCTCTTTGAAAAGGAAACACTTCAGAAGTAGGCACATCCAGGTAAATTATACATTCCTGTCTTTACATGTGTGTGTATAGCCCCTATTGGACATTTAAATGAGCTGGCAATTCCACATGTTGGCCTCATATTTGAATAAGCCCCCCTGTTTATTTTTAAGTCTCACCTTGTAGCGTCACCGTAACTCTTCTAACACAGCTCACATCTAAAATGACTGGTGTCACATTAGTGCAAAGGCCACAGCAGTGTGAGGTTAAATATGCAAGAAATACTGTATTAAATGTACATCATCGTCTTAAGAGATATGTGATGACTCTCATTTAATTCACATTTTGCACAAAGAGAAGAAAATATCCACAAAATGATATGAAAGAGGGAATTGGTTCACATCACATCAGTCTATAGAAATGTCTTGTCTTGTATTACCATCACAGTGCAGGGCATAAAAGGAAAAACAAAAACATTATAAAACCACAATAATCATCACAATAATTAAAATTGTCAACTTCCATCCATGCCTGTGCTCACAATATGAATATCCATACTGTCGGACTGTATGAAACAAAATGATGAAAAAAATTACCATCGGAAAAAACCCATTAGTGAGAAGCAGGGGTCATTAGTCGAGCCTTCACCTGAAGAATCAATTTTAAAATCCATCACTAGGTTTAGCCTGTAGCCTGTTTTTCTAACAGTGTCATCATTGTCTCTTTCACACCAGGTGGCGAACATCGCGTACGCTTTGCAGCTCTGATTGTAACAAGTCCTATCATGTTTGAATAGTCATAATGAGGATTTACAAAGCCCAAAAGCCATTAAGAAATGTTGCAGATTCCATGTCTGAAAAAGGGCTCGTGTGTTTTCTTTTACAGCTCAAACCAGCTGGCACCCTGTGTCGAGAGTCCAGTAACTCCTGTGACCTGCCGGAGTTCTGTACCGGTGCCAACCCTCACTGCCCGGCCAACGTTTATCTGCATGACGGACATGCCTGCCACAACGTGGAGGGCTACTGCTACAACGGCATCTGTCAGACTCACGAGCAGCAATGCATCACCCTGTGGGGACCAGGTATTTTCAATGGCTGCTAGTAAATTAGACTATGAACTAGTAAGTGAATCCTACTCTTCATTACAGTGATTTTTTTTATTTATTTCATTTTGTACTTTCCTTGTTTGTCTTTGTGAATAGGAGCCAAGCCTGCCCCTGGGATCTGCTTTCAGCGAGTCAACTCTGCAGGGGATCCATACGGGAATTGTGGGAAGGATTCCAAAGGCTCCTTTGCCAAATGTGATTCGAGGTAAGACTGCAGCTGCACCGGTGCAGCAGAGGTACAGAGAAATTACTGTGCAAAACAGAACTGATTAGCTTAAGTGGTGTCATTAGCAATCATCATTACGTGGTGGAATCTGACATGTGATCTTCAAACAAAAGTTTACACGGGTGAAAAATGTAATTTGAGAAAGATAGCAGCTAATTACGATCTACGAAAGTATTCATGGATCATTTCATGCTATTCTTGTCAGCTAATTGTTCTAAAGATCTTCTCCCTTTGGGTGAATTCAGTAATCAAGCTCTTTGTTAATTGATTTAATTGCTTTAATGACCGGAGGGCTGAATCACTGCAGCTCTCTTGGCAGTCTTTCATCTGTCTCTGCTTGTAGTTACTTGTCTTTTTTCAGTCCTGCCTGTGATTGACAGGCTTTTATGTTTAAGACTTTGTTAATTAAGTGTTTTACTATGTGTTTTCATACTTGTTGTGCGCAGGGATGCAAAATGTGGTAAAATTCAATGCCAGGGAGGAGCCAACCGGCCAGTGATCGGAACAAACGCTGTTTCCATTGAGACCAACATCCCTCTTCAAGAAGGAGGACGTATTCTGTGTCGGGGAACGCATGTTTACCTGGGTGACGACATGCCCGACCCCGGACTGGTTCTAGCTGGTACCAAGTGTGGAGACGGCATGGTGAGCGAATCATTTAAAAACACAAAAACACAAGGTTTTATGCAGTTCTTCCTAAAAACCTAATGTTATGAATCAAAAAACACCTCGACACTGATCATTTTATATACATTTTTCATATATATTTTTTTATTATTACTAGATACTAAATTGTTCTGTTTAAACAAGAAATTTTGCTCGTAATAACAACTTAATTTTGTTATGTCGTTATTTCACAAAAGGAACATATCTCATTAAAACTTTTCTTATTCTAAGTTGGCATGTTGTCATAACAAGACAGTTTTTAAAACAAGAAAAACATTCAGTCTGTGCCTAAAGAGACATGAAGAGGCCAGGAAAATAGTTTGATTTACTTTGATTTCATGCACAATCATATATCACGATTGATTAATCACACAACATCTACTGTATGTGACAGGATGGTTTAACGTGGCTGCTTTCCTATTGTTCTCTGCGCAAGTGAGTAATTATGAGTGGATTTGGTGTCATTTAAAACATTTTTTTGTGTAATTCACAAAGTTATTTATTTATATATCTAAATGTGCTCAAGAATTCGCATAAATAAATAAATAAATTTAAAAAATGTTAAAATGCATTAATTTCAATCACCATGCCAATCACGACACATCACCAGTCGGAGACGTGTTTTGTCACTGTTGGCTAGCTAACGTTCCCTCGGTTGCGGTGAGATAAAATGGATCAGTTTTAGAAATGAAAAAATAATTGCTTTTCACAGAAGCAAGCCTAAATGTCTCACTGTGGGCGAACAGAATATTTATTTTGTTTATTACTGCTGACAGTGGCATAACACATATTTACAGCCCAGTTTTTGTTTTTGTTTTTTTTCACCTTGTCAAGTGTTTCAGCAAACAGAAGGGTTGAGAATCGCTGCCGTAGTGGACGTTGTTGCCTCTGAGTTTGGTCATTGCAAGTTTGATCTTTAGCGTGTAGGAGAAAAATCTTAACAGCACCGACTGCTCAGTGTGAACCTCAAACAAGGATACTCAGCAACGGTTGCCTCCCATTCCCACTTCCTGGACCAACTCCCATAACTCATTTTATTAGGTGTGCCTCTCAGCTTTTCAATCACTACGTTCCACCCTCAATACTAAAAATTAATGGAAACCTGGTTGCAAGGGAATATGATAGAGATCTCATATGGGAAGCTGCTTTGTTGCGCCAGTACAAACATTGGGTGTCAACCTCTATGCAAAGAACCTCAGTAATGCAAACTGTCAAGCGTTATTTGCTGTGTCTTCTGGCCTCTGTACTCTCCCTTGTTGGATAGTCGTGATATTAGACGAGGTTTGACAAATCAGATCACTACAGTGTTTCAGCATTAGCTTGACAACTGGAAAAAAAAACCCTGAAGCTGTGTATTTAACTTGAAATATGGCAGAATGAAGACCCAAACTGACTATGTCACAGTCGTAGAAGTTGCTTTTACCCCTTTGAACTCTATGTGCACAATGGTTTTAGTCTCGAAGCTAAAGGGTTGTTTTTTTTTGGCCTAATAGTGAGTCTTTGTTACAAGCCTCTGTTCTTTAAAAAAAAATAAAAATAAAAAAGGATTTTTTGTTTTCCATAAAAATCAGGCCATTAAGTTAGCAGCACATGGCTCAGTACACTGGCAATTTGAGCACGATGAGAGCTCAAAACTGCTTTAATCTAAAGCAGACATGATGTTCTACATAAATGCAGCAGATGGGTTTTTCCAGGCTGATATTTTTGCTTGTTCTGGAGGACACGCGGCAGATTGTGGCCTTTGTGTCTCACCTCCTGAACTACAATAATGGGTGTGTCACTAAATATATATGATATATATATAAATGATCACATCCAACAAACACTGTATCAGTTTGTAATAAAACTGTGTGTCACCTTGCTTTACTATTGAACATTTTTATTAAATTCATAATTAAAATGTGCGGTAACAGAACTGCAATCTACTAAAAGAGTATGAGAACATGCACCTGCTGCTTCTTTATGTCAAGATATGATCTAAATGTGCTGTAAAACTGCAATCTGGTCACATCTTTTTTCTTTTAGTCATAGTCCTTATGTTCATCTTCATTGGCTCTTCTATATTTTGCCTCTTTAAAATGCTCAATGATGCTTTTCTCCTATAGGTGTGCCTGAATCGGCAGTGCCAGAACGTCAGTGTCTTTGGTGTGCATGAGTGCTCTGGAAAATGCAATGGACGTGGGGTGAGTGCAAAGTGTCCATTAGCTCAATATTTTGTGTAAGATTATAGACCAGAGCCTGTGTAGCGGTGTAACAGCCCTGTGAGGACTCTGTATTTATCTATTTAGTCACTTTTTAACCAGCTGAACAAAGGGAATACTGTTATTACCCCACAATAGCAGAGCAACAGTATATTTTTCTGTGCAGCCTGTGAGTTATTGAAGCTGCTCCTATTTTTTGTACGATATATCTTTATTGTCCCACTGAAGTTAAATCAGTCCCATTTACCAGCATCATTTATGGTCCACTTAAAGTGACGTCCATCATCTTTTGACTATACAGTGAGAGAAGATACAGCGCAGCACTGCAGGGGGAAAACTATAGCTCTGATGTAGTATAAAAAACGATACTTCCTGCCAGGAAACATTCACCTTTCTCTTAGCATTTCTTATCAATTATTCAAAAAGGGATGCTTTTATGTTTTATTTACTTTGTTATTCTGATCCATGAGTCAAACGCTCACCAGGGGATAGATTAGCTTACCGTGGCCTCTGATCTTCACTGTCAATTATAAAGATTATATACAAAGAGAAATCGAAGCTTTGATCCCAAAATTATATATTCCTTCAACATTTGCTTATCTCTTGTGACTGGTCAGACACATGTGAACCAAATTAAGACATCAATAAAACGGTGTTATGCTCAACAACAAATAACGATGGCTCAAATAAATTACGATTAATCCCTTAAACATAAAGTTTGCTACAGAATTTGAGGCATAGAGAAGTGATTTCCTATTATGTGTGGATTTGTGCTGCATCTTCCATCCTGAAATATGAAGCAAATATGGAGCAAATCAATTTGTGTGCTGTTTTTTTGGGTTTTTTTTTTTTTCAAACACCCTGCACAGTACGAGACCTGACTGGAAAAGTAGGAACACTGTAACTGTAAGAGTAAAGGATATTGTTTACCGACAGCATGCATTTTACATGTTTATACTACCGTATATACTAAAATTAAACATCTTCAAGAAAATAAATGTATCAAAAAATAGGTGGTGTCATGCTTTTAGAAGATGAAACTGATGATACGGCCTGATCAGCAGACATATTAATATTATTTGTTGTTTTTACAAATGAGCATTCGAGTATAATATATCTCTGCATGATTGTTTTTAGTTTCTATCTTCAGCTCAACTAAAGAACTAGCTGCCTACTCACAATTAACATTGTTATGTTGTGTACACCTTTTTTTGTGTTAATTCAACATAAGAAATAGAGAGATAGAGATAGATGATGTTATTATTTCCTGACAAAATTATGATTGTATTGCTCATATCTTTTCACAAATACATAAATCCAATTCAAATCATACGTCCCTCTGAGCCCCTAAGTGCCTCTTAACCCCCGTCACTCAGCGCAAAGGAGTGTCCACAGCCTGGAGGCAGACAACGCACTTGACTTTACGTCTGTGCTAAATGTAAATCCCCCCACAGCTGCACGTCTCTCCTCCAACTGACAGCTGGACTGCGTTACCTCACCCGCGAATCCTCCTAGATCAAACTTCTGCACTGGAAACCTGAAGCTTTACGGGATGGACTCTCCCGTGCACATGTTTTATCTGTTATAACTATTAGTGCGCACACATGCACAGCCAGTGTCCTCCTATACTGAAAGCACTTTAGACTTGGTGGTTTATTCATAAAAGTAAACCAATTCAGTTCTTCATGTTTGGACAATAAGTCATTTATATCTGGTAAGAATACAAATGCCTTTTGATGCTATTTGACGCAATGGAAAAGAAAAGAGTGAATTTAGCATTAATATTAATGTTAATTAAGTAAAACTTGTTTGCAGGTGTGCAACAACAAGAAGAACTGCCACTGTGAAGCACACTGGGCACCTCCGTTCTGTGACAAAACAGGCTTCGGTGGAAGCATTGACAGCGGGCCAATGAGGCTGGCAGGTAGTGTGGACAATTTAATTCTCCTCCTCACTCATGTAGACAGACAGACAACAGCACTAAGTCAGAAATAACCAGCAACACAAAGCTACACCAGCTGCACCTTGTACATATTTCTTCCAGGAGTGGAAGTCAGGACTGGATTGATAGGTGTGGTTTGGACTCAAGTAAAACTTTCCTGGAACAACACAACTCCTCTACCAGCTGGCAATACATTATACTGCACAGTCTATAGTTGTCAAAGAGGGAGAAACTGAATTTTTAGTCCTCAGTGTGCAGAGCAGAAATGAAGCAGTGAAATGTGAATCTCAAACTGTGTTGCTGACCGTGGCCTGTAGCTGTAACGGTCTTTGCATATGTCCTGTCATTGTTCTGTGCTGTAGATGTGCGTGCGTGTGTATTAATGTGCGTGTTGTCATATGTGGCATCAGCCGACAGCGTGGTCATTACTGTGGCAATCCTGGTTACCCTGGTCAGTCTTCTGGTAGCCTTTGTAATCATCTTTCTGAAGAGGAAGACTCTGCTACGCCTCCTGTTCACCAATAAGAAGAGCACCTTGGAGAAACTCAGGTGACGTGTCTTATTGAACCATATGTTAAAAAAAAAAAAAAGTTTTACTGAGTATCAGAGTCCTGTAAAGAACAATGTAACTGGGCTGTACTTATAGGGGGAAACAGATTGTGTTCAACTGCAACTTTTCAGTTAATTAATTCTGATGAATTTCTAGCCTAACCAGAGTCTGCAGAATAAAACTCTCCCTCACCCACCCAAATTAACGATTAGTCTTTAATACATGGCCTCATAGTAGTCAACAATTATAGAGAATAATGTCCTCAGGATACAATTAAAACTTTCAGCAGCATCTTACAGTCTTTATCAGCAGGTGCTTTACTTTGTGTTGTAGTGTTATAAAGTGGACCTTAGTGGACTTTAAGTTAAGATTATTTAGTCAAACTGCCAAGAACAAACTTTTATGCTTAAATGTAGCAACCTATACAGTTTTTTTTTTCTGTTCTTGTTTATATAAGCAATATTTTTGAGCACATGGGGAAAAACAGTGGGCCTCATGCATAAATGTTTTCTTATTTTTCTTTTATATTTGTTATTGCACAAACCGATAAGAGGAAAATAAGAAGATCCTATGTGGGATTTAACAAACTCTCTTAACTGCCTGAACTTGTTGTAAATCTCCCGTTTTAGCCGTCATGAGATGTGATCATTAGCATAATCCATATAAATCACATAAGGCTCCATGTTACAGGTCATCAGAGCAGCTCTGCACAGTGACAGAAATAAAGAGAGAATAATTTGACATTAAAAAAAACTACTACTACTGAAATATAGAAGTTGCTGCACCATAAAAATGAACCATGATGAAATATGGTTAACAGAATATGCATGTTGTATTAAGTTTGTTTTGTTAGTTTGGTATTTTATTTTGAAGCTTAAATAGCAAGTTTCAGGAGCAGGACCACACCTCAACCACAGCTCGACCACACCTCAACCGGCCTATAAATACCAACCTAAGTCTCGCGTTACCTGCACACAGTCTCAGGTTATCGATCATTCTGCCACCAGATTTGAGCAGTTTTCTGTCAGATTATCGACAGACAGATTATGATTCACGTCTAATCGCATGGTTGCCAACAACTGCCTCCACGGCGCCCCCTCCTCTTCACACCCACGATTGGAGCCCGACATCCGGGACTGAACCGTCGCCCGCCTGCAACGGTTTCTGAAAGGAAAGACCTTCCCTTCAGCGGCATCGATGTTAAAGCCAGACCGTTCATCTCTACTTAGAAAAAACAATCTTATATTTCCCGCGCTTCCAGCCGCCAGCGTGGTGTTGCGTGACGCCACAGCGCATGCTCCCTCATAGTGTCAGACTTCTCAGCCTCCTCTTCACCTCCAAACTCACAACCAGCGATCCTAGCCCGCCCTCCAGCCATCTTCAGAAAACTTCACACCTCACCTGCATCCACACCATCCACTCCGGATAATGCACTCCTCATATAACTCGACCACTTCAATGATAATGACACTCCAGAGCACCTCATACAGCTCACGGCCCATAGGTCCTCCCAAACATACCTTCACTCATAGCACCAAGATCTCAGATACGCTCAGTCTCATCTACTTAAGTAAATGTAGGTTGCAGTGGATTCCCTATAAACCTACCAACAACGCACTCAGCAAGCAGAAGAGCTGCACCCATCCAAACACATCCTCTTCAATAAATCATTTAAACGTATCTTGTTAATGGTGTGGTCCTTTGCTAAGTGAATAAACTATAAATTAATTCAGATTAGGGCATTATAATTGTAAGTAAAACAAGTGTAGTGAGTAAGAAATGCCAGAAACGTCTTGTGCTTCCTGCTTGAAGAAATAAATACGTCATTGTCTGAGAAACATTCAGAGAAAATTCATCTCCAGTAAAACTTCTAAAGTGTAAATATAATGTATAATATAATGTATGTTTAAAATCAGAGTGGGCTTATAAATACTTTTGTTGTGCTGATAGATCTGTGGAGACCAACAGGCCAATCAGCCCCATCAGGACTCAGTCCATGTACAGACCCACACCTCAGCGCAAACCTCCACCCAAACCCTCTGGAGCCAACATTTATAAGGTGAGTCACTTGCTATTACCTTGGCGTATGAGTGTATATTGTTCCTGTTTGTTCATATGCACCCGTATGTTTACTGCATATGTGTGTTCAGTTCCGTCACGGCCCATTTGATTGAATATCTTTTGTAATCATACTCTATTAAATCCTTTCATCAACCTGCAACCAAGCCTCGGTTTAGATTTGTCATGCTTCCAGGTTTATTAACAAAACAAGATGACGGCAGGCCCGGTAATTGATTCAGCCTTGCTGTATTTCCCTCAGAGAAATATTAATTTACTCGCTATTGTTGAGAGAAAGAGAAACTTTATTTGTGAGATTGCACCATATATATGAGACCGATGTTGTTATCTGAACCCCGTTAATATTTGTTTGTGATTTAAAAAATAAAAATAAAAATAGATTTTTGATTTGATTTGAGTAGGAGAAGAAAATACATTTTGATTTGTTTGTTGGAAATGATGAGATCAGAGGGAGATTACCTGTGTATGTGCATTTAGATGCATATTGATATTGATCATAACTGTTTGTAGCAACTGTGTATAAAAGTTATATCTAAATTCACCCAGATTCGCTTTAGTTGTTTGTTGACTTTTTGAAACAGCCTTATGTGGACCAGTTCAGCTGCTTGCTGATATCCAGATGTCAGTCAGCACGCGCATGTGTGTATGTGTGTGTGTGTGTGTGTGTGTGTGTGTGTGTGCGTGTGTGTTGCCCAGCAGCCAAATCCTGTCGGGCCATTTTGGGTGTTATTGGTTTGTTCTGGAGCGCAGGGTAACAGCTGGTTTGGACATGTGGTCAGACTCTGGCTTTTACTATTTCAGAACATCATATCTAATAATGTTGTTTTCCAGCTTTACGACTCTGACATCAACTGTTTCGCACTAACGAGAGCTTCATGACTGAAGTGGAGTTTTACTGCGCTACACCTTAATATCTCAGGTTATCGCAAAAATCATCCCACCAAGACTAGAGTTAATTACCAGTTATCAATCTGGTAATTATTTTTTCAAATAATCTATTCAATCTATCAATCTGTTCAAGAAACCCAAACAGAGAAGACCATCCCTGAATTAATGAGAAGCAGACATCAATTGAAAAGAGCTGCAATACGTGTAATTGTTTCTGCACTTATGAAGCAACACATGATCAGAGCAAATAGAGAAACCACTCAGGCATTACACATATTGACTAACAAACCCACAACATGTTAAATGGACTCCTTTCTAGTCTTCCTACTGCTCAAAGTAGCATTCACCCACACATTCATACACTGATGGCAGGGCCTTCAGGGGTTTGGGGGTTAAGTATCTTGCTCAATGACACTTGAGATAATGAATCGAAATGCCGATCTTCCAATTAGTGGACGATCCACTCTACCTCTGAGTCCCTTGAACTTGTTTTATCTGACTATCTGAAGAACCAAAAACTATTTACAGTCATACAAAAGAGAGAAAAGCAGGAATCTCTCACATTTGAGAAGCTGGAACCACAGCATATTTGGCATTTTTGCTTGATAAATGTCTTAAGCACATAATACATCATCAAAATAGCACATTTTTACATGTCACAATAGGAAAAGTAAGTAGAGAAAAGATGTAAATGAGTAAATTAATGATGGGTAATTTCCATTTAAGGTGTTTTAGTTTTAGGGACCTGGTATTGTTCACGCTGGCTCACTGTCACGCTGTCACGCTGTCATGGCTTGAGAGTTGAATTGAACGGCGCCATTGTTAATGTTACAACCTGTTCAAACGCGTGTGTTTTTTAAAAAGGCCTGAGTAGCATAGCACATAACTGATGGAATTACAGAAAATAACTTCTCATCTTCTTCTTTTCAGCCGTCTCTCCTGAGCGCGGAGCCTCTTCTCCCGCCACACAACTTCCACTCTCACAGCCTGCGCAGACTGCCTCTCTACCAGCCGCTGCACATCAGCCAGCCCATGCCGGTGGCCCTGAGTGTGAACCAGCCCACGCTGCCCCCTCTTCCAGCCCACCACAGGGTCCTTCCTGCCCACACCTCCCACTCACCAACCAGAGTGCCACCTTTTCTCAGTCTGCCACGCCAGCAGTCATCGTACAGAATAGACCAGGTTTGTTTATGTTACTGTATGTTAAGGAATCCAACATATTAGACATAAAACATCCACAAACACTGTAAAATAATGTGATGGATTACCTATGTCTAGCATAAGTCTTACTTTATCTATAAAACCTAGGTACTGTTTATGGAAGTGTACACTCTATATAAACTGTAGCTAATTGTCTACAACATGTACAGCCACCTGTATGGTCTTTTTAAAGGTTGTAGCAAAATGTTGGCTATGAGGACTTGCTGTATTTCTGCAGTGCGGTCAGACTGCTTGCCCGCATATCGACAGCATATTTCAATCCATCTCCCTCCCTGTGACCCAACTCCTGAGTAAAGCACTGAATTCTGCTGCGCCAGCACTATTGGATGCAGTCGAGATAGTAAATCCATCTGTCTGCTCTGGCGGTTGATCCAAATCCTGATTCGTTTGTGTACCAGCGCAGTGATGAGTGTTGTTTTGGATGACTGCTCTCTGTGAGCCACAGCGGGGTGCATGGGGAAATTGGCAGATGTGTGCTGATTTTTTTTTTTTTTTTTAAAAGAAGACATTAGCTTTGTGATATGAGACTTTCTCTCTGCTGGATAAAGAACATAACATAATCCCAGATGTGAAACCGGAGCGTGAAGGATTTAGAAAGGAACGTGTGCAGATCCAATTTTTCTACCTCCCAGGGTTAATCATTCAGGTGAGCAGCAGCAACAACTAGCAACACAAGTAGCTGTGGATGTTTTTTTTACTCGTTTCCACATCAAGCATTGCAGTATATCAGCAATATAGCTATGAATGTGCGCCAACTAAAGATGCACTTTAGCTGAAAGGCCAGTGTTTGCTTTATAAATAGGCTGCTCACGTGCCTGCTGAAACAATGGAAACCTGCTAATATCGTATAGCTCATTTTGCTGGAATGAAACAGATGGAGCAAGAAGAGATGGCACATATAGGTCAGAGAAAGAATAGCTGGTCCTGTTGAGATTTAATAACAGGCCAGCAAGGACATACAGGGCATCAATCCTTAAATAGAAAGTATAATACAAGCGTATTGTAATACTTGACTCCACCTCCCCTGTCTATACCAATATGTCTTCTTATATGACTTTTTCACAGGCTATCTGTGCCTTTATGTGGACTGAACACTATTAATGTCAAGTTGTTTCCAGGGGAATAAAGCCAATTCTGCATTTATTACAATATGTGAAAAAAAAAACAGTGTGCGAGCTGAGAATTTTCCCAAACAAACCTGCTTGTTATTATCTTGGCTTTATATACATATCAAGATACCTGTGGAGTCAGAATAAATGTGAAGCAAATAAACTCTAACCCTGTTGCAGGAGCTCTGCAAAAGCAGACTCCAGTATCATCACAAAACTATGCCTCTCCCAAAATGTCATCTTTCCAGGAACTTAGAAAAATAGCTTTGTTTTTGGCCAGACGGCCACGCATTTTTCAGTTCCTCTGGTGGGTTTTGAAAGGTGATTGCAAGCCCAAGGCTCATAGATCTTTCTCAAGCCACAGAGGACAGTGCAATCCTTCATTGTGAATTAAGACGTGAACACCAGCAAGACTCCAGTTACAGTATGAGGATTTCTGCCAAGAGCAGCATTAGAATGCACATGGGTCCTGGATTATTCTTGCATTTGAGTGGATGCATCTGTCCGGTTACATCTTTGTTTTCTCCTGTACACGCCTATAAAAATGAGCCTGATTTTCTGTGTTTCTGGAGGAAGGGTCATTATTCTTCAGCTCAACTAAACAGGCCATAATTTACACATGTAGGAGTTTGTCAGGAGTGAGTATGTACTTTAAGAACACAGTGGGTGGTGCAGTGCGTGTGGAAGTCAGTGAAATGCTGTTAGTTTCAGTTAATATTCACACATATCCCTCTAATGGGATCACAGGAACCCCCCACTGTCTATGTCTTTTACCCCCAAACTCTCAATAAGTAAGAACAATATCCGCATGGGACTGTGAAGTAGAATTAGACCCACTGTGCCGTTAACGGAGCTCAATCTGATTAAAGCATTATAACCATTATAACCATTTCAACCTCTGTTGGGCATCTCTTGTTTTTAACTCCATCTGAGGAGCTCTGGGCTGTTGTATGCAAGAGAATTTGGCAAATTTTGAGATTTTATAAACGTTTTGTTCTCAGTTAAGAGGGTACTACAGTGCACTTCAGCTAATGAATATTATGTGGCATGTTTTTGCTTGTGAATGAATTGTTAATGTGCTAATGAACTGTGGGGTATAGGTAGTACAGTATATATATAGGAATATAATTGTGACTTGTGATACTTTGGAATACCATGGTCAACATATATTATTATATCTTAAATTATTGCAAAAGTGTTTACGTCACTGTCCCTCATACACTACATTTCCCAAAATATCCGCACATCCAAACGTTCTACCTATATGTGATTCTTGAACATGCCGTTTTTCTCTTATTCCACAACATTTTGGATCCTGGCTGCAGGGATTTTGCCTGAAGACGACCTGTCGTTAGTCAAAACGTTGTTTGTTGTGGTGTGGTGGAAGGGGGGAGGTGCTGTGCATATAATATTGTGTGTGTGTGTGTGTGTGTGTGTGTGTGTGTGTGTGTGTGTGTGTGTGCGTGTGTGCGTGTGTGCGTGTGCGTGTGCGTGTGTGTGCGTGCGTGCGTGCGTGTGTGTGTGAGACAGCAGCCGGGCTGCTGGTAGCAGATGTTTATCAGTGCCTCGCCTCCTCGCTGTAGATTAGTAACACATGATGGCACCTCGTTCCGATAACCTTCCACACTCACACAGCACCGACGAGGAGGCGGTGGTGGACGAGGACGAGGTTTGGGATTCATCTCATGGTAAATGTGAGAATTCAGAGAAGCTGCTGATAACACAGTGCCCTCTAGTGAAACGAGTCTGCTTTTGTCTGCAAATAGCTGCTCCACAGATGATCCATATTTAAAGGGTTTAGAAGGTTGCATGCCACATATTATTCAGGTTTCATGGATTTGGTTTTTTTATATGTGTCCCAAGATAAGGATAATGAGCTTCGTGGTGTATTTCAAATTAATGCCAGGTAACAAATGGGATATTTCACTTTCGGTGGAGCTAATCTGCATTTGAAAATGTATTCATCTGAAAAAAAAATTCTGTAAATCTTTTATTATTAGTATATATACAGTACTTTGCAAAGGTTATAGGCACATTAGAGGTTTAGATTCTTCTCCATAATGCAATACCATCTGATCAGTGCCCCAACCTGCCAAGTACCTGAAACAATGTGTGAGGAGAACTGATGCTGTTTTAAAGGCAAAGCTGCTCACACCATTTATTTACCGTAGGTTTCTTCTGTTTACTGAACTTAGTATGAAAATAACTGATAAATAAAAAAACTATTTATGCCATTAGCTTTAAAAGCGACTTGACTTTTCATGCATCTCTTCTCTTCAGGATTTTGAGAAGCCCAGTCCGCCCCAGAAACCCCTTCCTGCCGACCCGCTAGGGAGGAGCTCTCAGCTGGGTCACAGTGCAACAGCAGGGATCCACAGCCCCGTAAACAGACCGCTGCCGATACCTATCCCCACTGTGCCCAGGCCTCCACCCACCATCCCTTTACCCAGCAGGTCAGTACAAAGTGACGGGAATCACATGCTTCATCTATATATTTATATCTTTATCTATATAATGCTTTTCTTTAGACTTGTGCTATGTTTGATACGTTGGAGGGTCCGACCTTATCCGACCTAACTGCATTTTATAATGTAAATTTTGTATTTAAGACAAATAGAATATTATCATTTCACCTTTGCTGTCTTTATGTCATCATGTATTCGTGCTTCTTTTTACATTTCAGACCTGTGCCCATGTTGCCCTACAGACCGCCAAAGACTCACAGGGATTGCTGAGCTCTCTACGTCATGGACAAGTAGATATCCTACCACCAGGCAGAGACTTTCTTGATTTGCACTAATTACTGAGACCCTGTAAGACCTTTCGGACAGTTGGAAATGTCTCAGCGTTTCTAGGGGCTAACATCACATCTCAGTGCTACGCCTCTAAAAGGTGCTTTGTTGTACTTGCTCAGGTACCAATGAACTATTTATCTATTTAACTATTTAACATCAGTAATGTGCACAGAGCACTCTGAGAAAGAGTGATTTTCCCCCTGAGGAAGAGTTTGTAGAAAATAAAAGGAACATAGTGTCGTTTAGGATATTTTCTTTTGCATATTTTCTTTGGTGACTTTTATACTTTTTTCTCAAACAAAATGCTGAAATATATGATGTGTTTTTTTATAACCTGTGAAGTTGCTTGAATAATTGACGTGCAAAAAAAAGTTTGCGTTGACTATAAAAGGGAAATGGAGCACAGATCAGCGAGTCGACAGTTTGTGGCCCACAGAGCAGTGACGTTCAGTTTGTCATATTTTTATGATGTATTAAACTCAGATATATCTTCTCTATCCATGCCTCCACGGTGCTATACAGTAGATATTAATAAAAACCTTCTCTTGTCTGGAAAACAGTTGTGGACATACTGTTTAATCATTTTAAAAACTGAAACAGTGAAACTCATATTAAGGCCTTGGACTACTTTTTTTTTTATTGCAGGATCAATCCAATCAGCTCATTTTACAGTCTTACAGTCTCTCTCCTTCATTCCCTTATAAGTTCACCTTTTTGTAGTGAAACGCAAACACGATTAATACTTTTCACACTTTGGTCACTGCTTGGGGCTTTTGTTGGACGCTCAACATGTTCTCTGGATTCTGGCAGACACTGCAGAAACTGAACAGACTTGACAGACTGATTGTGTTCCAGACATTTACACCAACGCCAAATAATTCAGCATTAACTCTGGTGTTTGTATGTTTTACATTCATGCTCGCTTGGTCCTTGGTGTGTGAGCCAAGCCGGATGACTTCAGCATTGTGAGCTTTCCAAGCTTCTCCTCCACCGTGTCCAACAAGATGTTTTACCGGATCGATTTTTTGGGGGGTTTTTTGTTTCATAGCATTCCATTTGTATTTTGTATGGCTTTTCTTATTCTTGAACTCTGAGATTATTCATGCATTCATAGCATCGTTCATGAGGTTCAGATCTTGGTGTTGCACTTTGAGTTAGGCACTTTCCTTGACTTGTTGTTTTACATGAGGGATCCTTTTTTTTCCTATCATAGACTGTGTCAGTGTTCACAATCAGGCTTTGGATAATGCATTTTGTTTTTGCGGTATATATATCGAAATGCTGTGCATATGTTCTCACATCTGCAGAATGATTGAGTATCAGTAGTGCCCAGCATTGCATTTGTGTACATGAGTGTGAAAGTAATGCTTTTTCCTGTTTTTGGAATTGTTCAGATGTGTTTGACAGTCAGAGTAATTGCTCTCCGCTGGAAAATATTTGTTAGTGCTGTGTTGATTAGCCATTCAATGTTTATACCATTTGTAAATCCTAAATGTACTGTGTTTATTTGCATAACTGTAACAAAAGCCATTGTAAAGTGTAAATATTGTATGTCAGTAATCATTTCTCTTCTCTCTTTTTTTTTTTTTTATGCACACGGTAATATGAGGCCCCATTTACACTGAGGGGGTTAAAAAAATATTTTAAAATTTCAACCTATAAATTGTAGGCGAGAGACAAATGTTTGAGGTTAAGAGATTTTATTGATGAAATTACAGAGCCAAATAAAAGTTCCTTTATGACTGTTTACAAGAAGTGGTTTTGTTTTCATTCTCACTTTGAATTAATTTAAGAAATGCCTAAAACACTTTGCAAAACCACAAGTAAATGTAAAGCCAAACTCCACCAAAAATGTGGTTAGTAAGGATGAAAGCTTCCATCAAGTATGAGATTTCCGCACCAATCTTAATATCTCATTCTTTACTGGGAAGCGTGCTCAGCTGCTCGGATTATCACAGTTGTTCAGCACTGCCACCTGTTGGACAACATTTGTTATTACAAACACTGAAGTGCTCCTCACGCTCCAGTTTTATCTTGTCATCTCTTAATGTGTTTCCTCAGACATCAGGGTGAAGTCGCCTTTGAGTTCGGATCAAGTATCAACCTCGCTTCCTTACACCACTGATGGGAAACAATGCAAAAGAGAGCACGAGCCAGAAGAAAATAATACAGTCCATATCAATGTATATAATAATATAAAAACTGCTACAGTTTGCCTGCAGTCATGCTCTAATAGGACTTCCAGTCAATCAGCTCAATACTGTTGTGACATGTGTAGTTTAAGTACTGTTGGTGGTTTAAAGACAATGTATGGCATTTATGAAACACAAAGTCCCGGTTTTATTAGCAAACATGTTTCTAGGTGGGGAAAGTAGAGGAAAATCAAAGGTACATGTTCTATTATTAAGAGGGTCCTGTTTTAGATATTGTTACAAAAGAGTGTTTTTTTTCTCTCTTTTGTGTTGTTTTGTTTTGTTTCTGCAATTAAAAACTGTAGGTTGTTGTTAACACTGAGAACATTTTCTGGAACAACTCTTGGTTCTTACATGTAGAAAAACATTTTTTAATTCGTCAGCCACTGAGATAATTAATTTCTAAATCACAAGATTAAATAAAAGGTTAATAAATAAATGCATTTTACATTTGGCCTCTGCATACAAGCCAGTTGGGATTTTAAACACCAGACCTACATGTCTGTGCCCATCTAGCTCTGTTCTGTGTGTGTGTGTGTGTGTGTGTGTGTGTGTGTGTGTGTGTGTGTGTGTGTGTGTGTGTGTGTGTGTGTGTGTCATCTGTTGATGACTGCACTTCTATGGGATTAGCGGCCACATGACAACACTGGGCTGGCCGCCTGCTGAGCCTTTCATTTGGCTTCACTTGCAGAGGCGGTCTGTGTGCTGTCCAACAGTTTACTGGGACAGCAGCTTCATTCCTGTGGATCTGTAAATGAAGTCTACGCCGGACAGACTGGGAGCTCACTTGTGATGGCGCAGGACGTTGCCAGTTTATCTGGAGAGGACTTCTTTGAGGGGAAATCAGCCTGTTGTTCAGACACAGAAGTGTTGAGTCAAGGAGACAAAGAATATGATGACATTTTGGAGCTTAATCAGTTTGACGGGCTGCCTTATTCCTCCAGATTTTACAAACTGATGAAAGAAAGGAAAAAGCTGCCAGCGTGGGAAGCAAAGTGTGAATTCATGGACACTTTGGCCAAAGAACAATTTGTTATTGTCAGTGGTTCCTCCAAAAGCGGGAGAAGTTCTCAAGTGAGTACCGGCGGGTATTTGACACTTGTGATTGTACTGACATAAAAAAATATTGCAACAGCAGATTCAACTATGTTACAGGGGGGATATTCAAACAATACTGGGGAGGCGTGTGTGATGTAAACAACTCCTCTCGCAACTTCTTCTGAAACAGATTCCAGAGTGGTGTGCTGAATTCTGCCTGTCAGTCCAGTTCCAGCATGGCATGGTGGTTTGTACCCAGATTCATGCGCAGCAGGCTGTAGATCTCGCCCTGAGAGTAGCCGATGAGATGGATGTCAACATTGGCCATGAAGTGGGGTACAGCATCCCTCTGCAAACATGCTGCACTCACGACACAGTCCTCAGGTCTGGAAAAACTGTACTTTATACCAACAAAAGGAAATATATCTAGTGTATTTCCCTCATAGTGCCGAGAAACAATAAAACATGGTCACGACACATGCAGCTAAATCACCCCGTCTTCTCTTATACTCAAGAGAGAGGTGAACAAAAGGCTTGAGGGGCCTCTTTTCAGGGTCTCCTCCACAGCTGCCCAGCTCCCTGTCTGACCATATGTCACACTCCTTCATGTGGGTCCCTCATAAGTCAGCTGGGGAACAAAGAAACTCAGTACATTGAAGGGAGGGAGATAAGATAAACAGGCAGCCAGCGAGCACGAAAGGATCCACTCCCCAGACTAATTATCAGAGTAAATTACACTAATAGGGGTAAAACTGAAGTGTAGACAAAGCACCTTTCATTAAGATGCCATTCTGAGGTATGCTGAATGGATTTCCTGGAAGCCTAGAGGATTTATGTCAGTTTATCATGAGTTTGGTAACATACAGGGTGTGTCAAGTGTCCCTGTGCATGTATTCAGTAAGAGATTACTGTCTTATCTTATCACCCACCACAGGTACTGTACAGATGACATGCTCCTGAGAGAGATGATGTCAGACCCTTTGCTCGAGCGCTACGGTGTGGTGGTGGTGGACCAGGCCCACCAGAGGACCGTAGCGACTGACGTACTCCTGGGTCTGCTGAAGGACATCGCCCTGCAGAGGCCAGAGCTCCGCGTGGTCCTCCTCACTGCAGTTGAACCTGGACCTAAGCAGCTGGCCCACTTTACCGGGTCCACGGTGCCTCTCATCCACCTAGAGAGCCCGGGCGCAGGGGAGGTTGTGCACAGCAGCAGCGCAGGGGACAGCTACTTCTGTGCCTCGCTCCGTCTGGTGATGGAGATACACCGCTCTGAAGAGGGAGGGGATGTAGTGGTGTTTTTGGTGACAACACAGGTAAAATAAAGTTAGTAAGTACAGTAAAATAAAAAAATAAAAAAATAAAAAAGCAGAACAGGATGTATTCAGCAGACAATATGGCTTTCTCTGACTGTCTGATTGTGCCCTACCAGGAGATAGATCTGGCCCTTGACATCCTGCGTCATGAGGGCCACAGCTTACCCCCTGATCTGGGAGAGCTCCTGCCTGTCGCTGTACACCCCGGCCAGGCTGGGACTCTACCAATCCTGGGGGAGGAGGAGACAGGCCGCACCCGGAGAGTATTCCTCACATCCAGCCCAAACGAAGACTTCTTCTGGGCCCTTAGCTCAGTAAGCTTTGTCATTGATGCAGGGCTGGAGAAAAGATATGTGAGTTCATCTTTCATTGCTGTAATAAACAATGGATTTAAAGGATGAGTCCAAGTCTGTCTTAAAACAACAGTTTGGTGTTTTAATTAGCTCCAAATAAACGTTCAGATACATTTTTGCAGGGATGAAGTGATGATGATTTTGTCCCCCAGCACTTACACTGATGTGATCATGTTGCATTATACAGTACAGGCTGATTCTTCATTGCCTCTGGTCGCTTTTGTCACATTGAAAGAGCACTGATTATGCTTTTTTGAGATTATACAATATAATATGACAAGCAGCACTCAACACACTGATGTTGCAGGTTTACAACCCCAGGATCAGGACATACTCTGCCATCATTCGGCCAATCAGTACAGGCCAAGCCAAGAGTCGCGAACAGCTGGCAGGTCCAACAGGTGAGAAGTTAAACAAGCTGACAAAAATGGCTGCATATTCCCTCCCTGTCTAAAGATGTTTTGTTTTTTTTCCGTAGGCAAGTGTTTTTGTCTGTATCCCAAGGACAGACAGCTTCCTGCTGAGATACGCCCGCACATCGCAGAGTCTGACATCACTTCCACTGTGCTCTTTCTGAAGAGGATGGAGATCGCTGGACTGGGACACTGTGACTTCATTGACAGGCCAGGTGAGATTCACATAAAGTAAAAAAAAAAGAGAATATGTTCATGGCAGTGTGTGTTGGCTCTAAAAGTCACATATCGGTGGTGATAATGACATGAATTTTGAGTTCAGTCAGTCCGTTCCTGTTTTGTTCCAACAGACAGGAACTTTTATTGGAGGGCAGTGAACCGTGCCTCAGCTGGACTGACAGCTCCTGTCCTGCGTGCATCCTTTCTAGAGCTGACCTGCTTCTATGTGCTTTTGTTCCCCCAGAGGATTTATTCACCCCCACTAACAAACACACACACACACACACACACACACACGCTGAGCCTCCCATTAGTTGATTAGAGCATGCTAGCGTTGGTGTGTGGGAGTGTGGATGATAATAGAGAGCATCTAAGGTGGATTTTGTGTCTGTGTCTCTTTGTTTCACTGTGCTCATCAAAAACATGTTTGTGCCAAAGACAAAATAGAAAATCTCATTTGTATCATAAAAGACTTTTCATTTTGCATAGTGATGCATGGCAGATGTTGGTGAGGATTATAAAATCCTAATCTGCTGCTGCTTTTTACTTGTAGCATGCTCACCAGGCTGCCAGTATACTTAAGGGGGATTGTCACCAGTGGATCAACATTTTGGATTACACTTTAGACAGCATACAAAACAAAAAAAAGTAATCCCTAATAGTTTATTTAAACTGTATTTATATGTAATGAATAATTTACATTGGCAGTAAAAGAGCTGCAGCTACCAGAAATACGTTTTACTGCTGGTTTGGTTTTTAGTTTTCGGTATAAGTGTATAATACTTTCCATCCTAGATCCTGAAGGCCTGATGCAGGCTCTAGAGGAGCTGGACTACCTGGCAGCTCTGGATAATGATGGCAACCTGTCTGAGATGGGCATCATCATGTCCGAGTTCCCCTTGGAGCCCCAAATGGCCAAGACACTGCTCGCATCCTGCGAGTTTGACTGTGTCAGCGAGGTGGTCATCATCGCCGCCATGCTCACAGGTAAAGTAGGCAGACTAATGTTTACAGTCATATATCTAATCACTCACCCACACTGTTGCTAAAATATAATATTGCAAATCTAGCTGTAGTGGCAGCAGGGACCTGGTCTTTCAGCTACTTGTATTGTAATGACTGTGTCAAGACAGATCAATGAAAATATACAATTTAAGATACAATGAATATCTCTGGATATTTTTCCCACAGCTCCAACTTGCTTCACGATCCCTTCGGTGGACTTGAAACCAGAGGCGTCCCAGTGCCACATGAAGTTCCAGCACCCAGAGGGAGACCACTTCACCCTTATCAACATTTACAAGGCGTTCAAACAGTGCCAGCAGGATCCATGTGAGTTAAAAGAGAATCACCTTGCCCTGCTTAATGAACGCTCTTCATCAGAGCAAACAAAGAGAGGAATCAATTTCTCTATCTAATTACCAGTTAAGAGTTTAGTTTATCACCTGAAGAATGATGTGCCTGTGTCTTACACTGAATAAAGACAGTAATAAATGTATAGCATTTGTAATCTTACACATAATCCTCCCTTTGACCTCGCTCTTTAGACTGTAATGTGGAGAAGTGGTGTCAGGACTTCTACTTAAACCACGCTGCTCTGCTGATGGCTGATGCTCTTCGTACTGAGTTCACCGACACTCTGAAGAGGATCGAGCTGCCAGTGTCAGTGCCCGCCTTTGGTTCCCGAGCTAACACCATCAACATTAAGAGAGCTCTGCTGGCAGGTTTCTTCATGCAGGTCAGAAAATAAAAACTTTATTATAGCACTTATCAGAACAGTAAAGGCCATTAAAACCCCAATTAGAACTAATGCAGGAAGGGTGAGTGATATATGTAGAAACAATCGTTTTGCCTTTTCATGACTAATATTCACATTTAAGTTTGAAAACAACATTTACAATCTAAATTATTATTCAGTCATAATTATGCTTACATGTGCGTGTATCTTGTCTTGATGTTGCTACAATGATGTGGTGCGCTCAGGTTTTTTAATTTCAACTGCTTCGACTTCCACTTCAAGTACAACTTCTTACGTTTTAATCTTTTTAAAATTGTACACCATTAAAGCCAACATCAAAAACTTATATTTGGAAGTCTCATTTAAAATGTATTCTTCCTTTGAGCAAAACCCATCTGACTGTGTCTGGCTGTGGTTTCCCTCAGGTGGCGCGGGATTTGGATGGATCTGGGAACTACTTCATTTTGACCCACAAGCATGTGGCACAAATCCATCCTCTGTCTGGTTACGGTGCCAAGAGCCCCAAGCTGGGCCTGCCAGAGTGGCTGCTGTTCCATGAGCACTCCTTCTCTGAGGACAACTGCCTCCGCACCATCACCCACATAACGCCAGAGGCGTGAGTCGCAGCCTTGTTAACATTTTGTTTCTTTGTATACCTTACAATAAGTTGTGCAATTGTTTTGGGTTCACATAGCTGACTGTACAGTCTCGTTAACTGGGCTGCAGTCTTGTGAATTTGAAAGAACATTCTTTACATTTGAAGAGGCTTAAAAGTAATCAGACAGACACATTCCTTTTCTCTTGTGGAGCAGATGTAAAGCAGTTCAGCAGAGACTAGTCATGTTGGTTGTGGAGGAAGGTATCATAATCCTTTTCTCTAGTATCAGCTGTTTAGAGGGGATTATGGATTGCGCAGATGCCCCAGAATGTGGAGCTGCGATTTGAGGAGGAAAAGAAAGCTCTGCAGCCTTTGTCATGCTCTTAGATTTCATATCCTGAAATGCATGAATCTGAGTATTTGCACTTCAATAAATAAATAGACTTAGAACAAGTTGAACATGTCTAACACATTACTTTTACCAACGTTGTTCCCTTCCCTATATTAGGTTTATTCAGATGGCACCACAGTATTTCTTTTACAATCTACCGCCTAGTGAGAGCAAAGACATCCTCCAGAACATTTTGACCGGCGCAGCGTCTCACTGCCATGAGAAGAAACCACCGACCTTCAAAGAGGAACCCCAAGAAGATCAGACGTATGACCGCTGCGTCATACAGTGACTGTCCCGCTGTTCAGCACTACACTACAGAAACACGCTGTCTGGTTATCATTTATCACTTAACTGAGTTTGTTTTTTTCAGGAGTTCATATGTGTCCCTGATCTTGTTTTTTTTTTTTTTTTTGTCACTATATATTGTTCTGTATTTGTCTTTGAATAGTTATACCAAGTACACTAATATACGAATGAAACTCCATTTTCTTTGTCTAATTATTACATTTGTACTGAATCATCCTATTCAACAAATCTGGAATAGTTCAGATTCATTTGGTTTCCAGCTCCTGAGGTCAGATATATCATCTGGCTGAGGTTTTTAATAACTCTACATCCTGCTGCTCCTCCTCACGTCTTACCTTCAGTCACTGTCCAGCAGTCAGTCACCCGCAGCACTGAGGGTCCAGCCTGATTAATGAGGTGCAGGGACAGCTTGGGCCGCCTGGCTGCGGCTCCATCTGGTGTGTGTACAGTTCAGGAACAGTGGGGTGACCCAGTTCATTGATGCTGCATTACTGCAAAACACTGTGTCCCCTTTTCAGTGACCCAGGCTGAATGGAGCACCACTGCCAGAACTCTACACGGTACAGTGGTGCCAAACCCAGTTTAAAACATTTTCCTTCGGCATGAACAGTTTTTTAAAAGCAAAATTAGTATAAGCAAAGAGAATTTAGATGTTTAAATGAACTGAATTTATACTAATCCAAAGCTCTGATTAAAATACCTCTACTCCAAATAAATTATTGTATTTTGTTGTTATTAAGTGGAACTGTAACAGTATTGTTAATTAGATCTGTTTATTAGCTTCTTTTGCTATGATGGTACTGAAAAACTGACCGTATTTGATTCCTGTGACTGATATATTATTATGTGTTGCATTTGTTTTAATTTAAAATCCAACTTTAAATGTAAACGAAACTATAATATTTGCTTCTCAATTGTAGTAGAGTATAAAGTAGCACAAAATGGAAATATTCCAGTAAAGTACCTTAAACATTGTATTTGATCAAAATAGTATTTGAGTAAATATAATTAGTTCTGTTCCACCACTTACAGGGTGACCAGACGGCTGCAGAAATACAGTACGTAGAATTGAAAAAAAAACAAAAAAAAAACTTTTATTTTCATGTCACAGCAAACCATGCTGGTACAAACTCACATTTACACACAGAAATGTGGACAAACTAGCCTCAGAGTTTGCATTGAATGTTGCCAAACTATTGCACACTGTTGTTTTTGAAAAGCAAATAATACGTTTGAGCTTATTTTAACTTGTCACTCTTTAATCTCTTTTATTCACAGCATTACTGGTATTACTGATTATCAAAAACACCAATTATATTAAAATTAGAATCATCTAGACATGCGCTAAATGATTTCTCTCTTTTTAAACTCTTGTGCAAGTTACCGTATATGGGATTATAGCATCTGACATTTTTCTCATGTCATAGGTTTTTGTTTGTAAGAAATGAGACAATCCAGGTGATGTTATAGTCGTCAACAAATCCTTCATGTAGGAGCTCTGAACGTGAGTAAACACTGTTTAAGCAATAGGAAAATTAAATAGTATCTTCTGAATTTACAACTTTTCACAAAAATGTACAATTCAAAACCTGTGATGCAAATGTTAGAAAAAGATGAATTTATCTTAAAGGCGCAGAAGGTGAAATTAGCTTTGAAACCGTCATTCAGAGTCGGACAGTGTTGCCTGAGCATGTGTCTGTTAATGATGACGCCTATAAACATTTGTTTTGGAGAAGACAGTTAGGTCAAATATTCCAAGTCGTTCACAGAAAGGGGTTGGAAGTGAAGAGAGTCAAAGTCTCGAGGGTTTTCCTTGTTGTGGTTTATATTCATGTCATGAATGCGTACCCGTGTTTTCACCTCCAACTTGCGGGGTCAGCTGCTGCAGAAGCTCCATGTAAAGCTCGACGCGGCTGGGGAGAGGTGCATTTTTTTCAGCACGCAGCAGCTTGGAGTAGACATTCTTGTAGGTTTTAAGCAGCTCCTCATCCTTATTGCTGTAATGAAAACAGACGAGTTGCTGAGTTGTGAACGTTTAAACGATTTTAGATGCATAAATACCATAAGTGCTTTAGAATCTTGCTCACCTTGGTTTACGTTTCATGGTCGTCATCAGTTTGATCAGCTGCAGTAGCAAGAAGGAGAAACTTGGCTCAAACACGCCAATTAACTTTATTACTTCCTGGAGGTTCAGTCCTGAAGTAGGACCAGTGACCACATCAGGAGACACTGCAGATTCAGCGGGGTCCGGTTCATTCAGCTGCAGAACATGAAAGGAAGAGATGGTGGAGCTCACAGTGTGTGACAACAAAAGGCAACTAAACAAAGCTTTGCAAAGCCTGGCATAGGAGGACATGTCCTGACCTCTGTCTGCTCCTCCTGCAGCTCTTTTTGAATGAGCTGGAAAGCATAGCGAGTCTCTGTCATGACCTCTAGAGCTCCAGTCAGGCTCTTCAGCTTAGCGGCGCTGCTGCTCTGACCTGTGGAAACGCAGAATGAAACATTACAAGAGGCCATCAATGGAAATATTCTCCAATTCAATCCTTCTCTTCCGACAAAACAAAAATCTGTCACACATCTACTCACCTGCCATGGTGAACTCAGCAAAGGCCACCCTCTCCAGCAGCGTGCGGAGCAGCTCACATGGTGCATCTTTGAGGCTGAGGAATAAACAAACAGCCTTGCTGTAGTGAAGCTCTGCCAGGCTCCGATGCTGCTTCCTCAAGTGTTCATCCCCCACCTGTCACACAATTAGAGCCAGAAACACAGTCATCCTTCAGTGTATATTACACCACTGAAGCAGGAAATACAGGCCAGTCACCACTGTTCCTTTTCCTTACAGAAAGTAAACACATTTGTCTTTTGATATAAACAAAAAAGTAAATATCCAAAAGGTAAACTAAGACACATCTAAATTATTAGCACAAAAACCAAAAAAAGATATTCAGAATGCAGATACTGATTTTTTTTTTCTTTTATCATCGTGTGGTTTTACATGGTTTCCCACCTGGTTGCGATAGCAGCTGTGATACATAGAGGCCAGGCGGTGGTGGATGGTGGCGGCTCTGTACTGGTAGAGCGGCTGACGAGCCGACTCTGTCTGCAGGTCACAGTACTTCAGGGATTTCATCATAGCCTCAGTCACCTCCCGTTCAATCTATGAAAACACACGGGGAGATCAATGATTTAAAAGTTGATCACATATCTGGTGATACCAGAATTGCATTTTGGGTGAAAAATGCGTATCAGTGATCTTGGGATATAAAGGTTGACGAAATATGCCAGTCAGGGAAATAAATATAAGATTATCAAAATATGTCTAACTTAATTTAGAATATTTGTTCAGTTTTATGTGCAACAGAAGTGTGTAAACCCACCTGCTCCTGGGCCTTCCTGGACAGCGGGGCATAGTCCTGCAGAAGTGTAGCCAGGGTAAAATAGGTAGTGGACAGCTCCCAGTTTACACTGTCCCACACTGCTGGGTGGTTCTCCCTGCTTGCCAGTGACTTCATAGCCCGCAGATAGTAGTCTATTGCCTGGGTTAAAACAAATGTATTAATTAAGAGCATGGTAGGGAAGGGTCTGGATTTAGTGTGATGGATAAAAAGATAAAGACCATCAATATTGCAGAGAAGAAAGAAAGAAATTTATCATTAATCCAGTGTGAAGTGGCACCTTATTGTAGTAGAGCGCCTCTTCGGGTGAGAACTCTCCTCTGTTGTGGTCGGCAGAGACGGCGCAGTGGGCCTGAGCACAGATTCTCATCAGCCTGCCAGTGTTACACAGCAGCAACGCTGTGTTCGTGCTGTCCCTGATGGCTTCAAAGTCATTCATGCCTTTTTCAAAGAAGGCAAAACTCTTTTTCCACAGCTCCTGCTCTGCTCCAGATACTACAGACTTCTTCACTAGAGGGTAGAAGGAGAAGGGAAGTTAGTTAGAGTAACAAAGACATAAAGGCAGCTAAAACAATTATACAAGCAAAATTATTTATTTTTTATTTTTCTCTCTCTCTTTTATTCTACTTTTTTTCTGATTTGAGTGCACAGAGATTGTTTTAAAATATGCATTCTGTATAACCACACTGTTCAATTCATTGTCCATTTATTCAACGTACCTTCTTTCGCAGTCTGCATCGCTGCGGATTGGTTCATATAAAAAACTCCCATCTCGTTGCGGATGTTTCCCAGCCTTTTGAGCACCTGAGCCAGCTGATCTGAGGATTCATCTTTCAACGCCTCAGAGACAAGCAGTTCATACGCAGCCTCATAGCACTTACAGCTTACGAACAGCTGGTACTCGGGGTCCATAGACAGGTCTGTCGCCATGTTGAAGGCTAGTGGTTAGAGATTAAAATGACAGAAGTGATCAACAATCAAACATAACAACTTGAAATTACAGGAGAAACTAAAATGGATAAAACAGCACTCTTCGCCAAGTATGGATCAGGTCTTGAAGTGTTTACAAACACCCCTAATTTCAATTTATTAGGCAAGAAAGTCAGCCAGTATATATTCAAAGATTTGAAAGACTGCACTGTCTCTTCTCTGTGACTGACCCTGGCAGCTGCTCTCTCTGTGCAGGCTGTGCAGGATCTCTTGGTCCTCTTTGGTCTGATAGCTGTATTCTTCCAGGTAAGCTGCTCTGTTGTTGGCATTCTGGGCCAACATCAGCTGGATGTCCCCACACAGAGACAGGCACTGACTGTGAAAGTGCAGCACCTGCGGGTGCAGTGTGCCACTCACTGAACAATAGGCATCTGAGAAAACAAAGGAGGAAATAAATATTCAGTTATTATATTGATCCACAAACTTTGGTGTTACTGTTTATAATGCAGAGGTAAATAAACTCACCGTAGCACTGCAGAGATAACTTGATGTAGCGCAAGGCTCGGCCGTACTTCAGCAAGTTCGTGGCTGCATCAGACAGGACATAGTAGGCCTTCGAGGCCTTGAGGAAGAGCTGTAACTTCATACGGTGCTGCCACGAGCCGGGGATCATCCCTGAGCGTGTCGGGTGCTTCTTATCTGCCTGCAAGGGCCCAACTGAGAAAGAAAAATGAAGGTTTGTATGTAAAATGAGGAATGACTTGGCAGTAAAGTCATCCGGGCACCAATTTGTGTATTTGATATGAAAAACATCATGTTTTACTCTGCAAAAGTACAATATATCAAACATACTGCAGTGTGAAAGAAGGACTGACCTCTTTCAAGGAGAAGAGAGATGCCTTTCTCAGCAGCACAGCTTCCGACTGCATTTCTGTCTTCATATTTAAGAGGGATGGGTGTGTTAGGATCTGCAGCTGGGAGGTCACTCTCCTTCTTGATGCTGCCATCCACGGCCTTGAGCCCCTGTGAGTAATAATATAATATATATATGACACATTTCTTGGACGACGTCACATTACTAGCATTATATGTGCACTAAACATAACTATCATGCAGAAACTCGCCTTTAGTACGTAGCTCAGTACGTGTCTGCATCTCTCCTCCTTGTCTTGAGAAATGGGAAAAGCACAACTTGGCTGCAGGGATGAAAAAAAAGGGAAGATTTTCTTTATATGTTTGCACACAACATATTTATCTGTCTATTTTATGCACTCTTTTTCCTTCATAGGAGAAGACAGGAAAAACATTTAGAGAGTCACTCACTCTGATCAGGTGAGTAGATTTGTACTTCTCTGGGACAGACAGCTCCCCTACAGAGCGGATCACAGCCACAGCTTTACTGTCATCCTGTGGGATTGAGCAGTTACTGTAGGAGCTGTTCTCATCGCTGTCCTCTGTCAGCTCCTCATCATCATCTTCCTCTTCTTCCCTGTCTTCATCACTGTAGCTGTCCTCTGACCCACCGGCCCGGAGCGACTCTCCTCCATCTTCTTCAGGAGGCTCATCGAGCTGGAACAGCTCTGACAACATGTAAGCGGCCGAGGCGATGATCTGAACAGACGTGAGATGGAGGAGATCAGGACTGGAGTCAGGTACAATTAAATTTAAAATATGGCATTTCCCTGCCGTCTGAACTACTCCTATTTCAAAGGAGAAATGGAAATTTTTGGAGTACAATGTGAACATCAAAAACTAAACTAATCGCAACCTATGATGGCTAATTTGGTCCTCGATGAATCACTACCAATGAAGAATTCTGACATCCTTTAAATTTCAAGGTGTGTGTGGGTTTGAATCTAGTCCACAACGTTTGTTGCACATCTCTTTCTCTCTTTCCCAGTCTTTCTCACATCTACCTAATCATGACTTTGAAATGTGGGTGAAATTTGCAGTTTCTGCTTACCTGAGGATGCCTGTCCTGATCCAGAAGTTTGACACAGTTTAAGAGCAGAGTTCTGACGGTGCCATAATGCTTTCTATTTTGCCTGACCTTCAGCATCAAGTTGCTGGCCACCCTGCACCACAAACCAGAAAATGGACAAAAACGTATTACTTCCATTGCTAATTATTTATTATAGTATTTATTACAGATTTATAGATCTGGCAACCCTAACCAAATATTGTAAGCAAATAAAAATACATATTATAAGTAAAATATTAGATAAACTTTCCTTGACATTTCCAAAAGCTTTTTGAATGTTTTTTAAAAATCTATTTCAGCCTTGAAATCAAATGTCTTTTCCATAGTTTTCCCCAACTACAGAAACCCTTTAACTCCTGTCCTCTGCATCTGTCTCCGAGATACCTACTTGTAAAGTAACACAGCCACAGGAAGAGTGAAGGGATTCTGATATTTCTCTTCTTCGGCCTCCTCACACAGCGTAGTAAGATCGTAAAGCTTCACAAAGTCACTCCCGCTGGCTGAGGATTCAAGAAAAAAAACAAACAGGGGAAGAGTTGATAACAGATACAAGCATCATGCAACTTAACAACTCGCTTATCTCCTACCTTTAAAAAGCCAGTAGGTGTGACCCTCTTTGGTGCAGTTGGACTTGAGGAAGGAGAGGATATTTTGTGCGATGTCTTTCACCACCCTTGTGGAGAAAGTGGAGTTCTCCAGATGAGGGATTTCCTCTGTTTTTATCATCTCATATTTCTGCAACAAAGAAAATTACCATATGTTCAATACAATAAGGCTGAAAATTAAAATAGTTTATGAAAATGAACTACATGCAACTATCAAACAGAGCATAATCCTTTATGCAACACCGGCCTTAAGCCAACAGTAATTTACCTGAACAATGCCATTGACGTGAAAGCACATGACAAGTTCTGGAACATTGCACATCAGATTGTCGAGCCAGTAATCGATACCCGTCAGGATGTTGATTGGTTTATTGTTGTCCCTGAAAAACACATAGAGAAAGAAAGGAAATCAGGGAACACTATGTTAGTTTAAGCAAGAATAATGTAGTGGAACCAATGTGCAATTCAGAAGTCGAAATTAATTTCCTGTTCACCTCCTGAGGTCAGACAAACTTAATTAAAAACTTATCTGCCAAAAACATTTTATACCACCTATAAGCACTGTGCACATTCTATACAAATACTGTATGTCCCGCTACCGTTGCCCAAGCCATTATGTGTATAAATTCATTTTGCATTATCTTGTTGACACAGATATAATATCAGACCCTGGATGGGAGAAAATGGTTTAAAATTCCCACCTGAGTCTCAGACTGACGGCAGGATAGCGGCCACCTCCGAAAATAGGCATGTTGGACCCAACCAACATGTGGATATCCTCAAACGTCCACATAATGTTTCGCACAAAGTCGTTTCTTAAACCCTGTCAACAAAAATGATAAAGTATATACAGTGTATTAGTGGATTTAAGTATACATTAGACATAAGCTACAAACTGTAGTCCATTTAGGCAGGGTCAAAGTGTATTGTTACCTGACTGTTCTCCCCTTCGTTGAAGAGTGCTGGGAGGTTTTGCTCTTTGAGTACAGATGTCACCTGGCCCAAAGCAAACTGGCTGTCCACGGAAACATTTTCCTGCACATCATTTTATTTTATTTTAGACAATTTTACTTAATACAGAAAACAGTGAATTTAACACAAATTAATAATTACTAACCAAGACAAAAGTAAAAGTAACAAAAGTTGAATTCTTCTCTGATGTGTTGTCCCTTTCTAATAGCTAAAATACCTGTTTAGGAGCAGCTGACTCTTCTGTGTCAGAGGATGTGAAGGTGGTGGGCCATGACGAGCAGAACTCCTCTGCCTCATTCTCCTTCTGTCCTTCATTCAGGTTGTCTGGTACAGGCTCTGCAGCCCCATCACCATTTATACTGTGGGAAACACAGAAGTCGCAATGGAATAAGGCCGAAAAAGATGCACCTTAAAATGAAGTAAACATATTTTTGATCATTTGAGTGTTACCAAGGACTCACCTGTAGTAGAGGAACTTTGACAGGATTGCTTTCTGATACCAGTGCTCTTTACTCTTCTTTTTCCTCTGCCACTTCTGATCTATGAGTCGCTGGTAAAACTCTTTTAGCCACGTCCAATCTCCTGTCTACAACACGCACGCAGGAAAAAGCATATGCAGTTTATACCTCATACTCAAATCATGGCACCATTTCTCCATAAGGGAATATCTAGGACTATCTTTGGTTTGAAAGATCCTGTTGTACCTGAGAGGATCTCATGAAGAGCTCCTGAATGTCCAGCTCATCCAAAAGCAGGGTCCGACCTACACGGTGAACGGCCATACTGACGTGAGACTTGCTGTAAGGAATCTTCAGAAGCTTCTTGATGTTCTGAATGGGACAGAAAACTGTGTTAATGTTGTACATGTTTCAGACACAAATATAGAAGTGTTAGCTTTGCATCAGCTTCACAAACCTCTGAGTCTGATACCACGTCAACATCATCCCCGATGCAATCTATGAAGTCATAGGCCATCCCAAAACTAAAAAAGAAGAAAAGGTACTTAATCACTTAAGAGTATTTGATTTTGTGATGAATTAGGGTCAAACTGCTTAAATGATTGAGCACATGCTACAGTATATACTTTTTCAGCTATGTATAACATAATTGTGTAACACAATTAGTTCTGTAATGTCAATGAAACAAGACAGGATGCCAGGAATCCTCTGTGATTTGACATACACACTGTCCATGACACAGATACAGATACACCAGTTGGATACTAATCAGTCTATTAATTCCCTTCAGGGGCCATCTGCCCGGCAGGTTTCCAGCAATTAAGCAGGGCAGAGGGCATGATGCCTTATATGCGGAATAGTTTGAAACATTACTCAACAGGTTTGTATCAACAGTTATATTATATTTAGTCAACCCCCTATTGACATAAATGGTGTGGACAAAATACCTCTCAGTATAAATCAACGCAACTACAGCCTCTGAATATACCACAAAGTTAAATCAACACCTCTCTAAAACAATTTTAACAAAAACTCAACATTATAACCTTCATGAAGGTGAGATTTATCAGTTAGTGCTGCAACTAATGATTATTTTCATTATCGATTAATCTGTTGATTATTTTCTCACACTGATGTATAAAAATGTCAGAACATGGTGAAACCACCATGGGGCAGGAAAAGTGGCTAAACAACCTAAAAACTGAACTTCCCTAACAACATAGTCTGCTGACAGTTTCACATAACATACTAGTAATTCACAAACTTTATTGTACCTGGAAAAGGGCTTGCTTTTGCTGCTGGATCCTAACACTGTGGTACCAGCACTACCCAGCTGGGGGTTTTCTCTCAGCCAGTTGGCAGGAGGCAGCTTGAGGTCAGTCTTCTCCTGCAGCAGGGCATAGCTGGTCGGGGGCGGGGCGGCAGAGTACTTGACCACAGCACGGCTCTTTATTTCACTGTTGCCTGAACATAAGGCCGAGTCCTACATAGTAACAAAACACAGCGTCATATCCTAATTAGTGAATTTAAACAGGAAGTATTGATTGAGGGTCATATTTAAAGGATAAGTTATGTCAGGTGTCCATATGGACAGTGAAAGAGGTTTTCCTTGCTGTAATGATACCTCCAGTTCATTCTGGCTTCAAACGTGTTATGGGGATCATTTACAGTCTTTTTAGTATCAAACCTTTTTTTTCCTGACAGTGTTTTCCTTGTTGAGCTTAGGTTGAAATATAGTAACAAAAAAAAGGGACTTTAGCACTAAAAAGACTGTAACATATAAAGTTATCAACTTAATGTGACTCATTTGGATGACTGAAGCTTCAGATAAACTTTTAAATAAATTTTTCCACATAAAGAGGTTTGTACACTCTGGCCTCACTTCACGTACATTGTAAGTGCATTATGAAGGGATCAAATGGCCAGTATGAAGAGGAGGAATGATTACAGCAAGAAAAACTATGTCAATGTTCATTTCAGCACTTGGAAAACTGTGAAGCCGTCCTTTAAAGTTGATGTTGCCAGATTTTGGTCTCCAAATATGATACTTCTACATGAAACTTTGGCTAGAAAACAGTTGTCATATATTATTCATGCAACTACAGCAGACATTGAGTATAAATCCATTTAAAACTGTAACTAGTGGATAGAAAGATAGTTGGTTTCTCATTTTAGATCGTAATTAAACTGTGCTCATACAGCCACAGTCAATTTCTCCTTGTTTTTCTCTGTCTACTTACATGTTTGCTGCTCTCTCCTGTGCAGATGGGGCCACTGATGTCTTCCTTTACATTATCCAAGGGGATCCCAGGCTCTCTGTCCGCAGATGATGTGCTCATACTGGACACACGACTGTTACAATCCCGCATACATTGGCGATCTCTTAACAACTAGACAACCTAACAATATATAGAGAGAGCGAAATACATCAATGTATGTCGATAAAGTTAAAAGTGTCTCTAGTTTGCTAGCTTAGCAAGCTAGCTCCTCCACACAAAAAGTGTAGTTACTCAACATGGCTGTCGGTTTAAGTTAAACGACACTCACATGAGCGGCTGTTGTTGTTGCTTTGTAAACATTAATAATGTGTAGTCCTTACATATTTAATTAAATAAGCCTACAACTTGTGTTCCCCTCAGCAGCCAGCCTGTCTGTTGTTGTCAGAGCACACATTAGTGCGAGCAGGGAGTCAACAACAACTTCCGGTTATCAGGGTAAAACAACATCCAAAGCTCGTCTTCTTTCTTGTTTATACGCTAGAAATGCTTCCGCATTTTAGTAAAAAAACATATATACAATAACCTTTAAAACAAGTATAATGTAGAATAGTAGCAAAGTTACAGAAAACATTTCAGCTAAAGCGACTTACCGAGAAACAAAACGAACCCGGAAGTACTTTCAGAGCTGACGGGCACATTTTTCTAGAAGAATTGAGAATATTCTGCTGCTGAAATGTTTGTATAAACAGTTTAATGTTAGATATTAATGTACTTTAAAGCCTAATGGTATCAAAAATATTAATGTTTTGAGCTTTGTATTTGTGCTCTGTTCTGGGACTTGGTAAAGTATTTTTCTTTATTATATTTTACTAATTATATTATAAAAAATAAAACTAGAAATACCTTCAAATAAAAACAATACTTTGTTGCAAATAAATTAAAACTGGAGTGCTGTATGTATAAGATTTAGCAGTAAAAGGTATTTAAAGTTTGCCTCCACTCAAAAATGTGTTTTTCCTCTTGTTTTTTTCTTCAATTGAACATTTTGAAGGCTGTTTTTCATATTCATCTGCTTAAAGGGTTTCTGAAACTTTCATTAAAAATCCAGTTTTAAGGGACGCGCCTATAAACTGATGTGTGAGATTACAATTAATTTAGAAGTCAGTCCTGGTCCAATATGTAAATAACACAAGTGTGATGTGGAAACTTAAAGTCTTCAGTGGACAACACTGAGAGTACAGTGAAGTAGGAGACATGATTTGTCTAGTAGTTAAACTTAAGATGGGATGAAATAAAAAATTAAATATTTTCTCTTTTTAATTAAACCAGCAATATGTGTGCTAGTGCTTAAATTATCCAACTAAAAGTACAGAGTTTGTTGTATATCTGGATACATTATTGGACTGTGAGTAGCATTTTAAGATTGTAGCAAATCAGTTAAAGTTAAGTTAAGTTAAGTTAAACTAATTTTAACCAGGCCTACTAGATGGTTTAGGTATAACAGTTCATAAAACTTAATGAGATGTCCATATGTTTTTATATGTGATATGTTAATCTATTTAATCAGTTTTATTATATTATATTATATTATATTATATTATATTATATTATATTATATTATATTATATTATATTATATTATATTATATTATATTATATTATATATAGGGGAGAGTCAGCTGACTGAACAGGGAGGAGCTGTGTAACTTTGCTGCCGTCAGTTCATTCCTGTGCTTTAACAATCAGCTTTCCTCTTCGACCACGCCACATAAAACACAGAGAAAGACAGACAGACAGAAACTTGGTGTAAAAGGCAGGATAAAGGCTTCGGGGACCGTGAAGCTGAGACACATTAAAATGGAAAACTGGAAGCGTCATATTCGCGCTCGCCTGCAGCTCAGAGCTCAAACAGAGACGCTGCCGTATTGTGGCGTCTTCACGGCCTGTAAGATTCACATCTTCTTATGTTTTGCAACGATGATGTGTCTTCACAGATTTGTAAAGTCAGTTTGTTTTCTTTTAGTGTCTCGTCTGGAAGAACGGTTTGAAATTCGCAAAGAAATTATCGAAGATGTCCAGTCTAAGAGGTCAGAAATGCAGAATTTCACTTAACATTTTAAAGCTGTCATGACTTTTTTCCATTATAAAAACGTTTTTACTTTGTTTTTGTTTGTTTGCAGTTTAGAGCGAGGTGGAGTTGAAGCTGGGAAAAACACAGAACTCCTTCAACTCCAACTAAGAGAAAGTGAACACCAGGCAGAAAAGGTATCATCCTCCCACCATGCTGGAGGAAAGAGAGAGATACATAAATACAAGAGCTTTAAAAATAATGCAAATATTCAGTCTGTGTTTGTTTGTCTCCCCTTAGTTGTCTCAGACTGTCTCTGACCTGACCACTGTCCTGTATTTGAAAGATGCTGAACTGCAGTACTGGCAATCACGGTAATTTTAAAGTTTTGAGGTATAACCATCAGAATACTCTCTGATGGTTAAATAACAAAACGGAGTATAATCCTAAATCACAGATGAACATTAGGCCTACGTGTTGTTGGGTCACAGTTTACAGTGTTCACCTATGGAGCAAGTTGAGAAAAGGCTAAGTTACTTTATATAATAAAGAAAAGGTGTGACCTGTGACCTTAAATCCAAACTCTAACTCACAAGTAAAATCACAAGGTGATCAAAAGTGTGATAAATAAATTAAGTTTCTCATCCGTGTCAGTGTTTCCCGTCACCTCCAAGAGGCACTCACTCTGGCTAAAGGGAGTAAAAACCTGAAGGAGACCCTCTACCAATATGAATTCACCGTAGAGTGTCAATCCAAAGAGTTGGCAGCGCTGCATGCGGAGCAGAAAGGACTTAAAGAAACGGTGGCGCAGGCTTTAAAAGAGAAAGAAGAACTCCTGCAGCGATGGATGGAGGAGAAGAGGAAAGAGGCGGACAGGTTGAACAAGTACAACGACACACAGGAAAGGTGAAGAAAAGTCGACGTCATGTGATCGCTCAGAAATACACTCGCTTTAATCACCCACGATGATCATATCATATCTATCTTTTTTTTTTTCCAGGTGGCAGCGTTTGGCCAAACAGCTGAAGAAGCACCTGCACAGGGAGATGAGAAAAACGTATGATCCCATAGTGATCAACTCCTGGAGTGGTACGACAGAAACGTCTTCAACAGTCGCTCAGAGTAAGAATCGGTCTTCTAAATATTAAACAAATGGCTGCCTCTTCATTTGATACCATTAATGAGCCTCACACACTTCTTCATTAAGAAGGCGTACCGTAGTTGATGAGATCAAGACAAAAATGTCTTCTTGATGAGTGATGATGAGTTAACAAGATCAACAAGGACCGTTTTAGCTTTCATTAATAAACTCAGCATGTGGAGAATAATACAAGCAAATCGCCAAAGTGACCATCAAATGCACCATTTACAAAGGTTCAGCCTTTAAGAACCATATACACATAATCACAGGAGGGGGAGCCATTTCTTTCTGCTTTACCCTGTTTGTCAGGTACCATTCAGGTAATATTTCAGAAGGAATAGATGGTAACCTCTGAAGAGTGTATATTGCATGTTACTTGTAGCATTTACTTCAGCTTTGTTGTCATGTTCTGCTTCTACACAGGGATCAATAATACAGCAGATATCCACCAGGGACACTCAGAACACAATCATGTCCCAGCTGTGGCAAAAGTTTAATAACTCCACGAGATCCCGGAGACGACCGTTCACAGTACGATCACCTCATTATTCCCCTTGACTGTAGTTTTAAAAAAGTATTGCCTATATGTGACACCAAAACAATGACCAAGGAATGAGAAATTGTTTTTTTTTAAATTGACAATTTAAATATTTACCATATTCTTTAAATATGTTTGTTAGTTTACATTTTGTCATGTGCCTAATTTTACATTTACTGCTTTAACTAAAGTCATATTTTATCACATCTGAACATTGTCTTGACTTTCACCCCTCACTAAAGAGAAAAATCATGTCAGTCAGTACATTTCAGATGAGCTAGTGTTGTACAGTCAGAGCTCAGTATTGGTGACGATTATGTGTTTATTCCAACATTTAACTACGTTTCTTTGCTAAGACAATAACATTATTTAGTTCCTATAGGCCATAGTGTATTGTAAAGAAAACTAAAAATGTATTAACCCGGGACCTTTTTTTTTTAAAGATTATTTTTAATACATGTTTTAAAAAAAAAACCTTTTGAGTCTTGAAATATATCTTATTAAAATTGGAAAAACCTGCATGTGCTCTGTGAGATGAAGATGTCTTAATGTGTTTGTGTTGTTTTTCCGTATCAAGTGTGGAAAATAAAGTCACTTATATGCTAATCGTGTGCTCTCTGAGGGATTTATTTATATTTTTAAGTGAGTATCCATCAGAGATCATCTTTCCTGACTGAAAACAAATCTGTGCTCATTGTTATTTTAAAAACACTTGATGACACTGGAGAACCTCGTCAATTTAATTTGGTTTCTAATTAAAAGATTCTTGTTTGTTTATTTTTTTTTTAGTCAACAGGTTTCCAAATGTACAACACAAAAGGACAACAATTGTACATTTGAATAATTTATTAGTTGTAATTTAATATTAAACAATTGTTTGTTATTTGTTTGTTTGTTTGTTTGTGATTGGTCTTTTGTTTGATTAGCAGTATAAGTCACAAATATTTAAGACATTTATTTTCTTCTACTGTCAGAATTCCAGTTCCACATCTCTATGGCACATTTCAGGTTGTTTGTTTGTAGCACGTTTCCATAGTCACCAGTGTTTGCATTAGTTGTTAAGTTGGCCTGTCTGTGTGTGTGAAACTACTCAGTGGACTCACTGGACTAAAATTTCAAACTGTCTCAACATGGTCAAAGGTGGCAAGCGTTATTCTTCTATGAGCAACGATGGCAAATGGGTAAGAAATTCTTTAATTTAATCACATGCAAATAAAACATCTATATACAGTATTTAAACCTGACCATGTCATTGGCTGTCCTTGAATTTTCTTTTCAGTTTGCTCATCCAGATGTACCAAAAACTGAGACAAGGAATCAAGAGACTTGTACAAGCACTGGGCTCATGCTGACTCAGGTTAAATCATCACTGCCTCAGGCTTTGAACTTCGAGCGCTATCCTAAATGGAAAACCCAGCAGGTGTGTACGTGTGTTGATAATGTGATGCTCGGGATGTCATTTTTCCATTTTCTATCAAAGCACTGCAAAGAAATAAATGACCTGTTCATTTTATACCATCCTACCATATTCAGCAACTGCCATTATGAGTCTTCTTCATTGGTTTTCTTTACAGAAATCCAGAGAGTATCCATTATCTGACCATGACAACAAGCATGCCTTTAAAGACAACATCGCTGTTTTCACTCAAGTGAGTATGAAGACAAGTCTCAGAGCGCAATGAAAAGTTCATATCTTCCACATTACGCCTTGACACAGTATCTTCTGATGTTTGTATATCTTAGGGTGTGGGACGCAGAAAGTGTCCTGATGGCTACAGACAGCACAACTCCCACTTCTGCCTCTGCCATGATGGAGCTGATGGCAGCACTGAAGACACCAGGACAGACATCACGGCCTACCAGACTGACTTTGTGGCTGTGCAGGCTGTTCATGTACCAACCAGCACCAGACGGTTCCCACGCAACCACAAGGAAAAGTCTGAAGAGGCAGCTTTGGCACGGGCAGGGGAGCAGTTCATGTGGTTCGGACGGCACGACTCTGACCTCTCGGGGACCCTGCAAGTGCTGGCAGCTACCAACTGCCCGCCATCTTCCAATCCCTAAGATACTCCTACATTTAAAGCACTAAGTAGAATCACTGAAAGAACACAGCTTAGAGAAAATGTCAGATAAACTTTTCTGAGGATCCAGCTGTCAAATAAAGAACTTAATTAGAATTTTTTTATTTTTTTTTTATTTTTGGAACACTGGAATATTTTAAGAGCCGTATTCCAGACAAGGAAACTAGGGAACCAAACAAAGAGGCGTTTATTCCACAACCAGCCTAATTAGACTGTTAACAGTCCACTTAATGTAATGGAACATATACTTGTCCATATTTAAGTGCACTTAACCGTGCTATTCTGAGACAACATTAAGTTGCATTTGATTGTTTTTTTTAACATACCTTTCTTTAATTCATGTGCTTGAAATGTACCTTTAATGTACTCAAACACTGTCAGGTTCCAGTCAGTTACATCGCTGATGGTTCTGTGTAAGTTAATGGTCAAGCCTGGTCAAGTGCACTTACTGGAGTCATTTAGTACATCAGCACAGTATATAGTAGTTAGTATGCTAATCATGAGTGCATATGGAAGTAACATTAAGTGTAATTAAGTACGGTATAATTTTTTTTTAGCAAGGGTTCACCTACATGGGATTTTTTTTAAGGTAAGATAAGGTATAATAAATATAACCGGCCAATGAAACATTTTAACACAATTATGGATAATGGATGGATGAAAAACAAAAGTTTTTATTTATATCAAAAGCCATTATGGAGTCACTGTGGAGCCTGCTAATAGTTCACATTTTTGCCAGCAGAGGGCAGCAGCTCTACATGATGGCCTATAGATCCACAGTTACTCATCAACCAAGTTGTGTGAGAAATGTAAAGAGAGATCTCTTAAAAAAAAAAAAAATAGGAAATCTGGATGAAAATAATTAGAAAAAGAATGCAGCTATTTTTATCTACACATATAAACACAAAGACATTAAATTAGAGCATGTGAGTTAAATTAAGCTTGTATTTGATGCATTGGGTTTGTTTCACCCCTGGGGATGAAAGGGATGTGATATGTGTGTGCCGCCCATACCAGAGAGGAGGAAGCGTGGGAGCGAATGGCGAGGAACACTGCTCAGAGAAAAGCACTTTAGTGAAGAGTATCCCCAAATACTCTCTCCAATAGCTGATGTTTTCTCCAGAGTACTTTCTGACCAGCTGCTTTCTTTCTTTAAGTACACACCAGGGAGATGTGTTGTTGTGGTTTTTTTTTTTCTCTCACAATCTTTCTTTCAAGCTGTAGTAATTACAGAGCCGACCTTGCAGGAGTTTGTTTTAACATTCAAAAGGTGAAGTAGAGATCTCACTTCTTTTTTCTTTTTAATAGTAAAAAAGGAAAGCTGCGAGACATCCATCTGGATCTGCTGCCCTTTGTGATTTCACTTTGATATTATCTCACACATTGCTACCAAAAAAAAAATGCAGGGATGCAGGTGCATGACGGACACCGGGCTGCAGAGTAATTTGTTATGCCCATGCCTTTGATAAAATAGAAAGAAGACTGGTGCACAGATGAAAAACTCTAATTCTACCACGTCTGTGAGACAGAAATATATATAGCTGATAACCATTTCATGCCTTTTTAATCTAAAAAAAAAAAAAAAAAACACATTTTAAAGAAATGCAGAGGTGTTGTAGTTGTTTATTAATGAACAACACCTGTGCTCGTGTGTGACAGTTGGTTCTGTCTGGTCTCGACTGGTCGTCTGCCACTTCTGTCCCTGTGGGTGCAGTTTGCAGACTTCACTTTCCGTTGGACTTGCCACAACTTGAACAACTCCTCCGCACAGAAGACACCAACACTTCATAATCAGAAACTCTCATTAGCTGTGTTAGAATGCTGCTGAGGCTTTTAATACTTCACATGGGAGTGAGAACTCTTAGGGGAGTGCACTGAAATAGAGTGTCAATCATTACAGTAGTTAGCGTGTGTGTGTGTGTGTGTACTGTATATGTGTGTTATTTATATATCATGTTAATACAGTTGCTTGCCGGAATATCAAACCTTCTCCCAAGGACAAAAGACACATCTCAGTAAACAAGCATTCAAACGCCAAAGCCATGCACTTCATGAATATTAAATCAGACACTTTGAATCCTACCTCTTTGGTGTTAGGAGGCCCTAGTCTGGATTCTTACCATTCGCTGTGATTTATTCGCAGGTGCATATGTCTCTTTGATGTGATGAGTTGAGAGGTTTTGCACCTGTTAGTGGGGGAAAAAAAGCTTTGAAAACAAGAGGTGGATTTGCCAGACAGTCAAAATAACAGGCAGAAGAAAGATTTGTGTTGCTATGGTACATTGTGTGCGTGTGTTTTCTTTTTTTCAAAAAGGCTGCTGTGCTGTTTTGACATTTTCTATTGAGCGCAAAAGCAAAATCATTTTTTGTCAAACAGAATCTACCTTTTTTTTTCTTTTTTTCACTCCCCCCTTCTCGTGTCAGTTTTGGCATCTGTTCTGACGTTAAATGAAGTTGTGCATTTTGCATTTTGTCCATTACCTATTCATTAAAGATGTGACTTGAAAAGAGAGTTGCCATGGCGATGCTGCAGTTAAATCACATATCTCAAAGATTTTTTTATTTCTGTTTATTCTTTCGCCAATTATAAGTAATGTCTAGCTGCCCTGATTTCTTTAGACCACCCCCCCCTCTCGTCTTGAGGCTCACAGTATGACTTCTCCTTATGTCAAACATTTCATCATAATCAAATATTCAGCATCCTGCCCAAATAACAACATCACTGGAAAGTCCGAAACAGCCTTCTAGATCTAGATAGAGCTGACTCCCTGTAGGCGAGGCTGAACTACCTGACTGCAAGGCTACTTCCCATCTACAGATAGCCCAGTTGCATTAGGCCTACTTCCAATTCCCTGACAGTCTCTTTATTCAGGCAGCCAGTCAGTTGGTGTCCCCTGCGGCAGACTAGTGGTCCTTGTTCCAGTAATGGTCAGGGGCCCTCCAGAGTCTGAGGGTGGTGATAAAGGTGTCTGGCTATCTCATTTCCACAGAGGACAAGATAACATCCTGAGAACGTTCCCATCACTCGAGGAGTTTGTTCAGTGAAGATAAAGAGCTCCCCTGCTAAACCTCAACTTCCAAGCCTTGTGTGTGCATGTGTGTGTCGTTGCACTGTATGTCATGTGTGGAGCCTATTAGCTGCAGTCCCACCAAGGCCTGCTTCCCATGATGCAGTTGCGAGGTCCACCAGCCTGGCATTGAGCTGTGTTGCAGAAACACTGCCTCAGAGGATCAGACCTATCCTTGCACTAAATCACATCGCTCTGTGTATTTTTTTTTTAAACCTCCGACACAGTTTGCATGCTAATTTGTGTGTAGGAGGTGAGTATAATTACATTAGGCTCGTTGTAAACAAAGAGACCTACAAGCTGCACTCTGTTCAAGTATCCCACCCGAGAGTTCATACAAGGATGGATGAATTTATCATGCACAGTTTGTGTAAAGCAACATCTTATCTCAGACTGTGTTGGTTTGTAACCGTAGCAGTTGAACCTGTCAAGTGACAAATACTAGTAAAAAAAAAGACTGACTAGTTTGATGTGTATCTTGTCTTTAGTCTGTGAATTTCCTGCTAAATACTGTGTTCTGAAAGCAAAGCAGAATCAGTCACTTGGTTTCCTGATCTTGTGTTTGATTATGTTTAGAGTAAAGAGTAAAAATTCAGAGGAACCTTGAGAAACACACTTCTTAGCTCAAACAGTGCAACTCCATTTTGACTTGCCACATTTGTATGATGTTACGAGCTATTTCATCACTACTCCATATCTCCGAAGCTATGTGTGTAATGTCATCCAGTCTACTCTTTGATAACTTCTCAACAAATCAATCCTGATTTACAGAACTTGAGCTGGACCACTTCCTGGATGTCAGGAATCTGATAAAAAGTAGGCATGGTCCCCAAATGACAAGTGACACCTCAGGTTATTTAGCTTTATCACCAGTTCATCATCAGGGTATCATCAATTTACGTCGTCAGCATTGGAAACCGCTTGAACATCTCACTTTATTCCCACTTTCTCCACATTATTTCATTTACTGCTGTAGGAGGAAGCATGCACATCCAGAGACCTCACAACATGTCTAATTAACTGTTTTCTCATTTATTCTCCAGTCAAGGGGTAAATCTGCCTCATTTGTATTCTATCGGGACATGAATATAAGGAAACAAAGGTATCCCGCTGTCTCCTAAAAGCTGCTACGAATGTGTCAGAGGTCTTAATGTGGTAGAACATAATTAGATGTGAGTGCAGGCTTTGTTTGAATCATATTGTACCATCGCAAAGGCAGAGACATTCTGCTGCTGTGGGTGCACTTATAGTGGAGGAGGTACATACAGTACAATGGCACGTTCTTTAACAATCTGACATTATTAACAAATGTAAATTACACTCCCATGAGCTGCGCATTACAATATCCCATATGTAGAGTGTGTCACAAGTTGTTAAATTCTCAGTTTAACATGATATCTACTTTTTAGCTGCTGCTATTCGTAATTGCTCTGTGGTCATGTTAAAAGTAGCTGCACTTCCCTTTGCTGAGAAGGAGGAAAGAAATGAAATTATGTGAAATGTTAATTTAAAATAATCACGTAAGGTCCCTGTGGAGGTAGCTGCTATAGTTTATATGATATAAGTTTGTTTTTTTAAATGTAACTGATTATTTAATGTGATAAAGGATGGTTTAAAGGGTGAATAGCAGTTTATTTTGATGTAAAGAAATACACAAAGTGTCATATTACATGCAGGTACAAGTGAAAGGAAACACTATGCAATAAGGTGATTTAAGCATGAGAGACTGATTCAAGGTTGCTGTGAAATATTCATTCAAATGAGGTAAAGAGTGGTGCAGCATAAGAATAACCCGTCTTTAAAGATTAACATAACCCTTGGAGGTGTTATTGTATCCCCGTAACCAAGTCAAGACTTCAGCAGGTGCAGAACAGCTCTCTCTCTCTCTCTCTCTCTCTCTCTCTATCTCTCGCTCTATGAGTTACTGCATTAAGTCCCTCAAATTTAGTACCACAATCATGAGCCTCCCGTTCACTCTCTGGAGTAGAAGAATCGCTTTGCATTTTAAAAAGGTCAAACACTCAGATCTCTGCCAGGAGGAATTGAGGGAAGAAATAATGTCTCTGCAGAAATATGCAGTCGCACACTACTGATCCTCTCAAATACCCACTGTACAGTGAACAGATTAGAGGTGTGTGTGTGTCGACTGTCATCCTTTAACAGCTACTGTATAAACAAAAGCAAATCATAGTATCAAACTGTAATGTGGTGAATGTTTTAATAATCTACAGGGCTGCATTGATTTAGTAGAATCCGATTCTTATGCAAGTGGCTGTAGAGTATAATAAAAAAATAACAAATAAATACCTATGAGAAATAGCAGAGACAAATAAAGCCTGTACAAATTTGTGTCCACAGTAAGGTGCTTTACAAAATGACCTACAACAGAAGGTAAGCTTATAATTAGCAAACACAGCCAGATTAAAATCCATAATAATAAAGAAGATTTTGAAACAACTTTCAAATTCAACAAGAGGGGGATAATAGATAGTCCAGTCACATATGGCTAATGAATTTTAGCATATGTACATTACATACTTCATCAAACATGTCACTATATATCATTGAATAATGTACTTAATGCGCTACATCATTAACTTGGTCGTTCATCGTTAGATTTTGACATATTGGTTTGGTAATATTTAAAGGGACTTTGTAATTTATTTGCGAAAAAAGGGATGCCTTCATCTAAATCAATTTTCTGACAGATACAACCTCACAGCAGTAATTCAAATAGTCTCCTCTGTCTCTTCTTCTTCTTCCAATCATCCATCCTCTTGCCTGCCATTGAAAACATATGCTTCTGTTGGTGTCCCCTGTTGGCTGGGTTTTTCTCTTTGGAGTGTTTGGGTTCATGCCCACTAGTTACATTGTGCTGGAGACAAACTGACCACAGGGAAAGATGCTCTCAGGACAGGGCCAAAACCCCCCAGGCCTGGGACCACACACACAGAAGCTACAGCAAGTCACAGAATAGATGTAAATCATTATTCATCTTATTCTGGTTATTTCTGCGAAGCTCCATTCAAAGACTCAGAAGTGCTGGAAAAGTATGTAGAGACTGAAGTGACCAGGAAATCCAAAGATGCTCTCCACCATCTGTGCTGTTATATGGCTGACACTGCTGTGTGAACGAATGAACTGAGGGTCCACAACCACTCTACTGCTGAGACTGGAACCAAAAAAAAAAAAAAAAAAAAAAAGGGGGGAAATATACAGTAGATTGCATGTTTTAAGCATGACATCAAGGCACAGCTGCAGTGGCTGCTATCTGCACCAGTGGCATGCTGAGGAAGTGAACATGATGCAGCTGAACTATAAAATATCTGAATCCCCAAGCATCTACATTTTAGTACACACTGTTACAAAATCTGTGGATTTTGCAGCTGTAGTTGTAGTTTAGTTGTATTTGGACGGGATCACATTAGTAATACTTAGAGAAAGGGCCGTAGCCAGACCTTCATCCCTCAGCAAAGTATCTTATTTTCAGTTATATTCAGTTATATTTTCTTTAAATCTTCCCACTGAAGACAGTCGCACCAGATGTTTGCAAGTTTATGTCACCATAACGTATGTTGTTTTTTTTAACTAAATGGAGATTTTTTACGCATTATTAAATTAAAATGTATTGCACCAAAAAGAAGAAAAAGATAATTTACACAGAGATGTGTTGTTACTTAATATTTACTCCCGGTAAGTGCCAAGTTTAACAGTCTAACTGAATCAACTGATAAAACTAACGTTAGCTTGCTAACATCACCCTGCTAATAACATTAGCCAAATGACCACCTAGCATAACTTTAGCTAATAAGACATTTTCATATTAGTGCTTGAATACTGACTCACTAGCAGCACTTATTTCTTCATGTATGCATACAGTAGATACATAAAAAACCTTTTAAATTAAATTAATACCTCAAAGTAGGCAGTGAGGTTCAATATAGCTAATATTTGGTCTCTAAAATCAAGTTGTAAAGGTGAAACTTCACTTATTAATTTTACTAGCTTGAAACTAGCTAAGAAATAAGGACGTAGTTTACACAAATGTATATGGATTTATCCATAGCTAATAATACTGATAGCAGCTTGATACAAAAAAACCAAAAAACCAATCAAATTTAACTATGGATAACATGACCATAATGTGGTAGCTGTACAGCCTGAGTACAGACAACTTCTAGTTTACATAAAAAGAGTATTGTATGATGTTTTTAACTCATTCTTTAAGTTTGCAAGACAGCATATAATAGTATTTTTAAAACATCTAATTGCACCGCCAAGACGTGTCTCTCATTTTGGGCTGTCTGTCTGTGTGTGTGTGTGTCTGTGTGTGTGTGTGTGTGTGAGGGAGAAGTGGGCAAAGGCTCCGCCTCACTCAAAAAAAAAAAAAAAAAAGCGAGAGAGAAAAAAAGGAAAAGCAAACTGATACACACCTCTCAATTCTGGCAGGAGGAAAAGAATAGGAGTGTTTATGAAGCGTATAAGTAAACAGCAGGATAACCGAGGCACAGCGAGAGCCGAGGCTACTTCCCCCCGTTAAAAACCGACACCGGTCACCGTCTCACAGCGCCGGAGATTGTCCCGTTGCCTTCAGGATTAAGTTTTTTATGTCATCTAAAGGTGGATCATTATCTAAATCCGAGATAACAAGCGAATTTGAAATGCGTAGCCTGCGATGCTATTCCTGGAGCCCCCAAAGCCGACGCTTGAACTCTCAGTAAACATCCAGTCGAGGTAGGATTCAAGATTATTGCAAAGGCGGTGTAAAATATTTCAGTGTGTGTGCTCCACCGGGGTGTAGTTTTCAAAGATATACTCGCATCGTTGTCCATGTGTCCCTGCGCCATCAGCAAGGAGGGACAAGGGAGGGTGGGAGTAGTGTAGCGTTAGGAAGACATTAGCCGATACTCCACTACATGATGTGTGGGAATAGGCTTCTTCAAGTTCCTAATTAGCTGGGCAATTATAATAGTGAACATGTTAAAAAAAATCCAATTAAGATCAAGTGTTTTTAAAAGTATTTTTTTCCCCCTTTTAATATTGATTGGCTTGATTTTTAACATTTGAAATCGTCAATAATGCCAACATGCACTGGAAGAGTTTGATCAAAAGTTTGGTACAAAGTGTGTTTTTGTGCCACATTTCTTTGCTGGCGTGTATGTAACTAAATACATATTCATAGTAGGAACTTCACTTGTCAGCAGCCAACTAATTAATGAGTGCTTAATTAGTGACCCAATCAGGCATCCATATGAACACCTGCATATAAAAATAGAGGATAATCCCTCCATTTCACAGTTTTGACAGGCAGAGTGGGCATTTCTTTTCAAAAGGCAACTCTCTCCAGTCTCCCTCTTCTTCTTCTCTCTCCCTCTTTTTTTTTTTTTTTTTTTTTTTTTTTACTGCATTTGGAGGCTTCAGTGGAAGAAAGATTCAAGTGGAGGAGGAGGAGGGCGTCTCCATTGTCTGGCCAGTGAAGGGGTGGGGATTGAGGCTGTATGCAGATGTGCTGCTGGCAGTGGACATCTGCTCCCCCCCCTCATTGGGCATTGTCACAACAGTCAGGCGAACTTTAGTGTGGTGCTTGCCCGCAGAGTAAAGGCTTTTGTTAATGATATGCGGGCCCGCACCCACTCTAGCCTAATGTTTGCATTTGAAACGTCTAATAGTACAACATCTGATCATCTTACCCCAAAACGCCATCTCTCCCCCTGCTTCCTTCCATCTCCTTCAGCCCCACATGTGACACCAACCTTCCTGCTCGCCTCTCCCTATCCATCTGTATTCAACTCCGCTGGGGGTTGAACTTCCTCTCACGTCTTTTGTGGCCTGCATGTTTTGAGATATGAAAGCTGGCCTCCCAAAGCAAAACGCATCACAGACAGCTTCACAATGTACATGGTTAGCCCCTATCAGGCCTTTTCACTTATCACTGGAAGAGGAAAAAAGCCAAGAAAATGCAAAACCAACACTTTAATATTTATACCCTGTGCACGGCTTGTTGTGCTTGATGGTAGCTAACAATGTTGATGCGAGTGTGTATGTGTGTGTGTTGTTTATATTGAAAATCAGGAGTCTCATTTTGCCTCAACAGATATTCCCTGGTGACCGGTGGAGTCAGTGTGCTGTGATTACATGAACATGATTTTTGCTTGTAGAGAGCTCTGTTGTACATGGCTGATCTTCTGTACAGCGTGCTTGTGCAGGGACTCATTTGTGTGTTTCTGCTGTGTTATAACACGCCGGATAGCGGAGAAGGCAAGCTGGGAAGCAAGTGCACCGATGCAGGAAGAGATGATGGGTTTTTGAAAGCACAGGTGCTCTTTACCCGTTGGTTTGGCACATGTTTGCCTTTCTTGCATACCTGACCTGTCCTTCTTTCTTGTTGATGACTGTTGCTTCATAAAGAGGGATAGCTGGAAGCACAGCAACATAAAGAAAAAAAAAAAAAAAAAAAAATCTGAATCACGCATTGACTGCCTGTTTTGAAGTCACCGAAGCAAAGCAATTACAATTGGTTAATCATATTCTCAGAGCCTAATACTCCATTTAACACAGTAATTTGGACGCTGCTGAAATAGCTCTTGTGAACTCTGCTGAGAATTCCCATAATGGCCAGGCCACTAACGGCTTTTAAAAGTTCCCGTAGGAGTTGGTTTTGAGAGGATTTTACAGTCATGTGATTGTGCTATGCATTGTGGAGAGGGGGGGGGGGGTAATGGGTGTGAAATTACACTGTGCCATCTGCAAAGGGCATAAATTGTACAGCCTGATGTCACATCAGGTATATTGATGCGGCTGCAGTTCATATTTTCTTTGTTTTTCTTTCATTCTTAAGAAAAACAAATCAAATATAGCCAATTACCCAATTTAGCATTTAAAAGTTGGGAAACATTGTTCTTTTTTTTTTTTTTTCAAGTTACACAGATCTTGATTGATTGACAAAACCTGATTATTTAATTGTATTAAGGCTTTGATGTTTAAATTTTTTCTGTGCGGTAGTGCAACATGAAAACTGTGTGCTTTAATCGCATTACTGTTGTGTTGTTTCTCATGCTGCCCGGTAATAATAGTTTGTCTCAAAGAACAGATATTTTAAAATGCACAAAAATGTGTTTAGCATCATCGGCGCTGGTTATAATAAGCTCCGTCGCGTCTCGGTTGCTTCTGAGCCGCTCGTGCTTGTTTGTGAACGTGAAGGATAGTTTTGGGAGAGTGGATGTGGACGCCGGCAGCAGGTGTTTCATTCTCTTCACCGACAAGGCATGTGTGCTTAAAAGATACTGAATGAAATTATTCTCTTTGTGTGTGTGTGTGTGTGTGTGTGTGTGTGTGTGTGTGTGTGTACTCTTATCAGCTATGGATAGGATGTAAACAGTGTGGAGAAATAGGTTCAAGATCAGCAGTTTGCTCTCAAGTGCAGCTGCAGGTATTTTTCATACTTGCACAGTTGTAGCTTGATCCTGCTACATTGGCATCGTACGAGTTTTTTGTAAAGTTTGCCAATGCATTTTATAAGTGTCACCAGCTTGCCTGGATCAAATCCACAACTTGCTGTCAAATTTGAAAAAAAACAACAACAACTGATGAAGTGTTTCTGGTGTTGTATCTGATGACCTCTGCATCGTTGTCCCTGCTTGAGTGTTTAATGGTCTCATAGATACAGGTTGAGTAGAAAAATAAGATATGTTTTTTTTCTTTTAGTTATAAAATTACATTTTGGACATGTTAAAGAATGCAAATAGTGATTCTTTTATTACATTTAAACATGTCACAGTAGTAAAAGCACACATGTAAATAGCACAGTTGTATTACATATGTGGGCTGAATGTTGGGCTCACTGTCACATCTAACTAGTACAGCTGAGTAAAACAGAGCGGCCGTTAATGTTATTAATAACACCTGTGCTTTTCCTACTATAAGTCAAATCGTCTGTGAAATATTGTTAATGCCTGCGGCCTACAGCATATTAGAGTGTGAGCTTAGTATGTTGTGGACTATAGACACGAGAATTTATTTATCTAAATTATTAACTCATTATGATTGGCTGAACGCTCTTAGCGATGTTTACTGTTCCCTATATTTATGACGCTGGGAGTTTGCTCACACCGCTCGTCTGTCTAATAGCCTCCCACCTGACATTAACCATCCCACTGTGGAGTCTCTGCTCCTCCTTAATGACTGTCCATTTTCCTCCAAAGAAGTCCTAATTGCTCTCAACTGCATGCATCGACATTATGCCGGGGACGGATGGAGTGGGGAGGGGGAGGATGAGGATTGATGAAGGGGGCATAGTTTGGAGATGAAGATCTAATAGGAATGTAATGCACTGTCTTTTCAACATGGAGAAGTGTGTGTGTGTGTGTGTGTGTGTGTTTCCTGCTGGCAAACACACACACACCGCTCCCTCTAACCTCCCCTCCTTCGCTTGGCATAACCAGAGCTTTAAACACCTGCCATTAACTTTCATGCAAACCACAGAGGATTAGGAATGAATAGCGGCACCGTCTTCCAACTATGTGTGCATGTACACGTGTGCTTGCGTCCATGTCTGCGTGTCACTTTTGCAGGAACTAGCAGAGACAAAGCACCATCTGCACGCAGCAGGCCGTCCTGACTGCCTGCTCCTCTCGCTGGGGAAGAGAAGAGGCTTTCTGTGAGCATTGTTATAAAACCCAGGTCTGCTGGTTGTTAATGCTGACAGCTAATAACGTCGTCCTGGATGAGTGTGCCTTGCTGGAACCTCAGAGAAGAGACGGAGACTAATGAAGAGAGGCAGGAAGTGAAGGAGAAAGACAGACAGAAACAGATAGAGAGACAGATACCAGTGGGGCCATGAGGCTCTCTCTGTCCGAGCTTGTGAAGTATCCTGGAGAGGATTACACACACATGCCCACAGGCTGAAAGAGCATGCACATGTATTGTGTTTTATATCCTCTTTTTTTTTTTTCTTGTTCCTTCCTTCTTACCCGCATCTCAGGAGGGAGGAGGAAAGGAGGAAGGTTTCCATTGTGTCTTGGCAGAGTCCTTATCCCAGTCCAGCTGACATAGACTTGTGTCAGGAGGATCCATCCTGCTGATGTTAGAGAAGCTGTAAACTGAAAGAGATGTCTAAAATGCTGAAGTTTGCCCTGGTCAGTGGAGGGATGGCTCTGTTGTTTGCCATTCTGCTGAGCACCGCTTCACAGAGAAAACTTTTCTGTCTGATTCTGCTGACGATGAGAAAGGGGTGAAAAAGAGTTGGAGTTGGTGTTTTGGGAGTCACTAGTGGGCACACAGAGCTTTGGCCATTGTGGATGTGTGACATTGACATTTGGACATGGTGAGAGGGAGAAAAGAGTTAAAGCCTTACTTTTTTTTTTTCCAGCTGTCTCTTAACACACAAACTGTTTTGCCGCTGCTCACAGTTCTCAGAGACAGCAGTCACCGAACCTTCCAACCACATGAATATGCATGATAAGTCCGCTTTTCTTCTCTGCCCTCTGAGCTGTTCTTTTTTTTTTTTCCTCCCAGAGACCCCTCGTGTTGTGTTTGATTGGCCCTGACATTTGAAAAGGTCCATGAATAAAAAAAAAAAAAGAAAAAAAAAAGTTGTTTATGACAACTGGAGAACTCTCCTTGCAGCACAGTAAAAATGGCATTTTGAAAGGAGCACAGCTCCTGCATATTTAAATGCTAATGGCTCTGTGAATGTGCGGGCTAATAGGATATTTCAATCTGGAGCAGTGCAGCATGTACACTTTCAGTATGCAGGCGCACTGTCTGAGTGCTACGTCTAATAGCTGTGAAAGGTGCATCAGCTCATTTTATTAACTGATTATGTTGAGTCTGAAGGTTTTTCTTTTATAAATGATCTCATTCTTTCTTCACAGCAGCATGGAGATTATCTCAACACATAGAGTTAGCTTATATACTCTCTCTCCCAAAAAGAGAAAAAAAAAAAAAAACAACCCTCAGGGAAATTTATTTTGAAATTCTGGCATCTGTGCTGTATTATGGCAATGGTTATGATGCAGATAAAGTTTAACAGCTTGTTTTACAAGCTTGCAGATGCTGTGTGGCAGAGTAGGGCTGCTAGTCTTAGACAGGGCCCCTGGGGCTCCGGCTGGGCAGCCCTGTAGTGAAACGCCGGGTCCTTCGTTTATTTAGGAGCTGTTTTGTTAGCAGTAGTCAGCCACAAGTGTCACAGATCCCGTGTGGACTTTGACCTGCTTGTGGAGTATTTGGCCTCATAGTTCATGCTAGCGTTTACATCGTATGAACACAGATATGCATGAAACTGATCGACTCCTAAACTAAACTGTTTCCTCCGGTCTTTGACTTTTACTAAATCAAAGTTGTGTAAAACCGTCTATTGTTAAAAATGGTGAAGATGAATCCAGATTAAAAACATACCAGGTTAAAAATTTTTTACCTGCGGTTTATTTTTTAAACATTGTTGGAGTGTGTGCTCTGACTGCTATGTCAAGTCATAATCGTAATTATTAAAAAGAGAAATATCACGTGCAAAAACACCCTTTAAGATGTGCCCGATGTACAGAAAGGCTGTCTGTGGAAAATGCACAGTCAGGGTGCTGAGTGTGTGATCAAAGTGTGTTTGAGGGACATGTATAACGAATGAAGATGATTCAGCTGACTCGCAAACATTTACTGTGCGTAAAACTTATTTTTAGTTAATTGATTATTCATTCATTTCTGTTTTGACATGGTACCATTTATTGTTTATAGCCTATTTAGTGTAATTTCCTTATTTACGGTTTTCATGAATGGAACATCACAAGAGAAATATAAACTATTAATATATACTATTAAATTGAAAAAACTATTTTTAGATTTCTTGGTGGATCTTTTATTCACACATTGTTTAAATGCAACGGATTAATAATTGACTAGGTGAAACTGTGTGCTTGACTTTGTCATTAAATCACCCATAAGTGCCACGGTTGTTATTATTATGGCTCATTATTGTCCATTCAGGTTATTTAGACTACTTTTACATAACATGGGTTATCTCATTATGGTAGTAATGTTGTTTTTATAATAATATCACACCACCCAAATATGCAAATATTTCATTTTTAATACCATTTTCATTGTCATTTTAAGAACCCTAGTAGTGTAGTGTTAAGTAAGAGGCTCCACTTAACATTGATTTAAATGAGCAGAGGACAACAGCACGATCGCTGTCACACACCCACACACACACACACACACACACACGGACACACATTGTGTACATGCTTAAACAAAATGTCACACAATGGCAGTCACTGACTTGTTGCTGTATAGAGAACTAAACAGGGTGAGCTGTCAGCCTGAGTCTCATCACTCCTCTGTAGTGAAAAATGACATATTATCTATGTAAGTGAGTGGCAGAGCTGAGCAATACCAATCACCTTAGCTATCTCCATTATGAATATTATGGATATTACCGGTGTTTGACGAGCCCGAGGCTGATTCTTTGATTATCGGCTGCTGAGAAGCTCAGTAGGATGGTTAGCTTTTCAACTCCTCAGCTTGTTCGCACAAAGACATGTTTGATTTTCACCCGTACGGAGATGTTTGATTCCTTATCCTGAACAAAAAAGGATTTACTGTGGGTTAATGTTTCACTGAGCCGGAGAGAAGCCACAGACTCTCAGTCCCTCCTACTCAGTCCTCTGTGAATACTCCCCCCCGGGAGTCGGTGTGCGCTTAGAAAATAGGAGTTCCTGAGGTTTTCTAACTGCTCTAACAAACGCTGCTTTAAGTCATTATAAACATCTATACAGCAATTTTCACCATCTTTTATTCTCCATACTATATATATATATATATCTCTATAATTAATGTATGACATTAACTGAACAAGGATTTTATTGCCAGACTTAAAGTGCCACACTGCTGTTTATTTATCTTTTTTATTTAGCTTCTTTTAACCAAAGATGAAATTTTTTTTTAAATAATGAATCTTTGGACCACAAGGATACGGGGCGGTGCATTAGGATAATAACATAGCAGTACACTCACTCAGGGATTTTGCTGATGCATGAGGACCATGTTTCACCCACAGCCAACTCGCTGTTTAAAAAAAGCCATATTTGAACACAGAGAAAGTCCCATTAGCCCGTTCACACATGCAGTCAATGTAGACCTGCTGGAAAAAAAACTTTCACTTGTAAAACCAGTCACTTTATGCTGGTATTGTTGATTTTCCACCACTTCATGTGCTTTCTCGCTATTTTTCCAGTGCTTATTTGTATGTATTTATTTATTTACTTATTTTGAGCAAAAAAACAAATCTCTGTCCAGAAGTGCCACGAGAAAACAGTTTTCTCTATACGCAGCAAGATGAAACGATGATAAAGTTGAACTGATGTTTTTCAGGTTCTTTCAGCCTTCAGGGGAAGTTTGAAAGACTGAAATTTTTCAAATATTTCACAGAACATAGTTTTTTGTTTTGTTTTGTTTCCCCCTCCCAATCGCAGCTTCATAGCTTCATCTCTTTGTGTTCTTGCTCACAGGTGGCTGAGGGATGAAATGGCTCTTCTTAGCTGGCTGTCGATGTTTATTCTGTTTCCTGTCTAATGAATACTAGCCGCTGTCCTTGGTCAGGGAACCATGCCAGTATAATAAACCTGCCTGATACAAGCATACATATATACATAAAAGCAGGCAAACGCACTCATACCTGCATACAGACATAGACAGAAATACACACACACACACACACACACACACACACACGCGCGTGCATGCAAAAATAAATTGGCCTTAAAGCAAGCTATTGATTCTGGCTAAAAAAGAGGACAAGTACAGTACTCATCATAGCGGGAGTGGAGAGACAAAAGCTGGAACATCATTGAATTGAGGTTAACACAATGTTCTGTGCAGTTAATTTTTATGTCTGAAATTATAAATCCTTGCAAACGAATGTGACGTGTGACAGTTTGCCGTGCACGATCATGACCGCAGCTGCTGCAGTATCTCGTGTCTTGTTGCCCTTCCTCGAGCCTTTGATGCTGGCCAGAGTTTCTTAAACCTTTGTCCCTAGAGGCAAGAGGCAGCCAGACACCCACCTTGGCCTCAGTTCTCAGCCAACATGTTTGTGTTGTTTGGTGTTCCTCTGTATGTATGTAGTTGTGTGTGTGTGTGTGTGTGTGTGTGTGTGTGTGTGTGTGTGTGTGTGTGGGCGGGCAGCAGCATTCTCACAGCCCAGCTGAGACTGACAGATGGAATCATTTCACACACAGACAGAAAGGCAGGATACAGGAAACCGGGGTGTGTTTAATAGTCCTAGCGCTCTTGTGGTTGGTAATAATCTAGGTCAGAGGCGTTCAGCTCATGGCGAGTCAGCCTCTGGGGCAAGCTTGGCCTTTCCTTAACCCCATTTACTCAACAAACGTACAGTCTACTTACCTTACACGTAGTTTGCTGTTAAAGGCCTTGACGAGATGTTTATGCTGTGTAGTGTTGTGCCTGGTTCAATCAGAGCAAAGATCCCCGTAGAGCCCTGCAGGCTCTCCTTTTGAAACCCCTGCACCTTGATAAAAATCCTCCATGATGTTCAGCTCACAGCTTTTTTAGAAATGAGAGGGTTTCATGTCATTCTAGTGACAGTCGTGTCTAAGAAATGTGTCTGCCTGTAGACGGCTGAAGATGAGGTTATGCTAGCTAATCTGTCTGGCACAGTTTAGTTTAGTCAATCAACTCTGTTTCTAATTTGTAATAAAATTAAGACATTCATCCATGATGCATTTTCACTATTCATAAGAAGAGAGATCTCTCTCTGAGTCATATGTGCAAAGGGTGGGGGCCAGCTCTCTCTGCCTCTCTCTCTCTCGCTCGCACACGCACACACACATGCACACACACACACACACACACACACAGACCCTGTTCAATGCTCATTGGTGCAACAAGTCTTTTGCATGTAAAGGCAGAAACATTCATCAAGTGCATCACATCCAGACTTTTTTGACTGCCTAGCTCCATCCACCTTAGGTATGTTATGTATGCTAAGTTAACTAAATTGTATAAACATGATGATTAAAGGTTACCAATAGCCAGATGGTTGGTTGGCTATAAATATGGTTACATTTATAATTTCAATCTGAAATGGTCAGAGCATCATCCGAACTGTTAATGTTAATTCTGTTCTTAATGTATGTTTTGTATTTGGTGTGGATAAGGTTAAGATAAATTGGTTAGAATTTTTTTAATTGATTGTGTGTGGTTTATTTGCACAAATTTGGTCGCATTTGGTCTGAAAGGACATTTTAGGACGTTTTTCAAACCTGTAGTTTGTTTATTCTTGTCCGAATCAGTTGAAAAGCTGCTAAACTTGGTTAATTTCCCGCCTGGTTTGGTTCCTTTTCATACAGAACCCAAAATGCAAAATCACTACAAGCTCATTGGTCAGATGTGTCTGTGTGGTGGGAGGAAAAATGTAAACACAGGAAGAAGGTTCTGTTTAAATATCAAAGATGCTGCGTTCTGTGTGCTGTACTTCTGATTTAACTGGACCGGTCTAAAATCAGAAAATATTCACACGGCTTAATCGATCAAAATAGTTGCAGAATTGTTGTAATTTTTCTGTCAATCAAATTGTTGCAGTCATGCATCTTTTCAATAGTCTGTAAGTTGTCTTTTATCTCTTATAGTCTATATGTTCACACCTTTTCTGTGAAATTCTCGATTAAGTATCGAACACCAGCCTGGTTTAAGATAATGTTTATCCATATTTCCATTATTATTCCATTACAAGTATTCTGTAAAACTTCTGCGATGAAATGAATGCACATGATAAATGAGGGCTACTTTATTTGAATATAGTGATGATTACATTTCCCTATCATGGCTTCCTCTTAAAAAAAAAAAAGAGAAATTGTCAACTAATACTTTTACGTTTGCACTCACACGGTGAACTCATCTTTACAGTTAATTTGCGGTTTAATTGGTTTTACAGTTGTTGCATATGCATTAGGTGCTCAGTAGTTAATTGATAGGAAAAGACAGATCATAGAGTTCAGCAATTATAACCGGTACTTGCCAACCTCAACACACAAAAAACGTTAAAAAAAATGTGTCTAATTAGACTAGAAATATTCTGAGGGGGATTTTATAAAAATCATTTACAATTATGTATTATGGGGAGACTAAATTTTCTCAATAATAGAATTTGCTGTAGACGTGAACTGTTGATGGTGATGACTTGGAGAAGAAGGTATGTGTTGTCACCTGTTTTCCTCTTCGTTTACCTTCATGAACCCTTAATTTGCTTTTTAGACTCAGAGGCAGTCAGGTTTTTTTTTAATAATCCCTCCTTGTTAGTCATGCTCAGTGTCTCTCTGAGAGTCCTAACTTTACTTAAAGCGCGAAAGTGGCATCTTTAGCCAGGTGTTGGTTGAAGGAGTTTTTAAGAGATTTGTCCTGTACTAAAACAGACATTCTTTCATTATTATTATTATTATTTTATTATTTTTTTGCTTTGTTTTTCAAGGAAGGATTTAAAAGTCCCTGATTTCCCTGATGCATAATTATTCCGTAGCACTAAAATATAAATGTATTTTTGTCACTAGTCTGCGCTTTTCTTGGTGAGCTGAAGGAATGAAAAGGTGCTAAAGAGCTGAGAAAGACAAGGTGAGATAATGAAGACACTGGCTGATTACCGTTTCACACAGGCTGTGCATTACAGCACATCACTGGCAAGACTTGGGTTTTTTTGTTTTTTAATTCATGAACAAAAGTTGGTACACGCATGAAATTCATTTGTGCAGATTGAGACGTTGATACTGTGAAGGAAACGGTGGCAAAAGCGGTGGGCAAGTAATGTAAAACCACGTGTGCACAGTGTAACACCGGTGACACAGACTGCCACAGCAAGCATGTTAATGGCATGAAATTTGACCAACGTGAATTAATTTGCCGACATTGTTCACAGTAACAAATTATCAAATGGCAGTGTATAATGCCAACGGCATGTCGAGAATTACTCTGCAGCTCCTCTAGTCCGCTGCACACTACCTGCATCAGCACCAAACGGCAAACAAACACAGTTGGTTGACTAGGTTGTGAAAATAGCGAAGCATTTGGCAGCTAAAGAGCTGAATATTTCCTCTCAGGAGTTGGTAGAAAAACAGAGCTAAAAAAAGAGGGAATATTGGACTGATATTCTTCAGATGGACAGAAACACGACTCCAAATACATGATAATGTTTGTTATAATGTGTAAATAAGCATGTGTTTTTTAACTAGTAAGCTTAAAAGGTGAAATATGTTATTATTTCTACCCCCTCCCCCCCACCATCAATTGGGCAAAAAAATCAGTTAATGGTGGTTTAACCTAACGAGTTATCTTTGAAAGCACATTGAGTTTCTAGAACATTTTAACGGTATGTTTGTCATAATGTTTATTATCTGTTGAATGTCGAATGTCAAGAGGAATGAGAGCAAGACAGATTTATCTTGGAGACAGCCTGTCAGCTGAAGCACTGTAGGTTCAGGTGATATTACGTGTGTGTGTGTGTGTGTGTCTGTATACATGTGTAGTCTGTTAGATGAGTAAAAAGGTTTCTAGTTTATCAGGTGAAGGCGAAAAGATACCAGCATAATATAATACAGTGCTTTTTATTCAATTCAAATATGGACTCTCTGTTGCTCCAAGTCTTCAGCAGTCTGTGTTGTGTAGTGGTGTTTTAGAAAAAAATAAATTGCCAATTATCCCAGTGGAGATTTTTACGCCAGACTTTGTTTTAGTTCATTATATGTAAGGAGCTGCAGAGAGAAGGAATGCAGGCCATGCCGAAAGCCTCAATGGGTTAGGCTGACAGGCTGCCGTGCACAATAATGTTGCCATTATGCGTTTCCTGGGTGACTTAAACGAATAGGCATTATTGCAAAATTGTGCATTAGCCCAAGTCAGCAGTTAGTACTGCTGCAGCCTCATTTCATTTAGAGTTGAGAGGAGAAAAGGATGGAGAGAAAGGGGGCAGAGAGAGAGAGAGAGGGAAGGGGGAGGATGGGGAAAATGGTTCAGAGAGCAGGCGGTGTAAAGGAGAAACGGGGAATGAAAAGGACGCTGCCAGAGGCTGACAAGACATGCAAAAGGAGCGAAAAGGATACATGGAGAGACACAGATGGACTGACAGACTTCAGGGGGGGGGGTTGTAATGATGATGGAGAGGTAGAAAGAGGAGACTGTAACTGTCTAACTGGTGTACTTAGACAGTGAGGTTTGGAGGAAGAAAGAGGCTGGCAACGAAGGAGGAAGGTGTAAATCAGCGGTCTGAGCGACAGCTTTACGTGCCCCTCGGAGCCCCAACTATCCGATTAATGAGAGAAGTGAAACCTTAACCACCTTCCCCTCTCTCTGTTTCTTCTTTTCTGCTATCTTGCACTTTCAGGGACATAAATCATAGACTCTTAAGCAGTCACTTTACATAGCTGCGGCACAATTCTTCCTTTTAAAATGTTGACCGAGTATCCCTGTCCGATGTCGCGCTGCATTAATGGGATTTGACTGCAGCTAATGTCCATTCAGATGGCATTTCTCACAAATAGGCCTGATTTCTAAACCATACTTATTCATTTTAGGAATTCTTTTTTTTTTTTAGGAAATAATCTCATTTGTTTACTTGCCAAGACTTAGATGAGAATATTAATACCACTATATGCCTGTACACTAAATCTGGAGCTACAATTAGCTGGTTATCTTAGCTTTTTTGTATACACCGAAGTGTAAAAATGACAAGTTGTGGTCATCAGGGTGCTGTGCTGGAGTATTTATAGATAGATTTATATATAGAGGCTAGCTGTTTCCCCCTGTTTCTAGTCATCGTGCTAAGCTAACTGACTGCAGTGTCATACTTGACCTCAGCAGATATTTCAGTAGTAGAACGCGTGTTTATGACACAATCAAAGTTGTGGCTTTTCTTTACTTTACACTCTGTGCCTTTTCATCTAGCCAAACCCACAGGTTTCTTAATCTGGCTCCTCTCAGAGATGCCCTCCACCAGAAAAAAACAAAAAACCTCCCTCTTACTTTCACTTTCTTTGCCTCCTCTCTGTGTCTTCTACCAACTTAAACAAGACATCTTGGGCTGCCTGGCTTTCATGTTCTTTTTTTCATCACAAAAGGAGCAGAGAGGAATGAATGATAGAGATGTAATGTAAAAAAAAAAAAACAGAAAGATGGAAAAACACTGTATAAATGCATAACCACTCGGAGTGATGCAACAGCTGCAACAATGCAAAGACCGGTGCAGCATTCAAGACATTTGTTTTGATGCACGTTCTCCTCCTGATTGTGTCTCTGGGTCTGTGAAGTGAGACACAATCTACACGAGGTCTAGACTGCTGCTTGGGTGTATATCCCTCGCATTTCACAAGTGTTACAAAGCCCCCTTAACTGTGATTAACACTCAACTCTGTGCCACTAATGTATCCACTATTGGCGAGAACAAAAGGAGCTTTGTTCGCGAGGTCCGTCATGTGAGTGGCATTTCAATTATTTTGTTGAAAATGAACACCTAAGTCGAAGCTTAACTAGGCAACTTCTTCTGCAGCCAACGGTGTGAATGTCTAGAAGTTTTTTAAAGGGCTTCATCAGCCAGAAATGATGCTATATAACAGAAATAACCGTCACCATCCTCAGACATGAATTATTTCCATTTAGTGGTGTATGGAGGTGGTGGGGACAATGTTTTTGGCAGTAGCTTCAAATCCTCACCAGGCAGTTGAGCTCTCTCTCTCTCTCTCTCTCTCTCTCTTACTGCTGGTGAAGAGACAGTTTTGTGGTTTACTTTTGCCACCAAAGGCGACGTCTGACAGCAGAAGTTAATTTGAGCAAATAGCAAACGTCTACTGTGTGTGTGTGTGTGTGTGTGTGTGTGTGTGTGTGTGTTTTAGGTGATGAGATAATCATTTTGTTGCAGTTTGGGATTCAGGCTGATTTATTTTCTCTTTACGCTTTCCAGAAAATGAAAATGTAGCCTACATGAATTAGATTTGGTGACACTGATGCAGACAATAATTAATATTGACGCGAATATTGACGATAAGAACTCAAGTGCTACATGAGTGTAAAAGCAATGAAGCGTTGCGTTTATTATTTAATGATATATTAAATGGTTTTTTTCTCAGTTCACAAAGTCAAAAATCCTGGTACATCAAAGACTTCTATTGCCAAGAGTATTGTGAGGTTTGCATCACTTGTCAGATCAGAGAACAGTGAGACTGGTCACAATCTCACTTGGTAACATTCACAGTCTTGTCAGGAAAATTTGCGAACCACAACTACCCAGCCTCAAGTAACACTACAGCGCTCTGTGTGTGTGTGTGTGTGTGTGTCGAGCAGAGCTCCTGCCCTCTGGACGTCGAACCAGACAATCCCTGGAGTTGTGTATTTCGTGTTTCTGAGTGTGTGACTTTCTCTTCTCCGTTTCTCCTCCACTCCTGCAGCTCTGAACACGTATTTTCTCTCAGGTCAATCTCCCTTATTGTTAAGTTACATAACAGCACTTAGTCAAGTAACAATCCAGCAGCGATGGTGCTTAGACCTGCAGGATAACTACTGTACTTCCTATCTGGCACTCCTCTCTCTGCCTGAGAGCTCTGCTCAAAGTTGTTGTTGACTTTTCAACCCACTTAGTGAAGTAGACTTTTTTTTTTTTTCTTCCTCTGGAAATGAAGTGGATCTCCTTCTTACACGAGTCTCTGGAATTAATTTATGGAAATGAGGTCATGTATACCACAGCTTTGTGTCCTTAGTGTAATGTAGCTCTCAAGCTGCTGTGTGCATGCCGTTCTCAGCTGAGACCACCAGTAAAGTTACGAGTTTGAAACAGTTCCTTGTACAGATTGAGTGAATACAGTAAGTTTTAAACCGAAAATACCACAATTGATGCTCACTTAAGGTTCTGTTTATCAAAGAGCGTATAGTGTATAATGTGTAAAATCCATCAATATAATCAGTATATAATGATGAGGTTGAAATCAATCCTAATATTAACAACTCAGGTTTTTATATATGTAAAAATCCTTTGTTTCCTTTGTTATGCATTAGATCATATAATAAATAAAATCTACACAATAATAAAATGTTAATTTGGACGACAGACAACATGTATAACACATTAAATCTCATTAAAATGTTGGTAAAAAGATACATTTTGATATTGAATTATGGCCTAGGCATAATTTTTTATAATATAAATCAAGAAGTTGCATTAAAGTCTGTATATTGTTTAGCGTATTTGCATTGAATTATATATTGTATATCACTACCTTTTGAATGTTTTTTTGTTTGTAGCAAGCTGCACGCCTCATCAGCCTTCATTACTGTTTGTTCGAGTCAGTTGTGAGTGAAGTGAAGTCTGTATCAGGAGACTTCATAAGAACTAAATGGCCAGATGCACTCATGACCTATAGCGTTGCTGCTCTGTAGCACAGAGTTGGAGATGCCCATGCGTGTCATCTCACGTCTATTCATAGCCAAGGCGGCGTGACTCTCCCGCCTCTGACTGACTGTTTCCTGCTTTCCCTCTTGCTCAATTACTTCTCCTCTGACTCCCACATGTGGGTCCTCAGCTCTTTGGCAGGAAGCTTACCTCGCGGAGGAGGAAAGCTGAAGCACAGCTGACTGGTGAAGCAAATGTGTTTGGTTAAAGAAAGACTTGCAGTGTATTTGTCAGTGTCAAGAGAAAGACAGGGGCTCTCTCGCAGGAGAAATTTAGCACCTGCAGTAGTGTTGCTTTTAAATTCATTTAGCTGCAGTGCTCCTAACCTTACAGCTGGGAAAATGCCCCAACAGCTGGCCAAATAAAAAAAAAATTTTAAAAAATCATCATTTAGCCATATTGCTCAGCCTGCCCCACTAAACATAACAATTATAATTGCAGTTACAGCGTAAATACCAATACGTCATGATATTAATAGTCAAGTGAGAGCCAAAGTGCAGCACTCTAGGATTTTGGCCCAGAGGCAAATGTGGAAAGAAACAGCGGTATGGTTATTAATGTGAATGTGCTGCGAGAGATACAGTTTAAAATGTTGGAGGAGGATGGTATCACACTGTACTCATCCAGTTAGATGATGTTTTTCTCGTACTTTCCTCTCCCTCCCACCAACACCCCTTTTATGTCTTTTATTCTGCTGATACAACCTCCTCCCGTCTGCTGACTAACTGACCCACATTCCTCTGTGTGACTTGCTGCCCCTCACTGTGTGTATGTGTGTGTATATGTGTGTGTGTGTGAGTGTGTGTGTGTGCAAGCCTACATTTCTGCGTGTCATCTGCCATGTTTTTTTTCTTTTTATATGTGTATGTGTGTGTGTGCATTCCTGTGCCTTCCTCTGTCTGCCTGCCTTGTCCCAATATTGTGCTGCGTCCCTCAGGCTTCAGCAGGAACCAATTAGAAGATTGCTCTTTAGAGGAGCATCTGTCACTGAACATAAATGATTGGTAAAACGCCTCATTTACTCACACACTCTGTGTTTGTCCACTTTTTTTCCCTCTACTCTACTCTACTACTCAGTTTTTTTCCGGTTTCAGAAGTGGCATTTCAAATAGCTGCTACTCTCTGAGATGAGACTCCCTCTAGTGGAGAGTCGATTCTCTGCAAGGATTCTGTAAAGGTTTGGGTTGCTGTCAGATGATTGCTCGTCTATTTCTTGTGATGCACTTCTTAAGGAAGCAAGGAGGTCTTGATTAATATGTGTTAAATGGTGCAACAAGTAGGTTTGCAAACATACTCAACCTCTACATGAGCATGAGGTGGAAGATATTTTCTGTTAAAGCCACAACTTAGTGGATTTAAAGCAAAAAAAGATTGTGACCTGAGGCTAAAAAAAAAACGTCCAAATGTGTGTAGCCTTTTTGTATAAAATTGCACATAGTCCCTCATACATTAAAAGGAAATTTAAAACTAAATCAAAAAACCGAAACTGTAACTTTTGCTTTTGCACCTCTGCTTTTTTTAATTTCAGGTGTAAAACATCAGCCAGCTAACGTCCGGAGGATTGGAGAAGTTGAGATTTTAAGGTGGGAGAGGTGGATAGAAAGTCAAGAGAAGGAGAGAGCATTTCAAACAGCGTCAGGATGGCTCTGCCCGACAAACACAAAGTGAAACGCCAGCGGCTGGACAAGATCTGCGAAGGTGAGACAGACTCCTTCACTCTTGTCTGTAGCTTCTGCTTCTTTCTCGTCTTCCTTAGTTTCAATGCACAGCATCATGTGACTTTGACAAAGCTGCCTCCACATTTGTATGCGACAGGAAATAGATTATTTATATTAAAAGGGTGCTTCTGTCTTTGTACAAGTGTGACTGCAAGATTCAAGTGTGTGCTTATTAGTTCCACAGGCTTATGTTGTAATCACAAAAAAAAAAAAAAAAGATTCATTTCACTGTTATATGGAAATGAAGTTTCCACCAGTATTTAAGCTTTTTAGCCAGCTGCTACAAATTCATTGAAAAGCCAGTGGGATCGTTTGCATAAGTGTGTTTGTGTGTGTCAAAAGGGAGCCTTGGGACCAGCCGAGGCTCCAAACTTCTGCTTTGAAGGCTGTAGAGGAGGGAGAGACTGTGTGTGTGTGTGTGTGTGTGTGGTAGTGTGTGTGTGTGTGGAGGGGGTGGGGGGGTAGACGAGGAAGTGTGTGCGTTTGTGTGTGTTTCTTAAGGAGAGGTTGGCTCGATGGCTGAATGAGACTCGAGTTCGATGTTTCCAGATTTGCTGGAGAGATGAAGTCGTTTGTAATAAAGTTGTAATAAAGTGAAGCAGTCCTCAAAGGCCTGGCATTGATTATAATGGGCAGTGGGATTTCTTTGTGTACATATGCATTTTTGTGTGTGTGTGTGTGTGTGTTTTTTCCTCACTTATCCACAACTTAACAAACCAGCAGGAGCCAATGAACGTCTGAATTTTGTCCAGAGTGTTACTCACCCTTCGCTCATACACCAATAGTACATATACTCTACTGCATAGTGCAAGATTAGTCTTTTGCATTCCTTGCTACTTGCTAACTGCTCTTCCTCTGGCCTCTCATTGAGGGTTTCTTTCATCTGTTTCCAGAGATGTATCATGCATCCTCTAGATCTACACTCACCATTAGAATTTGAACCCTTTGTGATTTCAATTACATGAACAACAGTTTAGTTGTCAGAACTAAAGTAATCTAGCTCCTGTCAAGTTGTGCCCGAAATATACATCAGTGTAAATGGATCGGTGTGCTTGAAATTTAAACTAGAACCTAAAAGTTCCAGTCTCAGTAAGAGAAACCATAGGTGCTTCTTTGCGATTACTCCATATTAAACCCGATTATCGAATATCAACATACTCTTCAATTCAAAAGAAAATCTAAATAAGAATGAGAAACACAACGATTCCTAAATGAAGCGATTCTTTCGACTCTAAGCATGTGAGCCACATGTGGCATCTCAAACCTCTCCTCTGTTGGAAACACTCCCCCCCCCCTCTTTTCACACAACAAGAATGACTGCGTATACAATAAATATTTTCTGATTTGCCCCGGTCGTCCCACAGACAGCTTCAGCATTGTCCATGTCTCCTCTGCTTATCAACAATGAAGTAATTCTACCAAAGACGAAGGGAATTTTTTTTTTTTTTTTTTTTTTGTAGTTAGTCACCACAGCTGCTCTTAAAAAAAAAAAAAAAAAGATGTGCAGAAGACAGTGATTCACATCGAGGAAGTTAAAAGATCAGAGGGTGGTGAATCACTCAGTTTTCACGGTAGAATTGAATCTGCTCAACCATATAAAAAGGGTATTTCAAAACCAGAGGGATGCGGTGTTCTGCGCCATAATGTCAAAGCCACCCACTATTATCTATAAACAGTGCTGGGACTGAGGCGTGAAATAGAAATCAAAGTTCATATCATGTGTATTGACAAAAACAAGAACCGTTATGGAGTAATTGTGATTGTGTCGCCGCGGTGGGTCGCGCCGAAAAGAGACGACGGCGAGAGAGAAGCTTCCCTAATCTCAATTTATCCCCCGAGGATAACTGTGTCAATCCAATACTTGTTTCACAGCAGAGTGCATTGATTACATCTTTACTCATTGTGATGAGTGGCTAACTGAGCGGCGCCTGTGGCCTAAATCGAATTTGAAATGGCTGATCAAGTGTGGCTGTTGACTCTCATGAAAAGTAGTCACGGTGCAGGAATGTAGATTTTTTTACCGGAACGGTGAATGTTTTACTACCGAGAGTGTCTGACGCTCTGTGATGTGATTCACTGTCCTTCTGCTTTCATGTTTTTTTTTTGTGGGTTTTGAAGTCAGATATGAAAGGTCAAAACCAGGGCTGTGGCTTATATGTGTCAGTTACTTATTTAGTTATTTTTGATGAATCTATTAATTGTTTTATCTTCAAGATGTCATAAAACAGGGGGGGGGGGGGGATGCTCATTACAGTTGCATGATTTGTTTGCAAGGATATTCTATATTCGATTATATAAAAACAAAGATGGCTTGAAACGAATAATGTTTGCTGCCTTTGCTTGATAAATTACTGTCGACAGTTAATTGATAATATAATTAAAGAAAATTGTGTAGCCAGTCAGTCACATCTATTTTAGTCATTTTTAAAACAAGGATTAGGGAGAGATGAATGAATTAGACCTCAGCCACATGAGAAGTGTCTTTGCCTACTGATATCCAAATGTACATCTCTTCCTATCTTTCTCCATATTGTGGCTTTATAAGTCCGGTGTGGCTGGCTACTTTGACAGATATATAACAAGAGATACATACACAATTAACACAGAGACACATGATATAAAACTGGGAAAAAATCCATTTTTATTTGATGGAACTTTAATTGATTTGTACAAATGACTACACTTACTTCTCTATCGAGCCTGACTGCGTTGTTTTGTGTAGATATCAGCTTTCAGAATGTATGTGATACAACAGTTCCTTCTGTTGTGGGTTTGATTAGGTGCCAAGAAGAGTGTAACTGCAATAAGGGAACTGTGGCAAACATCTGTTGTGAGCATCAGTTCCCCCTACTCTCTCATTCCCCCGTTCCTTTTCACTCTCCCTCTCTCTCTCCGTGTCTCCTTCTGTCCGCTCCATCTGTGTACCCAGCATGCATTGGCTTGGGCAGCAGCACAAGTCATTGCCATTGCCGTTTAGCCAGAGCTAACTGACTGATCCGGGCAGAGATGGGGACGTGAGCGGCGCTGCGACATGAACTAGGTCGCAGCGACAGCATGTTCCTGAATGTTGATTTACAAGTTGTAAATCTGTGCTTGGACGCAAACACCACAAGGTGGGGTAGTGGAATTTATCATTGTGACTCCAAGTGTTTTAGTTGGCAGTTGAATAAATATGTTAATGCTTGATAACGTGTGTCTCGTTTTGTCATGTGTACAACAGAAGGGAATGTTTAAAAATTCAACAGTAAATAATACAGCCAGTCAAGCAAAAAGTCCATTACATTTTGATTGTGAAACGTTCGTATTCTCACGTTTAACAGACCTGTGAGTTTTTCTGTAATAAAACCTTTTTATATTAAACACAGAGGACAACCAGGGAGGCTGTGGAGGAAAAAGGTGGGGGTGGGGGTGCTTCATATCCTGAGTTTTTCAGCACAGACTCGAGGCTCTGCTGCATCCACTCGCTCTACTTTCATCTCCCCCCCCCCCCCCCCCCCCCCCCAGCCATCACGCTCTGGCATCCAGCTCTGGTATGAAGTCATCGGAGCGCTCTGGGTCTGTACCCCCCACCCACCCACCCCCGGGCTTGTTCCAGGCTCCTCACCAAAACCCACGACCCCTTTATGGGCTTTGTGGAGCAGCAGGGAGGAGCATGGGGAACTGGATAGGTAGAAACGGGTAAACAGTGTTGTCTGCGGAGGGAAGATCGTATAATCGTTTGTAACAAATTGATGTGTGATTGTGCTGTCATCATAAGTGTGTGACTCTCTCTCTGCACACACCTTGACTGAAAATGTATGGCATGTTTTTGTTTTTTTTTCTTTCTTTTTCTTGTGCCTACAGTCTCTTTTTGCCTTCATTTGAACTGGCATCTTAGGGGTTGTTGAAACTTGGCGATAAGTTTCTGGAAAATCTCATTTCAACATGACCAGAATGTATTATAATGACCTGTGGCTTCTCTGTATCTGGCTGGAGACTGAATGAAGGATAGTTTATAAAGGTGGCGATGAAGTGATGCACCCAAAGGAGATGGGTTATGGGTAGACGGATCTCATAGCCGACATTCTGGAAAGTTTGTGGGCTTTCGAGGCCTGGATGTCTGGCAACTGGAAAAACAACCACAGAATGTTACACTAACCGAGTATATGATTGTCATTTAGAAATGTACCAGCTTCATTGCCATCAAAAAAATCCATTTAGTCCCTATGGAGGTGCTTTCAGAGACAAATAATCCCACTGGAAGTCATGTACATAATGTCTGTTGAGTGTGTAAGTGTGCATTACAATTCATCTGACAGCATTATTCTTTGCAGTGGTGCTGGCATTGTAATCCCATTTCCAGTTAGTGCCTCCTGCCCCACGCTCATACATAAGTCAATGTGTGTGTTTAACATTCAAATCATGCCTTTAGTACGTGACATGTCACACAGTACAGGAGACAGTTGTTATTATTTCTCTTGCCGTGCCGTATTCACTTTGAGTTAGTGTGTCGTTTTTATTTATGTATGCACGTCAGACCGATGCTAAGGCTTTGACAGCGGTTCGCGTGCGTGAACGAAAAGGGACATTAACAATGCACCGCTGCTGCACGTCAGAAGACGAGCAGAACAGGGTCAAAGGGCTGAGTGGGGGATTCAGGATAGTGAAAATAAAACGTATACTTGCGTGTGTTTGAGTGGGCGGATAGATGAAGGATTGAATGTGTGACTCATGGCATGTGAACTTTCTGTTCCAACATTTGGTAAATATAAGTGTGTGCACACAGTTAAAACATGCACCAATGCGCGCACACACATGCATGATCGCTTACATACACATAGAGTGAGCCACGTCTGGCTCTCTTGCTGCAATATTAATGTGGTGGTAGGGATTGAGAGGGCTGAGTGACGGGTAGATGAAGAGTTTTTATTAAACAATGGCAAGCGTCTTGCGTGACAGATTGGCCGCAGATCTGACTATTATACATCTTGTTACTTGCCGGGTTAATGCAACTTTCTCTTGCACTGAAAGTACATTATAGGAAGCTGTAGTAATCAGTTGCATTTTCTGAAATCTATTAGCAGCTAAAAGCACAACCCTGAACTACGTTATTCCATCCTTTCTAACCTCATTTACTCGAGGTTCTATATGTTTTAGTCGTTTAATTTTTCACCAGTCAAGTCTTATTCAATGTAAGGTCTTTATAAGCTTCTGCTGGGGTGGTATTATATTTGTTCTAAAATCCCCGGCTTAATTCCTAAATCCCTCTGTTACAGTGAATCTGGCGTTTGTGTGCACAGTCTGGCAAGTATGGAAAATGGAGGAACATTAGAATTTGAAAGTCAAACACTGTTCAGTTTGAGACAAACAGAAGTCTGTGATTTACTTTCCTGTCAGGATTAGGTCTGCAAACCCTGAGTACACACCTCTGCCCCCGTCACTCTGTTTGAGGTTGACTTTAAGGGGATGTGTGATCTGCTGTCCTGAGTCTCTTGAGAGCCGGGCTAGAAGAAGTAATGAGAAGAGTGGATGAGGTTGTGGAAAGAAGCCACAGGATCACATATAATTTGACTGTTGCCCTATACATGAAGTCTGACTTGTAAAACGAATGAAAATATCATTAATTGTTTCCATGTTGCAGTTCATAATAAGACAGGAAGAGTGTGTTGTGCCTTTTAGGTGATGAATGACACCTGTACTTGAAATGACTATAAAACCTGATTGACTTTATAAAAAGCAAAACCCTGACTGTTTAATAAAATCAAAATGGGTTTCAAATGTAACCCCCCCCCTCCCCCAACGTAGGGCATTGATTTAATAATTCATCTTTACAGTCAGGTTTAAATCTCCGCTCATGCTTTCGTACTCCACTCCTTTCCATTTTAATTTCCTTTGACATTACGCTGAATAATGTTTTTCCTGTGATTTTTGTGCAAACAGTAGAATACTCCGCTTCTTCTCTGATCTCTTCCTGCTCTAATTACAACAACTGTGATTAAACAAGATATTCGTGTCAACAGCTGACACGCCTGTACAAGATATGTGGGAACTTTTCCCAATATGCTGATGTTAACAGAAACTTTCATTACAGTACTAAAATATGTATCACTGCTCCTTTATTATGGTTTATTCAGAGATTAGAATTGGATGGAAATGGACACTTCCTCACCTTACATCTGTTGTCATGCATTAATAAACAGGGATTCTCTGCAGAAGGGATCAGATATCATCCACAGTGATATGAGTCATGCAGGCAGTCTGGTAGGTAGGCAGGTACACCCTCAGAGTCATATACTGAACATTAGCTTGGTTAATTGAAAATGATAAATATATATACCTTTTTTTAATTATGTCTTCATGCATGATTCATGGCCAATGTGTAATATATAAAATGATGCTGCAGGATAGCTAATAGCTTTTAACGTGTGGCGTATTTGAATGAAGTGGAATGAGCTCCTGTTGTGTTTTACCTCGATAAGCATAATGTTTTGCAAAGCAAAGGTTGTAGGTGCTTTGGATTAACCGCAGTTACAAAAAGAACCCTCCCCCTTACCCCCACACACATACACACACATACACACACACACACACACACACACACCCAGTGTTTTACTTTTCCCTGTAAAGGGGCAAATCCAGATTACAGAGCCTTTGTAAGTGAAGGAGATCAGAGGAGCTTTGGGAAAGAGGGGGGAGGTACTGTATTTCGCTAACACTAAGAAACATATGGTTAGAAACATGCAGCAATATAAATGGCCAAATGAAACAATATCGTAGCTGTATTCAGTAACTGGTACATTTATCTCCCTAATCACAGTCTTACTGTATGAGACAATAACAGTGATTCTAGTAAATCTATAATATAATGTGACAAATAGGACAAATGCTGAAGGTGTCTTTAGTTTTCAATTCTTCTGTCTCCTTGCAGCTTGCTACATTTACATTTACATTTAGCTTGTCCCTCTTAGTTTCAGTGTCCAGGTCTGTATGATCTCAAATCAAGGAGGGTGATGCGGTGACAGTGAGGCATCAGGGAGAGTTCGGAGCATGTTGAGCAGCAGTTGCGTGGTAGCTCTGCTTATAGCATGGGGCCTGGAGGATTAGTGTCCAATCAGAGTGGATTTGATGTTTGCTGACAGCACATGGGACTTAGCTGAGAGATTTCTATTCATTTGTATTCAATGAAGCTGCATGCCTTGCCTGGCCTGGCCTCCCCTCCCCGCACGGTGAATCTGGCAAACTCTGAAACCTGTTGACAACACCACATCAGCAGCTTCAGGTAGGTGACACTTCAGGCGAGGATAAGGGTTTTTGGGGATGGACTCATCAAATCATTGGCATCATCATCACCATCATCATCAGCAGTAACATCACCAGATTTGCTTGTATCTGGTTCACATGACGTCACAGTGGGAAGTGGAATTAAACAAGCTTTATTTAGATGTAATCCCTCATAGCAATCGGCAGAGCGAGTAAAATGTCCCAGAGAAGGGAGAGATAAAGCCTATTGGATTAGTACAAGCCCCTGCCCACCCCAACCTCGAACCCAACCTATCCCCTCCTTTCGTTTTTTTTTTCTTTTTTTTTTTTTTTAAATGTTTCGTGACCATCTCAGGCATGCATCCTGTTACTGTGTCTTCCATGAAGCTACCTCTTCTGTGTACAGTGTTTTTGTACCTTGGTGTGATGTGTTTTTGTGTGGTGTCCTCTTTCCTCGTGCACAACAAGCCAGCATGACCAGAGATTAATTATTCAAGGACTGCCAGCCAAAGGGGGAGTCACCTGATAGTGTGGACTTACAATATTACAACCTGGTATCAGGTGAAACGGTAGACCCTGCTTCATCTTCGTTTCTGTTTGCTCTCCACATCATCTTTCCCTTCCATTTTTGATGCTACTGTACATGAGGACTTGAAAGAGAATATTCACAAACAAAACTGCCTCAAGTGGAATATTTTCTTCTGTTTTGTGTTTTCCTCCGTTAACGCTGTCAGTTTTTTTTTTTCTTTTTTGCCAATGCTTGTTACTAACAAACAGTTGAGTCTTGGTCGCTCCCACAGTTGGGACACATTAGGGGGGAATGAGGGTCAGTGGGACAGGGCTGAGAGTGTCTACGAGCAGCAGGAAAGAGTAGCAGGCCGACGGAGCTCTCTGTCATACGGAGAGGGAGGAGGCTGGTTTGAGCCTCCACCAGGGGTGCGCCCCCCTGACCTGGATTTGAAACGGGACTCGTATTCCTACCAAGACTCTCTCTACGGACAGGTTTACGCAGAGCGACAAGACCCACGGGGGCTTAGAAAGGGCTCTGTGCCGGATCTAAACCACTACGAACGAGCACCCATGGCTCACAGGGGATCCATTCCACATCAGGATTATTATTCCCATGACCCGGCCATGACTCCTCGGCCACCTGAGGGCTTTTACCGGCCAGAACACCAGCCTGTGCCGCCTCACCCTCATCCACTCAGTAGGTCAGGGTCTCATTTTGGGATGACACCTGGGGCTCGAGCTGCATGGGAGCAAGGTCAAGGAGGGAGAGCGGGACCTCAAGGCCCATCATCGCCTCTACCGCCTCCTCCCTCTCCTCTAACTGCTCATGAATTGAATCGGGTTTACAGGGAACCCAGTGCTGTAAATGCTGCCAAGATGATGCCAGATGGCCAACAGCGCATACCGTCCCGAGAGCCATCTCCTGCTCACTATGGCATAGAGCATGCATCTCCTCGGTATGCCAGTGAGCCTGCACCTCTGAGCAGTCAATCGGTCTATACTGATGTTAATGGTCGTCCATTGGATCCGCAGCAGCAGGCTGCTACCTGTCTAGTGGTAGATCCTGCCAGTCAGGCTATGATTATGAGGCAAGAGACTGCTTCACCTTACACCATCCAACAACAACAGCAATTACAACAGCAACAACTCCAACAGCAGCAATTACAGCAACTTCAACAACAACAAATACAGCAGCAACAATTACAACAACAACAACTCCAACAGCAGCAGTTACAGCAACAGCAACTTCAGCAGGAGCAGTTGCAGCAGCATCTGCAACAGCAGCAGTCCCTGCCGCCTCCACCCACAATGCCCGTCTCTGATCCAATGCTTACTATGGCAGCTTCACTTCCTCCTCCACCTGTCCCAGTGCAGACCTCAGCTGTTGCCCCTACTGCACCTGCCCCTGTAGCCCCATCTCCGGTCCCTCCTCCCCCAGTCACTCCACTTCCTGCCCCTCTTTCTGCTCCCCCTCTTACTGCCCCACAGACACCTTTACCCGTGGACCCCAAGAAAACAGTTGATCCAGAGTTCCTCGCCTTGCTGCGAAATGAGGGCCTCTCAGAGAGCACCATCTCCTCACTTATCCAGCAGGGTTTTGACTCCACTAGCATGCTTGCTGTCATGGAGGAGAATGATGTTCGCACCGTAGCTCCAAACCTTGGCCAGGCTCGTGTACTTTCTCGCTTGGTCCACAACTACAAGCGGCCAGTTGAGGCTGTACCACCCCATTCCCAGCCTCAGACACCAATGCGAGGCCGGTCTAATAGCTTTAGCCATCGCTCGGACATCTACCACCAGCAGCAGCACCACCATCAACCACACCCTCCACATGCTTTGACTCTGGACCCCCAACTGATGCCCCCACAGACCCCTGGCGCTATGCAGACCATCTCACCTAGGATGGGAGATGTAATGGGTAGGAGGCCAAGCAGTGCCCCTTCTCAGCAACTCCTGGAAGCCTCTGGAGGATACCCAGGCCAACCACCTCGCTCTCCTGGGCCGTATGCAGGGGCCATTATGCCTGTTCAATCAAGACCCATGTCTGCTTACTCCTCTGGGATGACGATGCCAGGAATGCCAATGCAGGGTATGCACATGATGCCACATCAAATGACTGGGTCAATGCCTGCCATACCGGGGCCTATTCATGCTATGCCACAGCAGATGCCTGTGTCTATGCCAGCTTTACCGCAGCCACCACAACAGGTACCGAAAGCATATTCTACCAATTACACAGTGCCCATGGAGCTGATGAAGAGGGACAGGAACATACTGCCATTGTCACCCATGCACAGCCCTCACCCCAGTCCTCAGCTAATGCGTAAGGGTGGGGGGCCTGCATCAGACAATTCCCTTGTCTCAATGGGACCACCTGCTCAAGGCCAAGGTGCACTGGTTGCTAACCAGAAACTAAGTCGACGCACAGGTCCACCAGTCATCGTGTCCACTATGGCGTCTCCAGATACAAGTAAAGCCTTTTTTTTTCTCCTTCCTTATTGGCTGGTATTTGCTTTCTTTCTTGCAGTTTGGTCTTGCTTTCTTCATGTTTTTGAAAAAAAAAAAAGTCTTATCTTTGAAAGATTTTTATTACATAGTTTATGTTGGACTCATTTCTCATTGCTCTCATTATTTTGAAAAGCTCCACAAAGCAGTGTTGCTGCATTGTTGAGAATCATGTTTTCACAGTTTGGTTGGCATTTCTGAGAGCCAGTATGTTAATAAGTGGAGTGCTGTGCGGTCTGGTTTGTGCATCCATTATTCAGCTGAGGGCTGTGTGAGATCTATTTAACATGTGGTTACTGGTGTGTGATGCCTGACCTTAAGAAAGTCCAAACACAATGAGAATGTTAATAGAACTTTTTTTTAAATTATTATCTTTCTGGTCGTTGCTGTCATTTGTTTGCTGTCCTGTGTTTGGTCTCATTACATCAACAACAGATAAATAATATCTATTTTCTTATTGAGGCCTGTGGCATGCAGTCTAAAAGTTGCTGGCTATCTCTTTTCCAAAACTGTTGTCAAGATTCTTAAATTAATGAAAGAAATTAATGCCGTGAAAAGATAACTTTAGACATCCTGACAATCTATCCTCTGTCCTACATTTTTATGCATTTGCCCTGATCCTAAAATGATACTTGCATTCCCCTGCTTTCCTGTCTCCTTATCTCTGTGAGAGCATGATTTATTAGAATTTCCTACTTTAACTGTGAACTCGTTTATTATTTCAATAATCTCATGCAGTTTCTCTTATAAGAATGACATATCGACCCATTAAATAAAACAGAAAATGTCACTGACGAGACGCAATATAGAGGATTTGGGAGGAACGGCTGTCAGCACCCTTTCTGATATCTTTTAAATTTTGACAGGTATGCACTGTCTTCATGTTACAGTCTGTCAATCGCTGCATTCATGTGTAAAAGGTTCACATTAGGACTTTTCTGACCAGACAAGTCAGATACTGTATTGTGTGCAGTAGTTTTAACTGTCTGGGAAAATTAGGTGTCAAGGGATGTCTGTGTAGATCTCTGTACACAATATGTGTGATTGTATTTGCCACAGTCTCTGTGGATATTTTTCTCTTAACAGCTGTGTGTGACGCACTTGCTAAACAGCACAGGCCACTTTTTATTAAAATCCTATAATCTTCCACATCTATACAGCAGAAAGTCGTATAGATGTGGAAGAGTATAGATAGTATAGCTATCATTGTAACTCCAGCTGTTTTTGATGAAGTTCATCTCTGCTCTGCCACGCACCATCTCCCTGCAGCCCCCCCAAGCCCCTGTTGTTGTAAACATAGATGTCTTATTGCATTATGATAATAAGGGTGCATCAGACTAGCCTGGAAAAGCTTTACAGCCACTCGAGCTACACAGCCTTCGTTTAGTACTGCTTCTGTCAAGGTGCATTACTGACCTGCCTGGAATAGCAATTAGCTATGTCTAGTTCTTCTTGAACAGATTTGCTGACAGGAATCAGACATTTGAACTGGTGTATGGAGGAGTTAAAGCATGTGGAATGTCAACTAGATGTATTTAGGTCAAACTATGTATTTGGTGTTTAATTTAAAACCTAATTCAATCTGTAAATGTGTCCAGTTTTTCTTAAATCGATGACTTAAACTCGTTGATAATTTTCATCCTTATCGTGTAATCAACGGAATTGTTTATTTTTGGACAACCATATCAGATTAAAGCTTTTTATTTCATGTATGTAGCAGTTTTTATGCTGACTTAATCTTCTTTTCACATCCGCGGTAGATTTCACACAGTATTTCAGAAATCAAGGTAGACATTCCAGTCAAAATGAGCTGATTTCTCCATCAACAACCGCTCACTAGAGTCTGACTAGCAGCATCACTGCACAGATAAAATCAAATTAGAGTGTTGATGGCCGATGTGTGATTGTGTCATTTTCTCTGTGCAGGTTGTAATGAGAAGAGAGAGGGTGGAGGTTTAATCCTTCAGATCCTCCATTTCCACTGCTGCACTAATCCACAGATACTCTCATTCTGTACAGTTCAGCCTCCTGGCTTTCTGTGAGAGCTACTGTACATAGCCAGTAGGTTGAAATTGGCTTTCATTAGGGCCAAGGCAAACTGGGAAAAACACTCATTTAACTGAACAGCTTTTATTGTTGTCTGTGGGATTTTCAGGTCTAAGAGAGCAGATATTTAATGAACCTGATTGCTTTCCCTGCTGCTCTTAGCATAGCTGGACACATGCTTTGGAAAATATTTCTTCCAAAGTCTGAAACGTACACATACATTGCATTGTTAGTACACACAGTGAGGAGAGTAGACCTCATTTGCATGTGGCTGACATTCGTTACTTTGGTAATTTCATCTGTTAATGGACACGGCCGCAAAGCTGCTCTGAAAGCATATTCCTAAATTATATGTTGCTAGGCAACGCGGGGTTTTTGGTGGTATTCGTAGGTAGATTTGCTTGTGGTTAAAGGGTCGGCCCGTTGTCAGAAAACGCTGTAAATTTACTCCTCGCTCAAGAAAAAAAAGAAAATGGCTGGCTGAGCTAATGCAGCCAGAAATTAATTACCCATATTCAAACACTTCTTTTCATGTGGGATAAATAATGTTGGGGTTTTTTTTTCTGTTTTTAAAAGGAAAGGTTTATATACATTTTAGACCCAACAAAATATTATTCAGCCTCTAAGCTAAACTTTCATACTTTTATCAGCTAGAGAAATGATATTGTAATAACAGCAATAACACATTTTGCATTCCTTAAAATCCATTTAGTTATCAGCTTATGACATTTTGACAACCACAGTTACAGTTACACCAGTGAGTTGCACCTACAACTGGAAAGAGTTCCTCTCTAGACTAATGGCCCGTGTGTAAATACAGATGGCACCCCCCCACCCACCCACATCAATGTATGAGGCTTTGTGAAATACCCTTCAGCAAGACCCCGCCTATATATGACAAACGAGGGCTCACTTCCCATCCCCCACACTGGCATAATCACTGTATATGGCAGAGGGGGATTTCCACTTCTTCACTTCCACCCCGCAGAGTGTGTTGTCCGCTGTCCATGGACTCTGGCCAGGCAACCTGATGCCAGAACAGGTCAGTTCTGCTCTGTGTGACACACTAGCCGCAATTTTCCTCTCTTGCTCAGGCCTAGCATGATGATGGGGGAGGGTTATGGCATATTAGTTCTGGAGATGGCAGATTATCTATTAACGGGGTCCAGGTCAAAACTACAGGCAGTTGTTACACTGAGTGAGGGATTAAGGGAGAGAGAGAGAGAGAGAGAGAGAGAGAGAGAGAGAAATGCAGCCCTACTACTGTTAGATGGTGATTGCTAGTTGCAGGGTGGGGGTGGTGAAGCAGGGCGGTGACAGCTGTCCATCAACCTTGGACTCACTGGTGAGATGAGGCTAGCTGTCAAATGTTGCATCGAGACTTTGTGAGGGTCAAACCTTGGCCTTAATCTGGGTTGACAGTCAAAGGTTGTTTTCATTATGCTGCTGGTCATATATATATATGTATATGTATATATATATATTATGGCTTACCAGTGCTGCAACCTTGAGTAACATCAACCTTTGGATTAAACTTGGATGTTTTCTGCTCAAAGAGGGATAGCCATTGACATTATTTTAATTGTGCCTTTGAACACCTAAAGTCTCTGCTGTTTCAATCTGTAAAATGCTGTTTCGTTCCTGGAAATAAAAGTTAATTTCCTGCCTAGACAATAGTAGGTAAATGGCAGCTGGAGTCCTTCCAAGGATTGGATGGATATGAAACTCTTTTGGTTGACGCATTAGCATAAAAGATTTGCAACTGTGCTAGAATGTGCGGTTCTTTGATATGAAAAAAATAATGCTGTAGGTACAAGGTTATGCACATGGTCTCCCATGGTGCACTTTGGTAAGAAACATCAAATATCTAAGACATAGAACTATGCTTTTTAGAAACCCGCAACACCTGTAAATTCTAAATGATCTAATCTTTTATAGAATATTTTTTATTATTTTAGAGAACTGTGGAAGTAAAGATGGTCTATTTTATTCATTCATTCATTCATTCATTCATGACATTAATAGTTTTGCTTTTCACATCATCTCTAAACCAGGACCAACGCTGACAAAGAAATCATTAAATTAATCTGCAACTAAATCTATGTCATTAATCTCTGTATTATTCTTTGTCAGGAAGTAGGTTGAGTAGTCTGTTTTTCCAGTTCCATTTTTTAATAATGTCATTCAATATCTTCCATGTATTTTTTTAATATTATTTTTGTTGTCCTCCAATAATTCACTGTAATAATCCCTTTTGCTGCTTCTGATAATACTGCATCTCATCCCACTATGCAGTCTGTATGTAGGAGGGTGTGTGTGCGTGCGTGCGTGTGTGTGTGTGTGTGTGTTTGTGTGTACTGCTGTTGGCAGGTGGCGTTTGTTAAGGCACAGAGCAGAGTTCCTCTTTCCACCAGATGTTCCTCTTAATATCAGGCAGTGATTTCCTTTTTCCCTAATGAACGAGTTAAGTCTCTAGTCTGTCTTTCTCTCCCTCTGCCAGGATTACATCTATACAAATATTGACTTCTCATTTTCTCCTCACCTCCTTCTCCCTTGTTTGTTCTCTTTGTTTAAGTTGGTACCAGTCTGCCTTTGTCTCCTTGCCCCCCACCTCACCCCGTCTCCCTTTTTATAGAAAATTAATCATTGTAGGAAATGATTCAGCTAATATGATGCTCTCGACTCAAGAGATTGAGGGGAAAAAGAAAGTAGAGGTAATGAGAGAAATATGTTTCTAAACAAACGTCATACCCAGCTCAGCACATTCATTCATGACTGTGGTTGCGGGTTTAGAACCCGTCTGAAAAAATGAGGGAAACGAGGAAAGTGAAGATGGGAAGTGATTGAATCCAACCAAAGACAGCAGAGCAGAGGAGAAGAATGAGCAACAAAGACCAAGGAATTGAGTTAAATGCACAGAGAGCTGCTTTACATTAGATTTGGAAAGACTGGCCGCTTTAGAGGCAGGGAGAGTGTTTCAGAAATTGGTAGAGAAGTGCAAATAGGAGATTATATAAATGGAAACTATGTCATGGCCAACTTTTAGGAAGCAAAAGACATGAGGAACATGTTTGTCTGTGTTGTTTTAATCAAAAGAAAATTAACTTTATAAACCTGAACCATCAGGTTTATAACGTCATGGTATTTTTTTTCCAGTGTGTAGTTTAGGTCTGGAAGTTAGGATCATTTCTAGGAATTAAACTGTCTGTTTATTTTCTCAATTATCGTCGTTTGTGCCATAAAATGGTGAAAACTGTTGATCGCTCGCTGGTTTCCTGAAGCCTAAAGTAACTGTTCTCAAGTGTCTTCTTTTGTCCCAACCAACAGTCCACAACCAAATATATTTAATTTACAATTATAGAAGATGACAAAACAAAAAAAAAACAAAAACAAAAAAACAATTGAGAATCAGAGTCCATCGTACGGGTGTCTTCAGAAAAAGACTCTTCTCTTCTCCTCTCCTCTCCTCTCCTCTCCTCTCCTCTCCTCTCCTCTCCTCTCCTCTCCTCTCCTCTCCTCTCCTCTCCTCTCCTCTCCTCGGTGTGCCAGCCAGGGGAGTCGCCCTGAATTATTCATTTTGAGAAAATGAAATCTTCATGGGTGTTAAACCAGAGACGAGGCCAGGGCTGACCATGTTCACTGTATACTGTGTGTGTGTGTGTGTGTGTGTGTGCGTGTGTGTGACCAGGCGTTGCAGAACCTCACACTTTGCTTGGCTGTGTTTTAACAAAAGTGGGGGGGGGGTGTTTAGAGGTGCAGATGAATCTCATTTGCACCCAAGGAAAAATATTATAGTTTCCTCAGTAGGCATGTCAGCCGTGTTCAGAATCACACAGGGCTGTAAATGGGATTGTGTTTCACAGTGTTTTTAAAGCTCACACAGCAAGTGTGTGTGTGTGTGTGTGCGTGTAAATATTTGAATCATAAAAATAATTTAAAAAATGATTTCATAATATATGCATATTATATATTTGACTAACAAACACATTTCTGCACAAGCTAGAGTTACTGCAGTCATTTGGTGGTTAAGACTGTCTTACGGTTAAATCAGGCATTCAAGTGTGTGTGTGTGTGTGTGTGTGTGTGTGTGTGTGCGCGCGCATATCTGTCCATGTTTGATTTTTCACGGATGCCTGTTCACACTCTATTTGTTTTAAGCCTGCAGCATACATGAGGGGTGTAATAAGCAACGCCTTCCCCTCCATTCAGACCCCATTCTCTCTCACATCCTCTTTTTATATTTCAGTCTCTCTCTAATCGGGCCAGTTGGCTCAAGTCGCAGAGAAAGAAGGAAGGTGGAGGAGGAGAGTAATGTCGGTGGAGAGGTGGAGGGATGCACAGGCAGGGTATGAATGGTAGAACAAGAATTTATGTGCTGAAATAGCCTCCCTGAAAAAAAAGAAAATTAAAAACTCAACATCTGTCGTCCACCTGCAGCTGTGCCATCTCTCTCTCCCTCTTTCTTTTTATTTTCTCACCCTTTTCCCCAGAATGTCATTTGTGCTTCAATCATTTGGCAACAGGCGTGCCGTGTAGATCGCAGGAGGCAGATGGGATGGTGGATTTCGAGGTCAAATTATACAGTAGGCCCTTCTCCCTCCAGCGCTCTCTTTTCATGAATGAGGCTTTTTTACTCCGGGCCTGGTTTGTGGGCTCTGGTTACATGTTGTAATCAAACCTCCTAAATGAAAGCCTTTAAACTCTCTGCACTCCTGTCGGGTTTTAGAGTAAATACATTCACACTGTCATATGCACAGATGGTACAATACTACAAAACATGTTGTTAAAAACTCTATTTCCCACAGTTCCTGGGCAGGCACAGTGGTGCTGAGTACTTCATCACTTTCATTTAATCCGTCCACTTGTTTTTTCAATCTCAGTATCATCATGTAGTCATTAAAATGTCAGAAAATAGTGGAAAAATGTCAATCATGACTTCCCAGAGCTCAGCATCAAGGTATTCAAGGTATTCAAGGTATTCAAGGATTTTTATTGTCATTACACACATGTAAACATGGGATGTAACGAAATTGGTTTCCCCTGGTCCTGGAGCAGCCCAATTATCTAAATATAAAATAAGAATAAAATTTAAAAAAAGATAAAATAAAGTAAAATAAAATATATATATATACATATGTATATATAGAACATAAAATATAAAGCTAAGGCACATTTACATTTAAGAAAAAGTATATACAGTAAATAGAAAAACAACAACAGTAACAGTGTATGAGAGTCCAGGTTGTGCAAACAACTGCAATGTGCAAAGAAAAATGATTAAAGTGCAAGTGTTTTTGTGTTATTGTCTGTGCATCTGTGGTGGGGGGGTCCAGATGGGGGACGGGGGGTGGGGGTAGAGGTGGGGTTGGGGATGGGTCCTCCAGAGTTCAACAGTCTCACAGCTTCTGGGAAGAAGCTGTTCCTCAGTCTGGTGGTCCTGCTCTTAAAGCTCCGCAGCCTTCTGCCCGAGGGGAGAGGGGCAAACAGAGCATGTGCGGGGTGAGTGGGGTCCTTCATGATGCAGGAGGCCCTTTTCCTGCACCTGGAGGTGTAGGTGTCCGTGGTGGTGGGTAGGCTGCATCCCACAGTCCTCTGTGCAGCTTTGACCACCCTCTGCAGAGCCTTCTTCTCTGCTGCAGAGCAGCTGCCGTGCCACACAGTGATGCAGGTGCACATGACGCTTTCCACCACACATCTGTAAAAGGAGGTCAGGACTGAGCTCCCCAGTCCAGCACGCCGCAGCTTCCTGAGGAAGTAGAGGCGCTGGTGTGCCTTCCTGACCAGATAGGAAGTGTTGGTGCTCCAGGTGAGGTCGTTGGAGATGTGCACGCCCAGGTACCTGAAGCTGGAGACCACTTCCACCGCTGTCCCTCCGATGTGCAGGGGAGGGGGGAGATGTCTGCCCCTTCTGAAGTCCACGATCATCTCCTTGGTCTTCTTCACGTTGATGCAGAGGTTGTTTTCTCTGCACCAACCCTCCAAGTGTTCCACCTCCTGCCTGTAGCCCGACTCATCGCTGTTAGCGATTCGTCCAACCACAGCTGTGTCATCTGCGAACTTCACGATCAGACAGCTCGGATGTCTCGCTGAGCAGTCGTGTGTGAGCAGAGTGAACAGAAGGGGGCTCAGCACACAGCCCTGGGGGGAGCCTGTGCTGAGGGTGATGGTGGAGGAGGAGATGTCGTGGATCTTCACATACTGCGGTCTTTCCGAAAGGAAGTCCAGCACCCAGTTGCAGAGTGTGGAGCTCAGCCCGAGTGTGGTCAGTTTTGAAACCAGGGTCTGCGGTCTGATGGTGTTGAACGCAGACGTGAAGTCCACAAAGAGCAGACGAACATAAGAGTCCTTCTTCTCTAAGTGGGTGAGGGCTGTGTGGACCACAGAAGAAATGGCATCCTCTGTGGATCGATTTTTCCTATAAGCGTACTGGTGTGGGTCCACAGTGACGTCGATGCAGACTTTGATGTGGGCCATCACCAGTCTCTCAAAGCACTTCATGACTATCGGGGTGAGGGCAACCGGCCGATAGTCATTTAGGCCTGTCACTGTGGAGGTTTTGGGGATGGGGATGATTGTAGCCGTCTTCAGGCAGGTAGGGACCGCTGCTTGTTGGAGGGAGGTGTTAAAGATGTCTGTTAGGACATCCGTCAGCTGGTGTGCACAGCTCCTCAGCAGCCTCCCAGAGATGTTATCAGGACCCGTAGCTTTGCGAGGGTTAATCCTCTGGAGGGTTCTCCTCACCTCTGCTGGGGTCACGCTGAGAGGCTCTTCACCTGGTGGTGGAGTGAGTCTGGTGCTGGGGGATGCGTTTGGGTCGTCAAAGCGGGCATAGAAGGTGTTGAGAGCGTCGGGCAGAGAGGGGTCCCCGGGGCACTGTGCATCTCTGGCGTTGTAGTCTGTGATGCACTTTATGCCCCTCCACATACTCCGTGGATCGTTAGATGTAAAATGTCCCTCGATCCTCCGGGCATATGTGGCCTTGGCCCTCTTTACTCCTGCTATCAGCCTTCTCCTAGCCGCTCTGAGTTCCAGTCTGTCACCTGACCTGAACGCAGCATCCCTGGCCTTCAGCAGAGACTTGACCTCCACATTCAGCCAGGGTTTCTGGTTTGGGTAGACTGTTATAGTCCTGGTGGTGGTGACATCCTCTGCACACTTACTGATGTAACTGAGGACAGCTGACGTGTATTCCTCCAGGTCCACCTGTCCCTCCAGGGCAGCTGCCTCCCTGAAGATTTGCCAGTCTGTGCACTGGAAACAGTCCTGCAGTGTCAGGGCGGCATCACTGGGCCACACGGTGATAGTCCTCTGTGTTGGCGTGTGGCGCCTGAGCAGAGGACGGTAGGCGGGGACCAGCACGATGGAGATGTGGTCGGAGAGGCCCAGGTGGGGGTGGGGGACGGCTCTGTATGCGTCTCTTTTGTTGGTGTAGACACGGTCCAGCGTGTTATCTCCCCGTGTCGGTATGGTGACATGCTGGTGAAACTTAGGCAGAGTGTCTGTCAGGTTTACGTGATTAAAATCCCCCGCAACCACGTAAAATGCCTCCGGGTGCTTGTGCTGGAGCGAGCTGATGATGTTATGAAGCTCCTTAAGCGCTTCGTTAGCATTAGCACCCGGCGGGATGTAAACAGCCATGACAAACACCGCCGTAAACTCACGAGGCAAGTAGTGTGGCCGACACTTCACAGTCATATACTCTACTGCCTCGGAGCAGTTGCTGTTCACCAAAGCACAGTTCGTACACCAACCTTTGTCCACGTAGATGCATAATCCACCCCCGCGGGTTTTCCCCGACTGCTGGTTACGGTCCGCTCGGAAGAGAAGCCGGCCGTCGATCTGAAAGGCTGAGTCCGGCATGTTGTCGTTCAGCCAGGTTTCCGTGAGACAAAGCACCGCACAATTCCTCATCTCACGGGAAGCCCTCAGCCTCAGTCAGAGCAGGTCCATCTTATTGTCCAGAGAACGGACATTGGAGAGGAACAGTGGCGGGATCGGTGGTCTCCCCGCATTAGCCTTTAGCCTGGCTAGCAGTCCGCTCCGCTTACCCCTCTTCTGCTTCCTTGCACACCGCTTCCGCTTGCCGTTTGTCCAGCGTTCACCTCTGCGCCAGCCCGATGTCCTCAGGAGCTGCAGTCTGCCCAGCAAGGCCCTGAGTCCGAGGGCCGCTGTTGTTGTTGTTGTTGTTGTTGTTGTTGTTGTTTCTCTGACCGAACCGTCCTTTATTTTGAAAAGTTCGGTTCGGCTATACATAATACGCTTGCTAACACAAGCAACACGAGTGCAGTTGGCCTCGGGACCAACGGTAAAAGTACTTAAAGAGGGCTTGACCCCAGGAGCACGAGAAGCCGCTGCACTGTTGCGCGCCGCCATCTTAAAAAAAACAAAAAACAAAAAAAAACATGACATCTTCTTCAGTCTTAAAAAAATATGAAACAGAGCGAAAGGAGCAATTCCTTCAATTTGAGAAGCTTGAACCAGTAAACCTTAGACATATATGACTTGGAACAATTAACAGATTATCAAACGATGATCATCTTAATCCTTAATCTGCTTTTTTTAATTCATGTTCACACACTAAGGCCATATCAATCACTCACCACCTCTCTGCACTGCAGAAGATGCAGCATGTCCTTGTTTAATATTAACTAAAGCTCATCTTTGTTGATAAATAGGAGAGAACATGTATTAATACACACATATCTTTTGCAAAGATCAAAGATTTTTTTTTTTTTAAAAGATGGCAGTAATGGTAACAAATAAATACAATTAATTAAATATATATATAATATATTAGTAGTCAAGATTACCTGAAGCCTCCAGTAAACATACACTGAGAATGGACTTTACAGTGAAGTAGGAGACATCTTGTGCCCAGTGTCTAAGTTATTAAACTTTTTTTATATTTACTTTATTGAGGACATATTAGTTTTTCTAGCAGAATACACACTTCTTCACGAATGTGTCTGTTGTGTCTGCGACACTGGATGCTCAGACATCTCAAGCTTCATTATCAAAATCCTTTTAAGGATTCGTCAGAGACAAAGCGGTTCGGTGTTGGGCCGCCCTCTCAGACTAGTGTAGTAGTTAACGTGTTAATCTGTTACTCCTGCGCTGGTGTTTAATCTCAGGATCAATTAGAGGATTTACCGTAGTGTTACCGTAAGTTCACTCTGAGACTGTTTGTCTACATCCTGACACACACACACAAACTCCACTCTGATGAAATAAACACACTTTCCCAGAGAGCTCAGTAGTAGGTGTGTGTGTGTGTGTGTGTGTGTGTGTGTGTAGTCACTCAGGGAATATTTTTACATGAGGGAATTTCAAACTGCAAGATCTTCAAGATTAAAAAAAAAAAGAGTGTTCACAGATGCTTGTGCCACAACTGGCAGATTTAGTGGTTGCATTCACCTTAGCTTCTACGTCGGCGCTTTGTGCGAGCGTGACAAGTATCTATGTAACCACTGAGCGACATTATCGCATTGAAGCCGAGAAATGAGGCACTTAATGGCTTGTTGAGCGACAAAATCAGTCTGTTTGCGCTCATGTTACACAGCGAGGAGCGAGCTGGATAAAAAGAAAAAAAATCGCAGGGGTGAGATTGTGAAGGAGAGTTTGTGAGCAAGAGGGAGTGGGACTGAGGGAGGGTGAGGGGGGGGCTGGCACTCTTAAAGGACCGTGAAGGCCAGATCACAAATAATAAAACAGAAAAGGAAGGAGGGAGGGAGAGAAAGGAGGGGAGTAGAGGGGAAAAAAGAGCAGAGGAAAATATGTTGAGCGCAGGGGAAGGTTGGAGAGAATGGGAGAGAGTGTCATACGTGTGCCAGGAGCGCTGCACCTCTCGCCGTGACTGGTGCTCTTCAAGGATTTTTTTTTCCCTCCTCGTTGCTCTTTCATTTACCTCCCTCTTTCATTCCTCCCGCTTAGCTGTACCACCGATTTTGTTTCCTCTGTTGTTTTTGGTCTTTTCTATTTTTCTTCCCCCCACCCCTTTTTTTTCCTCTCTCCATTTCTCTCTCTCTCTCTCTCTCTCTCCGTCTCCGTCTTTCTGTGGCTCGCAACAAAAGGCTGACGGAGTGAGCCTGACGTCTGAATGAAAAGCCCAAACCTGCCGTGAAGGGAGAGAAGAGAAAGACGGAGCAGGGAAGAGGAGGCTGAGGAGGAAAAAATACAAGTGATCTGGCTGAAGAGGCGGAAAGAGAGAGAGAGGAGAGAGCGCTGATTGCTGGCTGAAGACCAACAGAAATACGGCTCTTTTTTTTCTCCCTCCTCCTTCTTTTGGAGATTAAAGGAGTTTCAGTCACCGCTTTTACCATACAGCGGGACCACGCACCGGGGGAGAGGGGGGCGGGGGGTGACGATCATAGTTCTTGTTCACCCATCCTCCCCTTCACCCACTGCCCCCTCTGTGCCACCCTCCATTTTTTTCCCCTCTCCTCAAGAGTACCAGTCGTCTGAGAAAAAGAAATGGAGCTTCTGGGAGTGAGGTGACGAAGGAGGACAAATTTGGAAACAAGCTGTGGGAGAGCGAGAAAAGACAGCAAAGGAAGGCAGAGGGAGGGAGGGAGGCAGGAGAGGAGAGGAGAGGAGAGGAGAGGAGAGGAGAGGAGAGGAGAGGAGAGGAGAGGAGAGGAGAGGAGAGGAGAGGATAACCCAGGGTATACTGTGTGAGAATCCCACAACGCCTACTTTTCCCTTTTTTTTTCTGTGCCTCTCCACCACATTTCCTCTGCCATGTGCAGCTCCTGATTTGAAGAATGTGGAGACAGCATTTCCCAGGCAAGGAGCATGTTTCATGTTGTCTCTTCTTTCCTTATATGTGCACATACTAAGTAATAATAAAAAGCTGTGTGTTTATGTAAGTGATGGCAAGAGGCGGCAGGGGTGGGTTGTGGGATGGGGGGGGGGGAGGGTGGATTTGGCTTTAAGGCTAATGAGCCTCTTATGTTTTTGCAATGAAGTGTGTCATGAAAACTGTGTGTGTTCACCCGAATGTGTGTGTGTGTGCAGGAGGGCAAGCACCCATGTGAGTGTGTTGGTGTTGAAACGGCAGGAAGTCTGTACAGCAGCAAGAAGAGGGTGAAAATAGAAGGGTTGTCATTAGTGGTCATTTGGAAGGTCAAAGGTCGCAGAATGGGCATACGAGTGGCTCAGTATGAGAGTGTTAATGGTCCCGTGTGTGTGTGTGTGTATTCAGACATGTGCTGTGTTTTGAAAGATAGATTTGGGGCTCATTATTTTGTGGATTTAACGGTATTCATTTGCTTAAAAACATCAAAATATGCAAAAAATAATCTGTAATATCTGACTGAAAATTTAATTAAAATTCTAATTTTAGTGCAATAACATTCAATTGTAGTGGGACTCTGACTCACGATCACAATCAGCTGCTAATTTACACTTTCTCCTCATTTTTCTCTTCGCTTTTAATTACCGGAGGCACAGAAATAAGCATTTAATGTAAACTAACTGTAATCAGTGTTGTGTCTTCTTGCAGCAGGAAACACAACTTTTGGCCATGTGAGGATGTGAAATCCTGCTGAAAATTGGCTCAAGCTGTTCTGCTTCATTTAAAGATTGAGGGTTTTTTTTTTTTGGTTTCCTATGAACATTTGATGTGTTCCATACGTCTTGATTTAGTGACCATGGTTTGTGATTTTTGTCACTGCTTGACTGTGTGGAAGTAACAGAGTTCTGATACCTTATCTCCCTCTCCTGCGGGTGTGTGTGTGTGTGTGTGTGTGTGTGTAGTTCACCGGCCGCTGTTCATCTACACTGACAGCAGCTTTTGTCTTAGGGGCGCGATTGTTTTGAGGCCTCACTAGTGAAGCATAAAAGACAGACATGTAAAGAGGGGAGTGATAGATGGATGCTTGTCTTCTCTTTAGCACCCACCTGTGATATCCGTTTTTTTTTGTTTTTTTTTTTATCCCTCTGCTTTCTCTTCTACTCCATGTAATTTAGCCTTTCTCTCTCAACCTTTCTCTCTCCTCCCTCCCTCACCCCTTCTTGGCTGGGGTTTGGGTGGTGATAAGTTTGGAGGGAGGCAGAGGGAGGACAAACAAGGTCTTTGTGTGTCCACATAGTGGAACAAGAGACAGGCCGGGGCGGCGGCGGCGTAGCCGGGTGCTGATAGGGTCCTGTGGGGGCCTGGAAGGAGGCAACTCTGCCAAAGAAAAGATTACACCTACCTTCTTTTTCTACAGATGCCAAGAGATCGTAAACACACTCAAGAAAATGGACACTCCTAAGAATACAGGCGCCGGGTTCTTGTTAACACACAGTTAACAGGACTGAAGGAGACTTTTGTGTTGTTGGCAGCGTGCGGGTGGACGTACTATCTAATCCTTTACAACCAGCTCTGAGAAAACAGAAGCAGAGTAAAAAAGGAGCATTGGCATAGAGAGCTGTGGATGCCCTTGAACATTTTACTTCACAAAATCTGTGACATCCCTGATAATGGCTCATTAATGGTTATCATCTGTGGGTGTGTGTGAAGCCAAGTGCAGCCAAATTCTGTGTGCATGTGCAGTACTAAGCCGCGTTGGCCCACAGTAAGCATGTTTGTATCCCTGGAAAACGCTGCAGACTAACAGGGACAGGCCCACTGATGCTTGGATGCTGCTCTTCAGATTTCTCTCTCCGTTCGGGGGCAAGATTTGATGCCCTGAAATCAAGCTTTGCTGCACTTGCCTGAAAAGAAAGCAGGCCAGGCTATCGGCTCGTACCCCCTCCTCCCGCTCTTGGACTATCCCGTCACTGAGGCCCCCAGCTTGGGAGTTGCTAGGTAACCAGAACCAGCTGTTGGTCCTAAGCCCGTTGAGCCCGTTCTGGCTCGGCGTCAACTGCAGAGTAGTTTTCACTGAAAGCTCGCTGTGAACTCAGCGACCGCTGAGGTGGCCTTGACATCATTGTGCCATGGAAAATCTTCCTCACTTCCTTTTGTTTTTGCAGTTTTATTGTTCCACTGATGGGGGCGGCCGGTGTGGAAGCGTCCATGGCATATATCACACCAGCCTGGGTAATTTAGGAGCATTTCATCACCTTTAACTCAGGAGTAAAGAGGTGGGTGGGAACTAGAATGAGAACGGGCAACAAGAGAGTGAAAAGAACGAGCTTGTGAGTGGTGTGGGTCTGCTAGAAGAAGACGCCTGTAATTTTGAAAATTACATTAGGAAATAAAAGAGACTCTTTAAGTGTGTCACTCGTCTGTAGGTGACGCTGCTAAACGGTCTCAGAAGGCTATTTTCAGAGAATCGAGATGGCAGAGTACACAGTGTAATTATTCAGGAAATAACAATAGTGCAGGTAAGTTAATACGACTCACAAACAAGCCGCAAAGTAAATCTACGGGGAGTACATTAACTTCCAAATGAAATCGTCTTTGTAAACCAAAAGAAACAAGTTAGAAATCCATGAAACCACAAAACCGGAGCACACAATCTGTCAGAAAAAAAAAGAAAAAAAAAGTAAAGATAAATGATGTAGTGCAACGATATTAAACACAAATTTGAAGATTGGTTTCCTAAACCCCAGGGGAAGAAACGCAGGTTTATTTTCTTTCATTGATTCTTTGCGCTCTATTTAGGAAATGATCCTTCTCCCCCTGAAAAACTCTGACTCACCAGCGTCTGGCAGCGACAGCTTTCTGAGCTGCTTTTCCAAGATCAGCCCTTCCAAAACGAGAGAATTAGACACCAGATCATATTTACTAAGGAGAGACATATTTCTATGCGCTGCTTGTTTTTTCATTCATTTTTTTAAAAAAAAGATCACTTCTATTTCTGTTGTCAGAATCCAGAAAGGCTTTTTAGTTTGGAACATCTGTAATCCATTTGCGGTTGGAAGAACGCTCTCGCCAGCTCTGTCAAAAGTTTTCATACTTCCTGGAGAATCATCCAGTTTGTGATTAGTGTTGGCTAAAGGATGATATCAACCAAGTCCATTCATGCTTCCCTCGAGGGATGTAACAACACACGACCTCCACTGGATAAGACTATCTCCTGTCCCCCCTTTAGATTTAGTTTGTCAAGCTGTTGGCTTTGTTTCTTTATTACTCGCTGGCTCACAGACAATGCTGGCTGTTGTGTCATGATAAATACGGGGTACAATAACAGGAAATTGGCACGAGCAATTTGCATTTAGGTCCACAAGACGACCAGCCAAAATATCCTACCGCCTAATGTAAACCATCTTTAGTCATGTTGTTTCTGCTGCTCACACAAGTTTACTTTACAGCAAATAGGCTCTTGAAAAAACGGCCCTGTGGTGTATTTTTGTCGCTCTTAACAGGGAGTCTGGTGTTTTGTCGGCTTTGGGGAGGGACGCTGTGTTTGGACCGGGGAGGGTTCTGGCTTTGATTTTAGCTTCCTGTAGTCCAGGTTCTGGGTCTGGCAGCTGGGTGGAGCGGCTGGCAAGCAGCTCCCAAACTCCCCGCACTGATGCCGGCCCAGCCGAGCAGGGCGAGAGAGGTGCGTATAAACAGAGAGAGAACGGCATGACACGGGTTAAGTTAAGCAGAGGAAAAAGAACCAGATACAATCTTTCATTGTTTCGTAGCTGAACCTCCGGCCCAACAAACGGTTTGAAACAAGCTGCTGTGTGATCAGTGGAGGATAGAAGGTGACTCGACAAATATCAGTTATTGGGATAAAGCTGTGATTGGTTGAGTATTGCTTTCTGTTCTTTTTACATTCTCCCCTTTGGGCTCAGTTGCCTGTTTTTAAAACATCCATAACTTGTCACCTAAATGCAGTAATGTTTTGGTTTTTTTTCTTGTTGGGGAATAATTACTTCATTACCTCTATATGATGATCATGAAATAACTAATTTACGATCTTAACAACCCAAACTGTCCTTGTGTTCGACTCTCTTGCATACATTAAATCAAAAAATCATCAGACATAAGATAACCACAGCAGGTTATGTTACTGCCTATATTTAACATCAACAGAAGACTGTTATTACAGCCTACTGCAGCTGCAGCTTGTAATATCCCTATAATATTCCACAAGCACCGATAATGTCCCTGTGATGGTCAACATTTAGTTTACTGTAGCCCGTAGTGGCCAAATAAGACATACAGTAAGACAATGTAATATTACAACTGAAGGTTATTATGTGGCTGTAGTTAGTGGACTTAAATGGCAGCAATTACTAATCATCATAATTTTGTATGGTTTATATAATGATCACCCAAAAAATTTTCCCTGCATATCTTCTGCATAACAGAGCAGTTCTTGTATATTTACTGGTGTGTTATATCCAGAGGTTTCAGTGACAAAATTCTGCTGTCCATATAATAATGATTACAAAATAACAACAATGGACCAAACAACTAATTGATTTATCAAGTACATAATTGTTGCAGCCCTATATTTAATTGAACATCAATATGTGATTTTTGTGTACTTTTATTTGGACTGATTTCTGACTCATTTCACTTCTGAATCGTGAGCTCTGTGGACCCTGCGTTTTTAAATTGAATCAAAGAGTGCACATAGAAGATAAATGCAGCATCAATGATTTTTATTTAAGAACTTCAAAATGTTGATGGCTTCTGTTCGAAAGTGTCTTACAGCTCAACACTAGAGCCTCTAAAACTCATTACCTCTGACGTGACAGGCGAGAAGACGTAACAGAGTCAACAACTTTGTAAATGCAAAAAAATTTCTGATCCTGCATTTCATTCTTGTTTTGTGTTTAAAACATACCATCTCGAGTGTTCTTTCTGTCTGAAAACCAATGAGCTTCTTTAAAGTGTCACGGGCCAGGTATCCATGTCATTAAAACCTGCAGTAACAGCCTCGTTAGGAGTTAATTATCCACAGATTCATCATGTGTTTAGTGCGGTGCCACGTTCTGCCATACCGGGCTGGAGAAAGCCTGTTAGCCACCAGGAAGTAATTCATCAACAGTATTTTTGACTTACTTTCACTAGTGACACTGCTTATTTCCCACCAGCTGCTTTTTGTTTATTTGTGTATACAGTACCAGAAACTGATTCAGTGTGTGTCTCTGAGTGTTGGTATGTGAGGCTGTGTGTGTGTGTGTGTGTGTCTGTTTTAGATAGAAGTATTTTCTTCTTCCTCTATGATAATACATCTTGTCTCATCGATCTTCTCCGTTTCATGCCATTCAAAGCATTTATGAAGTACTGCTTTTATGTGGAGTGGTGCAAAAAATAATATTTGTTAATGGCTGTAATATAATAAAGATATAATAAAACAAATCATCTCTTTATCTCCAAACCATTTTACAAAATGACTCACAAAACAGTCATAAAACCCTCAAAATCTTCATAAAATCGACACAAAAACGATGAAGAGCGACGTGAGTGAAACATAAAAGCGAAGCAACAATATGAAATCAACAGGAAAACATGGTCAGTAATAACTAACAGAACATCTCTGCATTAAAACACATCTGTAAAAATGAGTTTCAGGCGGTTATGTAACAGATATAATCAATCTGCTGGATTAAAGTCGTAAAAAGTTTTTTTTTTTTATTATTTCTTCTCAAAATCAAAGAGTCAAAAAAACAAAGTCTGATCATCCCCAGGAGCCACAAAAGACTTCATGAAACTTCATGTTTTCTCAGGCTGAGTGATGAGTAAGCTTGTGTAAAAACACTGGAATGCCCCTTTAAAGGCTCACCCGCTAATTTAAAAGAGATGGGTAATGTTTTTACAATTCATCTGATAAACCGCCTGTTTGAAATCTTAAGTCTGGGACATAATGATGATACAAACAGGTTTTTCGTCCCTCTTCTGACTTCCCCAGATATTCATCTTTAATCCCGCGCGATGAACGCCTCTACTTACAGAGCTTTTGTGTAACACACCTCAGTTCCTGTTTGTGTCCTCTGAGATGTTTGAATGTGGTTTGATGGAAAGAAAGAGAACTTGTTCTTAGATGAATTAAAGCTGGAATAATACAGGTTGTGTGTCAGTTTGTCAAAGCGATGATGTTAATGACACGCCGCTAAACTGTTCTTGATATTATAATTCTCTTTTTAATTCACTAATTAATCCCCCGTTTCCATTCCTATCTGACGGCTCTAGCGCAGGTGTCATTCCTTATGTTGTGAGTGGGTGTGCAGATTTGTGTGCGTGTTTTTGCATGTGCGTAAAAAGAGTCAAACATTAATTTACAGTTTTTAGCTTTTTCTACCTTCAGAAGATGTGGTAACACAGAGGTGTATCTCTGCAGTTCTAAAAACTGACAAGTTTGTTTTGATTATTATAGACTTAGAAAAATAATTTTAATAGATAACTGATAAAATAGTGGACACAGTTTGCTATAATGATTTTGTTTTTCAGCGTCACAGAAAATAGACAAAAGATCTTAAAGATAATTTCTCTATCATAGAATTTAAACCCCCTGAAAAATTTCAAGTATTTTTCTATAATATAAAGTATTCATAATTAAATTCATAACGTGTGTGGGTGTGGTTCAGATTGTGTCGACAGTGGCTTGACAATATAAGTAAAACAACCCCAAAAAATACAGAAATCTGATGTGAAATGGCCAACAGTGTGCTAAATATTTGACCCTGTCATTTCTAATGAGAAGCTAATTGAGAAATTTTAATTAAATTGTATAACGGCAATAAAAAAAATACAATTTCACTGGGCCGCCATCTTAAAATGTGGATCAGTAATCAGCACAACCTTTTCGATTAACTGCAGAACAGAAAATGTTTCCCATTATAGAATTTTACAACATTTTACATGCACTTCTTGTGTTGTGTTGTTTTTCTTTTTGCATTATACGCGCGTGACGTGTTTAAAGTACATATGTTAGCGTGTTGCTGTCGTATAGGTCACAGCACTGCTTCCCAAAACTGGAGGAGTTAAGAGAGACAGACATGGAGCGAGCAGGCTTGGATGTCCTCTCCAGCAGCACAGATGCCACTAAATAAAATATTTCATAATCCTGCCCAAATCCTCTAATCACCATGACAACAGGCAGCAGGGAGCCGGAGAGCGGTGGTGTGTGGACCCCCCCCTTTCTAATTTTTCCTTCTTCTTCTCCTTTTTCCTCCTTTTTAGAGGAATTTGGGACTACATTGTCAGTTTTTTCTTCAGTATTACACAATTTTCTTATCACCTAAAGGGCACATTACCTCGATGTGACGGGAAGAGTTTCATTCGCAGAACTCAATCAGTCATTTAGTCAGTAAATGAGGAAATACTATCAGAAATACATTTCTAGTTTACTACAGTTTTTGACACTTTGGTCCCTGAAGCGTATCACAGTTTAAGTAAACAAGAGACGATCACATGTTTATTGTTCAGCTGATTTTTACCTCGGTGTCAGAATGTGTGTAAAGGATGTACTGAAGATACACACACACACACACAGAAGTACACAATGAAGACCTGCCGATTTCTGTGCGGTGATAGGATAATGGAGGTGATGACCTCATGGGGTGAAAGGACCTGTTGCCTGGTAACAGTGTGGGTAACAGTGAGAGATGGAGGGTGGTCGACCAGCAGTGTGCGTGTGTGTGTGTGTGTGTGTGAGTGTGAGTGTGCGTGCGTGATATCGACCAGTGTTGTCAGGTAAGGGAGAGGATGATAGTGGTTTAAAGTAGAGAGCAGCTCAGTCCAGTCAAGAGTATCGATTCTCCTCAGGTGTGTGTGTGTGTGTGCGATTCACACACAAATAAAGCACACTTCCTGCTGTTGGATGTATTTCCTACATTTTACTGCTTCCTCTGCAGCTCTCTTGACTGTGTGTGACAGACATAAATAATTAACTCCTTCTCTTCACTCTTGTCTCTCTACAGGTATTCGGCCCCAGATTATGAATGGGCCTATGCACCCGCGCCCCCTGGTGGCGCTGCTGGATGGGCGCGACTGCACCGTGGAGATGCCCATCCTCAAAGATCTGGCTACTGTGGCCTTCTGTGATGCCCAGTCCACCCAGGAGATACATGAGAAGGTAGAAAAATAACTTTCCAGACTTTTCCATCTGTAATTCTTAGAAAGACGGCAGCTACAATTACTTACTGGTGCCCACATTTTATTTTAGGTCTTGCACTAGCAACAACCTGTAGCACTGAGCTAAAGAGTGTCATTAAGGCTTCTTGCTTAGTAAACTAATTAAATACTGGGCAGATTAATTGATAATGAAAGATTGCTACAGTCACACACATTTATAATAATTCTTATTCAACATGTACATGACACTAGTAGTAGTAGTAGTATCAGTGGCAGTAGCAGCAGTACTAGTAGTAGTAGTAATAGTAGTATCTGCAGCTTCACTGTGAGACACTGACATAATCTAAGCTTTGAATGTGATTCTTTATTCGGTGCAGAAGAATCTTCTTGTTCCTCCTTCTGCGTCTCCTCCTCTGTAATGTTTTAATAATATTTCAGCCCACTGGCTTACTGCGCTCTCCCAGTTCAACTATAATGGTTTCATCACCGACTCTAATCCCACTGGGTGCTGAAGTGCTGCTTTGTTAAATGAGGAGGAGGAGGAGGAGGCTGGTAATAGAAATGCAATATAATTGTTCTGAGTAGAGTGGGTGAAACATTCATCTTATTTTACCGTCTGTAACACTGAAGCTAGTCTGCAGCATTTTTTACAATCCAAACCGGAGGGTTGAATATCCTCCGGTTTGGATGAGTTCATGTTGGTTGTTTATATTATATCAATGTGAAAATGCCACCTTATACTAAATGATCAAATACATATTTACCAAACTAATGGTTCTTTACATTACCCTGGTCTTCTCCTGGTTTTACATACACAAACACCAATATCTTATCAGTAAAATGCTCTCAGAGTGAATACAATACACACACACACACACACAAACAGAGGACCCATCTGGGAGTATACTGTCGATGTTGGCAGCGTTCCCACAACTATAACTGCACAGCAGCGGGTACAGATGGGGCACTCTATACACACACACACACACACACACACACACACACACACACACACAATCACAGATTCAGTAAAACTTTGAGCAGTGAACTAGTCTACACACACACACGAGTACATAAACAAACACACACACACCACACTGTTGTCTTTGTGCATGTGTTGCCTGAAAATGAGCAGATGCAGCGATTAAGGAAGTCGTCACTTAAAGGAATCAGTGTGAAATGCAGTACTTGTGCTCTTAAAGTGCAACTGAAGCCTGTTGATATTAGGAAGGACTCGCAGTCTGTTAACTAATACAATAGTGTCCTCGGAACGACGCAGAAGACTTTGTGAAGTGGTGTCAGTGTGACTTTGAATCATTGGTTTTATTAGGGCTGCAGGTAATGATTCTTTTCATTATCAATTATTCTGACAATTATTTTTTCTCATTCATGGTCCTTAAATTTGCTGTTTTGTTTGAGAAAACAGGCCAAAAAAAATATTAAATTCACAGTCATAAAAGATCAAGAAAAGCAGCAAATCTTCAGAAATGACGTTAAGAATGTAAATATTTCCCGAAGGAAACAATTAACGTAACTCCTTCTACACGAAATATCCATGCTCAGGTGTTTCTTTAACGCTTTGTAAACGTGCCATTACCTGAGTGTGGTGTGTTTCCAGTCGTTTTCTCATCTTTTATTCTAATTCAGCATCGTCAACGTGCTGCTGCTCTACAAGTAATGAGATTAATGCACAAGGAGAGATTTAACCTTGAATTTAAAAAAAAAAAAAAAAAAAGTTTTATGGAAATTCATGGCTATACTAATCTGGCGGCTCGGTTAGGTTAATTCAGGTAGCGGGTTTGTGAATTTAAACCTGTCATTTAACAGCAGCAGCTACTCGCTTTGCTTTTTGGGTGTCTTAGCAGCTGTCTAGTCTACTTTATGGTCCTGCCTGCGTCCACTCTATCCCTGTTTGCATACAGTCTGAATGGATGGATGGTGACAAATAGCAGCTTTGGCAAGCGCTCATTATAATCACACAGACAAGCACTCGTATTTTAGAGCACACATAAACAATCCATTTGCATTTAGATGAAGGATAGCATCCATTAGCTTTAGCTCCAGGAGAAGGAGGAGGCGGCGGTGAGAGCAGCTCCTGTTGAACGTTACTGAATGCTATGATAAATCAATCTGAATATAAATGCAGTAACGTCATTGTAATCGCAATATGAATGCAGATGATTTCTGCCAGTCCTTACACAGATAATGATTGTTGAGGGAAGTCCGATATAATATGACAGCAATGAATGACGCTCTCCTCTTCTCTAATGTCTCTCAGGTGCTGAATGAGGCAGTAGGGGCCATGATGTACCACACCATCACCCTGACCAGAGAGGACCTGGAGAAGTTCAAGGCGCTGCGCATCATCATCCGCATCGGCAGCGGCTACGACAACATCGACATCAAGGCGGCCGGGGAGCTCGGTAAGAGCGAGGGGACATATGCTGGCAAAAGAGGAGGATATGATACTGTGTACATATATATATATGGCTCATTAATTCACTATCAAAAGTAAAAGAAATAATTCAACAAAAACAGAAATGATACATTATAGATAAGTATAGCGCACCCTTGGATGGAGGCCAAACCAAACTGCTCACTATATCAACTGAACATAAACAACATATGTAGCAGGAATGATCACATACTGTAGACTAAACTAAATATGTAATGTAAGTGATTTTGTATGCAGAGCAGATGCTCCAACAGATATGAAACTCTCCCTCAGATTCCCATTTAGAGCCTTTGGCATATGTTTGATATGAGAGCGGGATTTAGTGTGAAATCCTAATTATCGTCATTTCAGTACGCTGACATGAATGTTTTTCATATTTATTTTTTTTAGAGAAATGTTTTCTTAAGTAGCTGCTGTAATTATCCTCTTATGCTTCACAGTTATGTTTTAGATGCAGTGTATTTATATTTTTGTAGGAAGTCAAATATTTTGTAAGATTTAAAAAAAAAACCTACAGAGGAATCATTAAATCAGCTACAGTAATTATAACCAACTGTTATGTATTTGATGCAGTTATGTAACTACTGTAGTCGTTTGGATGAAGAACAGGAAATATCTCATAGTAGGTTTTTGAGCTTCATTGTCTCTCCGTTTTTCTCTCACATATTATCTTTTCCAGGGATCGCAGTGTGTAACATCCCCTCAGCAGCTGTTGAAGAAACGGCAGACTCAACACTTTGTCATATTCTCAACCTGTACCGGCGAAACACATGGCTCTACCAGGCTCTCCGCGAGGGCACGAGGGTCCAGAGTGTGGAGCAGATCCGGGAGGTGGCGTCGGGGGCAGCCAGGATCCGAGGCGAGACGCTCGGCCTCATCGGATTTGGTGAGCTCCCTGTTGGTGTTTATTGCTGCAAGTCGTGCCATGTTTAGTCATTTGAAAGTTCAACGTGCTCATTGAGTTCACGAGGGCACATATGGCGACATACAGCGTTTGTGCTTGAGGCAGAAAATTAGAATCAATGACTGACTTGTTAATCAACCTCTTGGGGTGGGATCGATAATTATGATTGGTTGCTCTGTTGTTTGACAGAGATTCAGACAAATGCTATCGAGACAGACCAAAGCCATGAATGTCAACTTCATAGTGGTGAAAGAGGAAAAGTTACAGGATCACCAAAGTCATCAGGATTCATCTTCCGGAAACCATGAATGTTTTTCCCAAAAGAGCCGGTCCATCATGAAATGTTGATATTGATATTGATAATGATATTTCGCTGGCATCAGAGCATCACTAGGATTCATCCTCTGGGGATCATAAATGTGCCAGCAAATTTGGCAGTTTATCCTCATTAAATAATTAACCAATAAAAAGAATTGTTGTGATATATTTTCATCTTATAAACTTTTAAGTGCTTTGCTTCCATCTTGTGCCTCCTTCAGGTCGCTCCGGCCAGGCGGTAGCGATGCGGGCCAAGGCGTTCGGCTTCAACACGATCTTCTACGACCCCTACCTCCAGGACGGCTTGGAGCGCTCGTTGGGCGTTCAGCGGGTCTACACACTCCAGGACCTGCTCTACCAGAGCGACTGCGTCTCCCTGCACTGCAACCTGAACGAACACAACCACCACCTCATCAACGACTTCACCATCAAACAGGTAGCTCCGCGCATGAAGGATTCATCATCCTCTTTTATATAAGCCACATTTCACTATTTCTGTTAAACAGGATACAGGATTTAAAAGGCTTTAAAACATATCAAAAACTCACAAGCCAGAGTTGGTAGAAGCGTTTTCTCATTACCTTCCACAACAGGTTGGTAACGCAGCTTTAACCGGGCAGACTGGCAGGTGACCTGGCTGGCCACTGGCATTCCTCGGCTGCCAGCGCTCCATAGTTGGCAACTTGTAATTACAGGCTGTTTAAACAACCTTTTAATAAATGGAAAGGCGCTCGCTCCAGAATAACAGGGGGGATGGATGTTGGTCTTTTTGTGTTGTAATATGTGCAAATTGTCTTCCTGTGCATGTTCTTCACAGAAGATAAACCAATAAGAAACTGTGCTAATTGTGAGCTTTCTTTTTTTTTTTGTAAAATAGAAAAATAAATCAATTTGACCCAAACAGAGCACAGTAATTCTCTTTATATAAACCAGTAAATTTCTCTTTCCCTTCAAATATAAGGTCTAGGCTTCGTCCCAACAGTCATGATATATCTGTGCACCTGCTCATACTGAGCAGCACACCGCTACCGTTGTGAGTTTGCCTTACAAAGCTGTCGGCTTCGACGAGCCAAGGAATGCTAACCGAGCAGCCAAGTCATATTTGCCAGCTGACTGCGCTGCCAGACCAGGCATGTGAGTTAACCAGCCCGAGTGAATCAGTAGCTAAGCTAGTCACACTGTGTCGAGTTCATGCAACCTCCTGCTGACAACCTCTGAGTCCAGCTTCAGAGGAGTGAGGACGTCCCTGAAGACAAACAACAAATCTTAACCTTATTTATTTTCACCGTGATTGGATGAGCAGATTTGTGTCCCCATGATTAGGTTTGTCAAATACTTGTACGGTACATCCTTGCACTCAGTCTTCTGCTGGACTCTGCTGCCACCCGGAGGACATTTATTGAACTGCAGGTTGTGTTTCAGTAAATTTATGTATAGAAGTGAATACGTTTCCACTATTTGCTTTGCTAGAAAAATAAAATCCTGATATGTTCATCTGCATCATCACTTATATGCTAGTTTCTCTGTATGAAAGCTTTTGTAAACATGAATTAATTTATTAGTGGCAATTAGTTTTCTTTATTTGCAAAGCTTTTTGTTGTCCTGTCTATCTTTATCTAAAAAGCATTTGTTTTGTTGCATTTTGGGGGGAAAAAAGATTCCTTCCTATGCAGCTTGGAGCCAGTGACAACATGTCCTGGGTATCTCAAAACCACACATGCTGATATGTTGAATTGGCAAGAAATTAAAAACCTGATGTGTGTATGTTTGTAGATGCGTCAAGGTGCTTTCCTGGTAAACTCGGCACGGGGAGGTCTTGTAGATGAGAAAGCTTTGGCTCAGGCCCTGAAAGAAGGAAGGATACGGGGAGCCGCCTTGGACGTCCATGAGTCTGAACCTTTCAGGTGGCTTTGATCTTCCCTTCACAACCCCAAATAACTGAAGAAGGTACATAGTGTTTCCTTTCTTATTCATATCTTCATCTCTTCTTTTTATTTTCTGCTTGCAGTTTTTCGCAGGGTCCTCTTAAAGACGCCCCCAACTTGATCTGCACACCCCACACCGCCTGGTACAGCGAGCAGGCGTCGCTGGAAATGCGAGAGGCCGCCGCCACAGAAATACGCAGAGCCATCACTGGTACACACACATCCGTGAATGCATGCAAACCCCACACACTCATGCAGTTCGGTTACTCACTGGTGTTCAATCTTTTCTCCTACGCAGGCCGTATTCCTGACAGCCTCCGAAACTGCGTCAACAAAGAGTTTTTCGTTACCACGGCGCCCTGGGGAATGATGGAGCAGCAGCAGCCTCAAGTTCACCCGGAGATCAATGGTGCTGCCTACAGGTAGGAGGTGGATTTATGGGAACCCAGCAGGCTACTGACAACACACAGAGATCATCTGTGGCGTCTCAACACCTGCAGTAGAGGCTTAACACACGGGGGATGGTAGTTTTCTACATGTTCATGTGTATGTGTATCTCATATTCTGACTCTTTCTTTTCCCAAAATATCAGGCTGGGTCCTAATTTTAGTGCCGTATTGATACGTGGCCCAAATGAATGTATCCCTTTAGCTTAGGCTCTTCATCTCTCAGTCTCTATATTGTCTCAACCAGACTGAACTGCTTCTCTCACACAGCCGAGTGAACCAAACGATGGTACAGGCCATAGCAACGGGGGGAATGCAGGACAAATTATATACCTAATTCTCAACCAGGTAAATGAATGAATACTACTACTGCTGGCCCACAGGCCAGAGCAAATGAATAACACCATTAATAAAAACCAAAGCCCATTGAAGTCTAATGTATAGCCTCTCTGTGCTTCACACTCTAACTTACCTGTACTGTATCTACCCAGCATCCCATCGACTCCACCAACACCCCCCCCCACCCTGAAACTGAAACTGAAATACTGCTGATGTTTGTACATTTACAATTACAATAGGATAGAGTAGAATATCTAAATGTTGCTGTTGTTTCATCAGATTTACAAGCTACTAATAGTAAAGAGTGAAATGTGAGCTGGAAGGTTTTATATGTGGAGCTTCTTCAGGGAAAGTCAGAAGGAGGACGTGAGTGCAGGAAAGACTCAAAGTCAGAAACGTATTTGGTGGCGACTGTGATGTGGGCCTCACATGGTTTGTCGAGAGGAATCTTACAAATAAAACAACTTCTTTAGGGATGTTTGTTACGAGTTTCCCTCCACACACTACAACCCCCCGCTCCCAATGTATTAAAGGGGTCAGAGTTCACCCAAATTCTGAAAACGCATCACTTACATGTCTAGAAATATAAAACGCTGTTTCTATAAAGAGAAAATGTGTTTCCATTCACCTTCATTGTACTACACTGGCAGCAGAAAGTGAAGAAAATGAATCTTAGGCCACTAGAAGTAAGTGATGTAATATGTTTTTGGGTGAACTAAACCTTTAAAATCCTCTCCTACGCCAGACTAGAACCCCCTACAGTCTCATGTATTGGCTCCATGCTTTTTAGATTCAATGTTTTTCTGTTTTTCTTAAACTCTACTATTGATAATGTAGCTATATCAAAATCTTAGTGTAGAGATTAAAATCAGGAGCAACATATAATGTTTTCAGCTTTGTGGTAGTGAAAGCTGTTGAGATCGTATCACTTGGCAACAGCTGAATTGTTCCACCTGTTGTTTACTTTCAGGTAAATAATAAATAGTCTCGTCTTTGTCTTCATCACACATGTTGATCACCTCATGTCCGGTCTGCAGGTTCCCTCCTGGTGTGGTGGGCGTTGCCCCCGGAGGTATTCCCGGGCCTATGGAGGGGTTGGTGCCCGGGGGAGTGCCCATCGCCCACACCCTGCCCCCTGGTACCCATCCGTCACAGGCCACCTCCCCCAACCAACCGTCCAAACACGGCGACCCCATGAGAGAGCACATGACCGAGCCGTAGGACTGCTGCTGCAGCCAAGCAGGGGGTTCAAACGTGTGTTCAAACTATTAACAACCCAGCAACTCAACATCTGACTCTACGCTTGACTTCAGCCGTCTGAACCTACCAGCAGACCGCCTGCCGGGCAACGTTTCACAGTCTTTCTTCTTGTGTGTAACCACTCAAAGCCCGAGTGAGGACAGTGGATGTTACACAGTGATGAGCTGCCACACAGAGATGGGACTGACTGTCAAACTCCTGCCTCCATCTGTTTTTGTTTCTCGTTGAGTGATACTTTTATCTTAATTTTTGAGTGTGTTTTAGGGAGATTACTCCCAGCGTCTGGAAACGTTGACATTACCGCGTGCAGGATGGAAGCCTGACCCTCCCTTCCTGGTTTAAAGGCTTGAGGGGACAGTGACTTCATAAATGACCCGTCAAACATCCTTTTCCCTCCTTCCTTATCAGTTTCACCCATTTCAGTACAAACATGTCTTGTGTTTTGTTTTGTTTTGTTTTTTTACTTATTCTGTTTATCTTATATTCTGTGTTTCTGTTGCAAATGAATGAATATCTGTTTTTTTCTGTTATCCAGTGTGTGAACATGAATGGATTTACAATTAATGTAAACATTAGACGGGAATAAGTCAGCTGATGACGACAACAGCAGCAGAAATCTGGACTCCATCTTTGCTCGGCTATTAATTGTCACGGCCGGTGGCCCATGAATGTAGAGGAAAGATGTGCTATACCAGTTCCTGGAGATTTTCTGGCTCATGAGGTAAAAATGACCTTTTAAACCAAAACAAAAAAAAAACAAAATTATAGAAAAATGTTGAAAAAAAGACTGCCATTCGTAGTTATATTGTAAGCTGAGTGTTTGTCACCTCAATTAAATATTTCTGTTTTTTCCAACTGAACTGAGGTACCTGCAATATTTGGTTATTGTTATGAACAGTGTCCCAAATATTCTCCGTTTGCATCTACCTACAGTACATTACGGCACCAGCTAGCAAGAACAGAAAAACAAAAACATTAAATCTGTCACTGACTCAGGAAAATGAAGAAAAAAATAAAAAAAAAAGATTATCTGTCCAAATCTGAACAAAAACAAGTCTGGATTTTTGCTTTTCACGTCTCCACCAATTTCTCCATTGTGGTATCTCAAATGTTCGTTTTTTGATGTTCAGGTTTTCAGTCCTGTTAGATTTGTATTGCCTTGTTAAATGTTCTTATAATCATAGTCTTATGTGAGCGACCCGCCCTCTCCTCCTCCTCCTTATACTTTCTTATTTGTTTTTCTGCTCTAATGAAAACCAGCTGCGGCTCTGAGGCATCGCGCAGCAGCCACATCCATCCCTTTAGCCCCGTGACGTTAGCAAGAGAAGGCTGCTAGCAGCTTGTTTGGTTTTTAGTGTGAGTGTTTGTATTTGTTTCTTGTACAAGGTGAACATATAGCATACAGTGCAGCTGGAAACAATAAATAAAACATACTGTTCTGATTGATTATAGGCTCTGTGGAACGTTTGTGGCACTATTTTTTTTTTTCTTTCTATGAGTAGAGTCAATTTGGACCTACTTTTGTCAAAAAAGGCAAAAAAAAAAAAAGTTATTACAGGTGATGCACTAAACTGTAGTAATTAGAACAACTGTTATAAGTTCCTCCATGTAAACAGAAAATTAATGAATAGCAACTTAAAAGTTATCAACAAGATACATTTATACAATACATAATATAAATATGACATATTTATTTTTAATGACATTTAAAAAATACCAATTATATTAGTTATATTTATAATATTACATATAAATGCTTTACTAATACTCCTTGACAACTGTGCAAATGCCGTTTACTGATGAAGGCCATGAGATGTGGTTGAAAGCTGGAGGAGAAATTCAGTAGGTGGACCTTGAAATGATCAGTGAGTTAATCGATTTGTCAATCAACAGAAATGGAATCTTTATTGAAACTATTTTGATAACCGATCAGCTACTTTTAAACAAAAAAACTTCTTCATTCTTGGATCCTTAAATGTAAATATTTGTCATCTGTGGTCAAACAAAAAAGTAAGCTAAACACATTATATGGCCCAAACGAAATTATTGATTGTTAATGGAAAAAAATGATTATTGGATAAATCAATACGGTTGCAGCCCTACAAACTCAACTTATTGTCTTCATGAGTTTTACACACCTGTGAAATGATCTGTACATGTATAAACAGTTAATAACACATCACGTCATTAAATATGACTGCAGCTTTTTAGCTACAGTAATCTAGTTACAAGTTAAGGAAGCTTCTTAGAAGTTACATTATTAGACATTAAAAATATAATATATCTACACAATATGATTATTTATATACTGCTTGTAAATAAGGTGGCTACAATAAAGTTCATGATTTATGATTTGCCTGCATCTACTACAAGTGTTACAAAATGTAAATCCACTAGAGGGTGCTATAAATGTAGGCGCACATTATAAAGTTCTTCAGGAACTTTATATATTGTATAAATGTAGCGCAAAACATAAAATCACAGGATTACCTTTTAATACATGAAACATTGTTGGTAAATGAGGAATATCAGACAGGAAACTGTTTAGTTGGACATTCAAAAAGGTTTTCCTTTATTTTTTTCCTTATGTTGCCTGATCTTTGCGTTACACTGTATAGTGAAGTCAGGCCTAAATCCACAAACCATCATAGTCACAACTGCAACTATTGCATAAATACAAAGCAACATACAGGTGAAGTTCAAAACATGTATGACACAAAATGAAACATAGAAGAGGTTACAGTACAATGACAAGAAAAACCAAACAAAATGCAAACATTCACGGCAAAAAAAAAGTAACGACAACTCAGAGTTTTTTTCTTCTTTTTTGTTTCTGTCAGCTTTGGTTTTAATATGTTGCAGTCTCACACAACGACCTTAAACAAAAAAACCTAAAAATGAGTTTCACATACTGACAACAAACAGGCGTTACAGAGGAGGTGAACTGACGTGTACCATGAGGGTGACCTTGACAATGTGTGCTATTATTAAGGAATAAAGAGACAAAAGAAGCGGGAGATAACGATGAGTGTGACATTGAATGTGTCTGACTACCCGAAAAAAAAAAAAGAAAAAAAAAAGCACCAAGTTTTAGGCATCCGGATGAGGTACTAAATCGCACGCAACAAAAGTAAACTTTTCCACTGATGGTCATGGTTTGTTCTTTCCTCACAGCAACAGTGTTTCTGTGCAACATGTCTTCATCAAGATTGCGAGAATAACAAAACCACAAAAAAGGAGAGGGGAAAAAAATATACATAAAGCTCTTATTAGCTCAAATAAGTTTCCAAACAATAAATATGTAGAGTAAGTTCAAAGAAGAAAATCCACACACACACACACTCACGCGCACACACAGACTTCTCAGTTTAAATTGTCTCGAAAAAAAAGTAAACTATAGATCCAACATGAGTGTTTGTGTGCTAAAACCTTAGTGAATGATCTGACTTGTAAAAAGGATCGTGTCCCTTTTCAAGAGCTTCATATATGACCTTAATTTAAGCAATGATATTTATATAGAAATTTTTTTAATAAATGTGCAGTGCTTAGTAATAAGGATTAGAGTTATTTATTATTACACAATCTCTGGTTTTCTAAAGATAATGATATTGGCTTTGTCCCTGCCCATTCAAACACAAAATGCTATACAACTGGAAAAAACATCAAAAAGATAAATTTGGAAATGTGCTTCTTGTCAGTGCCCATACTGAACAGATATAAAGTGTTGATTTGAATCAATGCTGGTATATTTCCTTATACTCTTCTTTTTTTTTTTTAAACAACCACATGCATTTACATCTATGGATAAAGATTCCTTTTTTCCTTTACATTTGAAAATCAAAACAAATCAAAGGTAGTTTGCATTTGTAAACCTTTACTGTCTCCATAAATCTGTGTTTTGCAGCAGTGGAGTTCGTCGGTCTCAGGTTTGTCTGAGTAAAGTGTTGAATGTGTTTTCTTGTGTTTGTACAAGTGCCTGCGTGGGGGTTGTGTAGGGGTGGGAGGGGGCTTGAGGTTCCCTGTCCTCTCCTGAAGGCTTTCACAGTTTGTCCGTGTCAAGGGAGAAAAAAAAAGAGAGAGGAGAGGGGTGGTGGAGGCTTCCTGGAGACCACCTCCCACCCCGCTTCAGTTTCGTCACTCATCGTCGTCGTCTTCCTCCTCTTCGCCGTCAGACAAAGTTGCACATGGGCGGATCTGCCGGTAGCCGTCCAGCCACTTCTCCACCATCTGGGTGACGAGCGGGTGGTTCCGGCGGCGGGAGCTCTTCTGAAGAGCCACCAGGACGCCGCCCTCCGTCACACAGCAGTCCAACCACTCCCGCAGCAGCTTCTCCTGTTGCTCTTCATTACCCATCTGAAGAACAAAGGGGAGGAGACCATCAGAGGAAGCCACATAACAGCTCTAAATTCAGGATTGTAGACTTTAAACTGCCCGTCTGTTTCATCATTACAACAATAAACACATCAATAAAAAACGGTCCTTACTTCCTGCGCTGAGAGGAAGTGGATGTGAAGCAGCTTCCTCTCGCTGTCGACCAGCGGCAGGAACGTGACCGTCACGTCATCGTCCGTGTTGAGGTTGGCGCCTGCGCCGCGATTGTCGAAGCCGTCGTTCTCCATGGCGACCAGTGCTGAGAAGTGGCCCCGCGTGTAGCCCAGAGCGATGGGGCTCTTCCAGCAGAAACTCTGCTCCCACAAAAGAGGCAAGTACACACCTACACGACAAGATCACAGGAAAAATACAGCATATCTCTACGTAGTCAATATTCAAGCTGTTTGAAACCAGTTCTTAATGTTTTATATTCTCTCATACAATATTTGGAAGTATAAATCTATTTAACAAATAAGAAGCTAGTCATAGAAAGCTTGAAATGAAATGAAATGAAATGTGGGTGTTCTCTTTATGATTTACTGTGGTTTAGGCTTTACAGTAACAATGTCCAACTCACTGAAAATGATTTCCACAGTAAGGAGTGAATAAACCACACAAACATTTTTCAGAATTATTTTGCATTTTGCAGAGATTTTGATGCTTTTTCAGTTACGGGTAATAAAACTCACAGAGATTTTTGAAACTGATACTGTTATCTCCCTTTTACACCAAACAAATTTACATAATAGCTTTATATAAATCTTTGTAATGGGGGGGGGGGGCAAACAAGAAAACTTTCTTGTGAACTTGATTTGATTGAATATGTCTGGAGAAAAATATAAGAAACATCCAGTGATGGAAGTCTTGATATTGTAGCAGCACTACAATGTAAACACTCAGGTACAAGTCAAGTAAACGTCATCAGCGCTGCCTGCAGAGTGAGAAACTGGTTCAACGTCTCCTGTTTCTTGTTCTGTAACAGAGCAGCTCTCACACTCCTCTTTGTCCCAGTAACCGCCATGTTTTTACTGGGTTCACTCGGTCGCCACTTTAAACTGAGCTCTCCTCCACTCCATACAGGTGCCCATATGCACGTCTTTCTCTCTCTCTCTGTGTTTTATATATATTTTTATATTGAGTCCTGGCAACAGTAAATCACTGCTCCATCAGGAAGGCTTTAACACAAGCAGTCGGCCCTTACAGAGCACTCTCATCATCCCTGTACAGCATTAGGCAACAAGCAAATTAAAGCCAGACTGTTTTTTTTACTGCTCGCCGTAAAGGTAGCCTCCACTCTCCACACTCACAGGACTGTTTGACTCGGGGAAGGTTTTGATGGTTTACATATGTTCAAATGCATCTGGATGTGAGTGGAACATTTCCCTGCATCACAATACACTGTGAATACAGGACTCCTTCAGCAGAGGAGGAGTTTCGTTCTGTTGTTTATGTTAATTTGAGTCACACGGGTACTAAAATATAGCAAATACCCTTTAAATGAAAGACACTAGACTAATGCATGTCGTAAATAGTAATTTACTGACAGGTCAGAGGGGCAGTTATGTCAGCTATGCCCGCTATGCAGACACATGTACGGTATGCTGGAGCTTTTTCACAAAGAAAGTCTAGTCCTTCTACGCCCACAGGAATGAAGCTACACTCAACTTTCACTGGACCAAACTGCTCACCTTGAAAACGGGTATACCCGAGCGTCTCCCCACGGAAACTTTTGTAATACTTCACTCCGTAGACGATGATTGGCCTTCGAAGTATGTGTGCAAGAACGAAAATGTGGGTCTGTTCCAAGCTGGACCCTGGCTGTAAAAGAAAACACAACGCAAAAGGGGGAAAAGCAGTTAGAAAGCTGCAGCCAGTAAAACTACAAAGCAAGGATTCTTGAGGACTGTACATACATTTCCTGCCAAATAAACCCAGCATACTCAAAGTCTCAAAACAATAAAAACACACACAATCACTGTGCTTTCACACCCAGATATAATAACAGATGTAATAACAACCCGCCCAAATACTTGGTCTGTGAGGTCACGCCGAGCAGTGAGAAGCAGAGAGAAGCACAGGATGCACTTTAAAAGAGCATCACAAATGAAATATACTGCGGTAAGAGCAGAAAGCTGCTTGCATAATTCATACATCATTAGTGTGTCACATTTTAAGCACATTACATTGTTGACATCAAGCTCCCGCAGGCCACATTAATGTGTGTGTGTGTGTGTGTGTGTGTGCACGTACCTGACTAGCCAGTGAGAGGATGAAAGCCCAGTCTTCCTGCCACTGTTCCTCCCGCAGTGAAAAGTGCAGGCCGAAACTCTGGGAATACCACGACTCCCACTCCTTCCAACGTGTGTAAAACCTGGAGACCACACAGAGTTTGATTTCTGACATTGTTTGACCTTGCTGTGCAGAAAGTCATGTGACTGCTATTCTCCACCTGTCAGATGGCATTTGCTCTTATCTAAGCAGTCATTTTCTCAGTTACTTGTGAAGAGTTATGAGTCACACTAAACTGTTGTGTACAAGTAGAATCAGTCTCTGACCTTCATTTGTATCAGTGCTCCTAATATTAAACTACAGGAACAGTTTGTTAAACTCTTAATTAAAAAATATTTGCCTTCTCAAATTGGCCTAAAGCTTTAGTCAAAGCCTCTCATTTCTAAAATCAAAGAGTCAGATTTATGTATGAGTCTGCAAATCCAACTCTGGCATCTGGCACCATATCCTAACCTTTAAACTGCACGACCCAAATTCTAACACAGTTGTGCAACGTTGAGCAAACACAACATGAGACAGTTGAATGTCAATTTTCAGCTGCTTGTGTGTCCTTGAACATGACACTATAACGTCACCTGCTCTCTTTTAGTAAACATTTCAGCTAAATGTCTAAACACGGATGAGACGTGGATGTTTTATGACAATATTGCAGACAATAATTGTTAACCATTGATCCAGTCATACCAGTCAGCTTGCTTTAATATCAAGGCACTGTGTTTTAAATCTGTATAAAAGCGTAATGTTGTAATCCTTAGTGCCGAGTCTGCAGGCCTCACCAGTGAGAGCAGTCATGCAGGCTGTCGTGGAGGGTCTTGCGCAGCACTGAGTCCTTGTCGTAGATGCCCCACGTAGCCTGCAGCACAGAGTCCAGCAGACAGTCCCCGGCTGTCCGGTTCCACAGAGCATACAGCCGGCTGTCCAACCTCGTCCCGAGCTCCAGCGACCAGTTAATGATGGGCGACTCCTCCTCAAGTTCTGAACAACACAGGAGGGAAAGTTGAGTGCAGTGTCTCTCTGCATAAGCTTCATGTTTCAGTGATACCAACTACCTGGTATCAAAGAGAACAACAGAGAAGGTTGTGAGGAGGACAGAGAGGGGTTTTATTTTGGGGTTGTTTTTTTTTCAAGTTGGAAGACAGGTGATGGCATTTAGAAGGACTGTTTGGAAGAGTGGTAATGACTATTTACAACTGTCAAAATAGATTTGACATAACAGAGTCTATGAATGCCTACCTGTGAAAACCAGATAAGGCATTAAAGAGCATAGAAATCTGGTTTCAAATAATATTATTAAAAAGTTGTGACAAAATAAGTAAAAATTGTTAAAATAATAATAGTTTAAAATCTCAGCTAATCTCACCAGATAATTTTAGGGTCTTTAACATGTCTTACTTTACATGCAAATATTCAAGATAGAAAGTGAAAGCCTTAATAGTTCTTGGGTTGTTGGGTTGGTCTTGGGTTTTTTGTAAATATTTGTAAAAATAAAAATATCACAGTGTGCTGCTCTGTCTTGTGACACTCAGTGTCTCTAAGCTACATTGGTGTTTGCGGTTGGAAAGACTAAATAGTTTACAATGGTAGAAATCTGCATTGTATTATGGTGATGCCATGAAACAAAACAGCATGTCATCCAAATAAATTCAAGTGACAGACATTCAGTGAAGACTGAATGCTTTGACTTGCAGTTTTCAGTGCCTGATAACACCTGTGTAAAGGGTCCATAATCAGATCTCCTCTGATTATTATAATCAGTAGGGTGGGAGCGGCACTGCAGTGAGACAACCGGCTCCGTAGAGGGAAAGTCTTTTCTGACTTTGTGTTTAAAATGTACAAACTGATGTGGAAACTGATTTATTTAGTAGTTGAGCTGTTTAGTTTGTGACGGCAACAACATAAGACCAATATGGTTTTGTTTAAGTTTAAATCAGGGCAGGATTATTCTGGACACGACGGCACACGGCTTCTAGCAATGACCTTTCTTTTCATTACGCTTATTTGCTACAGTGATACTTTGTCCTACAAAATTACACCCGTAAGAAATTCAGTGAATTCTCTTAATCCCTTAATCTGTAAAAGAAGACAGTGTTTTCTGTTCAAATGGATATTCTATAAATTATGTTTTTGCCAAAAGTGATTAATGAAATGCAAACAAACATGTCCAGAGAGGATCTTAAAGATGACCTTAGGATTTCTCTTAGTACCTACACTTCTTTGCCAAATCTTGGACATATTGCGTTGATTAAAGAACGCACATCTTAGTAGGACAAATAAAAAAATAATGTTTTGCAGAAGCTTTTTACAAGTGTGTTTATGTTTGTATCGGCTGACGGGAAGTACAATCATTCATTGGGGATCAGAGAAATCCCAAAAACTCAATTAGGCTGATTAGGGCAGACGATAAAGACAGACTGGCTGGCAGGGTGACAATCAAGCAGGCAGAACACTGTGTTGGCAAGAGGGAGAATACAAGTAATATAACCCCGACAGTATTCGACATCCTTCCCATTATAGTATAAAGTATGTGAGGGAGCTCCCTCCGTTTGCCAAGGTGCCAGACTGTCATAGTCATCTTGGATCCGGTTTCTCTCCCTCTCTCTCAAAGTAACTGCATTTATATGCAAGTAAAGCATGCAATCTGTATCACTGTAATACTAAATCATCAAAGTTGAAAGTAAATACTTTTACCTTTTTGTACATCTCGGTCCAGCACCTCATCAAACAGCTTTTCCTGAACGGCTGGGGGCAAGTCCTCGATGTCTGAAACAAATTATTTGATTATAATTATTTAATTGGTGCATTAATCTGGACTCAAACTAACAAAACACTTGACTGAAATGACTGAAAAGGCCAACTAGAAAATGTTTCTACTGTGGTTCATTTTAACTCAAGCCACCATGTTTTGTTTTTATCACAATAGCCACTGGCTTTCTCTGCACGTTCAGAGCTCTTGTCGACACAGTAGTTTATTCTTTAGCTAAAACAAATGGATGCATTGACTGTGTGGAACTGAACGGCTTTCTATAGTGGCCCGGAGCCAAGGTCGGCGTTGTCCTGAACACTCGACATAACAAAAATCCTTAGCTTAGCTACCGCAACAGATTAGCCATAATAGCTATTCCAGACAATGAAATTCAACAGAAACAGCATTTGAACAACAACTTTGCTGAGATGTATTGGAGAAAAAAGGCCACTTTGACCTTTGATAAATTCAGATTTATTGCATTAATGATACTGTAGCCAAAATGTAATGCAAAACAAACCATACACAATTAATAATTATGAATCAGTGTATTGAATAACAGCACAAGTTTATTAAAACTGTACACTTAATGTTTGACTATTACACAAAATGCTGATTGATTTTTTAAAATACAAACAAGTCATTATATGAATCGTTATTATTATATTATATTATAATGATAAAATAAAGTCTATAAACGGGCTAATGGTGATTAAGGGTGAGAATGAGAGACGAGATGCTGGTTAGTGGATTAGATACACACTGAATTAAACACTGACTCATAACTCTGTTAATTCAACCGTATATGAGAAGCTTCAGCTGTTACCAAAGTAACTACCCGGTTTGCTGCTTTCTGTTTGGTGCTGGAAAGAAATATATACACAGACGGTAAGGAAAAGGGTTTTTTGACAGCGTCTTTTAAATTAGAAAATCCGCAACTTTCTTTTAAGGGCACAACAGCAAGTTCAAAATAGGATGCCAAACTGGCCGTGTGGGTAGTTAATCATAGAACTGGCCATTGCCGCCACGCTGCGGGGCATCCTGCTCTGCAAGAACAATACTAAAACAGTGAGCCAGAGGTGGCCTCCGTCTTCTGGCAGTTGGAAACAGACAACTGTAGCATTATGTCCCTTCAGCATCCCAACAACAAGCAATTTCATACACCACTACTTATTGTTTAAAGCCATTTGCATCCACCAAACATGTTTTAAGTATTGTTTGGTTGGTGAGGAGGTGCTGACCTGCAGGCAGAGTGAAGGTCACCAGGTCAGTGAGGAAATAGCAGGTGAAGTCTCCCTTGCGCTGGTGAAGAGAGGCCGCTACCTCTCGACGGATCTGCTCCGTTAGCTCAGGACACACCATGGCCGGGATACACTTGGCTGCCTGTTGGGACACCTGCAGAGAGGGGAGAGCAAAGATAAGGAAGCATAAAAGATGTATAGTAAGAATAAATGAGACAGAGGCTGAGGATCGAGCAAGAGCTTCTGATTTTTCCAGTTATAACTACTAGAACACTATTTACATGTTGTAAATTTAATAATTTATTATTACAACTGATTATAAATGCAGCATAAGCCTATTGAACTCAGTGCACTGTCACTCTCAATCCACTCGGATTAAAGAGGAAGGATTATTTACTGGAATACACTTTTTTTTACTTCATGAAAGGATAAAGCTCAAGAAATCAGCTGTGATGAAATAAATATGTCATGAAAAAGTGGAAGTAGAGGTAGAGGATGGACCAATGCACGTACATAAGACATAAGAAAAGTGGGACGACAGTATGAAGACCACCTATCACTAATCCAAGCTAAATCACCTCTAAAACAAGAGGAATAAAAGAAGATATGAGATGTTAACACAGTTGTCAGCTTTGATCCAGTGTCTCACTATCACTGACCCGCTCTAAAAAGAAACTGGGACAGTGGCTGTGTATGTGAGGAGAGGTGTGTATGCAGATAATCTGGGATCACAGTGCTGACGGCAAGTGAGCTGCAATCAACCTCAGGGACAAGCACGCTGCTGACACACATGCGACACACATTAGGGGGTCCAACGCTAGATTTTAAAATGGCCGACAATATGAAACAGTTAGTAATATAGGAAAAATGCATTATAGACCAGGATGTAATATTAATATGCTCTGTGCAACCAGCTTCTCTAATCAGACTTCAGAAAGACTCATACCTGGGACAGGTGATTCCTGACATTATATGCTGGGAGAAAAATAAAACCATCTGTCGGTGGTCTCCACTGACCTCAGTGAGCAGCACAGCCAGCATGTCCTGTCTCTGGAAGCGGATGGCGAGGTGAACCAGCGTGAAGCCATCATCAAACGCAGAGGGTCGATTCAATAGGCGCACCTCGTCCGATGTTAACTGTCTCGCGATGTCACCTCCTGATGACTTGTAGGCCTCCACAGCTGCCAGGTCACCCTCCACCACACCTTTCAGAGGAAAAGGGAGTAACTACTTTTAACAAATGTTTTAAAATTAGGACCATAGTTTAATAGATTAATCAGCATACAGTTTGCACAAAGGTACATTTTGTGTTCAATTTAAAGTGAAAACAAGTTCATTTAGAATAACACATACATCATAACATCTTAAACCAGCACTTAAAACCAAAACTTTTTGTTATCATGTATCTTATGTGATAATACAATACACACATGACATGCTGATTGCTGTTGTTTAAAATCATGTCATGACTGGACACAAAAACAACTTATCTAGAGTATAACCTTGTCCAGAGGACATTCTGTGCTCAAACCAAAAGACTATAAAATATTAGAGATGAGAATAGTGTGCTTTATCTCTGCAGCAGCTGTAACAGCTTTGAGACTTCACTGACTTTGAAGTCAAGGGGAAAAGACAACAGGGCCACAAAGTAATCTGCTAGTTAGTTTTTTCTGCCATCTGATTTTTGAGCTTAGATGTTCGAATGAGGCCTGAAGAATGTGTTGGATTAGAGAGATGCTGGTGTTTACTCTACTTTTTTTAGAGGCACAAAGTGCAAACTAAATGACCAAAGCCATTTATGTCAACATCAACTTGAAAACAACTACTGACCAACTTACTAAGGCAGTCGAACACTAGGAGAAGAAAAACATATTCACAGCTGATTTTGCTTTGAAGTTATTATGTTTCACAGGCACAAGTCGAAAGACAATCCATCACTAAAACATCCCCTTTAGACACACTGCCTCCTGTCTATGAACTCATACACATTCAATGCTCAGACAAACATTATTTTTGGTCCATTTTTTGTTTTAAATATCAGCAGGAGTGGAAAAACAGGTGAGGTGCGTGTGAACTGTCCTCGGAGGCTAGAGGATGTGGATATTTTTAGTCCAGCCTCTAAATCAAAGCAATAGCACACACGCTGATAAAAGTCATCTAAGTGGATGAAATGTGGATGAGTGTATGCTCAGCTCAACATGTTATCAACTGTAGGACAATAAATTATTTAGACGTGTGTTTATTATTATGACAGATTAAAATAAAACCAAACGGTGTAACTTGATTTCAGCGCTTCACAACATCTCTCCATTTCCATTTCTAGCATGTACACTAAATGATCGTGTAGCGTTCTCTCGCACATTTGACAGTATTAAACACTGCTGAGCTTTTGTTCTCACGTCAAAAGGACCACACACAATGCTCAGCTGCATAATCTGTGTGTGAGTGAGACACAGAGCGAGAGAGACATGGAGTGGGTGGAAGAACTCGCTGTGCCATGTGGAGCAGGCTAGATGAGGAGAGAGAAACTACACAATGGCAGCGCAGTGTGATAGAGAGGGATCACAAGCACTTTCCACAGAACACTCCATTAGTGTGGGTGTGCCTGCAGCCCTGCAGCCAGTACTGTACTCACAGATCCTTTTGAGAACACAAAAGGCGCAAACGGGCGACAGACAGACTGATGAGGGAGAATAGATCAGGCTAAGTGATGCTGGTTCTTTTCTTTCAGTAACGTGGGTTATCTGATCCGATTTCTTTCTATCAAGAGGAAGAAGAACAACATCTGCGGTTGACTAGAACTAGTTTAGTTTGCAGTGTACTAATATTTTCAAATTTAGCATGGCCGTTATTAGTTAAAATAGTCTTACAGAAACAAGATAACCCACAGTACTTATTCCCATCAAAATCTGCACTCTTAAAGGATCAAAATGTTCTATATTTTTCTTATCGCCAACAAATCTCATGTGTCTGATATGTCCTATTCCAGTGATGTAGACGTCAGTTGTTGTACAAAAGCACATCAATAAGCCTGAAGAGGGCACATGAGTTAGTTCAGGAATGGCTTTAAAGACTAATAACATTGTGCTATATGGCGCAACAAGCAAACAAAGCTCTGTAAACAAAACCACTTTCCTGCTCAAGCACAGCGGCGTCTGCCATGCACGGGGTTGAAAACGTGTTTGCCGTTTTTGGTCTTTGGATCCATTGACATTAGTGCAACACTCTGCCTTTTGTGTCAAGATACCGATGAGGAAACTTGAAATAGAGTAGACCTATTCTACCTTATTGGCTGAACTGAAGAAAAACAAGCCTGAAAGCTGAATCTGACACCTCATTACTTGTAGACAGATTGTTAAGGAGGTTGAGTCTCTTATGCCAAATGATTTAGACTGAGTGATTTCCCCTATTTACAAGAATACAAATGAATAAAAGAGACGACTATGGTACTTTTCACAGCAGATATTTTACCATATTATAGAAAGAAAAGAACAGGTGTCACTCATAATGTTAATAATGTCTGCATTTAAAATCAATGCAGGGCCTTGGGGATATGTGTGCTCACTTACTGACATTTCTTCCTCAGCCACGATTAATGCTATTAAACATGAGACCAACATGTGAAAGTTGCTTTAGTTACACCTGTGCTTTTCCTGTAACATTATTTCTGTCATAGAAGAAGTCGACAGCAACCTGAGATCATGATGGGCTGCTTCAACAAGCCTGTCAGTTGCAGTAAAGAGAGTAAAGAGAGGGAACAGCAACCAGCAACCAGGTCCAACACTGAAGAGACTACATGACGTTGCCGTTTGGACAAATTTTCATCTTGCATTTCTCAAGCACCATCTCAGGTTTTATCAACCAAGACAGACCAGTAAGACACGTTAAGGTAGCCATACAAGCATATATATTACATATATAATACCAATACCACGCGACAATGTATGGAGAACAGGTTTGCTGTATTGCTACATATGTGATCGGTATCTTGGACAAACAGGCCTTAGTGCATACTGCATGTTTGTTTTATTTGTTCAATAAATTCTTCAAACATACATCTGGTGGATGCACTTGCATGCACTATTTGTATCTAGTATGTGAGAACAATGTTTGTCTCTTAACTGCATCAATTGTAGTGATCCAGTTTAAACAAACCTCTTTGGGAAAACTGTCCTTACTTAATTCTGATGTGAAATATGATACTTATAAAAGGCTGTTAAGTTTAAATAATAGCTGTTCTGAGTGAAAAAGGTCCAATTTAAGTCACTCAAAAGATAACATATTGATATATATATAGCATACACATTAAAATGATTAAGATTTCCCTCATCTGCTAGCCCAAGTTAGTACTGTCACCTCACAGGTTTATTCAGAGCCTCCTTGTGTTCACATGGGTTTCCTGTTTCCTCTCACATTCTTAAGTAAGGTCAGCACGTCAGTATTCACGAGTGCGAGTGAGAATCTAGCTATGTGCGTTATCCTGGCCATTTCCCAATCCGTTAACCACATGTGATAAGTTAGGCTCCAGAAGCCTGTAAATCAGAGTTTAAGGGTTAGTCAACAGAATGAAAGGATACACTGACATTTAGACTGGGCACAAGATCACTATTTTTGGATGTGTTGACAATTAATATTTTCTCCTGAATATAGTATTTTGTCTTTTTTTTCCAGACATTACAGCATGAGCATGAGGTAATGAAGGCACACCTTACCCTGTGTCATGACAAGTCTCTCTAACTACTAAGAGTGGGACAATAAACCTGCACCAATACAAACAAGTGCACACAAAGAGAAAAAGTCCCCTCAATGACCGGGCAAAAAGGGGCATCTTGTGGCTCATCAAACTTACAAGTTCCAAGCATCAGGTTTCAGGAATGATGACACCAAAACATTAAACCACTCTCTCCTAATTCAATTCATTGTTTATGAAAGAAACAGAGAAGGTAATTAACACATGCTATGTGAGTGAGGGACCTTCAACAGTCACAAATCTACGGAGCCCCTAAAGGGACATGGAGAAAAAAAAAAAAAAGAAACGTTTCTCGTGCGCACCAGAAAGTATCTCGTGCTCACCAGATAGTATCTCGTGCTCACCAGATAGTATCTCGTGCTCACCAGATAGTATCTCGTGCTCACCAGATAGTATCTCGTGCGCACCAGAAAGTATCTCGAGCTCACGAGAAACCTTTGGTTAAGTACCGGCAGTTGTGCGTCCTGTGCATATGCCCTAGGCTCAGATCTTTAGAAGAATAGCAGCAGAAACTGACTCTGATTCTCTTTCCTGAAAACGCGAAATATAACTGAGAGTGTCATCAGTCAACTAAAAGATGATAAGGTAAAGATAAATGTCAGAGCATTTTGTCGTCAAAGAACTGTGACAAATGAAAAGTCAGGAGGAGTGGAGACAGTGAAGTCCGCTCTCATACAGACAGTAACTGTCAAAAGCACATAGTTAAATAAAAATGTCATTCCTCTTTCATGTCTTTCCATGTTGTTTTTATTTGTTGGGGTTTTGTTTGCTTCCTGTTTATGACTGATGTGAAGGCAAAGTAAAACATCTATGACAATACTCTTATATGCTGTACAACAAATTTAAGTCTGTAATACCAGCAAAAATTACTGAGAAAAGCTAATATTGTCATTTGAAAAATCCCAGGTAATCCTTTATTCAATAAAGCCTGTGCTTCATTACCTGAAGAGACAGAAGCAACTGAGACAACCTAAATCCACACAAGAACGAAGGGATACGTCACTTTGCGATCCAAAGTGACGTATCCCTTGCGCCGAAACAGACTACACGACTTCAAAATTCGTTTTAAATGTCTTTCAGAGACAACATGACTGTGACGACTTGCAAGTAAAGCAGCAATATCCTTATAATGAAGTCCCAGGTTAAAATATAGCCGAACTAACTCCTCTACTGTCATTTTCACACATAAACACAACCCGAAATGCTGTGGATGGTCTCCCTGACATCACACATGCATGCAATACTTTCTGGTGCGCACGAGATACTTTCTGGTGCGCACGAGATACTTTCTGGTGCGCACAAGATACTTTCTTGTGAGCACGAGATACTTTCTTGTGAGCACGAGAAACGTTTCTTTTTTTTTTTTTTCTCCATGTCCCTTTAGGGGCTCCGTACAAATCTGTTTATATTCTAATAATCAAAGTAACAAATGTAATGCATTGTCACTGGGTTGAAGAGAGGTGCTTAGTTCACACAAATACCCAAATAATAAACGTACATATACGCAGCATCTACACTACCAGGGCGAAGGTCATTTCTGTGGCACAAATTTATTTTTGACTTTGGCTGTACTTGTCACGCTATTTTTACTGCAGCGGGTCCCCTAGGAAGTGAGGCCATCTACCAGAACACCGGGGGCCACTGTTTACAAACACATACGTGTGAATATGTTGTGTATGTCTATGTATGTGTCAATGGCAAGGAAGCCTCCCTAGCAACAGAGGAGACAGAGACAGGCTTACTCTCCTCAAATAACTGGACTACCCTCCCTCTCAGATTATCTCCTCTGAGACTGCAGCCAGGTCGCTCTTCACTCACTATTCACTAGAAAAAAACTCACTCTTCTTTTCGGCGTATGAAAGATCATTTTGTGTCACTGCTGACAGGTGTAATGAGAAGCTGATGTTTCTTAGACCGAGCTCAGACTGGCGTGAACAAAAGAACGCACCCCTCTCGTTCATTTTAATGGAGGCAGCGCGTTGAGAGACACAGAGAGACTCACTAAACAACACAGGGTCGTCTGTCACATACATACAAACACATATTACTCTGTAACACAAACACTGGGTTTCTGCTGTTTACCTTGTGATCACCATGGCGAAAAATAAAACTGTTGCCACTACAATAACTTTCCAAGTTGTAAAATCGTGTCTTTGAGTATTACAAACCATTGAGTGATGTTTTGGGGTCTGATAATCCTTTAAACATGTTATGTAATAGTTTTGCTGATAAATGACTATTTGAGAGCATTATTAAGTACTGTAAATCAACTATCCCGAATGATTTTGGACCTTCATACTCGATGATTCCTTTGCTTTGAGGAATGAAACAGCATGAAAAAAAACTGCACAATCTGGGATAATAAACACACGAGTGGAGGTTAAATTTTATGCCGACAGTGTAGCACAAGAGAATTGTTTTTTTTCAAAGAGACAGATATGGAAGAAGAACGGGAGGCTGAGTGGGCGTGCAGAACAAACTCTACGTAGCCATGGCGAAGGCAGGAGAAAGAGTGAGATAGCAGTGTGAGAGAGTTCTTAAAATGTTCATCCTCCCTCCCACTCCACATTCACCGTGTGGGTGGCCGGACACTTGCTGCTTGTGTAGGGAAGTTTTACACAAGCTTACTGCAGAGGATTTCTAGGCATTTACAGCACATCAGGATCAGTAGGACACAAATCTGAATTATCTGGATTGCAACTAATTACCTTGCAGATGGTAAAAGTATATTAATCATTCTCACAAATTACATTAATTAGTTGATTCATTGCCCGCTTCCTAACCAGAAAATACATTAACATTTTTTCAGTAAGATCATATATTCTTGAAACTCACCAACACAGGCATTGAGGAACAGCCAATCAGTCCTTCTCATCCTGTTCTTAATCTGCTTCAGTTTTTTGAAATCCACCTCCAGCTCCTCTTTGCTCCCAATCCCAGCCCCTGATGCCAGTTCGATCCTCTGAAAGTCCATGTTCACCTCTGACTCCTGTTTCGAGGTCGGAGGAGACCTCCTTTGGCTGCTGCTACAACTCCCCACCCCACCTACTACACCCACTATGCCTTGCCCAACAACAGCCCTCCTGTTGTCCCTGTCCTGTTCGTTAAGTTTTAAAGAAGGCTGTTGGCTGTCAGGCTCTGATGCCAGTTTGATGGGTTCGGCTAGCAGGCTGTTCGGCCTGGGGTGGTCGCACACGATACATTTGAGTGCCTTGGACCAGTTTTCGTAAGTGCAGGCAGTGCAGGTCCAGTGCTGTGAATGAGTGTTGAGCCTGTTACGGTCATTATATTCCTCACAGGGGTCTGTAGTGCTGACTAAGGGAGCAGGGCGGCACCCAGAGCCTGAGGTCTGGGGTGACTCTGTGGGGCTGCGTGGCTGCTGGGTATGATGTCCTTGATGGGTTGCATGTTGCCCGTGCTGATGTTGAGCGTGTTGCCTCTGGCACAGGCACTGCGTGCAACGGATAGCACGAGGCCAGTTCAGGTAGGTGCACATGTGGCAGGACCACTTGCTACTCATCTCGGGTACATCAGCAACACGGACACGGGGTCGGGCACTGGAGTCTGGACATATAAGTAAGCTAGAGCCGCCTTGGGATGGGCTGTTGCTTAGGCCTGCAGGGTCCCACTGATGCAGACTGGCATCCAGAGCAGGACTACTCTTGAAGGGCTCCTCAGTAATGATGGCACCCCCGCTGGGCCTCTGAGCGCGGCACATGGTGCACTTGATGGCTGATGGCCAGTTTTCGTATGTGCAGTATTCACAGGCCCACTTGGCAACCAGCTCGGTCATCGTCGCACCACCGCTGAGGGAGGCTTCCTGCCGTTCAGAGAGGCTCTCAGCTCGGCAGATCCACTCTTAAGGAGATCACACAGCAAGCAGTAAGCTGTGGTATTAAAAAAAAACCAAAAAGACAGGGAATTTTAACAAATCGCCTTGATCTTACGCCAAGTAAACATATTGAACTTGACTACTCCACATGATGAAAACAAAATCTCATAACTCAAATCAAAAGCAAACACTTGTGAAAGCGTAAAAAAACAACACTTTAAGAAATGTTTCTGCATTCAAACAGGCAAAAGACATAACACTTAATTTAACAGTTTTTCTTTTAAATATCTCCAATAAGGCTTTGTTACATTTAACCCAAACAATGTGTGCTTCAATACCCTCACCTGTGCCACTCAGCCTTTGGGTCATTTACTGTCAAACACTTGCAAAAAAGCCACAGTGCTGTTTGCTCTCGATCTGGCAGCAATTTGTAGCAAAAAATAAATAAATAAATCAGAGACAGTTGAGTTCAACACTGAACCTCTGACACTTGCTATAAACACATACAGTAAGTGAGGCAAATGTACCCAACAACCAAGCGGGGTAATAAGAGACAAGGACGGATGAAAGCAGACACCCTGCAGGGAGGCGCCTGACTGTTAAGACACTTTACTGATGGACTGAAATTTAATTCGCCCCAAAGCCTGTTAGCTACCTACAAAAGAGCCTGAATGATCCAAACCACCGTGTTTACAGTTATTAAAAACAGATAACATACAGGTTAACATCAGCTAAGCTCACGGCGGAGACGAAATAAGGTCGTGTTGTGTTTACACCACGCCTCCAAGTTTACCAAAACACCGTGACACATTTACGAGACACGAACTCGTCATCTTTTTTTAAAAGTCAACCAGTTTAATGACGACAATAGCTGAGTTTAAATCAAATGGGAGATAACGAGTCAGTAATATTTATTCACTTACAGCTACTATTACTTCTTCTTTACTAACAAACTCTAAACTATATGTCGTGTTAAAGAACCAGGAGCAAAGTTATGTGTTATTTTACATAATAAACCAGGCTGTACGTTTGTTCCGTTGCCAAGGCACAAATGTACAGCCGAGCTAGCTGGCTGCTCGCTATCATTATGGGATTATGTTTTTCTCTCCTGTCTGTAACCGTTTGAGAGGCCGTTTATACCAACTCTAACAGACGCTTGGCAGCTGTTGAAACCCTTACCTTTGCTCTGCCGTGTTTACACTCCTCACTGCGACCAAAACAAACGGAGCTCCTACTTTGCCGACACTAGGTTAGCCGCATATTTACTTCTTTGAGGCGCCTTTTAGTTGGAAGTTGAAGGTCCATATGTGCCACAAAGATAGTCCCCCCGCCCCCCATCCCCCCTAGTCCCGTCCCTCGGCTGTCTGCGGTGCCGCTTTAAATCATTTTTATCCTCTTCCCGTTTTCCAAACACCGAGCTGAACGGTTTTAATGGCGGCACAGGGGAAGCAACCGAGTCGGTGATAAAAAAAAATCCACTACGAGGGAGCTCAGAGAGCTTGTGGGCCGTGTTACAGTCAGCCAGGGGCAGGATTTGCCACCTGAATCTGCGAACACATGTGATTGGTTGATTTTTGTGTAGCCCCTCGTATCGACCAATTACATTCTACGTCTTTCATTCCAACTGTTAAAAGGCTCCGTCAAAGCAAAACAGACTCGGATGTCACATTAATATCAACCATAACTCACGTCTATAAACTGTGTTTTCTTTTTTTTTCGATGAGCCCAAGCTTGTTAAAGTAAAACATGTTTGTTTTTAATTCGTGCACCGTTATTTGTATATCACTGGCAGTCAGCCACGCGGTATCTCCTCAAATGGGATAAGAGGGTGATGTCATCGTAAAAATACTGCAGCAAGCAGTCTGCAGTAATGCATGACAGCTTGTTCTCAACGCTAAATTATTATTAGTATCATTGACGGGCCTGAAGCTGAAGCTGTAATGTAACGTGCACCATAATTATATTTTAGCGTCATATGTTTATCGTTGAACATGTATGCATTGGTGCATCTCCAGTTGCACTCTAAAGTTATGTCATTTACATAAGCGACTGTAGATGTTAGGTAAACATCTAAAATAATTGCATGATTTGTAGCATTTGTACAGGTCATTTTACAAGTTTTATGCCATGTAATTAATCTACAAAACAGTTTCCCCTCTTTCTTAAAAAAAAAAAAAAAGAACAAGAATGCACCCATCCACTGCACATTAAAGCATGCAAAAATCACTGGCACATTTCAGTGACAGGGCTATTCAGCTTCCCACAATAAGAAAACAACAAGGCACGTCACATCACATATGCATGTCTCATTTATTATTCCCCAGTTTAAGAACCATATTCTCTGTGCTCAACCAAACAAGTCCTTGGTCTACTTTCGTCAAGTACACAAATCCAGATAAAAGCAGAGATGATCCAAGCTGTGCACTGGACTTTATGCTTCAGGGAGGTGTTGATGTTGCAATGACCCACTCTAGGAAGGAAGGGAAGGGTCATACAGTAAGACTACATGAGTGTACATTTGTATTATGGAATTTGAAAAGGTATAGGATCCTACCAATGTTAGCCCTCTCATGCTTTATACCAGTGGTCCTCAGCACCAGAGCCCTCATTTTGGTCATTGAATCAGGGTTTCACCTGGGGCGATGAAGTGTAAACTACCTGATATGACCAAAACAACAAAACAACAAGGGCCTGAGAACCAGGATTAAGAAAGAGGACTTTCACTGAGAACTGCTGCTCTATACCACCACAAAACGGAGACAAGCTTATACAGTAAGTGCTGTTTAAATGCTACCCCCCTCCCTTATCTACTATACATTCATTATTAAATTCCTCATTATATTCCAGTACTCAAAGGAAACCACACTCCTAACAAACTGATTTTGTCATTTCTTAACATTGTGTGATTGAGTTACTCTGGGTGATTATAAAGTAACATTTTAAGTGCCAGTTCCTGATAAAAGTGATGCATTGGCATTACACATCAGGGTAAATAAAATGACCCTAAGGCAAAAAACATGACATACAAACAAGCGTGTAAATAAAGTGGAGCATGTTCACAAGGCAATGCTTCTATGAAAATGTCACCACCGCTAAAATGTCTTCATTTGCAAATAACCTGCTGATCACCACATTAAACGCCCGCCATGTGCAGCACAAATGTCTGCCCGTGTAAATATAACAGCGTCGACAATTGACTCATTCATGCAAGGTGTGTTTTCCAAATACGTCTTCCAATCAATCCATACCTTGTTAATCAGTTGTCTTCAAATGACTCATTAGTCACACTACTCATCATGTTAACTTTGCCTTGAAGGGTGTATCAGTGAGCAGATTCCCTTTGACTTTACAGTTATAATTCCAGTTTCAAATATTAAAACAAGCAAAGTCACTGTTGTAATCATGAGCGACAGGTATACTTAGAAGCAGCCAGTGAAAGTAAAGAGGGAAAACAGCTTCAGGAAGCGGTTAAAATCTATCAGGTAAACAAAACACCAAATCATGGAAAAAGGAGGCAAATAACTGCAGGTTGAAGAAAAATCTGGAAGTCGATTATTGCAAACACAATACAGTTTGTTATCATGTCACCCCTCAAGATAGATCTGTGAATGTGTTCTATGTGCAGATAGAAACCGCCCTGAGTGGAAGGCACTGTATACTGAAGCAAGGTCATGACGTTTTTAATCACATTATCCAGGTCCATACACGCAACATTAACTCAACCGGGTCAGAATACACAAGGTCTGCCGTCAACTATGCCAAGACAGGAAAGCGATCTCGCGCTCTCTGTTCCCAAGGTTACAATTCACACACTACAGGGGGTAATCAGCCTTCCATGATGACTTTAATAGAAAAAAAGCCAGTGAGAAGTGGTTATATGATTACGGTCAGTAGTATTAGAGACAACCAGCAGTGTGAAGTGGAAGTAGCAGCGAGGTTTTTAAATGAAAAAGAACAGACAGATGCAGATTTTTTTTTAGTGGTAGCTCTCTGTGTTGCAGCAGCAGAAGGGAACCTTAAGCATCTGGTTAGTAAAGCTACAGTACATTGTGTTTGCCCTGTGAACCCCGTACAACGCATAAAAGCTGAGCTGAGTTCAGCTCAGGGTGGTCAAAGCGAACGACTCGAGTGGCACAAAATGATAGCATTGGTATAGCACAATAATAAAGAAATCTTAAATTTTAAGTGCAGCAAAGCGCATACAATTTCAGTGTTATCCAAGAAGAACGAGACATTGACATTCATGTCAATCAAATTAGATTAACTGTTAATCTGACAAAAATATATATATATATATAAATATATAAAGCACCCATAACAGAAGTGACAGGGTAAATTTAGCTTGTCGTTTTCCTCATCATTTAAATAGGGAACTGTATGATTCATTAAAGACTGGGTTGCTAACATGGAAATTAAAAAGCAATAATGGACAAGTCCAAAATCAAATGTGACAATTGTGCATTTTAAAGAAAATCTAGTTACATACAATATATATATATATATATTTCAAATTAAAAAATAAAGTTAACAAATATTTGCCTACTTCATTAAAAATGTTTGAAGGCTCCAGAATATTCTCCCTTTGCTTTTTTTTTAGATGATTTGTTAAAAGGCAAAAACAAACAAACAAAAAAATTGTGCAAGAGGTAAACGCAAGAGTGGGTGCTCAGAGTTGGTGATGCAAATGTGAAGCAAAATAATAAAGAAAGAGCAGAGCAGGGCCTGTCTTTTAGAGAGCTGGCTGACCAACCAGTTGACATAAATTGCATTGTATAATCCACAGCCGACCCTGAAACCAGACACGTCCACACGGGAGGTACCCGGACTGCCCCATTCCAAAAAGAAAAAATGAAAACAGACTTTTCCCCTCCAGTGAGACACCTGTTAAGCCTGCAAAGCCTGACAAGGTTTCCCCTTAATATGGAGAACAGACTAAAACAAGAAGAAATACACACAGCGGGACACCACCTGCGCATGCCTTTCACTTTCAGGACTGGCACTTCTTTAGTCTATATTTGTCTATCTTTGATTGCTTGAGATGCCCACCTCTCAAGGTGCGTCGCTTATACGTGTCTCATACACACCCTGTGGCATGTTTCTATGTGGTCTGTGAGCCACGAGCGTCCCCGTCAGGACTGAGGGCAGCTGGCCGGCCTTGAGGTAAAACCGTGCCAGAGACCATCGGCAGGTGAGCGGCTTCACTCACTAAGTTCTCATATTCACTACTGTCCTCATCTTCATCGTCATCTTCGTCGTCCTCCTGTCCTGCAGCTTGTCTGTCTAATGAGTCAGAGCTTGATCCGTCACCGTTGCCAAGGTATGGGGTGCTGGGAGTGGTAACAGGTTTCGAGCTGGCACCGGGGCCCAGGCCCAGCCCGAGGCCCAGGCCCATCCCTAGTGGGCCAGGGGTGGGGTGTCCTGGGGAGCCTACGGCCTGGGGCCGGGGCAGTAGAGCAGCACTGGTAGAGGGTGAGGAGGAGGAGAGGAGAGAGTCATCCTGGGACAAGAGGTCAGCATAAGAAGGTGGGTTAGGTGAGGTACTGGGCCGTTCCGGCGCAGAGGGTGTGTGGAAAGCTATCCTGGACAGAAGGGAAGTCTCAGACGGCTCTGTGTTCTCCTCTGGAGTGGAGTTGGGGTCTGGCTTCTGGGCTTCACGGAGCCCTGTGAAACACAGACAGAAATACACAACGAGTTTAAAGGTTACTGTTGCAGGGTAAGTGCATGAATTTATTTATTTTTTACAAAATGTTAGCACATAAAATTAGTCTGCTAGACTGACGAAATATAAAGGCCCAGGAGAAAAGGGAGCTACTCACAAAGTCAGAAGAAATGAAATGTTATGCATGCTTAGCTTTAATATTTCTTGTTTTTGCTGTTTGCTTTTGATCTTAGAAACATTTTACACTTTATTACATAGGTACATACTTCTCTCCTCTTCTGCAGTCTTGCTTTTCCTGAGAGCAATTTGTTGTTTGAGTTTGTTCACATCCTGTAGAATTTTCTCTTTCACACGCTCACTTTGTTCTACCTCCCCACACACCGCCTACAAACAAGACAGACATTAAAATCCTCACACAAAAGGTTTCAACCAAGTAAAACAAATCTTCTTTGATTTATTCAGTGTGCAAACAATTTATTTGTGAAATCTATTACACATTCATGATCCGACTCACCTGCACTTTATCTTGTAGCGCGCTATAGACTTGAAATATTGTTCGGATATCCTTCATCACACCATCTTTGTCAAAGAATTCAGCCCTGGAGTGATATTTAGCAAAATGTAGTTCCATTACATAATTCAAGACATAATAACTAACATCAAAGTAAAAGCTCACCCTGTTTGTTCAACAGGATCATATATACACGTACTTGAGCCGTCTTTTATCTCGACACTATATTTCTAAATTCCACCGTCAGTCGCAGAAAGATATCAGCTAAATGAGCTGAGGTGAAAATAGAGTGATCTTATCAGGAGCTAATAAAAAGGCCAGACTAAATCCCTGCAGTCTAGATGACACTGGGACTACATTTAGAAACAAAAACACAGAAATACAAGCAGAAGCACGTGCAGGCTGTCCACTGCAGTCAGTCACCCACAAACCTATCATGATACTACTTATACACAATGCCAAGTGTAAACTATGACTAACACATACACACAAATAAATACTGGGTGTCCTGGTTGCCAAGGTAGCACAGTTATGCCCTCAAGGTGAAGCTTTATTATGCAGTCAGGTGACAACAGGTGGCTTCTGCAATTACACACAATCATGGGAGTTAGCAGTGACATACCAAAAGAGACGTTTGGAGGCCAAACCTTACCCGTGCTCTTTGATGACCTTGGCATAGTTGAGTGAGGTGTTGGGCACTGAGGAGACTTTGTATTCCTGCTGGCTTGTGTTGCCCAGGTTTGGGATCGTAAGGGTGATTCTCTGGTTGTACCTACTGTGTGGAGATCACCAGTTAGCTAACCAGTTAGAAAACTATTTTTGCTTTCACAAATCCTCCTTATGTTTTTCATTGTTATTTGGTGAGATAAATTCTGATGAGTTATGAAGCTGAAGCTAGTTATTATTTTGTGACTTTGTGAGGTGTTGACAATGTATTTCGCACAACATGTCTTTAAACTCAGTAAAATATTCACTAGCTTGATCATTTTTTAACTCTCAACATAATCTCATCCATATTTATAACAGATTCATAAGAAAAAGGAATCTAAATATGGAAAAAAAAAGATTCAAACATCCAGACAACAGTACAGATTTATTGATCAGACAGTAGTTTGACAAGATGAATAAAAGGTCATAAAAAAAACAATCACATTAGTTATCTCCTTTAAAAAAAAGCTTACTGCATTATTAAATTGCATCATGTATTCATTATGTTTATGCATTTGGCTTTTAAAGCAGTGGTGTAACTGATGCACACGATTAAAGCCAAACAGCCCAAACCTGTTCACGAGAAGCCCGCAAAGCCAATTTACTTATTGGATAAATTAACTACCTGTGTCTGTTTGTGTGTGTGTTGGCTCATGCTGGTCAACATGCACCTGTGTGTGTGCGGCATCCTTACCTGCGGTTCGGTCTGAAGAGCACATACTCCAGTGCGTGCGTGGAGCTGTTGGCTGTGGAGATGAAGCTGAAGAGAAGGAAGACAAGGTCGGGCACACCGAGCAGCTGAGTCAGCTGTTTGTGGATGATCTGTTCCCTGAACGACATCTGCTGCTGCGTGTTCCTCCGGAACCGATACCAGCCAATGACATTCTATACGACAGAAGAAAGTCATTCAAAATGTGTTAAATCCAGGAACTAATCCAACTCCTTGACCAGAAGTCATCAATTAAACAAGTACATTAAACATTGTCCAAATCATTATAAAACGTGTATAACCACATATTGAAACACTTTAATGAGGAACAGTAACATGATTCATTTCAAAACAACAATAAACTTTACTGTATACCATTATATTTGAAGCCCAAACAGATTTTTTTATAGGACATCAGTCACAAAATGTGTTGAAATGACAACAAAACAAAAAACACTCACTTTCCGCCTATCTTTGAGAATGCTGTTGAGATTTTCTTCATTGACTTTGCCTGCGTAGTCATAAAAGCTGTTGAGCAGGAAAAAGATTAGAAAGTTTAAACTGATTCATCTTGCTGCTGCTCCTCTGCCTGTCAGATGGGGCCATCTACTGTCCGATGTCAAATTGGTTCAGCCTGTGCTAAAATGGATGCATTTAAAAATGTCATTTAAGTGACTTAATGAGTAAAACAAAGATACAACTCAAAACATTTATTAATCATTATTTACTGGGGGAAAACCTCAACAACAGAAGGAAGTACTGTTAGTACAAATGTATTATTGACTCAATATTAACAGAAACAATAGCTCTTGTAAAATAACAACCTACTTTAACGTTATTGTGTTACAACAAAGGTTTATAGCAGGTTTTCCTAAATGATATAATACCATGATAGCTGGTTGTCTGAGAATAAAAAGCTCATATCTTACCTAAACAACTGTGCACAAGGATCATGGTTATGGATTTCTGTTGAAAATAAATGATAATGGTTTAAGTTATATAGCATGATATAGATACAGTAGAGTCCAAAAGTGTGAGACCATTTTCTCATGCAAGTAAATGTTTGAAAACATGACCCAGATGTAAACCACAGTGAAGCCCCACAACCAAAATTAAGAACACAGGACTGCAGGTCCTTCGCTATTCCTTGCATGGCAGCCTCTGCCATCAGTGTATGAATATGTGTGTGTGAATGGGTGAAAGCTATAAAAATGCAGTCCATTTCCAATACAAAAATCACATACCAAGCAGACTTTAATTCCAACCACTAACTAATCTGCACACTAAGCAGTCAGCAAAAAGCTGCTTATTGCCCATTTCCATTCACATTCATATACAATAACATAAACTTCACTTTACAGGACTGAGTAGAGGCCAGAGGAGAAATTCAGGACGCAATACCAAATAATCCAACCTATTGAAAAACAAGTTACAATTCATTTGTAAATGTTTTAAATACATTTACAAATAAATATATTGGCAGGTTACAATTTGATTCAGTGGCTTCTGGCTTTCGTAAGCACCTGGTTGAACAACTTCCGAAGTCAAAGCAAAGAACAGAAAGGTGTGTATTGTAGCAAGTAGCAACTGTCTCCAGCACATCATTCTGTCTTTGTGATGTTTATTTGACAAAACATTTTCAACAAGAAATATTGTCTTTACAGTCTATAAAACATAAGTTCCTGCACACCTACACAGGTGTTGTAACTTATTGTGCCTATTGCGAGGACAGACTATGGGCTTTAACAGAAAATATATTACATGTATTAGCAATTAGCATTTTTTACAAAATGTGCCAAACCATTGGCCTTTTTCACAGCAGGCATTTTAACTTGTGACAAAGGCCTATAATTATACTCATAAGAACTTTGTAACTGTCTCTGAAGACAGGCGTTAATCAGTAGCTACTTACTACTTAGCAGGATACCACAAGTGTTTGTTTTTATGAGTTACTGAATTCAGGCCTTACCTACTACCTGGAGCAGTTCTGCACTGCTGATCTGTGCGTCACTGATGCTGACGGTCTCTTCCTGCCTTACGTCTCCAAACAGGAAGCCCTCCTGTGCAAACACATTTTAAAACTGCAGTTTGAGCACTAATTGAAACAACATATTGCTTTATTAGATAGCTCTCTGACATAAAATTAAGCTATTTCAATATTCAATTTATTGCATTTATCAAACAAAAATGCTAAACATTGTCATTTTCCAGCTTCTGCATTACGAGAATTTACTATTTTCCTTTTCTGATTGATACCATTACAAAGTGAATATATTTAGGTTTTTCACTGTGGATCACGTGAATAAGCAACTGAAGACATCACATTGATTCTCTATGAAACCACATTTTTACTAGTTTTGGAAGACTAAACAATCAAAACGCAGATTAGCCAGTACTGAAAATGATCATTTGTTGCAGAGGAAAACATGATTTCTGAGACCAGAAACATTATTTCTGAACCCTACACACATCCTTTGATGTAAATACCAGCTCCACCTCTTGGGCAGGTGTGAGAGACTTCTTCAGTGTATTCAGTGGTACTTATGAGATGTATGATGTGTAGTAATGTTGAATTGGTTGGTATTGTGCAGCAGGGACAATAAATACTTATATTACAAAACATTCTTTAACTGACAGCAGCTGGTAAAGAGAAACAACAACGCCTGACTCGCTCATTCCGCTTATGACAGGAATGCAGTCAAACTTCAAGCAGCGACTATCCACCTGTCTGAAGTCTGAAATCTCTGATTGACAAGAAAATACCCGTAAACAGCGCTGACGTCAACCACGCTTCTATAAAGAGATAGCAAATATTTAAATAAAAGGGGAAAAACATTTTTTACAGCCACTTTGATAAGACAGTTCTGATTTGACGCTAAACGCAGCTAACATTAGCTATGCGAAAAGCATACAAATAAAAAGGGGGTAAACAGTTACGCTGCCTAATTAAGAAACTAAATGTGTTATCTTCTTATTCCTGAACACATTATTAACGACTATCTGATATTAGTTCGAGATGACTGAAGATATTAGCACCACAAAACTCACGGAAGTCACTTGACTTGGTAGCTTAGCTAGTATGCTAAGTAGCTAACAGCTGAGTATTTCCTGGAACTCAAACTTTCCCAACAGCTTTTTCTATCACAATGTGGTCTGAATTCATATATACATACATGTGGCTCTTAGTAGCTACTGTTACGACTTAATATTTATTTTTTGGAGCAGTAACAAGTGATATTGCCTAAAACTACTGATGTAGCTACATAAGCTATTTTAAAAAAATCACAGCTGCCGGTAAATAGACGGGACCGATGCTAGCTATGATGACACTGGAAAACAACACAAACTAAAAGCGTTAGTGAACGATGACACACGCCGCCGAGCTACGCTCATCTTAGCAGCCTACATCGTAAGCTGTCACCATTAGTTTGAATACTTACATGATCTGAGTTGCTGTTGGCGCTGTGATAACACACAGAACTAAAAGTGTAACCTGAAATAGATGCCGCCATGATGGAAACATCCCTATCAATCCCGATGCCCCCCGCGGTTGCAAAACACGCTTCTCAGACGCAATGTCTCATGGGAAATGTAGGCGACAGCATGACAGCTAAAATCTAAGGCGGAGGAATCTGGCTTTATAAATATAAACCCTCCAGCCTGTTGGTTGGTCGCCTGAATTGCAAAACAACACAGACATGGTCTATATTTGGCCAAAATATTTCCAACTCTTATTTTAATCCCTGTATTGTTATTGAATAAGGTTTTTTATTAAAACATTCATTCGCAAGAGAAAAGAAGAGGAGGTCTTACTTTGCAATCCAGAAAACTATGGAAGGAGCAAAAAACTATTTTGCCTGCAAAAGGAAGGACTTGGTTGTAATAGCCAGACCTGAAGTTTGGGCATTGTGGATTTAGGAATGGACTGACTCTGATTGGAAAACAGCATGGATGTATAATAATATAATATTATAATATATTAGTAGTGCAAGAATTACTCCCATCAAAGGATGAAACTGTTTAAAGACCTGGTAGCACTTAGAGAAGCTGTTTTAATTCTGCCCACTTTACTCAACCTGGATAACTGGAGTAAGACGGAGAAACAGTGTTGGATCATACAACAAAAATAACAAGACTTGAACCTATAACAAACAGTAGAGGGCAGCAATACGCCAGTGCGGCATCTAGTCTGTCGAATCACGAGAAGAAGAAGAAGAAGAACAAGGAAATCAGGCGGAATAGTAGTAGAAGAAGAACAAGTAGCCTCCTCCTCTCCTCCAGCATGGACGAAGCCACAAACAGCACACATGCTTGTGGAAATAAATCCGACCCAGAAGAAGACAGATGCTTAGATTCAGATTTTGAACCTTCAAAACTTGGAACCAAAGATTAGTGAGTTTTGTGATATGTTGCTTAAATGTTGATGCTTAGCTATTCTCCGCTGCTACAACAAAGCTAGCTGATATAACATGTCAATACTTTTAATATGTTTGAACTGGTGATATTTTCTGTTATAGGAACGTGCAAAAAAACACACGTTTATTTGATACGAACAATTTTAATAAAATTAAACATATTCAACAATATGTTTACATTTAATATTATATGTATATTAATATTTGTCGTATTTTGTCTATCATAATAATATCTAATTGTCAGTGTTCATCCTTTTCTACAGTTGGGAAGATGCATACCAAAAAGAACTGGAGACATTCAGAGACATCGGGGATGTTGGTGAGATTTGGTAATCATACAGGGTGTTGACTAACACACTTTGTTTACAAGATGGGTTCACAACTGTTTATGTCTGTCTTAAAACAACAGTCAGGTGTCCAAATGAAGGCTGAAAGATGTTTCCCTCGCTGGAATCATTCGCCCGAGTTAAACTAGCTGTTAAAAGATGTGTTATTAATGTAAGTGATTTACAGTCTTTTTTATCATAAAATCCCCTCTTTGTGTTTCCTCGCTCAGCGTTTCCCTGTGTCTATTGTAACAAAAAGAAGGACTTGGACAGCCGAAGCTTCACATTAGTTTCAGGTGAACTTAAAACATAAATGTTTGCACAGGAGGTTTGTGGGTTTTGTCCCCCATCACTCATTGTAAGTGCATTATGAAAGGATCTTCTAATGGTCTGAATGGGAGGAATCAGTGTTTATTTGGGCTCTTCACTATTGTTTTAAGATAGACTTTGAAAAACTGTGAATTTTTTAATCAATGTTTCTACTGGTTATTGTTACTTTAGTGGCCGAGGCAAGATTAATTGACATACCAAAATGTTAATGCAGTATGTTTAGTGTCTGACAATAGCCGGTAACTAAAGTCTGCCTCTTTCCGTCTTCTTGTAAGGTTTGGCGAGGAAAGCATGAGCCGCGTTCTGCGATGGATGGACAAAGCTAACATCTCAGAAAATGCTGCCATTCTTGACATTGGCACTGGAAATGGAGCCTTCTTAGTTGAACTGGTGTGTAGAGTGACTATACATACATTGACACAATTATGTTTTGTTTTTTTAAATGAAAGCTAGTTTCACTGTATTGACCCTTTTAACAGACTTTTAAAACACATTTCTACAACAGTCAATAAGCTTTATTCTCCATCTTTTTTTTGTTTTTGTTTCCAGGTGAAACACGGATACAGGAATGTGATGGGGATAGATTATTCTCCAGCGTCGGTTGAATTGGCCAAAAACATCCTGCAGGCGGAGGATTTGACAGATGTGACTGTAAAGGTGTGTTCAGTATGTATAAAGAGTACCGTTTGCCATTAGTATTGCAGGTAATGTTCACCAGTGGAAGCCTTTATTTCACAAAATATCAAAACACATTTGCCAGCCATATTCTTACCTGGTTATTATAGTTATTGTGTAAAAAGTGCTTATATTTGGGACTATCCCACATCCTTCTAGTTCTGTAATATTCTTGGGCTACTCTTGCATGCACAGCTATTTTAAGATCTACCCACAGAGTTTCAATTATGTTTAAGTCAGGGGACTGTAAAGCCAAAGTCAAAACCTTCAGCTTGCATCTCTTGAGGTAGTCTGTGGTGGATTTTGAGGTAAGTTTAGGATCATTATCTTGTTGTAGAAGCTGTCCTCTTTTCAGCTTCAATTTTCCTTTTCCGGTGTGATGTTTGTTTTCTGGTATTTAGTTGAATCCATTCTTCCCTCCACCTGCAATGTTTCCTGTAATTGATGTTAAGAATAATCCATCCCAGAGCTTTCTTGGTCTTCCAGATCTCATCTTGACATCCACAGTTAATTACGTCCTCTACAATACTCTTAGTAACATTTCATCCTGTGGAAACTGCAAGCTGACAATGCTTTGCTGTCTTTCTGCAGTCCACCCCTGCATTGTGGGCATCAATAAGTTTCATTCTTACGCAGTCTTACACCACTGCTTAGAGGAACCCTTCGTTTCTGAGTATTCACACAAGGTTTGAAGATTCAGAGTATTTGTAAAGCTTTGAAATCGGCGCCAGCGGACATTTTCTAATCACAATTATGGACACGTCTAACGAGCTGATTAAGGTCTGAGAACTCTTAGGTTGTTAAAACTTTTGTAGGGTGCCACAGTGTTTTTGGTCATGTTCATTGTGTTTAATTTATGACATAATAAGTAACTATGCATTAATGTTTGCTGATAATGTTGTGTTTCCATGTGTTCAATTAAAAAAAAAAAAATCAAACCATGTTATTGGTCAAGGGGTGGCCAAACTTTGGCATTTAATTGTACTTTCTAACTATGATATAAAAGCTTTGTTTTGTAACAGATAATGCACATCTTTGCTCTTACGCAGGGATAAAGTGGCATTGAGCCTTTTAACCGAGCGCTGCTACACTCAATGAATATTTTTAGGGCTGGCTGAACGTTCATGAATCAACATTTTTCTGGTGGTTCCCATGGTATGCACAAATCACCAATTGACACAAAACAAATAAACTTGATTCCTAAATGCCAACGGTACAATATAGCTTTCAGCTTTTACAGTGGGCCTATGCCCATGCTTAGGCCTGAGAAGGTTAAAGGAAACTTCCCCTGTTTACCGTGTGGAAGGCCCTGAGAGTGGTGGAAGTCCGCTCACTATTCAGACTCAACCACCTCAAACCCCAAACGAATTGGCAGGATTTAACACATAACACTAACAAGTATATGCTAGACAAACAGGTCTGTAAGTACCACGATGATGAGATGATGAGTGAGTTTTCCTCTCCTGTGTGCATAACAGTTGCTTGTATGTTCTACGCATCATACAGTTATGATGGTGTGTGCTTTGCTTGGGTTATGAAGCCTGCCATTGAAGTCAATATTGACCTAAGCTGGACTGGAGTAGCACAGTGGTTATGTGACTGTGTGTGAGAGAGAAATGCTATGTTGACATCTTTTCCATATCTCATATATGCCAAAATAATTTGTGTGCATGTGCAGCCCTGCATGAAGTCTGAAGGAGTGTGCAGAGTTTCATCCACATGAAAGGAAAAAAAAAAGCGTCCTCAAAGGTCGTTCTCAGTCTTAAATCTACGTCGAGCCTCGTCTCTGTTTCCATTAGTCACTGTCTACTGCTGCTTTGACGCTTCACCTTTGTACATTGTTCCTTCAACATCCTCCTGTCAACATTTTTCACACTCAAACTGAAGTCGGTTACAACATTATACAGACATTTCTGTCTCCAGTGAATCACTGTTCACTCTCCTACAGAAATCTCAAATTTTTGTGAACCATGGTTTGTGAGGATGTGGCTCTTGAGCTCACCCCAGAGATCTGGTGTTCTCCCCCCCTGTCCAGATAAAGGGCTCCTTTCACTGGCGGTATGATAGGTCAGCAACCTCCGGAGAACTAGCCGCAGTCATGTCAGCAGTTTTAATTTAGTTTTAAAGTGATCCAGTGAGGTATAACACTTTAAATCTTGGTTGATGCTGTAGAAATGCTTCTGTGGGTAACCATATAGAAGTGCCTTACATCTAAAATGTCACTTACCATAATGTACATTTACTGTAAGGTTGTTGTTAATGTCAACTTTTCTTCATTTTAGGAGGTGGATTTCTTAAACTGTCAAGGGGAACTAAAGGGTTTTGATGTCTGCATTGACAAAGGAACTTTTGATGCTATAAGCCTTAACCCAGACAACACCAAGGAGGTCAAAAAACTCTATGTACACGCTCTTAAAGATGCTCTCAAGGACCAAGGACTCTTTGCTGTTACTTCCTGTAACTGGACAAAAGAGCAGCTGCTAGATCGATTCAGTGAAGGTGAGGGGAAAATGCTGAAAATTAATTATTGTAGATCTGATCATTTATTCGGGATTTTATTGAATCCTGTTTAAAAGCTTTTATGAGAGAGTTGATGATTAAATGGCTACGTGGAGGGGAGAATATACATAACACAAACATAAAAACTATATATGACATTGTTGTTTGTAATGTTAAGTGCATTTTTTGCTTTATAGTTGTAACATCTTTTTATTTGGGAGGTTTGTTGTGTGACGCTCAAAACACAAAGACATTTCCACAGCCACAACAGTCTCCTGGCAGGTTGTTAAGCTGCGGGAAACGACAGCCTTGTAAAGTCAGAATTTCAGCAAACCTCCATTAGCTGTCACATTTCTCTGTGTAGTCACTCTGGAGAGCCTGCAGGGGGCCAAAGGGCCGTGATATCTCATCTGTCACACTGGCAGCCTGTCTTTACTAAGCCCCAGGATGCACCACAGATGGTGGATGGATAGTTCTTGACTCACAGTTCAACTCCTAACACCTCCATAGCCATAGTCAACAAGAAAAGACTCAGGCGTCTGTATGTAAGACAACATGTTGAGGTTTTAAAAGTCTGCTAATGGAATGTAAATTGCTTGGGAGGTTTGCATAATGCACATTTCTTAACCTGCACATTTTCTTTGTGTTGCCTCACAGGATTTGAATTTGTACAGGAGTTGCCTACACCCAGTTTCCAATTCGGAGGCAAGACTGGCAACAGTGTGACAGCGCTCATCTTCAAGCGAGTATATTGATTGTCAGAGCACCAGCATGTGCAGGAAGACATTTGTCTGTTTTTTTGCGTCACATCAACTCTGCAGCCTTCTGTTTATCACAGGAAATCATAGTGTGCACCACGACGTTAATATGTAACATTCATTATTTTTATTTTTTAAAAAAAGTGTGATGCATTGAATGAGACAGTTAATTTGAAATAAATATGTTTTGGTATTGCTGCTGTTCTGTTATCTTTACAGTGATCTACAGTGCTATAGGTTCCTGTTGAGTACATTTATTTTAATTTTTTTTTAGTAATGTAATACATTGGCTCTGATTAACATTAGCTCTCTGGCCCTCGGAGAAATTCTGTTTTGACGTAAAAGAAAGTTTCCGTGTCTTGTGGCATCCTTTCATTTGTGAACTCTTCACCCTCATGCACCCGCCGACACCTGTTTGACTGTAATATTACTCTGCTAAGGCCGTTTGTGGTAATAATTTAGCAAGACGGGGATTCTTTCCGTTTGATTTGACTAATTATCAGTCCCAGTGGACAAAATGTATTCTGTATCTCATTAAAAAAAATGTTTTTCTTATTCCATAAATCACATGTCCCCTCCAAATTGCTTTGCAAGGACCCTGTTTAAAGTCCTGACCCTCAGGTTGGAGAACCAATCTTCTGTCTTACTCAGTAGTTAATTGCATCCATCTTTCATGTCATGTGAAAAATAGCCCCCTTCTTAATTGGCTAAACTGGAAACCAGCAACAGTTGGGGTCCTGAGAACCATGATTAAGAACTTCTGACATAATGAATAAACAAGAGGCCACAGCGTCTGTGAGGAGAGAAGCTTGTCTGCAGTTTGCTCTTTCAATGGCATCATTAATAACTGCCAAACTCTGGATCCTAATTGGAAGCCGGGCCAGTGGCCCAATGGGAGCCGTCGATTTTGAGGCATGCTGTTGAGTAAACACATGAAAGCTTTACAAGAATTACTGCCTGGAATTTTACAAGGCTCTGGATATCCTGCCTGGATGTGCGTATTACGCCTACTCCCACAGAGACTTTCCCATGATATGAAAAAGCTCCATTGATCTGAAGCTCAATAAATATCTTCTCCTTTAACTTTGTCAACATTTCCTATTGTGTTGGAGACATCTTTTATGTAATCTGTTGAGTATTTGACATAGGAACAGTGTCAGACTTTATGAATATACTGTCTACTCATTTCCCTTATGTTGCTAAGAGACGCACTTCACTACATTTTTTGTTAAGTCAAGAGTTGTGTGGTCAGTTTTTTCCTATCTGTGGATTCCTCAGTTACAATAATGACATTTTTCAGAAATAACACATTATGAATCATTTACAAGAATCAAGTACTTATGGTTGTAGTAATATCCCCCTGACCATCCTGTTCATCTGTTGTTTTGAAAAGGGAAGTTGGAAGAATTTCTTTCAGTCATCTTTAGAAGTATTTCATTACCATCCTCCATATAAAGTAAAATAAAACATTAAACTGCACTTCGGTGGTTTCAACTGAGATTTACATTATATATACCACAGTCAGCACTTTCATGGATTCTGGGTTGGCACTTGTTTGAAGCTACACTTTTATTCCACTCATAATGTTAACCTATAAGAGCTTCCACTCAATGCCATAGCCCACTGGCTGCCTTACCAGCATGAATACCACGCTTTCATTTTACCCTCTCAAGTCTGATACTGCAAATATTTATGTTTTTTTTCACTCCATCTCCCTGGAAACACATTTGAAGGTCTCTTAATAGGATTTTCGTGGATTGATTGAATTACTGCACCATGTAGGAGTGAAGTTTTCCATGGCAGCAGTGCCAGTGTGGAAGTGGGACAGATTCCTATTTCAAGGCATTTCAGACCTTTTCACACTGCCTTTTCAGTGATGATTACCACGACTACGTTACAGCAAAATATATATGTCTGAATAGTAACCACAGTCTTTTTAAGAAATTAATTACAAGTACAACATTGAAATGAATGACAAAGAGTTATAATAAGTGTAAATTATGTTTTCCTTATAGTACTGTGAAGCAGTGGTAGAAAGTAATTAAGTACATTTACTCACCTACTGTACTTAAGTACAATTTTGAAGGACTACTTTACTTGAGTATTTTCATTTTATGCTACTATACTTCTGCTCCACTGCATGTCGGAGGGAAAATGGCATTTCCTACCAATAAAATGGATAATATAACACGCTTTTAAAATACAACACATTGTTAAACATTAAACCAGGGGTTCCCAACCCTCTTACAAAAAAACAATGTGTAGTCTGAGTCACATTGTCACATGGTTTCATTTCAGTAAAGGTTCAAATGATACAATATTTCACCAAAAAATCAAAGATTGGGGAAAACAAAAGAGACTAAAATCAGCTTTATATATCAGAAGTTGTTTTTTCTTCTTTCCTCTCCCATTAATCATATCACAACCCCTCAGATTCACCTGGTGACCACTGGACTAAACCATCTAACTGTATATAAAGTAGTTGAAACTAGCTCCACCTCCAGCAGCTACAACAGTAACATGCTGCTCTAACACCGATGCTCCAGTATTAATAATATAATGATGTCATATATAATAATATATCAGAGTCAGAGGGACAAAATTAGTACTTTTAACGTTACTTTAATACTTTAAGTACATTTTGCTGTTAATACTTGTACTTTTATAAGTATTTTTTACATTGCTGTATTGGTACTTTTACTTAAGTAAAGGATCTAAATACTTCTCTCACCGCTGCTGTAAAATCAACATGTGATATTAGATTCATTAACATCAATGAAAAGCATCTTAATACAACGTAGCACATGCGTATTGTAAATGCCTAAAGGGAGGATCGTAGCGGGACATACCAACTCGGGCAGAGGCGGGGGGGGTGTTGTCTGTAAATAAATATTTAAACTTTGTGTAATCATACATTTCGCAAGTGTGTTGTCTTCAATTAATGATCACATCAGCTATATTGTGTTGTACATTAACCCTGCTTCCTGTTGAAACAACAGGTTTGCCAGTGGCTCACCTTTCTCCCCGTCTCTCCCCCTGTAGACGTGGTTTATCTGTGAGCGGATATTGTTACAATCAATGCTGAGGGCAGAAAGCAGCAGCGAGCTCTCAGCTGCTCGCAGTCCTGCTCAGTCTGGCGCTGGCGACGCTCAACTGGCGGCTGCAACTGCGAGAAACTTTTGTGATTTCTCGTTTTCTCCTCTTGTTGAAGATGACCTAACTTCGAAAGAGCCTCTGCTGGCCAGGTAGTTGATATTTCTTACTGCGTTAGGGCATGTACCATCATCTGCTTCTTCTTGACTTTGTCTGCTCATGCCGGGTTGCGTCTGAAAACATTACTTTGGTGCCACAAATCAGGGAAAACAGAAGTTGTGTAATATATATATATATATATATATATATATTTTTTTTTTTCTGGACCCAATAAACACATTAGAAGTGTCATTAAAAAAAATAAGCTGCAGCTTTTTGTGAATACCACCTTAGTAACTTCGCATTAGTTAGAGGACTAAATCAGCTGCTGTGGAGTTTCAGTGACAGACCAACCTGTTGCTGCACTAAAAGACTACAGGGCTGCAAACACAGCGAAGTCCCATCCATATATATTAACTGTGTGGTAATAATCAAGCTGCTACCAAACACAATACCTTTTTTTTTTTTTTTTTTATCTAGAGAGGCAGTGTGGTTGATTTGCAGATCTTATTGACACACAGTTACTCACCGCAACCCTATAAGAACAGATTGAAAAGAGGTTTGAGTGCTCTTGAGTCATAAGGCCTGGTTACATATCTCTCACCAATTTCCACCACACTAAGATAGTGATCTGTAAATACTAGATTCTGTGTTCATCTGAGCATAATTCATCAGTGTGTGGAGGATGTTTTATTTAGTTTTATTTTTTGATAGAGAGATTGAAACTATGAATCATTTTGTTCTTCCTCAATTTTCAGTGCCTTGAAGTCGACTAATATACTTTGTTATTTGTTATAGTCTGTTGTTATGACTGCATTGGTAGCCATGTGTCTTAATCACATTTTGCAACTACTTTATTGCCTTGTTATGAATACTAAAAACTCAGCGACAGCAGTTTTCTAAAACTAGTTTTTTTTTTTTTTTCTTCAGTGTTGTTTCCTTTTTACGTGGGTTAGCGTGCATGACAGTTGTTTTATCTTTGTGGACAGTGTAAACAGAATACCATGAGAGAACTGGTTTGGTACCAGGACACCCTAATTGGAGAATACCTGGAAATGTTTCTTGTTGGGTCCGTAGCCCTTTGTTGTTCTTGAGATGACCTAAAACAGGAATTGTCAGTAGCTGTCTCAAGAATCCTGCTTAGAAAATAAACACTGAAGTTCAGGTTGGAAGTGAAGCAGAGAGTCAGGGTGAAGATTTAATCGCGTGTCAGCTCTAGTGTCTAATTACAAAGGGGATGTTGGTAAGGGTGCTTCACAAATACTGGTTAGCTTCAGAGGTAACGTGTTCTGAATATTTTTTTATCCACCTTTCAAGTTATGGGAATATTATGACTACTAAACCGTGCTTTGATTTCCAAAATAAATCATTCCTGTTTTTATTTATCAAACTTTATAATGTGAACTGGCAAATTAGTTTTTATTGTACCTTTTCATTTTATCTGACAAGGGCTGGGTTGAAATGGTTCTACAGTGGTCCTAATATAGTACCTATGTACAAAAATCCTTTTTTGATACCTTTTTTTTTACTTGTGTGTATATATAGAATATAAACATGTTTCTCTTTCTGCAAAACCTTTTTAATCAACAAAATGAGCCGCATTTTCAATGCATCTGTGTTAAATACTGATTTGCCACAAACAAGCTACACAAAAACCTTGAATAAATAGATTAAATATATCTTTAATGACGATTTATGTCAGGAAACATCTAATTACCGAATAAATAGACAAGCACGTAGACATTTTTTGATAAATTTGATCTGTACTCTGTAAAAGGTTTGATATTCAGCCATATATGTGACTAAAGAGGAAGAAGCAAACCACATATTCTCATCAGTTTCTGCTGTACCGCAGTTGCTGGCAATGAGTTTATGGTTTTAATAGTTTTAGTAAAGCACAACCTGATGCACTGTGCAAAGTACTCGTTAGTCTGTAGACTTGTTTTGGACATACTATAGCTCTAATTTATGGAAGTAATTAAGGCTGTTTTTTTGTTGTTTTTTTTTAAAGTGGATCGCTCTGTGCTTCAGTGTGTGCTTAAGACGCACGCATTTCCAACGTCTTTTGTGTTCCAGGCAAAAGGCCCTATTAGAGCTCCATTCTGTCAGGGCAGCTGTGCGCCTGTGTGCTGAACAAGCCACTGCTCCATTCTGTCAGTGTGTACAACTCTCGCTCAGTCCACACATTGACGCACATGCTGCCACTTTCCCAACCCACCCGCTGTCAGTTTCTCCTTTTTTTTTTTTCTGTTTCTGTTTCTCTATTTCAGTCTCACCTTTTTCCTGATTTTTTTTTTTTTTTTTTTTTTTGCTGATTATATGTAATTTGTCTTTCTATTCTTCGTAATACTGTAACTCTCTTTCTTTCAGTTGTTCCCTGGCCCCAGGCATTATGCAAAACCTACCAGAAAAGGCTTGTTAACTATGCCTATCTGTGCCTTCATGCTATTCATTTCAGAAGCTTCCCTTTCTTCTCTGTGACCTGCAGTCATAACTACTGCTGCTACAGAAACACTGAAACTCATGCCACTTTGCTGCAGGGAATGAAAAACAAATACCTTGGTTATTTCACTTTGTTAGTATGTTTGTTTCAGTGGTTATTTCTCACTGTGTATATTCCTTCCTCATTAACATGATAGATTTGTAAGTCTGGCGTCTCAACGCCCACAGAGCCAAAGACCTGCAGCTGAAAAGAAAAGAAAAGAGGCATTCTCACATACACCAGAGAAGACTCCCCCAACCCCCCAAGACAGGCACCAGACTCTACTTAGAGATGAAAAGCATTCTGGGATGCAATAGGAATGCTCCCATCAACATGTCCCTATGTGGTGTTTCTATGTAGTGATAGTGAGGACTTCAAAAAAAAAGAACTCGTTGTGTTGCTTTTTGACTCTCAAATGAGCAGCTCTTTACCCTTGGGGTCTTATAACTCCATCTGAAAAAGGACAAAACACCTCACTTGCATATATTTGTTAGTCAGAGTTCATTTGTATAACCAGTGTCTGATGGTATTGAGGTGTTGCACGCAAAAAGGGTGTGTGTGTGTGTGTGTGTAAGAGGGTGTGAGTGTGTGAGAGAGAAAGAGAATCATCTGTACTCTTCTAGAAAACCTATCGTTGAGATGAGCTAATGTTTTGTCTTCTGTTATGAATGACAGTGCATGGTTTGCATTCTTCCATTGATTTTCCTCAGTTGCTTTGGATTGGCTCCCTCTCTAAATGTCAGCCATCACATACCGTAGTTCCTGTTTGAATCATGCAGACAACTTCTCTGTAGATGAAGTCTGAAGTTTTGAGTAACACCCCACCACCACCAACACTATCTGCATCTGTAGAAAAAAGAGAAATGAAATCTTAAAATCTGCTAGTAGTGTTTTGCACAGATGACCTAATTTGATGTATTTTTAGAAGCTGTAAAAAAAAATCTCAGGCACTTTGCCTGCAAGGTATATCTCTTTTACAGTTAAACTGAATGAATTGTCCTCATACATACTTGACACTTTATTTTGTAGCCTCCCTACAAATGTGACTTGTGCAAGCCTGAACTTGAGAACAGAGCCAGTGTTTCAGGACAGTCCTGCTTGTACATCGTGTAATTATTTCCTGTTAAAGGCTTATAGGGTATATTTTAATAAAATAATAAATTAAAACGTTGTAGTTGGGTTTGAGCTTTTCAGTATGTTTTACATACACCTGCAGGTCATCCCAAAACAACAGCACAAGACTGAAAAAACAGCAGGCAGCAAGATTTCCAACCAATTGGTTTACTGGCAGCATATCAGCTGATTTACTGCCCAAATATCAGGCAGTGAACTTGGATGGAAGGATGGTGCATATTAATATCTAGAAGAAGTATTGAAATAGTCAAGTTGAACCCATTGTTTAATATGCAGCATAATCAACAATATACAAATAAACATTTCTACTGTTTCTACTTTCTTGTTGTCTAGAATATAGACCTTATTACGACACTGATAAAATGTGCTCTTGAGTCTTTCAGCAGAGTTGATCAAATCACGCATGCTGCTTACAACTCAAGTTGATAGTATTTGATTAAATAAAGTTATTGTTTTATATACGTAAAAACAACTAAGTCTTCAATAATAAAACCCATATACTATAGCTTGGCTCTTTCTGTACAGCTGTCTAAAGGTACACCTTTCTTACACACCTATTACACTCAATGCTAACCAGTCAAAGGGTCCATATTGTGTGCTGATGAATGAATGAATGAATGAATGACTGGAGCGATGGAATGCTGCTCAGTTTTCTTTCTGACATTTCTCCCACACATACACACACTCTCTCTCACTCATAGTCCACCCCCACAACGTGAACACTGTGTTACGTAACTGCTGCAATATTACTGTATTGGTTGTTGATTGCCAGTGACAATCTGTACAACATCACTTGTCCTTTATACAACGTAGGAGTGGTCCCCCTTAAAGAGTTGAGCAATTGCAGGAGATTGCTAGCCGGTTCTGGAGGCTCCCATGTAATGTATCCCTGATGGATTAGGGCTGTGGTTAGTGTGCACAGAACAGAACAGGCACTCATGGATAATGGAAGAAACCACAGGCAGAAAGGCAAGGCTTGATAGGAGGGGGTAGTGTAATTAGTGGGGTACCTGATGTATGGAGAGTCATGGCATGTGAGGGTCACTGCAGGGGGCAGGAGGCCCCATACTTTCCTTTACTCAAACTGAAACACCTGATCCTATGCCTGTCAAGCTTCTTAAGTTTTCAGCTAACAAAGTCCTGGTCTGAGACAGGGTCTGACCTCCAGATAATGTTGACTGCATAGAGGCGCTGTATTGTGTTTGCAGGTTGTATGTCACTGTGCAGCAACTCAGTAAACTGACCTTGTTCAATAGCACACTAACTGATAAAGAAATGATAAGCTGGTGAGTTATTATTCTTTACTGGCTGGGTGATGTCTGCCTTGTTCACATCACCAGTTGTCACTGTTATCATCTGTTTTGTGATTGGTTACCATGGCGACCCATACAATTCTCAGAAACACTGTACTATATATTAACTGTTTTATGAAGTAAGTCACCTGTGATGAATCTTACCAAACGGATTTCACTTCAGTGCTTGGTGTGAGTGGATAATTTGCTACTAACTGTTGTACAGTTGTTATCTGCTCTTTGGTTAGGAAATGTAAGAATAGAAGAGTTTTGTTTTTTTTAAAAAGCAGATGTGGCCAATAAGGCTTTATATGTGATGTTATTTTGGTGTCACAATGCTTTGTGGATGTCACTAGGGGTTTTCTCTCTCTTCATGTATTTGGTAATGAAGTCCCTCCACACCCAATTCAGCAGCAGCATGTGACCACAAGGGAAGCAGAACTGTGTACTGCAAAGGGAAGTGTGCTTGCATATGCATGTTATGCTAACGCATCTCTGTGACAACTGAGCAGTGTGAATAACGTCGTTAGTAGCCTTCAGGTTGATTCTTGAGACGGGGCAACTGAAGTTCTTTTGAGTTAAAATAAAAATGATCTTCTTAATTTGCTTATCAAAAAGCAACTGTAAGAGGTTCATGGTCACAGTTGTTAGAGAAACGTTCAGGGGAATCTGTGAAAGGAGGCCAGAACCTGACTACTGACATCACATAATGTTTGACTGAATGAGCACTTCATTGTTTATGCACTTTCTGAAGATCTAATGGTGTGATGGTGTGTTGTTTTTGGCCAGTGTTCCCCTGCCACTGGGTGCTAGGGTGATGGCCAGAGGATTCAGTGGTATGTCTTGACCTATCCTAAGACAACTTTTACGACCTCAGCTTGGCCTCATTATAGGGGAGTGCGGTGGCTGTGTGTTCACCCTGAATTACCAATCAACACTGCAGACTTTCACCAAATAATGGCTCTTACTTTTAGTCACCAAGACTACAAAACCCATTAGTGACAAAGCAAAACTTTTCTTTTTGATGTTTTTGATTCTGTTTCCCTTAGCCATCAACTATGTAAAACGGATGTCACCATCAAATGTCTTGCATCATAAAATATGTCATAGCAATGCCTGTCTGAGTAAAGGGAAACTGCTGTAGATTTAAGTAAATCATTTACATTTAACAATTTTTAGAATTAATAATCTGATATAAACAAGGATTTTCAATTGCTTTGCTCTTGCAGTGTTCTGTTTGTTTGATCCTGAACATTATATCAGTGTAAAAATGAGATGTTTTTTTTCTCAGTTGCAGCCACCGATCAAAGTCTTGACACCAGACGCGCTCCGCACAAGTATGCAGTAAGCAGAGCCAATTGGTGATGGACACCAAACACCCCGTCACAGAACTTCAGGGGGCCCCAAATAGGCTCCTATTCATCTGCCTGTACAAATCACAGCCTGGGCAAAGAGCCATATTATCTTAGCTGCCCTTTCTAGTGCCCTCCTGAGTCATTGGCTATTGTGAGCTGAGAGCTGCTGTCTGCAGCCCAGCGTACACAAATCTGACTGGAATTACCATTAGATTTGAGTCCACTATGGAGGTACAATATCGCCACATGAACCTAGAATGTTTTAAAGGGCCAAACAATATCATTGTTCCCTTCAGTTTAGTTCAAATTGAATGTGATACGGCAACTACTGGATTACAGAAATCAGCTTTGAAATAGTCTTGTAAAGCAAGGCAATAATTTTAATAATAATAATTTGTTTGGCAGGGCTCATGGATATTTGCTAGGGAAAGGCATGATTGTATGTAAGAGGTACAATAAATACACAAGCCTTGTTCTTGTTCCTGAGCGCTCCTTGCTTCTGTACTATTGTATTTTTAAACTGGAAAAACATGTCCTGAAAATGTCATATGTTGTAATTAAAGACAAGGGGAGATGGAGCACATCCAGCATAATCCCTTGAAATATTACAAAGTGTTGGTTAAATGTTTGTGTATTACACTAGGTGTTAACTAGGTGAGTCACAGCATCGTTTAAAGGCACTCCTTGTAAGCTGAGATGACAACCTTTTTTTTTTTTCTTTTTTTACTTGCATATATTCATCTTCCTTGCTTCATTACCCATAATGCACATCAGCCACTGAAAGTTTGGTTTGAGATTCGGATGTGTTGTGCTACTAGTTGGAAACAATTGCACAATAAGACTTTACTATCTGTGATCAGCATAGATGAAGGTCTGGGCACTTCTTGTAGATATTTGTCCTGCTAACTGGCCCACGTTCTCCCTGGATTTTCTGACTGTCAAACAATAAAAGTGCAAACAGTGAGATGTAGTCAACAAGGAGACTCACTTTGAGCAATAAATATCTGATCTGATCAGTAGACGTTGGACACAAGTACTCTACAGTTCTCTCTCCATTAAGCTCTGGTTTCCCCATCATGTGGAGTCGGTTCATTAAGTAAGCGAGGCTCGGGGGTTGAATTCGCACTCAGATTTGCCCTCTCCCATGACCCCACTTGCCAGTCACCACACACACACACAGACACACACACACACAAACCCAGAGCAGGTCAGCATATACAGACACGCATGTACACATGCACAATCTAATTCACACTGTCGAGTTGCTGTTCTGGCCCTTGCTGAACACGTCACACTTCCTAACTACATCAGTCAAACGGCACACTTTTACACATGACCGTCATGCTCCTCAACTCTCACTCTAACACGCGCACACACACACACACACTCACACAAACCCTGTTTCTTGCCTCACCCATTACTCAGTGTCGGTGTTAATCAGTAAAGTCATCTGCGAAACTGAGCAAGAACATTCCCTTCTTCTCTGACTCCCAACACAAGTACCAGCGCCTCTTGCCTGCAGAGGCCCAGTTTTGCTCCACTGACTCTCCGGGATAAATGGAGATAATGGGAGTCATATGCTAGCAGTTGGTTTGGGGCTGGCTACACGAAACATTTATAGTCGTCATGTAGTCATGAGGCTGGAGAAAGGGGAAGGAAGAGAGATGACATAGAGAAGTAACAAGACATGACCAGTCTGATGTCAAATTGCCGCCCATCTTTTCTTTTATGACGTGCCCCTTTTCTGTCTTGACCCGCGTGCCACGAGTTATTGTGCCGCAAAACTTTTTAATACCCACTTGCACACTTGCATCCATCATCTCTAAAGCATGTTATATAAGTGTAACAACCCTTACTTAACATAAAACCACATGTTACACGGGCAGGATAACATAGCAGGCCTGGAAGATCCATTAGCCTCATGTGTTGTTCCACAGCAGAAAGCTGTCATTAGTGAACAGTTGATTGGGGGATCTGAGCCATGCTGCTGCTCTCTAATTGGATGCCGTCAGTGTGTTTGGTGGTTGGCTAATGAAGGAGAGAAGCTCAAAACCCCAAGGTCACTGACTCACTGCAGCTATTCCTGCTTTTCTTTTTTCCCCCAGACGAAGGATAAAGAAAGCATAACTGAACCTGCCCATGATTTACCTAGATCTTTCCCATGCGCTGAAAAAGGCTGAGTAGAGCGGACACGACGAGGCATGTTTGTCACAAAACAAAGGATATGGACCAGCTGTCTTATTTATATATATATATATATATATATATATATATATATAACTCCCTCCAAGCACTTTTTAAGAGTTTGTGTTTACTGCAGCAGCTACTGTCTGAGTTTTACCGTCTGCGGACGTAGGCAGTCGATGAAGAAACCGCAGTTATATGTTCCTTTTCTATTCATGTTTCTTAACCACATCTGTAGCCGCGTGATGTATTTTCCGGGATTAGCTAAATGTTTCTCTCTGTTGCTCCATGTTTACGGCAGATTCCTATATGTCCCGTGTGGATTATGTTGACAAGGCAGCAGTTTTAGCATATGGCAGCGTATCTTGTTTTTTACAAAGACAGTAGCTAGTAGACAGTAGCTTTGATCAAATAGGCTGAATTTATGGCGTATTTCTTTTCATTCAAATGAAGTGGGTTACATTATTTATCTTTTATTCACCTGGAAAGTTTTTATTAGACTTCATTACAGCACCATACGCTGTTGAAACAGTGAGGCACAGTGGCTGCGATTTGCATGCCTCACACAGGGGCAGATGAACTGGGGATTTACATTAGACTTTTTATTAAGATTGCTTTCTTTATCAGATGGCTGGAAAATAATGTTAATGTAAACTATAAAAGTGAAAACAAATATTTTTGCCCACTGGCAGCTATCTGCCTGCCGCTCCTTTAGGCTGTATTCAAACCTTGGCTGCGTTAAGGCCAGTCTCTTTGCCCATCGTGTCTGACAGCCAGGCACGCCCAGAATCCTTTCTCTTCCAACTTTTTTATAGGTGTGAAAAATATCTGTAGCCTATATTGATGAACTGTTGTCATAAGATACTATCATGCTGATGTGTTGAGTGTCAGTATTCAAATGAGTATTTATGTATTTTCCCCCTTTCTTTTCTGCCAACACAGGGATCAGTTAAGGTGAGTCTCCCTCCCACCTCCATCACCAGCACCATCATCAGCACTCGAAGGCTGCTCTGCAGATGGGAGGTCACCAACTGGTCGTCCGTTTTGCCCAAATACACTATCTGCCCTCCACCCTCATCTAAGATGGCTGCCCGTGGCCTCCTCGTGCACCCAAACAGGCTGGAGCAGAGCCGCGCGTTACCATGGTGATCATTTTCTCAAAAACACTGGAAAAGAAGAAGGGTGTCAATGATGTAAGGTCTAAGAACATCGAGAGACGGCTGGTGAGAGAAAGTCAACCTTTTGCATTTTACACAAAACAAACCGGTTGTAAACTATTGACCCAGTTAAGGATCTGAAAGCATTGTTTCACATGTCAGTAAAATACATATAGGATGGTAATTATATGACATCTGTACACGACTGCATACCGCAGAGACCTGTAGTCATGTGCACGATGAGAGTAAGAAAGCCAGACAAGTAGCCTCTTCATTATGGTAGTATCTTTATGTAGCTACATACAGGGTGTAAGGGGGGTTATTAAATGGTTTGAGGATGCTAAAGCTGCAGTTTATGGTGGCCCAACACTTTATTCTAAGACACTTTATGTTGCCGTTTCCTTTTAATTTGTGCTGGACCCGGTTGAAATGTTGGTGTTTCTTTAACACTGCTCGCTGCTCCCTACGAGTAGCAACAAGCAACTTAAATGACACGCAACATGGGTAGTGTGCTACATATCTGGGAGGTCACTCCTGTCACTCTACGTCTCGTTCAAATACACCTTGGTTGTACTTATCGCAACATATCATTCCTGAAAGTAAAATAAAGAATATCTCTTTATTTATTTATTTATTTATTTGTTATATCTCATTACATCTCAACAAATCCAATAGTAGCATAAAAATCTTTAATCTCATAAAGCTTTCACTCATCCTGCCTCACTCATGTGTATTATATTTTTCTGATCTGACGGATATCGTTTCTATAAAATGTAAACACTCCTTCAACTTCACAAGTCCAGGAACAATTGAGCTAAAATTAAGCCAATGTCTTGTTATCTCTTTGTACTCTATTGTAGATTTTAGTATAAAGATTCTGGACAGTTTTGTTCTTTATTTACATAGTTTTACTATTCTCATTTCACTCCTTAGTCAAACATGTTTGAATGAAACCAGTTAATACAACTTCATTTAATCATCTTGCAGCATAATAGGCTTTATTTTGCGCTGGATATATCTTAGAAAAAATTTTATGTGGTGATAACCTCAATGTGAGTCAGAGCAATGTATCATGGTCTTTTCCTTTTATCCTTTGTGCAGACAGCCACCACCCTGTTGTAAGAAATGAACTGTGAGAGAGGATAAGTGTCTGATTAAGAGATAGACGTGTGTAGACAAAACTGCTTTATACTCTCTTAAGAACCTGTGATAAAAAAAAGTATAAAACAGGTGTGGTGATAGAAGTAGTGCAGTTACAAGTAGACTTTTAACTTAGGTTTTCATTTATTTATTTTTTAGAACAGTTGATATGGAGCAACATTAGCATTCATTGGAAGTCGTGTTTGTGTCCACCTGATGACATTTACTAGCTGTGTCCAAATTTCAACAATACTCTCTCTTTTTTTTTTTTGAGTTTTGTTTTGGTGTCTGCCAACTCCTGGCTCTAAAGCTGCTAAATGCTTCGCTATGTTCACTAGCCAGTCGCTAACTTTGTCTGGTTGTTGTTTTGTGCTGTGCAGGTAGCATACAGTGGGGTTTTTTTAAAAACTGAAAACAGCTGCCTTCCTCTTTTTTTTTTTTTTTGTTGTTGTTTTATTTGACATCTCCTAACTGTCTGTCCCCCTGTTTGCCTCACTACAGCGTGAGCTCCACACCATGAGCAGAGGAACCACCCTCCTCTCCTGTGGAACTATGGGTAAGTCATCTCCTGTTTGTTTGTTGTTGTTTTTTTAATGTATTTTTGCTCTACATTCACACAACATCTGGACAGTGAGGTGGTTGAGGTTAAAACATAATTTCATAAATATGATATCATAATGTATCGCCCCTTTTAATCCCTTGATAAGTTGAACTATCGAGCCCCCATAACCGTCTCATTGTCATTCTCCGCCTGTCACTCATCCCCCTTTCATGATCAGGGTGCACCTGCCTCCACACAACGTTGCACAGCACTCTCATGGGAAGCAACTGTAATTGAATATGCTGTTGCCTATGTCAACAATTTCCCTTCGGCCCTGTTAGTGTTGCAGTAATTACCCGTCGTGTTAAAAGACGTGCTTCTGTAAATACAAACCCCTGCTATTACTCACTGTCCTCTTTTCTCTCGAGAGGAGACGTGGTGACGTCACAGGGAGGAGCGTGGCTTTCTGTTTCCACTGTTAATGTTGACGTTAACAAACATTGTCTCGGATGTCTTGTTTAGTTCAATCAGCACTTTGTCTCGTGTTTTCTAAAAGGATGGCCGTTTTTTTTGAAGTTTATCTCTTTCTCCCTTTTGTTAAGTTGTTTTTCGTTAACATTCCTGTCAGGTCGTCACTGTAGCCCCCACACATTGTTTATCCGCCCAAAACAATCATTTCCATCCAGCCGTCTGTAAGAGAGCATGCCAAAATTACAACAACCCAAAAGGACAGGATTTGGATCTCCAGTGGGGTCTCTTTCCCAAAAGCTTTAATATTCTCAACTTCAGCTCTTTGCTTAGCAGAGTGAGCCACTACGACACTTTACTGTAGGTGTATTATCATCCACAACTGTGTGATTTTTGTGCAGATGGCGAGACGATTGGCGAGGCATACTGCTTTCTGAAGCATATCCTCGCTAAACACTCGACTAATACGAGTGATTCACTGTTTCACTGGCTGATTTCTATCATGCTGTAATAGCTCATGTTTTTTGGAATCAGCATGCTTGCAGGTTCAGGTTTCACACGGTTGGGAATGTGGATGAAACTGTACTCATGTTTGCTTGTTTGTCTGCTGGATTCCTTTTTTTTTTTTAAAAACTATAGATTACTGGTCAGAACAGAGGAACAATCAGATTTTATCAGTCATGTTGAATTTTTAGCTTCTTGTCCAGATTGTTCTTGTTCAGATGCTAAGGGTGTGTTTAATGCCCCGATGCCAGCACGTCATCGTGATTTCAGCTTTGTTGTTTTGCTTTTCTGTTACACATGTGCAGCTGCAGTGTTATCTCCTCTCATTTCAAGCCAGATGACAATTTTAATTTAAAATATGTAAAAAAAAGACAAATGATTTTCTGTTTGTTTTTGTGCTTAACTGAGTACAACTTCCCTAAGTGTATGTTTAGTTTTTTTTCTTAGTTAAATATCTCCCTACTGCAGTTAGCAGACAATAATCTCCCTTTTCTCTTTCAAACAGCGTGTCCTTATAGCAGTCATTACCTCTTTCCTGAGGCTTGTTTGTGTTTGCGTGTGTCTTTTGTACAGCTTCCATCCAGACATGATTGTCGTTTTTTTTAAAGAAGGCATTATGTTAATTATAATTTTTTGTTAACATAATGCATGTTTTGCATGTTATCTGCTAAACAGAGGCATATAAAGACATCTGATATAGAGGTCAATGAGAGTGGGTATGTGTTTTTGAATGTTGCAGAGGCCGATAGGTGGCTGGATCTGGGGCGAAGCTGTGCCATTCAGCAGAGAGCTCCCTGCCAGTCTGGTGCCAGTCTGGAGAGCTTGTGGGATGTGATGCCTGAGCCGGGGAGCCAGCTCTGGGCAAAGGAGCCGGGCAACACCACAGCAATCACCAGTTTGATAAGAGATCTCAGCATTTGTGGCGGCAACCTCACCTCCACTCGCAACCTCCACTCGCACACCACGTCCACCACTACAGCCACCAGCCAAACTCCTACAGCGCCTCCGAGCAAGCGCCAGTGTCGCTCCCTGTCGTTCTCTGATGAATTCAGTGGTTTCCGCTCATCTTGGAGGCCCCAGAGCTCCCGAGTGTGGACAACAGTGGAGAAACGACGGTGCCACAGCGGGGGGAGCGTCCGAGGTGGAGTGGGTTTATCTGGCGGCCATTTCCCCACCATGCAGCGGAGCTCCAGCTTCAGTTTGCCCTCGCGCTCCAGCATCCCCACAGATGGAGTCCTGGACCTACCGTTCTTTAACCAGCGCCTGCCTCTTCACCCTCAATTCACTGCCTCTCCAGTCTCCCCTACCTCTCCTTCTGTGCAACATCACCACTCCTGCCATCACCACTTCCTCAGGCCTCTCTCCCTCTCCCACGAGCAGATCAGCCTGCCTGAGCTCCAGAGGGAGGAGGCATCAGAGGCCAGCTCTCCAGACTCCACCCCGGAATTGGGGAGGAGAGGACAGAGAGTCGGGGTCACGGGGTGTCTGTCTCGGAGCAGATCCCAGCCCTGCGTTCTAAATGACAAAAAGATTGGTATGAAGCGCAGGAGGCCAGAGGACGCCCAGGAGCAGCGGCCCTCCCTGGACCTGGCGAAGATGACTCAGGTTAGTTCAGCGTAGAACACGTTGAGACACAGACAAGCACACGCACACATTTATTTTTTTTGTTTGCATTATTATAATTTGACAAATTTCAGAGTTTAGCATCACAGCAATCATTTTATGTGTAATCTTGCTTTAATGATGCAAAATGTCCTAGATGACATTAAGTTAAATCCTGGACCAAACACACTTGCCACACAGATAAATGCCCTTTTGTTCTTGGACCAAGGGGGGACGTTCAAGAGATCTCCTAACATAACTCAGCCCGCCCGTCTCTGAGCCTGACGAGTTACTGGATTAAATCAAGATGAATTAGGTTTTCTGGGTTGTCAGTCTGAGGCTTCAGGGCTCTTTCTCTGCAGCTCAGGGAGTGGTTGTTACTAAAGAAGCATTCCTCGTGTTTGGTGACACCACGCTCTAGCAAGCCCAAATCCGGTTATCATTTCATTTACTCTGTTGGGTAAACAGCCCATCCAAAAGGTTGGACCCCCTTACTGTTCATTTGCTTCCTCTCTTCAACCGTCTTTTCCCTGTAATGCTTCATCCCCTTGTTGTTTCCTCAGTCTACTACCAGACAGTTAGAGCAACCGAAGGTGATTAATAGTGCAGATAGTTGGACCCCAGTTTGCTTGTCCCACGACAAGAGCTTGTTTGTTCTTATGTAAGAGCAGGAGAAGCAGTGGCTCAGCCAGAGATTAGAAATGACCCCTGGATAAACCCCAAACCCGAAATAGAACTGAACAAGTATTTTAACAACATGTAATGTTTTGATGCTTGGCAGTGCCTGATGTTTTAACGGAGACCAGAGAGATGTTGATTTGATTCGTGCATCGTGTCCTGCTCCGTTTATATGTTTTGTATGATCTTCACAAGTCGAACTTGTGCTGTGACACGATGCAGTGACTCAGAACTCGAATTATAGAACATGTCCTGTATCCTTTTTTATGATATGCTAAAAAATCTTTACGGAAACATTGTCCATTTCCTGTTCTCTTAATAGAAAATACCATCAATTTATTCCTGTACCCTCCCTTCCTTTTTCCAAAGATTTATATTCTCAGCCAGTCACCCTTAGGACCTAGCCAGAGTTGGATCAACAAGGCTTTGGTAATGGAGCCTAGTGAGCATGTTTCCTCTAGTCATGCCAGCTGCTAAGAGAGGAAAATCAAGCACGTTGATCGCACATACTCGCACAGATGCACAAACACACACACACACAGAGTCAGTTTTACGTTACCTCTGGGTGCAGGAATGCTCGAATGCACCTCCACAGCAGATTGGAGGCCATTCGTTGTTAGATTTCTCAGGGATTAACAAGAAGAGCCATTGTTTCTCATCTTGTTTTTTTTTTTTTTTCAGTTCAACATTTTTTTTGTTTTTGAAACAATTTGCATGATTGTGTGTCCTCAGGAGTCAGGTCGTGCAGGTTATGGGTAATTTCAGATCGACTGTTGCTGTGTTTACTTTCTCACTTTCTCTCGTGCTTGGAGGAACACATACAGTATTATTTAGAACATGAACTCCCTCACTTTTTCCTAATCTCTCGTGTCACCGCTGTTTACACATGTCAGAATTAGCTTAATGTATGTCTTTTTTGTCAATACCCAGCTCAGGTGAAAGGTTACATCTAGTGTTCCCTGGAACTGCTAAACAAGCAGAGTTGTACTATGTTATGCTACATTAAATAACCCGAAACACCCACAAGGACGTAGGGAAGATTCACATAGCTGTCTTTCAGTTTAATGATGTGGTTCGTCTTGTTGAGAGCCCAGGGAAAGCTAGAAGCTGGCAAACTGTCTGGAAAAGTGATAATGTAGAATCATTGGGCTGGTTGCAACCTGTGCATTTTCTAGTGACGAAAGAACATGGAAATTACCGTCAGAGTGAGAAACACATGAGATTTTACTGCCTCTTTTGGGAATTTGTTACTTTGGGTGATTTGTGGGAGTGATTGTACCTGCAGTTAACATGTCAGAATCACATACACATTCTGGTACTTGATTTGAGTCTCACTTCAGTTTGTCCAGACCACTGACCACTGACAGTCTGTTTGATTTAAGTGACCCTCTTTCTCACTCCCTTTTTTTTTTTGGCTACACACACACACACACACACACACACACACACTTTCTCTCTCTGTTTCCAAGAATGTGGGTAGGTCTTCATCTCAACACTCAAGACTTAAAAGGTCACCCAGCCCTGCTTTACGTGTAGATTAACAATGATTACTACACCTACACACATTAATCAACATACCTCCTCCATTTTATAGGTGTGTATGGTTGAGTAATACGATTTTAATTTCCAAGTAATTTAAAAAAAAAAAAAAAAAAAAAGCACATACTCATCACAGCATTTGCAATTGCCCAATGCCATTCATCTGCACCCGGAGGGGTGTCTGTCATCAGAGTATGGAGATGCTCAATCTTTTAATTTGGTGGAATATCCTCACGCACCAGGTTGTTGAACAATCTGTTGGAGTTTACATAACAAGTCGTGTGTGTGTGTGTGTGTGTGTGTGTGTGTGTGTGTGTGTGTGTGTGTGTGTGTGTGTGTGTGTGTGTGTGTGTGTGTGTGTGTGTGTGTGGTCGGTCAGTGGAACCTGGTGTAATTTGGCCTCTGGATTCCTCAACCACATCAATGAAGGCGGGTGTGAATTCTGGGGATGCATGTCATGCTAATCGGTCATAGCTCGACTACTGTAGGGATTTTCGTTTGACCACCCCTAAAATTCCTTGCATATCCTCCCTGTCGGCTGCGTATATCAGTTCACTCCTCTTGTCTGTTGCCTCGTTTTCATCCTTGGTTGACTTCCCACCTTGGCCCTTCATTGTTTTTTTACTGAGAAATACTGGGTGTGGTGAGCTGTCATACGGGGAATGTTAACTCTTGATTCTAGGTCACCAAACGAATATATGTTGATGCAGCTCACACTTTGCTTTTGAGGAAACTGCCTCAGTGGATCTATTTATGTCTGTGTTGTCTTTCTAGCCCTTCTAGCTTCAGATTGATCTTAAAGAAAGATTACCAACTATACTCGGCTCAGCTGTGTTAGCATTAAAGGTGGTTAAAGGAGGTGTGTTGAGCGAATGCTTGAATGCGTATGTGTGTGTGCAGGTGCCTGTGCATTCAGGAGAGATATAGCAAGGGAGAAGAAAGGGGGTATTATTTCTGCAGGGAAGCTGGCAGACAAACTCCCCTCTATTAATATCTTCTCGCTGGCCTGTGTACAAGCTGCTCTGCTCTTCCCCTCCTCTCTCCATCTCACTCCATTCCTGAGATGGCAGACATGGTGATCATAGCTGAGCGGCAAGTCCCACAGGCCTGTGGGAACACCTCGCTAGGTGGGCGTCTTGAGATGCGATGCTCACTGTGTATAATGACATGCTGTGACTTGTCCCATAGGTTTCTTTGCATTAAGGCATCACCAAATAACAGTGTACAGTCACCCATTTTACCTCTTTGTGTTAAACTTTTGCTCAAGCTTAGCATATCTGCATTTTTTTAAAAATCTTGCTTCCAGTCATTTGCTTAAATCTACCAGTCGTTCCCTCTGTAGTACAATGATTACGAGACATACACACAGACATAGATAACATAGATAATTGATGCAGAGGTGTGCAGGTCTGCAGTCTGACTGTCAGGAATGAGTTAAATTTTCTTTTCTGCGCTTGCACCTCTGCCCTCTCTTTTGTTTTACTGTTGGAGGTCTGTCTTCTTTAGAGCTGTGTGTCTGTGGGTGTTGTTTATCTGACCTCATTTCAGCATGATGCAAATCCAAAGAAATGTAGCCTACTTGGTTTTTTTTTATACTGCATAGTGAAGGACCTGCATGTATTTTTTTTGTTCTTGTGCTCATCTCTCTGTCCTTGCTTATTTGTGTGTTTCTAGTCAGGAGTTCTGCTGTAGTACTTAGCCGGGTGTTGTTTTGTTGTTTGCCCTAATTATCAGGAGGACATTTGCCTAACCGCTTAGTTTGTGTTTGTGCTTCTTCCCACAGCAGCTGCCTCTTGATACCATGATGTAGATACAACTTTACACTGATCATGGTTGGGCACAATTGATAATGTGTATTTATAATGTCTATAAATTATTTTATGTCTTTTAGGATGTGAACAAGAATTACAAAAGAAAAAGTAGTAATGCATCACATGTTACAATTTTTATTATATTATACCACATTTATAATACTATTGCCAGCATTCTTTCAGCCTCTATGAATTTGCATTCTGTCACTGCCTCTTTGTTACTAGCCTTTCCCATAAAAAAACTACCTATACACAATTGTTAGGAAGACAACATTCAATCTTGAGTTTAATCTCATCGCATTAGACGACATTGTTGAACATTATCTTGTTTGTAGCCTCAATGCTGCTACAGTAGCGAGTGTCTTGAAGTTTCTTTATAGTGAGTCTGTTGGAGTCAGTCAGCTGTAAAAGTGTTTCGTTAGCCCAGTTTAACCTGCAGGAGTTTCTGAAGGCTTGTGTAACATGTTTTCTGCCATGGAGGAAATAAATTCATGACAAGTAAAAACGAGTCCAAAGTGTCTTAAGACTAAAACAGAAACGGATCACAGACTCTGTCAAGCTTCTAAATACCATTGTCACAATCTGTTTCCACTTTAAAGAAGCACTCCACTGATTTTGCACATGAAGTTCAGTTGAGTTGCTGTTAGGAGTACTACTCAGCCTGTGAAAACAGTTGAATTGTCCTCTGTGGCTCTGGAGGAACTTCTCAAGTTTTAACAAAAGGTTTAAGATGCTGTTCAGTTGCATTATGGGAAATGTAGGGTCCACTTGACTCATAATAATGACTAAAAGTCAGGATATCTCAGCCTTTGTTGCTTTGATTTTGACCGTTCTTTTCCCCCAACTTTACGGAAGTACAATACTGAATCGTTGCAATGCTCCTTTAAGGATGACAACTTAAAGTTGTTCATTGGTTTAGTCTGGAAATTATTAGATAAAGAAAGTAACCTACCCAACTCCTGGTTATAGCAGTGGGTCACGTGAGACATGGCAGCATGAGTGCTGAGTATATGGTTCGTGTGTGTAGATGTATTCCATCTGGATGGGGGTATGCTCAAGTAAAACACTGGGTACATGGGCAGAAATCTAACCCTGCTCCCCTGACCTTCCACCACGCCCACCCTAATCCCAGTCAGCCTCAGTAGATTTTATAGAAAGCATATTGCAGAGAACCTGCCTCTCCCCCTCCTTTCTCCTTTCCTTTCGTCTCCTCCTCTGCTGTGATAATTACTAGGGGGGTAATACTGGGGGTTGAACACAGAGTAAAAGATCTCAGAAATCCCCTTTTCCACTCCAGTGGGGTAACTACAGCAAAGGCCTACTACTAGGCCTCACATGATCACCTCAAGCGGTTATAGAATCATACGTTTGTGCATCTTGAATGTAAAGTTAATCCGGCAAAAGTTGGCAAACCTTTAAACTCAGACAGCCAAAATGCCGTGCTGTCTTTTGGACCATGCTAAATCAGGGCAGGGGAAAAAAAGCAAGCCTACTAAAGTGAGACTTAAGAAAGGGAGACTCCCAGTTCATTGTAACAGGAAAAGCAATGTCCTGACATATGCTAGGGAACATTAGAGGTGTCCGTCATGTAAGCTGAGGCTCTATAGAGAAAACCTCATCTCTATTCACCTCCATGCCTCCAACATCTGCTGTTGGGGCACTCCAGAGATCATTAACCCCTTCAATGCACCGAATGTCTGCCTTTTCTTTGTTGCAGAGAGGAATTCAGGGTGGAAAGGGAGTATAAAAGCAAATCAGGATATGACTTCTTTGTAAATTAAAACCTCTTCAAGGTCAAGTATTGAGAGCATAAAAAAACCCCAAGCACATGTAGTCACACATACACTGACTCTCCCAAGAGCACAGAACTACAAATCATCATAACAACTGTGATTATTAATGGCTTAAACAAGACATGTTCTCCACTGCGCAGTGTTGGGTTGCCTGTCATGCCATGTGTGTTTTAGTGATACATATGCTCGGGGGCAAGGAGAGAAACAAAATGCCCGTTTGTGTTTTGCAACCTATTTTGGTGCTTTGTGCATGTTTTTTCTCAAATGATACAGAAGGTTTAGAAGTCTGTGTACGTTCTTTGTTGGCTTGTGTATTGTATTTGTGTGCTTTTGCGTGTTAGCATGTTCGAATGCCGTCAGTAGAGGCGAAGGCCAGCTTTTGGCTGTTGAAACTGAAACCCAATCCCTAACTGACATTCTGGAAAACCCTGAGCTTGAATTCCCCCTGACAAACCCTTCTACTTTTATAGCCTCATTAGAGTGAACCTTGAATGTGAACATGAGCTAAGGTGTACACAACATAATATATGCTACTCTAACTTGTTTTTTCTTCCCTGTTTGTGTCTCCTATACAGAAACTTCAGATGTTTCAGAGCTTGAGCTGCCCCGGATTCTCATCCACTGATGGCTGCCAATCAAGCCTGCCCCCTCCCTCCTCTGAGACTACCGGCCAACCAGATTCAGACTTCACCGCCGTGCCTGATCTCGGACTGGAGTCACGGCAAGAAGTGACAGAAGACGACGAGGAGGAGGATTCCTCCTACGAGGAACTGGATAGTGACTCAGCTTGTAGCGTGGACTCGCGGCCCGGGTCTCCTGTAGGTGATGTGTGCGTTAAACACACCCTCTGGAAGGGTGATTGTGGGGCACAAAGAGACATTTTCCAGCTGGGAGGAGAGCTGGATCTTGACCAGATTGAAAGAAACTGAACATTTTTATAGGAGATTTTAAAAGACTGTGTCTGGACTGTTGTCGAAAATGTTAAAAGGATATTTGGTGATGTACCTCAAGATGGTTATTAAGAAGGGCTTTGAAGAAAAAAGAGTGGAGGAGTGTGTTGTTAACTTTGAAAGGGAAAAATGCTGGAAAGACAAGGAAAGTGATTAAGATGATAAAGGATGTGGTATGTTGTTAACTGCTGGCTTCTTAGTGACACGTTTGCCTTGAACATTCTTACTGTTTGAATCAAAAAGCAGTAACCTTAGTTGTTTTTCATTGGGTATTCAGCTTAACTCAGGAGTGGGAAAGCGAGGGTTAGTCTTAAGAAAACCTCCCAGCCACCCACTGTCTGTCAACCTGATGACCTTTCCAAAGTCAGCTAACCTTAGCTTTGTAGTACTGTAGCAGTAGCCGGGCTCTTCTGTATTTAGCCCAAGTTTGTTTTTCAGAGAAAGTTGGGTGGAACAGGGAGAGGTAAACAACAGGAAGAAGCACAGACTTATCCTTGACCTTTTCTCTTCATCTTTTGTGCACACATGAAACTGAATTTGCTGAATGTAGACTCGGAAAGCTTTAAGAGGAGTTTGGGGGGGATAAAAAGACAGTGCCTTCTTTGGGATGCTTGCTCTCCCCGGGTTTTCTTCAAGAAAATAGTCTAAATCGAAGCCACCTTTTTCAAGCTGTTTCTTTAATATGCAAATTGTATATTTGAATTAAACACTGAATCTCTCAAGTTTTCAGTTCTAATATCAATGTATATTTTTCTAAGTAACTGTTTTTTATGAGCTGTTTGTGAAGGAGCAACAATACAAGGCCTTTCTTCTAACAGAATGGACATGAAATAAATTTACAACTGGGAACTCGTATGTCTTGTTTGAATTTCATTTCATTATTAATAGATGCTTTTGCTGTAAGCTGTGTTATTGTGAAAGACGGGCTGTGCTTTGACAGATGAAAAGCCTGAATAAGCTGCAAAGTTTCCAGATACTCTTTAGAAGTTGCACTCGCTCTCCCACAGTCACTTCCTGCATCATATTTCACAACAGTTTCACTAAGGTTTACTCGTACTCGTGTTTATGGAGTATTTCATTTGTTCTTTTCTTTGCACAGTGGTCACATAAAATATTTACAGAACATGATGAAGACAGTAAGTTAGGTAAACATCTGTGTAATGCCCTTATGTTGCCCAACACCCCCAAACAAAATGGCAGGAAGACCAGACGTGTAGTACCCCTGACCAGTAACCTAGCAGTGACCAGAGGAGGTGATGTCAACAGAAATTGTCCCGGTACCTGTGAGGCAGACAGACACATTGACCAGGCAAGTCCTGTTCCTCCCTGGGATTTCCTATTATGTCCCTCTTATGTCTGTCCAAGTGGCTGAAACGAACTCGAAGCACCTGCCACCTTTTTATAAGACAAAAAGGCCTCCAGGGAGGCTGATCACTGAAATAAAACAACAGGACAGATTTTTATTTTTATTTTCAAAACAAGGAGGAAAGCCTTGGCTGCGACACACTGTTTACGTCCAAAACAGGATGTTCCAGCTAGTTGCAGCTTTTCCTTTGAGCATGGCTTGGAGGAGGGTGAACTGCGACATCTCAGCCCTGAGTTGTTGGCTTACACAAACACACACCCAGACACATACAAGCACACTCTCATTCGAAAACCCTGAAATAGATACCAAGTGTGCTACCCTCATGTAGACAGAAAACCTGTCATCTGGAACACTGTACTTTGTCTTTCTAGATGCTGCAAGAAAAGCAGAAATTACAAACAGGATATTAAAATGTGGTGTTAAGCTGGTGAGAGACGTGTGTACACCTCACTACTTTAACTTGACACAAAAGATTGGAAACAAAGTCCCGTTGCCATCAACAGTACAGCAGTGTAGTTACTAGCTGCTCCTAAAGGTCAGTAAACCACACACACACACACACACACACACACACACGTTTCCTCTCTGGCAGGAAGTGGCTGACTAAGCTCGGGAGAGAGTTAATATCTGGGGTAAAATGTCTATAAATAGGGAGCATTGTAGTTGCTGGCAAATGTAGACACTGGAGAGAGAGAGAGACAGGAAAGGCCATGTTACACAAATTTACAGCACCCTGGACTTGCACAGCCTCGATTACATGTGAGAAAACATTGGCTGCGTTTTCAAAGAAAGCTGTGTTTTACGTTGTCAGCAAAATCACTTGAACTATCCTTTGAGAACTGCAGAGGAGGTCAGAACAGTGACGTCACTTTGTTGGGTTTTTTTGCCTGCTTTTTAAAGCATTATCTAGTGTTTATGTGCGGCTGACTGTGATTCATGCTCTCATCAGAAGAGTTTTGTTTGTTTTTGAGCTTATGAAATACTGATTAGTTCTAAATCTCTTATAATCAAATGGAATAATGTGGGGAAAAAAGAAAATCATTCTCTGGTTCAACTTGTGTGCGTTTATGAGTTTGTGTGTGTAGTGAACGTTGCTCTTTTTGCACAGTCAAGAGTCGTCCAAAGAAAGGCACAACAGGGAAGACAAGCTATCATATGTGATGTAAATGAGCTTAAGAACAGCAAGAAATCGGAAACAACAGGAAACCAAGATAATTACACTACTGTAATGTAGTAACAGTGATTTTCTATATGAGTGAGATGGATACCGTTGCTACATACATCAGGGTGTAAAGGTGGGTGGATCAAAAGTATCATTACTAGCAATACAAAGGTTTTATTTAAATAATGATACCGCTAACATTAAGATACCAAAAAGTGGATCCGCCACATTATCTGTTTATGATAATAAAAAGTATTGGTATCTGTATCGATATTGGTGATTCTGGCCCTGGTATTACTTGATTAAAATCACATTTTGTGGTATCACCCACCCCTATCAGGGAATTTGTGTTTATAAAGTACAATAAATTACAACTATTACAGTATATGCACATGCTTATGTGAACATAAAGCATGTTAGTTGTGAGAGAAATGAGCACAGGAAAAAAAGGAACTGATAAACGTATAAAGGTTGCTCTCAAGTAAGCATCTCTTCTTTTATCAGGAGTAATGAGACAAAAGTGCTGAGAAGCGCTGTCCTTGTTCACGGAGGGTACATTTTGTGCTTTAGGTCGGTCAAATTAATCTTCCTGTCCAGGACAGCTGGGTTTATCTGGGTCTACATGTATGCTTGTAAGTGCTTACGTGTGTTAGCAGACACCTATCGTAGTCGGACAGGTGGCCGGCAGTGTCACATGTCACTGATTGACTAGGTCTCCACTCAAAGGTGACAGAGTGCAACCCAACACTTTGTCACCATGGTTTCCATGAATGCTCAGCCCTCCCCTCCACCTCTGTATCTCTGTGTGATTTACATCTTTATAATATGCTGTAATGACTGATTTTGTTATATGGCACCCACCCCGAGAGTACCTGAAAGCCTCTGGCCTAGCGTTATTTAAATTTAGATTCTGACAGTACATAAGGAAGTCACATATGTTTAAGCCACTAATCTCAATGTGTGATGGAGCTAAAGGTCATGTGTCACAAAGAGTTACGCAGTTAACAGTCACACACAACAGTTACACATAATGGCGTGAATAAGGATAAGTAATAATCATCTCTTTTTAGCAGCCAATAACTTGGCCAATATAATAATAGACATTAACACTTTTTAACTCATCAACTATAAACTTTTGTTTCAGGGGTATTTTATTTTAACACCAACATCATTAATTACTTATGATGCAAAAGAGAGAAGGATGTCTTTTCCTTCGAATAGTGAATAACGGCAGCGGTGGGCAGCTGATAGGCATCACCTGAACAATACGTGTTGTTGACATGACTGAGATAAACCCTGGAAAACCCAGACTTCACGTTGCACCACTGCTTGTAAATCTTGCTCAGTTTATGGGGAGCAGATGGCAACATTGTTTGGCGTTGATGCACTTTGTGGTATTCACAGCAACTCATTCAAATCGAGTGTTTCTCAAAGGACTGGTGCTGCCAGCCCTGCTAAGTGCTCTCCTATTACAAGGAAAATGAGTGCCATAGGACCAGGGACTATTTGACAACACATATGCTGCCAAGCATTTATTCCATTTTGGAAATGTGTTGCCATGCCACCCAAACATTTCCCATTCTATCTGTGTGTGTATGTGTGTGTATTAAAGAATATGAAAGAGAGGAAAGTGGGAGCAGGGCAGTTTTACTCAGTGGAAGGACACGTGCTGAGAGAGAGGAAACATATGTCCTTTTTTTTTCTATGAATCCTTTTTCTTTTGTGAGCTAAAGGGTAATACAGACTGTTGACTTGCTACATACACGTTGATGACTGAGGGCCAAACAATGGAGTACTGAAATAGACATATTGTTGCAGTGGCTGCTCCACATTCATCCATCACAGCAGTCACATCTGGGTCGACTAGTGCTGCCCTGAATCACCTTCCTCCTGGTCTGAATCCAGACTGGCTGTTTCTCACGAATCATCACGAAACATCAGCCATGTACCTGAAATATAAGTTAGAGAATATCTGCAGAAAATAATGAACAATTCCTGTGGGAAAACTGTGACTGTCATCAGAAAGTAAATGCATAATTGCTCTTTGTTTAGATTTAGTATCCATCACAGAACTCCATAAAACTACAATACGCATAGTGCGCAGAGCTACGCAGAGCTGGATTATGCAAAAGCAATCTGTATCACTGCATCAAGAGTGGCGTGCAGAGCCACAGTACTCTGTGATACATAAAAGCCTTGATTTATAATCAGGCTTAGGTCCTCGGAGGCTGCTGCCATGTCAGTTTCAATCGCAAATGTTTGCTTTAGTGCTCCAGCTTGCATTGTGAGCGACCAAAGCAGACAGGGTTGAGTCAGGACTCAAACTGAAATCCACGATAACTCAGATAACTCAGGGCCAGCTATCAGAAACAACTTCAGGAGTGAGAACACATCCAGCACAGCTGCCTGCTTACCTTTGACCTTGGAAATGAAAGTAGTAGGGGGGGTTGTCAATTCAGGAGTCTTGCCTGGTCATGGCTAATAGAGGCTGAATTGGTGTGACTACCACCTGGGGTGATAATGGATGTGACATGACCCCCGTTTTGACATAATTCAGTTTAATTTAACATTTTTTATATGCATTCATAGGATAATACCTTGATTCATTATAATAACTTTAAGCTTGAGTCTCTGGTGTGCATACATCAGAGTTTTAGTTATCTACAACCTTTTTTTAACGGATAAAGAGAAAAACACAAAGTAAATGTTTGTAAAGGGATGCAGACAGGACGCTTGACTATTATCACATTTTAAAACCTGCCTCCAAGACAATAAAACACAGAAAATATTTGGCCTTTACAGAGTGCACCTGCGCCTTTAGGAGCATACAATAAATCACAAATAGTTGCATACGGCAGGTTCCAAGAAAGATGGCGATAATGATGATCTAATGGTGCAAAGTATAATTTTGTATGTTTTGGACTTGAATATGTGCTTTCAACAGTTGTATTTTCTGTATATATAGGTTGCCCAATGCCTTACCCTACAATTTGTGTTGCCACGTGTCTCTGAAACCTAGTATGAACTTATTTCTATTTCTGCTCTTATTTCCAGATACCATTTCACAATCTATCTTCCTCAGAGAGACTTTAAACAGAGCTGATGACCTCTTCTGCAGTGTAACACATCAGATAGACATACTTAGGAAACAGCAAAGCATGTAGGAACATTGAGCTACAGTTTTTAGTGTCTATTGGAGTGGTGTTGGATCCCAGTAGCGTCATGAAATCTTCTTATGGTGACACAGATCCTTGTTGAAATGGATTTCCCAGATTGCCAGTATATTACAGTATTCACACTCTGTAAGATTTCACTTATGACCTAGTCCATGATAGTAAATATGTTTCTTGTATTTATGATATTCATAAACAATATAGGAATTAACTTGAGCCATTCAGTGTTAGCTGGAAGTGGATTTACTTTGCTATGCAGCTACATGGATTTCCAGGAGTCGACTTTCTGTGTTTACTTTAGATCACGCTGAAAGATGACACTCAAAGACAAATGTTAGAGATGATTTTTGTTTAATTGACATGTTTTGGAAAGCTGTAGAAGGCAGTCGTATCCATCACATATTATATATATATATCATAACATATTTATCTCTGTACAAAGTGGGTTCATTAAACTGCACATACAGTATGCAGAGCAACACCCACCAAAGGCTGCCTCAGACAGTTTGACTTGAAATTAACTTTTGCAGGTAACCTGTGGACCACAGTTACAGAAGTGTGTTTAGATTACACAATCAGATTAAGGATAATAAATCTGATGTCCGTCAGATTTTCTCTACCACCCTCCAACTGGGTCCTGTGGGTGCGTACAGGAAAGGCGCCTACCATAGTCACATATGTAAACACGGGCAGACGAGTAGGCAGCAGTCGCAGATGTTATCACCACAGACATTAGCAGCTGAGCAGATAACAAATGGACATGAAAATGCTAATTATGTTCAAATTAAGTCCCTGGATAAAGTGGTTGGGAGGTTTCTGGCTGATCAACAAACACAGCTTGAGGACACTTGACTGTGTGGAGACAAATGCATATGCTTAAATAAAGACATACTGTAGCTTGATCTTTAAACGTCTAACATCTAAAGAAGCAAACACAGACTAAGATTTTGAATACTGTACACTCGCTCAGATGAGATTAAAACAAAATGTACTTCAAAAGTAATTCATACGTTTTTAGAATTAGATCTAAAATGAACTGACAGGCACAAAGTAATTATTTATGAAGTTATAATCATGTTCATTAGCTGAGGATGAAATTCTTGGGTCTGCATTTTGAACGAGCAGAAGTAAACTGCCATAAGAAATTCATCTTCACTACATCCAACAGTTTATTTAAGAATTCATTTTTGATTTGAACCAGCAAAAAAAACTCCCGTTTCTTCACAATCATAACAACTGCCATATTTTATTCTGAGAAGTGCTCAACTGCGTTACAAGTTGAATCAGTTTTGATAAATGTTTTCTTTTTTCACCAGAATTTCCAGGGAGGAGGAACAAACCTGGATCTTGGAACGCCATCAAGTCTTGTGGGAGAAGATATTCTTCATGCGGCTGGTTTCAGTGTTTCAGGTTCCCACCAAGTACTGACAGATTACTAATCTATGTTGTTGGTTTGGTGTGGGTCTTTGTCAAGGATAGGCCTAGATAGTCCTGTTTGATCTAGCTGGGTAGAGAGAAAATTAAAGTGCTTAGAAAATCCTCAGCAAAGCATCAGCAGCTTGCCATTATCTTTGTCAAAGTACATTGTGTGTTGCACTCATCTTGCTTTAAATGTGAATATTTTTCCCAGCCAAGCAAAGCCTTCAAGGTTAAAAGTTTTTTTTTAAAGAGAGATACATATTCATCTTTCTGCAGTGTTTTTTTTTGTTTGTTTTGGTTTGTGGAAGGCTTTAACTTTTTTGCAAAGACTCCTTTTGTTTGGCTCCTCATGTTTTCACTTGTCTTTACATCCTCTGTCTCAATGTCAAATATAGAAAAGCAAAGCTAAATTTACCATTATGTAAAAGTTCTACAGGGTGATTCAGTGCAAATGGTGGGTGTCTTCATAATGTACAATGTACATAGATATGAGTGAATGGGATAAACAGAGAGAACAATAGACCTGTATAGGTAGCAAAGACAGGGCTGCTGTCTGTTATTTCTGCGTCCCTGAAGGTTTGCATGTCTGTGACAAAAGAGAAAGGCCTCTTCCAATGTTTGCACAGTGTGTGCTTTTTCCAAGTGTGTGCCCTACTTCTGTAATGTTTATGTACAGTCTGTGTATGCCTTCCAGTGATCAAACAATGTAGCTGCCGTGTAGGAGTCAGTCAGTGTGTATCAAACTAAATGAGCTCAGTTGATTCGCTTCACGTTTGAAAATTTCCTCCTGTTTGGCGTTTTTCTTTTATTATTATTTTTTTTATTTATCACTCCTCCCTTCCTTTGACATCAACTCATAATCAGGGAGGTGAAGGGAAGGGAGGAGGGCGCAGAGATGGGCCCTCTTCTTTTTTTCCTCCTGCTCTGTTCTGCATCACTGAGATGTCTGATCCATCCTCTATGGAGGATGTGGCATGTTGTAGCAAGAGAGGAAGTCGAACTGTCACTGGTGCTCCAATTTATCAGTTTCCCTTTAAGATTTACAGCCGTATCGTGGTCTACTCACACGAGAATCCACAGGGTACTACGGACAGTGCAACACGCATGTACTCCAGCATGTCTGCATATACACATATGCACGCGCTCTGCACACTTCTCTCTCTCTCTCTGAGAAAAGAGGAATTAGGAAGAGAAGAGGACAAGTTGTGAAATACAGGGGAGAGTTGAGTCAAAGATTAAACCAGGAATTCAGTAATGTAACACAAACAGCCAAGATTTAAAAACGGAGTTATCTTCTGCACGTCTACAACATTACAAGGCTGACCACAGTATTTTCCACCAAGCATCAGTGTGAGAAAGCCACATTTTTCAACCTTTGTCCTTCATCAAATGCTGGATGGTTTGTCAGCTGGGGTAAATATGGGTAAATGCAGCACAATATAGTCTACAAAGACCTTGTAAGGAGTGAGTGTTTGGAAAGCCCCATAGCATGCTATTCATTTTCCCTCCCCTGCGCTCACCAGCACTCTCCACCCGGCTATTATGGCGGGGTTACTCTCCAGGGACCCCCAGCACAGACACTAGTTTGGAAACCCCAAGCATGCCTGACCGCCTGTATTTCAGAGCAGAGAAAAGGGGAAGGAAAGGACGAAGAAAAGGAGAGAACAGAGTTGTTCCTGGCTGCATCCTTCTGACTCTGTGATTTCCATCCACTGCGAATGTAAACAAACAAAGACATGAAAGAGGAAAACACAGGCAAAACGGAGGAGAAGGAGGAGGAGGAGACAGTCGGCAAACATATCTTGGCACGAGGCGTGAGATACAAGTCACCAGCTCATTTATTGGTACCGCTGCCAGACACGGAGACAAAAAACACATGCAGGCAACAAAAGCTGGCTTCCAGACACACTGGCACTGAGAGGACTTTCTATGAAGCTCACGGCAAAGTTGTGTCACACATGAATTTAAACTTTGTACAGCTGCAGGACCGTGATTCTGATTTGATGATGTAATGGATCATAAGTGTTTTTTTTGCATATTTGTGCCCACGATATCACTCAAACTTTATATGACTTTACATGTATTAATATCACTTTATATCCTGCTCATTATTAGATTGGATTTTTATTTGGATTTTATAACCCCATGGCTCAAAATGTTCTGTTTCCTGCTGCAGGAGCATATACTAAACTTTGCAGAATAAAAAAACTGAACAGTGACTGAAGTCTGTACATGAACTGTATGTCCTGTACATAAGCATGAACATTTTAAAGCTCAGGCTTTGTGCTTTCAAACGTTATGCACTACATGTAATTATATTTCAAAGAAGGTCAAATCAATCTCTTGGTGACAGCTGAATTACAGTAGTTATATATGAATGTTTGATGAATACCTCTATACCAAAATCACGCCTACATATGTACATGCGTGCACCGTCAACAATGAAAGCTCTTGTCAGCTAATGAAACTTGTGACATTCAGGCCCAGTGTTATAACACACTGTTATGTAAGTTGCGCAGAACAAAATGGTATCATATGAAAAGGCCTGCGTTTATGAGTGGACCTGGGCAGGGAAGGATTGATTGGGTGTCAGGAGAGTAGGAGGAAGGAGCTTTATGAGCTTTGAGCTCCACTTTCTGTTTTCAGCATTAGCCAGTTTTACCTTCTTCGCTCTCTGTTTCCCACTAACCTCTCTTCTGAATGCTCTAAGTGTTGATTGAGTAAAACCTCATGTGTAAAGTATCTGTGGAGCAGTGATACCCAGACAAATTCAATTTCTTTTAGCATCAAAGGAGACTTGTGTTTATTTGGAGGATTGGTGCACTTTTCACATAAAATGTGCCATAATTGAGTTTCCCCATTTTCTTTGCATTCCCAGACGCTCTGCTTGACCTCCCTGGACTGACATTATCAGATTTTGCTTTCCTGTTCTCTAATATCCTCCTTTGGGGACGAATGGCAAAACATATATTCACCAATGTTAGCTCTATATAGAGTCATCTAGTTTTGGCTGCTAGAAGCAGTGGCTCAGAAAGCCTCCCTACAGAAAAAAGGGAGGTTTCATTTAAAGCAATTTCCTTCTTTTCTTTCATTTTCTACACTCTATTTTATCTTCCCCCGGTGTATATACCATGGAAGCTATAGTGGTGTTTCCAGCTGCCAAAACAGGCCACAGAGTGCTTTCAGATCTTTGTCATATGGACTATCTCGTGCTTGCTCTCCCCACAGTCTTACCACTTAAAAAACTGCAGCCACAGTGACATAAAGGTGGAACACAGTGGAGATTCAACAACAGCTCGGACACTTCTTGTTTAGAAAGATTACCTCATAAACAAGGTTGATCTGCGTTCTGATCTTTACATAGCCTATCTGTAATCTAGCTGTATCTAAATATTTACTAAAAGCTTCCTTCTATTCATAAGGTTTCATGCTGAGGATGTGAGGCAAAGATCCCTCCCATGCATCACATTTTGGAGGGCAGCCAGTGATTGAAACTGTTGTTGTGGTAAATGATCCTGTGGGGATGTGAGCTGTCACAACTGCATAGGTTGATGTACAAGTACATGCAGCAAAAAATAACTACAGTGGGCGTTGATGTGGCGTGTTTCAACTCTGAATATATTTACTTTAATGAAGGAATGCAATCGATTTTAAACCTACATGAATAGATATTTTCGAGTGTTTAGGTGCAGACAACACAAAAACCACTTTGGTTAAGGTTAGCGAAAGACTTTGGTTTAACACATCCAGGACACATGGAGCAACATTAGCATTGATTTAAAGTTGTGCTTCAGGTGAATGTAAGTACAACATTCACTGTTTCACTGGTGTCCTGGTTGAAATATCTGTCTCTTTAGCTGCTAAATGCTAGTCATTATTTTTGGGTAGCACATTGATCAGAGCTTTCACGTTGCTGCTGCTGGAAACAAGGTTGCTGCGAGTGATAAGAGTGAACCAAGTAAAACAAAAACAATAAGCTGAAAGATGCTAAAAAAGCTCCATAGAGCTGTGGGGAGCTGCACAACTGGGTGATCATTTTCAAGACCTTTCACATTATTAAACAATGCTTGTTTGATTCATTGTGTCTTGTATTGTATTGTATTAGTTCAGCTTCAAAGTTAACAGAGTAAATCGCACAGAATATTTTTAAGCAAATACACGAAAAAAAGACTTTGATGACAGATTAAAAGATTTTTGAAATTAACCAAAAAAAAAAAAAAAAATTTCGTGACTGGATCGACTCCAGCTTTGTGACGCAGCTTGTTTTCATAGATGACTGTTACTTTCCTTGCAGGCCTGTCGCTAACAATGCGCCGTAGTGTATGTTTTGCTTGGAATTACCTGAACACCATTGAGTTTACGGCACAGAGCCCTCTGGATTACTGAAGGTGTTCGTCGATCAGAGAGTGTCAGACAGGGAAAATCATGCAGCGCTGACATGGAAATCATGAGTTTATGAGAGAGGGAGTGATCAGAGATGCAAAGCAAACATCACTCTTCCTCCTTTTGTGAAATCCTGAAGGGAAATTTCCTTGCATGGTGACTATTTAACTATTACTGGCCAGTCTGAGATCATATCAAAGCCATCCTAAATTAGTTTATTCTGATAGATACAACACTAAGGATTAGAAGTTGAGAGTATACATGTTGAACCATTACTGAGTCGACCGGTCCTTCTACTTTTAGACAAGTGCTTCCCTCCTCATCCACAGATGGGTGTAAGGTTTCTGCCTTCCATCTGTCTGGCTGCAAGCTTTCCCCGCCCACCTGTCATTATTTTTTTTGATTAATGGTTCAATAAGATTATACAGAGATGTCTTTCTAACCCATACTAACCTCTGTCAGGATGACCCAGTTACACTTACAGTTGATTATGAGAGACAAAATTAAGATAAACGACTTACTCTGATGGTTAAATAAGATACTGAAATACGAAATGGCTGCTACATTTATTATATTTGGCATCACCACTTTATTACTGTATCAGTGTTTTTCCAACTGTTTTTGCTGACGGACCGTTTTGTATATGAGTCATGTGACCCTGGATCACTTTTGGCCTCTTTTATTGACTTGATTACAAATGACAGCAAAGCTAAGCTGCGATATCAATTGGGGAATGTACCGTCCTTCTTCTCTTACTCCGGCGTTTAGTATTTACGCTTAAGATGCACAGGAACGATTTTTAACGATCACATACTTTAAGGGGCACACGCTCATAAATGCGTATGAGCGGTGCAAAAATAGGCTGATGTTTACCACAATTCCAAGGGGTTATCTGTAATGCAGGAAGTGCGTGTGTAATGAAGGAAGCCTAACTAAAAGATAAACACACCACACCTCGTACTGTCTTCTCCTGTCAGATCCTGTCTCACTCTGTCTGGCTGCTGCTGCTGCTGCTTTGCTGGCTTTGGGTCAACAGGTCTATGCTATATCCATGCATATCCATGCATGAAATCGATCTATAAGAGAAAGATGCTCTTGCTGACACTCTATAAGCCCACTCATACTTATGAAGACATTATATCATGATTTGTTAAAGAGCATTACCTTGACGACACAATGAGTTACGCCAGTGTCACCTCTCACACATATACAAAAAGGGCATTAATACACATAGATAGAGGCATTTGAAGACGAAATAAAGTGAGAAAGATGGTGTGTGTCGTGTTTACTTAAACAGCATGTTTTGACACAGCACACAAACAAAAGGCTCTGATTTTGTCACACAATACTGCTTGTTGGTTATTTCTAGTGGCTGGCAGCGGAGAAGGATGAAAGACTGGCCACAAAGGAAAGAATGTGGTTCCTGTTGTAGTCTTAGGGGGTCATGGGCGAGTGGATGTGGGGATGGGGTGTCTGCCTTTTCACGTTGGGTGGCCCCTGGGGTGCATGACTCAAGGTCTGCAGTGGGAGGAGGAGTGAAGGGAGGAGAAGATTGGTGTTTATGGGCCAGAACTTGAGGGGTTAAGGGGATGAGTTATGTTATGAGAGCAGGACAATACAAAGGGTGTCACCTCGGTGTAACCCCGCTAGAGATAAAAAGATAAGAGATGAAAACAGCCAATGAAAATGTAACATTGAAAACTGATGCAAAACAGTGAGGGAAGTGGAAAAGTCTCCTTTTCATGCTTTGACAACAGCACATACTGACACTGAACTCCAAGTCCTGACAAATGCCTTGTAGGGACATCTTGGCATCTGCTAATACAACAAAACAGAGATGACACATGACATGCAAATCCCTGTGGTAACATGTTCACTACTCGTATTTGTGTACAGTAGATGAGTTTGTGTGCAAATGTTCCCGAGAAAGAACATGACTTTGCCTCTGTGAATGTTTACAGTGTGAATTTGTGTGCTGTGAGAGTAGAAGTGACACTGTTACTTAGATCCTGTTGTTGTATAATATAAGAGTGACTCCATTAGACTGTAAGTGTTTTTTCCCGCAGTTGTGTGCGTGTGTGTGTGTGTGTGTACATACTCCCCTTTTGGCAGGTTCCCATTCCACTGACATAATGAAACACTGCCACAGATTCTGTCTGTGTGTCTATTCGTGTCCACTACAGCCACAGGGCTGTGTTTATCACCAAGACAAACCCCCTCACAATAGACAGCTAATGACAGGACATGACGGCAGACGACTTTTTCTTTTTATCGAGAGAAATTCTGATCTGATTACTGCATAAGGAGTTGAACAAACACCAAGCAAAACACAAAACAATTAAGGAAGAATAAAGATCATCGAAAGCATGCCTCTCAATAACCTACTCACTCCAGGAAGTGAGACAACCTATCTTTTGAGTCTCCTTTGTGTACTGATTTTGTGCATTTTTTTCCATTGATTACATGTATCATGGTATGCAAATATGGAAACATATTTTGTGCTGATAAAGAACAAGAAGATGGTGATAGCAGGGGCAGAAAACCAAAACATCAATGTTTTCACTTTCTGTCTCTTTTTAACATTCCTCACTCTGCCCATGTTGTTGCGTGTGTGCAGCCTAATTAGCAGAGCTGTCTGCAACCCTGCGGCTGCTCGCCTGGAAGGCTGGCACAACAATACAGGAAGCCAGCACTTATCTGCAGAGGACACAGTCTACACATCAAGAACTATGTACGGGGTTTCTCATAAAAATGTATTTGAATTACGGTACTCTTTGGTCAATTCTAGATCAAAGGAATAATAAACTCTTTTTTGTGAGAGCAAGGTGGCAAGGTCCAAGTGTAAGAGGGTGTTTGGAGTGTACACTGACCGTGGTTTGCTGATTTGTTTTTCTGGTAATGACATCTGAACACAAGATAATATTCTCAGTAGCACTTTTATATTTCAATTAATCATTTTCCTGTGGCATAAAAAACACATTTTTTTTTATCAAGGATGGCTGAATATATTTAATGAGATGTCACTGAGTTTCTGTGACATTTTATTTGATATGCAGACACATGGCAAAGTGGCCATCCTGTTCAGCACTCCCTTTTTTGTAAAGCTTGATAAAGCTGAACTCCATGTGAGCTCCTCTGAGATAAGAAAACCTGCTGAGCTGCTTTGTCTTGTGCAACGTCTTGTGGATGAGTCTGGGAAACATCCGCAAAAAGATGGATTCTCTTGGTGTCACTCTAAACAATGAAATGTAGAGCTTATAAAACTTAATGAGGAAAACAGTCAAGCCATGTGCAAGATCCACATGAGATTTTGTGAGTGTTATGTTCTCCTCCAGTTTTTGGATTTAAAGGATAGGTTCACCATTTTTCAGATCTTTCTTTAAACAACAGTCAGGTACCTATATGAACATTGAAACAGGTTTTCCTTGCTGTAAGTGTACAATGTCAGTGATGGGAGACAAAATACACAGTGCTTGTTTTGAAAAAAAAAAAGTATTTAAAAGTCTGAAGCTAATATGATGCAGCAGTCAGCAGTCTGAGTTAGTCATAGAAAATGGATATACTCCACAGTTCTTCTTTTTTGTGAAAAATTTCCTCTTTGAGTCTCGTCGTACAGTAACTTCCTGTTCAGCTTCAGTGGAAGAATCGTAACAAAAACAGCGAATCAGGTACTAAAGAGACGGTACCTCTGAAAGTTATTGACTTAATGATTTTAGATGACTGAAGCCTAAAAAACGTTTAGGATTTTTACCCCATCACCTACATTGAAAGTGCATTATGAAGGCCAGTATGACCAGGAGGAATGATTACAGCAAAAAAACACCTGACTGTTGTTTTAAGACAGACTTCAAGCTCTGTGTCCATCTATCCAGCCATCCAAAATCAGGATCTCTGTTTTCATGGTATGTATTACACCTGCCACAAAGTGGACCTTTTCCCACAAATTCACATATGGACAATGGCTTTAATTAACAATGTCAAAGACTGAATTCAGTCCAACACAGATAATGTAAAGTAGATGTCTATTTTTTAATAATTATAATAATTATTCATCACTAAAGATTCATTTCCTACAATTCTATAAAACTGAATAAGCTTGTCTCTCTTGAATTCCTGACTTGGTAAAAACTCTGCAGGCTTTGTACAAATGCTGACAGTAATTGAGAGGGAGCAGAGGAGTGTTGTAAATACAGCTAGGCATAAACAGGTTTGGTTAAGGCAGCATGCAACTATTTGTGCACCGATGCATTTACATCTGGCCTTGAACAAAGGGAAAAACACATTCCAGATTGCATTCGAGTGTAATGTTAATGCACACACAGAAACACAATATATTCACAGCTAATGTACTAAAATACTGAAGTGTCTCTATTGCACTGTGCTCCTGTAAAAGAAAATCTATTGGCAATGCCTATATGGCAGAAGGATGGGACATTTGAGAAGCCATAACAAACCAATAAGCCCAGAGATGATTATTCAACACCCTGGTCGAGAGGCAGCTGTCAGGGATACGCAGTCAAACACTCCCTGTGGCTTTGAACCTGAGCAGTAGATGGATGAAGCAGGGTGGAGAGCTACACAGCTCTGACTTCAGCGTGTGTGTGCGCATAGCTCAGACAACAATATGGCAATTAACCTTCCTTCAACTACCAACTGAAATGACCCAGAATAACACTGCTACATTTATTTATATATATGTGTGTGTGTGTGTGTGTGTGTTGATATCCTTTGATAACCCCGTCCCTGTCCTGACCTTTCTATCAGGGATCAACTTCTAATAATTTCACAGACTGTTGCACAACACCTTTCATTGACTCCAAGGAACAAACTGTGCTGCCAATGACACTCATACTTAATAAAGGCATTTAAACACACACACACACACGCACACACACACGCACAGGATCTCAAACTTAATCCTAACCACCACATGGCTAACCCTAACCCGTAAAGTTAAACCAAGTTTTCATCCCAAAATCATTGATTTACATTGAGGGGACTCGCTTTTAGTCCCCACAACATGACAGTATTAACAGATTTATAAGAGGAATACCTGGACCACACATTACACACACACACACACACACACACACACACACAAACACACACACACACACACAGGCCACCGCATGTTTTTGTAATATTTGTGCTTGGACAATTTTATGAGCGTGAGTAACACTGAAACACATGTTGAGGCAAAATCCAGTGACCAAAATAATAAAGTCATGAAAATCATGCACTTTGTGGAAAAACACTCTGGCCAATACACTCTACATGTCATTACAGTGCAGAGCCAGCAGATGGCATCATTTTACTTTCATATGTGCAGAAGTGATGAGTTTAATGAGATTTACAGCAGCTATTATCACTATTCTCCACAGCCTGATTTTAGTTGTTGCACAAAATTTGAATTTTCTTAGTTCTTAGTTTTTGTGTTCTTAATAAATGGTGTTTTGTTGTATGTTGTATTAATTGCAACAGATGTTAAAAGGAAATCAAATATATAATTTATTCATTATCATTTATATAATTTGTTACACATCAGTCAATTCACTCTGTTATCTTATTATCACAACACTTATTCAGATCTTCAGAGAAACTCCTCTGAGGTATGAATGAGATCTTTGAGGTCACAGCTCCCTCTTCTGACACAGAAAAACTCATGAACTGTAACTCACTCCCAGAGTGAGAGGTAAATAATGTGAGGTTGATGCGCTGTGTTTTTAGAGTGAAGATGATAAAACCAAGAAATTTAAAAGACTGACACTAAAGTCTAAATGATATAAAATCGGAACTAGTGATTTTCCACGTTATTTTATGCTGCTTTAATCTCCAGATCACTGCTGCTGATGATAATGAGTCAAAAACTGATTATTTGACATTAAAGTACTGTCGTTGTTACTCTCTCTTGTGCCAAAATCCAAGCAAAAAGAGGTTGAATTCAGTGTCTAACCAAATGATATGACACCACGTATGATATATCAATGCCAGCAAACGTCAGACTCAGTTTAACCATTAGAATCGGTCATGTTTCAACAAAATGCTCAGAGATTCAGCTAAATTATTTTTTAGTTTACACAGTAGGAATCTCAACAGCCATTTGTGCTGCAAATCACCGATCATCTAAAAAAAAACAAAAAAACAAAAACAAGCTTTAGCTTTAGAGTCCTTTGATTTAATGTTGGTTAGTTCAGCCAGCCAGGTGAGCTGTACTGGTATCGAGTCACACTGATAGTTTCATTTTTATTTGCTCAGCATCCAGCTCCATTGTACTGAAGTGTCAGAGCTAGCTACATATCTTAAGACTAAACCCATTAAAACCCAAAACCATCTGGATCCCACTTGGGGCAAATGAAAAATATGTATGTTTGTAAATCAGATGACTAAACTAGATCTAGTCTGTTATTAGTGACTCTCGTGTGCATATTCATAAATGTGTTGAATTGTTCTTTTCATGCTGCACTGAGTTTAATGGGGCTTGGATGAAATCAACACACCATATGTGTTCAGAAGTATGACTCAGCATTCTGTTTGGTCATGAAACAGACACAGTTTTTGTTTCCATGCAAATCAAAATAAAATCATTCACCCTAGACATTGAATTGGGAACTATTGGCGAAAGCTGGATATAACAGACATGTCAGTTGTACCAACCCATTCTTTTTAATTAGGGACGTGACCATTTAATTGATGGACTAATAGTGGAGTGGAAAATTGCTCTCTGAGTCCCAGAGGTCTTATCTTGTCCCTATACTGCCCTATTTGCTGCTGACTGTCACCTGGCCAGATAGATAGAGGTCTAATAGAGAGGCCTGCTCTGTTAAGTGATTGAGCCGTAAATACAGATTGACCTGAACTAAGACTCTCATCATCTGTAAACTCATTCAACACTCTACGTCCTCTCTCTTTGACGTTTGAATCATTTCCATCACTGAGCAGCGAGGCATCTCTGATCATGAGATAGAGAGAAGGGAGAGAGTGAAGCACACACCTCATGGTATATAAATATATATATTCATATATAAAGAGCAGCACCAGGATGATCTTTCCATCAGCCCCACAGAGAGCGGAGAGTGTCCCAGACAGAATTTATGGAAATGGTCGTAAAACGTGAAGACTTCAGTAATGGGATATGTCGATAAAACCCACGGCGGCACAATCTACGGCAGTTTACAGAGGAGATGAGTGGCCCGGCTGTTAGACAACTCAAATCTAATTTTCTCAATAAAGCCTGTAAGTCAACAACCCTAAAGGTTCAATAAATCATAATATATCATATGAAGAACCACAAAGGGAGGGACAGATTCATCAAGCTGGTATTTATTGTTATGGCAAAGCGTTAATCCTTTCACTATGTGTGCCTCTAATGCCAAAATTAGATGTTTTCCTGCTGTAAATTATTCTATATTTCAAGTATTATAAAAGCTTTAATTTTTAATTTAAATGATTACAAGAGAGATTCAAATAGAGCCAGTGTAGTTTTAGTAATTGTTTTATATAATCATATAAAATAAAACAATATCCCAGAAAAAAAACAATTCAACATGTAGATAATTATGTCTACTTTTCTCAGTGGTTCTCAAGTGTATTTTTAATTGAATTTCTGTAGGTAACAGATCTTAATAAACGTAATGAGTAGCTGCTGGCTCTCGTGTATTTGTGGGGGAAAATGTGATGCCGATGACAAAGAATCTGTGTCACATGACACTCAAACAGAAAACACATACAGTGCAGTGAACTCAAAACGTATTTAGGTCATTTCTTAGAGCTTCTTTATTGCCTTTTCTGTAGTGCAACTGTGAAATCAATAAGGTTAAAGTGATGGCAGTCTGTTTTAATTTCAGGGAATGTCTAGTCATATCTTATTAAGAGCAGTTAATGACCCACAGCCCCTACGGCAGATGATGCGCAGTTCAATAGTTCATCAACATTATTGGTGATTCACAAGAGGTAATTTTGAGCATTTAGTGAAGAATTCTTAATGTGCATCGACTTCTGAAAATCTGTAATCTCTTTAACCTCCTTTGATAGTTTGACAGCATCTATTACTTCAGTCTTCACATAGTAAAAAAGTACACATGTAGATTGTCAGTGTCAAAATACAGAAATCAGGCAGAAATAATAATGAGAATGGGTGTCCTAGCTGTAAGAATATGCAGTTTGGTGATTGTCACTGGATCTTTTGTCACGGCTATGAACTGTATTTACCAGAGTCTTTGAGTGCTTTGACTGCTGGATGCTCCACATGAGCAGTGATGCCTGCAGAGCCAGACAGACAGTCAGGAGGGAGCCCTGTGAAAGCCAGCGAGCCCCCTCCCTGGGGAACAGAGAGGACCCACACCGTTTTACTAGCACAGAAGGGCAATAAGTGCTAAAGGAAAACAATTATACCCCAATCATTTCCGATTCTTTGGAAGTCACGGGCCAAAACAGTCTGAGGATGAAGGTTACAGGGCAGTAGAGGACAACTATGAGCGCTGACCAACATGTTCAGATGTTTAAGATTGAAATTTGAAAGTCAAAAAAATCAAAAATAGCTCCATAAATGAAAGTCATACTTGGCAACACAAAAAGCAAAAAAACAAAAAGAAAAAAAGAAAAAAAAAACGGAAAAAAACGTCTGAACCTGAATGCTTTTAGAAAGTTTTCATTGCAGCTACTTTATATCAAAGAAATAGTCATAATGAAAACTGCAGTAACAGGCCCTGCCTTTGGAAAGAGACAAACACAACTCCACATATCTCCATTATTTTAGGGTAGTATTAAAAATCAGATGTTGATGTCTCATAAACGGGGCAAATAGAGACAGAAGTATTTGCATTGCAAAATTTCACATGGAGTAAGCAAAAAAATGTGTTGGAAGGGTTAACACAGCTGAGCTGTCGCCTCCACATATTTAGGTCTTTATTTGAGTCAGTGGTCGTGCTTGGTGTCAGTGAAGCTGCTCTGGGGAAGCGTGAGTCTGGATCAACAGTAATCCTCCTGCCATGGAGGTCACAGTCTAGTTAGGAGGCAAAGGTTCACTCAACTGTTTTCAGCCCAACTTCCATTAGCAATCTGTTAGCTGCAGTCCATCGAGAGGGAGGACCAGAGCACAAGCTCCTGGGAGCACACAAACATACAAAGACACACGCACACACACACACATGCTCACGGCACAGACCTTGTTTGATGAAAAAGAACAATTAAGGGAGAAATGAGGGAGAATCATCAGGGGAAATGGCTGATGAAGACTTTATTGATTAGAGCAGCTCCACTGATCCAGCTCTCACTGTAGCAATTACCACCAACCGCCTGCTGCCAGTGGGGGCCTCACAGCGCGGGGCCCCCATTTAAAGACCGCGACGTGAAAGGCAGGAACCGAGGACGCATGTTTGAATTAGATTTGACAGAACTACAAACAAGAACATTTGCTTGTGCCAAATTTTATACTACAGGTGTAAATTTTATTTTTTTAATACAATTTACTTATAGCAAACAACTACAGAGTACTAAGAGTAGAGGAGAGATAAATAAGAGAAAGAACGTGGTAATGTATGCATTTCCAGGCTCAGGAGAAAGGAGTTCTGGGTTGATTCCCGGTCTAATGGATGGAGAATAGTGTTGTTTTTTTCTGTTTCTTCATTATCATAAAAACAATTTTTTCCCGTCACTTTTTTTCTCCACATTTACCAGAACCATGGCCTTGTATATTAATCACACATGCAGCAGAGCAGGCAGGAATATGCATAAGAAAGGATGAAAAAAAGCAGCGTCTTCCGTCCTTTTTGTCTCTGTCTCACACATACACACACAGACACACAAAAACACACACACTAATGATTAATTCAAATCCCTGGTGAATAAAGCAATAAAGCCTAATAGAAGCACATCTGAGTCAACATGCCTACAGTGCAAACCTACCAGAGAGGCCAGTCTGATCATTTCCATTTGTTTGTTTGCTCAGCTAAGACAGCACTTTATTTGTATTTAAATCACACAAGAGGGTTAAATGTAACCTTTGCATACCAACAAGGCAGGGTGCAGCCTGAATGTCTTCATGCCTGAATGTCTTCAGAGAGTTTGTTACGTCTCACTGTTTAAAATAATGTTGTCATCATGCAGTTTATGTGCTAGATTAGAGCACACATCTTTCACCCCTGTGGAAAGACACCAAGTTCAAAGGTCAGATGAGGTGACCCTTATCTAATTAGAGGTGAGGGAGCAAAATTTAATCTGAAATGTGACCTGGTGCTCCGTGAACAGCATAATCTTCTGCTGGCTGTTAAACTGAATGGATCTTATGCACTGAGCCTAAAAGCAAAAATTATATGTTCAATAGTTTTAATTTATTTAAATGCAGTTTAAAGATATTTGGATTGTGGATATTTTTATTTTTTATATAACTATTTGGCAAAACTGCAGTCTATTGAAACATGTGTTAGGCCTAAGCACCTCTTACTCTTATCAAATATAAAAGCCATAGCAATGTAATTTTCAAAATACTTATCTACAAAATAAATATTACAGTTGTATAAAAATAGCTATTCCTACCAAAATTCATCTTTGAAAAATACTGTACCTTTCCGATCTAGAAATGAACACATTTAGAAACTAAAAGTACCAAACCCACTCTGAAAATGGACCAAAACCAGAAGGTAAAGGGAAGAAAGAAACTGACAATGGTGAAATATGAAATTAAAAATTCAACACATAAAATCTTGCTGATGTCATCATTTTAGGTTGGGGATGCTTAAAAAAGCCACCAGTCCTCCCAGTAACATTGGCCATTACTGAGCCACTGTGATCTCATTCTCACTACAGCCTCACAGTTTCACAACCCTGTGGACAATTTGGCAAGGGCATAGAAACAAAAAAGAGATAACGGTCAATGGAGAAATATAAAGGGACAAACACAATCTGTTTCTACACTAGATAGAGATGAATGGGGCGTAATCTTTTGCCTTCCATCACACCGTCCCTGCCTGCACCATGGCTGCTCCCTGCTCGTCCGCAATGATGATTAATCCTACACCCACTATTTATATTTCCTAATTGTAATTAGCATGAATTATCAATTACGGTTAGTGCCTAATTGCCCTTCATAAAGACAGCTCCCCAGGTTTAAACGGGTCCATTTAAATAATGTAACTAATAGCTCTTGCCTTTACGTTGCGGATACATCTTCATTGTTCCACGCGTGAACCGTGATGGTTGCTCGTAATTTAACAGGGCAATCGAGGGAAGAAGTGCAGGTGGCACTGCGGGACTAATTATTGTTAATGAATTATGATGTGACCTTCTCAGAACAATGGCTAATCAATGCTCACGTTGAGTGACAGTGCACTCTGCGCAGATGCCTGGGATCACATATTTATTAGCAGCAGGCCTCAGCCTTGTGGAAAACAGGCAGCTTCAGCCTTTTCGGTTTGTTCTCTCCTCTCGGCAGCACAACACTCACCTGCTTGTGGCTGCAATAGCAGTTTTTGCATGGAGAGAACAGGCTGGCCAAAAAATGACTTTACCCCCTACTTATCCACAGATCTTTGTTTGCAATAACAAGACAAGACTGAATTTTAAGATTTAAAGTTTTTCTGAACTTCAAGAATGACTAAATATCACAGCAATCACACACAAATTGACATTTCACATGAAATCAGATTGAAGGAGGGCTCGAGGAAATACTCTGAACATCAGTAAAAATGAGGTAGAAAGTTTGCACACTTTGCCAACCCGACCACACTGTACTGGCTGTCACTTGACAACATAGATGTTTGAACTGACCTTTACCTTGCTGTGACAGGGGCACGGTATGACTGACAGTGTCCCTCAGCATAATTTACCCCCACCCCACATCGCCCTCCATCTCCTCTGTGATGTAGTTGACCCCTTTACAAATCACCCCCAACTTTACACATCTGCTGCCTGTCAGCATCTGCCAGGCGCACTCACCCGTCCCGCCCGTAATGAAAAACTCTCATTACTCGCCTCCACCCAACAGGTATACAGACCGTTAGGACAATTACTGGGCAATGCCACTGACCTTGTTGTCAGTGAGTCGAACAAACACAGAGGTCTAACTGAAAAGAAGGCCTGGCAGCAAAATCTGTAGGCATGCAGCACAGGCTGGAGATTTGGCAAAATGAACGAAGCTTTATGCCCGTTATGGAAGATTATACTGTATTGATCCACATTGGCATACATCAATGCTAACTGCCTCTGTGAAGATAAAGTGGAATTGTGGGTAGTAACAGAACTCGATACTCGCAAAAAATGATTGAAGCAAAAAATATAAAAGTGGTGTTACATCTGAACATCAGACAGCTCACACAGTTGCAGCACTCAAACTACTGGAAGATTTGTCATTTGTAGCCCAAGTTGTGTATGTATTACTGCTGACATTCATAATCTGCAATTCAGCTGCCAAAAATAAGATATGGTGTCATAAAATCAAACCCAGATTATGATTAATAAGAACAAGATGATAATTTGATGTATGAAAGCACTTGAATGCAGGAGGAGGAGTTTAAAATAATCGCTGCTTGCAAATACATTACCACAAAAAGATAATATGACATTAATGAAAACAAGACAACAGCCCAGCTAGCCGTACAGCAATGCTACGCGCTCACAATGACAATGCTAACATGTGGATCTTTAGCAAGTATAATGTTTACCATGTTCATCATCTTAGTTTAGCATCTTAACATGTTAGCATTTGCTAATAATCTCCTAACAAGTACAGCTAAGACTGATGGGTCATTGTCTTAGCAGGTCATAAACCAGATTATAAAACAAATTAAAAGTATGACCTAATGATGACCAAAGTTAATACATGTAATCCTGAGAGGGGCATGAAAGTCTGTATCAAATTCCACAGCAATCCACTAGAGGAAAAGTTACCGGGTTACCAAAATCATATCATCATATGGGAACCATGAATGTCTGTAAAAGGTTTGTTCCAATCCATCAGGCAGATGTTGCGATATTTTACTGAATAAGTTAAAAAAACAAAAAAGAGGCCACATGTAATGAAAAGAATACAACATATGGAACAAAACATGCAAAACTACTAAGCATGTTTTTCAGTAACGTTATTGTATCTTAGAAACCTGCAAGAGTTACAGAGTTTAGGAATCTAGCACAGAGGATCTAACAGCCTCCCTTAATGTTTCACCAGACACTTGCTGCTCTTTTGTTTGACTTCCACTTTACAGGAGCGCTGGGGAGACAGTGGAGGACTTTAGAGAAAACAATAGACACTACAGTCTGTGAGTAGAACTGCAGCTCATAATGCCACTCCTGCCATTAGACAAATTATCTGACGTTTAGCAGACTGGGGGCCGCCTCCCTGTGTAGTGATGACTTTATTGACCCTAGAGGGGGGTCTTGGATGGAAGTGTGTCTCTCTGGCTCCCTGCGGTGTTTGACAGGGGCCGCTCCTCCTTTCTGAAGTCTTGCTCTGGCCCGTACAGACACAGAGCCGAGCCAGCTGCTGTTCCCACTCTCTGAAGTCTACCTGAGGGCCTCTTTGTCCTCAGGGCTTGTCCCTTTTGTCCCGCTGACCCACACAAACAGATGTCCAGCCACTGGGCTTTCTCGTAGGAAGTTGTAAACCTCCAGTGTGCAGTGGGATCTATTCATATGGAGGGCCTACAGTAATGGATGTGCAAGTGCCATACACATGTAAATGTGGACAAGCAGACACCCTGTAGGGGTGGCTTTAACAAATGTTTGACTATGTAACTACTACAGAGCATGCCAGTCCACCAGACTATGACTGGGTAGCAATGAAACCTCCATGTAGCAGAGTAATCACCCTGAACCATATAACACAGGAAATTGTATAGGAAGGAATTGGAGAGATCTTAAACAGTGTGTAAACTTGATCAGATCACCCACATCACAACACCGGACAGAAGTGCAGACACAGAAATGGCCCTTCTGCCTTCTGTCTGTCTCAATGTGGACCTCACAGGCTTAGATAGTAAAATATGCTAATGCATTAAAATATGTGGAGCAAAATGTTAATACCAAACTAAGAAAATAAAAGCATTTTTAACACAATTTTGAACCATATTTAATCATTCAAAAACACAAATTACAAATGCAGAAGCCATGAAAGCATCAATGAAAACCTCAAATAATGTGGGTCATTCAAGGAGCAAAGAGTTAAAGAAAGCTTCGAACGAGCCGCTCTGTGCTTTTGCAGTTACTGGTTTGGCCTTCCAGTATAAAATGACTGTCTGTCGCCATCAGGTTTTATCTGTATTGGACACCTGCTGAGAATATTGATCCTGTGCTGGTTTCACCACTTTAGCCATCACCAGGCATCAAGCTTTAAACAACCCTAAGACACTTTATATTGAATACTAATACCAAAGATTAGGGAGCCAATTGATAGTGAATAGAAATCTATCACCTTAGTTGAGAAAACAATCAGCTTTGAATGAATTGCTCCTTTTAAGTTGTCCAAACCATATATGCTTATGCTAAAGTCATTTCATTAAACTGTATAAAATGTGCTGCAGGTACTGCAATGCAATGCGAATGATACTGGAGATATTATTAATCAAAAATGGTTTATGAAAAACAGCAAAGCTCTAAAATACACAACAGAAGTCACCTGCAAATAAACAATAAGCAAAAAGAAAAAGGATGAAGGAAGCATCACCATTAGCTGACCTCAGAACTGTATTTATACAATTATTTACGTTTAATTGCAGCTGCATTTAAAGGCAGGAAAATACCCACAATGACACCTGGAAATAATAAGCATCAACATCTAAATATGACATGAATATGTTGTAGATATCAAAGCGTTTGATTTTCTTTTCACCACCTTGCAATTCACCATCTGTGCTTAATAAAGTTATCATTTGAAGTGATTCTGCAACATTTCTATCGCCGGTGGTTTAAAAGCAGAAACCGTTTGGTTTCCATTAAGAGAAAGTTCTTCTGTTCCTCAGGGACGAAAAACAAAATCCCCGTCCTGACAGCAACGCCTCTAACGGAGACTCTGATACAGATCAAGTGCCATCTGTGCCCAATTTACTTTCATGTCGTGGATTATTGAATTTAATGATATGGGTGATTATCGACGAATGCTTTGAGGCCATTAGGAGGTCGTGTGAAACACTAATAGTGTTTGTGTCACGTGTCTGGTAAAAGGACTGGGGGGACAGACGCTTTAAAGGCGCACTCCGGTCATCTCATCCACGCTGCAAACTGACAGACAGGAGCAGAGGAGCGAAGTCCACACTCCGAGATCATCAGCAGGCATCCGGTCTGATGAAGCTTGAAGACGAGAAGTGGGCTAAACTATGAAAAGTTCCTTTCCACGCGCGTAATTACGCACATCACATCCTTTTTATCTTGAATGTTTTGGGTTGTTTTCTTTTTTTGTATAAAGGATGCTGGACCCCAAGAACTGTGGAGTGACAATGACGTCTAGTCACAAGATTTCCTTTTCTATAATCGACATTTTGGATCCGAACAAATTCAACAGCAGAAGGGTAAACGAACTTTCCATCGCAGAGGAGAAGTTTCATGTGCCAAATGCAGAGGGAACAAGTTTGGAGTCGGACACCACTGCAGGCGGAGACTTCAGAGTTGAGCGCACAGAAGCAGGTAGAGAAAACAGACATTTTTACATTATTCAACGTATAGACCGAATCTATAGTGTTGTTTTACGTTAGTTGCATAAGAAGATTATCTCCTGATATTAATATTTTTTTTTAACAAATACAAACTCATTACATCATATGTAGATATTAAAAAGAAATAAAATAAAAAAGGCATCAATAAAATAAATATGGATATGTCAAATCTTACAATGAACACTTTATTCTCTGGGTTTAGACTAAATAGCGGATGAGATATTTTCTATCAGATTTAAACGTCATCTCTGTATGACCTTCCCTTAATTTCCAAGGCTGCGTTTCCTTTCAAGGAAGCCACAAAGGCTCGCTCCCAGAGCCCCAGCGTGTGATTGGCACTGGGACAGGCAGGCGAGATAATTGTTTAAATCGTCCCATTGAGGATGCCTCTGCGCGCTTTGATCGATATCCCATTACTGCATCCTGCATATCTCCCTCCAGCACCTTGCAGGTACAAACTTCACACCCCATCCATGTCTGATCCTAAATATCGTTCGATTAAAACTTCCCTTTAAATAGATGACATTTATCGATCCGCCCTCAAATATGAAACTCCATTAGCACGTCATGGCTGAGGTGGCGGAGCTGGATTTAGACGGGATTTCTTTCCGCAACATGACATTTGAGGCGCTGTGTGGTTTATAAATTATTTAAGGATTAGTGACCAAGACGAAGAGAGAATCTACGCTTCGTTCCGCTCCAACGACCTCCGGATCCCAATCATACACTTTAGGCCTTCTGTGTTTGGTATATAAACTGCAGGTCACACAGGACAAAGACAAACATCGCTGATATATTTAGATATATTTCTTAACCAGGCTGGGATTTCACACGTGACTTTTCTGTCTCGTCTGGAGCTGTCCATTCAGCACCAGGCCAAATTAGCCAATTTACCCCTACCCGCGTTTAGGCCTCAAAACACACCAAAACACGTATCAATTTGGTAATATCTTTGTATTTAAAATTATTTACGACCACGGAAGTCAAGCGTTGATGTCACCTTTTATATCAAAGAACTGAATATATTTCCATCCTCAAAAAGCATTTGCCACTTTAGGAAGATGGGCCTACAGTTTCACCTTAAACAGTTTGATATCTACCCTAACAACTTCATTTATTGACTGAAAATGAAATATTAATACGGTTGGAATCTGGTAATTTCTCACACTATCTGTTAGTTGTTGAATTTGCTGCTGATTTCAGGGTGTTCTCTGTATCATTCACAGGGGAGGACGCCAAACATCACGCAGTGGTTGCTGACCCCCTCCTGCTCTCCCTAGCGGCTGAACCCGAGCGCAGTCTCACCGGGGAGCAGGACGATACAGCAGATGAATCAGAGCTCGCCCTGCAGGAACAGTCACCACACAAGCGACGGCGTCCGGACCAGGCCTGCGCTAAGCCACGACGCGCCAGAACAGCTTTCACCTACGAGCAACTCGTTGCTCTGGAGAACAAGTTCCGCGCAACTCGGTACTTGTCCGTGTGCGAGAGACTGAACCTGGCCTTGTCCTTGAGTCTGACCGAAACCCAGGTGAAAATTTGGTTTCAGAATAGGAGGACCAAGTGGAAAAAGCAGAACCCCGGGGCGGACAGTACCTTGCAGCCCGGCTCCAACTCCCTGGTCAACGTCAGCCCCAATCCAGCCACATGTGGGTCGAGCCCCGCCAGCTTCCATCAAACTTTCCCCAACTTCTTCCACACTACCGGTGCTGTTCCGCTTTCATCCACTGGAGGGCTCCTGCATCCCTTCATGTCCAGTGGATTCATCCAGCCAACTTATTTCAATCCACATCTATAAAAGAAGTCAGGACTAAAATGTTCTTGTGATACATTACAGACAAAAATAACTATCCTCATTTGAACTTTTACTGCCCAGAGAGCTTCTAACTGTCGCACTGATGATATATGATGTTATTCAAACTGAGGGGAGAAAAGGCCTGTCTGTACAGGTTACAGCTTTGGTCAAATTCCATTAACATTTTGCCAAACTGGTTTACTTTTATAGGAGGACAGTCTTTAATCTTTAACCATGGACCAAAAGAACAAAAGGCCAATTTAGTAATCTGTGATCAAGCCCAACAGTTACTTCAAAATGTACTCGTAGCTCTGTCAGAATAATTCACCACTATACACTGATTGTCCGTCGTCGTGTTTGATGAAATACCAGCTCTCACACTGCGTGTTTGACAGCTCATACCGTATCATTTTCTGCATCAGTGTATTCTCTTCCATCTCTGTAACACAAACTGTGGCATATTGCAACCATCCAGCACCCAGCTGTGTTCTTACCTCTCTAAGGCGTGCACAGCTCACGCACAGTTGCCATTTGTTTGCAGCATTATCAGTGTAAGTTAATTAAAAAAAAACATAAAACATCTGTGTGTAGCTCTTGTATTACAAAGAAAACGCATTTCGAATGAGGATGGATCAAAGAACGTTTTGTATCCCTCTTAACATTAATTTGGCTTAAAGTGAGGCAGTAATAGGTTCATAATAGTGTTAGATTGTGTACTTGTCAAAGGACCCAGTGAAAATTACTCATAAGCTGCCATCTCCTGGGCAACAAGGCTGAATTTTTTTTCCAAAAATACATTAGAAGTGATTAAGTACAATTTAGTAAACTCTGCATGAAACCAATGCTGAGACACTAAGTGTTCGAGTCTTTTCATTTCATGCTACTTTATAGCTCAGAGGGAAATACTTTAACTGCACTGCAGCTATAGTCCTCTTTGCAGATTAATATACACACAAAATCTGTTTGTTACAGATTACTAACCAACAATATAAAGCAACTCCACCCTAACTGACCATGTCCACGGTCCACTGTCCATGTTTATGTATCAGTAATAATAATCCAACTTTTTTCACCTGTAATTATACACTATACACACTGAGACTATCCTTCACTTACATACTACGACCACACTGTGTCCCTCTTTCCTCACTCTCTGGCTGCATTATCTCAAATGCAGAAGCCACTAAATTCACAAGGTGTTCACTTGTTCCTTGGTAACAGTAACAGAATGAAACACAGTATATGATGGAGAAATGCCAGATTTGTAGAAGAACATAAGAAGAGTCCATGAACATTTTCAGGTATGCGCACACACTCAACCAAGAACTTTTTAAGGAACACCTATGCAATCTAATACAACAAATCTACCATAACTTCTACTTTTACAAAGCATATTTTTTCAATAGTTATTGGCATTGACAGAAATTTGATAATTCTACTTTAGGTCATAATGGGTAGTGGTGGTGTTCTGGAGTGCATTATATTAGAAAGCATTATATTTTGGCCATCCTCATATATGTTAATGGAGTGGACAAAATTGCATTAGATGTTCTTGTGTTTAGCAAGTGTATTTTTCACAGAGGGAAATTGGAAAAAATACGACAATGCAGCTGGAGTTTAATTGCAGACCTCCTCCTAATTAATCACAGTACTGGTGGATACACTCTTCTGTTGCACTTCAATTACATACATTTTGCATGTAGCAGGTGTGCATGACTCACTGAGCTAAGAGATGGCAGCCAGCAAAACAGCAGAAAAGAAAGAAAGATCCGGTATAACAGCTACAGGTAGCCAGGATGATCAGCACAGTCCTGCAGCAGAGGACCGACAGAGGAGCTTCCAACAGACTGTCACACCAGTGTCATTAGTTGACATCTTTCATGGGTGTGTTGTGCTTTTGATACTTTGATCCACAGTACACTGGTTGAATAAGAGACTTCTGTCTGTATCTGCAGGGAGTCAGTGTGCTGGAGGAACAGACAGAGAGCAGGCTGAGATTGGCTGGTAGGCAATTTTCTCCTGACATCAGTTTGACAGTTAGAGAGCTGACAAGCATCCTTCAATTAGATGGAATTTTCTCACTGCTGTCAAAACCTGGTCAATGTCAACCTGTGGCAGAGGTTTGCTGGTATAATTTTTTTTTTGCTTTTTCCTGTCTCATACATTTCTTACTCTTTTTCTGTCTCTTTCACATATGCATACCTTTACACATACCCACACACACAATAATGAAATCCCGATACTCTTTCATTTAGCGTTGTTTGTTATTTCTGGTGTATATAAATATACGTCACCTTGTAGCTCAGCAATATTTTTCATTCCACGAAGGCTTGGCATAAAGCCGAAGAATTTGACAGTTTTTATCGATATGCTGGAAAATCTAGCATAAGGAACCTATCCCATATCTTGGCTCGAGGCAACTGTTATATGACAATATGATGAATAATTTTGCAAGATAACTGAGGGGGGGTCATTTAGATCTGGGCGACAAGGGCTAGTGTTTAAAATTCATGTTGGAGAATGCTCTGGGACAAGGTCAGATGTTAATAGTAACTGCGCTTACATGCCTGTGTGTGTGTGTGTGTGTGTGTGTATTGGGGGCTGTTGGCTGTATATATCTTTTTTGCAGAGAAATGAGTATGAGGCTTGAATATATAATGGAGATGAGGATTTCCTGGCATGCGTGTGTGTGTGTGATGGTCCACAGGGACCGGATTGTTTCCACTGAGGTCAGATGGGAGGGGCGAAAGAGTTTCCCATAGAGTTTCATAAGAATACAGTGATATCTAACAATAATCAGTTTCAGATTTCATCTTGTAATTTATTAAAACTAACACACATAACTTTTTTTAAATCAATCCTAATATTTAATTTATAATTATATACTGTACATTATTTAACACTGAGTCCTTGACTGGGCTACATTAATAGAGGCCTATCCCAGCCTATAAATTATGTTTATCCAACAAGCAAGAGACACAAAAAAACTATATAAAACAATTCATTCTGATCAACGATGCAAATATTGATATGTATCAGTCTATATCCTGAGCAGTTACTGAAGCAGTAGTGAGGATTCACCAAGTCGGTTTATTAATAAACAAAAGTGGCAACAGTTCTGATATTTGCACCTACACACAACATGTTACCGCTACATATTCAAACCTCTGCTTTCTTCTCTTAACATTGCATTATAGTGGAGTGTGTGGGCTGTATAGTTTGGTTTTAATGTAACTACAGCACTGCTTTCATTATTCTCTCTATATATGGTAGAATACAGTGGGTAAGACAATTTAACAGAGATATTAAAATATCTCTGAACACATTTTATCTTTAATATCTGAACTGTGTGTTTGATTGCAGAAATAATAGTGAAAGTACCCTCCTGAAGACTGCTCCAGGTTTTTACTATTAATGTTTAACTAGAGACAATTCTCTATGAGCTCTAGCTTGTACATTTTATTATATACCTTGACAACTTCACCAGCTTTACAAATGACAGGGTTATACGGTGAAATCTAGTACTTGTTGAAGCATGTATTTTTGTATGTATGAGTCTGTTAATCTTTTGGGAACATAATTGCCTTGCAGTGAGTGAGAAAAAAAGAGAAAAAGGGGGATGAAATAAAAGATGCTGCAGACATCCTGCTTTTGCCTGAATCGTTAGAGTTTTGCTTGACATCTCTCTTAGATGCTTTGTATTTCAACCGCATCCTCCAGCACAGCAGGGACTCTGGCCAAGGCAGGAGGAGATAAAACTGATTTCTTCAGTACGAAGCTGGCAGAAGGAGCCAACTTGTAATGGTATTTTAATCAGCTGTAGAAAGTGAGTTAAGATTAGGGTTTGTGAGTCATACTGTACCACTATGTCTCTGGGTCAGCTCAATGACAGGAAGTGGAAGTCTTAAAAACTTCAACAGCTCCATTACAGAGAACAAGACTTGCTGAACAACTTTACATATTCATTTTATCCTACACGCAGAATATTTACATTATGAGTGTAACGCCAGCTGTTTCCCTCTGTTAAACTCTAAATCCTCCGAGGTAAAACACAACATTACCCAGATGTCAGGCAGCTTTCTGCTCCCTTCTGTTCGCCTGCAGTCTATCATCGTTTTAACGGTCTTCACCAACTGTTACCAGCCATTAGGAAAAATGTAATCTCAGTGTTAAATGTAAGTAAGTATCCTCTCTTCCACATTCATAATTTAATCATAGTTTCCATCCGGTGTGAGTGAATGGATGTCTTTGGATTTGCCTGAGGGAGTACAGTGTGTTCAGATTGTGAAGACACTGTAGAGAAAGTCAATATTTTGTCTCATTTAGTCTGGCTTTGCCCTCCCTCATTGATTTCTTCCTTCTACGATAAACAATGTAGTTTTGATTAACCTATTTCTATAGAGAGTTGTCCTCTAAAAGCGAAAATATTCCCAGTGAAATGTTAGAAGTGCAAAAACAATTAAATCTGCCTAACTGTGCCACAGTAAGCGCATGTATGATTTAGCAGGCTGAACCTGACTCTTGGGGAAAATATTTGAATAACTTCCCAGGATAGTCCGGAAATGACTTGCCAGTGTATTAGTGATGTCTTGGATAAATCTCTACCGATTAAGCCTGTCTGGTCCATCTTTCCATGTCATTTGACTTCATGTGTTCTAATCTTTGCTGATGTGATTACAAGACACATGGCACAGCAGTGAGGCAGTGGATAAAAAAAACAAATTTTCCAAGGAAAAAGCTTCATGCCTTTGGAAATGAGTGTAATGGGATTTAATCCTCAGTAAAATGAATGTTTCCTATCATCACTCTTAGAGGCAGCTGTTCTTGACTCTGATAACACAAGGTACTTTAGTTTAAGGTTTGATCGGCCAATGACATTGGCCAATGGCCGAGACATCATTAGTTAAATCCTCTGGTAAACCCCCCCATAAAGGAGACAAAAAAATAGTAGTTCTGTGATGCATTTTGTATGATGTCTTATATAATCAGTGAAAAATATTATAAAAAATCCTAAAAATGAATGCTCAAGCTGTATCCCTGTATGCAACAGTAGTTAAGAGTCCTGCAATAGACTGTGAAACTTCCTCATTCACAGATCATTTTTAATACTATGTCCTAAAACACTGCATCTTAACTGGATGGTGTTGTTTTTAACTTCATCTGGTGCATTTAAAGGTCAGCTGTACTAATAACACAGAAGAAGACTACAATCTGTCTCAAAGTCAAAGACCTCAGTGCTAGAAGAGTGTTTGTCCTTCCTTGCACACACACAAATGTATATTAAGCAATATTAATGCTACAGGCATAAAAACAAAACCATAAAATAGTTCGTTAGTTAGTGTGGTAGCCAACATTAGCAGTACATCTGAGGCTAATCGAAGGTTGGGAATGTCTAGTTTTTCAGGTATTTGGTCATAAATGAAAATACAGGACAATTTCCAAATTTGACCTGATGATGCCTCTAGATTAAACGTTTATGAAAGTCATTAGGATTCGTCCTCTGGGCACCATATAATTTCATCACAATCAGTGCAATAGTTGAAATATTCAAATCTGGACCCAAGTGGTGGACTGTTGTTGAGCCACATCACTGTTGTGGCAAACAAACAAGCGTATTTGTTGATATGTGAAAAAGTAATAGCATAATTGAATGGTGTGTTTGAATATGAGTAAAATGAACATAAATACACATCTGATACATTTAAAACTAATTTGGGTGACTCTGTGGGGAAATCTATCTGTTAGACTCCATACGCTTATACACACACAGCTTGTGCATCTCTGTGAAATGGGAATAGATCGCATTCAATTTAACAGGAATTAACAGCAATTACACTTGCAGTCTCATGCATATGGATATGCTTTGAAGAGGAGGCAGTTTATTCAAATGAGACTTTATCTTCAGAGAGCAGCGTCAGTTTCACAGGGCAAGCTCTTTCACTTGTCACAAATGAACCATCTCACCTCTTTAAAGTTGCAACCGGTGGGAGTTTCAGAGATGAACATCATTGCAGCCCTCAACATTTTCATTTCATTTCAACATTTCTCTCAGTTTTTCAGTTTCGTTTCCCTGCAAGAAACAGATTTCGTGACGAATGGTGAGGAAGTTGGCTCTTGACAAAAAAATTAATTTCCTTCCTGTGAAGAGAGGAAACCCGTCAGTGACAGCTCTTTGAGAAGACACTATCTTGTGTACAGTCAACTGGAATGATTTCACTCATCATCATACTGTCACTGTCACAGTGTTAGACTGTTCAACGCTGGTTAAAAATTGCAACTAGAAATGCTCTTTGTTGCTGGAAGTGTGGTGTTTTTTTTTATGCAATGACAAATGCATAAAAATGGTAATTTCATACTTCTGAAAAATATAAGGAGATCTTTACAAATAGTTCCTCCGAATTTTGATGTGGCAAACAACAAAATATGCCCACATTTATTTTATTTTTTTAAATAAATTTTTTTGGTCACTATTTTATCCACAAAATGATACATGTGTGGACCAGAAATGTGCTTCATTTCAACAGAACACATATCATTAGGCCTAATGTGCAATTGTGAAATCCACACTGACTCCTACTCATACCAAATGAGTCAACTAATGAATAAAAAAAAAAAAGTCTATTAGTTGAAAAGAACATCATGACCTAATTCAAAGACCATGGGTAATCATTTGTCATGCTGTTAGCTGCTCGGGTAACAATAAATACAGTATATTACACAAATGTTGTCACTAAACAATAAAACCAGATTGTCCCCAAGAATAACATTTAGAAAACACAAAAAGCAGCTAATGATACATGTAATCTACAAAGACCCCTATTTTCCATTACTTTCTTAAACAGTGGTTGGCTTTGATACCGTTTCACCTTTGTTTTTTAAATGTTGAAGTGGTGAGCAATCAGACAGTGATTACACAATAATGCAACTGAAACCACTGTGATACAGCCACATTAAATAAAATGGGCCATTTAGAGTAAATGGGGTGCATGTTATGTTATGTTACTGATTTCTGTGGAGCTCCATTAACACATGGGGGTTTGTGTATCAAAATTTAGTTTTATAATTCCAGAGATTATATAGTATCTTTAATCATCAAGGCTTTTCCAACAGTAAAAATCAATATGTGACATAATACCTATATTTATATCCTATATAGGAAGATAGTTGGTTTCTATCGACTCTTCCAGTGTATTCCAGCATTCAATGAACTGACATCGAAGGATTCCTCCACACATTTACTAATAGGAGATATTGAGATATTTGCATTTAAAGTGAGGTACTATTTATCATAACGCCACGTCCACGTCAGACATAATCAATAGACGCACTTGGTGAAGAGTAGATTTGGTTGTGCTGCGCTGCTCCACATGCACACCTCCCCTCTCTCTCCTCCCCCTCTCCCCTCTCCTCTCTCCTCTGTGATGCGCGCAGATGAGATCAGTCCGATGGAGACTCCGGAAAGTCTCGCATTTCCGCGACAAAAACCGAGGCGGCGCTTGTCAACATGATCATTGTCCGTGCTCGGGATACACGCTGTGACCATTTCTTCTATTTGTTCGTTTCATATACCTGTCGAGTTGCTTGGATCGCTTTGATTGGTGGACATCATGGGTCGTGAGCAGCTTGTCGAGAGACTCCTGTATTAAACCGACTCAACTACACCGTGAGTATCTTTGTTCAACAACATAACTGATTACAAAAAAAATGAGATTATATTCCTTATCTTGGCTAATATTAAGAATTTCTTATGATAAAAGTCACCTTTTTAAAATTCAGTTATCATTAATTAAACTTAATTAATGAAATTAAGTTTGTTTAGTTTGAAGTCTGGGGTGAGATGAGTTGATGTTTGTGCATCTATTTTTTCTGTTTGACATTTAGTGGATTTCGCTCTCTTGCTTTCTAGACTATTAAAAGGGCTGTAGTGCAGAGGTCCTGGAAAATGACCTTTGGACAAACCCGCCTCTGTGGACTTCACTTCAGTGAATCCATGCAGTTTTTTTTATTGTTAATTGGCTGAGCATGACAGAAGGAAGTGTCAGTTTTAGCACTGCTCTTCGCTCTATAACTCTGCACACACCCAAGCTAAACCTCACTCTGGCTGCTGCGCTCAGCCCTGCATCGGTCTGGTCTCCCAGACAGGAAGGCTTTAGGTTGCTCCCCCACAAGTTAATCGGAACAAATATTTGGCAATGCTGTGGTGTTGTAGTCATGCTTCTTTTGATAAAGGCTTCTGCTGGCATGCTTAGGTAATGCTAAAAGTATGAGAGAGGGAGATGGGAGAAGGAGAGTGAGCGAGTTGTAGCATATCAGATTGTTTATACTGTGGGGGTGCACCACAAATGGAAGAAAAGGGTTCTGTAACATAGAGCATTAGGAGTTGGTAGCTTTTAACCCGAGATGACAACAAGCCTCAGTAATGCAAGATTGGCTAAGCATTATTTCAAGAATACTGTTCTGGAAAGGATGATACACAGTCCAATATTTATTCGCATTTGTCACTCTATTGTTGTTCTGGAAGTTGGTGGATGGTGTTTTCCACTGGGATAGTTTTTTTTTTGGTTTGTTTATTAGTGTGTTGTTTGTTCATCTTTATTACAAAAAGTTTTCTCTCTCACTGCAGTTGATTTAACAGGCGTATTCTGGCATAATAAGTTGTTTGATTGACATAATTCATACATTTCATAAGGAAACAATCCACTTTCTGAGACCACATGCATCGCGTTTGGTAGAATGAATCAATACAATTTGTCAATCCTGAAACATGTAACGAACATAATCATAGATTATGTAGCACGCACAATGCATTACAGAGTAAAGTTATTCTAAAGAGATAATTATTTATAATACTTTATCCAACATACTACATTTTTTCCAACTTACACTAAACAATACTCAATAACACTGAAAGTTCACTTTACTTTATAGTTGCTCAAAACTAAAATAATTTACTTACAAATTGCTCAAAATCGACAGTAAAAGTTCAAAAAAATGCAACAAGTTATAACAACTTTTTAATTTGCTGCACACATGCTGTAATCCTGAATGACATCTCATTCACCAGACAAGGTAATTATTTCCCCACCTTTATAAGAGCATTGTAATGAGGGATCAGACAGTGCTGTAGGCACAGACGTCATGAGTGATTTATGGATAAAAATATGTTCTTACGTTCATGAGGCAAGAGTACTGGCTAATTATGAAACCTTAAAATTTGTAATTAGTTTTTTTTCACAGGTGAACCTATTAGTTTTACCTCTTACTCTTTATAAAAGGTGTATGGAGTATGTGAGGAGCATTTTGGCTCACAAAAAGTAATCAAGAAATCCAAAGTATGATCAAGCAGCTACATGTCATGTGGCTGTGCATGCAAATGGGATTAACAGTAGTAGGTCATCTCTCTCTCTCACACACACGCACACACACACAAAAAAAAAAAGTAGTGGCAGTTGAACTGCGCTGACAGATTCTTTCTTCAAGTGTTTTCCATCAAATCAGCAGCCTCCTTGTTGCAACTCAAGAGAGGTTCAAGGAAACCAGCGAGCGCTGGTTTCTAACCGAATATCCAACAGAGCTTTTACTTTCTTTACATTAATCAATAGGCAGAGAGTCCTGCTGTTTCCCCGGGGAGTTTCATCATGTTTTAGTCATAACAAAATAAAACATTTAATAAAATACTATTGATCAATATTGTACAATACAAAATTGTTTGTCTGTTTGTTGTAAAAATCCATCATAGTTAAACATTAACCGAGAGGCAGCGCTGCACTACTGGAATTGTAGGAATTTAGTTGGAAATGTGTGACGTCCACTGAGTGTAAACAACTCTGACACAAGGCATACTTTTTGATAAGTGACATAAACATTTGCCATAAAGTGTCTTTTGAATTAGGTCCAACAAAAATGTCTCAAAAAGTCCTAAAAGTCACAGTGCCTTGTTGTGCACCTCTGAATTTTTAACCCAGTATCACTGCAGTCTGTGAAATAGTCACAAAGTTGAATCTATATATTCATGTACATGGACAGTATCCGTTTTTTTTTCCAAGACACTCAGCAAAACTTTTAAACTAATATATTTCAGTTGGAATATCGTTTGTACCTGCACACGCAATCTATGACCTCTATATAAAAGGTGACAAATTTCCAAGTTTGGAGGTAGTGGGTTGAGTGGATGATTTTTGTGTTTGTTAAAGTTTTTGTCTGTTGCCATGACAGCAAAGGTTGCCTAACTTTAACGAAAGTAATTAAAACAGTTGTTGGTTTTTGTGCTTAAACAGAACTATATCTTACACAGTGTTGTCACATCATAAAATATCATTATTTTTTAACATGATTTGTGTCCTGACTGACAAAAAACAATGTGCAGCCACAAAAGATATATCAGTTGAAATACATTAGTCTGAAAATCATGAAAAAAATTACCATTCATGTCCATGTACACAGACCTATAGATTCAGTTTTGTGACTATTTCTACTACAGTGACACTATGCTGCCTGGTGGGAACAGAGTGAGCCCACAGACTCTGGTGGAACTTGGATCTCACTACATCCAACATTGAGAGACGGACAACAAGTTCTATTTGGACATAAGCAAAACAGGAAAATAACTGTAACAACTCTTTCCATGTGATGATACACAGAATAAAGTAGACTGGAAACGGTAACAAAGGAGACAACACTTCTGACTTCTTGCTTATTCACAGAATATTTAGTTTGCACGCCCCTTTCAGAAAATGCTGCAATGAACAACGCGTTGAGGCTGAATGCCACCTGGGAAAGAGCCCCCACACCACAGTGTCTGGTGCAAGTATAAACAAAACTTTACACACCCCTGTTTTAGCTCCTGTCTCTTTAAGACCCGGCGTGAACAAACAATAGTAGTCGGATCCTGCTTGTTTCTTCTGTTCTTTACTCAAAATATAAACATCAAATATATCCGTACATGTTTGAGCACTAAGCCGATGCAAACTTAGCAACAAAGGGTGCGGAACAGAAAGAGCTGATGTCGTTTGGGGAACTGAACTTTGCAAGCATTCAGAGCAGGTTGAAGCCTGGCTTTTGACTTGAAGGTAGCATTTTTCAGTTTTTAAGTTTTAGCAGCTTGACTATTCGACATCATAAAACATATAAATGACAGAAAATCACAGCCATTTAACTATATTTATTATATTTTAAGGTTTTACCTCTAAATAAAGTGTCATGATCTGGCTAAACTGCTGGCTTGCTTACATGTGTTCCAAAAAATTATTTTTGGTCTATCTTGGTGAAGAAAATGTAGCACAACCAATAAAAGCAATGTCCAACATCTGTAAGTTGTAATAAACCAGAATTAGCCTATATTATCTGGTTGTTACGCTGCCCACCCATGCTGAAACCAGATCATCCTCTTGTCCTCAGACACTCCTTCACACTTACGCTAATTAAGTAGCAGGAGAAATGTTTCAGATGGTCTCTGCTTGTTATTAATGACACATGAGTTGCTAAAGCAAACAATCCGGTGCTATTAGAAAAACGTAGACATGCAAATAAATACACTTACATGTAACTGAGGGACATATCTGCTCTCCAGATGTCAAGGTGGACTGCAGTGACCTGGCTGGTCAACAGACACCATTGTGCTTTTCTCAGTACATGTCTGTTTTGTTTACACTTTGCTATTGCTTAAACAATCTGGTTATTTAAAAGATTAAGGAGTCAGATTCCTGTGAAGGCAAACATCAAGAAAATCAACCACTTCTCTCCAAGTGAACAGTCTAATGGAAAGGGAGAACTAGTGCAGTATAGGATAATAGTATAATAAAACAGATAAAGCTCACTTCCTGAGATATTTGTGTTCTCAGGGAGCTTTTACATTCCCTGCATTTTCATCCATAATCTGACTATTAAATAAGACCAGAAAAAGAAAAAAAATCAGCAAGGCGTAATTGTTGTTTTCTGTCCTTCAAAAGAATTGTACTTTTGATTTCAGTTTCATCCACAAAAACAAAAGAAAGTTTTACTATTACTGTAGTTCGGATCCCATTCGTCATTGTTTGACTTCCCCTTCAGCAGGGACGCTGTCTTATTTCCTTTTGTGGCATTGATTGCTCTTGTGCCTCCCATTTCCCAACGCTGGGATATATTCAACCCCCAGTCACAGTGTGTACAGTACAAGGTCAGGGTGTGTTTACACAGTTACAAACATGAAGACATGATTAAAACATGTTTTAGACATGTTGCGTGCAGTGAGTGCTGCCTCTTGGAACCGACTCTTGTTTCCACTTTAAATGATGATGTTGTCACAGAGGACTGTCACATTTGTCGAAGCACAAATGTTTCACAATGCTGATGCTAAACAGACCTGATGCATCTGAATACAGCAAGCAGTATTTTTTTCTTTGGAAGAGCTCTGCGAGGATGACGATATTAATTTGCTGTTCAGTTGGTAACTTTGTAGCGCAGAATGGGTTGAGGCTCATTGGCATCATTTTATCATGAAGACTAGATGAAGACAGTGAGGCAGTGTGCAATGAGCCTGTATTTGTGTGTTTGAGTGTGTCAAGTGTGCAGAAATGCGTGTGTGTAAGTGGAGTTTATGCTTGCATGTAATGGCATAATCTGTACCCGGTTTATGCACGGCAAACATAATTTCAGTGAACAAATTAAGGATATGCATACATAGAAAACCCATCAGAAATGTCACATTAAATGTAATCAAGGTTAAATATACCTTTATTTCTGTCTGAAGGCAGTAGGACATAGACTGTAGTTTAACAGTAGTAATTGTCAATGTCTATCAGCAGCGTTAAAAGGTTGAACAGAACGTTTGACACACAGCTGTGGAACCGGTACAGCTGAGGTTGATTAAAAATAATGAGCTTCATGGTTTGTCTGTGTCACCGCCATAAGCTAACAAGATCACAAACCTTTATCACAGCTGAACATATTGTTCAGCAGAATTTACTAAAACACAGTTACCAGAGTGTAAAGATGCATCATCTCAGAAGTAAACTAATGATTAATATATATTAGTATATAAGTATAATATATATAAGTATATTATTCATATATGGTTCTTGAAAGGGCCTTTTTCTACATATTGCATTACTGTCACCAATTTTCACAAGGATAGCAAGCTCTTTCAAAAATTTATTGAAATAATATGAAAAATACTATACTTCTAGTAATTCAACATATAGTGGCCTGTGACCCTTTATCTATACATGGTGTTATCATGTATAGATAGGAGAGGAGTGGGGTTTACCTGACTAGTAATTATCTGGAAAAGAAACCTGGGTTTACACTCATCTCTGTGAAATGTAATAAATCAGCCTCTTGCATCCTTTACTTAATAAGTAGTGTTACAAGAAACGCAATGGGTCAATAAACCAAATTGTTTTACCCACTCAGCCTGAGTGAATTCAGCAAATGTCATGATAATCCACACATTAGTTCATGGGATAACTTCTGCAAAGATGATATTTGGACTGCAAGCAGCTGCAAGATGTCAGGTGATCTATTCACAGTGTACTTCTACCAATAACATGACTATCCCATTCTTGATTAGATGCCAGATCAGTCTTGACATTTTGTGCACTTAGAACAACAAATGCATGTAATGCAGTGGTGAATGCGGGTTTTTACTTTGAGTTAACAGGATTTTGATGGAGTCAATCCCACCTGCTGCTCGCTGCCCTCCACTGATCAATTTTTAGACCACATAGGTCTAAAATCTTTTCTGCTCTTTCTGACATTTTTTTTCTCATCTCTGCTGCTTCACTTCTCCATGCTGTGCTTGACCCTCATTGTCCTCTTTATTTTCTATCACATTTTAAAATCTCTCTCACACATTTGAGTTTTTACTCTGCCCTGACATCCCTTAATCCGTTTGTGTGCACATTCAGCATGTTGACTTTGCATGAGGGTGTATCTCACAATATATATATGGCATTGTTGCAACAATAAAACAGTAGTGAAAAGAAGGCTGGTAAGAAAAAAATAATAACACACGGAAGGAAATTAAATGCACGTACACTGGTTACAAGTAAGACATGAGTGCAGCTGTTGGTTGTTTATCCTCCTTGTTTATCCTATGAAAAATGTCTTAAAGGGGGTACTCCAGTGATTTATAATTACACCTGAAAGTGAGACGCTTTACAACAGTCAGATTAAAACAAGAATGTTTTCACCTTCATCTGCCGCAAAATATCATTCAAAGCAGATTATTTTTGTATATCTTACATGCCTGGAGGCAAATCTTAAGCAAAACTGGCCATGTGCCACTTCCAATGTAAGACATAGGCAACAAAATTCACAGCTCATCTTCCACATTAGTCAAACCAAACAGACATTTTTCAAGTTACTGTCTTTAGTGCCAAATTACCAGTGTTCATTTGGGCACCTAATGTCTTGAAAGAATGTGCACCCATCCTTGAGGGCTTGTTTGTATTTCTCAGCATTGCTCAAGAATTTGTAGATTTGTTTTCAGTACAAGCTCCAGCAAGAAGCTAACCCCACAGTTGTGATGGCAGTATACCAATCACTTCTGTGGGTGGCTGCTATGTCTTCGCAATAAGTAAATGGTTGTGCCCTGGTGTGAGTTTCATTTTCTTACACTGATTAAATAGCATTATTGCTATTAGTTTAATTAGTTTCATGGAACTCCATTTTGAAATTAAGTGACGCAGCATGAGAGGACTGGAATGACACTTCAATGTGCTCTGGTTTAACGCCTTTAATGATGTAACAGTGAATATATTGAGTCACATGTTTTTCTGGCTGCACGTTAAAAAGTCCCTGTTGTGCAGTAACAAAAACACTGTAACATTAGTGTGCTCCATGCAATTCACTAGAACTGGTACAGGATTTAATGTCCTGGTCCTGTGGGATTGTATTACAAACACTGCAACAAAAGTAAAAGAAATACCGGTTACCGGCTCATGAAGTGTCAGGGAACTGTTGTGTCGATGTCTGTAATTTATGAGCAAACGACCCTATAAATAATCTACTTTACTATTAGTCATGTGGTGGAAAAAGAAAACAAACTGTGCACTTGCCACACTGCTTGTCCACCTGTATCAATAACATGGGTCTCCGAGTAAAACCTTGATCTTGAAGAATAATGTTTTCAGGTTAAAAAAATAAAGCTCTCTGAGTGCTCTTAGCTCACAGAGAATAATAGTGTGTTTTTAGTTTTGAATTACAGAGTAACTATTATTCTGACCTTGAAGGTCTCTTGGTAGGGCTTGCCTTTGCATGTGCTATATAGCCTTCAACCTAAAGCAATGGATCTCCATCCAGCAGACCACACACACACTGCAGCTGACATCAAACATTTTAAAGGTGACTCTCTGCTATAGAAGAAAGTATAGTTTGAAATTCACACACTGATGCCACAGAGGGGGAATAAAGCTCCCTCAAATACCCTAATATAAAACATGTTAATTCCAATTATGGGAGATGACTAAAATACTTCAAAGGAAACTACACTGCTGCACTTTTGCTGAAAAGAAAGCGGAGCTCATACAAAATAGCAACATGCTGTCAAGCCAGAACTCAATCAGGACTCAAGAGCTGAGGTGCTCTTTGGCAAAACAAAAAAACCCCCGACTGTAGTAAACAAAACTATCAAAATCAAAATCAAAATCACTCTCAAAGAGGAAAATCAAAAGGCTATAAAACATTAATGTAACTACAACTCTACAGTAATGAAACAAAAGTAAGACTAAGAAAGTAGGCAGGAAAAAACCCACGAATAAACACACTATAACATTGGCTTAGAAATGGCTTGGGTGATCAAACATAAGGCGAAACACTTTGGCACAGAATAAAGGGAGACACTGAACTTATATAGACATACAGATGGGTAATGGGAAACAGGCTGAGACGATCATGAATCACACAGGAAGGGCAAGTGATCCGAAATGAGAGGATGGGTAAATTTCAAAATAAAACAGGAAGTCACAAGACACACAACACAAGAAACACCAACATATCAATTCTTTGTGACACATGCTTTGTTTTAACAACTGTTTCCGGTTTCACAGGAGGCCCTGCTGAAAGGCTCGGGAGCATGTGAGCAATGAAGATGAATTATGACCTGCAGGTTAAAAGCCACGATGAATGGATATAGCCTCCTACAGGGGAAGCTCAAACTTTTTTGAGAAAATAACTTCTTTTTCTACATGCTGACTCTGTCTCCATGTCAGTATGTCACTATCACACTGCAAATATGAGAGCAACACCCAAACAGACCACAGCTACAGTCTCCACAGCTTGCCCATCGCTGAAAACGATGGCAAAAGCCCTGTCAGGACGTTTTTTCACTTCAGGCACACAAACCTGCCTGAAAATCTGGATCTCAAATGGGCTCCCCTGTTGTCACTGACAAACCTGCGAGGTATCTCAAAAATCAAAGTGGTGAGCTTCCTGGTGGGCTTGACGCTGACGTTCCTTATCCTGGCTTCTTATATCCTGACATGGGACAAGAAAGGACTTCTGTTCACCCCCTCACCCTATCAGTTCAGACCTGCGGTCATCACGACCAACACTGCAGCAACCGATGTTTCTTCTGAAAAGAATTTAATAAACATGAAACTGCTGGTGAAGATAATCGGCTCCAAGCTGGAATACACATCCAGGAAGGTGCCTGATGAAAGGGACGTCATTGCAACTGACTCCCATGTAAGTCTGTGAACTCGTGTTAACTGCACATCTTTCGTTATTCGAAAACCTTGCAAGTCAGTATGGTGAAATAACTGAAATGATCCCATGCTCATTCAGGAGTTGCAAAATGTCACCCACTCTTTCATCAAACCTGTCAGTCAAACTATATAGTAGATCAACTAACAAAGACTGCTCTTCTTATATTTCCAGGGTGCGATTACACAGTGTTTTCATTCAGCAGTGACTAATGAATAAAAAAAATATGTTTGTTGACATAGGCCCTGCAGTATAATGACGAGTGGTGAGTGTGTTGAAACAACCAACTTTGGTTTCTTGAACCAAAGTTGGTTGTGCTGTTAAGTAATCAGGTTACATGAGTGTTGCTTAAGGCCTACTGCCTCTGTTTCTATCTGCTCAAGTAGCTCTCCTGTGTTTGGTGTATGTCCTTATGATGCGCTTCCATGTTACACAGTTACCCTAATTTTACAATGTACATGGTGGATGTTTTCATGACTGACTTTTTATGTAACGAGAAGTTATCACGATTGGCGTATATGAATATGAAATCGCACACACGCCTGCAAGGCTTCAGATCCTCAAAAGACACATTTTTTTGTAGTGCTGCTGCTTTAAAAACACTACAAGCCTCATGAGAATATAAATAATAACAATGACCTCCAAATATCAGAATAATAATGACCTCTATATGGCTTTAATTATTGCAATGTATTTCAGTTTTTTTTTGCCCAATCTCATTATGTTTCTCACCACAGCTGTTCACAACAATTCCTCGCCAGTTCCTGCCCGGCATTAAGAGCCCCTGCTGGTATGAGCAGTTCTCCAGTAAACTCACCACTGATCTGTACAAGAAGAACCTCTTCACGCTACGCTCAAAGAGCTTCAAGACTGTGTGTGACCACCTGAGAACCAACTTCCACCAGCACTTGTACCACAGAGACGGCAAACGGTTTCGCCTGCGTTGCTTGCCGTACTTCTACATCATCGGCCAACCAAAGTGTGGCACAACAGACTTGTTTCACAGACTGCTGCTGCACCCAGAGGTCAAGTTTAACACCATGAAGGAGCCACACTGGTGGACCAGGAAACGCTTTGGTAAGCCATCAGAGGATGGATGGGTGTTTTGATGATTTCTGATAAAGTTTGTGGAGGCCAGGTGATGGATTAATAATAGATTATTAGACAATGTAGGCTTCAAGTATTGTGTATAATTAAGTTCTAACTTAATTAACTTGTTACTTATAAACAGCTGAGTAAAATCAGCTATTTTATGTCAACATCTACTAACATAGAATAACAGACTCAAACAGTCTGTTCTCATCACATTTTGTTTTTGCAAAGAAATAACTCTACAGTGCTTCCAAGTTTCATTAAAATTTGTCTTCCAGGGTTTGTAAACGCAACATAATGTATCATTTAAAACCTTTCCAGTCAGCTGTCCACTGATGTTACAGTTCTTTACTTTTGGATCTGATTTTATTGTCTTTACAGGATATTCTTTTTTTTTTCTTCTTAAAAGTATTTGGCTTACATCATGATACCATACTATCTGAGATCTCCCCAACTAAGAGTCATCTGGGGATTTCTAAATGCAAGATAATTTCTTGAATTGCGAGAGCACAGCTGGGGTTGCAGTGTTTGCTGGATCCTTATAGACCAGCTTATGATAATACATAATTCAGCAGTACAAAAAAGCCTAGTAACTGGAGTTTTTGTAAAATTCTCAATTTTTCAACCATCTCCAAATTTTATACAATCTGTTGAATAGATTTTAGTATTAGTAATCTATAAATGAATTTATAACGTGTGCTATTTTGGTGTACTGTGCAGGTTATATCCGTTTTAAAGATGGCTTCCAGGAAAGTTTCCCTGTGGAAGATTACTTGGATCTGTTTGACTTGGCAGCACGCAACATCCAAGGAGGAATCAGTAGAAATTCATCTGGAGACGAAAGCCCACTTCGTTTCATAACCGGTGAACACATGTGACAAGTGTTTTTGTGTGTATGGGTGGCTATGATTTGGTATTGTTAGCAACCATTGTGCATCAAATGGAAGAATCTGTTGCCTTTATAGTTTACTTGTGGTGATTTCTGAAGGCCTTCGAACAGCCTTTCCTTTACCATTAGTCCTTGCTCAGTTTTATTGGACAGTGATCATGTGAAGAGCTACAGGAAAATACTGCTCACATTATTCCAGAGATTCTGTGGTTTACTCCCAAACACACGGTGGTGTATATAGGAATGTTAACAGACCCTCATACACTCCTCGATGCTGTCACAGCCACCTTTATTCACTGTCTATGCACCTGTATTGACTTTGAGCGCTGCTCCTTATTTGGATATTGCATGAACATTCCTAACGTTCTTTCAAAATCTAAAGATTCTAAATACAAATCTGCTCAAGTGTACCTTAGAAAGGCATCATGTTCCCAGATAAGAAAACTGTTTACATCCAGTGCATATTTTTGGCCTGATATCCAGTACAACTTTACCACATGATGTCTGTTTTTCTGCTCCCCTCACTGCATTTTAAATGAACTGTTGATGCCCAATGTGATACTGAGAGTGTCTTGACAGGTGAAGCCAGTGCATCCACTATGTGGGACAATCAAGCCTGGAGCTATCTCCATGAATACAGGGAGGAGACAGAGCCCCCGTTCCTAGCCCAGGATTTTATCCACACAGTCCAGCCAAGAGCCAAAATCATCATCATGCTTAGAGATCCAGTAGAGAGGTACTGTAGAGACACACATCTGCCTGTATAGGTGACACTAGACAATTTTCTGTGGTGCTTATTCATAAACATTTCTGTTATAACTGCACATAGAGTTTCCTGTAATTTATGATAGTTGGGAAACATAAATGTTTAAATCTTCTTGTATCCAGCAAAATGTCATCTTGCAGTTCCAACAACTCTGTTTCACTCTGTTTCCAGGCTTTATTCTGACTACCTGTATTTTAAGATGGCCAACAAGTCAGCAGAGGACTTCCATCAAAAGGTCACTGAGTCCATACAGTTGTTTCAGTTCTGCCTTTCGGAGAGGTCCCTTCGTTCCTGTGTCTACAACACCAGCCTCTCCAACGCAATGCCGGTTAGCTGAAATGATGTTGTCACCTTTAACTGTTTGAATATTTTACAGAATTATTACAGCTTTTATATCTATATTTATTTATACCCAACAATAAACACTCAATTTATGCTTTGAGGATTTCCGCCTGTCCTCAAATGTTACTGCACTGAAGTCAAAAATTATTACCAACTAGCTGCTCAGATTCTATCAAACAGCACAAGAATAACATGTAGGTGACAGCACCGTTATCCTCTGAGATTTACTCCAGTAAAAGCAGCAAACACATCGGCCTGAAACCGTTAGAACAGAGACAACAAAAACATTCAGAAAAGCCCTCAGATTCTGTTCACATGAGTCTTCTTCTTTAAAGATTTTAAAGATTGTGTCATGCTGCTGGTGGACAGTTTCAGTGGGTAGTGTTGCACTGTGGCGCCCTCTTGAGGACCAACAGTGACTGTGCAGCTGGATTAAATAGTATACTGTCTCAATTTTACTGTAATTTCACCATTCACCAAACGAGGGAGACAATTACTCCATGAAGAAAACTACAGCCCATATACTGTGTATATATGTCCATCATGTTTCTTTTTTTTTTTTTTAAAACATATTTTCTTTCCTATATTAACACATTTTTTTTAATCTGTCTGACATTAAGTGTATTGGGAGGGACTTTGATTTGACATTAATTCATATTTTCTTCACAAGCTATTTTACTTGTTTATATTAGTTTTAGTTTTGTATGTACCGGTATTATACCTGCACACTTCACTGGAAAAACGAAAAGAGTTGAGTGTAATTTTTAAAATATGTTTTCAATGACTGATGAACCTGCAATTTGGACACAAATAATTTGGTGCGTTTGAAGCTGTAAATTGTCTTGTATTATTTTGAAAGCTCATGTGATTTTTGTATTATATTGATTTTGCATAGCTCTGTTACAACTTACACATGCTGCTAACTACTAATATACTTATATGACCAGCAAATGTAGCAGTGTTTGTTTTGTTTAAGTTTCTTTAAAGTGGAAAATGATAATTAAATAGTTTTGTCTTTTCAAAGCACAAACGTTGATAATTAAAAAATAGTGAATATGATATCATAGATGTTCACTTTTCATTTTCTCCTGAACACTATGTTCACTTTCGACCTTAGAAACAGCATTTGCCAAATGTTATAGCACTTATGATGCTGACGTGTTTTATGATGCTGACGTGTTTTGATGCGTCTCCACAGGTGAGGCTGAACCTTGGGATGTACATCGTCTTCTTACTGGACTGGCTGACAGTTTTCCACAGGGAGCAGATTCTAGTTCTTCGACTGGAGGACTACGCAGCCAACCAGAAAGTGACAATCAAAAAAGTTTTTGATTTTCTTAATGTAGGTGTGTATCCATAAAGCTGCAGAGTGACATGCTGCACATTTAAGTTAAGCTACTGAATTTTAACATCAGAATGAAAATATTGACGTTATATCTTTCTGGTTATGTATTTATCACTTCAGCATGGTTTGTGAGGTGTCAGACGTGTCCTATACTCTTTGCAGGTCCTTTGTCGGAGCAGGTAGAGGCAGCACTGACTAAACGGCCGATGTCTAACGCTCGGCGTGCAGCAGACAGGAACCTTGGTCCTATGCTTCCAGCCACCAGAAAAGTCCTCAGGGAATTTCATCAGCCCTTCAACCATAAACTGGCCATTGTGCTGGACAACAAGGCCTTCATCTGGAGTACAGAAGAAACCAGAGAAAGAAACTAAAGCAGGGATTACTGACAAAAAAATGTATCTATATTGGGAGAATTTTTAAACAGGTGAATAGTTGTATTTGACATTATATGAAGTGTACGGGTTTTGTTTGTGATATTTATTTGCTTTTGAGAGAACGTCTGATGAATCAAGAGAATTAGTCACAGCGATGATAATAAAGTAATGTATTCCTAAGATACTTCAACAGTATTGGAAAACCATTTTACTCAAAATGCACTATTTCAATAGACAGTTTCATAACAGGATACCTCTGAATACATAAATAAACTTATTTTATGGCTTATCAGGCTGGTCATAATATTGTGATTTGAATCTGTCCTTATGGATAAACATCCACTGTCCCATTTTTCTTCATGTTTAGCTGGAAAAATGCACAAAAATAATTTAAAGTTGTCACACAAGACTTCATTGGGTCAATGAAAAGGCCTCAGATAAGAATGTTTCATATTACTATAATGACTATTGTGCAGAAAATGGGTCTGATAAGAAACAAAAAAAAAAGTCAATAAAATGATTTGAAATGGATTTTGTACAGAGGGATGTTTGAGTGACAATTTAGACACTATGTTGATTTTCTGGGATTTATCACCAGAGGGCACTAAAACATAGACAACGCCAATGCAGACATGCTGAGGTATTTTATTGTGTTGTGTTTATACCACAAAGATTACAATATGACATTACCATGATTACAAAATTAGAAATAACGTTTTTCCTTTGTCAGTTGAAGTTCATGAGGGCACATCAGGGGTGTCTTCAGGCTGCTTTTATTACGATAACGAAACATAAGAAAGACTACAGTACATTGTGCATTTAAACAGACCAAATATAAATAAACCCAAAGGATGGAATCCAGAGGGGTAGAAGGGCTGTAAGGAGGCAGACTGACCAGGTGAGATGAATTTCCCTAAAGATTCCACTCCGCCCTCCTGGCTCCAGACTGAACAACCGAATCAAATCCCTCCAGTTGATTATAATATTTACATAGGCCTATATTTACAATCAGTACCAAATATTTACACAGAAAATAAATAGAAATAAACTACTATAATCTAAAGAGCACAAAGGAAAAAACACCCTTCTTGTATGCCACAGTATACCAAAAAATCCACATTTATACACAAACAACACTAGATTGTAGCTGATATGGATAACATCTTGTAAGATTGTGCTTCCTTTGTTTGAACTGACACCTCAAGCAAGAAATCTGAACATTCAAAACTATAAGTCCACAATTTTTAAGTTTTTCTCAAAACAATAACCAGATACCTACAATCCTCAAATCTGTTTCTGATGTAGTGAACCATCTTCACATTTCCTTAGTTTCAGTTTGAATAGAAGCACTGTCTCATTATGTCGTCAGCATGTAAACACTTTTCTGCCGTTGTGTCATTACTCGCCGCCATCTGAGAAAATTACATCCCTTAAAATCACTTGATGGGTTGACCACCCATTACTTTTTTTTACCATTAAGATTACAGGTGACATTTTCCTTTTGTCTTGACAACATGCACTTATTGAGGAAAGAAAATCAACGATTGGCGATTGAGGAGCACCGGTGGAGAAGAATCACCTTGTTTAGCTCTTTGATTATGTGCGTTTACAACCTGATTGTTCTCTTGGATGATGATAGAGTCTCAGGAGCCTCAAGGCTGAAGCACTGATGCTCCGGTGAGAGAAAGGTAGTCAGGCATGGCTGATTAGCCTCTTCATGCCATATTGATGGTAATCCTCCCCAGGATTTTCAAAGGCAGAAGAAACCGATAAGACATCTTTTGACATTCCTTTATTTAGTAAAGGACGTAAGACATCAGACCGTGTAAACAATCTTACGTGTACACAATCCGTAAGACACACATAGGTGCACACAGGGGCGTGCGAGTGTATTTTAGGAATTAGGAGTATGTGAGAGTCCACTGTGCGCCTGTGATTTTTTTTTCTTGCATCATCCCACTTCACACTCAGTTTCACAGTTTCATCATGTTCACACCTGGGCTCTGTGGAGAAGAAACGGCATCATCTACTGTCCACTGAGCAGCTTCACTGCCAGCAGCCTGATGCCCACCGCTTTGCTCAAAGGCACATTAAAACTAGAAGTCCACAATTTTTAAGTTTTTCTCAAAACAATAGCCAGATACCCATAAAAACACCGTTTTTGCTCGCTGTAATCATTCCTCCTGTTCATGCTGACTGAAGAAGAGCTCGCTTAGACGTGCTTAGAGTACAATGTACTGTACAAAGTTTATCTTTAGATAATATGAGGCTTCAGTTGTCTGAGTTAGTCAAATAAAGTGGATATCTTCCACAGTTAGTCTTTTTAGTTAATGTCTTGACAGACAGAGTTTCTCTGTTCAGCTGCAGTAACTCTGTCTCTCTGTGATTACTAACACGTGTGCTTTTTCTGCCGTGACCAGTCAAAGTATCAGCTATGAAAAAGGCCAATGACAAACAACTGTAGAACTAGTATATAAAGTATTCACATCCTTTACTTAAGTAAATGTAGCAATACAATACTGTAAAAAATATCCAGTTACAGGTAAAGGTTCTGCATTTAAAGTCCTAAATACAAAAAGTAAAAGCATGGCCTTTGTGTCATGTACATGTTATTTTATGATACAGTGTATGATATAATTGGAATATTATCATTGATGCAGAAACATGTAAAATTATGTTTCGTAAGCAAAATAAACTATAAATGTCACATAATGTATAAGTATAGTGAAGTAGGAATATAAAGCAGCATGGAATGGAAATACTTAAGTACAAGTACCCTAGAACTGTATTTGTTGCCTCCAACCACTGCTCAGTATATCATCTGCCAGCCAGCAGTTCACTAATATTGACACTCAATGTTCTCTTCCAACATTTTCTGTCCATATTTTTAAACTTTTGACATGTATCCTCTCTAACCAACAGGCTACTCTAACCAATAACACCTGTTATGCTTTTGCAAACTGTTTTACACTACAATGGGACTAGTCCCAGCCTAGTTCATGCGAGCATGAACTGATGAAGCCTCTTGGATGAGAGGTGAAACGCCTTCAAAGACAAATAACCAAGTCCAGTTGCGTTTAATTTAATCTCCTTGAGAATACAATGATAATGGTTTGAATAAGGTTCATATTATGAATAATTAGCCTCTTCACTGTGTATGTTGATGTAAAGCACATCAAAGCCAGAGTTAAATTAGACATGTCTGGGAGTAAAAAGGCAATTGAAGCTTTGGAGCATACTCATTGATTAGTGAATCAATTGAGAGCACAATAAATGATAAGCATAGACCAGGAACTTAGGGTTACTTCAGGAGAAATAATGGAAGTTGGAGGGAAAGAGGAGGTAAATCCTCAAGGATACTATTAGAACAGCAATGTGTCATGTTAACTGTTTCACACAACCCTTAAAACACAACCCACATATCAACCGACCTGTGCACGATGGACAGTTGCCACAAAAGTCAGTACGTAGTTTCAACTTAGATTCGACTGGAAAATATGCCTTGCAGCGTTGTCTATTTAACCATTGCACCTTCATTTTCTGTTATTTGTGAGTCTGTTCTTCTTCATCTTCAGCTAAACTGTTCTTCACTGAAAGTTGTAAACAACTAAGAAACAGCACTGCACTCTTCCATCGTCAGTCAGCAAGAGAATGATGACACTGTGGATGACGTTGTTGATGATGAGGATATAAAAATAGGAATTGAATCATTAAAGACAACATCTTGCTACAGTAAAATTCAAATTCTGGCAATATCCTGGTTGACTTCCGCTATGTGCTGATATTAAAATACTTTACTGTATGGAGAAATTGGATGACCTGCAGGGATGAAGTTTAATCATAAGGACTGGGTATCAACACTGACAGTCGGCCGTTGCATCTTACAAACCAATGAAATTTCACTGAAGTCTATTTGTGTCTGCATAACAACAACAAAGTGCTTGAAGCTTTCTTCAAAGAAACAACCAATACAGTACCATCAAAAATGCTACACTGACATACAAACACATAAAGAAATTGATGGAAAAATAAATCCTCGCTCTGTCTGTGGTGTCACTGTATGTGTGCGGCACGCTGAACATGACAGTGAGTTTATATGTACACAGCCTGTCGGCATCCATTTCTTTACAAAATTTAATGCATTTTTTTTTCTTTAGTTAAAAAACACACACACACACACACACACACACACACAAAGAAATGGCCTGTACCATAAACTAAGGTTAGTGGGTTAGCCGGCTATTTTTGAGCTTCACTCAGGGTTTCTGGTACCATGGAGCTGGCTCACTTTTAGATGGTAGATCACCATGGTAACCCTACTGTATGCTGAACGGCTAACCTGCAGCTAACCAGAGGATTAGATCAAAAACAGCCAGACAACTGACCAACAAATCACTGAAAACACAGTCATCGTTCCTACAGGATCCCAGCATGGACAATAATATGACACGCGATAAGGAGCGATATATATTTATCAGTAGAATCACTTTGCAGATACTACATACATACTGTAATGGTGATGATGATTGTAGCTGCACTTTAATTGTTTAGTTTCTTTCATTCCTTAAGGAATTAATGGCATCACAGCAGCTCAGAATAACTTTTTTAATGTGCAACAAATATTCAGAATAGTTTGTTAATTATCCGATAAAAATACGCACTCTACACTAAAGACATGTATAACGGTCCTGCACTTATTTTAAGCCTTACCTATACTTTTAATAATTGTTAAATATTTCTACTGTTTTTAGTTGTGTGATTATATTGTATATATAATATAATATAATATAATAATGTGCAAATGTTTAATCTCATTTTTATATTAAATACTTAATTTATGGTTCTTATAATGTTGTTCATAATTATTATTCATACATGTTCAATTGTGGACAACAGTTTTTGAGTATGGTCCAGTATTGAGCAAGAGCACTTCAGTCAGCAGCTGTGAAACAGGATGTAAATGTAAAATAGAGGAAATTAGGCATTGCCGATGTACATCCACTAAAAGTGCTTGTTTTGCCACTGACAGACTCAGATTGTTGTTATAAGTGTCTGATAATGAAAGGGGAGGTCACCGCCTGACTGTAGCAGCATTATGGCTAACAGCAGACGGATCTATATCCAGGTCATGACCCGGCTGTGCATATTCATCCGCGCACCGCGTTTATTGACGTTGACCGTCGCCGCGCTGTAAAAACACAAAATGTCGGATTATGTCGTGAACTAGCCGCCTGTAGCAGCATCATGCTAACTGCAAAGACACTTTTAACCGGGGCAGCCTTTACATCAGTTTGTTTACGTCTGCTGAGCAGCTCCGTCTGTTTATGCTAACAGAAGTAACGTTCGTCACAGTTACGTGTTGAAAAAACAGTTTTCTTACCTGGTGGAGCTGAAAGTTTGGTCCAGACGGCGTCGCTCTTTGCATCCAGTTGATTCTGTGGAGGTGAAACAGTCTCCAGGGCAGGACGGCAATGTTGACAGACGCTGTAAATCCACCTGGGACTACTTCGTGGACATGTCCAGGTTCCCCCAGAGCGGCAGCAACAGGTCCGACTGCAGAAAGTTTCCTTCTTCATTCACCCGGAGAGGAAAGCGGCGGGAACACCAGCAGCTTCTCTGAGGTAACAGTTACTCTATGTTGTATTTTATCCTCTCGACTTTCTGCTGCCATTCTTCGTATTTTATTTCCACGGAAATACTTCTCATGTCATCATTGTACTTGTAATAGTGTAACTAACTGCCGCGCGCGGATTAATATGCACAGTAGGTTTCGGCAAACTGACCAGGATGTTATCCTCTGCTGTTAGCCACAATGCTGCTACAGTCAGGCGGCTAGCTCCTGTGTTTAATGTAACTGTCTGTTGTCACTTAAACTGTAATAACAATCTGAGTGTCAGTGGTATAAGCAAGACTTGCTTAATTTCACACAAATTTTACTCTGCATTGTTCTTGCGGTTGCCGGCTTGCTAGTTGCTGTCTTAATTAGTCACTTAGACCTAAAATGATGGGAAAATATGTGAAAATAGTAACCACTTAAGATACTTAAGTTCCTTAAATGTGATTTTCCCCGAGTTTTTGGACAATGAAGTTTGGTTGTATACAATGATAGTGCTATTCTTCCACCTGAGAGAAAGGTTTCTGAGACATAAATCGATGTACTTAGGTGGCATTTTAAGTATTAGTTCATTGATATAGTAATGACTGATTCCAGGGGCTCATACAACCTGTGTTTAAAATAATACATCCAAAATATTACACCCAAGTTAATTTTATTTGAACGCAGAGTAGACGGCTGTGAATCATAATGTGCCATTTCCCAGTAAAACCACTTAAGTGTTCAGGAGATTATCTATGTGTATTTTCTATGCAGCAGCTCTAGAGTTTCACACTAGATGCCATCATAACTACAGTCTGTCCCTTAGATGTCTTCTAAAATTTCTTAATTATAAAATATTACAGGAATAACTATTAATTGTATGGTTTTTTTTTTCTTTAATTTAAATGAACAGAACTCAAACATCTAACCCTCGGTTGAACCAGCTATGTGTTAAGATTAAGATTAAGATTTACTTTATTTTATCCCTCAATGGGGAAATTATTTTTTCACTCTATTTTTTATTTACATGCATTTAACCCGGATATACACACACATGCAGTACAACGGCACAGACATGCAGTACAATGGCATAGACATGCAATGCAGTGTTGCAGAGGCATATGTCCTGACTGTGTGTGTTTGGTTTGTTATCTCACTACCACCCATCAGCAGCAACAGCAGTTGGCTGTACTGGAAGTTGGCATCTTTTGTTTTACGCTCGCAAAGACAGTAAGAATGATAGAGATTAATCTGTGTGTACTACTGAGCCTGAGCAGAGGCAATCAGTCATGGTTGAACTGTGCTATGACTTCAATTTCAGTGAAGGAAGCTCTTCCTGCTGATTACACAATAGAAAGGCCCACTGCTGGGACTGCTGGGACTGTATCTGGTAAAATTGAAAGTGCAATATTTTATTGTGAGTGATGTTTCCTTGTCAGTGTTAGAAAGAAATAGACACATGCCACAATATCTATAAAACAATGTATAAAAAGCTACACGTGTCTACATATACAGGTCTTTGTACTAATTTCTGCTAACAGGGCAATTATTGAAATCAAGTAACCATTAAACTATTGCAAAAATAGTCCGACTCAGTGTGAGTCCTGGAGCCGCTGAGCCAACTGTTAATCAATCAGCGCCCACACGGCAGACATCAAAGCCTACTATAAGTCTTCAAATCTTATTAATAGAGCAAGTATTTCCAAAATGACCACCAGAACACTTATTACAGGGCCTGAGACCATAATGACTCATTAAAGAAATAACTGACTTTGTATTTCTAGAGAGAAGTTGACACTATTTGAATGGGAGTAAATTGGAGGCGGCATCAAGCAGGTGTCAGAGGCACAGAAATTTAAAGATATGCTATGCAGCAGTTGTCAGCTGCTGTTTGTAAACACACAGCCTTCAAACTCAAACAAAACTCAATCGAGCGAGCAGCGGGTGGTCGAACAAACTAGACATTGACTGAAGAGAGCGAGAGGAGCTGGCACGAATAAAGCAGATAAATGAGATGAAATGTCATGTTTTAAAACACAAACACGCTCACACCTCCGCACAACCCCGCTGGAAATCATTGTCTGAATGCAGGGCTTCATCCTGCCCACTGTGGTCTCATGCCCTTTATTTAAGGAGGAGTTTTATAAAAATGAAGACCCTATACAGTTGCCATGAATGTAGAAATTATCTATAGAGACCAGCATTGTTTTGTACCAGGCGGTAAACATGTTTATTTCTACTGTAAAGTTTTAACATGGGGTGTCTATGGAGATTGACTTGGTTTTTGAGCCAGCCTGAAGTGGCCATTTGAGGAACTTCTGTTGTTGGCATTTTGCATTGGCTTCATTTTTCAGCCCTGGAGGTTTCCTCTTGGTAGAGACTGAAGTTCCTGTGTTGCTGTTCCACTTCTGTGTTGAATTTGCCATCAGCAAATGCTTGCTTGGCTGTGTCTTAGCTTGGAGATTGTCAGCCTGTGGATGTTATCTCCTGGGCAATAAATTAAATGTGGGAGTGTTTCTGGCAGCCAGGAATAAAAAAAAATGCTATTTCGTATGTAGTTATTTTTGGTCATTTTGTATTTTGGATATTTACTATTTACATTTTCAGTTGTATGAACAACTCATCTTTGTCTATTTGTGGACTTGCCTGTGCTGGTTGAAACCATCTAGTTTTGATGCTGAGAAATTAGTGAGTAATTAATTCTGAACTCTGTGTACTTTAATGAGTGTATTCTTTGGTAGCGTATTCCCATGGTGCATTAAATTTGGCCTGTAACAAGACCCGATCAAGCCCTCTTTCCAGATCAGATCATAGACGATGCTGTGATGTAAACAAGAGAAGTGGGTGATTATGAAAGATTTAATCAAGGTGGATGTGTCATGCAGATAAATGCTGCAGATGGAACTGAAAAGGTACTGAAATCAGTCCATTATTTAGACATATTTTCTGTATAAAATTAGCCATGTATTAGCACACCTAAAACATGGATCTGGTCAACAGTTTATCCACTCTTCTAAATCAGTATGCTAGATATTAAGAAAGTCCAGGCAACCAATAGGAAAAAACAATATCTGAGCTACCAAGAAAATGTCTGCATAATGCGCCTACAAGAAGATTAAGCCAGGAATCCTTGCACTGCAGGCTAGATGTAATAGGTAGTAATAAGAATCACAAATATATGTACACGTCAGTGACACGACTGTGTAAATTCATCCAGCAAGACCAGAGCAGTCATGGTAAAAAAAAAAACCCCTCAGCTAGATCGTCACAGAATCAGACAAATGTGCAATCCACACACGCATACATACACACACACTTAACAAAACGTGCACACACATGCAGCATATTTTCAAAGTTGATTGGACCAGAAGTTTTATTCTTTGATGATGTGCAGGACAACAGATTTTGTCTGCCATAAATCTGTTATGTTTTTACTTGCGTGTTTGTGTTTGTCACATTTGAGAATCTGTCAGTATCAATCTGCATCTGTCATCTGAGCCAGCGTCTTGATTCGCTTCCAGTTATGACTCATTCATCTTATTCGTCCCAAATAGTAATTATGTCTAATTTTAAATGCAAAGATGGTCACTTTTGTAATATGATAAATTATTCCTTGATGTTTGGTAAGGGCACTGCTATCAAATCTGAATTTATTACATTTTGTGTCCTTGGCAATGATTTATATATTATAAGTCCTGTACGGTGTAAAAGACTTCAAAGATTGTGTGCCTTTTTATTACAAAAGCATACATGTATGCTTTTGTCTTTATCCTGCATGCCTACAACATCAGATCATGTTGAACCTCTCTAATACACTTACTTGTACATATGCGTTAATATTGTCCGTTTCCTTATTAGTGAGAAATGTGGCCAGTGGACAAGTGGAAATGGATGAGGTGCCTTCATAGTTCACAGGAGGTGATGTTTTCCTTCTGTCAGGTTTAATGTCATGCCAGCACCTGCCACACAGTGTTTCCCTTTCCTTGCTTTAGTTCCCTCCCTACAAGTTCACACATTTGCCTACATGGCTGCTAATGCACGTCTGTTGCTGTTGTTGCTTGTATTAATTGAGTGTGTGTTTGCAGAGAGCAAAGTGACAGCCTAGATGTCAAAACACATAGTCTACAAAGCTGGGCTGTGTAATGAAAGAGTAATGAGTGATGGAACTAATTACTTTAAGTAAGTGATGGACATGGTCAGCTCCAAAACTGTGTGTGTGTGGGTGTGTGTAGTTCCCTTGACCATTTCTAATTATATTTCGGCTTGAACATGAATTTTACGTTTACATTTTCAGTAAGTACCAGCAAAAGACGCAGCCTCCTGAAGTCAGGTGGGAGGCAGCTTGTAGGAACTAACCAATCAGAACACAGTGGGCTCATTGGGAGGGGGACCTTAATGAGCCAAAATGGTCTTAGGCTGATCTGAAAGGCTGCACAAAGAGTCAGAATAAAATAAAGAGAGGGTTTTTTTCTAACTGTAAATCATGCAAATATATTCTAGCCCCCTTTAATGATGCATTCATCCTGGCTGTTGCATGATAACACGTTAGCCGCTTTAGATAATAAAAAGTATCTGTAACTGTATTGATAAGTGATTCTGGCTCCAATATCACTTGGAACCAAAATTTGTGGGATTGCCCACCACTGCCCAAAAGCACATTAGACACAGAGCCCGTGGGCAGCTTATATAAAACCCACTATGTGTGCGCCGACAGGGCCAACTGTGACCATTAATGCTAATGTTCACCATGAGTGAGATATACCATCTAATGAGCACCAAGGTGCTAGTTGTCATCGACACATGCCAGTTCTTGACAGAACTGTCTTAATATTGAGTGTATATACTGTATAGAAAGAGACTTTAATGCATTTCCATTACTCATTAGATCACCCCCTCATTCAAACATTTTCTACCACGTATTGATATTGTTACGTCAGCGAAATTACCAAAAAAAGCATCTGCAATTCCTGGTACCTTGGTCATTGTTGTGAAGTGTTTTGACTTGACAGTAATTTTCCTTTTCACAGGACACGAGCTTGCTTGTTCCTTTGACCTCTGAGAGAGAGAGGATTATTCATGTGTAACCACTATTCTGCAGAAAGCATAGCTTCATTGTCTCCAAACCTTTTCACTGCTGAGGTCTCTCCTAATGAAACGACTTGATGGATTTTCCCTAAGCCACAGGCTCTTAGCTGGCTGAAACAATAATTGTGTGGTCAGTTTTGTTCTCTGTCCTTCTGATAGATTCCAATCCCATTTATCGGGTTTTCTCTGTCCCTATAATGGCTATCTCCTTACATTTCTATTTTAGATTTCTTCTGCGGTTGACTGAGTGGAACAGGGCTGTAAATGACATACAGTATATGGTCACAGAGATGCACTCACATCCTGTTGCATTTGAACATCACACTCTTCACACTTTGTGCCACTCAGCATTAGTGGATATTCTGGTATTTCTTCAGGGCATGAAACGGTGAACACTATCTCTGTGTTAAAATATAACAACTGTGAGTGGTGTCTGCTTTACCTTTAACCTCCTCTGAGCTCTAACTCATCTTTAAAAAGGATATGTTCTCCCTGTGTCAGTTCAGATGCGCTTCTGTTTGGCCTCAATTATTATTTGATGGGATTTCTAATGATACCTCATGTCAGAATGGGTCTTTTTTTTGGCACGTTTTTATCACACAGCCTTCACTGAGGCTGACAGCAATGTAATGAAAAGGTGGAAATACCAGGCAGATGCATTTCATAGCTCTGGCTCACAGACTCGGGTTTATCTGAGGGCTTTAAGGCAACATGTCATAAGGCAAAGATGAAATGATATGTTTATTTGACTGGTTGTGAATTGATATGACATTGAAAACAACCGTTTTAATTCAACAATTCCTCTTTTGTAGTATCACTGAAGCTCAGATGACTCCAGTTATTTCCTGTGACAAATAAAGCTAATGGCTCTAAACATCTTAGAGATAGCAGGTAGTAGAAATGGGTTTCATTCAAATTTAAGACACTGTCAAGTCTAGTTAATGGATTTTAGCGAGTTGGGAGTCTGTGTGCAGCACACCATCAATGAAGTAGGAGGCGACTGTCTGAATATGTGCCTTGTGTACTGGGCAGGACTGGTAGGCATGGGTAGCATGCTAACTGGGGACACGAAGGTCAGAAAAGACCAGACAGCATTTGTTGCACTAAGCATGTTAATATGTGACTTAAAACACCTGAAATCAGGCGTTTAAATGCAGATATGTTAGCTGATAAGTATTATTGTTCCTCAGCCCACTTTATATTACATGTGCTTAGGTCACGTTTGAAAAAACTTATTTTGTTTTAGAGAGAAGAGTTGTCTTAGAAAACTGTCTTTACCAAATTATATTCTATAATATGTTATATACTCTGTATATTGCATGCTATAGCAGAATATTTATCTTCCTGCCACCCACACAAGCCCTGCAAACACTAACTTAGATAAATGAAAGAGTAAATCCTTACATGAGACCTACAATTCATGAGTAATATAATGCGGATAATACAAAGCAAGTCACAGTCTGTTATTTAATCAGTTCGTATCTGATTTGCGACACTGTCAGAAGAGTCACAACTTTGAATCATAGATGTTTAATTATTTGATACCAATCAAAAAGTTTCCCTGGGAGTCATCTGTTGTACATCCAAATCACACCAAAAACTTCTTTCTTCTGATCATTAAACAGATGGTTGGAAATGAGTCACTCTGAAGACTGAAGCCACATACATCATACACTCATTAACTTTCAGCAGCGCAGCTCTCCGAGCAGCTGGCACGGTTAAAGTCACCAAAACATTACTACACTGACACTAGGACGAGTAAATGTGGCCATGCAGGATATCACAAGAGCTCTGGAGTATTCTCAAAAAGCCACTCGTGATACCCCTCGCAAGTATTTGAATGCAAATCAATTCACTCTGTATTCACATGCAAATAATAGCTTTGTGGTCACACTTTAACGTGTCTGCAGTCTTGAATTTTGATCATGAATAAAAGGGAAAAAATATGGAGTGTTTTTACCCTTCAATCTCTGAAGTACACAGTGTCTTGGTATTCCCTCCTCTGGAGTTTTGCTGTTTGACTCAGAGCAGCTTTACTCAGCTGTTGATGTGACTTTGACATGAAACTACACTTTAGCTGAGCGGGACATGTAGCTACAAGACAAGGCACTATGTTTGTTTATTTTATTTGAGCATCATGGTCTCATCTTTTCTGTCATTAGGCCAGAAAGAGACAAGAGTTAAAACTGAGAGGCTGCATAGAGGACCAGCATAAGATAAAACTTTTTTTTTTAAATCATGCAAAGCTATACCAGTAGAAATCCAGAATATAATATAAACCTGGAAATGTGCATGATATATCCCCTTTAAGCTGTTCACGTAAAGGCCAAGATTGGGTTAAGTTCCTTTATTACTTTGAATCTGGAACAATGCGGTGCATAGGTTATGCAGAGTGCTGCCAGGGGATTATCCATTATTGCATATAGGAAAAAAAAACAGCACTTATTTGATTGGTGCTTCTGTGGAGTGCAAGAAACCCAGATAATTATTGTACTATTAAATGCACATGTATGTGTCTGTGCTTATCTCTACATTTATATCACCGAATGATAAATGGAGTATAATCAAGCAGTAGTCATGATAAGGTTTGTCAATAAGTTAGAGTAAAAGTAAGTAGTAATAAATTAAATTAGTGTAATGCTTTTATAAACTAAAATCAAGTAGTTGCCTGTATTGAAACACACATACAGATATTTATTCATGTTGTCATGTGAAAACCCTTTAAATCCAGTTGTTGTTATGGACTCAATTTTACTTTATGATTATTTAGCCTACTTACTGTGTTTTTGGTTTTCTGATTGCTGTGTATCTCCCCCTCGTCTGTTCCTGCGCTCCTCCTCCAGCCTGATTTTCCCTCCACTTCCTTCACACCTGTCCTGCATCACCCTCGTCGGCTCTGCTCTGCTCCCTGTGTCTTCCTTGCCAATCAGCTCCCAGTCTGTCCTTGTGTCTTACCATCTGTTCCTTGTTGTTTGATTACTTCAGATTATATTGAGGTCCTGGTTTTCTTGTCAGTCTTGTTGGGTCATTTGTTCTATTCTGTCTGGTTTTGTCTGTTCCTATGAATGAAAATGTATATTGTTCAGTTCCTGAAATTTGGGTGTGCACTCCGCTCCCCCTGATGGGATTGTTGACCTCGTTCAGTTCCTATTTAATTTGACAGCATCACTTTTCTGAACATGCTGGATAAATCCTAAAAGTATGACCAATATACTAAAATCAACTCTGTTTGTCTGAAGCTCGATGGTCCTGAAAACTGCATTTTTTGCATTTTTATGGAGATATGTAGGAAATGATGTAACAGCGAAGCCAGTCCTTGAAACATGAATGTTTATTCGTCACTGATTCGCTGATTGGGACCGTTGAGTATCCCAGAATGCATTTTGCACCACCCGGCAGTGATGCATGAACTGTAGGACTGTTAATTAAGTTTTGATATTTTTTGAGACGAGAAAGTAATCATTTAGATTCCCATATATGGAAAGTTGCTCTGATGTTTTCAGAGATGTGGTGTGAGACCAGTCAGATATGTCTGCTGCTAACACAGCCGTCGTCACCTCGGACGAACTGGTGTGTGCTGATCTCTAGTAATTTACTGCCGGCTCTAACGTCCCTGTAGCATTTTGATATATGATATAATTCCTTTTGGAAGATAAATGTTGGTTCTCACAGATGAAATCTAATAATTATTTTATTAAGCTACGTTATAGACTAAATAACATAATTTACTGCATCTCTGTCTAGCTTTTCATACACGGTCAAGCGATATACTAGGCTTTGGCCTTGGTCTTGTTTAAACACTGATGCAAAAACAATGTTTTACAGCCAACAGTGAAAACAAACAGAGCATTCCTGGACATAAATAGATTTCTTTCTGCAAGCCATAAAAGCTATTTGCCTGAGGGCATGGGGAATACTACGGCATTCTGGTCCAACTTTCCCATGATTCACATTCATACGCCAGTATTGAGCTCTGTAGTTTCACTGGCAGAGTTATGAACAAGCCTGTCAGGCTGCTGTTCAAGTAAAGCTCAGACAATAACGCATACCGTAAGGGCATATCTCTAGTCTCATTATCAGTGTAATGTTTTGATTGCTGTGATCAGGATTAATGAAATTTGAACACCTACTAATGTGTAACACCTGCAACACATTTATGTGATTAATGAGCAAACCTGGGGTAGCGTGCAGAGAAACGCATTGTTTGCTCTTTTGTTGGCATAAAGAATAGGAAATTGAAATGATCAATCAGTTAAGTTTTCTCAGTGTGTGGTGGATGATTCATTATGGATGTAATTCAGTGTTCCTGCTGATGATTAAAAGACATTGCTTTGAACGGGTGACTCCTGTTGCTGTGGATGCTTAACTGTGTTTGGATCCTGACTTGTTCTTTTTTGCTTTGGTAGGATTTGAGATTTTTCATTTTGCACATGATGGAACGCCTTCAATAAATGGTAAAGTGTATCAGATGCAGCAACTTGTTTGTGTTATATGACATGTAAAACATATCCAGTCTGCAGTGAGAAACTGTGCTTCTTCTTGTCTTTGATTATATTTAATGGGAAACCTTTAGTCAGTGAGTCTGGGAGAGTCACTCCTGCCCTGACATTGGGGTTGTGTGATATCAGCCAGTGCACTCATCTTTCCTGCTTTCCTCCTCGGCTTTCTTGTTCATCCTACGCTCCGTGGCTTAATCACAAGGTCTGTACACAGTGTTTTGGGTAAGGCAGGTTTGTGTCTGCCTCTCACCCACTCACTGAGTCTCCCAGGGAGATGAGGTATATACACACCTCCAGACTCGGGGATCCTTCCAAACTTTGTGAATACTTTCCACTAATTGCCCTTTGGTGGTATGCTCTGTGAATATATGTAATACTATAAATGCAGATTTGACCCCTCTTGGTGAATAATAAGTCACTGGAGGTAGCTTTGACTGGTGACGAGTCTTTATTTTGTTTCATCTTTTTGATGGAGACAGAATAAATAATAAATTCATGTTATGATGAAGGTGAGGCAGATGGAGAGGAGTTGCAGGGATAAATGGGGAAGGTGCAGATTCCCAGAGTGTTTCAGTACAACTACTTGAACTTGGTGAGATGCTACCTACTTTTCTCCTTTTCTTGACTTCTTTTCTTCCTTTCCCACTCCTTAGCAGCTCTGCAATTAAGAAAGCCTTTAACTCTCAGCCCTGATGCTTTTGTAAAAAGTCTTTGTTCTGCTGCCACATCAGCTGCAGCAGTGGTGGGTGGAACACATTTTAAATGATTTTTCAAATTAATTATTCTTCTAGTCTTTTGACTTAATCAGCGTGGGAGAATAAAGGTGTTAAGCTTTGGGAGATGTGGCTCAAGTGAAAATAATTGTCTTTGGATTGTGGTTTGGTGCAAATTAGTTCCAGTCAGATATCAGTAAACAAATGCATAATAAACATGTGACAACAAACCTGGTAAGTCTTTTTTTAAAATGTCAAAATGCACAGCATTTATTGCAATAAAATCACAAACGTATTTAGCAAAAATCAGACACAGTTTTGACAAAAATAAATAGATTTTATGCCTCTTACAGGCTTCATACTCTCACAGTACATTTAAAGACAACATCCTGATTTGCTAGTGTTGTCAAAATAATTCGTTTTTACAACCCTGACATCACATAGCCGCTCAGATGGCATGAGCTGGAATGTTGATTGCACATCACTGAATAGTCGCTACCACATTCAAATAATATTTGACCCTGTTTTGCCCGATGCATCAATACAACATGATGGTATTACAAAGTTTACATGACTTAAAACTTTCTTAGTCTATTATCACACTTAACCACAGTACAGAATATCAAGAAAATGACAGAATGTGAAAGGTTTCCTCTGTTGTGTTTTTGATTGATCTCAGGCTTTACAGCTACATCATCATCTCAAATAAACTGCAGTGCATATAACATGACTGCACTGCCAAGATCTGTTTTTATATTTTATATTATTAAACACGTACAGTACCTCATACAGCGAGAGGATCATCATTGAGGTCGATGGTTATATGCTTCAACTTTAATCCCAAAATTCAGTGTTTCAGATTATGTCAAATTTATTTAAAAATCAACCAATCCGTGTTGAGTTTTATTCTTGTATTTATACATTACTGGTTTGACCAAACCTTAAACAGCATCAGAGAAAATATATAATGCTTAAGATTTACTTGTTGTTTCATTAATTTGGGAGTGATAGTAGGTTCCTGTTGTTGTGATTTTTGGAGGTGGCGCTACTGTCTTTTTCACATTTGGATCACAGATTAACACCCGAATGATGATGTTTGACACAAATCTACTAGTATGCTACAAAACGTATTAATCTTATTAGAGACTGTCACTCTTTGCAGAAAAAAGACGGTGTTACACTTGTGTTGAAATACGCCATACAACTTACACACACAACCTACAAAAGTGGTCGGTCTATTCTTCTTTAATGAGTAATTAGGCGACAAGCTTTGACGTTACACCATCACAGAGAGCTCAATATACTGTCATACGCCTTGTCTCATGAGTGTATACCTCGAAGTAAGATGTCAAATCCAAAACACTTTTAGTTGTGGGAAAAATACCCTTGTTGTCTCTGGAGGTGATGACCTTCACTGGCTGAGCAGCTTGTTAGCATTGGAAGGTGGGTGGATGCTGTTGGTGGTGTTGCAGTTGGTGTCGCTCCTTATGCTGCTCTCCATCCTGAGGGAGGAGGAGTTGAGTGGACTCCTATTGAGGACTTTGTTAGCCAAGAAGCTGCAGGTTTTCCTGTACTGGTGACGGAGCAGCGAGTAGACAAACGGGTCGCTTGCTGCTTTGCTGTAGGCCAAACATTTAGAAAACACGCCCCAGTGGGGGCTTATGGGCCCTGGGGAGAAAAGCTCTACAATTCTACCTCAAATAAAATAAAAAAGAAGAAAGGAGAAAAAAAAAAACACACAATGAGCAAAATAATGCAGCATTTGCGCTAATTCTCAGTGCAACTGGAGTAGAAGACATCTAAAGAAGATGAGCATCCCCCCCCCAGTGCTGTAATACTGACAAAATGTCACTGAAATGCCATCACTGAGTTAGGGAATGTGGACTGACGGGTGTCATTTTTTTGCCTCTTCTTGCAGATTAAAATAGTTGTACGATGCATACAATGCCTATTTTGTCCTAATGAATCAAATGATAGCCATTTTATTATTAGCATTGTGTTGTTGGTAATCTGTCTTCTTAATTAGTGTGATCTCCTTAAGCCTAACGTGTCTCACCACCACCACACGGCTTTTAATGTGCTTCCTTTCTATTTCTATTTCACAAATCTAGCAGCTTCTGACAGGTTGCTGCCACTAATACTGGGGCTTATACTAATGAGAACCAGTGATACGATCACTGACTCATTCGCTATCTCTCTCTGCCTCTCTCTCTCTCTCCCTGTCATCTTCCCCAGTTGTGGGCGCTTGGTGACAAGCTTCCACAAATGTGTGTAGAATCAATAAGCTATGACATTACAAAAAAGGAAGCAGTTAAAAATGTTAGATAGCAATTGAAAATGATTATCGGCATCTGTATTCAGACGATAAGCCACATTAGCAACCCAAACAAGGTAACTGAAAACCCAGAATCACTCTGCCAGATAAATCCTTGGGAGAGTTGTTCGACAATTTGAGGTGAACGAGGAAGCTTGTTTAAAAAAATGTTTCTATTGCGAAATGTGACAAACAAACAAAATGTGCAGAATTCAACTGTAGCTCATTGATCTGTCTCTCTCTGCTGCTCATTTTATCTTTTGACTAAGAAAAAAAAAAACTAAAAAGAAACCTGTTTTGATATGTGCTTGGCATTAAATTCCTCATCCTTACATTCTCACACACACACATTCACTCACACACACACACGTGCACACACGCACACTAAATTGCAGTGTTGTAAATCTCTGCTCACCTTGTAATGACATAAGGGGTGAAGCACACCACAAATGTGCCGATGAATGTACTGATCTTCTTGGTGGCCCTCTGCCTCCTACGCTTCTGTTCATCCAAGCATTTCTGGCGCACACTGTAAAAGCACACAGGTACCATTATCTCCCCAGGAGGCATGATCAGAGACATACAGACATAATGAAGCAGTGTGTGGAGAAAGCGTGTGGGATGGACTAGAAGAATGCAGTGATTGCTTTACATTTCACACTGTACATATATCAGTTATGCCAATGGGCAGCATTTTAAATAAACCAGAAATCAGGGTGGATGGCAAATGATGGAAATGAAAATATGAGACAGTTGCTGACCTTAATGACAGGTAGTAAATGACTGATAGCAGACCCAGAAAGCTCTGCCTGTAATCTGTATCTGTATGCTGCATCATTTGAGTTAGTTCATGTTGTTAATATGCAATCGAGCTACAACTGACAATTATTATCATTATTAAAAATAAGATTATTGCTTTTGACCGGCCGAAATGATTTGTGAGAGATTCTTTTTTACCCCCAAGCAACTAAAAGATATTTTCTTTAAAATGCTATAAATCAGAAAAAAAATGCAAATCATTAGTATTTTGGTTGATAAATGTATAGTCATTATATATTATCTATTAATAAATTAATCTTTAAAGCAGTATATGAAGAAGAACATAAGTATTGGTGGAGCCAGTACTGATTTTTCCACAGATTAATATGCTCCTTTAATGCTTCACACATTGAACAAAATGAAAAAGAACAGACAGACATTTCAGTGAAAGACAACTGCAATAAAAAGGACGAATAGGTTCGACTCGGATGCGCATCTGATGGTGATTTACCTGGGGTGAATATCCACAAGCAGCAGCAGCGTCTGCATAGTGATCACGTCGATGCGTTTACAGTGAAACCTTGCAACTTTCAGCACTTTCAGATACGTTACACACATCACGATAAATGTGAGGAGGAATGTTAGAGAGTGCAGAGCCACGCTGAATATGATGAACTGCGTCCCTGCTCCCTTCGCCTTCACATTACAGAGAGTGCACGACGCGTAAAGGTGGTTGTAGCCGACCCAGGAGCGGAAAGTGGCCACCGTGGAGAAGCAAAGTGAGTGTATCCACGTGTATCCCAGCGCTATCACCGCGTCCCGGTGCCGTATTCTGGAGTGGTAGCTCAGTGGGAAAACCACCGCCACCCACCTATCGATGCTGAGAGCTGCCATGCTGAGCATGGAGTTTGTGGTGAGAAAAGTGTCGAGGAAACCAACAATTTGACAGATGCCGCTGCCTCCGGGGTGACCCGTGGTGATGAGCCCGACCACAGTTAGTGGCATGTTGGACACGCTTAGCAACAGGTTGCAAAACGTCAAGTTGAGAATGAAAAGTCCGGGAACCTGTTTGCGGATCTCTGGGTTGTACAGAAAGCAGATCAGCACCATAACGTTGGACAGCAGCGACACGACAATGATCCCTAAAACCAACACGGAAGCAACTATGTCCGCTGCGTGCATGGTGCTCCCTCTTAAATATCCAAACTTTTGATGAATGCATCCACAGTCCTGGTGCAGACTGTCATCGTGAGTTGAAGTCACAACATATATGAATCCAGTACATGGTCATGCTTACCCTCCCCAGGCTCCAGATGTCTTCAGTAAACGGAGCAGAAGCGCCCACGTTTAGATCGCAGGCGATTCATAGAAATGAGGCTCACCTGGTCGTTAAAATGCCATTTGGAAGTGCGTTTCGTGGGAACGGGGTCACAGCTGGAGCGTTTTTCTCGTGCCGCGCTGCGGTAGTTTTCAGGCTCCCTTCTCCTGCCAGACACCGCTCTCAGCGCTCAGGGCTTCTTGGCTGCGCAATTGCGCATTGACATGATGGGCAGCCTTGAAAAGGACACAAATACTTGAAGCTTTCGATCTCTGTCGCTACTTATATCGTCTCATCTGCCAGGGTCTGAAAAACGACAGTGCACCTCTGTTCAAAAATAGCTTTTTTGTGTAAAAATAGAAGCAGACGCACGATTGCGTGGCTGGTGGTAACGCTGATGTCACGAGCGTCACGTTGAACAGATCAGTTGTTGTGCCAATAATACATAAGTGGAAACCTTCATTTTTGTGAATATTAAAACCCCATACAGTGTGATTTGTCAGTTAAACATTAGGCGTCTGTTCCTGAATTGATTGAATCACATCACATCATATTCATTTAATTTATTGAAATGTTTTATCAGAAAACATTTTAGTTCAGTCTACAGGTCAGATATCAGTGAGACAGAATGGAGACACAGCTTCATTGGTGCAGTGTTTAAAGCCTTATATGGTGTTTTTTTTTTTAATATAGTTTGTGAAGCTTGACTCCTCCATCCATATCATTAGTCCACAGTACAGCAGTACCTCTGGCATATATGCAACACTGTATGTGTACAGCCTCCAGCCCATAGGGAGGCCATACTGTGTTTTCAGTGGGTCATGACCTGAAATGTACTTGTGTGCAAGTGGAATGTCAATAACCAAGGAGGAGTTTTTGGAGGAGTGCACACAAGGGGAAAGCTCACTAGGGGTCATAAGGTCATAAAAAATGAATCATATGGCTCTGTGGCTGTGTAGTTCACTGCCATCCCTTAAATGACCTTAATAAATAAACAATACTGGCTCCAAAGCGTGATGCTCTGTATAGATAACATGATCACCCCCTTTTTTGAACATGTACTGTGTGTAATAGCAAGTAGAGCTTCAGAATGAATTAAATATTCAAATTGTGTCCTCTTTTCAGTTCAGTTAACAACCCACTAAAAGAACATTTGAGAAGGAAAGTACTGTTTATGTGGATAATGTGTACTGACACAAGTACCATTGTTTACCTGTTATATGAGGGGATTGGTGTTTGTTAGGGAGACGAGAGCAGAAAAGGGAGAAAGATGTCGGTGTAGCTGTGTGTTGAACGTTCCTGAGTTAAGACAGATTTGATTTAATTATTGTTTTGATCTTAGTTTTAAGAGGCACTTATTTTTTGTTTACTTTGTCTAAATATATTTTTTAATCATTCAACAGTCTGAGTCTTCCTCCTCTTACCTTCCTATCTGGCTAAGCTTCCTCACACATTCGTGTCTGGCGCCATGTTTGAGGCAGAGAGTCTTCTGATCATCCTGCTGATGGCACAGGACTGTCTGTCATCCTGGATTCACTATAATATATACTTTGGGTGGTGGGAGCTACAGTGAAAACAAAACAGCATCAGCTTTATGTCTGTCCAAGCCATCTGATTGAATCTAAAGCTTGAACCTTTTCATGTGATGACTGTGATATATTGCCATTATATTATATTATATTAGTCATGTAGCACTTTCTAGTTTCACATATTCTTTGAATACAGAATAGACTCATTTACCACTGTCACAGACCACCATACATCTGAGATATTTGAAAATTTCAATTAACATGCTTGATGACCCCCCAACCACACACACCTTTCTCATCCCAGTTAAAATTACTCATTTGCAAAAAAATCATGTAGTTCAGATTAGGACCAAAATTAAAAGCATAGATGTGATCTATAGTGTTTAAATGAGAGCGACTTCACCAGTGTCCAGCCACAAGGATAAGAGAAACCACTCTATTTGTTATACATGTCGTCACATGTTCAGCTGTCTAGCTGTCCTATAAATGATCAGTAATGATAAATTGCCAATAGTGGCTACAGGAATTGTCTAATTAATTTCAAAGAGAGAAAAGTTTTTCACTTCTGCCCTTTCTTCACACTGAAGGAGCAGATGGTGAAACTACATTGGATTTTTTTTTAAACACAGCATCAGGTCTCTACTCTGTGGGATAAAGTTCAACTTAATTTGCTCACAGACTTAGAGTTAATGAGGAAAGATGACGGCTACACTCTGTTTTACATGTAATCCTCTGAAAGGTTTTGTAGACATCTGTCATTTTTTTCTTAATTCACATTACCACAGATGTATTTTTTTCCAATCTTAATAAACCAAGAGGTGACTGTAAATCCAAAAAAAAATATTTTTTTAAGTCAATGAAAAGACATGTATAGACACAAATCTACTCTCCCCTAATATAATATACATTAAGGGAGAGTAAATATTAGAAACACCTTGCAGTATAACTCAGTACAGATCAACAGCAGCACAAACTACAGCCTCCATAATGATCATAAAATAAATCAACACCTCTCTTAAACTGAATAAAAACTCATAAACCTCATAAACTGGCAAGTGAGTGTAAAGGACTGAACTGAATTTCAGCATCTTACTGTTTTGTTTTTTTATGTGCATTTTTATCTCTTTGACTTCTAGACAAATAAAAAAAACAACAACACATCCAGTGAGTTATATGCAAGGACTGTGGTTTCTCTATTGGCTGAACCTCAAATGGCTGGTTGTATCTTGGCTGTTTCTAAATTCTCAAAGCCATTACAGGCCCAGTTAATCACGCTCGCCCATCTGCTTTGATAATGGTAAAGTGTGACATCGCTGTACACAAGCATGACAGCAAGCTGCTCCCAGTAGTTTTTTAAAAGGAGCAGCAGCAGTATGAGTCTTAATGAGAGATCATGATGGTACATGTCAGGACCTTCCTAAACCGAGCATATGAGGTTTGTCTTTAAATGTGTGTTAGTGAAACAAAGCAAATCCTGTATATATGTGTATATGTATGTGTGATGCACATGCAGAGCTAGCAATAGATGAGTCGTGCCTGTGGCTGAATGAACACATGCCAGGCTGCAGCCCTGACTGGCTGGTGCACAAATTCAGAGGCTGTCCTTTCATATTATTCTTTGTTTGTTTGTTAGTTCTTGGACAGTTGTCTCACTTGTGTAGGGTGAGCTTCACATGCACATATGTGGTGAGTCTGTTTCTGTGTCTGGTTGCAGAGAAATGGCTCTAAATCATAAGCATGCAAGTATGTTTCTGCATTTTAATCTCTTGAGGGGGCGTTGTAAATGCACAGTGCATGAAGGACAAAGACTAAACAAAGTGTATGTAGTAACTAGTTAAAGGCGACATATTGTTCATGAATTTCTGTTATCTACATACTGTTATGATGCCATATAAACATGGCGAAGGTTGATGTATGTGGAAATGCTTCCTGTGAGTCAAAAGACCAGACTTCAATCTGTTGCATCGAGCTGACATTACACATATCCATAAATTGTCATCTGTGCCGTAGCCTTGAAGTTGTTGCTAAGGTTTTTTCACGTGTTGTTTGCGTTGTCCATTCTCAGATTTCTGATTGGATTTCAGCTTGAACATGTACGGATGTATTCAAGAAGTTGACATTTTGAGTAAAGTAGGTCTGTTAATTTTAGTTTTTTAGTTTTTTTATTTAGTGTTTTAAACTAAAATTCTTATGCAATTGTTGCATATTGTACTTTTAAATCAATCTTACTGCCTTCCTGGTTTTCAGAGAAATATTTTTTTACATACTAATTTTGTCAGAGCCTAATTTGGGTATTTTATCTTCCCGGTTTTTTATAACCACCTTAACTGGGATGTTGGGGTAGCATTGGTCATTTCACGCATGTTACATAAAATGACACATCTCTGAAGTTCAGGTCTTACAGGCTACTGTGCTTTAAATATATAAAGCAACCTTTTCTTCCTTGGCTTAAGCAGCTGTCCTCCCCGCAGGAGGTGAGATCTCTGTTTACAAGGTGTCGTAGTTGTTATTATTCCTCTCACTTTAAGTTATCAGCAGAATCATTGAGCGATAAAGTCAAGTCTTTAGTTGTAGCAATTATTTTTCCATTTACTTTTCATTTTGTTCAGAAACAGGCGTTACTTTACTCCTACACCCTTAAAATGAATTGCTAAGGTACAAACCTTGTGAGAGCGTTGCAGCAGTGTTTTTGTCTTGGTTGCACAATTTCAGAGCGAAAATTGTTTACACTTTCTACTCAGGTTGTGGGATGATGGTTTAAAATGTACAAAGCCTTTTTAGAGGTAATTGTTTTAAGTGAGTAAGAAGAGACATTTTTCCTAGCAAATTTAAGGAACATTGTCCATTTAGAGAGATTCAACCGGTACATTGAAAAAAAAAAACACATTAAAAGGACTGAAAACAAGCAGTGTCTTTGGTAATGTTTTATTGCAGGCTGTTCTCAGACAGCTATTACAATGCATTATAACACACCGTCCACCATACTCTAACCTTAAGAGCAAGAGAAGTGTGTGTGATTAAACATGATTGAGCATCTTAATGTTGGCTCATCAGTGAAAAGCTCTTTTAAAGGCATCAGCACAGTCAGTGTGTGTGGAGGATGTTACCGCGCCCCTTTGCAAGAATTGAGGATAGTGAGATCTGTCCTGCGTCTTTGTCTACTCGCTGTGATCAGCAGCCACACTGTTGTCACGCAGCAGTGGCACCAATCATCACACCCACCCCGTCTGGGTCGTGGATAGATGGATGCTCTGATCTGTCTGTCCCTTGTTCATCCCTGACAGTCAGCACCGTTGCTGCTACCGATCATTCCAGTCACACACAGTACAGCTGTTTGAGGTTCCTAATTTGAAAAAAACTATTACTAACAGAATACAGTTAAGTTATTTCAACATTTTATAGGCTTTGACTGTCACAAATGTCATTTTATCTTTATGCTGTACAGCTTCTGCTTTAACACTTTTTATACAGTGCTTCCCTCTAGTGGATAAGAAATGATGTAAAAGAAATGACTCATTGCTCTTAAACAGTAATTTTATGTCAACATTTAAATGTACATTTAGAAATCATTAAGTTTTTATTTTCCTATTGATTAATTAGGTGTTAAAACCCCATTCTATTCAATACTGTTGACATTGAGGGTATTAACAATTTCTATGTGCGATCATTTCTCTCTTCATGCTGGCAGGAAACAAGAGGGGGAATCTATTTGCTGAAGCACCCCCAGGGCCTTGTGGTGAACATTTGCTGTTTTGACCAGTTGAGGGCACTCTCTGCTCTCTGTATGCTCTGGCTGCTCAACCTGGTGGAGGTGAGCTGATGCAGTGTTGTGCTGTCTGAGCTGTCAACACTCATTAGGTCGGTCTCATTAAAGTGATGTCAGTGGTACTCTATTAGCAGCAGAACGAACAGCTGCCCTGCCTCGAGGACAACAAGTGAACTTTGTTGGTTAAGGCGGCCACCAGGTTAACCTGCGATAAGTAGGAACAGAGAACAAACTGTTATGTTTCAAAGACAGGTCTAAAAAAGCTGTTTCAGGTTTAACTCTACAGTATGAACTTGTATTAAGATAATTTATAAATCCAGTTTTAAGTAAAATGAAGTGAGATTTGATAGGATACACACTCGCTTGCCAGTATACTAGGTACACTAAAACGTATACAGTCTAGTACAACAGCCCTGCAATAAGTCTGACCTTCATCAAGGTTATAAAATTCTGTTTTTATTGGACCTGTTTTTACAGAGATGTTGACTCACTTTAACAGTTATTTTAAAGGCTGTTGTGGCGTTAACTCTGTCTGTTTATTTCCTTTGTTTAACTTCCAAATTAATCGGCACAAGAGAAAGTAAATTTATATGGAGAATAATAAAAATGAATAAATACATCTTTATCAGCCCAAATATTAATGTGGCACTAAAACGTTTTGAAAAACCGAGAGCAAACTTGTACAATACAAACAGCAACAGGGGAACATTCACTACAGAGAAAGATACAGTCACTAGTGGTTGAAAGAAACTAGTACTACTAGCAATAGTAACATATTTTCATTATTAATTAATCTGCCGACCATTTTCTAGATTAATTGATTTGTTTTGTCTACAAAATGAAAATAGTGAAAAACGATAGATGAGTTATTATTTCTTACAAATCCACAGTGACATCATCAGTTGTTTTATTTTGTCTCATCAATAATTCAAAATTTAATCAATTTACTATCATACAATATATGACAATGAAAGGTTTCGGATCCTCACATTTGAGATACTGCAAACAATACATTTTAGCATTTTCGCAAAAAAAAAAAAATGAATAAATAAAAACCCAAAAAAACTGACTAATCAATAAATCAATTTAATTGTTGCAGATCTAACTTACTTGATGTACTGAATACTTGAAATACCTATGTTGAGTACATCCACTGTATGCTGCTACATACTTTTACTCCAATAATTCTAGATTCATATTTTACAGACAAAACATGATCAGCTCATAAAATATTGCCACATGTACTCAATAGTATAGTACTATTGTATAGAATTTAAATTGGCTCCACATTGACTAACTCTGGAATTAAAATGCTGTGTATGTGTTAATAATACTAATACTAATAATTCAATAATTATGATAAACAATAATACAACTTTTTGCATAATTCATATGTTTGTTTTTGATTTAAAACCTTTGAATGGTAATGAGTATTTCACCACTAGCAGGCACGGATATTTTACCACTGTTATCCCTTTTTAAAAATGTTTTAATAATAAATTAACTCAGAATATGAACTCTGGATATTGACGTCAAGATGTTTCCTCTCTTTGCCATGTGGTGGCACCAGTGTGTAAAGTTGCCCCGTATAGGATATTATTGTTCATCAAACACCTGATGTAAAATGGCTTTAAAAATGTACATAGTAATAATTCCTGATTGCCTGAGTTTGAAACTTGGTATTATGTGTGATTTTAACAAAACTTCTCATAAATGACACAGAAAACATCTCAAACATTGAAGGCCAATCACACTTTAGCTCATTTACCATCATCCACGTCCTCCTCAGACAGCCACTCAGATACACCATGATCTGAATGGTATTTGGGGTCAAAACCAAGCTATCCCCCTTTGCCTTCCTCCATTAATGGCCTATTTAGCGTATGGCCGATGGCAGTAAAGAGATAGCTGGGCTTTTATACCTTCTGACTGGATATATTAGCAGGTAATGTCCTTAAAGAGGATTAGCGGATGGAAAGAGAGGAAAGGAGAAAGAGAGGGAGAGTGGCTGAAAGCGCCGTAGGGATGGCATGGCAGTAAATAGGCAGGTGATAGCAGGGAGGACAGGAGAGCTTATGCTGCTCCCTTGTGTAACCTCTGGCTGTGGGAGGAGGATTAGCAGCCATTGTGGATTCTCTGGTATCCTGAAGCATGTTGAGTCATAGCTGTTTAATCGTTTGGATATCCAAGTTTATGTAAATAAAATAAACCTGCCTTAAAAATATGAGCAGAGAAGAAGAGTTTGCTGAGCCATCCTCTCCTTTCAGTGCGTATGGTTATAGGAAAATGCAAAGTTTCAGATGTAAAGGTCAAGAAGAGGTTTATGCCACACTGATCTCATGCTTAACTGTTACTCTTGATCTTATGTAGTCAGTCGAGCAAGAATGTGCCGTGGGTCGAGGTCAAGAGTCCAAACAAACCAAACAGATCATCCTGTTTATGTTGTCCAGCAGTTAACCTGCTTTCTGCTTAAATACATTCCTAAACAGGCTTGGCAAACTTTACAGGTGACCTTTTAAGGATCTAAATGGTATGTGTGCTTATGAAATGGAAAACACATTCTCTCTTATGTTTTAAGGATATTGAACTATTGGTGTAGTTTATATACTACTTTGTCCATTGTATTGTATACTCACTGATCTTTATAATGTCCGGTGTCTAACCCACTATCATCATGGACATGTCCATGCAGCAGACTGTATTCCCGTCCTTTCGCAGACTTTGCAATTAATGTGTGCATTTATATTAACAGTAAATATAATGTTTCCCTAACCAAGTGTTTTTGTTGCCAAAACTAAATATGCCTTTACCAGTTTCCATTTGCCATATTTGCCATGACATTAACCTTACTATAGTTTCCATGAACAGCACAGATATTTCAGAAAACACTGGCATTGGACATTAAGTAAGTTGGCACTGAACATAATCCAGGTTGTTGCATCTTTCTATACTGACATCAATATGACTAGTTTCCATCAAAAAAAGAAAACACTTTTGAATGATATTTTTAGTCTAATCTGGTCCTCCCTTCCTCCACCTTTCTAACTGCCATATGACTAATGTCTCAGACCTGAGGCCTTGGCTCAGCCCAGCTAAGCTGTTTTGGGGGGATTTGATCATGCATAGATGACATTGAGTTAGAATGGGTCACTGCAGAATCTGCTTTAGCCACAGTCTGCTGGAAAGGAGTCAAGTGGAGGGCAAGCACCTGGGCTAGCTGACCTTTACCTGGAGAGAGGAAGCAGAGAGGAATCAGGAAGGGGAGGCTGCCAGTTTGTCAAGAGTTGGTTTCAAAGTTTCAGGGATGAGTAAGTGAAGCATTTAGCAAAGCATGAAATCCAGTCATCAAGACCGAAATGGTATCATCCCTAATCACTCTCCATCCATTTCCACTTTCACTTCTTCATGGGTGTGTGTCATACATCAATACTTCTTCATGCTCGCTCAAGTTTCCTAAATCTAGAGATTTTGTGAGAAAGTGTGAGATTGCATTCTCTCCTGGGCAGGTATGTACCAAGTCTTATCCGTGCCAAGACATCCCTGTGACCATCTCTGCACTCGAAGCACTGAGGGTATGAAAGGACCTTTGTGTGCTGCTTCACGCTCCATGGCCAATTGACTTCTTTTCCCATTAACAAAATGCACTGTTTACCTAATCTATCATAGCATTTTAAAACCATTAAAACCAAGAGGATTATCCTAGTATTTCTGACGGTGTTCCTTTACCTTACAGGTGCTCCCTCTCTCTCGCTGTTTCTGCCTCTTTTTCCTCAGTCTTCCCCTTTTTATCACTTTCTTTTTCCTGTTTTCACTTTCTCAACTTTCCTTTCTCTCCAAGGATTACTTTCTACATTATCTAAATTCTTAAAAGTGCAACCTCTCCATCTCACCAATGGACAGCTCTACCCCCCACTCTGAATAAATAACGCATTATTGTCCGATTAAAGCAGATTAAGCAGACGGAAAGGGAGGCAATCTGAAATTGGGTTTAATGCTGCACTTATCTGAATTCTTGACTGCTTTCATAGTGTACACTTTTGTGTCTTTGAGCAGGAAGTTGGTGTGGGTTAGAGGGGCTACATTTCGGAGAGTGTACCTTACTGTAGAGCTAAAAGAGGAAATTGTGAATTGAATTGCACTTAAAACCCTTCTTTGTAAAACTAGACGGAGCGCAAAGCAAACTCACATTGCGGAACAGTTGGACAGGATCTAGAGGTAGGTGTATAGGTTAAAGCCCACACTGCACTGTGCCTTGAAGCTGTGTGAGCAAGCTTTTACCGGCTTTAACCAGCTGACAACCAACTAGGGGCGGTTGAGTTCTGTCCATATTAGTTGAATTTGCACCTCATGAATTAAATCAAATGCTAAAGTTCAGTGCCAATGCAGAAAGGAGTGTGTCCGTAATTGGTATTTGTGGCTTTTACAAATTGTCTGTCTGATTAACTGTCCATTAATGTAAGGATAACTTGTATCTATCTACACATGAAAAAAATATTTAATTCTGATGGCATCAAATTATTATGTCCATAAACTTTATTAACTGCAGCATCTAGGGGATCTGTGGGGAAAAAAAATAACACCAAGATTGCTTTTGCTAAACTGAATTTCTTTTAAAATATCAGTTTATCACTACCAAAGTCTATACAGTCTTATGAAGTGCAGGTAGTGTGTATAAGCGCGCTTGCATGAGTGAGGCAGTCATGTTGATTGAGTGGCCGCTGATGACGCTGAGGGTTAATCTGTATTTAGTTGGTCCATCCGGATGCCTTAGAGGCCATCTTATTAAAGGAAATGAGACTTTGAGGTATTTTTCAACAGACAGTTAGTCAGCTCTGCATGCATTCCTTCATGTCTCCTGTATAGTGGACAGGAACAGCACTATCCAGAGGCGGGTCTCCACAGAACAAAGCTAGACAAAAAGACCCTTGTGCTGATACACATGTTAGGGAGGACATGCCAGTGTGTCAATTCGATGCAATTTTGAAAGTTTATCTCTAAACAGAACGTGACCACCGTAGACGGCTGAAGTTCTGAGTTATTTGGATCAAGATAGCTGAAGAATCTTGAACCGTAATGCTTTAAAAGATTGCCCAACCCCTCCAGTTACAGGGCGGAGGTTGAAAAAAATGGAGACCTGTTGAAATAGACTAATAATGTCTTATTTGAGTCATTTTTTGGCTTGCCAAGGAGTTGACTGTACGTTTAGATGAAAGGGTTTAATTGGAAATGATAACCTGATGAAAGGGGGGATCTGTCAGCACACAAGCCCTGGCTGTCTGTCTGCCAGTACTGCAACAATATCCACAGGGAGATTGGCAGATAGAAGCTGCTGTCAACGCCCTCAAGCTCAGGGTTGCTCCAGCATAAACCCAGCACTTGTGTTTGCTTCGGCTTGGGTTTGTGGCACTATTGCTGGCTATGTGCAAGAAGCCCTATGTACAGCTAAACACAAGCACGAGCAGCACAAACTAATTTTGATCATTTTACTAGGATAAAAGGATAAAGACACAAGGCAGATGAGCATCAAGGACAGCAAGACTCAAATGCTTTCAAACCATCAGAGCAGTTCAACAAGATCCGGGACATCAAAGCCACTTAAATATTTTTCATTCTTGGGGCAGCAAAATGCAGGATGATATGACAGACACACAATAGGCCCACAGTTTCCTCTTGGCCCCTGCAGTGGTGTTGACATGAGTAGAAATTAAGTTATCACTCCTTTTTAAAGTCTGGACGGCTGTCAGACAAGGCCCAGTGGCACTGGGGGGGAGTGGGCGACTTTATATGGAAAGTTACATCTCGGCGTGCTTCTCCTTTTCCACTCGTATCGCATCGTATACCTGCTTCCTACATGTGTATCAGGAATGTTTTAATAGCTGCCTGATGTTAGCGGTGCGGCTTGTGTCTCAATGTTTAGACCACAGGAAGATTTAGCTGCTGTGTACAATGATAATGATATATTTATTATTTACTTATTAATACTATTGAGTTGTCATTTAAGAGGTGTATGATGATGATATATGGTGCTGCAGGGTTTTTAAGTTTCTACCCGGGCTGGCAAAGATTTTGGCCTCTACCTGATGCGATTATTTCTTGCTGCCTCCCTCCTGGAGGAGCCCAGGGGTGCATCCGTCCTTCTGCCCTATCTCTGATGTCTAAAACGCCTCAGTGTCTCAGATTCCCGAGTTCACTGAATCCGTTGGAAAGCCACCTTGTCTTTTCATCTTCTAGGGTTCACATTGACACTGAGCCCCCAGGTCCAACCGTGACACAATACCGGGACTGTGGTACTGAATAGTTCTGGTGAGCCAGTTTTTCTCAGTCATTGTTGTGAGTGTTTCTGCCTGTCTACAGCACCTGAGCAACTCTTCTTACCTGTACGAGCAGTGTCAGCCGTCTCATTGTGCCCTCTCAAGTGGTTCCCAGCAATCCACTCTCACTCTCCCTCCTTTGTCTATGGGTTTTGTTGTCCTCCAGCAATGTGCTTCTTCAGGTTCAGTCACACAGACTGCCACATCTTATGATGGGGCTCTCTGCCACTGCTAATACCAGCATCCCATCATCTGTGGCGTCTGTGTGCCGGTGTTTGTCTAGGCTGGTCTGACCCAGTGGATGCTGTCGTCTTTTAAAGAGCAGTTTTATGACACTATCTTTCAACTTTTGAAAAGCCTGTGCTCTACCAACAACAGGCAGATGTCTTTCCTAAAGAAGCCTTGTTTAATGTGCTGCTCTCTGTTTTCATTTTTTTTAAAAAGACACTGGAAAATTGAAAATAATACTACATGTGAGTGAACACAATCCAAATAAAAAAATCCCACATCCTATTTACCTCTTGTATCCCCATGAGAGGGTTAATGAGGATATAGAAGCATATAAATGTAGCTGCATTAGCTAGTAAACTAGTTCATCATGACTGTGATTGCAGTGCCTCCCTCAGAAGACTTTGGTCTTTAGAATTGGCCCAGAGCTTTGCTATTGTTACTGTATTGTGTACTGTATGTGTGGCATTCCTGGCGATGGTATTTTACAAAACATTTACTGTATAAGTGCTGCACAGTCATGTTAATCTGGCCAATAAATATCTTTCCTTGGATAATCACTAGAAACCACCAATAAAGACCCAAGACGGAAGACGACTGATATGACAACCAAATAAACAAAATAACACAACACAGTGAACAATGGATTTAACTTGTAGTTTGCTCACATGTAAAAAAAAAAAAAAACTTTGATTGTGTTGACCTTTTCAAAGGTGTGCCCCACCCAAACAGAAACACGTCAAGAGGTTCCCCCTTTTAAAAGGGGAGTCGCTTGCCATCAGAGAGCCACCATTTAATTACGACACACAGGAAATTATCCCTAGAATGGGCCCAGTGCTGATAAGAAGTCCAAGCCCTCTGGATGACAGCTCTAGAAACCTGAGAGAACTTATCACCAAAGTGGGGGGTGGGGGCCCATGACTGGGCGCCTGACAATCTGATTGGACTGTCATCCCCAGGTCATAATTAATATATTTATCAAATTAATAACTGAAAAGAAAATCTCAGAGTCATTGGAGCTATTGTAAAAAGAGTCTTGCCACGGCTGCAGAGGTGAACAGTGGTCAAATTCATGTGGCGGCCGCTTTCCCTTGTGGCTAATGAGCCTGCTGTCAGTATAATGGGGTGGAGTGGGGGGGGGGCAAAGTGAGCTGCCTCTTTTGGAAGCCATGACAGATAAATTGCCCCCCCACACCCCCTACCCCTTGCAGGGTATGAAACAGAATTTAGAGGAAGAAAAGAAATACATTGCAGTATGCTGACAACCACAATGCCAGTCTGTTGTTTAGAAAGTTACACAGAACATGTACTAGACATCACAACATATCAAGTGATTTGTTTTGTATGTTTCTAGGTTTGTGTTAAAAGACTGTTCCCAGATGTCAAAGCACTTCTTTCATTTATTTAGTGTTTTTATATTTATTTATTTGTTTTTATTTGATATAGGGTTTAATTTGAAAGTATGCAGTTTTTTGACATACAGTACAGCAGATATTTTTATTTCTATTTATTTGATATATGTATAAGAAGAAATAGTTGATCAATGAAAACTGTTGATATTGCCATATGAAATTCCATTCATCTCTATCGTACTGGGCGGAGACAAATATCCTGGTATGGTTAGATACTTAAGTGATAAGTGAGGGAAATATGTATTATTTTCTCATTTGGGAGAGTTGATCCTTAAATCTGCAATAACGGATTTTGCCACTTGGAGGCGGCAGAAACGAGCTGTGAACTACAGTGTCGCCTTTTTAATGGCAAACATATAACACAGATTTGCTTATTTATACATCCAGCAAATTGGGACCAACATTCTTGATCATTTGCATGTGTGCACTCCTTGCAAATGTAACTCCAATATTCACTCTGTTTTTAGTTCTTTTTTTGATCTCCACTAACTCTTGAGGGAAATATTTGGCTCTTTGGCTGCTGAATGCACCATTATGTTAAGCAGTTAGTTGCTAGTTGTGTCTGTCTTCCCGTTGAAGAGGTAGCATACAGTCAGTGTTTCAAGCTTTTTCACTGAAAACAGCTGCCTGCTGCAGCAGAAAATGGCACAATGAGTGAAACAAAACATTGAAGTTGTGGGCCGATAAACCAAAACAATGAGCTGAAAGTGACTAAAACTCTGTAGGGACAAGTGATAATTCGCTTTGGGTTTGTTATTACAAACGACACCTATTGCAAGCCATTGTTAATATTGTAAAATCATATTTTTAAAATTAATATTACTCTGTAATCTTTGTGAGAGGGTAAAATCATGCAAATTCCCTATGGAGCTGCACATTAATTGTGACCTCGGACCACTGCAGTGTCCTCTCTTATGCAGGTGGAAAGGCACAGTGGGGGTACTTTGATCGGGCATTCCAAGGGTACAAAACAGGAAGGAGGAGAAACTGCATTGTAAAGGTAACACAATCAGCCGCCAAAGTAGTCACAGGAGTATCAGTTTCTTTAAGCTGCGCTGAGCGCGGCACAAGATTAAGATGTGGATTACTGAACATTTACTTCATGTCACACAGAGAGAGGCATGTGGTTTGTTCTATAAAGCGATACAGCACCCTTAACTTTTTGCAATCCTGCCATGTGATATAATTACCCAGAAGGATGTACCCTGAGTATCTGTGCATTTAATTATGCCTGTTTTTTGAGATTGGTAGTAGATGTATAATTTGGATGCAGCTTCTCTACTGTAGATCAAAGGCCAATAATTGTAGAAACCAATATGACCATGAATGTATCTAGGATTAAAATATCTTTTTAGTTCACTCATATAGGTTGTGAGTTAGCAGTAATCACTTGTGGGATCAAAAAAAAGACGATCCACACTCAGTGTGGAATCTAATCCTGTGGGGCAGACTTCACCTTTGACTCTTGTACTTGACCCTGTACCCTGGGAATGAGTTTGTGGAAGTCAGACATGTTTAGACTCTGTTATGCATCTCTGCCTGACCAATCTCAGGTCAATCCAGGAGACCAAACAGAGATAGAAAGTAATAAAAGTGTGTGTGACAAAGAGATACATACAGATGATTTTAATTATGAACTGCTGACACACCTTTTATTGTAAACATGAACCTCAACAGTAGAGTGAAACATTATTCTCAAATTGTCTGTCTCTGGGAAAACAAGGAATCAAACACACAATTGCCAATTAATGGTGTGTATTTTAAACATGCTATGTGTCACATGTCAATCAGCTTTTGTTAAACCCACTCTTTGCCGGATCCTGCATCCACCGCCGCTCTGTGTAAGTGAGTGGGTAGCACAGGTGCACATTGGCGCACAGTTACACAGACCCTCCCCCTCATGTCCTGTGTGCATTGTGTCCATGTTCCATAGGGGCAACAGTATGTGTGTTTCCAGCTATCAAAAAGGTCTTTGAGATCCTACCCACTACCCACCTGCCCTAGTCCTTGTTGCAAACAAATGTACAGCTTTCCACCAACCTGGGGGTAATGTGGGTGAAGATATAGAGCGTGCAAAGGAGTGAGGGTTGCCCCCCCCCACCCACCAGATCCCCTACTCACCAACCCACCCTACAGACTTTCTTTCAGGTTCTTGGTGTAGAGAGAGGCCAGCCGGCTGTCCCAAAGCGTTTCGCCTCTGTGAGCACGCACAAGATGTCCATTCATGCCCCAGGGCCCTACAACTTCGCCGCTCCCTCCCTCCCTCCTCTCCCTTCAACTTCAGCTGAAGCAATTCAACTTGGGCCAGAAGCAGGGACCTTTAATCTAACAGAATGTAGCAGGCACCTGAACTACTTAACCGTTGTGCTTGTTCAAGGGGGTGGGCACGGAGGCTAAGGTAACTGGCGTGTAACAAAAAGCCCCGAACTTTATCCCTGGCCAGGATGAGTACATTTCCTTTCTGTTGTTCCCAACAAAGGCCAGCAGGCACAAATGGTCTGCTATCTGTGTCACCGGGAAGTGGAGAGCAATTTGTTTCTATTAAACAGGACGGTCCTCATCTTCCCCAGCTGCCCCCCCTCACTTATCCACATATTGATTCAGATGGCTTTTGTGCTGCAGGTAAAATGCTGCCATGACCAGGTGTAGTCTTTAGCAGAGTCCCCCCTGAAAAGAGCAAAGGAGGACCCCCCTCATTTTGTTAGTCAGTTTAATATGATAATTTACCAGGGACACACAGGGCTTTGGGTAAAAAGAACGCTAAAGGTTGGGGGAGAATGAAAACTTGACTGTAGCATACAACGAAATGTTGTACTGCTGCACCTGCTGTTGGTCTGTCCTTTCCAGTTCATGATTGGGCCTCTGCAATTCAACCCCCATGCACACACACAAAGCACACACACAAAGCACACACACATCGTCTCTACAGCATAACCCACCCCTGTGCTTCCTTACTACATCATATCAGTGGCAGCTTGACCTCTTTGATTTATCCGGATTCCTGTAGAGGGCAGAAATACAACAGTGAGCCACTGTATTTCACCCACACCAGTTCCAATGCTACACAGACCCATTCCCCCTGCATGACAGAGTCAAGATGGCAGCTTTCATAAGAGGTTGTTTTTCTTTTTTATTTAAACCCCAGTCTTGGCCCATTCATTCAGTCCCTGCTATCAGTCATGATATCACAAATCAAGCTACAACCTTGCTATTATTTTTGTGCAGTCTAAATGTATATGCTGCTTGCAACAATGCAACATGGTTTTAGCTGGTTGCCTATTGGAATAAAAATATATCAAACAGTGTTGTTCCCACCATTATTGTAGTTTCTCTAGTTTCCTTTTTGATTTGCTTTCTTGTACATTTTTAGTTCAGTGAATCATCTGAAAAATCTGAAAAAAAACTACAGTGTAATAATAGTGTATTAAAAAGTTTGTCATATTGAGATTGCCATGTAAAACTACTACAGTTCCTCTCCTCTCCTCTCCTCTCCTCTCCTCTCCTCTCCTCTCCTCTCCTCTCCTCTCCTCTCCTCTCCTCCAGTTAATTAGGAATTGGACACATATGGTTCAATTCATTTAGCTAATGAGCACCTCTAAATGGTTAAGGCGAGACACTATCCGTACTCTATTTCTCTTCATCTGTCTTTCCATTTCTTCACATTTTCCTCCATCATCCCCCTTCCCCCTCCCTTTCTTTGTATTGACGCCCTGGGACCCCATCTGGGCCCTTTGGAGGCGTGAAATGCACAGTAATTATTAGTAATCATCACACACCATCAGAAACGGATCCTAGTGCTGTAATTACATGATAAATGTCTGCCTAACACATGCCCTCTATTTAGCAGCCCCCTGGAGACTGTGGATAATAGACAGCTAACAGGGATCCGCAGAATGGGCCTTTCAGCACTGGCCGGGACTCATTGTCTACGCGCCAATACACCCTCACCCCCCGTTTGGCAACAACGCAGACCCCGATCAATCCACTGCACTGGCCCCCCACCAGCCTGCTGACCCCTCCCCATACACATACACATCCCTTGTCACTGCTAAGTAGACAGCAACGTCAATCATTGGCATTACACTGCAGTGCTAATGGCTGCCAAACAATTTCACAAGAGAGAAAAGAGAGAAATTGTTCAGCCATTTTATCAGGTAATGCTTACTTGGTTTAATGCCGTTTCCTCTAACCCCTGAGCAAAATGTGATAATTGGCATTATTATAATCAGCATATCTTTTGTTGCTTTTTAATGTATCCGTCTGATCAGAATGCGGCCGACATTTGACTGTTTGTGTCCTGCGATGACCTACCTCATCATTTTTACTCAACACAATGAGCCCAAAGAAGTGTGACATGCTTTGTCTACATAGTTTGTTGGCATTGCCAAGATTGCGTAACTATTTATTGTCTACAAACATCTATTGAAGTTATTCAAAAGCATTCGCAAACCTATAATCATCTTATTATGAGCAGTTTTACCTTGACAAAGTGTGTGCTTGCTGCAGAGTACCTGCATTTAAATAGTCTAAAAACAATCAGTCCATTATTTTGCTTACTTTTGCACATTTTTTCATCATTCATTTAGCTTAAGTTAGACACTGCTTAAACTCATGCAAAGTCATCGTCATGTTGGGTGTGACACAGAAAGCAGCAGTCATAGCTGACAGTGACAGTTAGGAGAATGGGGATTTCTACTCAGGCCCCCAAGCTCTATCTTGCTGCAGTTTTTAATGCAAATAAGGCCTAGGTAGGTAAATAGGGATGTGTACAGCTACTTTCAACACTTTAATGTTATATTTCGAGTGCCCCTGTGCTTGTATAAAAAAGTGATGGGCAGCACTACATGTGCAATGATCAGATATGCATGCAAAGAAGTATGCTCTTATCTAAATTCATAGAGTGAAATGAGGTACCATGTTTGTGAACAACAAGGAGAATTTGCCTGAGATTTGCCTAGCTGGCTCTAAACAACAGTTGGATATTTTATATATTAGCCAGGCGAGGCCACAAGGATGTTGGCTGTTAAGCAAATTTTTGTATACTGTATTGCACCGTGTCAAAATATTAGCAGGAATTGCTTTAGATATATTGGCATGCTTGGTGTTTATTTCTTGTTCCTGTTCATTCATGAATACATGATTTACTGGCAGGAGGATGTCAGTTGGTACCATGGAAAGACCAATTCACCTGTTTACCTCAAATGACAGTTGAAATGGTCTCTTACAGGAAAAGGGTTGTATTTAATAAGACAAAGGAAGTTTTGGTTCAAACCAGTGGTACCCATAGCTAATGTGCATCACTGGAGGCTCAGGGTTTACTATGATGCTTTAATAATTCTGACAATACTTCATTTTACCTCCAGGTGGCAACAATATTCCTGTTTCTGCAAGGAGGATTTCAGACATCAAAACAAATAAGGTATGAGACAGTTTTGCTGTTTATTATTGTTTTGTCTATGCAGCAAAGAACGACATCTGTTCATCAATATTTATCATTCAGTTGGTGAACTCTTTATCATCTTGGGTTTAAAGCCTGCCATCGCCATGCCAAGACCACACACACACACACACACACAACCAAACATAACTTTGTGCAGCTCAGCCTCAGCACAAAAACCTAAAGCAGACATTGAATGAAAAGATGTGCAATCTCAAACAGAGTCTGACAATAACAGACATATCAACTATCCCCTAATTGATACAGCTAGGCGGTCAGTCAGTCACTTAATGAATTGCTAATAGCCTTCAGCAATGCTATGAGTGACAGGGGCCAAGCATTCCTCCTGGTGGAGGCTGCCTGGGGACTGTGTTGGATGGGGATGCTTCTCATTAATGGAGGCAGGATGCCTGGCGATTGTTCAGTCTTGTGTAGAGAGGCCTCTTCCACACGGAGGCCACGCTTCTCCCTCAGCTAGCCCCCCTAACGTCAGACAGCCCGAGCGACACAGAGTCACTGATAATGAAGACTTGATCAAAGAGACGTGGCATTCCACCGGGCCTGGCTGAGCAACCGGACAGGATGAGAGAGCAGAGTAGAGAGGAGGACTGAAAGAAAGATGAGGGGGGAGAAAGAAACGGAGAGAGAGAGAGAGAGAGAGGGAAGAAAAGGAAGATACTCCACTCTGCATAGTAATGCTGCAATTAGAGCATTTGCAAAGCATACTTCTGCTGGTAAAAGAAATGCATTATCTGGAAGTCTGGATATAAAGATTTGAAAAGTGCCTGATGAAATGGGTTGAAATGTGACGGATAAATTGTTGTTAGTGGTTAAAAACAAGGATGGCTGCCTGTTTATCTAAATATATGGTCATAGATATAGATTTGCTAGATTAGTTTCAGCCAAATGCAAACTGTAAGCATATTTAATGTTGGGGTTTTTTTCATGCAAATAATTCATTGATCGTCATATATCAAGACATTAAAAACATATGTCATTAAAAATTGACACTGTTTTAAAATCTAAGAATGATTATACACATCATGGGTGGAATTGGAGGTACATATGCTCCTCATTCATTTGCTCCACTTGCCACAAGCTGCAGTGTTATTTATCTTAATGCATATAACAGCCAGCCCTTCAACTGACCCATAATTTGCTACTAATAACTGCTGTGGGCGGAGTGATTATAGCTTTTCATTAGTGCCGGCAGCTTTTACTAGTGCTATCCCAGCTAAAGGGCCCTTGCAGTAATTGTTAGCCATTATAAATATAGTATGTTGAAAGTATATGGGTGTGTGTGTGTGTGTGTGTATGTGTATGTGTGCTGATGATTGAGCAATTAAACTTTGGCAACTTAATTACCTCTCCACAACAACATGGCTATGAGGCATTAAGACTGGCATTATGGTAAACATCATTCAGCTCGGCCTTGAACTGAATGATGTATGAGTCTGTGTTTATCGCCAGCTGCCATCAAGGTAAACAAGAAGTACACTAGAGGTAAAAAAAAATCTTATAATATTAGATTGTGTGTGTGTGTGTGTGTGTGTATATACATATATATATTAGGAGTTATTTTATATTACATGTTTCAGTAGTATATGTGAAATGAGACTAGTGGTATTTTGTATTTGTGTTAGCCCTGCTATTATAATATTTATTCATACCTGACCACCAGCCTATTAATTAACTGCCTACTTAATGTGACTTATTGTAGAAGAATACACAAAAAAATCTGGCCCCACAAGCACTGCCCCAGCTAGTTCTCAGCATAGAAAGGCTAACAGATGTTGAATAGAGCAAAACAAAAAACACCAGAATAAAAACCAACATCCATTCGTCAGCCTGAGTAGGAATCACACTATGCAAGCTCCTCATTAAGTGGCATTAAAACTGTGAAGGTCTATAATTATCGAATAAATCCTTTCCCACATGAATGAATTCATCTGCGTGCCATAATTCTTCCCTCACAGAGCAGCTCTGGCGGTGAATGAGTCTTTTGTGCACCACTGTGGGAAGGCTTTTGTGAAATTACACTACTGCATAATGATGCTAATCATAAATTAGCATTTCAAGATGGAACAGCATGTTTGTGTGTGTGTGTGTGTGTGTGTGTGTGTGTGTGTGTGTGTGTACATATATAAATTTAACAAAGAAAATTTAAGCGATCTAGTTTTAATTTTCATTACCAAGTCGCTCAACTTCAAGGACAAATAATCACATTAGCTTTTTTTGTTCAGTTTGCTTTATTTGGCTACATTTTTGTAGTTATAAAGCCAAACCAAATATTTTATTGAGCAAATATATTACTGGAGTTTTTAGATAAAAGTGCCTGTGATATAAAGACTATAATTAAAGTTATATAGTTAGTTTCAACTCTTTGTAAAGTTTCTTTTCCGTTAGGCAGCGCAGATCAGAGAAGATGAACTAAATATGAGTTTCCTTTTCTCTTTTATTCCCCTATTTCTCTCTTACAGCATATCTCTCTCCTCCAGCTCTGTCTTCTATCTCTTAAAACTGCAGCACAAATACAAGTACGAGCATGAACACTGCAACACAGACAAAATCAACACAAAACACTGGCATTGTAAACACTAATAGAAGCCGCATGACGGTGATATTAGATTCAAGTTTCTTTTCATTGCCTGAGAGTAGCAGGTGTGTGTTTCATTACCCACCAAAGAAAACATGAGTCCAGTATGGGCTTCTTAATGTAGGGGCTTGACCCACTAATGAAAGCAGACAAAGAGACCAATCTAGAGGCAGCGCCCACCCTGTGTCCACTTAGCACCAAGCTGGAACCTTTGCCAATTAGGGCCTGTTTGTTTGATGTGACAATTAACAAGGAGACGCTTGGTCATTAATTCCAATATGGCTTCACTCTGCTTGCTATCAAGATGTCCATCTTTGTTGCAAACATATTAATGGGGAGAAGCAAATGAACAGACATGATTTTCCATGAGTTTTAATGGCGATATATTTTGTGTGTCTGACTGTTTAAATTGTCAATTTTCAATAGTTTTACTACTTATTAACTATTAGCAAATAAGTCGCATTATTAAATATGGCCCTCCATAAAAGTGGAATTGGACCTGTCAACTTGGTTTGGATGAACACGTGTTAGTCACAAATGATTCAAACTCGAGGTGGTCATTCATACTCATAAACTAATAAACAATGGTTTCTATCACTTGAACAATGTGTGTAGATATGTGTTACATTAGACAAAACTCATTGGCATGAAAAAGGCATTGACGAGGAGCGCATGTAAATGATAACTGATACAGTGTATCACAAAACAAAAGCATACTGAGACATCCACGCTCCACATTTAAATTTACCTTACCACTGCTTTTCTCAGGAAGAGCATAACTTCAAAACACGTTGTTCATTGACAGTACGTCCATGGATGGCCTTTGTCTATTTTCAGTGCCTCTATTCAGTGTGATCACAATGCTTTGCATCTTTCTTAGTTCCATCAAACAAATGGAGTTTATGTATGCAAAACAAATGGCTTTTCAAATACAGAACTTACCAACAAAGACATCATGATTCTTGAATTGAAGTTTGACAATGGGGAAGAAGGGAAGCAGCTCAGTTTATGGTGTTTATTGAGTAATGCAGATGTTTAATGCCCACTCCGCCATTTATATTGCAGATCTGAACACGCTTTCATTGGCTAATATACCTGTAGATGTAAAGACTAACTTGAAGCTGTTGCAGATATTTTGTCTGCATGTGTGTTGATTGTATTGTGTGTAAAATATAATCAGAAACAAAAGTCTCAACAGAAGGTAAAGGTAGCTCGAAGCTGTGGCAGTGACCGTACACTAGGTGGTGCCCCATCTCTTCACCAAGACAAAACCATGTTCTGCATGTAGGCATGGGGTGAAAGCTTTAGTCATAAGTGACACAATATTAACAAATCAGCATTGATTGAGTTTGTCAGAGAGTTTGTCAGACTATTTATTTTTATGTATTTTGAGACAAAGTGAAATATATTCAATGGTACAATTCAGTGATAAGAACATTTTTCTTATTATTTTGTATACGTGCCAGTGCATTAGTATATGTGTACAGATTCACACACACTCATGCACACATATATAACTGCATACAGCTGTGAGCACTCTCTCTGTCTCCAATAACTCATAATAATGTGATCTGAGAAGAGAAAACTAGTGCTGGTTGATTAAGAGGGATTCAGGTGATGAAGGCTCCAGCCTCGGTGATGTGGGCCTATAGTTTCAGCCCGGCCCAAGGCAGCAGCTGGAAGCGTAATTACACGGGCTGATTTATACATCATTAAGGCCTCCATATAAGTCACCCCTTTTGAAAAGAGCAGTTAAGCTACTTATACTTTTCACAAAACAGCAGCGATTCTGTATAAAATGAATGTATGCCGTTCCTCTGAAAGCATATGGTATATTTCTCTCCTATTAATAATTAAAGTTGAATGAGCAAAAATTAGTTGGCTCGGTTACCGCTGCGTTTGTCCCACATTAATTTCTCCGACGTTTTGTAAATGGGGCTATTGCGCTAAAAACAAAGAGTGAATGACCACGCTTTGCGTACTTAGGAAAAGAGAGGGCCTCATTCGTACACCTGTCATTTTCAAACGAGGCACCATTATGGTTTGCAGAGAGGGGATATCACACCTTCCATTGTAGCTGTGTCCCTTCTGTGGAAAAGCAGTTGCCTTGAAATGGTTACCAGCGAGAAAAAGGCATTTGTAATTTTGCTTTTTATCTCGGAGTCTACATTTTGGTCAGGATTTCAAAACTAGAGAAGCAAATAATTAGCATTCATCGCTTACTCCTCACTCTTCACGTTTATTTTCATTTTACACAATACACATATTGAGTTTCTCCTAAACTCTTAAACTCATAACTAAGCTTTGATTGATATTAAATGACGCCCTCAATATGTGGGTAGCTGCAGACCACACAAGTGAACAGGTGTTCTTTTAGTCATATCAGAGCATATACATTTTAACAACCCTTGACACCCTATATACACACTGCTTTTTGAGACACACATACACATTCACCATCAACACAGAAGGAGCAGCTCAATGGGGCTGAGCACATTGTTGCTTTAACCTTCTGCGCCAGTTATCCCTCTCAGAGCTCTGAGCCTTGGCAGCTAACTCTATTGGCTTTTTGTCATGGAGCCTTGGCTTGTACAGTGGCTAGGGGTGGATAGCAGGGGTGGGGGGGAGGTACAAAAAAAAAGCAAAGAAAAAAAAATCTTTCTTTCACATTATTTCTGAAGTGAAGTGAGTGTGAGCAGGGGCTAGAGGAGGCCTTAGTCAAGGCTTGTAGAGGCCCCGTCGTCTTGGGGTCATTATGCTTGGCAGATCATTAGGCTGTGAAGAGGAGACACACGACACAGCACCCACATCCCTTTCAGCTGTGCCGCTACCCCCCACCACTCCTCAGCATGGCTGAACGGTGAGTAAATGACCTGACCTCCACCAGCTCCTCTTCTAAATGGTTATATTCCGGCATCTGTATGGCTGCTTGATGCTGAGATGGATGAAGGGATGCAGCAGACTTCCTCTCTAATCCCCAGGATAGTGTGCGCTGCAAGATGGGTGACGAAGTGGGAGCACAGGTTTCCTTTTGTCCCCCTTCATCTCTACTCAGTGACCTGCTGCACCGTGTGGTTGGAGAGAGTTTTGTGCTAATGGGTCAAGTGGGCTGACATGGAAATAACTAAATGAGGAATTCAACGTGCACATGTGCAGAATGAATATGTTTGTGTCATTATGATATTAAAACATGATGAATTCTGTCATTAACAGACCCATTAGCGTGCAGGAAGAAACCAGTCATAGAGAGGTCATATCTCAAATGGTTTGCAGTCATAAATAAAAGGCCAGTGAGAAGTGAGGAACTGTACGATTCGTATTGGCCGACAAATGTACAAACTCTGCCCTCTCTCTGTCGCCCTGCTCCTTCCTCCCTCACTATCTCTTCCTCCTTTGCTTGAATGTCACCACTCTGTGGGAAGGATTTAACGTTGCTTTTAACCCTCACCGCCTCATAATTACCTTGACATTTACCCTGCATTCAATCAAGTTTTTAACAGCAGATTTATTGCAATGACTTTTTTTGTATTGCAGAAGGCAGCAGTAATTATGCAGGTTATTAAGAGTCTTTGTGTTAATGCAGTTTTACGTCGATAATATTCTGCATACTCTGTTTTCCTGTATGGAAGAGCGCAGTGTCAGCTGCCTTAAGACAGAGTGACACAGGAAAGGACAGAAATACTATTAGATGAAGTATCAGATGACTTGGGGTATGAGGAGTGGAACAGGGTAGCACTGCCTCTCCCTCCTTTATTGCTCAGGTTATTATCACAACTGCTGGGGAATTGTCGAGACGGGGAGATAGGAGTGGCAACGATCCATCCGGGACTCGTTCATCACAACGCGCCGCAGCCCCCCGAATAGAAATTACATCTGCATCTGAATTAGTAACATTATTCGCCAATTTGGCTCAGAGTGAACATTGTTCCATTGAAGGTGGAATTAAATTAGAAAATGAGTGAGTCTTTAATTTTCACATTATAAATCAGAGAATATAATTCACCTCCTTGTACCTTAAGGGCAATCACATTATCCTAAGCGACATTTTATCCTCAGCCCCGCCAAGTGATCTCGTCACGACGTGCAGTCACACACCAATCACGCTTCCTGGGGAAGCAGGAAATACATCTTCTCCAGAATTAGACATAAAATATGAGTGTCTTCTCCTGCATGAGAGCTTATTTTACATGAAATTTGATGGTCCTTCTGAACTCATAAACACTATAGAGAATTACCTGGTTCAAGTGATAAAGCTTTCCTTCTTTAGCACTCTAAGTGCATAATTTTGTTAGTTGAAAATCAGGTGAACATACAGAATATCTAATTCCTACAAGCGTCAATGGCTCTAGGCTTGAAAGAATCTATAATGTGACACTTGGAGAGTCTTACTAATGGAAAAAAAAACATGGCAACCACTGAGTTTATTTAAAGGCAGTGACCTCAACAATATGGATTTGAAACCACTCAAAGACACATTTGGTTTTTCTTGGTAGTATTCCATCTCTTTGAACAAGGTGCAGCTCTTTGAAACTTCCTACTAGGAGAAAAAAGTCTTTTGCAATAGCAGCTGAGCTTTACCCCTTTTCTAAACAGTTCTGTAATAGTATAGTGAAAATGCTGCTCGGTTGTAATAAACAACTTATAGTCACACATAACCTGGTCAAATTAGAAAGAATGGATCGACCTTTTACTGCTAGTCGTTGCTACTGTGGCTAAAAACTCTGACTGTTCATTTCATTCTGGCCAATGCCCAGACCTCATTAAAAATGAATGCGCTCCTTAAACCCCAACACTAGGCCTTTTCCATTAGGGAGAGAGATATGAGGGTGATAAACATTATTTGTGATCGGATATGAATTGTGCAAGGATTGGCTGCAATATTGGAAGCTACATTGAAAAGTGATTGTGCTTGAATTCCCCCATGCAGTTTCATGCCATATCACAGCTCTTGTAATTTGATTCCTATTCATTTTGGCCATTGTTGTGTATTATATTGAAAGCCCTATCAAGCTGATCTAGACCAACCAATTTGGATTTTTGTTATTCTGTCCCACTTGGTTGATTTTAAGCTGATCAGGATATTTGCCTGGCTCTGTCTTGGGCATTCTGAATGGCCTTATCTTACATTTAATTACCATACTGCCTTTGTTGAAGCAAAATTCATCTATTTTGGTGTGTAGTGGTGGGGTGAGTTTCTATCAGTGCACATAAAAGCGGGAGAAAAAGAGATGGAGAAAGAGCATGTTTGGTTGTCTTTGTCACTTTCTGTCTGAAGCTCTGATGTCACAGCCTCTTTGATATACTGTACAGGTGTATTTTCATGGTAACGTTGGTGGATTCCCCATAAAAGGCAATAAACCTTGGCAGGCTATTGGAGATTCACCCCTGAGCGCTCCACTGACAACCTTTCAGACATATACATTTAATATTCCATTGATTGATTGATTTTATGGGACATGGTTAACATTATCATCAATACTGCCCTCAGGAGCAAGACACCAACTTAGTCTGAACAGAATAGTACTTGTCATTGATTACACATATTAAGGGGCCTGGTAAAAACTAGTATGAAGGGATTTTTTATGACGGTATACCTTTTGATGTTGGTGTGTATTTTTGAGCCTAATTGTGTGTGTGTGTGTGTTTGTGTAGGCTTCAAGTACGTATCCATAACAGATGCATTTCATATGGAATTGCAGCACAAATAGATGCACATCGTCCAAGTGCGTTTTACTGGATTCTCCGCGCTACTGGTGGTTTGAGCTGTATTAGCCTGACTGTTTGACCCCACCACGGTAGTCAACGTGCCTATCTTACTTTCCTCCAGGTTCACTGACACTCAGAAAGGGATGATAATGGTCGCCCTTGGACACTCTGCACTGCAGGGCAGGGATGTGATGGGCTGCAGCTCAGGCACATATTAATATTAATACGTGTAAAAGCCGTCCGACTGGCACAGTCATCAGCTTTAGACACACACACACACATACACACAGGCGTGTATAAATTTGTACATGCAGAGACACACGCACACACACACACACTCTCAAACATCACATCTGCATACTTGCAGACACACACGTACACAAAAACAAGTAAAAAGGGCCATTATGAATTTAACTGTGTTTGCGGATGGACCGTTTCCCAAGGTCAGTTTGAAACATTTGCCAGCAGGAAACCTACACAGAGTGCCGGTTGTTCACACCGTTTGGGGAAAACACACATTATGTAAATGATCCTTCTTTTGGAATCGCACACAACTAGAAACAGTGTGCTAATGGCTACAGTGTCAGCCAGAGCTAATGGCTGTTGTGTGCGCTTTACTGCATGTGTATGTATTTTGCACTTGTCTTGTACTTGTGTGAAAGGGTGATCCACCTGATCCCTTGAATGCATAGAAGGAGGTAAAAGCAGCCAACAAGGAAAAAGTTTTTCTCGTTTTATACATTTCAGTTAATATACAAAATCAAAGACGTGCAGAAAGAGCTAGACCATCTGTCTGCGACTATAACACAGCTTTATTCAGGGACGAGGAAGCTTGATAAAGTTACACAATGTCACTCCTGTCTCTCAACCAACAGAACGTAGTGTTAGTAATCAAATTCTATTTGCATATTTATATATCGGCTGATAGTCTGGTATCAACAACATCTACATATAGTCTAAAGTAATGGGGCATAGAGACAGTTCATGTGGCATGAATTGAAAGAAATGTCTGATTTTAAATTGTCGTACCTGTTCTATGTTTGGGTAGAGGCCATGACGTTCAAACACAAGGGCGACAAGGAAATAAAACTGATATGATTTGGAAATGTAGTTACTGAGGGATGTCTGAGTCGCTGACATGTACAGTGAACTGAAAAGCAGATTTCAATGTCAATAAGCAAATCGAGGAGCCAGTTTCTTGTTTTCCTCTACATTTCAGACACAAGAGATGTAACTGCTGAAAGGGAAAATTAAATGGCATTCTACAAAGCATCATAGCAAGGGCGTAATGTTCACCATATGTCCCTGAACTGCATGCTTGAACTTTATGAAATCACTTTGGAATCCAGACTCAAACAAAAATGAATGCATGCCCTGAAATATATTTAAAAGGTGTTGTTTAATCACAAATGCCACTAAGAGGATTAGCGAAACACAGACGCTCTTAAGATTAGGTGTAGCGAATAGCTTCAAGAAAAGAGTCCCAATGCAATTTTGACCCCCACCTGGATGTTCTTCTGTCCAAATTGTCATTTGTTACTTCTTATGATCAACATGGGGTGTCAAGAAAGGATGAGCACTGTTGCTCTTTTAATACCTAGACTATAAGGCAACACAATAAGGCCATATTCAAGTAAATCCCATCTAAGAGCACTTTTTATTGGAGGGAATTAAACCATGGCTCCCCGGGGCTTCCTCCATAAGGATACTTGACACTGATGCATCAACACCTGCGATTACTGTAAAACAGGGGTTCCCAGACTTTTTCAGTTAGAGCTAAAAAAAAGGTACAAAAAGACATTATGAATTTCCATAACATCTACATTTATAAGCTACGGATAACAAACCAACAATGAATTTATATATATATATTATTTACCGCTAATACATTATATCTGTGGCAACAAGCAATGCCTTATTGGACTGCCTTTTTGGACTTTGAAGGGGTGTGGTAGGACGTTTAGGGTGACGGCAACATTCTCGTAATATAGTAACAAGTCAAGTTACCCTCCCAGCTAATGTATTCTAACTATGCTAACGACAGATTGAAAATGGGCCACAATATTTATTGCCAATACCAGACACCAAACATAAGGCAGAGACTATATCATATGAAGTTGCTCTTTTTCTATGCAGAAGGCAGAAGATAATGTTACCTTGGAGCCTCTCTTCCTTCTGTCTTCGTCTCGGTCTGAAATGTCCCCAGAAGAAATTAAATCGCATCATAGAATTGTTGTGCATTTAATCTGTCAATTGGTGACCCAATAAAGCGAATCCTGGACCCATTTTTGGTCATGACCCTAAGTTTGGGAAACTCTACTCTATAAGATTATGCCCCATGACGAGTATAACTGGCTAAAAAATAAGAAGAATAAGAAAGTAAAAGATTAAACTTCATTTTCATAGCATTTTTTTTGCCTTTATTCTGACATAATGAGACAAAGAAATGGAACACCAGATCTGAAAGGCTGTTTTGAGTTATACCCCCAGACTAAAGAAAACTCTTCAGAGCAGGGGGTTGGGCTGGGACCGCTCATATTTCACTGTCAGCGTGACTTGCCCCAACAATATGACAGCAGGTGACAAATAACCTGGCTCATGATTGAAATCTGACAAAATAACACTGTGTTTTATAATAGCGTCCCCAAGCAGAAATATGGCAGCCGCAAACTAAGCAGTGCTTCATCACCTCCATGCCAGTCCCAGTGGTTCTCCATTAAGGGCCAGATCATTGTGTTTTGCCTCCCCCCATCCCAGCTGACCGCCGAAGTGACAGCCACGGCTTGCTGCCGTGACATTGAAAAATATTTGTACTGACAAGGCCACAAATCACACGCCGACAAGTTTTAAAACTCAATATTCACTCAATGTGCATCTGCTATATTCTCGTTAAAAGTGTAATATGGTAGTCTCTCCCGTCCGCATTCTTTTATTATTATGGTATTGACAGCAACTATAATAAAGTTGTGCTGTTTTGATGCCAGGGAGGGAAGCGCGGGAGATGGCGAGATTGAAGAAAAAGGGTGTACGGCGGTGTGAGATGAAGAGAATAGCTGGGATGGTTGAACGCTCACACAGTGCTGTAACAAAAGTGCTCCATTCTCATGACAGAACTTCATCTGACATGTTTAGTTTGATGGTCTACCTGTGGGTTTTTTAATAAGCCCACCAGCCTCCATCATAAAGCATATCCAAACATTTGAAGCATCAGATGAAATATCTTGCCTAATATTCACATCTAAGCCATTATTTAACCCTATTTTCAGCACTGCTGTCTTTCATTCTTGATATTATATCTCATTGAAGAATAATCAGTGTACCTTTTGCCCGCTCTAGACCTCTATGCTCTACTATACCAGTGCTATTGAGCAATGGTTACTCTAATATCCCCTTAGTTTGAAGCCTTGTCGACCATGTAGGCCCTAATGTGTGCCCAGTGCGCACGAGTAAGTGTGCTTTAGGCTCATTGTTAACATAAGGCCAAATCTGTAATATAGCACGGACAATTAAGTGCACAATTTTTGTATAAATGCAAAATCCCTCACTGTGAATTATTTAATTCCCTCTCTACAGTTCATTTAATAGAGCCCTTTTGGCGGGCGGTTTGAGTCACAGAAAACTAATTTGATTCTGCTCCTTGATTTAATTAGATTTTATGATGTATGGTATTGCTAATTCGGTGGCTCACCATGCGTTGTCGGCGCCTGTCCCTTGCACTGGCGGTGAGCTGTCAGAGCCCCATTTTTAACAGTATTGAAAAATTCAAGCTTTATTATTGCCCCCTCACTCATTTTCTCCCATCAGGGGGAAAGTAATGAGCTTTTAGTCTCTCCTCTTTCTGTCGTCCCTCTTTTACTTGTCTCTCCCTCCATTCTGGTTTTCTTTTTTTTTCTTTCTTCTATCTTCATCTCTCTACAGCTCTTTATTTTTCTATTCTATATCTTTTCTTTCCTTCCTCTTTGAAAACAATAAGGGTGGATAAAGTGTGAGACCACAGGGAAAGAACTGTAAGAGCAGGGAGGCAGAAAGTAAAAATGATAGCAATGACGAGCGCAATACAAAAGGGGAACACAGAATGAAATGAACAGAGAATGAAATGAACAAATAAGATAGCGGGACAGGGGAAGGATGATCGAGTAAAAGAGTGAGAGAAAAGAATAAATGTGTCAGAGAGAAGTGTAATATGAACACAGCAGTGATAGTGAATATGAGATATAAGAAGCAGTTATAGACGGGAAAGGAGAGAGGGAAAGAAAAAAGGGAGGAAAATGAATGAGATCAAGGAGGAAAGAGGGAGAGAACGAGAGTGGAGGAGGGGGGCAATGGAGACTGTGCCATACGCTTACAGCGCTCCAGGCTTGCTGCTCTGGCATTAGCGCACTGATTCATGAGTTAAGTTTCCCCAACTGCCCACGGCTATTAGCTTTCAGTTCCTTTGGCTGTCATTTAGACTCCAAAGAGTCTTTTGGTTAATGCACTGTTTTAATGAGAGTGCACCACTCGCTAATATATTTGACTGTATGAAAGGTCACAACAGGAAGCTAAACAGATTGAGAGAGAGGGAGCACAATGGCGGCGGCGGCGCTGTCAAGATGCAAGACAGGTTTTCGAGCAAACGGATTGGAGTGGGGGGCATCAGGGGTGGGTGGTGGGGTTAGCGTTAACCCATAAGGCAGTGTCACTACTCCACGCCTCATACCCCCTTTTCCCAGCATCCAGCTGTGCATAATAGGCCTCGGAACTGATGGGTTACTGCTCCCTCTAGTTACGCACCATCCATCACCAGCTTTAACCAGAGAGAGAAAGAAAAGTTAGAGAAAGAGATGGAAAGAGACAGGCGATGGAAGGGGCAGACACCGAGAGGAGGCACATGTTTCATTACCCATGTAATCACCAGTCTGATTGCCACACAAGCAATATAAGAGCGTCTTACAGCAGCCCCAGGAAAATTTATAGCTGCCCGACTATGAGATTCCCACCAACCCCTTTAAATATACCTGGAATGATTGAGCCAAAATGGGAGCAATGGAACAAGCTCAGCTACAGAGATATTGAATAAGATTCAGTAAAAGTTCTGAGCATTTTGAGTTTTCCTCTTTTTTTTTCTTCATGTCTATCTTGACTGTATCAACTCAAACCTCAAGAGGCGTCAATCTTTATTTCGTATTCCAAAAATTTAAGTTTTAATGGCAGAGAGCAACGCCATTATCAAACATTTTGACAACTCTGCATAAACAAGCATGGCCTCCGCCCTCCTCCTCTTTCACTCTTTGTCAACACACAGCCTCCATTCAGTCACGGGACACCCGTAAGGGACTGTCTCCAAGTAGCAGAGCCATGTCTAGGTTTGGGCCCCAAACCCGATAATCTAACAGTAATCCATTCAAAACTAATCAAACATTTACTAAGGTGCCATGATGGGGAGAGAGCTCTATTCATCAGCGTCCTCCATCACCAACACACAGGCTGACCTCGTTACGCTCGCGGCGTCTCAATCTACCTATGCAAATGAGACGCCGGCACGCAGGCTGAGTGCAGGACTGACAACCAGACTTGTGTACAGAAATTATAAACAAATATTCATCCATTACGGGTGGAGTTGCATGTGTCGGGGAGTGCCTGGCAGTGAGCTTGCATACAAACTCTTCTTCTGTCGGACAATTTTTCACCAAGCAGGAAGTGACAGTGTTGTCAATGTGAATTAGCAGCATGTGTCAAGCTTTTGTTATAAATCCTGGCCTACTGTAACCCTTACCCCCCCACACACAATGTATGTACACGGGTGATGATATATCAACACAGCTCCCCGATTAATAATTCAGTGAGGGTGATTCCACAGGGGGAGTTGTGGTGAGATTTGGGACAGGCCTTGTAGTGAGGTTTGAGGGGTTTTGGGAGGTGAAAAGTGGACTCCTTTCTCTGTAATCCTCTCCCGCTGCCTGTAGGCCCCGGACCTTTTTCCCCCCCATTACCCAAACCATTTGTTTATTGTGCAGTAATTACAAATCTTCAAGCCTCAAGGCAAACAGACAGAAAGGCGCTGTAATGATGGAGACATAACAATATATCATAACAGCACTGGAATCATGCAATGAATTGATGTCAGAGGATATCAATACCAATGAACAGCAAAACAACCAGGTGGTTATTACTTCACAGGGAGTCGGGGCTCGTTGGAAACAGGAATATGCACTTGTTAAGGTAGACTATTATTGATTTGCAGTGAACTGCATTCCCCTTAAAAGCAGAGTGTTAAAAGGGTAATATGTTGCTTTTTATTTAGCAATTTCATGCATGTTTGCTTCACAAGGTTAAAAACTGTTCTAAGACAAAAAAAGAAAAATTTTCTCATTTTCAGCACTCCAGAAGCCATTTAATGCTCCCTGTGTAAGAGTGGCAATCCCTATTACCGCTGGATAAAGTGTACCCTTTTTTATTTGAAATGAAAATGTCAGTAATTTCTTTTGAGATTGATGACTCCTTACATGCGGGCCCAATAAATGAAAAATTGATGAGGCTCAGTTCTCTCTTTTAATATTTAAGGCAATATTAAAGTCTCTCTTACATCTCATGGAAATAGTTTTATTTAAAAGGAATAAGACCATTGGGCATTGTTTACTGAACACCTCATGCATGTTTTATAAACCCGGTGACTCTTGGTGGAATTCAAAGGCCCTTGAAATTGTTACTGTTTTGCAGCAAGTATAAAACGACTTAAGAGGAAGTCGAATGGCATTGTTGTGTATCTGCTCCCTTGTTGTTGGATGTGGGCTGCTTTGATGACGGCGTCATTGGTGGATAGCATCAGTGCAAGAAAAGGAGGAGGGAGTTGCACAATAAATGGCTAAGATTGTATTTCTTCTATTGGGTTGTAATGTGTGCTCGGTGAGGAAATTGATGTTTAACGCGGCTGAGCGGACGAATGGGATGAATTGCCATTTAAAACTAAGAACCGTGATTTGGAATCAAGGGAGGAGGGGAAAAGAGGGCAAGTTAGAAGTAGGACAAGGAGCGGAAGCTACTTGAATTGTTCTGATATTTTAAAACAAGCCAGAGGCAAGGAGAGTCCCATGCAAGGGTAGAAAATGATACCCAGGTATTATCAGGTAAATTGTCTTGGTTCGTAAAATGGGTTGAAACGGGGAGTTACTATGTATGAAAATACACAATGGACCAAATCGAGCAAAGGAGTTCATACTTCAGAACAAAGCCTGACCTATGATGACTTTCATGGCTTTTATACACATAGAAAGTTAAATAATACTGAATAAAGCTTTGGCCTCCAGTTAAATTACTGACCCCAAAATGTTTTAAAGGCAGATGGTGGGAATGTGAAGGAAACAAAGCCCTGTCAGGAGCATTTATGCCATATCTATGATATCACTGTTATGTATTTGTTGCGGTCAGGCTTTTGAAACAAAAACAAAATGTTGATGGTGTTTTAAATTCAGTATGTTGAAGTATCAATCTCTCTCTGTCACTGAAATTTGCTGCATGCACACATACATGAACACAGAAATGCGCAGCGTGCTTGCACACGTATACACGCACACGCATGTACACATACAGACACACACAGTCAGCCTATAGTGGAAAACCTGCTATACTAGTAGGACACAATCAGTATCTTCAAGTTGAGGAGCCCATTACATTGTAGTGGTGGTTAACGGGGACATTCGAACTGAGAACCAAGATACTCCAGCTCCCATTTAGACAAATTAAATCAAGTCCCATAATGCTTTATGTATCTGTTGCCTGGGTTACACATCCTAGCACACCAGGCCCCTTGATGGAGAGCGGAATGAAGCCTTTTATATCAGATGCTTCGACAACAGGGGGTGACTACTACCTGCCAACTATTATCAAAGGCACTGGTTTCATAGCCTTGCCATATTTTTTGATTGATCTAAATTACACGTCAGTGAGTGCTGCAGTAACATGATCTATAAAGAGATAGCGACTACTTGTACATTATTAAACTCTCCGAGCGGCTGCTCTGCTTTTGGATTGCTGTAATTATCTGTGCTGGAGGCACAACAAGTGGCCCAAACACAGCTGTTAGCCTGCCTGCGCACCCGAACACTGGTTGGCATTAATTGTTTCTGAACAGAAGCTACATTTGGCAGAGGTTAACATTAAGAGGAGGGGTTCATGCCTTTGTGTCTGTAACTAAAAATGAAGCATGCATATGGTTTTTGCCTTTTTTTTTATTTAATTGTTTTAGAGAACAGAAGAATATTAATCAGTGCAAGAAAAAAAATCTTGTAGTTTTGAAGAACGGATTCATTGTAGGAGTTTGGTCCAAAGGTGAAACACAGTTTGCAAGATGTGCAGCTCAGCTGAGATTCCTCTTTACATGTTCTCTCCAATATCCCACGAACAGAGATTAATCGGTGCTTTATATCTTTTAAAAGATATAGTTCCAGAAATTCCAGTAAATCCTCCTGCCATTAACAGTAACTGCCTGTGGCCTTCTGACATCCCATATATCCCGTCCTGTAAGAGAGAGAGGGAGAGAGAGAGAGTCAACCAGAGAGGAGGGCATTCTGGGATACCGGAGGGACCTCTGTGGGACTCTGGTGTGGGTCATGTGACTCGCAGTGTCCGACACTGTGGCACCAGCCAGGGTTTGTGGCCAAGTGCTGGTGTTGTGGTGACAGAGACGGTAAACAGGATGTATTGGTTTTACCTCACAACAGCTCTAACTCTGTGCATCATAGAGGCATGCTGTACATCATTCTGCTTCTATAGCTGGAAAAAAGCATGGAAAAGTAAAAACCTATTGGTATGCCTGAAGGTAATAATAGTTCTATTATGGATCTTGGAAATCATCCTGCTATATGGCTGTTCTGTGGCAGTTTTCTGTAAAAGCAGAACATGCATGTAAACAGACTTTTTATTAAAGGAAATCCATACACAAGTCCCTATAATGTGTTTGTCTTGGTTTACATCATCACACACCATCAATGTCTTTTGCTTGCAAGCCTTATTCATATGTTTCAGCTTTTACAAGGACTGCTTGGGAGTGGAACAGCAGATGCAGACATTGAATTCGAATTCATACAAGGCAGACATAATATCAGGCAATATAGAGGCAGACAGAGAGGCTATTGAAATGCAAATAGACTGCTGGGGCCACAGCAGCAGGGAAAAGAAATTGGCCAGGATGACAATGCAAGTAAACCACTCCAGTTTGTCAAGAAGGCCACGCTTTGTCACAAAACTGGGAATGGATTTCAGTACAAGTGCTGTTACAGCACTAAAAAGAATAATATTCAAAAAATGGGAGGAAAGGAGAAATAAAATAGTTGCCCACTGCACAACTTTCATGTTAAGATTGAGAAATGCCTTTAAAGTTAGCATTTTCAGTTTACTGCTGCATGTTTTCCCCCTCTCGTGCGTGCAGGTTTATGGTACAACCATGAATGTAAGCAATGTTGAGAGTGAGAGGGATACAGCGCGTGTGTGTGCGTGGGTGCTGGTGTGCATACACACTTTCTTCATGTTTCATTCTCCTCGTGAGTGGCCTTTCAGTGCACAGTGTGTTTTGTTAGTCAGGTTGGCATGCTCCATCAGGAGGAGGGACACAGAACTGGGAGGCCTCACTGGACCCTCAGCCATAATAAATTACCTACAAGTGCTGCAGAACAATAACACAAAAAAGTGTGAGCCATCCATTTTGCCACCATTTACAAGAAATCAATATCAATACTTAATGCAATGCGGATGAAAAATGAGCAGAGATACAGGGGCATAATACAAGCTCAAATGAAAGACCTTGGAGTGCTGCTTCCCAAGGGTTTGGGGGGTGAGGAGGGAGGCAAGACGTGAAAATAAAAATGGACCTATAAGAAAGATTGCATTATGCCTTTTGTTTTTGTCCCTCATCTGTTTTTGTAAGTTTAAGTTTCATGATAATCTCTTTTCTCAGCTCAGTTGTTTAATTGTTAATCAATGTGCAATTTTGTCTCACCGACAGCCCAGGACTGAACATGCACAAACATCTATTATTATTCTATATATACCATCTTTAGAAAAAAAAAATTAAAGCTGTTCTTTTCTTGTACTTAACATAGCGGGGACAGGGGTAACCATATATTGGCTAAGTAGATCAGTTGACGATGAGGACATTTCCATAGCAGTAAGTAGAGATCTCTTTACCAGGACACAAATGAATCATCTGTTAAAGATAAACATGATCTATATTTCTCCTCGAGGCTTGCTGTATGGTGTCATCTCAGCCTTAACGTCCCATTTCACTGTGGTGGTTAGTGATGTATTGCAGATCTTTGTACGTTGTGTAGAAAACTCCTCAGCCTTTTTGACTGAAGAATGATAATACTGACATAACACTCCGGTAAACAAAAAAATGTTACAGCTTATCATTAAAAAAATAGTAATACATATTAATAGATCAAGTGGTCATACATAGACATGGAGTCTTTTCAATGTGTTTACCAACAAGAATATATCATCAGTGTCCCTATGAAGCCAAGTGTGGTTTGTTTTTCAAATTCATCTGAGTGATGCATGTTGTATTATGCATGCACAGAGGATGAATTGTGTCTGTGGGGCTGTCACATGACTGAAGAGCTACTTTTTACTGCCAGGTGCATCACAGACCTCAATCGGACAGTGAAAAGGCCTTTTTAAATGGTGCTTTTGTGTCGAAGTTCCCTGTGTCTTGTGGTTTGGTGAAGTTTAAACTTCCCTGGTTCCCTGGAGGGTGAGCTAGCAGTTTAGTCAAAGTTTATATCCTTTTGTCATTCTCCTGTCTCCCCCAAAACCCTTCCCCCATTTAGTCCCTGATGGCATATGCACTATTCAGCATATGAACCACAGTTGTGTGGGTGAGTAGTTTTGCCTACAAAACTGTCTTTTTTCTTTTTGCTTTGGAAATGCATGCTTTTTGCTTTTGTAGTACAATCTATGCAGTTTGACCCACAGGAAAAACAAAAACAAAAGGAAGATATGATAGTGTAAAATCTGCTCATTTCAAATATGAATCATTTTACTGATTCTACTGTTTGTTTCCATCCACCTCCTGCTTCCAGCCCCTGGCTTTTGTCACCAGTAGATGGCACTGCAGCCAAGTTGTCAGGCCGCAGCCACCAATTTCACCTGCCAGCTCCTGCTGCCAAAGAAAAAAGTGCAAATGTATTTGTTTCACCCTGGCTCTGAGGGCTTTTTCAGCTGTTGTGTTCAGAGGCCAGATGCAGTGTGTGTGACACAGAGAGAGAATATCAATAACCAATATGCTCACTGGCCAGTGGCCGATGGTTCCAAGTCCTCTAAGCACACAGCGGCAATTCCCCTTTTAAAGTCTGTCCCTATTCAAATTACACTCTTGTTGCCCTGAAAACACAAATGATCATAGCTTTGGTGATAAGCAACCAAAAACTGAGGATTTTTGTTGTCTTTCCCTCTTTGTACTCCAGTTACTCAGGTTACAGGCCATCAAAAGCAGTGCGTATATACTTTACTATTACGTCTGCCTAACTCTGACTTATCAAAAGGCGAATAACATCAATTAGTCTTTGGAGGATAGAGTATTTTTGTATTGTTAAAGGTCTGGTGTCGAGTTCTGAAGGGAGCCATTGTCCCTTCTTGATCTTGAGTCTTTTAGAGTGCATAAGTGTTTATTGAACTCAATAGAAAGCACCAGGACAAAGGGACCTGATATTCTTTACTCACTTGCTGCATAGTTTGTAGCATAATTTCACTACAAGCTGTTGCAGTCGTGTTGTGTGAGGAATTTTGGCAGCCTTTCAACGTGGCTCTTTGAACCCTCGCTGGCCCGGTTGTATTGTGGGTTCCACCTGGGTACTCCTGAAGACAAATATTAACCGAACAATGGTGTTGACTTTGAGGGCATTTGGGATTTCGTGTGTGGAATTAGGAGGTTATATGGCGGGGTTGTGACGGGGATGACAGAGTGGGGTGAGTGCTGAAAGGATTGCGGTTTGACGTGACATTTGAAGGCTGTTGTCCATTGTTGTGATGTGGAGCTGCGGGCTAAGGACAGGAGAGAAAGTGCTTGGGTTTCTTAAGATTTTGGGGAGCCAAAATTCTCTTCATTATACAGAATTTATATTTCTGACATCCATTTGCCTCTGTTGGAGTAATACAAATAGAAATTCAATCTAGAACAGAGCAATAGAACAGAATAGGTTGGTGTAGATTAGAATCTATCCAAATAATTTAAAAAGAAAATCAACAAAGTCTTCAGTTCCTTATGCATCCTTTGATTAGGAAATCGGAATAAACTTGGAATCAAACAGGTGTGTACATTACTCTCCCAGACAGATGAGTAAGTGATATTACAGAGTAGAGTGTGACAAAGTTCACTCTCTTGTCCCTCCGTAGCCCGAGGCTGGATGAGCTCATGAGCTGTGCAGAATGGAATCAAAGACAAGTGTTTGGTATGAACTGAGGGTGGACCTCAGTGTCACAGTGTCAGCGCTTATATCAGTAAAGCACACACACACACACACTAGTGATGCTAGTGTCACTCTTTGTTGCTTTTTTTATGGCAATATCTGTATAATGTATAATTCTTAAAGGAACACTTTTACTTTTTGGGAGATGCTTATTCACTTTCCTTTTGCTGAGACTTGGATAGTAAGACTGATAAGCTACCACTCTAATATCTGTCTATTAAATATTTACACTAGTTAGCTTGAGCATAAATAGAAATATACAACATATTTAATTTATTCAACCTTACGAAAAATTTGTGTGAAAAGTAGGAAGTAGGAGGAAGTTCAGTTCTGGAAACTGAAGAAAGAGAATAAGGGTATATCCCAAAATGTTTAACTATTACTTTTAGGGAAAAAAGCAGACTGAAGTGGTTGGTCTGATGAAGGGCACATATTACATATTGTATTGTGGTAATCATCATGGTTTCACAGTTTTGCACTGAAGTGGTCAGTGCAGCGTATTACAACTTAATTGCAAAAATATAGCATTATGTTGCGTGATATTAATTTCACTTTCGGGTCACAAAAACATAAAATTCGCTTCCACTACACCCACCCAGCTCTTTATGCTCCCCCTTTTCCCTAATATCCTAAACACTGAAGCTCCCTTTCTGCCTCACTTATCCTGATCCGTTCTTCCATTGCTCCTTTCCATCTCTCCCTCCCTCCCTCCTTCTCTGGCAATGATTTTTTAGATCATTTCCATTAACACCCGCATGCCGAGCACTAATTACTCACTCACTCAGCGTTCTGGACTGCCCGCCACTCGTTTGGGTAAGCAATGTGGCCCGTTAGCAAGATGCTTGTTAACTGAATGCACTTAATTATATAAGAAGATAATTACATGTAAATGTTGCATCTAAAAGCAGCCATCTAGCCTCGCTTGGTAATTTAATAGGAGCATGTTTAGGATCCCTGTTTTGTTTATTTTAGACTGAGGTGATTAATTGCCTGCTCTGGTGAATCTGCCAGATATCGTTTCCATGGTGGCGCAGGCTGAATTGCTCAATGTTTTTGAATACATGTTTATTTGCCTTTGTGGGTTTGGGATCACATGCCAGTGTCCGTACAACATAGGATGTACTGAATTAAACACAGAATTTATATTAAAATCATATTAAATAATTTACCTTTAACTGGTTATGACTAATCTGCATGTTACAATACAACCAAGAAAGATAGAAAAGCCACTGCAGTTCTCAATGAACACATAACATAGCAGCAACATAATCATGATGAAAATGGAAAAAAATTGTTAAATAATTACATGTTTGGCCCAGAACAACTTGCATCTTTAAACCCCCATCGAGCCATAAAATAGGAAAAAATCCAGCAAGACAATGATTCATTTATCAATATTCTATTGTCCGTGGCAAATGATGCAGCTCTAAGCTGAATTTCATTCAAGCTCCTGTCAAATGAAAGATTATTTAGTGAGTTTTAAGAAGGCGGAGTTCAGGGTGGAGATAGGGGTCAGAGTTGGAGGGCTCCCTAGGGAGATCCTGAGGGTCTAGGGGACATCAGTCGTCCATTATGAGCTAATCAGGAGGGGGGAGTGTGTGTGAGACCATGTATGTCCGTGTATGTATTGAGAGGGGGAGGAAGAGATGGAAAGAAAGAGAGCCGCCACGTGTTGTATGTATAATGTGTGTATATGCAAGTGTGTGTGTGTGTTTGGGGGAGAAGAGGCCTTGTCTGCATCTCTTAATCTCTTAAAGCAGCAGAAGGTGGGATCCCTCAGGATGTTATCCATGGAGGCTCCATGCCCTCATGAACATGGGACAGACACCTCCAGCTGCTTGCAGTTCGATACAGACCCCAAGATTGACATCCACCCATACTCTCACAGGGCTCTTTGCACAGCCCAGGGGACCTGCTGTGTTAAGAACATGATATAGTATTTACAAAAAAATATTTGTAAATGGAGGCCGTTTGGCTGTCCATAATGGGCCTGTCCATGCTGCTGTTTCCCACCCTGCCATCTCTGGAAGGATGGCTTGAAATGCAAACCGGGAGGGATAAATATCAGGAGATGTATGCCCCAGACGCCTGTCCTGGGCTGCTTCTGTCTCATCCAGTCAGCCAGCCAACATGTCCACTTTACGACTTTAAATCACTCAGCTAGAGACAAACTAACAGCTCCTTTACTTACCGCCACAGAAATGAAATCCCCGAGAACTCTGATGACTGAAAGTGCATCGAAAACATGAAGTCATATTTAATTTCATGCAACTTGTTGGAGCAACGCTGCAGCGGATGTGAGACTGTGAAATTTCCAGTAAAAATTTTATTTATTTATTTTTGAACAAGCACTTTTAGATAATAAATTGATGTTTCGATTAGATGGGCTTTATTCGTGACCACTCAGGAAACAAATACACCACAAGAAACAAAATATTACAAGGGAAACTCAACAGAAAACCTCCATTGATTTTCTTTTTTTTCCCCCCCATTGAATGAGGGGAAAAAGCCCATAGCTATGATGCACTAAAAGCAGTAATAGAGCTGCATATGAAAAAGTGATATGCCCTGTTTGTGTTACTGTTGCAATAGAAAGTTTAATATGTCATAGCTGGTAAACCCGGAAGTTCAGCTGATTACTGTTTTTGCAATATTCAGTTTTTGGTTGAGAAATACTCCATCGTGTTGAGACTCGATTTGATTTAAGAGTTTAATAAGACAAGAATACAATATCACCTTTCCAACAAATAATAGTAGACTATGACCAGGAAGCCATTTTTAAGATTACTCTAAAAGATAACACACTTAATTCCTGACAACACTTAATTACACTGCTTGTTTGCAGTGTTCATTTGGAGGATACATGGATTGGTAGCCTGTAAGTAGAGGCTGCTCAGGGAGGATTGGGTGTATCAGAGACACCTGATCCATCCCCAGGCGCACTTTTACAGCCTCTGAAATGAGACGCATCTTTGATTTGCTTGCCCTGTAAACAGACAGAGACATGAAGGAGCTCTGGTCTCAGCTTTGCTCCAAGCTGCCAAAGATTCACTGGCTGAAAAATGTCACATTTCTTACTCTGACACTTTTTTTTTTTTTCATGTCATGCTACCCGCTACCAAAGACAATGGCAAATGAAATGGTAGGTTTTTTTTCAGTGTTGTTGTAATTGAAAACTTTTATAACACACCCATTATTATGGAGGAAACAACAGTTGGGATTATAAGTAAAATCATGAGAAACGACAATGTTAGTTCTTCTTGCTCTTCACTAGTTTTCACTAAGTCACTGTGACAAGCCTGTTTTTTCCCTGTAGGTTTGAAAAACACACACACTCATACACACACGGACACTGAAACACCATAGGTTCTTGATGTTTGGGTTCCCTTATCCCCTGGGGCATCCTCTCAGCCCGTCAACATGAAGGCCATGACAGGCCTGTGAACCAGTTGACAGCCTATTACTGGAGGTTGCTGGGCCACCAATGGAAGTCTGATTAGATTGTACAACATATTGAGCAGAAATATAAAACCACTCTGTGAAAAAAGTTGTCTTCAAGATAGAGTGATATGAAAGTGTTAAAGGATATAAATTTGTTGTCTGAGTGCAAGATCTGATAACTTCAGACTCTGCAGTTGGTGCCTTGAGCAGACTGAACAGGTTCTGCGGTGTCAATGAGTTGTCATGTACAATATAGCTTTGTAACGGCTGCTTAGTGCTTTTATGAAAACCTTCCTTGTATGTTCATAGTGCGTTAAAGGACAGGGTCACTGAGTTAAAACAGACAGGTGAACACTGAAATAGGTTTTTCTTGCCATAATTATTCCTCCTGTTCATACTGGTAATAAGAAGATCCCTTCATAAATCACTTTCAATGTAAATGATGAGGGGACAAAATCCACAAGCCCCCTTCTGTGAAAAAATGTATTTAAAAGTATGTCTGAAACTAATATGAAGCTTCGGCCATCCAAATGAGTCAAATCAAGTAGATATCTTTCAACATTTCTTTAAACATTTATTTTTAGTGTTTTTTTGTTACTATACAATATAATATATATTACAATAATATAATACAGTATATAATATTTGGCATTTGACATTCATGTTGATTAGTGCAAGTGTGTGGGTGGAGGTGCTACATAAATTGAATGTTTTATTATTGACCACACATAAATGTAATGCAGGCCTACTCACCAATAATAAATAGCGTAAGTAGAGTTTAAAGAGATTAATATTGCAGTTAATTAATAACAAAGATGTGAACTAACTGCAGTTAATTAATATTAATTAACCTAATTAATATTAATTAATGAATTAACTATATTTAAAGATACGTCTTTAGTAAAAAATTAGCTGCTACACTTGGACCAGGCAGTGTTTAAAATGAAATATATACGAATATTAACGTAGTGTAGTTGCAGGTAAAATATATTTTAACGTACTGTGTTTACTAGTTAATTTCAAAACCATTTAGCCTGCTTAATCATGCATGATTAGAGGCAATAGCTGGTGTTCTTACAACGATCTTTCATAAGCATAAGTGACTTACCATCACCATCATTTTAACACCTTCTATCATATATTATTGTCTCTTATCAACTTCCTGTTAAAACAAGTTTTTATTCACTGTCAGTGGTCTAAATAGCGATGAAACTATAATATACTATAAAAATATAAATTAAGTTGTTACTCTTTTTTTTTATTTGCCGAAAATAAGAATCATTATAAAAAGTCTGTTGTTCATAGTGTGACTATGCATACTTAGATGTGTCTGTTTTTGTGTGCATGTCTATTAAAAACATTGAAACTGCCTGCTTATCACATTAATGCCACGCCACCGCTTGTTTATCTAGACAGATGAATCATGACTTAATTGGGTGTAATGGCTGTAATGAGATCAGTCATTTTTAATAAACTATTCCTGGCAATGTGAACGAGTGGAGGGAGGTGCAGGCCAGAGAATATAAAGAAAATATTCTGTTGTTTTATTCAAACAACAGCTGTGTATTTCAAGTTCCAATTTTACACATTTTCCTTACTTTGGATGAAAAATGTAGTAACTTTATATGTATATAAATTTCACAATCACATGATTTTGGTCTGCTGTGACCTTTCCTGTTGTCCCTGCTGTGGGCTGAGAGTCAGAATAGCAGTGATGAGTCAGGAAGGAGGTTGGAGAGATGGTGAGTGTTGCTCCTCCTCCAGACAGTCTGCCTCCACTCTGTGAACATGAAGCGGTGCGGTCGGCTAATGTGGCCGGGGAGAGAGCAGCAGAGCTAAGATGTCATGTCTGTCTGTTGGCTAACAATTAAATGTGACACCTCAAGCAGATCAATTTGACTTTGAGGCTTCAGGTTTTAACTTCTCACTCATCTCTCACTTGTTTTTTCCTCTCTTGCTCTCTGGCTGTCTTCTTCTCTCCTGTAAATGTGTGTGTGTGTGTGTGTTTTTTTTTAAAATAAATTATCTCTTTTGGCACACATTAACACCTCTTTTTCCCTGTAATGCTCCTTGCTTCCTTCCCTTTAGTTTTCTACCTGTCTTTTCCTTCTATCAGAAAGTGTTATCTCACTGCTTTTTAAAAATGTTGGTCTTGATAGAAACAGAACTAAAACACCAGAAAACTGCATATGTGCCAGACAGGCTCCAACTCCAGGAAGGAGACGAGCGACGCTGCAGGGAAACACAACACCAGCACAAACCAGCACTTGAAATATCAACGCTATAGCCTTCTAATTAAAGCCAAGACTAATGGGCCCTAATTGTATCGCTAAAATGTACCAGTTCTCTTCTCTCTAGTGTAACTTGACTACACTTCTCCCCATATGGATTAATGGGGACCGGAGCTGCAAACTAAAAAGCAGTTAATTTATCGGAATATCTGTTGGGAAAGATGAAAAGGAAGGAAGGAAGAGGAGAAACAGCAGAGGAGGCTGTGGGGGTTAGCAGAGAAAGAGAAGTACATTATCAGCCTCTTTTTTTTTTTTTTATAGAAGATTTATTTCATATCTGTCTCCAGAGGTTTGCATTTAGGTTAAGCTTGGTCATTTTACCAGTGACATTCTTCATGTTGGCCAGGACCCATGCCAGTTTACACTGTTGTAAAGGCAGATAGGCTTACAGCACAACAGTAACATTAACTACTTGTGCTTTTAATTATATAACAAGGCTGGTTACTTAGCGCAGAGAAAAGGAAGAAAAGGGGGCCGGGGAAAGGGAAAATGGGGGGCATCATTGTTGATGGTTTCTTCTTTGGATATGATGCCAGGCTTTAACATGTTTTTTTGTTCCTTTGTGTGGTGTCTTTTGTTAATCAAGCTAAAAAGAAAAAGAAGGCTAGAGCCATTTTCTGTGGTGAGCGACACAAAATGTACTCAATAAGAGTACAATATGTGTTTAAATTACTCTGTTCCCCCTGGTGGAAAACCATTAAGCTTGGCGCGCCAATCTGCTTTTTTATCCCTCTCTTTCTCTCTCTACCATCTTGATCTTTTTTTGTTGTTGGTTTACTCTTCATAATAGCCTTTTATCAAATCTTGCTATTAATCCATTAGAGGGGTGATATTCGTTTGGGGTAATTTCAGTGCACATTTCAGGCATGGAAGGCATAAGCAAGAAGCTTCTGGACTGCATTTAAACTAATGTGCCTTCAATTCTGATGTGATACCCATTACAATTCTACACATAGGCTGGTGTATTGAGAAATGTGTTTTTAATATTGGCCTCATTAACATGCCAGTTGACTGTATTAAAAAAAAAAAGAATGGTGAAAGCACTCTCTGCATGTATCTTTCATATTCACACTTCATTACTTTTGTCCAAGTAGAGAAAAATAAGTCAAAATTGAGTGTGGACATTGGAAACTGACTTTTTAAATGCAATTTGCTTGCAGTTGTTTAAGATATGTTGTTTGGGAAGCCCCAATAATTCTTCATGTAATAGTGAGTTGTATGTATGAGCAGGTCTGCACACAGTGAGCAAGATAATTAAAAAATAGCTTCATAATTTATTTGTCTGTCTTAAAACAACAGTCAGGTGCCCAAGTGAACATTAAAATATGTATTCCTTGCTATTATCATTCCTCCTGTTCAATCTGGATATTAAAAGATTCCCTTCAAATGTGCTTTCAATGTAAATGTTAGAGGTCAAAATCCACAGTGTGCCCACACAGTCATTTCGAAGCTTATATGAGGCTTCATCAGTCTGAGTTAGTCATATCAAGTGGATATCTGACACATTTACAGTCTTTTTAGCATCAGATTCCCTCTTTGTGTTTCCCTGTTCAGCTGTGGTAGAAGTATAGTAAAAAAAAAAAAAGGACTTTAGCACTAAAAAGACTAATGTTGAGCAATATCTTCTTGATTTGACTTATTTGGACGACTGAAGCTTCATATTAGCTTCAAATGTTTGTCCCCCATCACTTATATTGTAAGTGTATTATGAAGGGATCTTCTAATGGTCAATATGAACAGGAAGAACGATTACAGCAAGAAAAAACATGTTTCAAAGTTTATCTGAGCACAGGACTGTTGTTTAAAACTAAAGAAATGTCTTTTCACAATAGATTATGTTAATTATGACTGACAGTTTGCAGTTTTGTGTTTCAACATGTTGAGATACATATATATATATTTACATATTTACAACACTGGAATGATTTTTACATATTAGCTATTTCATAAGTGTACATTTATTTTAGCTAGTATGAAAACCAAGTGATGTAATCAGCAAACGTGATGATGTGAAGCTTGTAGGTTGCTGTTTTGCAGCTCTGCTAAACTCTTGTAATGTTCTTGTAACCACACAAAGCTTATTTAGTAAGTTAACTGTGACACCATCTTATAGCATATTTCAAGTCAAGTTGACACAAGCCTGCCTGCTGCAAAAATGTGTCTGAAAAGGTGGGGAAAACACCTTTAGAAATTAAACATAATATATAATATGTGCATTGTCCCATATTAAGATGGAGAAAAAAAAATATATATATATACATTTGCTGGTTTCTGTAGTACTGTAACATCCTAATAATGTATATAAATCAAAGTTCTCTCCATGAAATGTGAAGCTTAGCTCTACAATGGCTGAAAACTATCCCCAGCTGTGATTCTAGTCAATTGACAGTTTGACTCTGCCCTTCTGCCTGACCAAACCTTTTATCTTTAATTGTGTTCACAGTGGACTTCCAATCAGGTCAATTTTGCCTTCAGCAATAACTCAATCTAGCTAATTGGTTTCAGCATTTTTTTAATTGTAAGGTATTGATTACAGGAGGTCATCTGTGTTTCACATATAAGAGAGTCTGTTTTGCTTTTGTTTGGAAACTTGTATAGCTCTTACCCATTCAGACTTATGGAGAGGGAAACAGCAGTTCTGCTCATTAACCCACAGACCAGCTGGGCTGTGATTTGCAGCCACACACACACACACACACACACACAGTCACATATCCACGCATACAAAAGTGTGTTTGATGAACACACACATGCACACTGTACACTATCCCTGATGCTGTATGTGCTTTGAGTGATTGTCTGGTGTTTTTTTTTAATTAAACAGTCCAGTACCATGTACAACCTGGATGGGAGCTGCACTCTTAACTTCCATTTATTTCAGGCCAGTGGATGTTATAGGGAGACCAATAGCAAATAAAAAGAGAATCAATGGGGCTTCATTAAAAGCAGCAGGCAGTCTTTTGCCTGGACACGGCTTAATTACAGTTTCACTGGCGTTTGCTTTAATTGGGGGAAATAAAGGGGGTGAAGTGGAGTGAATGGAGGGTATTAGCATGTCTATCACTAGGAGAGGCCACAAGGCCCCGTCTAACCTGCGGCTGTACACCTCACCTTTAACCCTACACACACACACACACACAGAACCAAACAATTTGTGTCAGTTTTGTGTCTCTAAAGCATTTTTCTTTTTTTCCACCTTTTTTTTGTGTATTTCCGATTTGCTAATCTGAGATTTAAAAAAAAAAAAAAACGGGTCAGCAAACAAGATGGTAATATTAACTTGTTACATTTCAAACTAAATTAATCTGAAGCCACAACTAAGTTGAGAGTTATTATTTGCATTTTTATGACGTGTGTGTATTGCTGATGTGACAAACAGTGACTTCTGAAATCATCATTCAACAAAGCATTTTCAAGAGAATTCATCTGGGTCTATGTGATCCCTCTATAGCTCTGACTTTGACAATGACTGATAGCCGGCCGGGATCAAACCATCCCCGGCGCTGCTTTGGTGACAGGTGAGCAGAGACAGTTTGAGTCCCATTCTCTGCCAAGTTAATAACAATTTGAAAAAGGGTTCAGGGTTAATAACACAATCATTACCAGGAAGAGGATGGTAGACAGCTGTAAGCATGTATGCAGATGAACCGCTGTCATTAGTCCTTGTCAAACGTACTGAATAGGCGTGATCTCAGAGAGCACTTCAGGTTTTAGTCATGAATGAATAACAGCTGGGAAAGAACCAGCATTTAACTTGTTTTGAGATCAGCTTGATCACATGACCACTGGTGTTATTTTTGGTTCTTATCTTCACAAAGTCAAACTAGAATATGTTTTTATGACGCGTTTCATGCATCAGTAAAAATGGCTTGGTACATACTGTACATGCCGTGTTGCTGCATGTAGCAATAGACATGACCGAGTGAGCGCACTGTGAGGTCCTTCATTATTGGAGAGATTGATTTGTAATTTGTAGTGTTCCCATCTGTCCTGGTTACGCAAAATTATGGCTAAACCAGTTAGTAAACACTTTGCCCCATTGTCTGTTGTTTTGATAATCACCCATAATAGCATCCAGCATCAGTATGGTCTTTAAACCTGATTTAGGAGTTAATGGAATAAGAGGGAGAGGCAGTCAGTATATGCACTGGGCCTAATGTCATTAGAAATGTTTGCGGAGTCTAAATTAAATCAGTCGTAAATTGTGCTCTCAAGTAAGCCAGAAAAACCCTGCCTCGTTGAGGAGCGGAGGGGGCAGCGGGGATTCATATTTTAACCTTGCGTAGAAAATGCACTTAAACAGATTAAAATAAAATAGGGACCGTGTGGATGGATGGGAATGGTAATTGCTGGTGCTTTAATGGTTTCCTGTTAGGCAAGTCGGGTTGAAGGCAGAGCTATTTTAAAGTTAGAAATGGTGATTGAGGTCATAACTTTGCAAATCTGGTGATTAAGCCAAAGGGTGCATGTCACCAAACAGCATGTTACACATCTAATGGGGCTTTGGCTGAAAACAGATGTTTGTGGAGGGGATTTCTTTGCTCTATATGCAGGATGGTGTTGCAGAGCAGGTGTGGGTTAGTGAATGGCTTTTGATCAAACAGTGCAGTAGGATGTGAACTGAGTGATATAGCCTGCCAAAATGTAGAGATCTGTGTTTGTGTGAGTGCACGTAAAGCCCACCCGTGTGTGTGCCTCATTCAGTTTCCTTATTGCTGTCAATGCAGGCGCACTGTTTGTCTGGTTGAATCAGGTAGCTCATCACACAATGCAGCCCAGACGGTAATGATAGCCGTAAATACTCTGAGAATTCCCAAATGTGGATTAAATTAAGACGGTCTTTCCGAAAATCTGACAAAAAAGCTGGGGGAAAAAACACAGTGTCCATATCATGCGGTATAATGTGGTTATATATCATACAATATGACGTTATAATGATAAAGTGCTGTGGATAAACAACGCATTTCTGGTCACTGCTGTGTGACGTATCTCCCTTTTCTGTAACATTACTTTACCTGTTCATTTGTATCCTCATGCATTGATTTTGCACTTTGTTTCACGCCACATACCTCGTATGTTATAATACACAGACTTCACATGTGTGTGCATGTACAACTTTCCTTCCTTGAAGTCTGCTTTTTTTCCTCGCTAGTGTGGCTTTACCTTTCTATCCTGGGTTCACTTGTAACTCAGCACTGTTGGCTCGAGGTAAAACTGCGGCCCCATGCATGCTCATGTTCAGCTATTGTGTAAATTAACAAGGAAAAGGCTGTGCAGATTGAATGGCAAACATGCAGGTGATGACACATTCCCGACACATATAAAGTATGTGTCATTACTCAATGCCAGTTAAGTTGTCAGTCAAACAACTGTCTGTGATATTGCCCTCCAATCTGTGCGTGTTTTTTTTGTTGTTTTTTTTCTTTGGTTGTTATTCTCTCTCACTCATACTTTGGCTGTGATGCCTTCATTACATGCTCTTTACAGGCAATCAAATCAGGGAAAGAGCTGTTAAGAGACGTTTAAGACATTAAGTCAGCGATCCAAAGATGAATTTGTTTGGGTGTGGAGGATGAAAATAATGTGAAAGCTTACCTACACCAGAAACTCTATGCACACAGGTTCAGTTTCAGGTCCCGACCTCTTATCGCCATATCTCCAGAGACCATTGTATTGTCCATTGCTACAATTGAAACAAAATTCAGAGAAGAAAGTGACACCGCCGTCCAAATTCCCCCTTAAATTCAGAGGCATCTTTCTGTTTACTTAAATCCTTTTTTCATTGCTTACAACAGATCATATATGATGTTTTTTTTTGTTTTACCTGTAGTAAAAACCAACATGAATTTTAAACATAAACTCAAACCCGGTGGTGGATTAACTCTTTACAGAAGGTTAGGAAGACCTTTTGGATGCTCACTGTTGCTCTGTAAATTGAAACCTGGACTTGGTTGTCAGTGTGCCAAAGGTTGATGTCACTAAGTAGTACGGGGTGACAGAGACAGAGAGTACAAGTGTTGAAAAAGCAGGACAGGAGCATGTGTCGAATCACCTATGTTGTTCCCTTTGTGTTTCACGCTGTAGGGCACATAGCTCACTGGGTCACAAGTGTGAGCTAAAACTCTTTTGTCCGATGTCTGCGCCCCGAGGGTCCCGATCTTCTGGCAGGGAAACATATCCGAATGCACTTTTTTTTTTTTTAGTTAACACTTTATTTTACCTCCACATAGCCTGTGGCTGGGGTGCAAATACACTGTCTTTAAACTTAAAGGATAACTCTGGTGGTGCTGTTTGTGTTTTTCTAATATTCACCAAATCCCACAAAAGACCAAAACTAGCTTGTATTGCCTTTCTATTTTTGATGCGATGTCCCCAAGGTTTTATGTTTGTGATTTACACGGCATGATGTGAATAACTTCCTACCATCATTCATGTGTTTGCTTTTGCTCTTCTAAAATCCTCATTCACAAAGGAATTTACTGTTTTTTTTACATTTCAGGCAGCTACAGCAGCTTGTCCAGAATAAAGACTTTATTAGCAAGTGCCACCAGTGCTCAACATACAAAGGAACGAGGAATTACTAAACCTTAATTCCTGAAAACTATGTCAAATCTGAAAATTGAAAGACATGTGAATTACTATTGAGAATTAGCTCTTTCACATAAACAACAGCACATGTCTTTCTGAAGAGCACTTGTGCCATTGTCTGACCATCGCTACTGAGCCACTTTCTGCTTTCACCTTTTACACATTGTTACACTTGGTGTTTATGACTCAAAAAATTCGCTGGGGTGACTCATGCTACACAAACACCTTATTCAATAACAACAGCCCAAGCTATGATTGAAGGCATGGGGAAATCCGCAGGTAAGAGTAGTCAGCCATCTAGTTCATGTCCCTTGGAACCATCCCAGACAATGTTTAGGCACACAGTCAACAACTCCTGTCCTTGCTTATCTTAAGAATGTAAACCTCTATAAGCAAGCGCTTCATCTGTAATTCTATTGTGAGTCGGCCGGTTGTCTCAAAGTGTCTGAATAATCTAATGTAATGCAAAACCAGCTTTGTCTGCGACACTGAATACTTGCGTTAACGCCGGCGTCTCGACTGTTGGCCTGCACTGTGCGGAATTCGCTGGCAGACAGGATGGCTAGACCACACCAAAACCTGCCAGTTACATTCTTTGCGTGATTCAGAAGTATCTCTTTCCCCAATTGGGACAGACGTGAGAGGTCTGATCAAAAGACCCGTCATCCTGAGGAGCTGAGTTTGGATGTGAGGTTGGAGAAAGGAGGAACAACGATCTGTTGGTTGTTGTGTTGTTGTGTGTTATTATTTCCATTTGTTGGGGAAAAGAGAGATGAATGGAGGGATAAATGGATGATGGGTGGGTGGTGAGGAGGAGGAAATTCCCTTGTCTGGATGGAATTGGATGGTGAGCTCAGGGATGGATGGAGGGAGGGATGGGGGGCACCTGATGTAGAGGGTGCTGTCAGGCCAAAGACAGCGGGGTCTTTGTCTTCTCAATAATCACTCGCTGTACCTCTTCTTTCCATTCCTTCTCTCCACACAACCATTCGGCCTTTACTTTTTCAATTCTCACTGCAACTCTGGCTCATTGGTCAATTGTCCACAAAAATGAAAAGAATTCAAAGAAAGTAGCCTTAACTCTACAATCTTTCTTTTTATACTTGAAGCAAGATAAGTCACATTTAACTTGGCTGCACATACCAGCATTATAATTTTTTGAATGTTTAAGATACTATAGATCCAAAAAAGGGGGTGGAATATGCTGCCAAATCAAGTCTCAATCTGGGTCTAATTTCAAATTAATTATAAAAAAGTATCAATACGATTAATTTGGGTTTTGAAGGACAAAATGATACATCCTGTATCAGGTCACTTAATCCAGGTGAGTTCATAGCTGGGAGACTTTGTTACCTTATACTGTACTTTCCATCCCAGACATGCTCTGTACCACCAGACACAACATAACTAAATCTGCTCATTCACACTTGCCAAAGACATGAGCAAAACATCAAAGTCCTTTGATTAAATAGAGTAGAAACTAGTTATAAATTGTTCTGTTATCAATGTGTGTATGTATTTGTGTGGTTGTGATCATTCTGGCAGGGGAATAAAGGACTTTTAAGGACCAACGCATATTTAGTGTCATATAATGTCGCAGTGGTTTGGTTTTCAAGCTATTCAGTGAAGTTGTGGCGTATCTGCAGACATTTGTGGAATGTGAGCTTATCCTCCTCGGTGAGGTGGTAGGATGGACAGCGGTAGTTAAAATAATCAGACTCCCATTATCGCACAACCCACAGGAGCCGAGACATAATTCATAACCCACAAGAGCCAACAGGATGACAGGTGCTTCTTCTGTATGAATGGGAGGACTTGTATTTGATTGAGAAATTCTTTGGGGTTTTGTTTGCCAAATAATGAGAAGTATAATTCTGAGACGGCTTTTTCCTTTCTGTAATGATGGCTGTGGTCAGATGTTCTTATAAAAGTATTCATGTTATGTATACTATGTGTTTGTGATGCAGTTTTTTCTTTCTGGGTAATGCCTTGAATACTAAGGTGCATTATTTTTGACAAGGTGGCTTTTTGCATTTTCTCATGCCTCTTGTTACCTTGGATATTCCAGTTCTTTCTTAAAGCAACTTTTGAGTTGGCACCTTACAGGACCAATGCCTCTTAAATTCACCTGACCCAATCAGTTCATCTCAAGCCTGTCTGAGACAATCATAAATCATGAAGAAATTGCTGAAAAAAGTGACAACAGTGACAGTAAATAAATGTTTGTTGTTTCTTTCCCTTCCTTGTTTCCCACCCTCTTTCTTTCTCTACTCTTTGTAATGGATGGGGTATTGTTGGTGCTGCCCTCTGGGCAGGGAGAGTTGTTTACTTGGGTGTAAAGTCCCCCATCCACCAATGGTCTCTGTAGGGGATGTCCCTGTAGCAGCCTCACTCCTAACCTCCCTATAGCTCCCAAAGTTAATAGCATGGAGGAGACATGATTTATATCAGCCACCACCAACAGACTGACTTCTTTGTGCTCATGGCCTGTTCAACCAACACTGTTCATCAATAAAAATCACATTTAGAATTCACTCCAAACTCAGTAGATGGTGATTTGATTTCTGGAGAGTTTTTTTTTTTTTTTAAAGAAATAGTCCCACATGATTCAGAGTAACTTGTAACACTGTTCCTGGTGAAAAACTTTTGCAAGAGTGGATGCAACAACAGAAACAGAACACTTAATGAAGTGTAGAAGTGCTAGATGTTGTTTACTTTTAAAGAAAGATGTCAATAGCTACAACACAGTGAGACATTTCAGCTGCCCATTTTCACAAAAGGTAATTTTCACATAATGAAACACAGCTGAAGTGTTACCTGTTTGTTTATAAAGCCCTCAATTCAAAGGTGTGTGAATTTATTCCTCACTTTTAATTAAGCAAATAAACACAAATGACACACTGACATAGATATGACATAAGCGTCTCATATATCCATATAAATCATACTTGCAACAACCTGAAAGCATTTGTTGGCATGTGTAAAGACATTGTGTTCCTACAGTCTTACTGTGTAAATGCACAAATGAACAATGTGAACAATGACACATTTGTCACGTAAACCGCTGAACAAATTAGCAGCTTGCTTAAAGGAACTATTTGGTTATCTATTATAACTATATTGCACTTGTTCCAACATGCCTTTTAACTGGATATCTTGAGTTGTGATTACAAGGTGTCTTGTTTAAGAATGAAAAATGAGGAGTTCATGATTCTTGGCAGTAATAGTTTTCATATTAGGGATTTTTTTTTTTTTTTTGAAAGAAAGAAAGAAAGATCTCGGCACTGACACTAATCCCTGTTGTGTCAGCCTGTGGTTGCCAAATGATAGTATATCATCTCTCTGTACGTGTGTGTGTGTGTGTGTGTGTGTGTGTGTGTGTGTTTCTGTCTGTGTGTGCATTCTTTTCATTTTGGAGTATGCCAGCACATTTTGTCACTGTAACATAAGCTTTACCATAGAGAACCATAGCAGTGCTGCAAGATTCAATTTAACCACAACTGTTTACAGCTGTCAATATAGGGACCAACACCACAATAAATGCATTAAATTGCATCTGGCCTCATGTCACGGAAAATAAGATGAGTGGACGGGCTGTGTAGGTGATGCTGGTTTTCAGTATTATTACATGTCTGTGTCTTAAGGGTTGTCTGGGCTGTTGTCCATTGGATTTAATCAGCCTCTATTACCTGCTACCCTTTTCACAGTTAAAATAATCACCCACAATTACTGACATAAAGGGGAGAGCTGACATGAGAGTCAGAGGCAGAGAAATCATACACAAAGTAATTTCTCTCCACCTTGGTTGCTTACGTGGCTTTTGATGTTTTGGGGTGTGTAATAAAATGATTGAGGGGTGTCTGGCATGTCCACCCCTCCTCTGCTACAGTGTAAAAAGTAGACATGAAAATGCACTTTAAAACACACACATACATACACACGTATGAGTAAACATACAAAGATATACACATAAAATGCATGGTGCCAAATAAACATACAGTACACACTCATATTTACAATATATGTTCAAAATAAGAAGGCAAACTAAATCCACAAAGACAGACACACATGAGTATGCATGCTCACACACACACACACACATACATGCGGTACACACAAGCGTGCACACACATGCACATGGACACCCACTGCCAGTGCCACCATTAACTAAAGAGGTCTGTACAATTTATTGTATGTTGCAGATGAAAGAAAAAGTGAAAATAATTCAATAATTGACCACCTCTAAAATGAAGAAAATAGAACCATGAGAAAAGGGGCATTGTGATCTACTTTAATACTCAGCACGCTGCTGAAAAATAAGAGACACTATTAAATGTACCTTTGAAATAAATGGGCCCAATTACCGAGATGGCTGGGACTCTCTAATGAAGCTTTTGTCAAGGCAGACAAACATGGTGGAGGGACACTCAAAAGGGGGGTGAGGAGCAGGAGGTGGATACGGGTGAAATCATTAAAAAATTATTTTTTACATGAAAGTTAATTTCACATAAATGTTAGTGGTAGTGGATTTGTGTTGCACGGTCCAGAGAAAACGCCGAAACTGAAATTTGCCTATTGGGAGAGATAAAGAGTGAATGATAGCAGTCATAGCCACATAAGAGCGATGAGAAAAAAATGACCTGCACAATTAAAAAAAAACCAAAACAAACACGCTAAATGTAGACAATATGAACATTAGTAGCAATCATTACCACAAGGGTTGCTCAGTTACATTAGCTGTTCTGTGTTCAGGAAATAAGTTGTGTTAAATGGGTTTAGGAGAGTTGTTTTGATAATGGTGTTTTGCTGAATCTCTCCTTTTTAATTATATGGTCAGAGGGTAGCAGCTCAAACTCCCTCTCTTTCATCCCTCTTCATAAGAGTGAGTGCTGCCGACCCTTCCCACAGCAATACAGAGCGTGCCGTACCTCTGGTGTAAAACAAAGCCTCAATTACTTTTGTTGAAACACTTTTCTAAGCAGATAAGAAATGTGGTGGTAGCACGAAAAGCATATAAAACTGTTGTTTATCCTTTTATGGAATAAAAAACCAAAACAAGTGTTGATTTGAAGTATGATGAATTCTCTAAATGAAAATATCAGAGCCACGAGGCAACACGTTGTCTGATGACCTCTATATGCCGATGACCTTGTTCTATCCTTGCAAAAGTTCATTCCTCGTGTATGATCGATCCAGGAAAGAACTAAACCTTAGACAGGGAGCTCGTAGATGGTTTTGGACACAACAGCTTGTCAAAGGTTAAAGGTTAAGGCCATGAGTGTCTGTCGAGGCCCAGACAGAGGTCAGAAGGTCATAGTCAGGGTCAGATTGCCACATGACCCCAAGTCTGCGCTCACAGTTGCGTGTTGCATTCATGTTTCCATTGACTTCCTTTCCATTCTTTGGTGAAGGAGAAAGTGAGTGAGACTCTCGCTAGACGACTTTTTGTCTAATCTTGACACTTAGTGACTTTTTTGGATCTGAGATTAGTTTATAAAGATGAATTTAACTCATGATGCCTTTCAGATGCCTGCTTGCAATCTCAGACATCCCAGCTGTAAAATATTCTTTTTTTATATGCTAAACATTGTTTTTTCTTTTATAGGCTATATATCTGTGGTTGGTGTTATCAGTACTTTTTAACCACCACAGCACTACCCCTCTCAAATGCCAAATAAGTCTATTTGGATTTCTGTTATTGAAGTTTTTAAAGTGTTGGCTGAAGGGTCTAATTGACTTCAAACATTTTAATGTCACCTAAAGGATAACACACTGTAGATTTCTTTGTCCAAATGACTTTCTGGCAGACAAAAGGAATATTTGTCCATACAAAACTCATGTAAACATTTAGTTATTTAGTGTAATAATACTGTTTTGCCTAAGGCCACTATGTTTGCAATGAAAAGGTAAGCCCTTAAATATAATGTTTTAATGACAAGAAAAAAAAACTTTTTTTTTTACTCACAGAGCAAATAATGAAGATGTCAAGTAAAAATAAGGGTCAAGATCAATTCATAAAACTGCCACATTAGCTTGAGAAATCACTTAAAGTGTATATAACAGCTTAATAACTGAAATGTAATCTGAACGCATCATCTGCAAAGCAGCCATTTCAGTCTCAGCTGGTGCGTTAGACATAACGGAGTGTAATGTGTACTGCCACCCTACTGTACTATTCATTCCTTCATTACTATTTTATGTATGCATATGATTAACACTCAGCTCCCAATCTCTGTCGGAGGCCTTCACTAAAGACAGCTCAAGCTTGAGAGAAGTTTTCTTTTTTTTCTTGCTTTCTTTTTTTTTTGCAGCCATTTAAATTTTGGAAGTTCTGTTGGGAGCGGTTAATGTTCTGTGGCTTTTTGCTACTAATACCATCGCGCCTGCATTGGCAACAGATGGTCTGAAAGCAACAGATAAATTCTCTCCCAACATCATTACAATTGTGTTCATGTCCAGGATAAATGCTGCTTGTTCAGGACTATCACACCTGCAATGGGACTGTAGTACAAAGGATATACAGCAAACTGTATCACTGGCAGTGGAGTCCAAATTTTCAAGTCATTTATTCACAAACGCAGGGTGTAAAAAATGAATCTGTTGCCTTACATGAAGGTTAAAGTAACTCTTTGAGCAGTGAAGCTGAGTGAAAGGAATAGAAAAAATAACAAAATGCAAACTTGCTCCTGTTTATCTTAAACAGTGTACATACAGTGAACTCAGATCCTACTACCATTGCAGCCATTTTAGTGACCCATCTCCCACCCACCAACAAACAACCTTGGACAGTTCATCTTCTGTTATATGAAAGCTAGGAAAAGGCAAAAAATGTTTTTCAGTTGCAATTTAGGTGATTAAGTACAGTGGGTAATTAATTGGAATAACAAACAATTTCCTCCACAGAGGATTACTGATTAGCTGTGCTCCCCTGTGCTGCCATGGCCTTTTTATTCTCTCTGCTTCAATTATGTTAATGCTAACTTTCTCTCCCAGAAATTATTGTGATTAATTTTCTCTTGTTTTGAATTACAATTGCACTGGCTGCTAACACTTTAAAGCATTCATTAATTCCCAATTAGATTGGTGGGCTCATTTGCTCCAGTGCTACTCGGTTCTGTAGCACTTTGTGTTTAATGTGCTAATTGGGCGAGATTAAAAACAACTAACCTCTTATGAGAGGAGAAAAGTTATTCAACAGCTACATTTGCATAATTTATCCCAGGATACTTAATTAGACATTGCCACAATAATCATGACAACCGACTAACAACTGTTGTCAACAGTTGGATATTAGAACTGTAGTAAGTTCAGGGTTCAGCCATAATGGATGTAGCGCATATGTTGGCTTTCTTCAGTTCTCAACATTTTGCTAATGTGTTGTCTGTGCTTATCTCCAATCATACAACATGTCTAAGACAGTATGATGGGTTTTTTTTTTGTTTTTGTTTTTTTTCTGGATTTTATGTCTCTTCAGTGCTTTGTTACAACCACTCGAGCAGCATTAACAGCTCACTACTCCATTTACCCAAGACTTGGATTGTCTCTAACTCATTTACCACCATCAGAGGATCAACGCTTCAGGCAAACATGAGTGGGGTTGGATATAAGGAAAAAAGAATGCTTTCATGTCCCAATGTGATCTCTTCAAATGGGACCTGAAACCTGGGAGTGAAATATTGTTTAGGTGTGTGTACCGCACAAGCTTTTTCATCATAAGATGAGAGAAGCTGCGGTGTGTAAGCCCGGGAACTGGTCTTAAGAGGTTTGGCAAAGAACTGGGGTTGTCCAGATCAAAGGAATATAAACCTTGATCACTGCATCTATCACAGATCTGTATAGGTTCCTGCAGTCTGAACTCTTTTCAGTTTAAAGAGGCCTTTCACCAGTAATTTGGCCTGTCTTTTCCTTCAGATGAAGTAATGTCATCATCAGAATTTACAATGCGGTTTGTAGTTAAGTGATTATTTGGTTGCAGTGCTTGCCTCTTTGCATATTTCTTATCCATTACTTGGGCTTCATGATCCACTGCCCGTCTCCAAATTTCTACCACTATGAAAGGTTATCTTGAGTCGTATAGATTTTATGAATGCTCAATGGGTATTAATAGTCAATGCTATTCTACAATATGCTCCATACAGAATCGATCCTGGGTTGCACATGTAAGAGTACAAGACCGAAAAGGAACTGGATGTGGTCATAAGTGTGGATAAGTGAGTATAATGACATCTGGTGTGAATAAGACTGAAGAGGGGTACTATCATCTCAGTTCCCATGTTGCTTTAACCTCTTTCATGTCTCAAGTGCTCGGACACTGGCAAAATCTATTAGTACCCTTTTAGAATTACAATGCAATGAATGTCATCCTATCTAATGTTTTGTTCAGGTAATTCATAGAGCACTTTGAACAATACTGAAGCATCAAGATGAAAACCATTGTGCTCCGTGTACAAATGGACACTTGCTTATTTCATTGCACACTTTTCATCTATATGGAAATGAAATGATGCACTCTCAAGCCTTGTTTGTTTGTTTGTGTTGTCCAGCAGACACAATGAAAGGAAAATAAGAATTGCCTGTGTGCTGGGAACTTTTGTAGAGGCAGCTCTTGTGGCATTATTTCAGGGCAAGAGGAAACAAGGGCTTAACAAAAGAGACATCCAGTGTTACAGGCAGCCTAATTTCTCATTTTGGTGAATAGTACACAAACACATTTTTCAACAGTATGATTGCACTGTTTGTGCTCATACTGCATGCTGCCATGAAATAAATAATAATTTGGCCATATAACACCACCTTCTCTTCAGGATTGTATTGACAAACATTTGAAGAAAGGGGATTTGATTCCATTTTGATAATTTATAGTAATGCTTAACTAATGCATGAGTCATGTTGATTTCATGTATGAATTAATGCAGGATGTATTACAAATTCCTGTCTGCTGTTGGGGGATAAAAAGGGCCAACGAATATGAGGGAATTATCTAATCTTATTTAAGAAAACAAAGATATCTAGAGAGATAATTTCTGTTAAGTACCTTTCTTGTATGAAGGTGCTCTGGGGATTCCCAGCAGCTTGTCATGGGTACATTTTAGGAATCACTGGAAGATCAAATGCTTTATTTGGATTTTCAAAATGAGCATAAACACACACACATATATGTATATGTGTATGTTTCAATTATACAGTTCATGTGGCTAATAGAGGTGAAGGCGTGTCTTCAGACTTTGCAGCTACATCTCTTCCATTCTCAACTCCATCTCTTCGGTTTCCTGCCTCAAGCAGGGGACAAAGGGATCCTTGTCTGCTGGTGGTGCCCACTGCCACTGGGAAGTTAAGGCGGGGAGAATTAGGAAGGGGCAGGAACAGGGCTCCCAACTACAAGGTAACAAGGGAAAACCAATCCCTCCTGGAATTATCCTGATACTGGAGACACAGGGCTCACCAGAAAGCGGATCAATGGGTCTCTCTTGGGAGGAGAAGGGAAGGAGGAGGGGTCCAGAGCAGGATATTTCCCAAAGAAAGTGTGCCACGCTGTGTCCAAATTACCCCCCAAAGTTGCGGAGGATCCTGTTACTTGTTCAAATGTTTTAGTTTGACTGTTCACTTGCCTGTTTTGGCTGTATGCCCATACCACACCTACCAAAGATCCAGCTCTGGAACTAGTATTACAGATTACAATTACATAGAACCGTCCAACAAGCTTTGTGCTGTTTAGGTCTGCCACACAAGTAAAAGACAAGTGAAGCGGACATTAAAAAGCTTCTCTCAACTTAAAGATAATTATAATTTGAATCTAGCTGAAGTTGAAGTGTAGTTTAGTAAAATTGTTTTAAATTAGAGGTGAAAGTTGCAATTTCATTCACATCAAGTCAGCCATAAATTCAGAAAAGGATACAGTATGATAAGGATATTATTCCCCTGAATACATAATTTCTGTCTGTTTCATCATCTCACTGATACTTGAAACAACATTCTCACACCAACGCAGCGTGTTTTTAATGAAATCGCCCAATAGGAAGTGTCACTGATCAAGCTTAACAAATTATATTTTCATAAAGCATTTAGAAATAGCCTATAAAAAATTATGATTTTGCTGCTAACCCTTACTGTCAAACTTTGTCAGTTTCTCCACCACTTTGCCCTCCAGAGACTACCTGTTAACCTTCCAGTGCAACCACATTCAGTATGACTGAGGCTCTCTTGTTTTCCTTTATCCACCTTCACACATTGTTCTTCCCGTCGCCTGTTGTCTGCCTTTATGAAAGCATTAGGTGTTCTCTTTGAGCCAACACGCATTGGAAATGAAAGAGCAGAACACTCTTGGTACTCGCCCTCCTTGTCCCCCACCACCATCCCACCCCTACAATGCACTCTTGTCTAGTGCCATGTTTCGAGCGAATGTCATCATCCAACATCTATGAATGAGTGGAGCACGCTGCGTCACGTATTGATCCACTCCCTTTGTTAGGCCTTCCAAGCTTGTGATAATTAGCATCGTCCATTAGCGACTTTGCTGAGCTAACGTGCCCATTAAGAGTCAAAGCTTCTGTTCTTTTCTGTGAACATTCATTTGGCCCGGATTTTCTTCTTTAAAGAGCATAATAAGGAAATGGTACAAATACGTTATGGACAGATGAAAAGTAGAAAATATAAAGTGGGTGTTTAAATGCATTAAAAGGCATCTAGATTTAATTAACACCCTGGATAGCTGGCAGCTATTGTTCATGCGCTGTAAATGATAATCTTAGCAAAGAACAGAGCTATAATTTTGAGTATGTTTTTAAAAGGTGCTTTGCAGAGACATTGCAGAGGCCTTTTTCTTTGCAGGTGCACGTCTTTACTCACCCTCATCGCGTTTGTAATTTGCCTTCATTAGGCAAAGAATATGTGCTGTCATGAGGGATTTGTTAGGGACAAGCACACAACTTCCTGACTCCAGTTGGCGATATTCATTTCACAGAAGCGTACAACAACAAATAAAACGGGCAATAGAAAAGTTTACTAATGACACTTTAATACTTCGGCAGGTTTGGAGATCATGAAAAAGCAGCTTCAAACAGAATATGTTGACACTTCATGGAATTAATGTTCCTTTGGTTGTTCAGAGCTGAGTATTGATTGCAACACAAGAGGTTCACATCTACCTGTTTATTTTCCTCTGTTTACTGTTTGCATTCCTCTGGCAGGCAAAGACATTATTTCTGTGTTGAGGACCCTAGATAAGCGGCCACCTCATGCTCAGTGTTTTGACCCCTGTAGCACTACTGATATAATGAGAGACTATGGAGAGAAACTACTGATGCCAGTAGAGGCTCTTGGTGAGGTATCCAAACAGTGGCTTCCTCTCTCGCCCCTGTGGATGGTGTTCTGGGATGCGTGCATGTCACGTTGACCTTACTGACCATCATCTGGCTGAGAGGGGAAATGAGCGCAGGGTATGAGAAGGAGGGAGCACCAAAGTAAAGTGCTCACCCTGAGCCATTATGATTAACCATCAGCAGTTTTTGTGTAATCATCGGCAATGTGCACACTGCGGAATCCCTTATGGAAAGAGCTGCAGAGAAAAATCAATCACATTATATTACTGTGGACATGCTTTATTGACCTCTGTTGGTGTTCACACATTTCATACTTGATTTGTATCTACTGGCGGGCGTTTAGAACAATGCAGGCAATTTGGGCAATGAGTAAAAACAGGGCAGCATTTTCAAGCCCGAAGCCCATGCTTATGGATTGAGTGCTACTTTACGAAAAAGAGCAACCTATTTAGATGCACGTCCTGCATACGTTTCATGAAATACCCAGAAGTGCTGGATGGAGCTATGCCCTCATTCAGGCCCCTCAGGGAGTATTTGTAGTTTGGGCTGACTTGTAGTATATCTACAGTATGTCTTCATAGAACCAAACTCGCAGTACAATCGGTGAAATCTCCTGTAGCGCAGGCAGACAACAGTAAATAAGAGTTGGATGTCTCATTATCTGAACACCAAGCCACGACAGCTGCATTCATCCAAAATGTATTGTATCTAAAGGTTAAGAGTAGTTATGAGAAAAGCAATGTATTATTAAAATACCTTTCGGAGTGAAGTACCTTCTGATATATTTTCTTTGGTAATGAAAGCAGGATTCGGTGGAAATGTAGTAATTTGGAGGCCCATTTCTTCAAGCCTTTATTCCCCCTCTCCTTCTTTAACGATTTATCTGGGGAGAGTGAGGAGCCCACAGCTAGCGAACAGACAGTAAACATTTTGTTATAGTCAGAACCATCTCTTATTACTGGTTTTTCATTAAAAAAGAAAGCCTTTTGAAGCATTCAAAGCATTTCGGCGGATGAAGATGCTTCACAATTTTCTCCTTCTCACCCTCTTTCTCTCCTCACTATACCTGAATCCTTTCTCTTTTTGATGCTGTTAAGGGAGTAATTGAGTGCAGAAAATGGCTTGGCTTATTTGGACTGAGTCTGATCCAGAAATGATTAAAGCTAAAGGGGTCTGAGGTATTCAAAGAGAGAGAATGACAGAAGGAATATGGTTAATGCTTTTTTTTTTTTTCTTCTTTTTCCATTTTGTGAGGAGAGACGGAGATTGGAGGGGTGGTCAGGCTGAGCACCGAGCAGCCAGACAGGTTGGTGTTCGAGGGGAGGAAGGAGGGGGGTGGTTGCACAGAATAGCCCCTACTCATACCCCTATTAAAAGCATCAGGATTGTCAGAGATGGTAAAAAGACAGGAAATCACTGCAAGAAATGAAGCTTCTTTTACCAATTACTGAATACCGAGTGCACACCTTGGAGCTCTTTGTCCTCTGTAGCACCAGTTCCTTGTCTCTCTCCCCCTTTCTCTCTCTTTTTCTTTCTTCCCACCTCTCTTTCTCTTTCTCTGTCTCTCTTTCTCTCTCTTGCTGGCTTACAGCTTTTGAGTCGGATGCATTAGCACCAAGGCCTGGAGAAGAGGCAGCGTTTTCAAAGCCCAGTTGGACTCACTTCTAGCCTGTCGTTGTGGCTCCTTTTCAGGCTTTTATTCACAGACAGTAGGGGCAGGTCTGAAAGAGACGCCCTCAACCTCTCCACTCAAACATTTATCTCTCCCTTTTTCCCTTGCTACAGCAGAGATGATTAGCGAAGGGAGCCATTTACTGATCCGCAGTGCCTTTCCGTGCAGCGTGTTAAAAAATAAAAAGGGAGCACATTCGGCTTGCCTGACTAACACACACCTACACACTTACGCTCATTCGAACACATACTCTCAAAGCTAGTACACAAATGCACATAAATCTGTATCGTTCATTTCAAACTGTGTAGCAGTTGTATCTGTGGTTATGGGTGAAAGCAGTATTATTTAAAATAAATTCTCTTTTATCTTATCAATAATTGATAGGATCTGTCAGGTCATTGAGTTTGGATAGATTGGCTCTATCATGCCCTCTCACCTCAGCCAAGACTCTAGGGACCTATAAACACCTCGTGCACTGGCTCTTCATCCTTCCTATTGACCAAGTCAGTTAAAACAACACCAGATAGCTAATGTAGTCAGAAGAGACCCTTTAATGCCTGTGGCTGTGTGGGTTTGTAAGCTGTACATGTGTGTAACACAGCAGCACTGCTCCACGGGAGCCATCTTAACGCAGTTTCACATTACGAGTTTTGTGAGGACTGTTGCTGTGGATGCGGTTATGGTGATAGCCGCTGGTAATGGTATCGTTAAAGAAGATATAGCTGCCAAATTAGAGGTTCACAGAGCATATTTGCCAGGGCTATAGCTGCCTTCAGGATCCATAACGTTGTTAGTGAGTTTTCATAGACCATGCTGACGGATGCTGTCGGCTTGTTCTGCGTTTGCTCTTATCAAGACACATGAGGATATTATTATGTAAGATTACTCATTTTGGAGGGATTTAACTCAGGGTCTGTTCCTTAGCAGCCGCCTTCTGCATCCAAACCCCACCCCTGCTCCACACCAATCCTTTTACATCATCCTCAACTCATCTGTCATCACTACTAGCAGACAGCAAGGGGACACTTTTCAAATCACTCAGTGTTTTGCCACGAGCGTTTTTTTCTGATATTAATAAGCTTTTCATTTATTTCAAAATATATTACTTCATTTTAGCTCCCTGTATGAGTACAAGTATTTTTAATGGTTTGGGTTTTTTTGGCTCGGTGTTAATGTCAAACATCAGGAAGTTGCCAGAGTTGACAGCATGGGTGTGTGAGGCATCGCTGCTCTCTGGCAGCCATTTGCAAGGTTAATGTTGTAGAAAACAACATCCAGCCCCCCCAGTCCCCCCACCCCCACACTCTCTCAGAACAGTTTCATTAGTCCAACGCTCTGACCCTTCTTCTTATAGTGTTGTCAGATGTGACATGCATCATATTATCTCATCATATATGAGTGAAGCAATCAATACCATTTCAAAGTCGCTGCTGCTGCCAAGTTGCCTTCCTGCTCTTCACGTCGTGCATATTTTAAAACACGCAGCCAGAATGCATTGTATACGCCGTCTGGCCCTCTCCCATTCATTCCCAGTTAGCTAATAAATAAGACAGGCTGAAGGCACCGACTATCAATAATAATAAAGGAGTGAGTTTAGTTTGGGACCCTATGATGAACGAAGCCTGCATGCTTTTGTACAGCTTTGTTTGGTGCTGACACATTGGCGTTCTGAGCGAGTGCGTCTCAGACAAACACTTTGATTCAGGGGATTACATTAGTTAAACAAATACCCAACTGAATCAAGACCACGGTGCTTTCTCTCTTACTCCATCTGGACTGTTCAGTATACTATTTATATTTAAACCTTGTTGACATTAAATGATATACAATGATATGTAGTGCTAGTCACCCACCCATCATTAAAAAAAAATTCTGTTTGTCATAGGTAGAAAATTTTATCCTAATAATGAAAAACACCATTTTAATTTATCCTGTTATAACAAGAAAGTTTTTTTTTTAAATTATATGGTGGCAAGTTGCTACAAAAACATACCAACTTGTCTTATTTACAAAGAAATTAAATAAAAGTTATATTGTTATTACAAGACGAAAAGATATTATTTCTCAAAAGGGAAATGTGTCATTTATAAGGTATATTATATTTTGTTACCATAAACAAAACGCAATCTGTCACAAATTTTCCTAATTATTGATAACAGAGCTGTAACGATTAGTTGATCAACAGCAAATTAATCAGCATATATTTAGATAATCGATTAATGATTTTAGTCTGTCATCATAAACTGAATATCTTTGGGTTATGGACTGTTGGTTGGGGCAAAACAAGACTTTTTAGGTTGTATCTTTTCAGAAACATTGATGTGTTTTAATTTTTTATACTATTTTATAGACTAAATGGCTAATTAATTAATCAAGAAAATAATTGACAGATGAATCAACAATGAAAATAATCATGAGTTGCAGCCCTAATCAATAAATGAAACCAATGATAATACCAGGACCATGTCCAGAGAGATGCACGAACACGTGCAGATATGCTGTAATATAAAATATGTTTTTAAAATGGACAAAACAATGTTATGAATGTGTTATGTTAAAAAAAAAAAAAAAAGTTAGAGCCTGACATATTTATAAAATGACATGTGGGTAAACAGTAAGTAAAATATGCTTGCGTCTGAGCCAACAAAAATGAACAAAAAAGCACTGATAAATTGCTGTGCTCATTGTGAATTCCATACTCAATTGTGGCAGTTTCCAGGGTAAATGGAATTGTGCATTAAAGTCTGAATATGCCTGACTTTAGGGGGGAGTGATACATTTTATTTTCCCTCTTTTTATTCCCACAGATGTGGTCCGTGGAAGCCACAGTATTGCAGTGCTTTCAGTGAAAAGGCCATCTTTAGGACCTCTTGATCAATCTGTGACCTTTAAGTACATACCCATCTCGTAAATAGGAGGGTGCGCTTACAGAGACTTCAAAAGCAAGGGGACCCGATAATTTCAAAATGGAGCGGTGTGGAGTGGCGCTGGTGGGGAGTCCATAAAAGCCTGCCTTGTTCTCCACACACCTCCTCTTTGCTCCACAACAGCCAGTTAGGGTAATAGCTCAAGGGAGAAAGAGGAAGAGAGAGAGAGAGAAAGGGAGGGAGGGAGGGGAGGAGGAGCGATGAAGGGATGGAGAGAGGCAGAAAAAAAACAGGTAATTACTGGTAATCATTGGCCGAGGAAGAGCTGATGATCACTACAGTATAACAGATTGTACTGTTCCCTGTTGAAAAACACTGAGGAGACCGGATGTGGTGCTGTCGGCAGGTAACGACTGGGAAATTAGTTGGTAACCTTAAACCCCTTTCGCAATCATAGAGAAACTCTCTTTCCCTCTTCCTCTCCTTTTCTCTCTTTCTCTCTCATTGAGAGGAGTTATATAAATCTCAATGTTCCACTCAATAAGTACTGTATAAGTAGGGACTATGGGTCCTTTATTATATTACAATCTTTTTTATTTAGATTGGACATCAAGTAGAGGCAAGTAGCTGTGGTTCAACAAGGAGACAGGGTGATACAAACAGAAATATTAGAGTGACAGACAGAAGCACTTGGGAGTTGTACCTCAGTCTTGATTTTTAAAGCTGAAATATATTCATGAAATACGTGTCATAAATGTTTAGTTAAGACAATTCTGTTTGGCTCTGATTTAAACAAAAGCACAGATTCAAACTGTGTCCACTTGGTGATAAAAGCTCTGCAGTGAAATGTTTTTTTTTCCCCATTCACTGCAGTGAGATTCCCCTATTAGTCACCTGTAAATAGCTTCAGGTTTCTGAGCTGAGCTGTCCAGCAACATTATCAATTTTCTGCTAAAACCATGCACGTTAAACAGAGACATACAACATTAATTAAATGAAAGTGCCTCCAACCATTTGGTAGAATGTGACTCAACCTTGTCCAGAAATTATTGTCCATTCATTGCAACCACAATTACTTTTTTTTTTTTAAACCCAAACCGCAGGTTTTAGTCCCTTACATGATACATGAGAGAATTGCAATGAGGCAGACATATTTGCGAAAATTGTGACCTTTGTTAGATCACAAAAAAGTTAATTTTCTGCTCCAGTGTGAAAAATAATGAACATACTATCTTCATCACCACTAGGCCTAAATAAACCCATTTTTTCCAAATGTAATCAAATATTATTGCCAACTATTAGGTTTCAATCTCATGGAAACAAACTTCTGCAATTAAATCATCAATGCAGTTGTATTGTGGCACAGGGTATCACTTCTATTTCAATGATTTCTTACAGTGATGAGCTACTACTGTAGAGGTGTAGACTTTTGCAGACCCAATGTCACCAGGAGACTTATTGATTTTGAGCAGTGTCTTCCTTGGGTTCTGTGTGACTAGACTGTGGCCTCCACATAGTGGGAGTCTTTAGTGGATCAATTGGGAACACTTGCTCCACTTGTACCTGTTTGTAACTGATAAGACAACACTTCAGAGAACTGGTAATGATTAGCTGAGGATAAACACAGCAAATCAACATAAGGAGAAGGACTAAAGGGAAGAAAGGAGAATTAGCCTGGGATATTGATTGTATATTGTTTATACAACATAAAATAAAACTGTAGTGTTGTTTTGATTATTCACAAATATTAATGCAATTAGACGTCGGTTTATTTAACTGCAGACAAAGAATCACAAGTCATCGAGCTGAAAATATCATTGCGAGAGCTGCGTGAGAAGGTCTGTTAGGTGGCCATGTTGTTCTTGTCACTTAAGACTCATGAGATCATTGCATTTTCATCTACATCCCATAGTGGTAACACAGCGAGCCCATATCCTGATCCTGTCCCAGTTCAAAAGGAAGTCATGAGATCATTCAGTCTTGACCTAGATGCTGGAAGAAGCTACTGAAGATGACCCAGCCAGACACAAAAGTTATATTTAAAGTTGAGGTACAGTACACTACCTTTTCTTGGTTGTAATAAAAAAAAAGTATATGTATATAAATATATATGAAGGAGGGGTCCATAAAATATGGATGAAGCCAGTGAGGGAGTGATGCCTCTTGTGTTGACATGTGACAGGACTGACTGTTGTAATGGGACGCCCATCACTTAAAACAGGTCGGATCAAAATGTGCCGCTGGGACTTATGCCTTCCGTCAGTGCTGCCAAACAATGCTGAACCAGCGGTGGAGTAATTCTCACTCTCAGTTTGTTTTCAGAATTACAGTATCACTAGCACATTACCCACACCCATGCAGTATCCTGTTTGTTTTTTTTGAAGTCGACCTGAGCGAGAGCATAGTTTTTGTCACGGCCATTCAAAAGGAATTACCAATAACACAGCTAATAATAAAAGGCTTGTAATGGATACATAGGGGGTTTGTCATCTTGCTACAGTTTAATCTGGCCCGCAGGTACTCCGGCAGTGGAGGACAGGTAATGTGAGACTCAAAGATTCGCTGCATTAGTTCTGCTTAGCTAACCGTGAATGCTAATTGCAGGAAGAACAAACTGCTACTCTCCCCTCCTTTTCCTCTCTCCTCCCTCTTTGGCCAACGGTAGAGCCCGCTGAGAGTCACAGAGCGCGTCATGCAGGTCTGCTTGAAGCAGGAACAAAGAGGGTTGTTCTGCAAGCGAGATTCAATATGTAGAGGAAAAACAGTTGGACATACAGCCGTTGATTTTGCCTCAGCTTTTATGTTGTCCTCTGTAGGACAGTATGGCAAAGAGAGGCTTGATAGCCCAACTGCATGCTAACTCCTACCTATCTACATGGAAATCTTCCCATATTTAATCAAAGGTTTCAGTTTCAACATAACCATGTCACGTGAAATACGTTTATTGGTTGTCTTTTAAGTGACAGCTTTTGAAAACCTTTGTCTCTTTGGTGCTTGTGTCATGCCCTCTCAGAGGAACCAAGGAGTAATTAATAGATGCAATATCTGTATACAAGTATTTAACGCTCACTATTTCTATACCAGTGAGGTTGTCAAAGAAAATACATTTAAGTTATTTTAGTCAAAACCATCACCAGTGATATGCAGCCAAACTGACTCTAATGAAAACACCTTTTTCGAAATAATCAAGTATTACATTGTGACCAGAGAGATTAGAGGGCATATTATAATCACAAACGTGCATAGTAGAGGGCTCCAATCTCAATTAAAAGAGTGTGCTCCATTCAGAGGAACCCAACCGTGACATGCCTTTGTGAGAAAACAAGACAATAAAAGAAAGAGGACTAAGAATAGGAGTGTTAAATCCAGGACTAATACTGATACTGATACTAATCTGTGGGCAAGGTCAAAGACCTGGTTACACACCAGAGGCTACAAAGGCTCATAGGTGGTGGTCAGCCTAAGCCGCCAAAGCTGTGATCACTCTCTGAGGTTTTGACCTGGGCAAATGAGAGGCCACTATCCTCGTGGAAACCACTATCTCCTATCAGTCTTCTATCGAGACATCTATAGGCTACCTACAGGGCCTCAGGCGAGAGCTATCATATAGCCACTGTACCAAGCACTCCTGTCTTTACCTTGCAGTGGAGATTTATTGTAATTAGAAGATTCCTTTACAAAAGCTTGGGATCAGCGTTTCTTCAAGGATCTTTGTGCGGTCCCATGGGCGACACCCTTTGATCCTAACCTTCGAACCCTAAGGGTTAAGCCTTCTCTTTGCAAATGAGTTTGACATGATGGACCACTTCCTAATTGGCCAATTGCTCAGTGCCATTTCTGTGTATTGCTGCTTTAACAAGTGTATGTTTTCCTTTCCGCTCTCCAGTGTCTTGGAGATGGCTATGAAGTGAGTTTTTCCGCCCTCTGATATAGATTCATATGTTTTTCTAAAAAAGTCTAAAGGGTCATCATGCATGGAAAAGGCTAAATTGTAAGTAATATGCCATATGATGTTATCTTATTGATGAAAACAGAAAATATTCCTTTAAATGAGTACAATCTCACTACTCAGTAAGGAGTTAATCAGTGTTGTTTGTGTATTCCTTTGGGAGCGTTTTCTCTCTTTTCCCTTTTGTCCGCTTTGCTCTGCCTCCTACTGTGTATCAGCCTGATAATGCTGAAGGCTATAGTAGCTCTTAAACCATCAGAGACACTGGAGAAGAGAACTGGTGGTGTCGAGTCCCACCCTGCAGCATGTGGTTTGTAAGCTCCCCCGACCCCATGCCTCCCCACCTCCATCTTTTTCCCAATCAGATTAGTTTGCTTATAGTGAGAGGAAAGGTTGTTGCCAGTGGGCCCTGCAGGCGTGGAAGAACAGGTGGCCAAGTGCTGAAATGGTTTCTCTACATTGATCTGTAAAGATGATGATGTGGTGGTCTGCATTCGTATTAGGCTCTTAAATCACCAATCTGAAAGTTTGTGCACTTATATAAGATTATATAAGCACAACTTTGGAGCTGACCTGTTTTTTTCTGTCATCACATACTGATAGCAGGAATGTATTTGGTAACCCTCATACTGTACCAGGACGATTAAGTCCTGTGGTTCCCTCACATCTCGACTACAGTTAGCCTCAACATTTATCTGTTCCTGTATTGTGACACATCTTTCAAATCTACCTGCAGACCGTTACTCAGATATATTACCTATAGTAACCTTTCCCGATGACCTCTGTAGGGTTTGTTCACCTGCAGGACCATGGGAATCTCCCCTGCCAAAATACCTCCTCCCCTGTATACCGAGAACGTGCCTCACCAGCCGCCTAGCACCAAGACGGATTGTTTAGGGGTGCAGAATTAGTCAGGTCAGGGAACCCTTGGCCTCGGGCCAGGCTAATTACTTTCTAATGTGACGACGATTCTTTGAAGAGCTGTTTTCTCGCTGACCAAATCTCTTTAAAAGCATCTTGGGGGTGCAAAGGGGGTCGAGAGGGAGTGCGCTGTGGCAGGCCACACCAGGGCCAGAGGGGGGGCTCAGATTACACCCTGCCTGCCGTGATGCATTGTTGGTGGGACGCCTAGGCTCCAGTGCTCCCCCTCCTCCTCCTCAACCACCGCCACCTCCATCCTCCTCCTCTCAGTGCTGTCCGTCCAGCCGGGCAAGAGAGGCTGCCGCAGAGCCTCGCAGAAATTCTGACACCAGTGCAGAGGATGCACTCTGCACATGAAACCTTACACTCAACTAATGGTTACAAATGTGTTTTCAAAGAAATCCCAGGTCTCCTGTATAAACCATAGTCTCACACTGCTGGATGTGCATATATGTACACACACAGTAACTGCACATGCACAAAATTGTGAACAATTGGTGTGGCTGAACTGGGAGATTTAAAAAGGACTATGAATGTTGAGGATGAGGTTATTTTAATACATTCCTGTGGGAGACAAGACAGAGAAACCAAAACAGTTTGTATCTGTCTAATGTCAGGTCATTTGATTTTTACAACCTCAGTGACAGAACATTAACAATTTACAATGATAACCAAACATATTAGCAAGCTGACGGCGTTCTCTTCAAGGAATTGCCTTTAGAAATTGCAGGTGTCTTGTGGCTTTGACTGACACTTCACACAGATTTCAGCGACCTCCTGCTTTCTTTCTCTCATTCCCTCAAAGACAATGTGTTCCTTTCTAGGGGAGTGATCCCTAATTAGCTGTCAGGTGATAGTGTGCTGCTTTCATTGTGCTCCCTGCTGCTACACTGCAGGCTATGTGGTCAGCAGTCAGTCTTAGGCTGAAGTGACAGATCATCTCTCTATACAGCAGCACCCTGCAGCTGAAAGAGACCACTTGGTTCTTACAAAGAGACCCCAACTCTCAGCATTAAAAAGAACCCAATATCAAATCTCATAACAAACAGATAACTGACCCAGCAAAGACAAGAGGAACACTTGAGAATCTGTCTGCGCTCTCTCAAATAAAGACAATAGTCAGTGATATGTTTGTCTCCCACCAAAAGATGTCTGATGACTGGATTTGGACCTGAATTATTTAGTGCCCCTTTGTGTTTGTCAGTTTGTTCAATGTAGGTGATTTTAATGGAGAAAAGATACTTCTCATATTATGTTCCAACATTCAGTGAATCTGACAAAAGCTTTTGGAAAATCACAATCACATTTTACTATATACAGTAAATGCAAAAATAACTATACTTTCCTGTATTTCCCAATAAAAGACAAATCTTCTAACTTCACAGGATATGGCAGGCAGGTCATTCCTGATATAAAATATAAGATTTCTTCCTGTCTGTCTGTTAGTTTCACTGCATGTCTCCGCCAGACAGTTCCAGTATCCACCCAGGCAGCATAGGGACCTTGTTTGAAGGTCATGTCAGCACCGGGGCGTAAACGTTAGACCTTTTTGTGGTCAGGGTAAATGTACAAGGCCGCCCTGCGGGAGCACTCCTTCCCTCTCTTTAATCGGCGTATAACAGGCCCTTGTAGAGCCAAACTGTCTGCGACACATCAGCACTTAGAAATAAAAACCCCTCAGCCAACCCTGCGATGGCTGCGGTTGGAGTACAGCAGCAGGATCATTTCAGAGGGACAACACAGACAGGTCTGCTGGTGGAGGGGAAATCCGCTGTAGAGAGAGCTCATACATTTTATCTCTGCATTTAACGTTAAAAAAAACAAACAATTTCTGCATTTATTTATTGGTGTATTCCCTAAGATAATAAGTGGTTTACAGTGCGGTCTTGATGATATTATCAAGATGAAAAGTAGGGAGCTGCTCTGCTGGCTTTTTTAGCACAGTGACATTGACCAAGTGTATTTTATGGCACCGTTGTTGTCTGTAGACACTACAATAAATTAACCTTGTTTGTACTGTATAATACCAGAGTTTAGGTTTTTATCAATTACTTTTTAAGGTTTTGTGTCTACAGTTTCTTCTCTCTGACTTGAAACTTTTGTGTTATATAATAATATTAAATAATCATTTTTAATTATCTGTATGTTGCATGTACCAGTCATTTCAAAACTGAACATAATTAGTGCTCCAACCTTCAGCTGCATTTGCTGTGTACTCTGTAAATAAACAGACTGTGACACTAGTGAGACAAAACATAGAATATACAGACATCTCTCCAATCATTTGAAGGAGCCGAGAAAGCAAACTTAACCGTTCTAATGCTCCAGCCAAGAAACTTAATTTACCAATTTGCAGGAAGACAAGATGGCAGGAAACAAGCCAATTTGCCACGTGTGCAGCGCACAACAAACCCCAGCCTTGCTCCCCAGCCTCATGAGAGGTAATTATCCCTAAAAAAGAATGCCATGCTGTATTAAGATGTAGCCGCATCAAAACGAGGGAGACAGCCTCATTACAAGTAATTATGAGGGAATTAGAAACATCATTTAACTAAACGAGCAAATAATGTCCAGGATATTGAAGAAGCTGCCTGCACTTCTGTCGACCGCTGCAAGTCCCATTACAAAAATTGTAGGTCTTTAATAGAATAATGACATGCTTTATCTTGCCTGCCTCTCTCTGAGAGGGTCTTGGAGGAGAGGGAAGGGCTGAGGGAGAGAGGGGAGGATGTGAAAACAACTGTTGCAGGGCTCTCTGTCCTCAATGTGGTCTCACTCTTGAGTGTGTAGCATAAGGCCTTCAAGATAATCCCCCTATTATCTTTACAAATACAAAATGGAGAGCAGAAAATTGTATCTTGCATCCATTATTGTGTCAAAGGTAATGCTAATGGACTTATCTCTAGAGTAATAGCAGAGTTCTCCCCACATACTGTAGACTATAATAGTTTGATGCTTATTGGACGGCGAATGGCACTTCAAAACAGGCAGTTCAGGAAATAGTTGGTGATTTAACAATGAAGCACAATGCATTTCACCATTAAAGCCCTAATCCAGATTTTTGGTTAAGTGTTGTTCTTGTGGAGTTTAACTTGGAGATGGAAAAGCTTTCATTGTGGTTCAAATAACAGAGCTGCTTGTGCTTGACCTTGAGTTATAAAATATATAGACATGTTGATACTGTCAGATACAATATCATGCAAATAGATAGACTGAAAGGGTTTTTAGACCTATTCTTTGTTTTAGATTTAACCAAATGTCCTACATTTATTTCAGTTGCATTAGAAAATTACCTCAAATGATTTCACCCAAAACCAAACTAAAATAATGGTTCTACAATATTTTACTTAATATACGTTTTCTATATATTTGCCATCTCAGTGTGCCTGGTAGCATATTCCTCTCCTGTTAAGGAGGAGGGGTGGTGGGGGGAGGGGGGACAAACACAATTTCCCTTCAGCTCCTTCATTTCCAGTTGATATAAAACAGAATCATGAAAAATCACTTCTGGTCCAAGCTCTCCTTTTTAACCATTAACCCATAAATACAGAAGCTGGTTAAAGCCAGCGGATGACAGGGCCTGCCTCAAAAACCTTGTTATGCTCCCCTCAAATTCATTTAGGGAGCAAACAGGTCTTGAGAGTTGTCTGGCTTAATGCATTGCGATCGCTTTTAAAACTCTTGTCTTGGGCAGACCCGAGGCTCTGCATCTGCTCGTGGCGCTATACTTCATAACCTTCCACTCTAATATGAAGCCACACATACCCTCTTTAAATCAAATGGCAGTAAATATGTTAGGAGATAGTTAAAAAGCCCTGAGTGGAATATGTTAAAAAAAACGAGTTTTTAATATTGGAAGTGAACATTATAAATAACACAAAAGTGATAGATAATGTTGTTGCAGCCTGTTTAAATTTAATGGGGTCTCTATTAAGTTAGTTTTGATCTACATCGTTTTATCTCAAGATGTAAAAGAGACGATATCCGGAGGTTTTAGTATAATTCATTATGATCCTGTAAATATGCTCTAAAAACTATTCTGAGAATCAATTTGCCCAGTGCTCTGTCTTTGCCTCTCCCTCTCCACACTGTGTGTAGCCCACAGTTTCCATTACTCCCATCATAAATTATACCACAGAGTGAATTACACTTGCTTTTCACCTTACCAGGCAGGTTTGATGAATCCTAAGGCACAACACATCATCTCAACAAATCTTCATCACCATGCCAGTCGCTGTCTCTTTGCAGTTTAAACCACTTCAAATCATTTTCATTGCCCTGCTATTAAAATTTGTAATTCACACCTGCCATTGCAGTGATACATAGTTACATCGAATCCCTCCTCCACCCCCACCTATTCCTCTCTTTCATTTGCTCTCCTCTGCTCCTCACTGCATCTCCACACATCTCTCTCTCTCTCTTTCTCTCTCTGTGTCTGCCTGTCTTGTAAATCAAACAACGTCAGGTGACAGGTCATGCAGATTTCCCACAAGTCAGTGGGGTGCAAACATCCATCCAAAAGAGCGGCGCGTTGCCATCACACCTGATGACATAATGACCACTTGGAAACTAATAAACAGCTTCATTCGACCAAAGCTATTGCTCCTTTTCATAAGCTTTATGGCCCCCCATCTCTCTCTCCCTCTTCCTGTCTTTTCTCTCCCTCTCCTATCTGTCACAAATTCATCCTCCTGCACCTCACCTCTTCGCTCGTGCTGGAGTTACCCATAAATCACTGCTGTTGTCTAATGCTATCCATTTTCCCAGAAACACAGGCCGGCTGTTGCAGAAATTGGGTCAGGCATAATCTGCAGGGCAGCAGAGCCTAGCTAGTCATGATTCTGCTAGGTAATGTAGCCATTAGCACACAGTGAGAGATTGGTGGGATCGGTAGAGGGAGGGAGGGAGGGAGGGAGGTGGGTCTCTTGTACTGTACATGATGTGACACCCAAGAAAAGCTGGCAAATTACATGGTTTTATCGCTCCCCATCAACCACGGGACATTTGTGAGCGTGTGTGTGTGTGTGTGTGTCTGTGTTTGTGTGTGTGCTTGAGCCTGTGTGTGTGTGTGTGTGTAGCCTCTGTTTTGGCTTGTGTTTGATATTTGCATTTATTGTATTAGAAATTGAACTTTGCCAATGTGTCATGCTGGACCTCTTGAAAATCTAATCTAGCTTTTGAATTAGAAAGACATACTGGTGCTCAGAATTCAATGTGTAATTTCTTTTCTCTTGTTTCACAGATGGGGGGAAAAAAGATTCGATTAATGACGACAAGAGTCTTGAACTTTGACAATCTGCTTCTTTATAAGGTTTCCCCTTACAAGGCCTGATGCTTGAGAGCCATAAGAGCAGACTTCAAAAAAGAGAAGATCCCGCCCAGAGGCATGATTGGCTTGGGATGGTGTGCGTCTCTTTTCCACCCTGGTATGTGTTTTACTTGCTTCTATACTCACCTCTGTATTACCTTTATAAGACAACCACTCAGAGCACCGCAGCTAGCAGTGTTTATGTATTAAAAATCGATCTGAAAACATGACTTAAAACTCTTTGCATATAATGAAAACATTTGCAATTTTCGAAATACTGTTTAGAAATTTTATTCTATTTGTAGGCTTGTGTGCTTTAGATATTATAACAAATATGGAAGCGACAGTATGGGTCATGTAGAGAGAAGACTTCATGCAACCCTACAAATGCAGCCTTTCTTCTCCTAAAAATTAAAATGCACCTGTCAAGAACCTGATAATATTATTTGATGTAATAATAGGATGTATATGACAAAATATGCGATCCAACAGTAAGGTTAATTAAGTTATATTACACAAGTGTCCTTCAGGTTTTTTCCACAGTCAAAGCACAAATGTGCTCAAAAAAACCCTTTTTCAAAAAGAAAAATCACCTTTTATATATTAGCGTTTACACATAGAGAAATCACACTATATAATAATCACAATATAATTATGTCCCATGCTGGCAATATCATTTATTTGTGTACTGTTTGTAATATATTAAGGGGGTCAAGTATAGTTTTAGCCTTAAGTGTTTGCACAACCATTTTTTTTAAATGTGTCAATAGTTTTTTGGTTTTCTTTTACAAATATAACTACACAAAAAAGTGCATGAAAATAAAACCAAGCAAACCCAATTTCACTGAAATAGAAAATTTATTGAATGAGAAGGTTATTCTTGAAGGTCTAAATTACAGAATAGAAACACTTATGTTTTTCCTGTCAGCATTAGGGTTTATGTCAGGTGAAATAAAATGAGTGATGCTTTGCAAAATATTTGACAAACCAGTTATGGATTTTTTAATTTTTCTTTAAAAAAAAAAGAAACTGCGTAAACAAATTTCTTGTGGAATCCATTTTTCTTGGATGTGACATGATGGCTGAACTCCTATATTTTATCAGTAGAGGAGGAGGAAAAAAAATAAAATAACAGTACAAAATTATTATAATTAATTATACACATGGTGTATTTTATACATATAGGGAAGCTTGATTGCTTTCTTGTGAGACGTACAGTTGCTGCATAATAATAATTTCCTCAACAAATAAAGTGATACAATCAATATACAGGGGTTATGCCGAGACACTTATAGGAATGTAGTTTTGTAATATGTTTTTACGTGGACCGCAGTGATGGACGTACTGTAGAGTCAGTCAGTACTCAATCTTGTTATACAGGTTGTATAAAGGTAGCGCTGGCAGGTTGCTCCCCGGGTAGTACAGGGGCGTTGGAAAGGCGATAGACCGGGGAACAGGAACACGCAGTAAGGAGTTATCTCTGAAAACCAGCGGCATCCCCACTAGTGTCTGTGCGGAGGCGTGGGCCATGTTGGCCGCCTCCAGTTCAGCTGAGAGCTGCCGTTTCCATTTGTTCCTCCTGTTCTGAAACCACGTCTTGACCTGAGTCTCCGTCAGCTGCAGGCTGGAGGCTAAGCAGGCCCGCTCCGAGCTGCTCAGGTAGCGCTTCATGTCGAAGGTGGACTCCAGCTGGTACACCTGACTCCGGGAGAAAACCGTGCGCGTCTTCTTCTTGGCCGAGTTGCCCTGCTTGTCCGCAGCGTCTGTCTGTCTGTCCTCGGACAGAGGGGACAGCTGATGGCAGGGTCTCTCCTGCTCCTCCTTGTAATCCTGCAGCAGAGGCTGTGACAGGTGCGGCCGCCGTGCGAGTCCGTCGTTTCCAGACAGAAGTCCTTTAGCGGGACCTAAACGCCGGAACGGAGAGATGGACATGAATATCCTGGTTATGTTTAAAGCACGCTTTTTAACCAGCGAAAATCATTTTCACTTTTTTTTTTTTTTTTTTACATAAGCTACTCTGTTTGAGAGTCGGTCAAGTGTGAACTCTGACTTACACCTGCTGGTGATTTTTTAAAATAAACAATTGAATGGGAGTGCAGGCGTACTGTAAACTATTAATTAAATGCTGCTCTATTTAACGCTCAATTGACGACTTGTAGTGCAGCCATTTTGGGAACATGTTTCATCTATTAGCAGGCTCAATTAAATTTGAAATGAGAGAGAAAGACAGAGCAGTAATTATTTGACCCCTGATGCAGCGATGATCGCCTACATATGACAAACAAGTGGAGGTGGAGGAGCTGCGTGGAAGTGTTACTAATCACAAATAGTACATGAGCTGAAGTGCAAACAAAAACATAAAAACAACAGGCCTGGTTATTTTTATATTTTCATAGAGGGATATAATTGAGACTACTTTGATGCCATTTCAGACAGTAAATAAATCAAATATGAAGTGTGGTAATGAAAAGGTAACGCAGTACATTTTAATTATTAGTTTGTCCCACTTACAATAGAAACCATTCATCCCCTGCACAATAATAACAATAATAATAATAATAATAATAATAAATAAAATATTCCTCACCTAAACATGAGAAGTTATGGGCTTGGTGCTGGGTGCATGGCTCGCTGTGACCCGTGTCGGAGCAGAAGCAGTCTGCTGAGTCCTCCCCGCCGCTGCACTCCTCCTCTGAGGATACGGACAGCGAGCGCCTCCGCGGCGCCGGCGGTGCTGCTTTGGAGAGCTCCTTGGTCCCGGAGCGCGGCGCATCAGACGGCGTGCCTAAAATTGACTGGATGGTAAAGCTGGAAATCGGGCCCGACGAGCACTTGCTCCCGCTGTCTTCTGCGCTACTCATTCTCGCTTCATACCAGTATTGAAGTATTGACTGAATCTGTCTCTTGTATTCCGTTATTGGTTTCTACACGATTGGTGCGTGAACAAAATACGAACGCGTCTTCAGTCCTCCTTTTCCCCCCTATAGCCTGTTTAATTGTGGAGTTTTACATTTAAGGAGTTGGAAGGTGTTTTTTCTAGAGCTCGGGGAACATGAGTGTATTCCTGGTCCTCCTCCTCACCCTCTGGATCAGAGGCAGCAAGGTTGCGTTGCATCATTTGCATGTAGGTAAGCTCCTCCTGGGCCAATCGCAGCCTCAGACATAAGCCCGGAAATTTCAAACTCCTGTCAAGGTTTTGGGATGTGATGAGAGCCAAAGAAGAGCAGCAGTGCTCGTTCCTGCATTCACACAGTTGATACCTTGAGCCTACTTTTTATTTTATTTTTACTGCACGTATTCTATAAAATAACGCAAGAAGGGTTGTGTGAAGTAGTTCAAGTTGAAAGAAGAGGTTCTGTGTACGTTACTCATCGTCATCACGGGTTAATATGATTATGAAAAGGGAAAATTATGCAAAACATATTTTGAAAATCGATGTTCTGTTTTAAAATGTAAAAAGACGTGTGTATGTTCTTACGTTAACGACAAAGTAGAGGCTCTCTGCACTGACCGTGACCTCATGACAGAACCGTGTTGTCTTTTTCTTTTATCCTGAGCCTGGTGACGTTAAAACGCAAACACCTTTTGGAACCGATACACAGGCCGAACTCCGTTTTTTCCCTGAAAATAATAAACTCATTCCGCGTCCATTATCTGCGATTAAGAATTAATTTGATCATTACTGACTTAATCTGCCTCGTGATGACCGCGTGTGGAGTGGAGGCCCGCTAATTGATTGACTAATTGATTGGAGGTGGTGGGGGCTGAGGCGCACGAGTGTATGTGTGTGTTTGAGAGGAGGGGGCTCGCTCCACCACCCACACCACCCATGCTCTCTCTCTCTCTCTCTCTCTCTGTGTGTGTGTGTGTGTGTGTGTGTGTGTGTGTGTGTGTCCCTGGTTTGCGGGGCAGCTGCGGGGCTTGAGCAGGCGGTTCGGGCACATTATCCCTCTTTTACTGCTTTGTAAGAGAACCCAGACACATTACAAATGGTCAGCTTTAATCATCATGTCAGCGCCCTTCCCGGTAGCTACACAACCGGCATTTGGTACTAAGACTGGTAAAAAGGGACAAGACGAGACGGTGATGATGATGATGATGATGATGATGATCAGATTATGTCGTCATCATCGTCACCATAGCAGCCAGACTGAAGCATCTGGATCCACGCGTAAATATCGTCAACTGGCACCGAGGCCAGCAGCTGCTAAACGATCTTAACAAAACGCTTAGACAGAGTGGGGGGGATATACGAGGGCAGTCAGGGGGATGCTGGATTTATGGTGGTTACACATAAGGCGTGAAATCTGCAATGACAGTTAAATGGGTTTATTTTATATGCCGCTCTTTTCAAACAAAGACCTTTGTCAGTGCGGTAGCCTTCATCACTTTCAGACGACTTTTGCAAAGTGAGATGAGTTCATCGCAGAGATAGCGGACATAACAGGCTGCTAGTGTAGATTACACACGTTGTTTTTATGCCAGGTGACGTTTATGGGCCCACTAGTACAGGCCGAGCAGGCAGTTTATAGTTGCCTCTATCAGTATGGAAATGTTCATCCTCGACCTATGTTTTCACCGAGGTCTGCATGGCGAGGCCCAAACAGCAAGCAGCGGCCCTAAATTTGTGCTCTATCATAATGATAGGTGGTGTATGGCCGCCCTACCGCAATAACAGAACAAGATCTTTACCAGGAGAGAAAGGTCTGAGAGAGACAGATGAAGTTATGAGGCGCTTTGATCTGGGAATCAAGCTTCGATAAATATTAAACAAAGACCCTTTACACGTGTGTATTATGATATATGACGTGTCCAACTCTAGAATAAGGAAATTACCAGAGAAAATGATATCAATAAATTTTCTAAGTATAAACGTTGATTATGTTTCGATTTTCATTCAAGAAAGCCTGGCCTGCTCTTTTTTCAGGAGGCGTGTTTTGTGTGTGTGTGTGTGTGTGTGTGTGTGAGAGAGAGAGAGAGAGAGAGAGAGAGTGAAAGAGAGAGAGAGTTGTAAACGCAAGCAGAGCTCCTGAGCCCTGGAGGTGTACAATTTATGTAATCTGAGTGTGGAAATGAACTGGGTAATTTATTGGAAAACACAAAGTCAGGAAGATTGGATCAGTACAGCCTATCCAAGGGCTCCTATCCATCAAGTTCCAATTAACAACCTAACCATTGAGTTTTAATGGCTTTCCAATCTACTGCCCTGATAGACTCATCAATTCCTCGGGGAGAAATTAAGAAAATCGACCGCCCCTCGGCGTTTCAGTGTCATTCTTCACAGCAACTATATGTCAAATTAAAAACACAATTAAAATTTAAACTGTTCCAATCAGACGGTGCCCCGCAACCTATGTTTCACTTAATAGAACTTTGATGAAAATCTGATGCTCGCATTCAATCAGGAAAGCAAATGGGACGACTTTAAAACAAGATTTCCTCTTCAGGAAGTGTCAAAAAGAGTTGTTCAAACACGCGAGGCCTGACGCGTCACACCGGGGACACGACGTGCTCAGATCACTTCTGTTTGGCCTCTGATTACGAGGAAGAACAAATGGCCTCTATCGAGATCAGTTTGCTGACGCACAGAGCCGATGTGAAAGATGTGTTTTGATTTACAACTTTTTTTTTTTTTTTTTTAACACACATTAACTTTTGGCACTTTTTTTTCCCCCCAGAGGGATTTAAAAATGGAGGATGCTTGTATTCATAATTTGTTAAACTGTAAACTATTCATAATTGATATTTTAAACTTTAAATATTCTACATCTTACTGCTTCAATAGAAATATCACATGGTTTCTCTCTTGACAGGGGGGATTCATGAAGGATCTGAACTGAAACGGTTAACATCAGAATCAGGTTTGCTGCTGTAAATACCTGCTTTAATGTCCTCATGCAGCCTTGCTATAACACACTTTAGTGATCCTGCACACATGTGAGCAGATGCCAGTGGCAGCAGAAGAGAGACTGGCGGTTATGCGAGGTGATCGGACCCACTTGTGTGTTTCCAAACTGGCACTGGAACCATTGATATGGCTTAAAATTACCCATCCAGCTCTCCATTTTAATGTAATACACTGAGCGCGGTCCCCCGGTCACGTCCGTTTGCCCCCGTTCCTGCAAATGTACTTTATCTGATTTTTGGCCCCGCTCCCTAGTCTCCTTTACATAAAGATGTCGCACAAATGGAAATTATCGAGTGGTAATATTTTCAATTTATGCGCGCAAATCAAGGTCATAAGCTGAGCAGAAGCGGCCTGTGAACGTTGCTCTTACTTGACGCAATGTGCTGCAGACGTTTACGGATCGATATGTGCCAGAGGAATAATGCCATACCGATCTATTAATTTGCAGTAATGGGGGCCGTGTTGAGTGTGCATGGTAGGTACACGTCAATACTTGGGTGATCTGACAATATTTGAATGAACCCTTTGTCTCTTGATGAGGTCATCATATGGAGTTTATAGCTGACTGATTCATTTCCAATAACTGCACAGATGAAAAACACAAAATGGCATTTTGAGACAAAGGTTGTTCTGACTGAGAAATACACATATAGTTGATTTGACCCACAAACTCATTTGCTTTATGGTAGGAATAATTTTAATACTTGGACAATCCAATTGCACTGTCATGTATTTGCTGCATACTGCAGGTAGACTGAACCTACAGAGTCCAGCAGTGAATCAGGGTTGGTGTTTTAGTTAAAGAGAGCCTGTCGACAAGTGTCCACCTGTTTACAGTCAAGCTTAAAGAAATGTAAAAACCTTTGTTTTTAAAAAATATATATTATATATTATGATTATGAATCAATATCTTAACTATAATATTTGTGCAATTAGTTGATAATCTAGAAATGATCACAAATCGCTAATAAATTATTGGTGATTATTAACAGGCTCACTGCCATCCCTTGTTGCGTGTAACATTATGACAATTTACCCAGTTCATTGAATAAAAAAAAATCCATATATGCAGTAATATTACATATAGTGACTAAAATGTGACGCTCAAACTGGATCCTGTTATTATCTTGAAAATTGAAATGTGATTCTGAAACGTTTTTCCTCTTCATATTAAGAACAATCCAATTACCACGAGATGGTAATCTTTAAATATGTTTAGTAACATTTTATTAATTTCCATTGAGAGTTTCAAATCACGCAGTATTGAATAAAAGTGGAGGGCAATTAAAATGCACCATCAGAGCTCGTTTCCTTGTTCAAGAAAAAAAAAATGGTGAAGCAGGTTAATTTGCATAAAAACCGGCAGCTTTACCGGATTTTTAGATCTTTCTGACTTTTAATTTACTATTGACTTAAATTGCATACACACTTAGGAAAGTCTTCAGTCAGATATTCTCATTAAGTGTCCAGTGACACTTGTTGGATCGTATGTGTTACAAAGTACCAGTTTAATAATTTATTCCGATCTTGAAATTTTACACCTTTTTTTTTGTTGTTGTTTTAGAGTTTCTGAAGATAAGCCGTTAATCTAGGCTTTAACTGCGTGAAAAAAATATGATATTATTTATTCATTGTTATCTAAAAGCAATTTAATTGGAGTAAGAAATATTTTAGAAGGTGCTTAAAACACAAAAATGAAATAAAAGTAAAGCTGTCAAAATGAGGGTTTGCTGCAAGACCAAATAAATTGGAGATGGAAATATTAACCATAGATCCGAACATACAACACACACACACACACACACACACGTTAAAAGACAGCATCTCATACTAAGGGAGTAATGTCCTCCTCTGAATACATTACTGATAATTTTGGCAATATGGTGGCAATTACGCATCTAATTGACCGAGCCACTCTTTATGTAAAATAACGTTTTTAAAGTGCATAACAGTAAGATGATTACAGAAACCCACCTGCCCAAGCCCCAAGTGTGTGTGTGTGTGTGTGTGTGTGTGTGTGTGTGTGTGTGTGCAGTAGGAGGGTATACCTATTTATTTTATCTATATCAGATTTAATTTGTTGTATCAAAAGGTGAATACTTACTGTCAATACTGTTGTATATAAATTGCTGATTTATTGACAGTAAAAAAAATAAATGTGTTAATTAAATATGCCTCATTTCACCTCCTTATGGTGTAAAGTCTATCACGAATACAGTGGAAATGATATAAATCTGGAATAGAGCACACGATGCTGCAGTCCTAAAAATGTAAGCAATATTCTCCATTTATTTCACAACATGGTTCAGCAATACAATATCAAAAAAAGCTGTTTTTTTTCTGTACAAAGAAGAAGCCGCCAGTGGCAGCTCCTCTCCCCGCTCCTCATTAAATATATACATTTACATAATTTCTACACCAGTGTAGTCGATATTTTAGTAGATTAAGTGACAGCGGAGCTCACACTTGTGCTTGAAGGACGTGTCCGTGTGGAGGGAGCCGGAGTGAGGATCACTAACACTAAACATAAAGCTACACAGGTATTTTACAGTTGAGAGTGTCTTGATTGTCCCCCAGCAAGCGCTTTGAAAAGAAAAAAAAGGGAAATATTACAAGAAAAACTCCACAGTGGATGTCAGTGTATTGCACATGATCGTGTTATCAGATCCCGAAATGTAAATTAAACCAATAGACTGAGTTAGATGATAAGCAGGCCTGCGACTTTAGGCCGCCAAATATTGTAAACAAGGGTTTTTGTTTGCTTGTTTGTTTGTTTGTTTGTTTTTTTAAGCCTACATTACACACCACTGTCCTGTCAGCAACAGCCATGGTGTAAAACTAGTGAAAAAAAACAACATTAAAACACTCATCAGGCAGTGTAAGCAGTGGACTCCTGAGGTGTTAATTACAAATATAATAATAATAATTAATAATAATAATAATAAACATGAAATTTGAGTTGTTGGATCACGTGTAAACGGCACCCATAAGGAAAATGACACAACATATTTGCCAAAATAGGTCCATGTAGGCCTGACACTGTGTCTCTTTTCTTTTCTTTTCTTTTCTTTGTTTCTTCATTTAGTCACTTGTACAAAAATATTAAGTCTTTACACTTTTCGCATTGGTTTATTTTTTAAAACGGACACCAACTGCTGTCGCAAAACTTATTTTCAAACCGGTCTGAGCAGCGGCACGGATGTGACGATGGGGTGGGAGTAGTAGACGCCGGGGTGCGGGAAGGTGAGCAGCGGCTGGCTCACGGGCACGTTGGCGGCGGCGCCTCCGCTCTCCGAGGCCGAGTTCTCGTGGTAGAGGATGGGCACCCGGACTATCCTCTGCGCCGCGGCGTGGCTGAGGTTGGCGGCCTCCAGCTCCGCGGCCAGCTGCCTCTTCCACTTGTTCCTCCGGTTCTGAAACCAGATCTTGACCTGCGTCTCCGTCAGGTGCAGAGACGCGGCCAGTCCGGCCCGCTCCGAGCTGCTCAGGTAGCGCTTCATGTCGAAGGTGGACTCCAGCTGGAACACCTGACTCCGGGAGAAAACCGTGCGCGTCTTCTTCTTGCGACACGGCTTCTTGTCGTCGTCTCTCTTCTTCCACTCCCCCAGCTCGTCTTTTTTGGTTTCTTCCGTGTCGCTCTCCTCCAGGATTATCTCGTCGCCGCTTTTGTTGTTGTTGTGCTCGTCGTCCTCGTCGTCGTCTTTGGCGTCCGGCTCGGATTTGAGTACAAGGTCCGGCGAGTCTCTGTCCGTGCCCGAGGTTGGAGAGCAGTCTCTGGCTCCTGGCTTCTCGGAGGCTGTTATGAGGACACAGGAGGACGTGGTTAGAAACACTGAGGCCTGATGTCTGACTTTTTGTTCAACAGCCTGTTGATTGTAGACAGCCTGTGGGCTTTGGGAAAACCAGAGTGGTTCACACAAAACTCACACTAACATCAACGTAACATCAATTGAAAATAGACAGGACAGCTGACAACACCGTGTATATATTGAAATTACTATTTTTCAGCCTGCTAAAAGGAGCACTGAAGAAATAAACTATAGGCCTGTATTTGTCAAATAGGTTATATGACCTCCCTTAAATAAAGAAGTAAAACATAGACATCGACTTTGCATGAAGGTATGATAGTGCCGCTCATATCCGCGTGTTTTGAATCCCTGGTGATAAGAACAATAAATCACGCTGTGCATCGTCACCCTCACACGATGATTTGATGATGTCTGCTTCATTTTATGCACACTGTGTCACTTTATTGATCCATCATCCCGCTTGCATGGCATAACAAAATAGGCCTTGATAAGTCGTCAGTTCACTCAGTTGATGTGGCAAACACAACCAATGTAATATAATCTCTCAATACAAAACCAAACCAAAATGATTTTCTAAATATCCGAGGAAGAAAATAATAACTAGACATGTTATTAAACATGTGCACATAAGATACAAGAGCATGAAAGAATGTGTTTGTTATTAAAGAAAACAATATGCCCTTCTCTATTTTAAGAACAAGAACAAGAAAGGACGAAACTCCAAAATCAACATGGGAGTCAAATGTTAAAATGACTTTTACTCTGTGTATAATAATAAATATCGTTGCTTTCCGTCTTACCGTCGGTTCTGTGTAGGTGGGCGGATGAGCTGAGGGCGTAGGGGTACCACCACGCCGAGCTGCGCTCCAAGTAGTGAGCCGGGAGACTGAACCTCTGCGCCGGCAGGTCAAAGCGTGGAAAGTTGAATTCTCCGACCTGGGAGAGAGAAAATCCTCCCTCCAAGGCCGCCTTGGCGGCAGCCAGCACGGGTTTAGGTTTGGACGGTTTGCTATCACAGTTGAGCAGATTCTTAATGAAGAAAGGAGAGTCCTTGGCCGGAGCGCACGTCTCTTGCGTTGTCTCTGGCATCGCTGTGGCTGTGGTCTGATCGCAAAGGACCACGGAAGCAAGAAATCAAAGGGACAAAAACAAACAGCTGGGCTGACTTACAGGCTGTTGATATCCTGGCTGAGAGCACTCCGTGTTTTATTCTTCACGAAGATTTAACGCGGAGACTCGACTTCACAGCCGGGAAAAAAACAGACGTCCTTCTAGGCTAGAAACATAATAAAATAAAAAATGTTTGAGCGGTAGAAACGTGTATAAACACGGAGATATCTCATCCCGGGCTCTTCCGTCAAAACGCAAACTGTGTCCACTGTGTCAGTCAGTCTTGCGTCTGATGCTAATGATGAAATAAAAATGTCATCCAAGTTAAATGCGGAAAGTATAGGCGATTGGGCATGTACAATGGCAAATGGGATTAAGGGAGAGACTGTGAGGAGAGAGAGAGAGACACAGAGGGAGAGAGAGAGAGAGCATATCCTCCCTCTCTGTGCGCCGCTCGCCTGTTATTGGTCTCATAGAGTCCAATTAGGCAGCAAATGAACACAAGGCTGTTAGCGCCAAAAAGAAGGGTTTGGGAAAAGCGCCTCAACACACAACTAACATTACAGCCAGACACAGATGGACTGCTTTAGTTTACTCATAATTCAGTGTTGTTGTTGTTGTTGTTGTTGTACATTTAGTGATATATTTTTGAACCTCTTCCACATAGGCTGTTGTTGTTGTTGTTTAATTTGGTTATTTATCACTATTTAATTCATAAGATGTTAATTAACCTCTGAAAGTATCCCTAAAACCTATGTATTAAAGAAAAACTAAGAAAAATAATAATACACCTTACAGGCTGGGCTACTCCCAGGCTTATCCAGGTTATTCTGGTTATTTCCAACTGTAATGCATTTGTGTCCATCAAATAGATTAAATTGAATACAAAGAATGAATGACCTAAAATCAAATCTCGTTGTGTGTGAGAGGTTAACAAACCAGCCATAATAACATAACAATACATAACATAACATAACATAAGTACACAAGTAGTGCAAAAGTCTCTGAATCCTGTTTTAAAACTCTTACTTATTTTGCACCAAACACCTTGAATGTGATCACTGCAGCCGTCAAATTATCTCCACAATGTTGCAGAGTCTCAGAGACGACATGAAACCTGAGATCAGTCTGCAGCTGCTCAACGTGTCGCCAATGAACGATTAGATTCATATTTCTAATTCATTGATTTTCACCGAGGGCCACTTCCACGATGTCTGCGGGTCGCACAGTCACATTTTCCTCCCTAATCGATTTGGTTAATTCATCCCTCAGATTGCATTCTTTGTAAATGTGCTATGTATATTCGCTCATTGATATTAATTGACTTGTTAAAAAGCAGCCCGTTGGTGGGTGATGTAGAGGAAGAAGAACGGGGACACAGCGTCCTCTGTGGGCCGTGAGGATGAAATGCACGTATGTCCTGTTCACGTGTGTGTGTGAGTGTGTGTATGTGTGTGAGTGTGTTAGGATAAGTCACCATGCAGAGAATCAATGCCGATACATGTGTTGTCATGCGAAGTGACAAAAAAAAAGACCAAAAAATTTCAATTTTTGTCCTATAAAATTTGATCCTACATGTGACCTAACTGTGATACTTATTCCAGTTATGAATTATCCTCATCATCTTCTGTTCCCTGAAGACATTCATTAGCCGTGTGATATGCAGCCATATTATAGGGGGTCAGTGACGAGGTAAAGGTTGTACTGGGTGCTTTTTTTCCATCATCTTGAGGGCTCTTACATGCGCTGGTATGTCCGTGTAATTAACACATGTCATTCATTTAGTTTGCTGCTCTAGTGAAGATATCCTGTTACTGTGATGCAATTATCACCTTTTCTTGGCGTGACATCTTCAACACAATTTACTCAAACTATATTACACCAATTCAAATAGGGCAGAATATGTGTCAGTAAAGCAGCAGAGATTTGCGATTTACTGGCATCACATCTGTCTTCCTTGACAAAGTACATTTTCTCAATGTCAAAATTTAAAATATAGTTGTCTGAGATTATTGTAAATAATTCCAGTTGTTTGAATTTGAGTTATGGGTTTGTCACAATATTTCAAAAAGAAAAAAAGGTTCAGGTGGAGGATGTCAGAAATGAATGATGCCTGATGAACATATAAAACATATAAAACATCTAAAATAAATAGAAATTATTTGGAGCTGTTCAGTGTTCAGATTTATTACTCTCTATTCAGTATTATTATTTTAACCCTTGATTCTCAGGTTCTGTTTTTGAATAATCATTAAAGGAAACATGCAGGTCCATATCAATATTTACTACACAATTAATACTTTACCACAACACATCTTCTTGTGGCTAATGGCAATCCAACATGTACTTAGCTGAAGATAAAAAGAACGGACGCTAACCCTGAAAATAACCTGCACAAACTAAGATCCTGTAGTCTGCTTCTTAGAAAATACAGTTCTTATTATGCATTGATTAGAAAAATGCAGTAGGCATTGCCTGAAGGCCATATTGGCCTTCTGAATGCTCCATAAGTCTATTTTTGTTGCTCCTCGGGTAGGTTACTATGACTTTTATATTATTTATTTCAAAGCGCCGAGATATTGATTATTTCACAAGAAAAAATGACAAATGGCAGGAGGGAATGACACGGTCAGCAGGTTCTATTAGAGAAATGATAGTGTTGCTCGTGGTTTGTTAAAAGGTCCAGTTTAGATACTTTATAGGTTTACATCCATCATCATCTAATGACCTATTTGATGAAAAACACGCGCTCTGGTGACAACAGCCCTGTGCAGCCAACTTCGCTTTGTAATTGCTCCCATATTAAATATAGATTTTTGTTTTGATATCTTGTGAGAATTCCTTTCTGTGGGTCAAAATTGTGATAAAAGACACGAATACAATGGCAAAAGCTCAGGGAGAGAAAACTGGAGAGATAAAAGTGGGTATGAGATGTTGATGGTTTGAACTGTGATTTTTAAGTTCTGAGCAGTGGCGGAGGGAGTATTTAGAGCCTTTACTTATGTAAAAGCAGCAGTACTGCATTAGAAAAATATTCCTTTACAAGTACAAGCTTTTAAAATATCACTTAAGTAGTAGTACAGAAGTATTATTGGGAAAATGTACTTAAAAATATCAAAAGTGAAAGTACTTGTAATGCAGAAAAATGTTATAAATGTATACTATTACAGTATACTATTCGTTTCCCTTTTTTAGTGAAGTAAATGTATAAAGAAACATTAAATGGAAATACTCGAGTATAAATTTGGGCTTAAGCAGAGTACTTATTAAATATAATTACCTTCCACCGCTGGTTCTGATGTTGTGAGTCTTTGGTCTAATTTAGGAGTCACTGTAACTGTAGAAAATAAACAATAATTTGGGGTTATAGATCACATTCTGCTGTATTGGGGACATTTGTTATGACAATCTAATAATATAAAATGACTTATTAGTGAATGTGGATGTCAGCTGATGAAACACTATTCATGCCTGTAACCTTTCCAAAAAGGTTTTCAATTCATATGAAACAGAGAATCCTGTTGCACAACAACACGATCCGAGTGTCTAACTGCATCAACAGCAGCCGGCCGCATTCATCACTGAGACGGACTTTTAACTGGCCACTCCTGTTGGGACGAGCCATTAAACCAGCGAAGGCCACACTGAGATTGCCTAGATTTAAGTATTGCATTTAACTTGTAAAGGAATTGGTGGCCCTCCACTGACCCGGCAAACTTTAATTGGGATTGTGCAGGCATTGATTGTAAGTGGCCAGGCGAATCTTGAATTACAGCCTGATTGGCTTTTACTCAACCCCTTCGCACCAGCCAGTCGAAGGAGCTCAATGTCATTGGGGTTGGAGCACTTCAGCAGCCACTTGACTAGAAGGAATCATGTTACTTCCTGTGTAAACAGGAAACAACATGTATTTAAGATGAGGATGTAACATAAGGCTGTAATATTCCTTTTTAAATCTCGGATCATTCCCTTTAGAAATAATCTGAAAACATGTTGCTTAGCATGTTATGAGTAGACATGGGCACATAGAAGATGAATTCTCCTTTTTATCTCTCCTGATATCATTTTTATCTACATTTTATCACTTCTTCTCCTCCTTTATTGTTTCTCAGCAGAGATGATGACCTCTGTAAGGTTTAGATGGAAACAGTCACAGGAGCGATGTCGCCCTTTTTCTGTATTACGACCAGCTTCGTCTGAGCCCTCCAGGCACCCAGCCTCAATATCCACCTTCTGTACCTCCAAAAATCTTCCCTGGATCGTCACTGAGTCTGGGCTTTTCACCCAGCCTGCCTGTATGTGTCATTACAACTCGGTAATCTGAAGAGGGCAACAGAAAAGTTCTCATCAGTGTCAGCCTGAGATATAGATATGGGCCGGGAAACAAATGGCCAAATGTACAGGCAGCGGAGCAGACCATCAATAAAGCAATTTCTTGTGTCATAACAGCCGCGCTTTTCCTAAAGCCAACCTTTCAAAACTTTTCCCTCTGCAAATCGCTGCAGCCCCGCCATTAGAGTCCTGCCTTGTGAATTTAATGGATTCCGTACAAATAATATTCCACCATAATGGAAAAGGTTGAAGTCGCTGAAGACAGATGAAGTCATAAACACGTATAATTGAGAATCAAAGACCGATAAATTTTAAACTGCTATCCATTTTCTCTTTTTAGATGATGATCTATGTCACAGTGGCTGCAGGAAAATGGAAGAGATTATAGGGGAAAATTATAACAATAAATTTTCTAAACATACACCTTGATTATGCTTCGATTTTTTTTTTTTTTTTTTTTTTTTTTGGGAGGGATAGAGGGTCGATGGAGGGGGTTAGAAAGAAGGCTGGGATTGCTGAAAGCTTGCTGGCTAAATGGCATCATAAAATAGGTTCCCTGCTCTTTTGCCTGCAGAGCGTAGGCATGCCTGGAGGTGTGATTTTCCCCCTTCTAAATGGGGGAAATGAATTGTGTAATTTATTGCAAACGTGCACACAGTGAGATTAGATCAGCATATCCCATCAAAGGAACAACAATCAATCAGCCTCTAGTTAACAGCTTGAAACACATAAACCAGGGCACCTAATGGCTTTCCAATTTAACAGATTGATAGACTTATCCGGTCCTAAGGGATGAATTAAGAAAACTGGGTACTTTCACACAGGCTCTGGCACTTTTGACAGGACCTTTCTTCCCCTCTAGCTTACTTGCCATCTTTACTCCTGAATATAGAGATACAGTTAACCTGAAAATACAGAGGAAGTTGGTTTTCCCTCATTTCTTTTTTTTCTGTCTGTTTGAGAAAGCACTCAAGAACTGATTTGTTATTCAGATGAGGCAGGAGTGGAAGTGTGTCAGATGTGGAGAATGGGTTCATTTTAATGACCTGATTATCGCGGGTCATTTGGAAATGTGAAATCAAGGCAGCTATTCAAAGCCACTTAACAATATCTAAATATGACCCAGGCGACCCATTCAACCGAGGATGTAGTTTAAAAAAAAAGGAGCTTGTTTGTTTCATATTACTTTAACCACATCATTGATTTATGTAAACTCACCAAAATATTAAAGTATTTGTTTAAAATTTTGGTAAATACATTTAGTCACTTTCGTGTGCAGAGTTATATGAGAAGAAAGATACTGTGCTTATTTGTGTATGGCAAACATGCTGCTGGAGCAAGCAATTTGTTAGCTTATCTTAAAACAAAGACTGGAAACTGTATTAAGGAGGACATTTTGTTGACCAGTTACTGGGCAACCAGCAGAGACTCCAGGAAGTTGCTGCACAAGACTCAGAAAATGATGACATTTAGGTTTTGCTACAGATAAAACAAACATACATTATGATTAGCTTCTCATCCAGGAAAGTGAATAAGCATATTTCACAAAATGGTAAACTATTCCTTTAAATACAGTCTCTTTTAAGAGATGTTGGATGCTATATGGAAATTCCACAATTTCCTAATATCAGTGGGCTTGAGTTGCTCGGTACATGTATGAACAAATCTTTAAGACCAAATCTTCAAACTACTAAACTGAATCATCATCGTCACTGAGCGAATCTGTAGCTTTTAGCAGCGTAGCTCTCCTCACCTGTGACTGAATGAACTGTTGACAGCTCAGCCATGAGACATGGTGTTACCGCCTGGTTAAACGCTTACTGAAAGACTGCAAAAGCCACATCAACGATTATGATGCGATAACTCTGTAGCAGACAGGTGGCCGCTGAGCTATTAGCCTTATAAACAGCTCTTGCACAGACCAAAACCGAAACAATTTAAATCAGCAAGGTGTCTCTACATACAAAGAAACGCATCTGAAAAGGGTTTACTGGCGGTACTTTTCTCTGAAGAGCTTGGCTATGAACCCAGAGCCTTGACCCAGAGAACTGGTGTAATGAATCCTCAGTGTCTTGTCCATGTCTAAGAAGTCAGCTGATCTCTCCATGTCACTGCATAATTGAGGAGCTGTTGGTCTCAAGGATGTGATCCTGAGAGGGATGAGAAAGTGTTACCCTAGATCCACCACAGAAGACCGGAGGAACCGACCCGAACCGCAGGCCAGACAGCTTCCAACATAATAACATAATCTACTGTGACGGATGTGTGGCTCTGGATTAATGTGGCAGGACTCAAACTAAAGGAGGAACCAGATCCTCTCATCAGAATGAAGTAAAGGGTCCATTTCATCTTGACTCAGACACCTCAGGAAATGGATTGAGATTCAGCTCCTGGGTCACAAATGAGCCAAAATTGATTACTAATGGATCAATGAATTGGCTAATGAATAAGAGCCCATTACACACCGATCAAAACTAATAGCACTTTAACCGCCGCTTTGTTTCTGCTTTTCCATCAGTTTAGTGGAGAGCCTGCAGCTATCTGACACACAATGAGATAAACGCTCAAAAACTGAAGAGGATAACATAGGAAAAACACAAACACAAAACAGGAACAAGACTATTAAACTCAACAAGAGTCTCTGTTTCCACTCTCCGTGTCCAAGAATAAAAATTGTGTTTTCCTACTTGACACTAATACTCGTGTCTTCTCTGTGGATACAACTCCGCTGACCCTCTTGTTTGGTCTGTGGGTAGCGTGGAGCACATGATCACAAAGAGAGCCCAAACATTATTGCCCCTCCTCCTCATCCTCCTCCTCTTTGTGACGGACAGTAATTGGTGTTTGTTTGCTCTCTTTTCTCGCTCTCTTATGTCGTGGGGTGGTAAAGAGTGCTATTACTGTCTGTCAGCTGATTAGTATGGCTCCTCTGCCTCTTCCAACAGCTGTCAGGACTGCCTAATGAGAGGAAACATGAGCAGAGACGCAAGAGGCCTGCACACACACACACACACACACACACACACACACAAACATACACATTTAAACACACACAAAGTCAGTGAGAGATTGACAAATTAATTTGATATGTGTGGTTATTTCTCAACAATTAGCTATAGTCAGAATAGAAACTTTATTTAAAAGTTCATTTGAAGCTAATATGAAGCTACTGCCATCCATGGAAGTCAAATCAAATCATTTTTCAACGTTACTGTTTATTTAGTGCCAAATCTCCTCTTTACTTTACTCTCTTTACCACTATCCTCCCACTGCAGCTGATGTTTTATGATATTTTAGAAAATACTGTTTTTCCAACTTTGTTGAAACAGTTTTGTGCAAAACACATTCTTGTTTTAACGTGACAATGCTCCCGTTCACACAGTCAGGTCTGAGTTAGATGTGGAAGATGTGAGTGGCCTGCACAGAGTCCTGACCTCAACCGCATCCAACATCTTTAAGATGAACTGGACCTGGCTTTTATTGGCCAACATTAGTGGCTGAATGGGAGCAAATCCCTGCAGCAGAAAACCACTTTGAGATTGAGATCATATAGATATATCTATAGAGCTATAGACAGAAAAAATAGATCTAAATATGCATATAGAGACATACTTTATATGGAACTTTGTCTGAGTCATATCATCATTTACCTTGTTTAAGTAAAAATGGAGCATGTACGAGGGAACAACACAAATCCCTAATGGGTCTCTCAAATTTGTTCTGCTAATATATCAAGCATTCACTCTAACCCATGACAACTCTATCATCCTCACATCTTAATGCACCCCAAAGTCCTCAGGGCAGCTGGGAAAATTAACCATTTAATGGCAATAAATAACAGATTCTGACTCAAGGGGACCTCAGATCAGCCGCTCTCTCTGTCTCTCTCACACACACACAGAAATACTATCCTCAAATAGCTGAATTAACATCAAAAATCCCAATAAAATGTTTTATGGCTAAGATAGCACACCATATGTTACACCCACTTTTTCCTCTTCACACAACGGACCACATCCAGACTTCAGGCCTCTTGGAAGTGACGTCTCAATAGAAACTCTGCCTCTATGGTGGACTCTATAGAGATCATTTTTTCACACACATGTTTCACACAAGCATTTTAATCAAGAGCTGTAATTAGTCACATAATCAAATAGTTGCCAACTATGAAATTAATCAGCAATTATTTTGATGTTTTTTTTAAAGAAAATGTCCATGTTCTCTGATTCCAGCTTTTAAAATATTAATATTTTCTGATTTCTTTAGTTTGATATTTTGAATATCTTTGCATTGTAGACAAAACAAGACATTTGAGGACAGTGACTGATATCTTTTTTTTTCTTTTTTCATTTTCTGACATTTTATGGACCAAACAGCTAATTTATTGATCAAATAAATAACTGTCAAATGAATCAGTAATGAAAATATTTGTTACTTGTGGCCCTATTTTAATCAAACAAGTTAATAGCCACAGAAATAATATGATTCTGTATAAAGGAGGGCTTTGTAGCGCAACCACAATGATTTTCTACTGTTTCAGACTCGTTAAAACCACCCACCCCTCTTACATCCTGGCATTTATTTTTTCTGTCAATGGCACGCCCGTTAATGCCTCTTACTTCTTTCCTTGTTTCGCTCTTTTTCTCCTCTCCGATGATGTACGCGTTACAGGTCCTTGTATTAGTCAAAATGGAGCATTGATTATTTGTAAAAACATAAGTGCAAATCAAATCAACATTGCGCAGGGACAGATGAGAGCTGCCTACCTGTGCGCACACAGGAAAAGGGGGGGGCACTTATTGACCAATTGATTCGATGTGAAGAAGGGGCATTTTTTTTCCCTGCAGTGGAAAGACCTTGACTGTAAGGTGAGCAATCACTCCACCACCTTACCTCCAACTACAACTACCTCTAACACCCAACTGTGTCTTCAATCTCCACTCTAACGGGCCCAGGTATGCAACTTTTCCGTCAGCACCGTTGTGTATTTGGCTTTCTATTTCACTTTAATAGGGGAGAAATTGGCAACATATTCTTTTACAGCCCCTTGGTACCATTAGAAAGCCTGCTGTCATTTGGATTATTTATGAAAAACTATTTCATGCTTACTTACTTTTGCCACTTATTTTCCCCCAGTGTGACCTGCAGCAGATTTAGTTCCATTTCGAAAGCCTTAAAGCCAATTCTTTATGTCTGCAGGTCAGCCTTCTCGATTGAGTCAAGACTGAAATACCAGTGTGTAGTGGGAAAGGTATGGCAAGAGGAAACCAATAGTCTTTTATTGTGTAGAGGGCTATAGTAGGGAGAAAAGGAAGGAGGATATTGAAAGAGGAGAAAACGATAGAGGGGTGAGAGCAGGGGGGAAAAGGGGGTGATTTTTAGCTGGATATAGAACCGGAGACACCTGCAGAAATAAGAGGCAACGCAGAGGCGGCATCAAAATTTAAGGAATGAATAGGCCACAAACATCCAGCTGCTTGTGAGCAAAGACAACAAAGACGGGCCAAGAACTGAGTCAGCAAATTGGTATAAAATGTACAGAGAAGAGAGAACACATAAAAAGAAAGTGGTCTTAAATCTACAATATTTTATATTTCATCCAAAAACATGTCAAATACCGTTGCTTGGGTGGTGTTTTACAAGGAGTACGATGATAAACTTTGCTGGGGGGGGGTTGTTTGTGATTTTTCATATCCTTGTCTGTACAAGAAAATTGGCAATCTTTGTCTTTCAACATATCAGATAAATCAAAATAAACTTCCCCACTAAGGAGCTCGACAGGCCAGGACAAAGCAGTCACACTCCCCTTTGCAGCATGCATCTATACTCATAATCCCATACTGTATGAGATGGGGTCTTTCACTCCCCATTGCACACACACACACACACACACACATGCACACACACTTTTGATCTGGGTTTGGCCTGGGCTTTATACAGTGACCCTAATAAACTGCGGCGTGGCCGGGCAGGTTTGTCACTGTCACAGGTAAATGATGTAATTAATGAGTGTGTAGCAGAGTGGATGGGAGCCGGGGTGTTAGCTTTTAAACACCTCTCCAGCTGACTGGGTTTGGAGAGGCCCAGCTGGACACAGCCAGCAGATCGATACGGGGTCAGGGGTCAGTCAACCCTCCCATTATGGCCACGGTAGCTCCCATCATCGTCTGGCTAACGATGCCTGCAGGAGGGCCAGAGATGGAGCCACTGCAGGGAGAGGAAGCAGCTCCTGGAGCTCTGAGCTGAGGCTGAACATTTTTTAAAAAGTCCATGTAATATGTGTTAATATTGTTTTTGTGGATTCGTTTGCTGCGTCACACTCAGTTATTAATATGACATGTTTGAATATTAGGTTGGAATACGTTTTCTTGCTGTGTATGTGTGTTAAAACAAGACAGAATATGTATAATTAGATTATTCTACTAGTATTAAAAAAAAGACGAGTTGGAACGAGTTGACTTGACTGGAAAGCAGGTGAAAAAATATCAATTAAGATATACTTCACTTTTCAATATTTTAAAACATGATATTCTAAATAAATGATAGTCATTTAGAATAATAATAAAAAAAAACTATCCTCAATGATGGCCTCCTGGATGGCTCATTTCAGTTATGTCACTGACTAGAAGAGGACAAAGAGAACAGCAGGGGGCTGACTCCTGGTCAGATTGGTTTGATCAATACAATGAGATTTGTTATGGTTTTTTTAGGTTTATCTGCCTGACAACTGCAGTGGACTTTATTTAAAGTTTCATCTGACTGAATTTCTCAAAATCAAATGCATGAAAAATGTCTCCATTATATGCATGTAGATTATCTCAAATAAAAGGTTTAGACATTGCCATTAGTTACTCAATTATAAACAAACCTGAAGAGTTTCATTTCCAATTACACATTAGTTTCAATCCAGCAAAACATTATTTGCCAAAAACAAGAAAAGATAAACTTAAAAATACCTACATAGTTGTTTGTTTTTTCTGTGGTTTTAATGCTGTTATCATACAGTTTTATGTTTAGAGTGCTGTTTTTTTTTTAATCTAAACAACAATATAACATCCTGCTTATGGTAAATATCTGAGTGCTGATTTTTCTCTTTTATAAACCACATTTTCAAAGAATTTTAAAAGTGTGGGTTCAAAATGGCAGAGGTTTCATTAATCTAAAACTCCCCCTGACATTAGCAGCACTATCCACTGCAGGACGCACTTAGCTCAGACTCAATAGCTTCTCCAACTGATCCATACGCAGATCAAAACCCAGCAGCTCATTGAAAGTGTGCCTCACATTTTCTTGGAGTTTTGAGTTTTTATCCTGTAGGTGCCCCGAGGAACACTGAGCCAGTTTTGTTCATGATGTTGATACATTATTAATATTACAGCAGGGGAGCATGGGAAATCGTTCCTGGCTAGATTGGGTTTGATCAATATTCTCAAAGGGCAGAAGCCTCATTAATCTAAAACTTCCCTCACATTAGCAGGACTGTCCAATTCAGACCACTCTTTACCCAGACTCAATAGCCACTCCAGCAGATCCATACTGAGATCAAAACTCAACAGCTAATTTGTGCACTGAAGTTTTAATGTTGTCAATATTGTGAGCAGTTTTGTTCATGATACTAATGATATGAATACTGTAGAGATTGTTAATGTGCAAAAAAACACAGCTGCTCTTCATAAAGTAACAAAATCTATCCTTGTTTGACTGTGAATTATTGACAAACAAACACATTTCCAAAAATTTAGTTTCTTTTTCTGTCATTAAAATTAACATCTGTGTCCTCATTAAGACACGGCAAGTTGATGTGTGTACTGCACAACAACAAAAGCAATTCAAAGTGCTTCATATAATGTTAAAAGAAACAGTACAAATTATAAATAGACAAAAAAAGTTTTAAAATAAAAAAAGAATAAAATAAAACAGAAGATCAATAATAAGCTATAATGGAATTAAGTACTACTATAGTTACCATAAAATGAATGAATCAGGAATTTACTTTATATTGATGTTCATATTTTAGATAATAGAGTAGAGCGGAAATTATTAATTAAGTTTTTAATCTATTTTTATGATAATCATTTGAGTAATTTTCTAGCAAATATAGAAAACATAGCTCCAAAGTTCGTCTGTCTGTCTTGTGTGATAGCAAACCTAAAGGAGAAGTTCACGATTTTTCAAGCTTGTCTTAAAACAGCAGTCAAATACCCAAATGTTCATTGAGTTTTTGGTTTCTCCCATCATCACTTGCTACAGGAGACTAACAACCCTGCCAGTGTGAGCTTCAAGAAATGTGAGCTTTCCTTTAATATCTTTGGACGTTCTGTTCTGTTCTCGACTATTTTCTCACATCTCATAGAGGCTGAGTTCAGTACTGACTGTGTTCAGTGTGGCAGACATGCTGAGAGTTGATACTCTTCGTGTGACCACGACTCATTGGTGTTTAAGGATGTGCCAGTGGGCGCACTATATTATCTACTCATGGACAGGCTAATCTATTACCAGCCTTCTTGTGGTGCGAGTGAAATGCTCGTATTAGGGTAACTGTGCGTTCAGAGGCATCATTCAGGACAATGAGCTATAGCCAGAGACTGACAAGCTAGAAAAATGTCCCCACTTTTCAGGCTGTACAAATGACGTTTGGCCACGATAACTCACAACTGGACACTTCATTTCAAGTCGGGAGCTAGCTGGCCAGTCAAAAGCTATTATACCATCTTCTTTATTTGTGGCCTATGGTTTTGGTAGCCGGACCCTCAAATAAATACTGCTAAAATGCCACTTCAGTCAAAAATATTGGCCAATTCTTTCGCTGCCGTGACTGGCTCCGGATGGCAACCTGTTTCTGATGGTATAAACCTTTAAGAGTCAGGTGGTCGGGGCAGCCGGCATCCATCAGGCCCAGCAGCATTGTGAGTTAGTGTTGGATATATATATGCAAGTGAATGGAAGTGACCAATGCTGTTGATCCCTTGCAGCCATTCTCAAAGCGTAATAGTCAAATGAATTGATTACCAATTCGTCATTGGCGAATTGCTTGCTTAGAGGAATAATCACTCACCGATAAAGAAGAAATGGCTATGAATACATTTCAATGATGACAATCTTTGAGGAGTAATAGTATAATTTGTCACTTGTGACAGTCTATTTGATTGTTCTCAATATTTCAGCCTGGTGGAAGATTGGACAGAATCACGCCGGGTTGTCAGAGCCTAGCTGAGGTGTGTGTGTGAATGCATCGAGTGGTGCTTTAATACGGTAATAAGGCAGTCAGAAGAACACTTAGACTTCCTAAGGTGACAGCAGCTTTATTGCGCATCGCCTCATAAAGTCCCATCATATCTGTTCACCACTATTATCAAATGGGTGTTTAGTGTGTTTCTTTGTGTGTGGGTGTGTGAAATAGAGAGAAAGAGAATGTGTTTGTGCGTGCTGAAGGTGATGACACAAAAAGATCAGCATGAAAAGTGATTTTGAGCTTTTTGTGTGGAAAAATAAGCCCATCTCGTTGCGCTGAATTGAAACATTTCTCTTTTTTTGCTCCTATTCCCTCCTAAAGCCTAGGCAGCTGTGGTCAAACTTAGGTCAATAAAATGTCTGTCTGTCCATTGAGTTGCCACATTTATCAAAAGATGAAAGTTTGTCTTTTAAGGAGATAGAATTCAGTGGGGAGAGAGTGGGCCCTTTCTGCGAGGCATGCAGGAAATTAATCAAGGAAATGGGGTTTTTGGTGTGCCTATATCACATCAAATCTATCCTTTGTCCACATGTAGCCGGCTCCGAGCTTCACCAATCAAGAGCGACACGCTGGCTTTATGAAAAGCCACTTGTTCCCTGCATAATTGGGGGGGAGGGGGGGTCTCATTGCTGAGTTAAATGGGAGGTGGAGGTGGAGGGAGGGGCAGTCTTGTTTGCCCATGTAAAGTGTGATCCAGATAATAGCATTCTCATCAAAGGCGGCAATTACATTCATTACAACGGCGCAAGGCACGCCTGCAAGGAAATTAAGTGGTGAGAAGAAAGAAAAGCTTAATATATACCTCCTTTATCCTATCCCCCACCTCTCAGTTCTTTTTCAAATGCTCCACATGGAGCGGGAGACCTCAAGAAAGAAACAGTCTCAGTAGAAGAAGAATAAATCTTGTCAAAGTCCCTCTTCACCTTTCTGCCTCCAAGAGGCTCCCGTCTACCGTTACTATGGCTGCACTTGTCTAGGATTAAAAAGCTTTTTCTGAGGGGAAACCTCTAATGCAGCTTTTACACAAGCCCAACAAATGACACCAAGTCTTAAAAAACTGCTTAAGACCTTCTCCAAATTAAATTCCAATTTCTTTCAGGAGAGGAGGAGCAGATGAATTGTCTCGTGTCGCGTTAAACCACAAACAGCCTGTGAATCAAGCAGTTAGGAGGAGAAGGGAACCTTTTCATTCAGGCCTTTTAAATGTGAATCAGAGCAAGTGGATAACACTGCAAACCTTCTCAAAAGACAGGTGTTGTCCCCGAGCCCATTCTACATGTGGCACTCTGTATATTCACACTCGCTCATATAATTTGGATAGTCTTGTAAAGATTTTGAGTTAAAGTCAGACATATACATATGAATTAAGTATATGAGCAATTGTGTCAAAACAGTCAAAAACTGTTTGATTGACATTACATTGAGATAATTATCAATTCAACATCCAACACAGTTTTTCGCATAATCATTATCACATAATAAATTTGAAGTGTACTGTAGGAAGTAATTTCTATGGAAGTTTCCATCAGTGTGATCGCAGCATTATTGGGTGTAAATGTCAGCCCCAGTAATCCCTATTAGAGTATTAGCTGCTCTCAGTCTGATTAATACATGCTCACTGCCCTTTAACAGAACTGCTTAATATATGGTGCAGGCGACACGTCATTAATGCAAAATTAAGTTTGACCAATATTTCCCCTTAAGTATTTTTAGGTTTAATAAATCTGTCTTCCAAAACAAAGGCCGCAGCCGTTCTGGCTACAAGAAATACTTAGCAGAAAATACAACATAAGATTATTGTTTCAAAATAAAACTATGGAAACAAATGAGAGCACAGAGAAGTGCGCTCTTTGTCTTTATGCGCCGACAAATCATTGTGGCTGTGTGTAAATTATTCAACAGGATCTGGCCCTGGTGGAAACCTGAGCATAATTAAATTGCAATAAAATAACATTAGTGTGGACAGGCTGTTAGAAGGTGATGTAATTGGCTGCTCTGCCGGTCATGGTTCAACTCATGAGGTCGACTGTCATGTCTTCTGTACTTGTTGTCCCCGGGGACAGACAGCTGACACAGACACTAGCAGTCTGTGCACAGTGATAGCATGACCATGATCTGTGTAATCTTGATTAAAGCTGCAACGATTAGTCGATTAATTGATTAGTTGATTGATAGAAAATTAATCGCCAACTATTTTGATAACCGATTAGTCGTTTTAGACCATTTTTAAGTAAAAAGGCCCAATAATTTGCTTCTCAAATGAGACGATTTCATGATTTTTTTTTTGTCAGTAAACTGAATAACTTTTAATGCGGATTGTTTTATTTTCTAACTCCAGGCAATTAATCAAAACAATAACCTGCAGATTAATTGATAATGAAAGTAATTATTGATTGCAGCCTTACTGTAGTGATGAGTCACGTTACAGTTTATGAACATTACCAGCCTATGTCTTGTAGCTTTGTATCTTGTGTCTGTGGAGTGTGTGTGTCTCTCAGAGACGCTGATGTGGGTGATGGGAGGAAGCTGAGTGTTTCACCACTGAGACATGTGCACCATCTAGTGTCCAGATGTTGAAATGTACTCACAGATGGGCAACAGCAGGTGTACACACACACAGGATCAAATGTACATGTTAAAAACAGTTAGAATAGTATTTTGTGTTTTTCTAAAATGAAACACATACAATACACAAGCCTGATTACTATGTATCGTATAGATAGCAAATGACTCATGTTACACAGTAAAGAGTTGACTTGTAGCAGGTTTACATTACTGCTGTAATACGTGCACTTGTAACACAGTAAAAGGATACAGTGGTCATTTATCATGTTCTCCTCAGTGGTTTTCCTACAACTTTGACACAAATGGGGCAATGTGATCTTTGCAAAGGCGCTTACTGGTAAATTATTGATTGTGATAAAACATGAATGAGTCAATAGCTTTTGAAAGTAATGCAATTGTTGTGCCTCATTTGCCACTTGCACATGATTGCAAGCTGTACATCTGAAAATGTGTCATGTCACGGACGTGAATGGATAGACTATCAGTTAACTTCATTAGCTGGTGGCAAACAAAAGATCTGATGTAAGAGATGATCTGATGGCAGGTGCATGTTGCAGGTGTCTCGGTCATGATATCATTTTAGGAAACAATATCAGTGTGTGTTTGATATTATAATTACATGCAACTTCATCTAAAAGATGAGCTTTTAGAAAATAGATTCCTTCAAGTGTAAGCCAATACTCGAACAGTTAAAAGCTGATACTGATCAGCAGAAAGGACCTCGAGATGAGAAGAGCTGAACTAAAATTGTGCTCTAATCAGACATTAAAGGACACGTTCGCAATTTTTACAATAGTCCGATAACCAAATGAACATTGAAATAGGTTCATATGGGCAAAAGAGACTGATAATTAGGAGAAAATGACCACTCAAAGAGCCAATAATACTGTAAAAAATCTCTGACAAAGGTGTTTTGCAGCCAAGTACGATTTGGGGGCAGTTTGTTTGTTGTCAAGAGTCACAAGTTGATCACTTCAGTCTTCACCGGAGCCAAAACACTGTCTGTAAGTTTTAGCACTGAAAACAAAACCTCAACTGAAAAAAGAAACACTGACATTGAAACACTTATATTGTATAAAAACGTTGCACTGAACTAGTTGTAACTTTTTTAGTAAAACGGGACCAGAACAACTTATTGTACTAAATGTGATGCACAAACAGGTAACACAGAGTGAAGTCCAGCTTTAAAACATGTAAGTATCACAGGTGCAAATAATAGTAAACATATTCATCTGTGTAAAAACAAAATTACAAGTAATCAAAGCAGTGTCACAGGCTACCTACAACTATGCAATAAGCCCCTCTTTTTTACAGAAGTAAATGTTTGTTTACAGCCAGATCAGTTTAGTCTGTGATAACCAGAAGCATTTTAGTGTCCAGATCAATTTTCTTCCATTATAAATTAATGTGGGAGATATTATTTCTATCCTGAGACCCTGGTGTCAACCAATGTAACTGTGTATATAAAAACAATTATACAATATCCCCATCTAGTGACGATACAGGTATATTCAGTTTATGACGGCATCTGTATGCCACTTTACTACTCTATATCAACCACAGACCATTGTTTTCTATGCATCCAAGGGAAACAAAAACACTGGAAATCTTTTTATTTAAAACTCCTCACCCTCACTCTTTGTAAGGTGGGAAGATTTTTTATTTTTAAAATATCATGTGTCTCCAGGTTGGTCTGGAACTCAGTAAGATCAATGTTAAGGGCACCATCGAAACACACTGTGTCTGTAACGGTATGCTCTGTCAAAGTAATGAACACCTATGAACCTTGAACCTTAGTTAGCAGACACAATGGAGGAGAGATGAATTGCTTACTTTTCTGAATTATGTTGTAAATAAAGTGAGGGTCTGTTTCATTTGGTCCCCTTAACCCCTTCAACTACATACATTACTGAAATAATGTATATGAAACAATATTCAGCCTACGTCATACAGAGACAACAGTCAGGTTTATATGGAGCACAGCTCATAGGGGCATCAAGGGGAAAAAAGCTAAAGCAGTAAAGCACTGGGATGAAGGAAACAAAAGACACCATCTATATAAAATAAAGCAAAAAAGTGGGAGGAATGTAATTAGAAATAATAGGAAAAATCTCCAAAGAGCAACAATGCATTTAAATGGGAAACATCCATCAGGATTGTGTGACTGGAGATGAAGAAAGTTGGCGCAATTTCTCACATTATTGGTGGGAACCTTTTTTCCGCGGGACGGATTACGCTGCTGCACACACCGTGAACCTTCACCCCTTAAACAGGTTTATTGTTTTGATTTAGCAGATTGTCCTTTCACGTGAATTGTAACGAGTGGGACGACAGAGACGAATATAAAAAAAAGTAACATTGCTTTTGAGGATTTACTCAAACGCGTACAGACGATGTAAATAATGACCGTCGACGAGAAAACGACGCTGTTGTTGACAAAGATGCTTTCTCCGAGGTAAGCTAATTTTAGCCGTTTGGCTAACGCAGCGTACGTATCTTTGGCAACAACATGACGACGATGAGGAGTCGCGGTGTGTAACTTAAGAGCGACCGACCACACACCGGATCGCACCGATATCCTTCAAGCACTGATTTCCAGGATTGCTTCGTCTGTGTGTCTGGATGACGTTAGCTACAAAACGATATAACTAAACGGGCTACCTTTAGCCAGCTGATTATCTCCGAAGAGGTGAGTGTGTACCGTAGAAAACCACATAGAGTGCTACTTTTACAAATCTAGTTGGTTGTATGTTTGTAATTTGTGGTGTTTTCATATTACGTTTATATCGCTTTTTTTAAACAGATTTCACGTCTGTCACGTTTGTGTTTTGCCACAAAAAAACCCTTAAAAAATAAAAATGTCATTGCAGCGTTGGATATTTGCACCACTTTCTTTTCAATGGGCGAAGAAAAGCCGGACACACTGGACTTTGTGAAGGATTTCCAGGAGTATCTGAGCCAGCAGACTCAACATGTCAACATGATATCCGGATCCGTCAGCGGCGTCAAAGAGGCGGACGAGCTGCCAGCCGGTAACGTTTACACGTTCACAGCTCATCTGTGTCAATTCAGCAGTTTACCACTTGATTATTTCCACGCAAACAGATGACAGATGCTCTTCTAACAATGACATGATGTCTGACTTCAGATATCTAGAAAATGAATCTGTTCACCTATTTTAAGTTTTTTTTTTCTTTAAGAAAAACATTCTCTGTTTCCAGATTCTTAAATGTGAAAGTTTTCTAGTTTATTGAGTCCTTTTATGATAGTAAACTGAATATATATTAACTGTTGTTTGGAACAAAAAAATACCATTTTAGATTGCATGTTTGATTTTGGGAAACATTGATCCACATCATTAGTTGCTGCCTAGTACTCAGGCATGGTCATCATTATCCTCATCCTCATAATTCTACAATACATCTTTGATCAGTTAGTATTAGTTTCTTAAATTATGAATTTTATTTTAATGTATACAACTTCCTGTTATGCTTGTATTGCATTGTTGTGACATATTGGAAGAGTGTTGTACTACATGTTTTGCAAACAACAGGACTGGAAAATGAGATATCATTGCTGAATCATATATTCATAGATAGTGAAGTAAATTCAGATTGTGTATGGACTTATTTACCTCTGTATGCAGACTGCAGTCAGAATGGGCTGGATCACCCTGCAGTGGACATGTCATTGGAGGACAGCTCAGGGATCCTGGTGGATGGTTTTGAGAGGACCTATGATGGCAAGCTCAAGTGCCGCTACTGCAATTATGCCACTAGAGGCACAGCACGACTCATTGAGCACATCCGAATTCACACAGGTAAGTGTTAATAGTTCGCTTTCAGATTAATTTTCACAAGGTTTTATTAATTAGCCTGTTTTTTTTCAATCAAACAGGAGAGAAACCTCACCGCTGCCACCTCTGCCCATTTGCGTCGGCCTATGAGCGGCACCTGGAGGCACACATGAGATCACACACAGGCGAGAAGCCTTATAAGTGCGAGCTGTGCTCTTTCCGTTGCAGTGACCGTAGCAATCTGTCACACCATCGCCGCAGACGCCACAAACTCCTGCCGATGAAAGGAGCTCGCTCACTTTCCCATAAGAAAATGCTGAGTGTGTTGCAGAAGAAGGCCAGCTCATTGGGCTATGGCCGCCGACTCCTCATCAACTTCAGCCCCCCTTCTATGGTGGTGCACAAGGCTGACAATGTGAACGACTACTCTCATGAGTTACCCCACTTACGTCAGGAGACCTATGATAATCAGAGTCAAGCAGGTGAGGACGGGCTCTCCACGAATCAAAATCATCACCACCATGATATGGTCATGGATAACCCCCTGAACCAGCTGTCCACCCTGGCAGGCCAGTTGGCCAGCCTCCCTTCAGAGTCCCAAGCCCAGACTCAACCTCCCATGTCTCCCGGAGCAGAGTCTGTTGTTGATGAGAAGCCTTTCCTCATCCAGCAACCCCACCCTGCCACAACTCCTGTGGCTGTCACAGCCAGCATGACCCATGCCTCCTCCTCTTCCCCAATCACCCCAGAGCCCCGAGCTCCTCCACACAGCAACTGCAGCCCTGGAGGAGGACCCTGCAGTGAGCACAGTGGTCGCACCAGTACCCCTAGTATCTCCAACAGCCAACCCAGTACACCAGCCCCAGGCCTGTCTGCCCCACTCCAGGACACCCACATGCTGCATCACTGCCAGCACTGTGACATCTACTTCCCCGACAACATCCTCTACACCATCCACATGGGCTGCCATGGCTACGAGAACCCATTCCAGTGCAACATCTGCGGCCACAAGTGCAAGAGCAAGTACGACTTCGCCTGTCACTTTGCCCGCGGACAGCACAAGTAAAGTAGATGAATCAAAGACAAGACTTTTAAAACGGACAGCTTTGTTTTATTAATGCCATAGTAATTTTATTTATTGGTCTTTTACTTGGCCCTGATGTAGCCTAGCCTTTGAAAGTTGTACTTATACAGGAAAATGTCAACATTCAGATGGTTTCATTTTGTATAATTAATGGTGCCCATTCAAGTGTATTATAAGGGGATGATCAGTGTTTTCCACAAGTTGAGAATTTATTTGTTTTGGTGGAGGGAGTCACATTCATTTGCTATCAGAAAAACACCTCCCTAACTTGGAACTTAGCAAGACTGATATTTGTAGCCTTATTTATTGTAGTAAATTACCAAATTTCCTATGGTTTGTACAAATCCGTTGCTTAGAAATGCAATGCTGTGGAAATGTTGGGAGTGTCTCACAGGCACATGAGCTCAACTGATTTGCAAAAGGTTCATATCTGTCTCAATATTCAAATTCAATACCATGCAGGCCTAACATAACCCTGGCAACAATAAAACCAAGCAGAATGTTTATTTTAGTCTATATATTTTAATACAATACTGAGGTCAATTGAAACCAGTGGCTACAGTAATGTAGCCTGCTCCTCTTGTCCATGTGTGGAGGTGAGTTTGAGCAAGGAGGACACACTATAGCCTTTTAGGAAATCATACACATGCGTTTGCTAAATGTAATGTTTTGTTGGAGGACTGTAGATCTTCTGTGCCTGCCAAAGAAGTTAAGGGGCGAGGGGCTGCTCACATAGCAAACTGTCTCGCACTCAATAACATGTCCCGTTTTAAAAACTAGAAAACGCAAAAAAAACAGAAACAAATCTAAATGAGTGGGCTACCCAAATAAATTCTCAACACTCCTGTAGCTCTGTCTAAAGATTTCTCTGCTCTGATGATACTAACACAGGAGTGACACTGTTAGTCTAGAGTGATCTTACTTGAGCCTTGTTGAAATTATTTCAGTGGTGCATTTCAACTATTTCTTTGCAGTGCCTGACATATTCACTTTCTTGTGTGTCCGAGATCAGGAGGACTGTTACTTTGAAGGTTAACAGATATTATGACCATATCCTATTCTTCTTCATTGCCTAGGACCACAAGAAAAAAGGTTTGGCCGTTGTAGTTTTCTATGGTAGCCATGATTTTGCCAAAATTCTGCTCCATGAATGCTGCTATGTAACTTTGGAATCGGTGCCAGCTGTACTGAATGGCATCCACAGTAAAACCTGGCCAAACTTTGTGTCGGTGGCTTTTGTTCAGCCAGCTGACATGTTAACTAGATCCTGTTAAAGTCATATTATTTTTGTAAATCCTCCACACAGTGCCCTTCCGTTACCAGCATCACAACAACACTCATTTTGTTAAATTATGTTAAATGATTAATATGTCACATTCAGATTTTTTAATATTGTATGAAGTCACTTTGATATCCAGTATCTCCATGTTTAGGACAGAATCACAATGTCTCGTGTGACATGTGAACACTTTTCAGAAGTTGCCACGCAGCACAGGGGATGACACGTTTTAGCCTTTGAGGTAACACACACTGAGATTCCCCAGTGATCACATGGATCCCAGTGCTTTTCTGAATATTTACTACATATTGTATTCTGAGTGGTTGGATAGATGTTCAGTGTCAAAAAAAAAAAATCAAAACCTTGTTGCAGTACGACTGCTACTTTAGCAAGATTGTTCTTTGTCTTGGGTACTGTTGTCTGTTGCTTAGCAACATGTGTGAAGAACATAGTTACTGTTTTTAGGACCACCTCCTTGTCACCATGTCTACCAGTAATAGGGGCATCCAGTAATGACTGCCTTATGTTCTCTTGGTGTGTCGTAGGTTCATAGGTAATGGTGAATGTTGAAGCCTTTGGCGATCGCTCGCTCCCTCTGGGATGGCAAATCATTTTATTGTGAAATGGATTAATCTAACTAATTTATAAGTAAAGTGTTTTCTAACAGCTGCACTTTGTCTTTTGTTTAATTTTCTGCTAATCTGCTTTGCATTCAAGAACAGAAGCCGGTAACACAAATATGTATCATGGTGTAGTAATACTTGAAGTTCATTTACAAGTGTGACATTATGAAGTACACAAACACAAATCATCTCTATATGATGCTTTTAATCGGGTAATGAGAGAAAATATTGGTGAGTATAATTCAGAGCGTGTAATAAGATATTGAAGCAGCTCATTGCAGTAAGAAGTTAAACATCCTCCTTATGAGCCTCTTCTTCCTTTATTTCAGGGTCTAGAAATGACAAGAAATAATTGTATGATGATCATTAAATAGTAAACATGAGATCACTTTTCTTATTTCTAACCTAGTATAATTATTCCATTAATCCTCTATTGGGATCAAGACCAGATGCAAATGTGTACAGACCTTTAAGTTGGATGGGACCAAAGACTAGAGTCTGGCTGTCGTGTTTTGAACTCAGGTCTCTGGCCTTTCGTCTGCTGCAGCCGCGGCGGCAGCGGGAATTGTTGTCAGAAGCTGGGCATATCAGGACCTTGCACTGGATATATACTGACTCTGTGGCTCGCAGGAACTGGAAGGCCTTGAATGTAAAGCGGGCGTAGGCTTTGCTACCAGAGGTGTAGGCCATGTAGGTGCTGTCCACAGGACATCTGAAGGTGCAACAGAGACAGTGTGACTGCAGAATACAGGTACTATCAATATGTGAACAACACAGATCTCAAAAATCAGCCTATAACACTCAGAATGTTTCAGCTTACCCGTTACGAACCAGGTCATAGGATCTGGTGTGGAAATCATGGGGTGATGGTGCGGCCACACAGGTGTCAAGGAAGAGGACCAGGGTGTTGTCACCCCTCCTCAGGTTCACTTCGACATACAGGTTCTGGTTCAGTGACACCTTGTATGGAACTTCAGTCACCTGATTGATGAGAGTGTAAAAGCAAGATTTCAGTTAGTTTGCTCTGTTGAACTGCAATGTAATACACGTGTTATAAAGCGGTTCCAATATTAATTTATTTATAACCAGGCACCACTTTACTACCTGAAGAAAAAGGTTTGCACACCTGTTGGTAGAAGCTGCCAGAAGTGTAGAAAGCCATGCTGGTATTGAATCTGCCTGTGCCTGTAATGCTGGTGTTATCACGATGACTGACGACATACATAATCTGCGACATTGAGTCTTGCTCCATTTGGCATCCCACGTTTATCTTTAAGTGAGACTGCCGTGTGATCTCTCCGTTACTGGAGGTGTAGGCACGGAGAGCGTTGGTGTACACAACTCTGCCATTCTCAAACTGTTCCAAGTAGAAGATGTTGAAAAAATGTCAACATTTCTATAACATCTGCATTGAAGTCCCTACCATCAATGTCAATTTTGAGAGTTTTCAGAAGGTGGTGAGTTCTCTACCTTTCGAACGGTTCCACAAGTGTTAATGGGAAAACTGAAGACCACCTGGTATGAGGAAACCTGCGGTCTGCAGTGCTGGTCGTTCAGGTACAGGCTGTGGCCATCATAGCCAAGAGAGTTCAGGTAGGACCTCTCAATCACAATGTTCATGTTGTCTGAAGAACAGTCCACTCGACCTGACAAAAAAGTGTGTTCACAAGATATTTACAGCTTTACTGACTTTTAGATGAAGATGTAAGATTATACAATATTTAAGTAGGGATTGTTTGGATGACATCTTTTATCCAGACTGAAATATCTCTCAACTATTGGATAGGTTGCAGCAGCCATTATACAACAGTTATGACATGATTGGTTAAATGACAATTACATAAAGACAGTGGATATAACAACAATATCAAAACAAGACGACTTAAATTACAATTTTACCTGAGCTTGGTGGCACAGAGTTAATAAAGTCAGCTTTGAATCCTCGGCCAACCACACTTCTGTCAGTCCGGAAGAGCACAGTCATGTCGTTGGAGGTGGAGTAGAAAGAGTTCAGACTGTTGTTGCACACTTTTCCCAGAAATCGTGAATTAACAGACGGCCCGTCATAGACTGCAATGTAGTCGCAGTCGCAGCAGTTCTCCAATCTGTTTTTAAGAAGATGATAAAAGCTATAAATCGCTGACTTATTGAAGTAAAAGTCAAAAAATAGTTTAGTTTATAGCCTAATTCCGGTAGGTATTTTTTTTTACCACAAAGTAATAATATTGTTGACAGTACATGATGATGCTGCTTATTTATAATAATAATCTCCAAAAAAATCTATTCTTCACTCACTGCAGGTATGTGAATGTCAGATAGATTCTTTGGTCATATGGAGCTCCGAGCTTCCAGACACAGTAGGAGTTGTCGGAGTAGTAATTGGGGTGGTTGGGGCTGGAGAATGTACCAGAGCCATACAAGGAGCCTCCACAGGGCATTTCTGAAGGTGCACAAAATTACACGAGAATCACTGCAATTAACTAATATTTGCTGCAGGGTCATTTCCACAGTTGTGTCTACATGAGAGCTGAGCTGGGAGATACAGGAGGATTGAAAGCAATTCAGTAATTGGTGATACGATTTATTCTTTTATTTAGTTTGTTGGGAGGGTTTTCATACCTGTTGTGTATCTGTCAGGTTCAGCAGTGGTTGACCCGCAGTAAGCTACATGACAGAGAGGAGAATAAAGTCAACAGCATCTCTTCATACTGTATAAAACACACATGCCTACTGTTTATTCTGCAACTGTGATTAACAATTATTACCACAATGTGTCCACATAAGCACTGAGGGATTCAACATATTTCAGCAAGATTGATTTGTTAGGACACTTACAGTAGTAGTCATAGCAACAGTTGCCATATGATTGACAAGAGCTGTAGCAAGAGCAGCTTCCCATGTGATTTCCACAGTTGTATTTACATGAGGGCTGATCTGGAAGATACAGAAGGATTGAAAACATTTCAGTAATTGATGACATGATTTATTCTTTTATATTTAGGTTGTTGGGAGGGTTTTCATACCTGTTGTGTATCTATCAGGTTCAGCAGTGGTTGACCTGCAGTAAGCTACATGACAGAGAGGAGAATAAAGTCAACAGCATCTCTTCATACTGTATAAAACACACATGCCTACTGTTTATTCTGCAACTGTGATTAACAATTATTACCACAATGTGTCCACATAAGCACTGAGGGATGCAACAGACTTCAGCAAGAGAACCAGAACCTGTAAATGCTGTTGATTTGTTAGGACTTGACACTTACAGTAGTAGTCATAGCAACAGTTGCCATAGTATTGACAAGAGCTGGAGCAAGAGCAGCTTCCCATGTGATTTCCACAGTTGTATTTACATGAGGGCTGATCTGGAAGATACAGGAGGATTGAAAACATTTCAGTAATTGATGATACGATTTATTCTTTTATATTTAGGTTGTTGGGAGGGTTTTCATACCTGTTGTGTATCTGTCAGGTTCAGCAGTGGTTGACCCGCAGTAAGCTACATGACAGAGAGGAGAATAAAGTTAACAGCATCTCTTCATACTGTATAAAACACACATGCCTACTGTTTATTCTGCAACTTAGATTAACAATTATTACCACAATGTGTCCACATAAGCACTGAGGGATTTAACATATTTCAGCAAGACTGATTTGTTAGGACACTTACAGTCGTAGTCATAGCAACAGTTGCCATTGTATTGACAAGAGCTGTAGCAAGAGCAGCTTCCCATGTGATTTCCACAGTTGTATTTACATGAGGGCTGATCTGGAAGATACAGGAGGATTGAAAACATTTCAGTAATTGATGATATGATCAGTCAGTCAGTCAGTCAGTTAGTTAGTTAGTCAGTCACTTAGTTAGTTAGATCTGAACTATTATACCAGACCTATTATCTTTGCAGCAGTGTTGGTTATGTGTGTGAGTTTGACCCGCTTTGTGACAGAGTTCATGTTGAAGAAACAGGTGGAGCAGTAGAGCAGGATGGCTCGTCAATACTTTGGTGCAACATTAGGAGGAGATGGGGAGCAACATAGAGTCCTTTGGGTTTAAAGATGGCTCATACATATATTCTTTTATATTCAGGTTGTTGGGAGGGTTTTCATACCTGTTGTGTATCTGTCAGGTTCAGCAGTGGTTGACCCGCAGTAAGCTACATGACAAAGAGGAGAATAAAGTTAACAGCATCTCTTCATACTGTATAAAACACACATGCCTACTGTTTATTCTGCAACTGTGATTAACAATTATTACCACAATGTGTCCACATAAGCACTGAGGGATTTAACAGACTTCAGCAAGAGAACCTGAACCTGTAAATGCTGTTGATTTGTTAGGACTTGACACTTACAGTAGTAGTCATAGCAACAGTTGCCATTGTATTGACAAGAGCTGTAGCAAGAGCAGCTTCCCATGTGATTTCCACAGTTGTATTTACATGAGGGCTGATCTGGAAGATACAGGAGGATTGAAATCATTTCAGTAATTGATGACATGATTTATTCTTTTATTTAGGTTGTTGGGAGGGTTTTCATACCTGTTGTGTATCTGTCAGGTTCAGCAGTGGTTGACCCGCAGTAAGCTACATGACAAAGAGGAGAATAAAGTCAACAGCATCTCTTCATACTGTATAAAACACACATGCCTACTGTTTATTCTGCAACTTTGATTAACAATTATTATCACAATGTGTCCACATAAGCACTGAGGGATTCAACAGACTTCAGCAAGAGAACCTGAACCTGTAAATGCTGTTTATTTGTTAGGACTTGACACTTACAGTAGTAGTCATAGCAACAGTTGCCATAGTATTGACAAGAGCTGGAGCAAGAGCAGCTTCCCATGTGATTTCCACAGTTGTATTTACATGAGGGCTGATCTGGAAGATACAGGAGGATTGAAATCATTTCAGTAATTCGTGATATTAGTCAGTCAGTCAGTCAGTCAGTTAGTTAGTTAGTTAGCTAGACCTAAACTATTATACTAGACCTATTATCTTTGCAGCAGTGTTGGTTATGTGTGTGAGTTTGACCCGCTTTGTGACAGAGTTCATGTTGAAGAAACAGGTGGAGCAGTAGAGCAGGATGGCTCGTCAATACTTTGGTGCAACATTAGGAGGAGATGGGGAGCAACATAGAGTCCTTTGGGTTTAAAGATGGCTCATACATATATTCTTTTATATTCAGGTTGTTGGGAGCGTTTTCATACCTGTTGTGTATCTGTCAGGTTCAGCAGTGGTTGACCCGCAGTAAGCTACATGACAAAGAGGAGAATAAAGTTAACAGCATCTCTTCATACTGTATAAAACACACATGCCTACTGTTTATTCTGCAACTGTGATTAACAATTATTACCACAATGTGTCCACATAAGCACTGAGGGATTTAACAGACTTCAGCAAGAGAACCTGAACCTGTAAATGCTGTTGATTTGTTAGGACTTGACACTTACAGTAGTAGTCATAGCAACAGTTGCCATTGTATTGACAAGAGCTGTAGCAAGAGCAGCTTCCCATGTGGCTTCCACAGTTGTATTTACATGAGGGCTGATCTGGAAGATACAGGAGGATTGAAAACATTTCAGTAATTGATGACATGATTTATTCTTTTATTTAGGTTGTTGGGAGGGTTTTCATACCTGTTGTGTATCTGTCAGGTTCAGCAGTGGTTGACCCGCAGTAAGCTACATGACAGAGAGGAGAATAAAGTCAACAGCATCTCTTCATACTGTATAAAACACACATGCCTACTGTTTATTCTGCAACTTTGATTAACAATTATTACCACAATGTGTCCACATAAGCACTGAGGAATTCAACATATTTCAGCAAGATTGATTTGTTAGGACACTTACAGTCGTAGTCATAGCAACAGTTGCCATATGATTGACAAGAGCTGTAGCAAGAGCAGCTTCCCATGTGATTTCCACAGTTGTATTTACATGAGGGCTGATCTGGAAGATACAGGAGGATTGAAAACATTTCAGTAATTGATTATATGATTTATTCTTTTATATTCAGGTTGTTGGGAGGGTTTTCATACCTGTTGTGTATCTGTCAGGTTCGGCAGTGGTTGACCCGCAGTAAGCTACATGACAAAGAGGAGAATAAAGTTAACAGCATCTCTTCATGCCGTATAAAACACACATGCCTACTGTTTATTCTGCAACTGTGATTAACAATTATTACCACAATGTGTCCACATAAGCACTGAGGAATTCAGCAGACTTCAGCAAGAGAACCTGAACCTGTAAATGCTGTTGATTTGTTAGGACTTGACACTTACAGTAGTAGTCATAGCAACAGTTGCCATAGTATTGACAAGAGCTGGAGCAAGAGCAGCTTCCCATGTGATTTCCACAGTTGTATTTACATGAGGGCTGATCTGGAAGATGCAGGAGTATTAAAAACATTTCAGTAATTGATGATATGATCAGTCAGTTAGTTAGTTAGTCAGTCACTTAGTTAGTTAGATCTGAACTATTATACTAGACCTATTATCTCTGCAGCAGTTTTGGTTATGTGTGTGAGTTTGACCCGCTTTGTGACAGAGTTCATGTTGAAGAAACAGGTGGAGCAGTAGAGCAGGATGGCTCGTCGATACTTTGGTGCAACATTAGGAGGAGATGGGGAGCAACATAGAGTCCTTTGGGTTTACAGATGGCTCATACATATATTCTTTTATATTTTGTTCGGAGGGTTTTCATACCTGTTGTGTATCTGTCAGGTTCAGCAGTGGTTGACCCGCAGTAAGCTACATGACAAAGAGGAGAATAAAGTTAACAGCATCTCTTCATACTGTATAAAACACACATGCCTACTGTTTATTCTGCAACTGTAATTAACAATTATTACCACAATGTGTCCACATAAGCACTGAGGGATTCAGCAGACTTCACCAAGAGAATCTGAACCTGTAAATGCTGTTGATTTGTTAGGACTTGACACTTACAGTAGTAGTCATAGCAACAGTTGCCATTGTATTGACAAGAGCTGTAGCAAGAGCAGCTTCCCATGTGGCTCCCACAGTTGTATTTACATGAGGGCTGATCTGGAAGATACAGGAGGATTGAAAACATTTCAGTAATTGATGATACGATTTATTCTTTTATATTTAGGTTCTTGGGAGGGTTTTCATACCTGTTGTGTATCTGTCAGGTTCGGCAGTGGTTGACCCGCAGTAAGCTACATGACAGAGAGGAGAATAAAGTTAACAGCATCTCTTCATACTGTATAAAACACACATGCCTACTGTTTATTCTGCAACTGTGATTAACAATTATTACCACAATGTGTCCACATAAGCACTGAGGAATTCAACATATTTCAGCAAGATTGATTTGTTAGGACCTGACACTTACAGTAGTAGTCATAGCAACAGTTGCCATAGTATTGACACGAGCTGGAGCAAGAGCAGCTTCCTAGGTGGTTTCCACAGTTGTATTTACATGAGGGCTGAGCTGGAAGATACATTTCAGTAATTGGTGATATGGTTTATTCTTTTATTTAGGTTTTATTAGCTCAAAGTGTTTAAAACCATCTGAAAGCAGCATTACGTCAAACCATTTAGATGTATGTTAATTAAAAACATGTTACTATGTACCTGTTTCTGTGTAGCTCTTCTCAGTCTCCTCAGTTGTTTGGGAGTAAACAGCACCTGATGGATTATGACAAAACCAAAAAAAAAAGTGTTCATTGTACACATGCTGCTTAAAGACCAGTGAAAGCACAGGTGAAAACATATAAAAAGTACCATCATATGGACAAAATGTCCAACCACATAGATACTGAAAACGACTCAAGCTAATGATGCCCAGTACTGCCTTAAAAATACAAAAGCAAAACTGATGTTTTTGAATGGAAAAAAAACACACAATTCAATAAGAAAACAGTGGACAATACCATGTAAGGTGATCACGCTGCAAATAACCAAGAGAGTCCACATGGTGACTTGTTTCTTCTTCCAACCTGCCTGAGATGCTGAACACAACAGCTTATATAGCCCAGTAGAGACTCTGATGGTGCACCCATAAACTTTTTGATGTCACCAAATGTGATTATGCATGAGAAACACACAGTTGGTTAACTATCATAAACAGTACATAAGACTTGTTCACCTCTAGTTTCAGGATGTGTTTTAAGGTATTTGCTTAAGATATACCGTAAAACTTCATGAGCCGTTTTGGGAACTTACAAGCAGCTAATAAAATATAAAATAATAATAATAATCTTATCGTACACGTTTACAGGAACATCATTTGCTCACAAGGTCAACTTTAAACGTTTGTACTTTTTTTTTTATTAATAGAGAACTATAATATAGATGCAGTATAATTATTACACTGGGAAAACTTCAAATAAAACCTCCCCATACAGTAGCCTATAACAGTCCTGCGAACATGCACACATACTGGAAGAAAAAAAAAACCCTGTTTCTTGTGTCTGTGTTTCATGTTATTGCTGGCAAACTGATAGTTATCAACAGTGAAATTACAAAATTACACACATTTATTTTTCACTTTTCATTTTTTGTTTACTTTTTGGCCATGGTAGTCTATGGCTCTCACCTCACCTCTCACCTCTCGCCTGTCGCTCACCACTTTGGCCCAAACTGAAATATCTTAGCAGCCATTGGATGGATGGTCAATTTTTGCACATTGAGCATCAATTGCCATAACATGTGGTACAGATCCTCCCTCAGAATGCATTAGTGCTATCGGGTACAAATTTTACACTTTTGTTTATAACCAAATACCTGTGAAATTAATGACACACAGCCTCAGCTGTACTTTGTGTTATAGTGCTAATTAGCAAATGTTATCATGCTGGTAACATGCTGAACTAATATGGTGAACAAGGTAACCATTGTACCAGCTAAACATTAGCATGTTAGCATTGTGAATGTGAGTATGTTAGAATGCTAACATTAGCACGTAGCACTGCCTCACAGAGCCACTAGCTGTAGACTTTTAGTCTTGCTACTTTAAGTTTTTGTGGGTAAAAGTAAAAAAATATTTAAATAAGTACATGAAATATTGTGGTACTACAAACACACCATATGTTTTAAACACTCCACACACGTTAGTAAACTAAATCTACAGCACAATAAGTCGATGGGAGACCAGAAACAATGCATGAATATTGCTTTATTAGTTGTACTTTGTTAACAGTTAGATTGACTTTTACAAACATCCATCTCATTTCATTTTTATTTCAAATTTATGATGACTCTTCCAGTTATGAGTTTATTGTAACAGTGTTTGGAAAAGATAAAATCAGGGCCATAACACTGTTGACATAATATACTGTTTCTCTTTCTGATGTGAAAACCTGCCACCCAGCCTTGTTGAATCAGGTGTGTGTGTGTGTGAAGGATTTTCCTTGTTATATTCACGGATGTCATCAATAGCAAGTGTGAACTGCACTGCATAATAAACTTGTTTACCTGCCTAGCAAGAACATTTGAAAGGTGTTTGCTCTTTTCCCAGGACATGTTCGACTTCCAAATCCATCTTTTTTTTAGCAATTTGAGTGTAGAGAAAGATGAAGGGAGGAATATATGAGACTTTGTTTTTTTCCATACGTACATTTGCATTTGATTGACATTTCATTACTTCTTAATTTAGAAGGAGTTAGGATAAGATGGTTTAATGATTATTTCTGTAAATTTGTAGTAAAGATTAAAAGTGCGATGATGACATGGAATAAATAATGTGAATAGTACAGAAACACTAAAAATTCATATGAAATTCAATACCAGTGAATGAGAGTGTGTCCAAACCTTTGATCTGTGTATCAGAAAGTGAGACACAATAGAAAGTTAATAGAGATGAAGACATGAAAACTTAACTTAGTAACATGGGCACAATAATAGCAGAAAAATAAATGTAAATCTGATTATTTAGTAAATTCTTAATTCGTTTCAGCTTTGAGACTTGTTTACTTGATACTCGTTTGACCCGATTTGTTTGTGCAAATTACAAAGTACATGCGTAATTTATCAGGAGCACCATTCCTCCATCACAAATACAAATCTCCACAATATGGTGACATTTCAGTGAGTCACTCTCAAAGGACAGCAAACACAGACAAACACAGCCTGGCTCTCCCGCTGCTTCCCGTTCCTCCTTTGTGGAAGTTGAGCTCTCCTTTCACCCCCTCCAGGATGTGCTTGCATCATCCTCCTAAAGTCAACATGTAGAAGGGACATTGGGTGGTCTCCCTCTTCTCTCTGTCAGACCTATTTATCTATAGCGGTAGCTCGTCAGTACAAAGCAGGATGTGAGTCATGGCAGCAGAGCCCCTGAGTCAATGCTGTTTTGGTCAATCAGTAACCAGAATGGGAACACTGCGGCTGGCTGCCAGGATTAAAGCAAGGGAGCGGAGGAGTTAGGACCTCACTCAACAGCAGCAGCAGCAGCAGACACACACGGTAAGAGCAAACCTTGTATCAGTAATAGCCTTTTGATTTGACTGTGTTTAGACTCCTATAACTGATAGGACTCATCCATTACAGTATATTCTTCATAATCATAACAATTTTAAATGTCTAAAACTTTTGTGCATAAAAGCATCTTGAACTCTGAAAGTGTTTTGTTTAATTTAAGTGTTATTTACTTCATAATGATAAAAAAAAGTGCAACTTATTTCTATAAAGTTACTACTTGGAGAAAAGGTTATTTTATGAATTAGACCATATCAAAAATGTCTAAATTCTGGTGCTTGACAGAAAACGTCTGTGATCAACAATCATCCATGTTTTCTTACCTCTATCATCAAGTAATCTGGTACATAAGCAACACACTTGCTTGTGTGTCTGAACATTTGATTGCACAGGTTTCAATGATCAGGGACCAAGGCCATGTCCTGGGTGCATGTCCAAATAGATGAAAATCCAGTGTTTGCTCATCTCTTCCAAGAGTTCATCAGTCCACGTTTCTGCACATTCAACCCAAAGGATAAAGTCCCGTTTTTGCACAAGAGCACTCAAATTTGTTCAAAAGGGAGAAAGTTGTCAGTTCAACTTAGAAGTAAAACTATAGTATTTTAATCAATATTTACTCTGCATTCGTCAAGAGCTTCTGTAACAAAACTACAAACTTGTCAATAGTCGAGGAAGTTATTTATTTTCACTCCAGTCCGCTCCAATTTGTGTGTACAATTTATTATATTTATTCATTCTATATGAGTATTTATTTTGACATTAGTGGCAAAATAAGAATCATATTTTCCAGTCACTGTGCGCGCTGAGGTTTCTCCTGAAGTATGCAGATATGTTGAGCATGTAAATTTGTTTGTTTGACTGCCTGAGTGTGCTCATATTGAGTCCCCAATCTGTGGATCCGAATAAACAATCAACAATATCCAAATAAGACATTAATCTTAATTTAGTAAGGGAATGCATATAAACACACACAGATGCACATAGATGCTCTTCATTATCTATGCGACCTCTGTCGCAGAGGGTAATGCCTGCTCTCATTCATGGATCGGCAGGAGAGGAGACACACAAAGAGCAATCAATCAATCACTGACATGCCGCTTTATGTCCAATGTTCCTGCCAGCCAATCCTGTCATGGACAGAAAACCAGATCCAGCCAGATTCCTGACGAAAGCCACACTAATAGTGATGTAGCATTCACAGACTCCCCAATACTATCTGCTCGCATGCCTGCCAAGACACAAGAGATTATTGATCTTAAACTAGAAATATCTGTCTCCTCTAACAGAAGGAAGGAAAGAAGGAAGAAATCGTTTTAAGGTGACTACCAACAAAAGGTAAAATGCAGAGCCTGCGGTCGCCTCTTCTAGTCCTCCTACTCTGCTGCTACCTCTCAGCAAGCCAAGCCAACCGCGTCTACGTTCACCCTTTCCATCTCTTTGCTGCCGAGAACGTCAGCTGCGAGACCCTGCAGACCCAGACTGCCAAACCTCTGCAGACACTTCCTGTGGCACCCCTTGATATTGAAGTCCTAACACCGGACAGCAGGGATCTATCAAACCAGGATGGGCAGAGGCAGAATATCACGCAGAGAACAGCGGTTCTGGCAGAACTGTTGAACTCTCTGGGCCTGAGGATGTACCAGGCTCTCAGCAGCAAACAGTCCAGCTCCAACACTCTCCTCTCTCCAGTCAACACCTTTGGATCCCTCGTCACCTTCTACCTGGGCGCCTCCAAGAAGACGGCAAGCTTATTCCAGGTCTTTGTTTTTTTTATTTGTTCTCATTAAATAAAGAATTTATCTGACTATCAGGTCTTATACTTTCATAAACTTTTCCCAACCCACTTTTATCTTTCCAGCTTCTTCTTGGCCTGAGCAGCGGCACAGACAGAGAGGACTGTGTATCCTTAGTGGACGGGCACAAGGTTCTAAAGACCCTGCAGAGCATTAACTCTCTGGTGGACGATGGGCCCAAAGATGAAATCACCACCCAGGTGTGGGCCTTCACTCGCCAGGGCTCTCAACTCTCCGAGGACTTTTTTCAAGGCACGCAAGACTTCTCAGACTCATCGTTCATCCGTGCCGTGGACTTCTCCGTACCACAGAAGGCCGAGCAACTTGTGAACAGCTTTCTGGATAAGACGTCAGACGGGAAAGTGAAGAGCATCTTCAAAGACCTAAACTCCAGCTCCAACATCCTGTTCATTACTTCCTTCAACTTCCAAGGTCTGTCCCTTTCTGTCTTTTCTCTAGACCTCTGTTAGGTTGTTTTATTTTAATAGCAAATACATTATAAAGACTTCATCATAAGCATCATAAGACTTGCTTTAATCTTTACCTCACTGCTTGTAATATTGAATAAAATACTCACTCTTACCTTAAATACAAGTACGATACATATGGCACCAAAAAAGCCAGGGACAGATGAAAAACAGCACCACTTGATTACTTTTACTATGCAGTATAAAGGTACCATTAAACATGCAGGGACCCAGAACTGTTCTAACAAATGAAAATCCTACAACAATGCCACCACCGTCTGGTTGTGTCTGTTTAGGCAACTGGAGGACAGCTTTCCAGCCAGAGAAAACCTCCTTGCAGGAGTTTCATGTGGATGAAACCACCACAGTAATGACTCCACTGATGACCCACACGGGTCAGTACTACTACCTGAATGATAAGGTAAATCTTAGTTCAGGAAATCTGTCTTAATGTTGATTTGTTGGAACTGTTTTCTGTATTTCTACATATTTCCACTGATAAAAAGTATTGATGGAGTTTGCTCTAATCTTGATGATCACATCTAATAATATTGATTTTGGTTTGGTTATTACGAAGCTGCGTCGATGCACAGTTGTGAAGCTGTCTCTGAGCAAGCGGTCCTACATGTTGCTGGTCCTGCCTCATGAAGGAGCCAATCTCCTCGACATAGAGTCGAAGCTACGCACTGACCTCATGTCTGGCTGGTACCAGAGCCTCCAGGAAGGGTGAGAACAGTGCAAATCTCAACTTTAACACTTAATTAAAATCAAGAATCACCTACAAATCCTGCTGTTTTTGCAAAAATAACAACTGGAAATTTTATCAACTTAATGTGACTTGAACTGGAGTTAAAACAATATTTCAATGGACAATAATTGTGTAAATTTCTGCTTATAGCTCATTATTAAATTCTAGGACTAGTACGACTTACTGTACAGGACTTTGAGTAATTATAACCTTTATGTTTTGGATTATTTGTCATAACTGATTAAGCCTACATGCAGTTAATTTTGAAAATATTAGAAATATTAATTGAAAATATTGACCTTTTTGCCTGTATTATTTTCCATAATTTCTCCAAATCAAAACTGGATTTAAAAAAAAAAAAATTTAAATCACTTTTGACTCTAGGATATAGAAAATGTGCCATTTTATTGTTTTCAGGTGAAAAGACATTAGCTAGCAATTGTCTATCAGTTCCTCAGTCAGTCAATCAATGATGTGTCATCATGTCAAAGTAGAGCAAATAAGGTCAGAGATTTTGAAGAATCGAGTACAATCCTGTTTCAGTTCAAAAAACTTTTCATTTTAAATTTTAAAAAGAGGTTTCCTTCTCATCCCTCCAGTCTGTTGGAGCTGTCGCTGCCGAAGTTCTCCATGTCCTCCGTGAATGATCTCCGTGACCTGTTGGCCAGCATGGATCCAGAAATAGAGGCCAAACTGTTGGGCTCCCAAGCTGAGTTCAGCCAAATCAGCGACAGTAAACCGTTCACCATAGATAAGGTGAACAGGCTGCGTGGTCAAGTTGTCAAATCATAAGAATCATTCACTGTGTGTGTGTATGTTTAGTTAAGCCACCATCTCTGTCTCCTCCCAGGCCGTCAACAAGGTGCTGTTTGAGATGTCAGAGGAAGGGGCGGTGCCTCAGGACAAGACCCAGGAAAAGGGCGTCCCTCTGAAGCTGTCCATCAACCGACCGTTCTTCTTCTCTGTCATAGAAGGAGACTCTAATGCCATCCTTATGCTGGGCAAAATCACCAATCCTACACTCTGAAGTCCTAAAAAAAACCTAGGCAGGTTATGAGGAATGCAGCACAGCATCTTTCAAGGAGGATATTCTACAGTGTTATTGAAGTTCACCACCTAGCTGATCTCTCCACAAACTCAAAAACTATTGGAGTCACTGGGGAATCCTTTCTCAGTATTTATGAAAACCTGTTATTTTAAGCAGAGTTGTTTTCAAGCAGCTGGTTAAAATCCTAATTTGCTTTTTTTTTTTTCTGAGTTCTGTACAGTATTTTTCAGGTGAGTTGGTACAGTAACCATGATTCTCTACGATGAATGACTAATACGTTGTATATTGTAACTAAGAGTTTATTTTTGTTTTGTTACGATTTGTGATTGCTGAAATAAATAAAAAAGAAGTTTCTCAATATGGTTCAAATGTCAGTTTATTTCAATGAGAACAGTCGTTACCATTTCAAGGCCTATAATGAGTCTTGTGTGTGAGCATCATACAAAAACTGGACTGCAGAGAAATGCTGCACAACATGTCATTTGCAGCTGGTATTGTTGGAACCGAGAAGAAAATTACTCTACAATAATTTGCTTTGGGAAACAACATTTCATTTTCTCAGATACATACAATACATATTGCCCATTTAGAGCGTTTTCCTTATTAAAAGAAAATTAAATACTTAAGAGACAAAGTCCTGTAGAATGGCTGCCTATCTGTTCAGGATAAAACAAATAATAAAGAAATAAAATAAATAATTAAAAAACACTCAATTGGACTAAGAAAAATAATGACTAATTACAGAACAGACTGAAAAATATTAAAATAGCAAAATGTAGCTCATACTAAATGTGGAACAGATATCAACCATGTATACAGTACAATCTTAAAAGTCACTAATTACAAAACGCAAAATTATTTTGATGTAGCTATAAAATTGAGGAAATCTTTAATTTGTGTTTTATGAGGCTTTTGTATGAAAACCTTCCAACTTATGACAACATATACCTACTATGATAACCTTCAAACATGAGTTGTCATTAACTGAGGCATTAAAAAAGTAAAGTCACCAACTTAGTGTGGTGAAATGATTTTAAATGTGCACTATAAATGTAGAATAACATGAAACATTTGCATCACCATTACCAAGCAAATCTGAAACCGCACTAAATCTGAATCCAGTTTGTTTCAATATAAACCAAAGTTTGGCATTGATTCCTATTTGTTTTATACTTAACTTGTAGCTTAGTTACGTACTTTGGTAAGCAGTGCAAACACATGTGTCTAAAGTACTGCTGCTTGCAGCTAGTTAATGACCTTCCCTTACAACACACACATCATACACTGTATCCAAAGTTCTTTATTTTATTCCCATGTTAATTATGTCAAAACACATTATATTATACAAGTTTGATTTTAACAAAAATGTACATATTACACACAAACAGATTTCTCTAATCCTTCACCAGATGGCAGAAAAACAAATATATAAATATTGTTTGACTGCCATTCTCTTTTTACAATATGCAGCATTCTGGCTCAACATATGATCAGTACAATAGTTTGCATAGAGCAGTGCATATCACCAGCATCCAGCATTGATTATTATGTGAAAAACATTTAATCAAACAATCACATTTCCTACAGTAGATCGTTTCGCAGACAGACGGTAATCTCTTTCCTTTTTCCAAAAAAAAAGTAACTCTCAATCAGACGGATGTCAGTAGTGTCCAGTAGCTCTTGTCCTACTTTCATTGTGGTCAGCTCATTATAAACTAAACAATGACTTCAGAACTGGACTGAGACAATTTTCTTTTCCTTCATACATCTTGGGGAAAAGCAGGGATGAGTGCAGCATGTTAATGGAGTTACTATGGAGTCTGCCAGAATCTACTGGTTCTGTTCAGCGAGCTCTCGGGCCTCTTTCACCAGGTCCATCAGAGTGGAGAACATAGAGATGTCAGTTGGCTGAAGACCCATCTTCTGGATCTGAGACACACAACAGCACAGAGCGGGATAAGAGAGAATAATCAAAAGTATCTCAGATGACACTGCGTGCAACAGTTTGTTTAATGCAGATCATTTGTCTATATATGTTTTTGCCAGAGAAATGTACATTTGATGGTTACATGTGCATATCTGTGGTTGTGCACCCGTCAAGCAGCACCTACCTGTTCTCCAAGGTATTCCACATCCAGTGCCAGCTGAAGGCGGATCTTGCTGTCATCCGTGGGTCCACCGTTGGCTCCTGCTGTGGTAGTCGTGGTTGCACCCTTCCTGGCTTGCTTCAGTCGCTTCAGACTCTCCTCCATCTTCCTCACTGAGCTCAGCACTTCAGAGATGGTCTCATAGTACCTGAACACAAAGCATGGGCACATTAAGAAAGATGGAAGCGACTCAAACTTTGTTGAAATGACTGAAATGAGAAACAAGAAATATTGTGTGTAATTTCACTTTTGTACATCTGATGAAAATTCCTACAGTATCTTTTTGTTAATATGACAGGACATTTTTAAATGAAGCTGTAAACAGTTCAGGCCTTGGTCAATACTTCTTCCTTCTAATAATGCTACTATGTTTGTGTGTGTTTGTGTGTGTGTAAGCTCACCTCTGTGTGCAGTCAGAAAGTGCAACCCGCAGCCACTCTTGTGCTGTAGAGGGTGTGACCAGCCCTGTTGAATCAGTCAGCAACTGATGTAACGGACGTAAGGCGTTGTCCATGTACGCTGATGCACGCGCCGGCAGATCCTGTCCAGGAAAGAAGAAGACTGTTGTTTGTAAAACAACCTATATGCTACTTGTTGGTGGCGACGGTATACACTTGAAATATATTTGTGTTTATGTTGGGGATGAGAAGAGGCCACTGAAATCCTTTAAACCTTCCTGTCACAATAGCTCCAGCTGTACTATCCTCTGTTTAACTGTTAAAAAACCAGACCATGTTGTAGGCTACAAAGAATTAAAGGACTTGGATCACATTCAGGTACAATAAAACTTTATCAGGATCAGTTTTTCATTTATATTCACTCTGCAATAGTGACTCCCAATAGCAAGGGAGTGAGCTAACAATGCTACAGAACATGTTGATTAATAAGAAAACAACTTATCATAGATGCAGCTATACACAGTTCAGCCATTAGGGGACAGACAGACTAACTGATGAGTGGATGAATGAATGAAAAAATACAATCAATGAATATGTTTGATTGTTGGCACAAGTTCGACTTAAGTCCAGTAAGTAGACCTTGAATTTTTTTGTCAAACTGCCATTTCCCAGATCAATAATGAACCTTCAAGCTCAATTAAAACTTTCTGGAACTGATGTGCTTCACATACAAGAAATAGTATAATTAATTATACACATATATGCATTTGCCGATCATTACCCTGACACATCACTTATTTTATCAATAGGCTCAACGTTAGAGCCATAAATCATAAAGTACTCTACTGGCATTGGTTCTAATGCCACTCATGTATTAACATGCATCATCGCTCTAAGTTTCATTAAGTCACAATACAGTTCCAAGTGAATCAGCCCTCAAGGTTTAGTCAAAAGCAGAAAAACGTTATGTGCTGCCAATGTTTGCTCCAAGAAATGGTATACGATGTGAGAATGTTACATGATGTAATACAGGAGAAACATGCATGTGTGCACTACACGGCTTCACTGACCTTGTTGGTCCTGCGGTAGAGTCGTGGGACCTCAGAGGCACTCTTCAAGAAGCGGCAGCAGCGTTCAGTCAGATGCTGGGTCATCCTCCTGTTGAGAGTGGGAACGCTACTCGACAGGCAGGCCTTGGAGTCCGCCAGAGCATCTGACATAGAAGAGAACATTAGTGAATGTACAAGTATTGTACACACACAGTCACTGTTAAAGCTACGGACACACACAAAAAGTCAAGGGAAAGGCAACATTTTTTGACCAGGATTTTGTTGATGAAGATGTCATGCTAGCCTGTTGGGATTTTTGATTGTTTCAAATAGCAGTGTTCACAAGTTAGCGAAAACTGGCATTTGTGATTGCATCACCATATAAAATTAAGCACATAGCTGATATAGTGCAAAGTAATCCAATAATAAAGTAATCCAGAAGTAGATTCTAGTCTTTTTTCACATTTCTTCTTCAATTATTGTCAAAATATTGCAGAGTGCAAACACTACAAATGTGAAAAAGCAAAATGATTTCCACATGCACTGTGTGGTTCGCTTACCTTCCACAACAGCAAAGTTTTTGAATCCGATGGCTTCTAACCGCTGTCTGACCATCTCTGCCAACTCTGGGATCTAAAAGACAGACATCATGGAATCACTGCATAACTTCTATGTAATGTTTCGAAAAAGGTCAATATCAACTTGTCTAAACCTGTCTCAACTTGTCTGAACAGCTGTGCTCTGATACAGTATGTTAAGTTAATAAACCCATCAAAACTTTTGGGTGCACCTGCTCCTGTAATTTTTGGATGTCCGCTGCAATGAAGACTAGCTGTTTGGTGGACAGGGAGGCAGGACTCCCGCTCTCGCTGCCGGCCTCATCCAATGACGTTCGGCTGGAAGTGGACGAGGCTGAGCTTGGCAGAGGCCTGGTGGGCTCTTTAGTCATCTCAGTAGCTGGAGTTTTAGTTAACACCTGTGCAGACACAGATCTCAATTTTCGTTGTACAAAATACAATGACAATAAAGATGATTCTGATCAAAATGAGGAACAAGAACAAGTAGCAGCAACATGTTTTTTTCTCTCTTAATAATGATTTTTTTTAACCATTACAATTCTCTGTCTGGTTTATTGACGTTTACCTCGTCAAGAAACGTAGCGTATCGTGAGTAGAGCTGCAGCGTTAGCTTCCAGAAGCGATGAGCCAGAGGTGACAGGTAAACTTTGTCTGACCAACACTTCACTAGGCAGGACCACAATACCACAGACACCTGCAGGTGATACGCACTGCCAGCTGCACATGAACACACACAGACGAAGTGTTACTATAGGAGAAGCATAGATGCACACTAGCATTCGTGGGAGAGAATAAATTACTACCTGGTGCTGCTTCTAATCCATCACTTATGGCGTTCTCCAGACTTCCGGCTACTTCCTTGTACCTGAAAAACAAAGAGAGACATTCAGAGAGGAGAAGGACAAAAACAATCAATGTGTTATCAGTGTATTTCTTGCATCAGCTCTGATATACATGTGCTGATGACATGACACAACACCGTATGTACTGGAAATGATGGACTTTTCAGAAAGGCTGAACTGTGTAGCTTTGTATTGTGAAATGTAGACACAGGTTCTTATCTTTGTCTTGACGTGCACTGGTGAATCTCTCCAGTGTGTACGTTACAGTGTGCATGCATGTGTTTGCGGGGGCAGCAGGAGGTTGACAAACAGTAGATGACACAGTGTCCAACTTCTCTACAGTTTCACACAGATCAATGGCTATTACGTCAAGGTCCAGTGCCATGTTTATGGGCTATGTTTAGTAATACACTGACACATATTCTCAGTTCTTTTCATCGTTCAGCATTAAACTCACAACGATAAGCAGTCTTTTTTTTTTTTGATTCCTGGAAAAATGGGCTTTGCTCAACTCATGAACGTCTGCCAACTTGTCTTGTTTTTCTAAAAAATGCTGACAGGCTGGATTTAATTTTAATTAAATATTGTCTCTTGAGTCCTTAAAGCCAGACCTATTAATTCTTCAAAATACACGCTGCACACAAATTCCACCTTCACCAATGTCTGACCATATTTATTTAAGCTCAGAGATCCAAAGTCAAAAGAGTAAAACATGTATTCACTGCATGGATGCAAAAAAAATTAAAATTAGACCTCACAATATTCATGAAAAAGTATGTTAGGTTTTCTAGGATTAAAGAGATAAGTACATTATCTAACTTTTTCAAAGGCTATATAACATTATTGTTGGTGATGCCTGCAGTTTGCAATGTATCCAATTTGCTCTGGAAAGTAACGGTCTGTGTGTACATGATGTAAGACAGAGGTTGTAGATTGTATTAAGGAAATATGCACCGTAGTTGGAAGTAGACAGGCAGGTTCCATTTGTTGTGGAAGCTGGTGTAAGAAGAATGTACTCTCAGCCTCTTTACACTGGCCTGCGAGGTGCACTGGCGCTCATATTTTCGTACAAAATCCATACTCACGCTGTAACGCTGAAAAAGAAGACGCCAGGATGAGATTACAAAATCTAACATTAAATTACATGACAGCATATGATCCGCAAAACACTTACAAAGCAAATTGATCAACACCCACTGTGTTACTGTGGACGCACCTCATAGAATATGTCAGGGTTTCCAGGGTTGAAGAGGTAAGGCAACCTCTCCTCTATTCCTTTGATTATCTCTGGCCACACAGAGTTCACAAGGAAATCATAGCCCGGCACTGTGTCAGCTTTGCCACTGAGGAGAGAGAACAGCAGCACATTTGAAATGTTTTAAGATTGACTACTATACATTAAGTACTACTCCAGCCAGTAGTTCTAAATTGAACAGAAACTGGCTCAAAGATGACACTTCATAAAAGGAGGGCAAAATGTTCAAAACTGTCTGTAAATGTTGCATGATAATTACATTAATATATATTCATAAAACAAAATAAATACATGAAAGAAGATCACACAGCTTGGTTAATGCGCAATGGCTCAAGAGATGAAAGAGGCAAAAGGATTTCAAAACACAACAAAGAACTAATTGATCTATGAATGTTTTGAATCAATTTGCCTCCGTGATAATATCAATACCTGGAAATTGCTCCTCCAGTCACCTCTCTGAGGAGTCTACAGTGATGAGGAACAAACTCCAACAGTCGCGAATACATCAACTGGAGACCGTTTGGATTGGACTTCACCACCTCTTCTACTATCACCTAAAAGAAGCAGAGGAGATTTTTATTATGCATACAGCATATCAAAGCAATATATTATGAAAGAAAGCTTTGCATTCAGGGAGTACATTCTCTTGTTGTCAGCCTCATGTTTACCTGGTCCATGTATGGTTTGACCAGCACCTGTCCTACCAGGGCCTCAGCATCTCGAGTCTTGTCAATGGTAGCGTACGTCCTCAAGCAGTGACGCACCATGTCCACGTTGGACGTCTGCAGCCCCTCAATCAGCAGACCCTCTAGAGATTGCTGCAGCATGGAGGTGATACCTGCGATACGCTGGCAGAGTGCAAAACATTGTCACATACACAGTTAAACAGAAGAGTACATTTCAGGAAGAGGACATAGTGAGTGAATCATGAAAAAAAACGAAAGCTAGGATCAATTATTTTGGAAACCATCAGATTGTACAGAATAAGCTGCTGCATGGAAAATGCTTCTGTATTTTCTGCATATTTAGTGTCTTTAGCACTTAGCAGAAAGACTGTACAGAGACTGATAATCTTTGTCAGATAATTGCAGGACTTATGGATTGACAGAAGAGCAGGCAGACACTGACTGAATAATTGAGAGGCTATTGATTTATATGCTGTCTGACTGATTGACCCTTTAACACTTACAGGTCTGACTTTGTCCAGTAGGGGCATGCCTTTGCTCTGTACAGCATGGAACTGCAGTTGGTTGAATTCTGTAGCTATCCTCTCCAGGATCTGACCTGCTAACAAAGGGCTGTACAAACACACACAGACAGACATACAAACAGACAGACAGACACACGGACAATAAGTTAGACTAACAAACTGTTCACGACTACTTTTAGTCCTCATATCAACAATTTGTACTTTTGCCAGAGAATAGTATGAACTGCACAAGATCACAAAACAGAAATATACCTTTGGACACTTGAAAAAAAGAAATGCAAAGTTACATCTAATTTCATTTTCTTTAGTCTATTGATGGGCACTATGCATGTAATGGCTGGCTGAGTAAAATATTAAAATGCATCCATCTGCCCACGTTCAATAGCAGCTGTGAACTACCAAGGAATGCCAGCAGATTTATTGGCCTGTTTCCCACCTGCTGATTTCCAGAGAGCTGGATTCCTTGGAGTTCTGTGAGTTGAGGATTTTCTCAATCTTCTCCACTGAGCGCACCACTTGGATCAGCCTCAATACACATACCTGACAGACGGGAGGATGATGAGAGAGAGGGGGGGGGGTCTATTACATATCTATTATATCTACAACACTAACAATGTTGCTGCACATTAGAAGTTGGAAAACCAGTATTACCATAAAATCATAAAACAGGTTAATCTTCTGTATGGCACCAAGTATAATTTACTGAAACATTAAGTTGAGTCAGACAGTTAGACGAGGAGCAAAACCTTTTTTTTCTGTAGATCTTCCTGTTTGGACAGCTGGTTGTCTATAGACTGAATCACCTCACTCACGCAGGACCGCAAGCTCTGCAACAGATAACAGCGAGCAACATACATGAACACTCAGTGGCTTGAATTAATACTGTAGTAGAAAAACAGTATGATTCAAAAAGCATACCATAACCTCCTCTCGTAACTGTCCCAACGGCACGGAGAGTTGATTGAGGGCCTTGTCCATCCCCACCTGAGACAAGGAAAAATAGGTCTGAGATAAGAAACAGTCTACCCTCACACTATCTGACGTACTTTAAAAGATGAACACTGTACAGTGGGCTCCCTTTATTTCCAAGTTAAACATAAAAGCATATTAAGTACACAACAATCTATACTGGATGTTGATACTGATACTTAAAAATAATAAAAATCAGTCAACTGATCCTTTTGAGATAAAAACATAACATGAACAAATATTTTGTGATATTTTTTACAGCTGAACAATAAATAAAAAAAACATGTTTAACCCAAATTAAATAACACAATTATATTAAACATTAATTAATAAATACTGCCAATAACATTTATTGCTGCATTTCACTGCCAGCATACATGCAGAAAAACAATAACAAGAACGGACCAGGTTGGTGGAGAGATTAACAAAGTCTGCATAGTCTTTGTTGATGAGCTCCACCATGGCTGTTTTCAGCAGCTTGTAGTAGAGCTCCAGGTCCTCTCTCATCTCCTCCAGCTGGACCTGCTTCCTACACTCCCCCACAAACTGGTCAACGTCAAAGTCATCCTGCAGACAAACACACAGACAATAAGATCAGATAGATAGATAGATAGATAGATAGATAGATAGATAGATAGATAGATAGATAGATAGATAGATAGATAGATAGATAGGCTGTATAGTATCAGTATCAGTAGTAATGTATCACTGCTGCCCATGTATCTATTGACTGGATTAATTTTTTTCATACATTATGGACAACTTGTATGGTCATAACTGCTGAAATTTGCATATTATTGTCTGCCAATTTTAAACATTTGCTGCACTGCTTTGGCAATATTGGTTTCTGCTCTGTCAATGCCAATAAAGCTTTTTTGAATTTGAGAGAGACAGACGAAGCTGAAGGATACAGATTCACAACAGCCTCACACGAAATAACCAACGTCTTACCCACTAACGTAACCTACGTTTGATATTTAAGATAATCATATCTATACTGCGACAGGAGTTTAAACGCATGCTGAGTAGATTTAATATCTATACCCTCTGACAGAGAAGAAGTGTTTAAGAAACAGGGTGAACTACTCCAACACGTCAACCAGCTAATGCTAGCTACTTCAACAACATACACTCTCGTACTGCGTTAACGGATTCTCACCTTCATAAAAACATCTTTGTCGAAGCACAGAGAGTCTGGTCCCTTTGGTAAATTCATGTTGAATTATAAAACGTCGCTACAACATTTACAGTGAAAGGAGACAAGCCTCCAGATAGCTCTGTAGTTCTGACTGAACTTCCGCAAACATGGCAAGTGCGTCATCGAGGAACAGAACTGCAGCGCCCCCTGCAGGTCTCCAGAGGTAACGGCACTGTGGCGCACAACATCTTGAATTGATTTGGTCTTTTAAAATGCTAAATTAATACATCTAGTAAACTATCTGCACCTAAATGAATTATGACTTCTTCCACATGACATGTTGCTGTATATAGTCATTCCTTGTGTGTATTTCTGAATATTGTTGTGTTGTTATTCCATGTGAGGAATAGAAGAGTATTTTGTAAACTAACTTTTTAGTTGTTTACAGTTTTTTATTATATATACATCTGGCTTTCTTTACAAAAAAGGATTGGGTTTTAAAGTGATCATCATTTTGCATATGGTGTATATGTTATTTTGAAAAAAAGGAAGAAAGTGAAGTTTGACCATTCAGATGTCATAAAATTGCCAAATATGTTTGTTTTCTTTTTTTAATAGTCTCAAGAGAGGTCAAATGGTAGATTAAGAGTGCAAAAGCTTTTTTTCTCTTAAAAAGGGACGTAGATCCCTGACATCATCAGAAAACATATTCTTATATTTATTTTATTTTATTGCATGCTCGTTAGGTTCCTTAACTGGTCAGGATACCCCTACATTAAATGTTACTGCTGTTAAATCATTATGATTTTGTACACTTCTTTTCTCCCATCAGCTTTCTGATTTTGGATGATATAAAAAGCGCATTTTATTGGATGGCAGGGCAGGGCTGTGGTGTCAGGTGATGCAGCAGCAGCCACTACTCTCTCTATTTTATCTGTGTGGAGAAAAATCGCTGGTCTCTCAACCCGGATGCTGTGCCGTAACTAGTGATGCTTTTGCCCAGTGCGCAGCGCTGTAGGCAGAGCAGGGGGCGGATATATTTCAGTACCCTTGAAGCGGACAGCTCTTCCCGGATCCACACGCTGCTCACGGCCGGGCTCCGCATCCGAGCCTGGAGGGCAGGGAATCATTATTCATATCTAAGACTGGGGAGGGTGTAGCCGCCACGTTAAAGGCAAACACGTCCTTCTTCCAAGATCGTGACCACTTGCACGCTGCTGAAGCCGTAGTGAGAAAGAGGGAGGAAGAAAGCGAAAAGGGGGGAGTATAGTAGAGCATCACTACAGAGAGAGATGGCGGAGTGCGGGCGGAAGGCGCTGTCTCTCCTGGAAGCGGCCCGCTCCCGGTACGAGAGCCTGCAGATATCCGACGACGTGTTCGGTGAGTCCGGGGATGACAGCAGCGACAATCCCTTCTACAGCACCTCCGGAGACTCCGACTCCGATAACTGCTTAGCCGAGGTAGGCGAGGAGGAGCACCACCATCACCACCACCACCACCACCACCAAAAGCGAGGCGATAAGGAGAGCGGGCACAGCGGGGGAGCAGGAGGTGGCAGCGGGGGGACCGGAGCCGGTCCTCCGGGGTCTCTGTCCCGTAGTCAGGCAGAGGAGGAGGGCTGGACGGAGACTCTGCAGGATGTCACGGTGCCGCCGTACAAAGAGACATATGGTGAGACGTGATTCACGACAAGATGAATAAGGTCATTTTGTGCTTTGCCCCTGGGTGTGAGGTGATTGGATAGAAACAGACAGGAAACAGTGCAGCTCACGTTTATGTTTTTCAGGTCAGGCGGGCCATCTCTGTGGCTCTCCATCTGGTGCCAAAACAAACGCAAAACAAAAGGCTATTACTCTGGCACAACTGGATGCTTGTTTCATTGTGTGTGTGTGTGTGTGTGTGTGTGTGTGTGTGTGTGTGTGAGAGTGACAGTGAGAAGCATGACACTGCTGTATTAAGTTAATGGCAAACGCTTAGCCTTTGATACTTCACCCCGTGGTGCTGTGGCACACACATGTTACATGTTATCCTGTGTGTGTGTGTGTGTGTGTGTGTGCTCATGTTTCAGGGAAATGCAGAGACATACTGTTAAATGTAGAGAAACAGAATAGTGTGTCTTTCCTGGCTCTCTCTCCACACACACACACACACACACACAAAGTGAATGCATGCAGAAGACATGCACAGGTAGTCTTTTGTGCCCCTGCACAATTAACCAGAACTGTACTGGCATGAGGCAAGAAACACTGATTTTAGGTACACACTTAATAATAAAATGTGTGTCTGTGTGTGAACCATTAAGTTAAACAGTTAAACAGCACACACACAATGCTCTGTCTTTCTTTGTCCCATTCTGTTTTTGTGATAAATGCCCAAAGCCGTCATCCCATAAATCCCTCTGCTAGCCAACTTGTACCAAGCTGTCGCTCTTTTCAAAGCAGTTTTTCATCCATTTATCTACCACTAAGTACAGTATGCATTAGTGGGAGGTTGGTAGTGCAGCTCCTTTCTTCTTCTGTCAGCTTTTATTTGTATCTGTTCTCCTCTCTCATTTCTTCAGCTGAAGCCAAGGCATTTTTTGGGAGTGCCATCCTGTATCCCTGCATCCACTGTGACATGTTTGCACTGTTGCACCCTTCGAGGTGAACCAACATATGGCCATAGCAGATATGGAACAAGCCCCAATCTGCTCACACACACACACACACACACACACACACACACACACATAAATAAAAGCACAAAAGTACCAGAAATCAAGTAAAATGAACTGGTTATATATATAAGAGATGAATGTTTTTAACGAGCAGGGGCCTGTCTCATGATTCAGGATTACTAAGTAAACAGGACACCACACAAAAACTGGCACAACTCTGTTTACATCTGTTCATGCTCCATATATGAATGATTTCCGGGTTTTACTCAGCCCAGTTATCCAGCTAACTTCAGTAATCCTGCTTTGTGAGACAGGACCCAAATATGCAGTTGTGCCTCTTTCACTTCTGAACCAATCTGAGCTGATCTGGGGTAAAACGAGAGAAGAAAAAAAGGCTACAGGACGTTCTGCAGTCGCATATCCCACTCTGTCCTGCTCTGTTTGACTGTGTCAACGCTGTTGACTTAAACTAAGGACGCAGCAGGTGTGTCTTTCTGCTTTGTCTAGACTGGCACACCGGCAGGCGTGTTTGTTAATGTGCAGTCAGTATCTGTTTGCACCCAGTGCGGGTGTGGTCTCGTCATTTTACATTAGTGTTGGGATGAGTAAGAGCTGCCTGGCTGGGTGGATGCAGGACCTGCCAGGGAACATAATCACACTTAAGATGTACACGTAGCCAAGACCGTACTCTGATTTTTATCGGCCTGAACAGTAAAGAATGGCTACATCCTGAGTTTTATCAACATAAATATGTTTCTTCACCAATTTAGTAGCAGGGGATGGGAAGCAGCTTAAACCTGATGAGGTTTCCACTGCGGTGGACTCACTAGAAATACGATCAGTGATATTTTTGTCTGTCTGTATGTGTCTGGATCTGTCTCTCTGTCCAACTCCGTGGTCGCCTTTTTTGTCACCTGCCTGTCTGTCTGTCTCCCTGCCCATTTCACCGTCTGTGTGTTTCACTGTTTGGCCTTGACAGTGCTGACACGAACACAGTGTTGATTTGACAGCTCTACTCCTTAGAGTCTGTGCACCTTGTACATAAATCATCAGCCAGCGTCAGGAAGCATCAAGTCAACCTCATGCAAACTCTGAAAGATTCCAACTAGTCTGTGTTTTTGGACTTGTTTACCGCTGCTCCCTCTGGGTTTTTTTGAACCTGGAGCAGAGTTTTGAAACCACGCTGGGTTTTTTTGTGGCTTGCACAAAAAAGGGTTTACCCAAGGTCGGGTTTATAGTTGATGTGTTATCTTCATCTCAGCACAAGACTGTTTGCAAGGGGGTTAGCAAAGCACCAAGCCGAGGATTATGAAGCAAATATCCACATCTCTGATTACATAACCACCTTATCATGATGTTGGAAGGAATTAAAGAGCTGTTTATTCATTCACTTTGCTTTGAGCATGTGACAGATAACTGGTACTCCCTATATCTCCATATTTCAGTTTATCTGCATGTGTGACCATTTAGTTCTCTATCCCTTACCCAAGGATGTTGCATGGTACCATCGCAGAGCTATTTGGAGAAAACACACAGCTACACAGACACAAGTGAATCATTATAACATCCTCATTCTCAAAGTGTAATGATAGAAATGAATGAGGGAATTAATGAAGCTTTTATTGTTTTATTTGGCTGTATTATCTGACTTCCATGTCAGATAAAAAAAAGGAGCTTTTGTTCTACAGATGATTCGCCTTCTAAATATCTGTATATACTGATATCAGAAAATGATTCAATTATTCATATTGTGATATTCAGTCATAGATCCTTTTAATCAGAGGCTTTAATTTCCATTCACAACTGAGTGCAGCGCATGTTTAGTCTACGTGAAGGGCGCATTGAGTCCAAATACGCAGTAATCTCTCATTCTTACAGTAAATCCATGGTTATAAAAAGCAGGCAGATGTTTGTCATTGGACAATAGAAATAGTACAACAGCTCATAATCACAAGGGTTTATATGTCTGTCTGTCTGTCTGTCCGTCTGTCTGTATGTGTGACATAGGTGGAGTTTCGTCATGAGTAATGTGGGAAATGAATGCTTTAAAGCTTCCCTTGCAGACAAATAGATAATATTGGCAGTCTGCAGTAGATTTATGTAAATGTTTGATCTAGTTCTATCACAGTGATATAGACTGGACTGAGGATCTGCTGGTGTCGTGTGAGATGTGTTTAAAAAAGGAAGGAGGAAGTGTATTTGCTTAGCAGTAGATGAAACAATGTTATTATCCGTGAAAGTGATGTAGCTGTGCTCAGGTTGTATTTCTGGCATACTCCTGAGATGAGCTGAGGTGAGTCATTTTGCCTCGGTGGACTTTCCATCTGAATGTCTGATGTTTTTGTCGAGGAGTGGCTCCCTCCGAGGAAGTCACGCTGGATTTTACATTCAGCTTTCAAGTCTAATGGAATGCAAATGATGAGATTTCGAGCCGTGTCCCGGCTACTTCTGCGGCCTTGGCCACAAGCCTGCGTGGGCGTGCTTATGCTGTACTTTTACCTTCTTCCTGTCTTGTTCTCTCCTACATACTTTGACAGAGCACCATCTAAGTTCCAGTCTTGTACATGTTATCTTTAACTCAACATTAAAAGACTGAAGCAAAAGTCCATTATTTTAGTTGCAGCCTGCCCACTCAAGAGTAGAGACAGGATAGAGAGAGTGAAAACCTTGTTCGGGGATAATGAGATCATGATGTTCAATTGAGCCTGAAGTTGTTCTGCTTGACATTCAGATTCCGGCTCCAGTTTTCCAACAACCACTGAGCAAACACATCAATGCAGTCATGGGTGCTGTGTATTGACTCTATGGCATCAATGCTAAATACAAAGTTAGAGACAGTGAGCTTTTAAAGGTAAGGGAAGTAAATTACAGAAAAACTATTGGAAGGAAGAAAGAAAAGTTTGAAAGTACAGTCTAGTTTGTTAAGTATCTTGCAGGTCTTCATCCACTTTGCTAGCCATTGCCTGCCACAACGCTGTGACAAGGGTTGCAGTGTGGTGGCTGTCACGTTGTGTAAACTTTCTAACCGCTGCCCTGGGCTTGTGACATTCACATCAAAAGCTGCTGCGTCTGAGTCATAAAGAAGATTAAAAGTGAAAGTAATATGTTCTTAACGTTCTGACATTCTCTGTTACCTTTTTCATCTCTTCTTGAGCAATGACAGTGTTGTTTATGTAAGACAGTTTGTATGCTTCCCGCATGGCCTTGACAGTGACAGCTCGACTAATTCAACTTTCAATGTCAGTGTCAAAAGGGAAACCTTTTATTCAGCAGTCACTCAAAGTGAAGGCCTGGTGTCAGAGTTTTAAAAACTGGACTTAAGTGACAGCTGTGTCTATGACTTATTCCATATGGGACTCACTAGCTGTCAATCTGTTTTACTCTTTTTCGCTCTCTTTTTTCCTACCTGTGCTGATCCAGGCCCTGCTCAGAAGATGTCGGCCAGCGCCACAGCCCTGGACTTCTTCCAGCTCTTTGTCCCAGACAACTGCATCCAAAACATGGTCACCCAGACCAACATGTACGCCAAGAAGTTCCAGGAGCGCTTCGGCCTGGACGAGGGCTGGCGCCCCGTTACGGCCCAGGAGATGAAGGCATTCCTGGGCTTCGTCACCTCCACTAGTGTGCACCGCTGCGAGTCGGTGCTCAGCATCTGGAGCTCAGGCTTCTTCAGCAACCGGAGCATCGCCTTGAAGATGAGCCAGGCACGCTTCGAGAAGATCCTCAAGTACTTCCACATCGTGGCTTTTCGGCCGTCACAAGGAAGCAACCAGGGCCTGTACAAGATCCAGCCCTTCCTGGACTCGCTGCAGCAGTCATTCAGCTACACGTTCAGACCTTCACAGACGCAGGTGTGTGCATCACTGTCAGCAATGATCTGTATTTAGACATACAGTTAACTTTCTAAGTAAAATGACAAGTGTGAAGCAACCTGATAAAAACAACTCTTAGACTCTTGATTTATAGTTGATGAATGACTGACAAAAGGATTAAAAAAAAAACCTTAAAGGGCACAATATTGGATATGAGAGATGCAAAATGCGTTTGTATTAATGTTCTCTCAGGTGTCTGATTAGAAGTGTAGATACTGTTTGAGAAAGTGTGTCCAAATGTTTTGTTTCATAAACATGAAGTTCAACACAGTAAGAAATGATCCAGTTACCTTATGAAATAGAAATATTAAGCATTTTTTTTCTTGAAGTAGGGCAAACCAACTAAGTGGCTCCCAGGTCTGAAAACTGTCTACACAGCAAGTATTAGGACAAGACTCTCATTTTTAACAGACTTACCCTCCAGAAGACTTTCTCACTGCAACTCTTTTTCAGTTGCTCTGTATGATTAGCTCTACATTAATGCAACTGGGGCAGTGGAGCGCCTGCCTCGCTACTCTATTTTGGGGTGTGCTGGAGTTTCTGTAGATAAACAGCAGAATGGTCCATAGAATAAACAACCTGATGAAGTCTATTGAAATCAAACCAGCATCTCCATATCAGTGTCATGCTCTTATCCAACTTGATTACTGCGAAAAAAAGAGAGACGGCAGCAATCACTCAGCCAGCCTTGTATACTTCAACCTGAGGAAAATCATGTATAAAATATGTCTAATTAATAGCATTGTAGCAATATGCAGAACCCAAAGAAATCATAACATGTCATTTGCTTCATACTGTCAGTATAACTTCATTAAAAAAGAGCAGCAATATGTAGAAATGAGTGCCATGAAAGTCGTTTTTCATCTTAAAACTGTTTAATTTGCTTCCACTTTATTTAGGTCATCATGTTCAGAATCTGCAGCCACTATTGAGCTCTTAAGAGTCAATGAATCATTTTCGCAAAGCAGTTGATTAAATAGCTTTTTTACAGTACACCTGCCATAACTATGTCTTTGTTCCAAATCCATGCATATTTTAATATGTAAATGTTGATGAACTTATTTCCTTCTGGTTTGGTGAATTGCAGCTTAAATCTAAAAATGACTAAACTGAAACAACGAGGGCAGACCGGCTGTCAGACAGAGCGTGTGTGTGTGTGTGTGTGTGTGTGTGTGTGTTATTAGCAGCGACGGCGTACATGTGTATCTAGGCCACTTTGTTTTATCTGTTAGATTTCTGTGCCAGGGGCAGAAAGTGGGCTCAGATACTGAGAGACTGCTGCTTCACAAGTACAAAAGTAATCTACCCATTTAATAATGACAGACTCAGAAGGACGGAAGGAAGTTGATGTGCTGGTTTGAGTTAGGCCTGCAATTAACTGATTAATCTGTTGATTATTTTCTCATCCATGATTATTCAAGTATCATTCTAATTTTGGTGCATAAAATGTCAGAAAATAGAATAAACAAAAATGACAATCACAAAACCACTAAATCCAAAAGCGAGTCCATATTCATATTGCTTGTTTTGTGTGGCCAGTCTAAATCCCAAAAATATTTAGTGTGAAGTAAAAGAAAACTAGCAAAAATCACCATTTATGAGAAGCTGGTATGAATGAATTTTTTGCCTTTTTGCTTTTACAAAATGAAGAATTCAGTTAGCAAAATAGTCAACAATGGACTTTTTTAATCAATTAATTGAATGTTTAAGCGATGGACAAAGGGAGGGAACAGTACCAAATATATTCAATTACAAATAATATTTCTCGACACTGACTCTCTCTCTGTGTGTCATCTTGATTCGTCTGCCAGACTCAGTCGAGTGCGTGAGTATCAGCACTAATGTGAGAATAATATCGATGCTGAATATAAGAAGTGTAGAAGTGTAAGTGTCAATCTGGCAGTTTTGTAGTTGCCAAGGCGATCTGTTGACACTGCTTTGTGTTGATTTGCTAGTGTAAAATCACCATGGACGTTCCTCACAGTGCAAGACAGCAAGATAGATGGATTTTCTTCTTCTTTTTTTTTTTTGCATTCAAATGCAAATGTAACCACATATTCTTCAGCTATTAAAACAGAAATATCTGGTCAGTTTTTCTGCATAAGATGCAAAGAAGCATGACGTGGTAGATATCGCTGTGCTAATGTGCGGCAGCTACAGGATGAGATATTTCTTAAAAGGCCATTATGGTTTTGGGTGATGTCATCCATCCAGAGGCTAGATAGCCTCATTCATTTTCTGCTTATATAATCCATAACTTCATATTTGACTAGGAAATGACTTGTTGCTCTCAGTCCTGGAGCAGGAGAGAGCTACCGGTCGGTTCTCACTTCAGCTTCAGTCAAATCATGATGTAGAGGGCGGAGGAGGAGGAGAAGGCAGGAGAGACACCACATGAAGGAAGAACTGAGAAACATTTGAAATGCAAATATTTGTCGCGTGGTTGAAAGCATCTCTAGGAAATATTTGGCCGGGTTTGAGGTGTGTTTGGATTTGTAAATATGTGATTTGTATAATTATTATTTTTCCCTGTTGGGTAATTTATGTTCTGCATCTCATCTGATCAGAGAGAAGACATTAAACAGAACCCAGGAAATAATAGATGTACATGAGGAAAATGGCTTTATTCTAAATATACTTCTTGAATTAATTGCATCAGTTCAGTGGTAAAGGAACATTGTTTTTAATCTTTTTTTTTAATATATTTTGTACCTAGAGACAGAAGAATACATCTTTAGGAGATAAAATATAGAAGCAAACATGAAAGACACAACTTCAACTGAAACAATGGTAGCGAATGAAGCTGACAATGGAGAAGGCATTTTTTTCTGAAAGGTTTTGCAGACAAAGCTGTGTGAAACAGTGTTTCTGCTTTGAACCGTGTTTTTTTCTCTTCCACAGTATCACACGACTTGTGAGGCTCTTCCATTGGCTGCTGTCTCTATAACCCTTAGCTGTAATGTTACATCATACCCAACCTGACTCTTCTTATCCCTCAGTCTAAAATACTATATACTTTATTGATTGTTCAGGGCAGCTAACATATTTTATACTTTTCTTGTGATGCTGTAACATAAAAATCCACTGGCCTTGTACAGTAACTTTGCCTTTATGTCGCAGGTTCTTCATGAGCCTTTGATAGACGAGGATCCGGTCTTTATCACCACCTGTACGGAAAGAGAGCTGAGGAAGAGGAAGAAACGGAAGTTCAGTCTGTGGGTTCGACAGTGCACCTCCACAGGATTCATCTGTCAGGTACTGTAGCAGCAACACTCAGCTAGCAGGAGCTTGTTATCTTAGTGAATGAATGAAAGATGGGAAACATTAATCAGCAGCAATCAGAATCAAACTTGTTTCAGATCAGATTTTCCCTGAGTGTGAAAAGAAATAGGAGAGTGAAGAGATGAAAGAGAGAATTTAAGTTTGCTTATGAGGGTATTTTAATTTGCTGCTTTCAAACTTTACAGAAAAAATCTAATATGTTGCATTAAAAATGCAAGAAAGTCTTGCCTGAAGTCAAAAACTCTTTTATGAAAACATCAGAGACTTTGATATTCACCCAATTTTGAGGTTGTCAGTGTTGCATCAGCCTTTTATGTATGGACACAACAGTGAAGAAAATCTGTTCTTTTCATAAATTCATTGTGAATATTTGTGGGCCTTATGTATCTCAGGCAGACAGAGCTGCTCTGCTCACTAACAGCGTTGCCCTGACCACAACCTTTCTCTCCTATGCCGGTAACTTGTACAACACCAGTATTATGACAGATGTTGTTACAGAGAAAACAACAACGACCAAACTTTAAGATGCAATATTTATTTTTTATTCTTGAAGTTGTGACAAGAGATTATTAGATTTTGGATATTGTAATATCATGATATGGTGTTGTAGGCTGTAGATGTAGATCTTAGGCACAAGACTGCAGGAGGAGTGTTTCCTTCTTCAGCCTGGATGTAGTCCAGAATAACATTATAGTAATAGGAATAACCATCATAATTTCAATTTGTCCATTTTCCTTCTCACAGTTACCATTAGTTTATATCAAATATAATAACAGATACAATAGTAATAATTGATCAGTATTTTATCAACTATTCATCCCAAACCTACTCTATCATTTAAAGCCATATTCCATTATCAAATGCATTGAACAAATAAGCATTAGCTTTCATACTGACAATGGCCTTTTGGCAGTCAGTCAGTCGTTACCACTACGCTGCTCACTGAGATCTTCTCTGTCTCAATGAATTGAGTCAAGGGGGAGAAAAAAAGATCCAAGAAATAAAACAAGTTAATGGAGTGAATCAATGAGACTCCATTAGTCAGGGCAACACACAGGGATACACACACACACACACACACACACACAAACCCTCACACACAGATGCCTGGACTGACCACTTAGTGTAATAGCCACAGATCTGACGTAGATGTTGGCTAATCAGGCTAATGCCGTTCAGCTCAGTAGAAAGGTTAGTGCAGGAGTCCTGGACTTAAATAAAATGATCATGTTTGTGTGTGTACATGTGCATGTGTCTATTTGTGTGTACTTGATAATAGCTTTCTTTGGCAGCAGAGCTCTTCTGTATATTTCTTTTTAAAACTTGTATTTTTAATTGTATCGTGTACCAGAGTGTTGAGCTGAGAGGAACAGGTCCGTCTGTGTTGATCCAGAGTAACATATCTCAACAGCTACTGGACAGATTATCATAAAATTGGATGCTGTGGATGTTTATGGCCCTAATAATCTCTGTGACACCCTAACAGCTTGTGTATGATGCCACAGTTGGGTTACAATTTCAACTCGCGCACACAAAATGTATTAAAATGTACAGATCAAATTTACATTCTTACCCACAAGATTACATTTATCTGGACAATAGAGGTGCAACAATTAGTCAATGACTAATGGTTAGTGGATTGATAGAAAATTAAGATATTTTGATAATTGAAAAAGTTTCATCATTTTATCTACATGTCCTGTCTCTTTCCCCCGACTGTGCAGATCTCAGTCCATCTGAAAGAGGGTACAGACAGTCTGGCCACACTGAAGAACAAGCCTCAGCTCCACAGCCTCGTGGCCAAGCAGCTCTGTCAGAACATCTCTGGCAGGAACACCATCATCTTCACCGGGCCGTCTATCACGAGCCTCAGCCTATTCACCGAGTTCAGCAAACAAGGTACAGAGTGCGGCAGCAGATATTGTATCTTTTGCTCTCTGCGTCACGCTGCCTCAAGAAAAAAATACCTTTGCTCCCTCTGATTTGCATTTCATTGTATCTCTCCTGCTCCTCCTCTGTCGTCCCTTGTCCTCTCCCTCCTTTTTTTCTGCTTTTTTTGTACTGTTTACAATCTTCCACCTCGTCTCACCCCTCCCTCCCCTTGCTGAAATTTTTGTTTGTTTTTAATTATGGTGTGATGATAACATCCGCAGGCCAAACAGCACATAGACTGTAGTAGTCTGTTGCATTTCATTTTTAAATTAGACCCTACAGTACTACAGTATGCAGCTGGGATGCTCCATTTTATTTTCTTCATCTGTGCTTACAACTCAAGTGAAAAATCTTTTAATTACATGCCGGTAGACTGTTTCTATTCGTCTGTTCATGTAGAAACGTCTCTGAAAGTGTAACTGAGTTTACACTAAAGCACAAAGTCATGTCTCCAAATATTTCTGAGAAGAACACCATCCATTTTTTGTCTCAGACTAGGTGACTTGTTAAGATGGATGTTGTTTCGTTTTTTTTTGCTTACCGACCAGCATCGACCATAACAGCCCCGGGGTGCCCTATAATAGACTGTTTATCGTCCTTTGACTTGCACAATAAATCAAGGGAGAGTTTAGCCAGTTCACAGCTCAAAAAAATCAATGAGTTTCAAGTGGACATTTGCTCAGAAATACCATTTAACATCTATCTGGTGGCTAGAGATAAATAACTTATTATATCACATTTTCTACATATATGATATTTTGGAGAAAATCATGATATTCTATGCTGAACCACCCACCTTTTACACAGCTCTGATTTTCATGCTCATTATATGCCAAAGCTGTCTTTTGGTTATGAAAGCATAATCCTACTGTGGTAAGATGAGTCACAGTTGAATTCTCTTCAATGACCTGTTTCCTTCTTCCGTATTAATACTAGATGTGGGACAATATCATCATGTTAAATAAGCTTTAAAAAATGAGTGAATCATTGAGGCAGGCAGAGAATAAATACTCAGCTTTAATTACTGGGCTCCTTTCACAAGATCATCAGCACAATTTGGAAAAAAGTTTCTACATTCCCCTTATCACCACTACTCTTTCACTAAACAATAACAGAAGAACAATTTTGAACTCAATTGGGCAGAGCTGCAGTAAAAAAAAAGTCTGCAGATATAATCAGTAATTTGTCATCTCAACTGTGTGAAGCTACAATGAAGCATTTAGTCACAAAAAAACAACTCAGTTCTGTGCTTGTGAAGACATTGTCCAACATTTTTCTTTCAAATTTATCATGCTGGATTAATTAGCTGAGTTAATTGCCCTACACTACACACACACACACACACACACACACACGCACACACTACACAGAGAGAAATCCTCCAAATTGAGAGCAGTAACAAATCAGCAGCAATCAGCCACATGACTGTTTCACTTCTACTTATCTATGTAAAAAGTAAAATGGGTGGAACAATATGAATGAGAAGATGTGGTACAGCTATGAGAGACATGAACAGTCTACAGTAGTTTGTTCTGTAAGTTTTAGTTTAGTTTAGTTTGGAGTTACTAAGGGACTATCATATACCGGTATATTAGTATTTGGTATTCTGGTTATAGTGATTAAGTGCTCATATTGTACATAGTATATTTCTCACATCTGTAAAAGAGACATCTAGTAAAGAGATAACACGTCTTTGTATTCGCCCTCTGCAGATATCTTCTGCTGTGGTCTGCTGAGCACCAGGAAGAGCGACTGCACAGGTTTACCCCAGAACATGCTGGTCTGCGGATCCACACCGGCACAGCGCGGCCAGTCACGAGTGATGATGAAAGGCAGCATGTCACTGATCAGCTGGTACAACAAGGGACACTTCAGGTTCCTCACCAACGCTTACCCCCCAACTAAACAAGGTAAACGCTGCTCTGACGCACCTTGAACTTAGAAACCTTTTCAATTAAAATAAGATTCGCCACAGTGTCGTTTCAAGTTACCATCAAGTGAAATCTGCACATCGTTAGGGCTTCATATCATCAAGGAAAATCAATGAGAGCTTCTAAATCCATGATAATCCGTTTCCAGGAGGCAGCAGGATCATGATATTCAGGATAATCCACTCTCAGTTTAACAATTTAGTTTTGGTTTTAAACCCAGTTAAAGGGATAAACTGTGTGTTTGAGCTCTTTGACTGAAGAGTGTGGAAGCAAAGCCGCAGTTCACTTAAACCATTATTATCCAGTATTGATTTCTCTTTTCCCCTGTGTGTGGTGGTGTGTGAGTGTGTGTGTGTTTTCTAATTTTTTCACAAAAATTAGAAAATGCCAATACTATAAATAATCTGAGTAACAACATTTTAATTATCAAGTATAGAAAAACCCCACATTAAATTTTAGCAGGCTGTCATTGTATGTGGGTTATTATCTACAATTCCTCAATGGTAATGTAAAAAAAAAGGTCTATGCATGGTGATAAATGATAAATCTGATAATCTCACATACATATAACATAAGCTATTGTACCTTGGGGATGTTTTTATTTCATTTTTATCTCTCATATCAACAGTTGATGATGAGTAGGAAAAATAGCTGTATTTAGCCTCACAAGTTTATATTTAACCATAAAAAAAAAATCCACTTAAGAATCGAATTTAGCATGGTTACAAACAGACCAATCATCATAGCCCAGGTCTTAATCACATTCACAATCTATTTAAAAAGTGTTGCAGATACAAAATAAAGCATGACTCTGAAACTGCGTTGGGTATTTCTCATCCAAAATTTGTTCAGGAACTGATTTTAGCAAATAGTTATGGAGAAATGTAAAGCTCCAGATTAGAAATGTGAAGGAAAGAGGAAATGGAAGGAAGCGGAGTCAGAAAATCGTATTAGTTACACAACAGTGCAACTAATAACATTAATAATGGCATTATTACAATTATATGTGCCATTTCCAGGGTCCAGGTATTGCTGGTACACGGTTGTGGCTCACTGGGATTTAAATGAGCAATAGTTAATGTTATTAGTTACGCCTGTGCATTTCCTGCAAGAAAAAGGACCATAAAACAAAGCAGCCCTCCAGGGACAAAACAACAATGAGACCAGCCAAAGACATAAATAGTAACAGACATACCTGGACACTTCTTTTCCTCTCTCCAACGTCAGGTTGTTAGCTAGGTGACCATTGAGAATAGAGACAATGAGTCGCTTTGTTTACTCTGTCTCTAACTGTCAGTTTGTGGTATGTGTGTACAGGTATGATCATTAAGAGAAAAAGTGGGGAGATTCCATGTCCGCTGGCCGTTGAGGCGTTTGCAGCTCACCTCAGCTACATCTGCAAATATGATGACAAGTACAGCAAGTATGTATATTATTTTACAAAAAAATACACTTTCAAGACAGTACAATTAATTAATACTTTTTTATGTGAATTAATATTAGCAAACTGTTCATGAAAAATATGCCTTCATAGGAAAAGTTAGAATTGTTTACACATACTGTACATCAATAATACTTCAAAATGTCCTTATACATTCTTATTAATACATTATTGTGTGTGAAAACCACATTACATATTTGAATACTGCCTATAAATGCTAAGCAGGGAACTTTAAAGTTAAAGTGCTGTGTCTGTTGTTTCCTGCTCATGCTTACTATTTCAGTCACACTTAGTCGCTCGGGTCGCCTAAGGCAACTGACTCCAGGGAATCTTGGGAAATGAAGGAAAATTATGTTCTCTTACCCTATTTTTAACTTTTGGTCATGCTGCTCAGCAAAGGTTTTTTTTTCACAACTCAAAAGTTGATATAGCTGAAATAGAAAACCTGGAGTAAGAGTCGGTCTTTCTCCCACAGGTACTTTATCTTCCATAAGCCCAATAAAACATGGCAGCAGGTGTTCTGGCTGAGCATCAGCATCGCCATCAACAACGCATACATCCTCTACAAGATGTCTGACGCCTACACGGTCAAACGCTACAGCCGAGCGCAGTTTGGAGAGAGACTGGTCAGAGAGCTGCTGGATCTAGACGACTGCTCCCCCACACAGTGAGGAGTAGGAGGAGGAGGACAACAGGAGTGCACAACACATGCACACAAACACACACACATATGCAGACACACACAAACACGATCATCACACACATATTCTCACTCTTCATTACGGTTGTACAGACTCTGCGGTCTGTGTCTATGTGATAATACTGAAGCAGTGCCAAGCCTATATGTTTCTCTTCCTCTAGTTGTTTTTTGTGGTACTGTAAATATTCATTAACACACAACTGCACTACACAATAGAGAATCATGAGCCATGGGAGAGTTCACATGACTCAACTGCAACTTTTAACCACACAGATTTACTAAGGATTTGTCATCAGGAGCTATTTCACGAGCAGAGATGAAGGCAGCGCCAATGAAACAATGAATATTTTGCTCCTAAATGATGTCAGCTTCAAGTTTTAACTCTTATCAAAGAGTTAAATTGATATGAGCCTGAATCTCCTATGTGAGTGTTCAACTAAGTACTCGTCAGACAAAAAGGCTACATGTAGCTCGATATATACACTCTGCGAAAACACCTGTGACCCTGTAACAAAGGCTTAGTAAACCAGGACTATGGTGTGCTCACACGCTGCATGCATAAACAATCTTGGATCTTGATGTTCTCTTGTTCGATGTGAAGATGATTTCTGCTCCGAGTGGGTTTTGAAACTTTTTGTTTGTGTGTATGTATTTAGCAAGTGGAACTGTTTGATTTTTTGTTTGGTTTTTTTTTGCGCGACTTTAAGGCTGAGGATGTAAATGTAAGGCTATTGTGACCCAGATGTGTCGTTTTGTTGCTGCATACTGTACTCGCTAGAGGAGGACTGTCAGGTGACGCAAAGCCACACGCAGCAGCACGCCACCAATTCAAAACAATCAAAAAAAGAGCAAAAAAAAAGGACTTGCTTACAGATTTCTTAACAGATAGTAACAGTAAATGTCATTACACGTGCAGACAACTTTTGCACCAACAACACTTTTATAAGCAGATAAACTCATAATATCACAGTTTCCTTACTTATGCAGTTAATTGTACTTTGGCTTTGCAGGGAAGACGTTCAAAAACCCCTTGATTGAATGTTCAGTAAGCCAGTGTTGCTAAGCAACAAGTACAATCTTGGCCAGTGGACAGAGGTTTGGATAATATTTGGCAAGATTTGTGGCCAGGAAGTAAAAAAACTGAATCACTGGTGGCTTATAAGATGTCCGAGAAAACCAAATGTTGCAACAAATCTTGGACTCTGGGGCTGTCAGATGTGCATTGACTCTCTTTCTCTCACGAGCTCCAGAAGTAAACTGACATGAAATAACTGGGGCTGCATCTAATGAATATATTTTTTTTTATTATTATCAGTTAATTTGTTGATTATATACTTGATTAATCAATTACTTGTTCGCTCTGTAAAATGTCAGAAAATACTGAAAAATGTCAATCACAGTTTCCCAAAGCCCAATATGATTGTCCTCCTTTTGTCCCGATCAACAGTCAACAATTCAAAAATATTTAGTTTACTGTCATAGAGGACTAAATAAATATGTAAATATTCACAATTGAGTAGCTGGACAAGTAATAATACTTGTATAATAATACTCAATCAAACAATCAATTAGTAAACTAATATCGTCTTCCTCAGAGATGGAAGCTTGGATACATTTTGGACAATTCATGTGAAAGTTTCCTTCTTCCAGCAGCACATTTCTTGCCAAGTAACAGATTTAGACCTGCTGTCTCTCATCCAGCTAGTGGAAAGTGTGAGCGAAGAGATGAACGTTTATCTGCAAAAAAAAAAAAAAGCACTTACTGAATCCAGAAGTAAACAAATCTGCTGTCTGTAGCTTTAAATAGTGCAGTTTGCTTTGCTTAACATGCAGTCAACATGTTATTGTCATGCTGGAATCATGTTATGAAGATTTCAAGTGAAAGGTATTGATGTATGCTTGCTCCATCAGCATGGTTCAATGTGTGAATACATATCACTGTAAGAAGGCGGTGTTTAAGGTGGTAGAGCAGAGTTGTTGAGTGGTTCGCTGGCAGGACTCTTGCACTTTGTAAAGTGTTTATTAGATAATTATTTTAGTTTTGATTTGAACCTAATGGTCTAATGACTGCTTTCCAAAAAAAATACTAAAACATATGAATAGATAAGTTATGTAAATAAACATAGATAAATGAAATGGATTATATGAACACATGTCAATCAAATAAGATAGGAAATGAATGATTATAACCAAAACAACAACAACAAAAAAAAAGTTTCCACAGTAGATTTAGACTATAAGGTACAGTATGTATGTGTATATTTTGTTTACAAATTACTGTGAGTGTATTTCCATGTTCACTCTGTCACTGAGACTCAAGATTGTGATTTTTTTAACTTTTTCACTAATCCAAAGCATCGTTGTTGTTGTTGTTGTTGTTGTCGTCACGTGTGTTTGAGCCACTGAATGTCGTCGTCACTGTTCACATTTAACACTGTTAACCTTTAGGAGTTTCCTCCATCACGTCACGTAGTTATCAACTGTTTTTAATACAATATTTCATATCAACATATGACAGACACATTTAGTATGACTTTTATTGGGTTATACAACTGAAATGAAGTACAGCTGGAGCCATTTTAGGAACCCGTTCTGCACCTTAGCCTGTATACTGTATGTCCTGTGTTGTTAATTAAAGGAAAAATTCACACTTCTGAATGTAACTGACAGAAAATACTGTTAGTGTGTAGTTTTGTGTGTTAAACTACATAGTAGCAGATTAGATTTTAGTTTCTTAAAAAAATATAATGAAACACATTTCCCATATTCTACCAAACTGCATAACTATTGAAAGGAAATGTCTAATTTGTACCTAATTATAAGAAAGTCCAGGAAATTAAGGAACCTGTAAAATAAAGGGTTAACTATTTATGTTGTTCCCATAGATAACTGCCTAAATATTAACAACATTATGTTGCATCAGTGATTAACCAGTAAAGTCTTTAAATACCTTATTCCTTAAATACTAAAAGCTAAAGCTTCCAGTCTTTTCTACCAGTTTACACCAATATTTAACAATCATACAGGGAGGAATCCTCCACATAGCTGGCAGAGAAACCGCTTTCTCCCCTCGGACTAACCTCAGTAGGTCTTAACACACAGCAGCAGCTACACAGGCATGTTGCAGTTTGTTGCAGAGGGAGAGTGACCAGAGCAGAAAAACAAAACCCAGATCTTGAAAGTAACCCCTGAACTGAATCACAAAATGATGAAGCACATAAGAGTGTTGAGAGTATCCTGGTGTGAATTTTTCCTTCAAGTCATTTAAAGTGTGTAAAGAATGTAGAAAATCGAATCTTTCTGAGTGCTGCATTTGTCAATGGCCGTCTAATCCGCCTCTGAGGCAGGTGACACACACACACACACATCAAGATGTCTATGAAATCCGGAGATAGTTTTCTGTAGTGCTTACATTGCTCAGCTCAGACCACAAAGGAGAAGAAATTATGCACCGGAGGACTCTGCAAGGCTACGGTTACTTGGCAACAAATTATATACAAGCGTGTAAGCGAGAGAGAGAGAGAGAGAAATGGGGAGTATTTGAGTTGGTTTCTCAGCCTGCATTGTAATATTGTTATCACCCCTGTTGCAGTTAAAAAGCTAATCAGCTTCACATCATCTCTTTTTATCATCACTCAGACGAGAAGCGCTGAGAAATCTCCCCTCTGATGATTCTGTTCATGTGGTTCAGAGGAGGGTTATATTTTAGCCCATATAGATCAAAACGCTTATTTTTTAAATTCTCAGGTTAATCTCTGAAATGGAAAAAAGTAGTAATTCTGTCCAACCTTCTCTATTGCTCAGCCATGAATCAAATATTTCTATAGTGCCTTTTTCCTCTCATTTTCTTCTCTCACTGCAGTGGTTTTAGTGTTGTGTTCAATGTGTATTCAAACCATAGGTCCTAACAAAATGATTATGGTAGAAGCCTTCCCTGCATGGTGTGAGTAATAGAGAATAGAGAAATAAATCCATCCCCTCCACAGCACAGTCTTTAGATGTTGAAAAATGTTTTATTTACCCAAACGGTGCCACTGGGAGTCAAATACGACATCTTCAAAAACATTAGTAGGTGTTTGGATTTTGGGTTATTTTAGTTTGCGAAGATTTGTAGTGGTTGAAAATGAATGCTTGTGGTGATGGTCGTTTTTTTGTTTACATGGGTAAACTACTATGTAGGAACCTAATTTGGATATTGGAGGAAAAAGGGGTGATTGAGGGCCGGTAAAGTCAGAAAGCTTAACATCCCATCACCAAATATAGCCTTAAATTGCTGATGTGAAAAGTGAAAAAGATGTCACTCTGATGGGTCTCACTATAACATTTTTTCCCCCCGTTTTCTACCATTTCTCCTCTCACAGATAGCAGAGATGTCTGAGTATTCATTCATAAACAAGGGCAGATAAGAACAAGCAAAATACTGTGCAACCATTTTTTTTTTTAATCTATCCCCAAAACTACTTGTCAGAAGCCTTGAATTATTACAAAAATGAATCTCCCGCGTCGTGTGGTACTGCAGTGGTATAAGAGGTGACGTCCATGTACGTGGTGTGCTGTATGTGCCGGTGTGTCCTCTCTGTACAGTGCTTCACAGGTGTCTGTGTGTATACCCAGTGAGCGAGTCAGAAGAATGAGTAAATAAATTTACAAGTGATTAGCTTTGGTTGTGCTAGAGTTAAAATGGCTGACCTCAGGGCTTCATAACTAACTGCTGTACAATATATTAACTTATCGAAGTAATATACATAAACAGACTTCTATAACGTTATCAGGTGCTACGAACCACTGTACAAGTAATAGTAGAATTAGACGTCGTTGTTGTTGTTGTTGTCGCCAGCTCAGCAACCAAATAGCGAGCTCCAGGATCATATAATGCAGGAGTTTTACCACTAAACATAAGTTCTTCCTGGTTCAAAGTGGAAAAATATGAATGTTATCAGGCACCAAAAGTAAAAACTGAACTGTCCAAGTGGTCAAATCTTCTCACCTCGTATGATTCTGGTTTGTAAAAGTGGCTGCAGAACGTTGAATAACTGGCGGGCTTGAAGTGTTATCTACTTTCACAGACGGCCCAGAAGGGTGTATGTATACGTGCATGTAATGTTAACATTTGGAGTAATATGTGTACAATAACTGATGTATGCTGGACCAAATAACTTTCTAAAAAATGTGTGTGGTGATGAGTTGTACAAGGTTGTCGTGTAAATGTGTCTTCATTAAAATGTGCCACGTGTGGGTGCCCCATTGAAGATTTGGAGAAGCTTATTACACTGTAATAAATAAATTGGACATCATGTGGAGGGCATAACCTTAGTGTCAAATGTGCATCATGGTATTTTTCATTATTTGAATGTAGAGATAAGTTTGCTCCTTTACAACAAATAATCTTTCCTCAAGATGCTGCTTTTATGAAACATTTAAGTTCGTTATTAAACATCTCATGGTGACCTAGAATCAGCTGCACTTCTCTTTATATTTATTGGACACGATTATCCAATTGAGGATGACAGGAAACTAATATGTGAAATTAGTATTCTATATTTAGCTGCCCTTCGAAAACAAAAATAATGACATATTTTAAAAATGCTTTTCACAAGGTTGTGCTCATGGGCTCTGTTGTGTCTATAGCTCCAGTTAAAACTCTGTAGATTCGGTAGACAGTATCTAATAAATGTACCTGGTTTGGTACACCTGCCCTGTCCAGAGATGTATTGCGTTTATGTAAAGTATTTAATATGTTGGACTTCCATGATAGAGAGAAAGAGAAACAGTATGGAAAAATGTAATTATTGACACAAAATTCACACACTAACAAATCATCCGAACGGTTTCCTTTCTTCCTTTATTTTAAGTGTTAGTGTTAATAGCCTTGAAGGCATTTATTGAAAGCATGACAAGTAAATAACAGAGAAATAAACGCAGACTGTGATAATCTATTCCAGTCTCGGTGCCTAGAAATATTTGAGCTCAATCACTCACACAATTTCCCTTCAAAATGTGACATGAATTCATGCATAAAAAGCTCAAGGGAAGTTACACACTAGTATGTGCTCATAAGCACACAGCAGCATGTCAAGGTGTTAAAGTCTGATTGGACTGACAAGTCAAAGTGGGAAGAGGCTGGAAAGTTGGTGAGTGTGACTAACCGGCCAGGGCTGGATCCAAACTACAGACACAAACATCCGCACATCAGCCTCGGTAGAGTGGAAGAAGAAGAACCCGACAAACACAATACAGTTAATAGTAATAATAAAGATACAATTCATAATAACAGTGATAACCTAGTATATTTCGAAAACATTTTCAAAGTGATTTACAAATTGAAAATGAAACAAATAAATGTATAGTGTGATACATTATGACTAAATAACATTGACATAAAGTGTGTTTTGACAGATGAAAAAAAAAAGAACGAAGAATGCAGTAAAACCACAAAACAAAAAATTATTTTGGAAAATGCATCATTAGGGGGGCAACAGTGTTGGAACTGAGGTTTGCTTTTTTACATATTAGCAATAAATTGCTAATAAATTACAGATGTAATAGGAGACAAAACCAATAGAGGGCAGCAAATCATAATTCTCTTAAAGTCATTCTGGCCATCAGCTCAATGATCATCCTCTGAGGGTAATTGAATTTCAATCGCAGAGTACCAAAGTGAGACTGTGTAATTGAATTAGAGATGGAGATTGACAAACTGAAATCTCTGTATTCTTCCATGCCTAAAGCTAATTTCCACACAAGTGAGACCTGTGAAGAAGATACACAAAAGAGAATGAAAAATAGCAAGTGAGCACAAATGACCCCAGAAAGTGCTACGTTGATACCCTAAAGCCTCCTTGAGGAGCTTTGGGTTTGACCTGAAAGGCTCAGCTCAGGACCAACTTGCCTGGAGGAGAAAAGTCCAGGAAGAAAGCAGGTGAAACTCCTGTGTTAAAAAACGTGTGGTCATGGAAGAGGGACCTGTGGAGAAGTTACACAACAGAAAAGAGAGTAAGACAAAGATCAGCAGAGCTGCAGCTTCTCTTTGGGGCTCTACCACCATAAAGCCCCCCAAGTCTGATCTGAGGAGAGACAGAGAGGCACCATTAACTGAATGGCATGCATTATGGGAAATGTGCAGCAATACTAATAAACATTGTGAATAATTGTTTAGTTGTTAGGCTTAGTGACTGTTTGTAATGAGTTTCACCGATTTTACCACCTACTGCCTGTGCACACAACGCAGCTGCTGAACTCAGTGAAGAAATACATATACAATATAAACCACAAAAAGAGTAATTGAGGATATTATTTAGTCTGACAATTATTATTTTTTACAAGAAAAGAAATAGGAGCTCCGTCCTTTGCTCTTCAGCCAAAAACTGTATGGACGTGTGTGTGTGTGTGTGTGTCTGATATTTACAGAGAAAAAGGCTGCTACCAGTAAATCAACAGATTTAAATAACGAATGTGTCTACAAATAAGTTATATTTTCATAGTAATCTGTTCATGCAATCTTGTTTCAACACAATGACACCCATTCCTCGAGCTATCTAAAATCCCCCTCCACTCAGAAATGTCTTTTTCTTTCTTGTTCCTGCAGTTGAATGTTTCACCGTTCGGACACCTAAAGGCTGTTCTCATATTCCTCCTCTGAAGACGAAAGTTTCTCTGTCTTCATTATAAATCTGATTTTTACGGGTGGGATCATTTGGATCATTGCAAATATTTTGGAACCCAACCGTGGTCCAATATTTAACTTACTGTGATGTGGAAACGTGAAGCTTCCTGTGAACAAACACCGAGAATGAACTTTACAGTGGCGTAGGAGACATCTTGAGTCCAGCATTTAACGTTTAAAATGAAAATTATTTACATATTATGGATTTTTTGTCATTTTTGTGTAAAAAATAAAACAAATCAGATACACATTATTGTTCCAAGCAGAGTATTTTTATACCTCTTACTGTAATACATGTCAGGATCTAAGGTTTCCTGACAAGAAACCGAAGTAGGAACTAGTGGAAACATTTCTTTAAGAGTACACAGAAAAATATGTTGGTCCAAATGATGTTTTTACTGTACAAAAAAAAGATAGGTTCATTATTTTTTTTATTTCATTATGAAATAAGTAATAGTAGAAAGGGTAATACTGGAATTGCTGTGCGCTGCTTTCAGGTCATTGAACCACTGAAATAACTAAAATATTCAAAAATAGAAAAAAGTCTGCTTAAAAGTTACTGTTGCAAAATTTAGTTCCTCGTCACCTATGAATACACTGTTAGTACACTTATTAATGACACTTTTAACATTGTTATGTTGTTATTAACAAGCTTTAGTCAGAGCTACGGTATACTGTAACAACATTCCTCACCTGAGTTATAAAAGCAGACACACAATGGTGTGTCGTGAGAAAAGTCTTTGTCAAGTTTATAACCTCTGTCTGCACAATGTCTGGAGTCTCCACCCATCTGATGTGTGTAAGGTCATAACATTTTCAGATCACTCTCTTTCAATCAAGCTCTTACACTCGTGTAATTATGTTGTAATCAGAGGGTTTAAGCAACCAGAGTGATGATTATATTTATAGTTTTCTTTTGATATCTCGCCTCGAAAGGTCAGTGTCATGTCACGGCGTGTTACTTGTGGCAAGAAGCGCCGTACTTCCTAACTGTCCATTTTTAGAGTGAAATCACATGAAAGATATTTTTTTATCGGCTTGACATTGTTTTGTTTGGGTGGTTAGACTGCATATATGTACTCGTCAAAGGAAGGGGCCCATTCTTGAAGATGTATAATTATTAACCACAGTCTATATGTTTGGGTTTTTTCTTTTACACTCGTGTCGCAACACATTTACACGTGCCTCTTTAGAAATTGTATGGGAAATGGCAGCCACTCATTTTGACATGAAATATGATTCTGACACACACACACACACACACACACACACACACACAGCTTTGGTGTTTGAAGAAACCCTTCTAGATAAGACTGCTGGTGGACTTTTGACATAAGCATGGATAACACTAATTAGTCTTTTATAATACAATAATGGGTTCTTTACACAAAGGTGTTGAGAAACTCTCATGCAGGGTGCATGTAGTCTTTACAGTCAAGTGACATGAGTGTGTGTGTGTGTGTGTGTATGTGTGTGTGTGTGTGTGTGTGTGTGTGTGTGTGTGTGTCTTTAAGGGGATCTAACATCTCTCTGTCATGACTGACTTGCCATCTTCTCAGTGCATGAGTCAGTTTAGGATAGATAGATAGATAGATAGATAGATAGATAGATAGATAGATAGATAGATAGATAGATAGATAGATAGATAGATAGATAGATAGATAGATAGATAGATAGATAGATAGATAGATAGATAGATAGATAGATAGATAGATAGATAGATAATTATAATAAAATTATAATAATATAAGTTAATTATGGACATCAACAAAAAGTCAGACTGACCGTTGCTTTCTCATGGACACAATGGCTCCCAGCTGTAGTGTGTGTGTGTGTGTGTGTGTGTGTGTGTGTGAGTGTGTGTGTTCTCCCACTCAGGTCACGTCTAAACAACGGGACAGGGTCACGACCATACAGATTAAACTATAACCATTATGATGTTAGTAGGACTCAGGGGTGGAATCAGAACCAGCGGTTATGAATACCAGGTTTCATAGAGAATAGTTAAAATGACGCACAGCTGCCAAAGAATAAAGGAGAAGGAGAGGAGGAGGGGCTGAGAGGTAGGGGATGTGTGTGTCTTAGCCTCCTTATGTGTGTGTGTGTGTGTGTCTAAACCATGTGTTCAGCAACTGTGTGTAGGTGTGAGGGGATATTTAGGCTGCAGCAGGGGGATTCAGGCATGAGAGAGGCCTTCGTCATATAATAGGATAATGTTTTATCTCATCGGAAGAAAGGAGGAGGGAAGGAGGGGGTAATGAGAAGGGGAAGAGGGAGGCTGATTATTTTCATGAAGCAGATCTGGCAGGGGTGTCCACCCACAGAACTTTATAGCTGGTTTGACATGTGTTGTACACACACACACACACACACACACACGCACGCACACGCACGCACACTCACTAACACGTTTATATTATGTACACAGGCTAGTATCTGGTTAGACAGGTTAGAACAAGCAATATGAACTTCTTTTCATTATGTAACGACTATTCATGAGGAGAATTATGTGCTTATCCTTTAAGCTACAAGAGACTGCATGTCTGTGAGCGTGTGCATGTGTTTGACATTTCCTCACAACTATCTATATGTCATAATTATCCCATGCTGTTAAGCCTTCTTAATGTGAATCAGTGTAATTTGAATATGTTCAATTGCTTTTAAGGAAGGCATTGAACACCGGTTGGTCCCAGTGGAGTGTCTCATTGGATAAAACGGCATGGCTGTGATTGTATACTAGCCAGGTTCTGGCAAACAGTCGTGTGAATACAGCAAGTGCACTTCTCCCTCCCACTGCAAATACTCCTCCAGGCCAGAGCTGAAAATAACAATGTGTTCTTAGTCAACCGGCTGGATTAAGTAATGATTTTAAAATGTATGAGCTTTATGTGATGGGAATGATATTTGTTTAAAGCCAATGTTATAATAATATGTTTATTTAGTATAGTATCTTTTGCATAAATACAATTACAAAGTGCTTCACAAGAATAAAAATATAAAAAATATTTAGATATTATAGAGTAGTGAGGAGAAAGAAAAGTCAATGGCCGGACTCAAGGCTGCCAAGACACTCCAAGCATCAGTGACTCTTTAAGGACAGTCTTTCTGTCATTCATGCATTTCTATTCTGGCTCCAGAGTCACAGGGGTTGAATACATCCCAGCATGCACTGGGAAAAAGACTCACAGAAGGTCATCAAACCTGAAAGAACAGTGAATGTTTTAGATGCACGGTACAGACCTTGGATATGAAATAAAATGATCCTTTTGTTTTGCCTCTGAACGTTTTCTTTATCAAAGGCCAGGTAGTTCTTTCCGTTATGGAGCTGTTAGCATTGGATTCAAAAAGGAAAAAAAAAACCTTTTCACATTGTTGATTTTCACAGCACAAATACACAGAAACAAACACTCGATCCTACGGGTGTTTAAATGGCTGATCCCCGTGACCAGATCTGGAGGATCTCTGTGATTTGTGTTTAATACCTGGGAGTTAATAATAATTCCCAGCAACTAAAAACATTATTTTTGTCTCAGTCCTGGTCCTTCACCTCTCCCACAACATAAAACTGCCTCAGTTTTCCCAGTGATATCTCCTTGGTGTCTGATTAATGTTCAGTCTGTGTATAAACCACATTATGACTGTCAGATTCTTTCACCGGTGCTGTCTCGTTGGGACTTTAAATTTTGGAATTCAGTTTGTCTTCCAAAGAATGAACAATCAGTCATTTTTAAAAACAACATAATGAGTCTATTATTATTATTTTTTTATCAGTGTCTGTTCTGCTGGTTTTTGTTATTTCAAGAGCTAAAGTTTCCCTACTGAGACTTTCACTGAAGAAATTCTTCATATACAATATGGTGCTTCAGCGCCAGCTTTAAGTCATCAGTATTCATGTTGAGTGAGTAATTAAAATTTGCAAATACATTCGGATTCGAGTGATCGAGGCCTCGTGGACGACAACTTACATGAAACTGTGAGCTTCCAGTTACACAGCAGTACCCTATGGCGAACCATTTAATAGCGACCACATGTGTTTCATCCTCTCTAATCCACAAAACCATAAAACATGTAAGAAGACAAGAGGAACCTATTAACTGTTTGATCAGGGAGGTGTTCAGTACGGTCCAACAGTCTAAAAGTCAACGGTGAGCAAACATCTTTGATTAAGTGTATGTACAGTATATATATATACAGATTACAGACTATTTTCTCTTTTCACCAAATGTGATAAGAAAAAGGTCTCCTCCTCCTCCTCCTCCTCTTCCTCCTCTTCCACAGTGAAAAGCAAACGGGTTTTGTTGTATCCTCCGAAGGCCCATTCAGGGAGTCGCCCTGAGTGTTTTGCAGGTGCAAAGACATTTGCCTGATATGAAGTGAAGCCTAATGTGTTTGTCCTTTGAACTCATTACCCATGCGGAGGAACCCACCCAGCAGGGAGTATTGTAGCTTAAGGTGATTTGAGGCTATCGGCAAGTATCAGATTTATGCAAGAGCTGGACACGTAGTTCAATTATTACCAGAATAGCTCCTCTGAATAGTCCTTTATCAAGAACTGTGTTGATCTAAGACTGTCATGTTGGTTTTATGGTTTGTAGGATTTGTCACTCTTTTCTTATTAGTCACTGTAGAGTGATGTTAAACGCCCAGACAACTGATTTGTTACATTTCTCATAGCGATATGGAGACAAACCCTTGAAAAACGGAAATTATAAAATAACCTTTGATAGTGAGTAAAACACGACCTGAAACTGCAGTCCACACCCTTATTGCATTTCAAAATGAGAGATTGTAAAAATCACTAAAGCCTCAAATTTTGATCATGTTTCACATGATGGTGTTGATGTAGGGGGTTGTTATTTTGCCTGCGGTTACTAGGAGCAGTTAACTTCATGTTTAAGATGTTATTCAAGATGATATGCCATACTAACTGTTGTTATTTTTGTAAGTGGACTTACCAACCTGGATCACATCCATTTCTGTCATCTCTGGCAATCTCCTCTCATTGACTCAGTTGTTTTGAGAGAGAGCTGTCAATGAACACAACACTGGACCAGTTTGGATTAGTCGAATGCCTTCCTAGCACTCTCTGTGCATTGTGTTTGTATCATGTTGTAATCTAAAGGGTAGAGAAACACACAGTAGCAAGCATGAGTCTCAGCAGTCAAACCGTACTGCTGTGCTGAGATAAAACTCGACCCGAGGTTGTGGTATTTTGATGAAACACAAATATATGTGGAACTATGCACAATATAAGCATAACGTCAGCTGAAATAATAAAAGTAGAAGAAACTAAACCATTTTCTTATTTGTCTAATAAATTCTGTATCCCTATAATCAGCCTTCAACATAGGAAAAAATCCCTTCCACACATTGACATATATTATATATAATGTCATATATATACGGTGTCAGCTTTTTGTTGAAGCTATACAATGTGAATGTTTTTTTTATTACTGCACCATCAAATGGAAATGGGTTTTTTTGGGGTTTTTTTCAGATGTATTGTGAATAATTTTAAACACATTTCTCCGAAATTCTGCATAACATATTTGGTATATTTGAAAACTGCTGGATCTCAACAGGACAGCACAGCATCAGTTAGTACCGGCTGGCCCATCAGTGTCTATTTGTTTGTCTGTTTTAAGATTTCTGGACTGGTCAAAATGAAAGGGCCTCAAGATAAAGTATAAATACAGAAATTTCTTAAGCTCATTATTATTTTAGTTTCTATTTTCTTTAGTAGTGTGAAATTCCAAATGCTCAATCAATCAAATTACCACCAACTCATCATGATTTGTAATCCCATTGATTCAGATGATGTTTCCGAGTCTACATTTTCATACACATGATGCCCATGACACTCTCTTCACCCTCCAGTCCTTGTGTTTGTCCTCACTTTAACCACCTGGCAGTGGTTCACTATAGGAGACTTGAAACTAAACTCATACACGTTTTAACTATTGAGAAGATCACCTGAGACAACATTTTTAAAAATACACGTAGAGTGAAACCCTCCTCGATTTCTGATATTATCTTTTAACTTTGTGATAGCATGTCAGCTGTTCTGGTATCTCTCCCATCTCTGATAACAACATGTTCTATTCTGAGAATATCAGGAAGGGTTGACTTTGGAGGGAGTAATGTAGTGTGTGTGTGTGTGTGTGTATGAGTGTGTGTGTGTGTGTGTCTGTGTCTATCCCGGCTCCCCGTGGTCATTCTATTGGTCTTCTGAGTGGGTGGTCTGTTCCAAGAGAGGAGCACTGGAAACATTACACCTACATACACACACATACACACACTCACACACAAACACACGCAAAGGGAAACTGGGAATTACACCAACGCAGCACAGCAGAGGGTGGAGCAGGCAGGAGCCTTCTTCCAGATGTGCGACATTAATTTAGTTGATCCAAAACATGAACCGGTAGCTCCCACTCACTCATCACCACTGTGTGTGTGTGTGTGTGTGTGTGTGTGTGTGTGTGCGTGTATGTGTGAAACTTTCTATTCATTCTCACTTGACTTTTTAATATTCACACAGCTAAAAATGACACCTGTAATTTCTCAAAAGTTTGTATGTTTTAGGAGACTAGCAAGAGAAGGAGTCAAGAGAAGAAAAAGAAGAGAAGGGACTGATAATATGTTTTTTTTCTCTAAGATGTGGAAGAAAAGATGGAGCAGAAAGGACTAGAGGGAGATGAGGTGCAATGATGAAAAAGGGGAAAAGATGAGGAGCGGAGCAGGTTATGAGAACAGTATCCACTCTGACCCACAGAGCAGCACCCGTGGACTTTCATACAATGCTTTCCACCGGGGAGGAGAGGGGGATACGGTGCATGCAAGACAAAGAGAGAGAGAGAGAGAGAAAAAAATGAAATTAAATCAGAAGAGCGGAGGAGGAGAACGAGAGGAGATGTAGGAGGACGGAAGTGGTTGATTGGGTCCCCCCAGAGATTCTTTTGTTTAGATTGTTCTGCATTTCACTGCTTTCACTCTCTCCCTTCCACCTCCCTATTTTCTGACATCTGAGGTAGATTACAACAGAGACCCAGGGTCACATTTATGAAACCAAGAACATATGTTGTGTGTTCATGTATTTGTGCGTCCATTTCAATGAAGTGGGATTCCCCTCTGGTCCCTGAGTGTTGGTCAAATTTATTTTCTTGTCCATTGTCTCTTGCTGGGATATCAAAGGACTATTGTTTGTTGATCAGCAAGGGTGCTGCAGGTTACTTGCAGGTCTCCTCTCCTCCCCAACACCATTTTCCCCCGTCTTATCTCCTTTTTTTTGCCAAACTGAACTCTTAACTATGTTAGATCTACCGCAGAAAATCCCAAACACAGAGGCTCAGTATGTCCACAGAAGATTTTAAAAGATAAAGTGGTTATGCCTCATTTGTTTCAGGCCTTGGCGAGGCTTATTTTAACACCATATCTGTTCTCCATGTCTTTAAAAAAGAAAAAGCTTTAATATAAATCTCATGGACAGAAAGCCCTGAAATTCAGTCATTGGTAGCAGGTGGAAGAATAAAGAAATCAGCCCATTAATTTCAGTACAAGAGAACATCTGTAAAAGTGTCAGTTGACTTTATTAGGATCGGCTTCACTCAGTTGAAGAAAACACAACTTTTGTCTTTGGAACGTTTACCACGGAAGAAAAGTCTACAAAATAAGGTTTTGGAAGGACAAAATATAAAACATCAAAATATCTTTGACAAGAAATAAACAAAAACAAAAAAAGGCTCAAATATATATTTTTGGATGCAGGGCATTTTCCTCTTTTCACCCTTTTGTTTACAAAACAAAGCTAATAACAAAAGAGGAAAAAAAACAAACAAAAAAAATAATTGAGTTATTTACAGTGCATGTATTTACATTAAGGCATTTTTGCTGGGGGGGAAAGATGGCCGATCTGATACGACCCCCGCCTCTCTCCCTTCCCCTCCCCTCCACTTCTACACAATCAAATAAATAGTCAGATTTACCATGATACATTACAGTGCTATATTTTCCTTATGCTACCTGCAGTGAATGAACAAATACAGTTATAGATGCAGGCTGAATCACACGATCAAAATGGACATTGGGCGTATCAACCAAACATTTTGTCCACGTTTCGACAGACTGATAGAGCCGAGTTGCAAGTTAGTTGTGTACAGAGTCAAGAAAACTCTCAGAGAACTGGACAAAAAAACAAAACAAAAACAGACTGTCAGTTTCATTTAAAAAAAGATGTCTGGATGATGGTAACCTTGTCATTTACACGAGTCAAGAGATTAAATAGATTATAACATAACAGCACCATGTGTGTTTAAAAGGTCTGTCACATAAACCAGAAAAGGAGGCACTTAATAAGTCAGTGATGGAGATGATGCATGAGATGATGCTTTGGTTAAAATATCTTAAAGAAGATGAGACAGATGCACAGTAATTGTATTTTGAAGATGCTTAACCTGCATCAAATGCAGCCGTTTCTGTTTTTAATTCTAAAATACGTCTAAAGCTTCTGCTTACATTTCTCTAGTTGGAAATCCACTGAAAGACAAACTGAATAATTAATCACCTAATTGCTGCTCTTAAGCAATCGTCCACCTCCCTCTGTCTCTCATCCTCAGATCTCTAAAATCTTTCTCTCTCTCTCTCTCTCTCTCTCCTTCCCTCCCTTTTTTCCTGCACTATCTCCAATCTCTCCAGAGTATGAATGCATTCAATTTTTAATATTTGAACAGCAAATGATTTGTGTGGCGCTTACAGAAAATCAGTCCAGACGTGATAACAATCGTTCCAGTGGTGAATGAGATGCATTGGGCCCAAAGAGGCTCTGACAAGATTACCAATTCTAGTGCAAACCAAAGGATTTGGTAAAAAAATAAAAAATAAAATCTGGATATTCCAGTTAAACTAACAAACCAAGGAGTAAACACATATTTGGCTTGACTAGTTTTGCAAACAAAAGCTTCTTCTTTATAAAAAAAAATGATAATAATAATAAAAATAAAAATAGTAAGGAAGCCAGTTCTGTTAGAACAGAGACAAAAAGATGTACATGTTTTGAATGGTAAGTGCTTTCATTACAGTCACACAAAAGAGTCCAAATGGACTAGAAACACATTCTTGGAGCTACCATTTTTCTTATTTTTCTTCTTTGTATTTTCTTGAAGAAAGCAAGTCTATACTGAGTATATCTGGAGGGTAAGGGCCAAGAGCTTCTTCTGGCTTTTATCTTTCTACTTTACAACCTCCAAACCGTTCCACTCTGGGTTAAGAGCAACATGTTTGTTAGGCTTTCATACCATTTGAACACATGATAGCAGCACCAGGAGGAGCTGTGGTGTCAGCGAGAGCCGCTCCGCATCAGGCGGCTCGTAACATTGGGAGAGATGTAGTGAGTGCTTTATGCGTGTCATGTCACGTGTGTTCATAGAGTGTGCTCCAACGTGTGGATGCTGCTAGTTCTGGTGTCTCTTCATGTGCAGGGCAAGGTGGTCGGATCGGGAAAAGGATCGCGAGCAGACGGCGCACTGGAAGGGTTTGGCTCCCGTGTGCTTCCGGTAGTGACGCGTCAGCTCGTCAGAGCGAGCGAACCGCCAGTCGCAGCTGTCCCATGTGCACCTGTATGGCTTCTCACCTGCAGGAGGGGAGAGAGGAGAAAGTCTGAATGAGTGCAGCAAAAACTGAGCAAGCAGTAGCAGTCAGCTGAAATTCTTGCTTGACCACTTGACATTCATTTCTCTATGACAGAGCAGACATGTACCTGTGGTTTAGTCAAAAACAAACGTTGAAACAAATACTGATTCTCTGAATTACAATGATTCATGCAGTTGGGTGGAGGAACTGGGGAAACAGGATTTACTGACAACAGTCGTCTAACAACACATACAGTTGTAACGTTTGTCTCAGGCTTTCGTCAAGCGTTTCAAACACTAACACTGCACAGTTTCCCATGAACGACTGGCCACTATTGTCTGTCTTTGCGTCTGTGACTTTCTCTTTGATGAATGTAGTGCATTTCTGTGTCACTCTGTCATTTCAATAATGTTCAGTTGGAGGACCCAGGTATTTTCTGAAACCGGGTGTGGCCTGTCTACTTTAGCTCCCTTTCTGGGAAAGATATTTCTTCATTTTTTTTTTCTATTTAAAAAGTGACTCAAGACTATTAATTTTCTGTCACCTGAGTAAGAGATTGATCGACTAATCGTTGCAGCTTTAGTTTGGTAACAATGGATGTTTAAGACTATTAGGATGGAACTTGATTCTTGCTTTGCTGGACATTTTTGTCCAATTGTCTTTTACATTTTAAGATTGCTATTGCTTAAGATTGCTACTCCATATAATTCATTACCAAGTGTCTTAAATGGATATTATAATGGATCTCATGTGACGATAAAGATGGCTGTCTCTGTGTATCTGTGCTGTCAGGTTAGATGGGTTTTGTCTTTCTTCGTATTCTTTTAAAACAATTAATCTTTTTGTGTAATTTGTGTACTTATTTTGTTTTAACATATAATTGTCATAAGAGGGTGAGATGTCGAAAGAATATTTGTAATGCTCCTTTAAATCTCTCTGCACATAAAAAGAAACAATGGCGCCGTTACTCTGGATAACCCACAGACTTCACTGTTAACCGTTTACTTTGGAAATAGTCCCTATGGAAATTGTGTTTAGTGTGTTCTGTGATTTACTCTGATTTACTAGACTAATGAAGAGACTGTTTCTGAATTTAATTTTTTTTGTAATACCATTCGCTATTTACATACAAGCAAAACTATGTGTATGCTTTATACCACTGGAGGTAAATAAGAAATTATTTCTTTTGTAATTTGGGAGAACCAGCCCTTTAAATAAACAGCTCTGCAGCATTGCTAAAACAACAGTAAACCTATTACAAGTTCAGTTCTCACAATACATTCACAAACACATGCATCCAAGCACATGCGCACACACACACACACACAGACACAGACAATCAGGGTAATGGATGTTGATGGAGATTAGAGTGGGAACTCCCACGGGGACCCAAACGCATTAGGAATCATCTCATACAGATTACTGACAGGTGTGTGCGAACATATCTGTGTGTGTGTGTAGAATGAGTAACAGACGAAGATAGAAATAGAAGTAGAAGGGAGGGAGATCCAGGGTGGGTTGAAGGTGGGAAGGAGAAAGGTACAAAAGCAGAGGAGAAGATGATGAGATGAATGAAACGAAAAAAAAGAAAAAAAAATCCAAAACAGGAGAAAATAACTAAGTGAGACTGACAAAAGCAGAACGAGGATATGGAAGCTGCTGCTACATCCGTCTTTATGTGTCGCGTTTTCATCTTGTGATCTTTAATAACTGCAATCAGCCTGCAGCAAGAATGACGCCATGTCTAATTGTCGTGTCATGTTCCCAATACTGAAATGTGAGGCACGCACGCCCACAATGTCCTGAACAAACAGTTCAGATTCAAAACTGGAAGAGATTCTGGATTGCAAAGTGAGTTTTGATTGTGTGTGTGTGTGTGTGTGTGTGTGTGTGTGTGTGTGTGTGTGTGTGTATCCAGATGAGTGAGGAATGTGTAGATATCAACAAAACCTTTGTTTAGTTAGCTGGAGAGAGGTGGGGCCCAACACCTAAGCGCTTGTTTGTTGACTTTGTTCATCCAAAACTAATAGTTAAAATGTAAATGTCAATACACACAGTGATGACTGAAGTGTAGATATGAGACAACAAGATAAGATATTTTTGTAATTGCACATACAGATCTTATTTATATTTATAGCGGCAAACTAGTCTCAGAAAAGCACATTGAAGCATTTGAACGTCCATGTCTGAACAGGCAGTGGGATCCCGAGAGAGATGGCACCCACACGTCTAGCGCTGAGCACATAGCCCGAGAGTCATCCCCTGGCAGAAGTGTGTCACTTCCACCTGTTTTGATGGAATAGTATATTGGGCAGAGGATGGGAATGGGGTAGGATACATTTACACACACATGCCAAGAACACAACACTCTGCCTAGCAACACGGTGCCAGCGCAGATACCGAAATACGAGTCACGTGGGCGGTGGCGTCATTTTATCGACAGGTTAAAAAAGTGGCAATAATTAAAGGAATGTCTTACCCGTGTGAGTCCTGAGGTGGGCTTTCAGATGAGATGATTTAGTGTAGACCTTCTTGCAGCCTGGCGACAGACAGGGAGATAAACACAAACAGAGAGCTTCATCAAAATTCAAATAATTCCTGTGTGCTAGATATGTATTTACCCAATACACTGAGCCATGGTATGCTAGAAATGTTGAACTAACGAAGAACAGAAGCTGTTTGGAACTGATCCAACATATACTCAAAAAAAAAATGCATGCGAGTGTTTTGTATTTGTTGTATTTACAAAGAAACGAATCCAACCGCATGCCATTAATAGCACAGAACGTTGTTTTCATTTTAACTTCAGAATGACAAAAACTTTTTGCAATGGTGTTGTACCGATAAGTAGAAGGTCACTGCAACTTTGAATGATTTACAAATATATTCTTCAGGTCATTTCAGATATTCTTCAGACTTTAAAAGAGAAACTGAATTTCATTTGTTGCAAAGATTAAACAGTGAGAAGCTGCAGCAGTGTGGCTAACACACACACACTTGGGTAAAAATGTGGATCTGTTGTTGCGTGGATGTGATGAATCTGCTTCATCTGACATTAAAGAAGTTAGACGTGTGCTAACATGCTGCAGGAGGCTCTGCTTAAGCCTATTTTACACGCTGCCACAGGCTAGTTGACATTATATGCCCTACACGTAGCTGCACATCATAAAGCTGCAGTGTGTATGTGTGTGTATATGTGTGTGCTCTTATCTATGTAAGAATCAACATGCACATACAGCACAAACGTTTTTGGTTTTTTTTTTTTGTCCTAACCTGGGTAATCACAGTGGTGGATCCGTCGTTTCTCCAGGTCCGGGTTGTTCCTCCGGTTGTAGCGGACATGCACTGTGGTCTGAGCTGGGGTTGGAGTTGCTGCCGTGGCTTGAGGAAGGCCTGTGGCTTGGCCTGGGACCGGTGTGGGACCCGCAGTGAGGGGGAGGGCTAAGCTGCCCGGTCCCGGGCCGAGTCCAGGGGGGCTGCCTGCCAGCTTGGAGGCAATGGTGGCTGCATATGAGGGAGGGGGAGACATGGTTTGGAGCAGCTCCTTCTGCCTGTCAGGGCTGCCAGGCTCTGAGCTTGGCGGAGAGGGCGGCAGGTAGGGCACCTGCTGCTGGAGGAAGTGAGCGCGTGGCTGAGCGTGTGGATGCGTGTACGCCCTGCCTCCCAGACCACAGTACACAGGCTTAGCAGTCTGCTCTTGCTGAGACGCAGATGAAGCTACTGGCAAATTGTGGTAGGGTGTGTGGATTGTGGACGTGGAAGTGTGTTGTATCTGCTGTTGCTGATGATGATGGTGATGATGCTGATGCTGGGTGTCCATACCATTGCCATGGTGATGGTCCAAGCCAGAGTTTAGGAGCTGAAACAGTGAGCCGCTGTTGTCGTGATGGAGAGCATGCTGATCGAACTGTGATGACATTTCCTGTTTGACAAAGACTTCTGGCATCGAATCGCGACCGCCTCCCGACTGGTTGAAAACACTGGTGAAGTCCGGTAACCCTGCCAGCGTCATGTTTATGGCTGCGGTTTCCATAGCAATACCATCACGGGCATGCCCAGAGGTGCTGCAGCTACTTGTGGGTGTAGTGTTGGGGCAGTGTGGCTGGAGGTTAGGAGAGAAACACAGTGTGGCAGGTTCTGTCTTGATTTGGATGAGACCGGTGTGGTTCTGGTGCTGGGGGGGCCTTGCCTGCTGACTCAAGCCCATCCTCAGGTAGGCGACGTCGGGGAGGTAAAGATTCATGTTGAGGGTGTAGGGAGCCCCAGTGTGATCGTTGGTGAAGAACTCATCCACCGCAGACTCTCTGTGAGACTTCTGATGGCTGTCTGCAGCAGGTGGAAGGGGAAGAGGGGAGAGGTACCGGTCCATTTCACACTTTGCCTGTTGACAAAAAGACAAAACGTGGTTTAGAAACATTTCATTTTTTTTATTTTTATGTTCTTAAAGTTAACTTTGGTTATACCAGATGTACCCAGTAACAACTTCAGCAAGTGCTTCTCGTAAAACTATTCTAAAAGGTGCTATTTTGAGAAGACAAAGGTTTGATAGGACAGTCACCACTAAAACATTTATCAAGTAGTCATCAATAGGCGGCTGCCACATTCCCTCTCTGCTTGCAAGGCTGAACTCAGAAACCTAGCAGCTGTAAAGCCAACAGTTGAGGAAGAGGACATGCTCTAGTTGCAATAATATAATACCTTCCATATAATACACAAGGAAATGTTGTCATAGCTGCAGTTATGGTGATATGTAGGTCAAACTGGCATCACAAGTGAACAACTTTATGTCAAACAACGCATGTGTTTCATATTGTGTTTATTTCTATGAATCTGACGGATCCAATTGGTATATAAAAAAAAAGTTGTTTTAGCCCTGCAGCAGAGGATGAAACAGCAACATGAAAGGGAATGGGGAAACACCCATGTCTCTGTGTCCGCAGCAGCAGCAGCAGCAGCAGTAGTCTGGGGATGGGCTGCTATTTCTAGGCTCCCGATCCTACCAGCTGTTATAAAGACCTCTGCACAAGTTTCCTGCTAAACTTACTGGGGACAGAGTTACCGGGACCTTTCTGTCCGAGCCTGGAGTCAGTTGTTGTCAGCGTGGTATGATGGTGAGAGGGGACGCCAAGAGCAGACCAACAACTGGTGACCAACTGGCTCCACAGAAAACATGCGGTGAATGCAGGCGGAGCTGCTCGGCTTCACGTCGCAGCCTGCTCGCTCATTACCGCTTATGGCGCAAAACACACCGGTTTAACATCATGCAGCTGGCCGATTAAAATTAGGAGACCAGCAAGAAAAAACAAAAAACAAACCAAAAACAAAATAAAAACAGTCTGAATCTACAAGCAGTCTGCCACGCCCATTCAATGAAATACAGGCTGTTCCATCACTAATGTGTAAAGTCAGATTTTAATTGCTAACCGGCTTACCTGTGTGTAGTCATTTTGTCCAGCCTTGTCCGTTTCTGTGATCTTGCAGTCCAAGCCGAACAACGCCGAGTCCTCCAGAGGGAATCCAGCGGGAAGAGGCGCCTTCTGCAGCGGATAGAAGGGATCCTCCTGCCCGCCGCCGCCGCTCATCATGAGAGTCGCGGCCATGAAGCTCCGGTGTAGCGCCGCAGATGATCGCTCGTCCTGTTATGTAAAACGGAGGATGCTACAGCGTACCGGGAAGAGAGCGGAGCCGACGAGGTGTTATAGTGAGTGTGCTGCAGGACTTATTAATGTGTGCCTGTCTGCTACATCTCCTTCCACTTGTTTCATCTCCCCACCGGCCCACAAACAGTTTTCTATCTGAGGCTTGTGGGGCGGAGCGGCCCGGTGTAAATACAGCACAAGCACCGCCCACCGAACCTTTAAAAAGCCTTTGATCATTCATTCACCGGCCACCGCCCTACATCCATCTAAATACATTAACAGTGTTGTAAATGTGTAGAACACAGGCATGTAAACACAGCCATAAAGACAGTCAAAGTTAACTCAAGTAACAAAACCACCCTTCATCATTGTATGTCTCCCAGCCTCTTGAAGGTTATCTGACATTTATAACATACAGAAAACAAACGTTTTTCATCTCAATCTGCTGCAATATACATAACTACATATTTCATTGTACCTGTATGTGATCTGTTAAACCTTTATTTATGACAGCCAGAGATCTGTCGTTAAATCATTTAACGTTATAGTTTGTAATATTGGATTGGTTATTAGTTTTAAATGAAATATACCTGATAAATAAATGAATGTGGCAACTCGGAAGTGAAAGGAAGGATGTCATACTCTGCTCCAGCTACTATACAATAAATAATTAAGCTAAAATAAGAATAATGTAATGAAATGATATGTAAACAATATAAATTAGATTAATATGAATATTTAAAGTATATGTATTACAATGTTAATGTGTTTATTGGCCCCGTGTGGAAGTGGGATGTGCATTTTTTCTAGTATGTCACAGTTGTAAAGCAAACTACAATATACAGTAATTATTATACATAATATGCAATTATTATATCATTTTAATTTAGTTTATTTATATATATATATATACACATATGTAAAAAATAATCAGTGTTCATTTACAATACATTAAACCTAGAAATAGCAATAATTTAAAACATATGACAGGAGACAAATAACAAATAAGTCTTTCTATCACATTGCCTGTCTTCTAGTTCTTAGATATGTAAAGATAAGACACTGATGTAATGTTAACTATTTTTAAAAGTAGAGGAGAACAATCTGGTGATAATGAAAGACTAAAAAGCGACATCCCAAACTGTGCAGTAGTGAAAGTCCTCCTGCTGAGTTTAATATGACACCAATAAGAACATGGGTCTGAAATGATAAAGGTATGCCTACTATGTCTATATTTAAAGCCAAAGGAGCCTCAGCTCGTGCAAATCAAAGGATAAGGTTCCTGCAAAGCTGTTTGTCCGCAGCCACTAGATTCTGCAAACCTGGAAAAGATGAGGAAATAATGATAGACAGACCTAATAAAATAGACGACTGCCAAGAAAGAGGAATTTTTGGGCAGTCAGTTAGCTAGGAATGTGTACCCCGTGGAAGGTAATACCTCTGGTTTTGGATCAGCACTCGGGGAATTTATCCTCTCTGAACAACATGTAACAAAAGATGAGAACAACAAAACACTCGGACACCAGTAAGAATTTCTGCTCTTGTATTTCAGAAGTTTCTGAAATTTGATAAGAAGTGTAATTTATAGGTTTAAAAAATAAAAAAAAGTGTCGATAAGGCCTGAGTGACGATGGCACCGGTGGAAACCCGAATGACTGGTCATTTGGGTTTCGGCTTCAGCTTTTGGTACCAATCGGGAGCTTCTTTATTGGTCTGCAAATAAAAGAAACAGAAAGGAGATATTCTATTATGGGTAGAATAGCATGGCAGCAGGATATTGTCATGATTCAATGTTACATGGTATTGTAGCACACTGTATCTGTGTATCACTGACTAAGAAGCTCAAACGAAACCAAATGGCAAAACACAATCCATCATCACCGGTAATTCAATGTTCTTTTGTCTGAACTTGTGTCCAGGCAGGTTAAGGTGGTGTGACTCATGCAAGGGTGTTGTCAAGTCAGACACTTACAAAAACAGTCGGTTTGGGTTTGTTTGGCGACTCTTCTTCTGTGGTCCTGTTGATCTGTCTGAACTGGTGCTTTCTAGCGCCAGAGGTCCTGATAGCAGTTTTGTCTGTTTCCAACAAATTTAGAGAGTCTCCCTGTCTGGGCTGCATGCTGATCAGGACCTGCTTCATCACCGCTAACTCCTGGAGAATCACATGGGTACATAAAGATGGGGATGTGATAACAAAAGAGAAGGGTAAGGCCAGATAAACAGGAATCTTCATGAGAAATAACTGTCACTTTAGCATTCAAAAAGGACATAAATCTCTAAATTTTCACTAAAATTAATGTATCACAAATATTTTATATGGTTTAATTACCTTCATGCTAAATATATTTTAAGATAATACTTAAATGTCAATGTTTTGTGAAACATTTTATTTAAAATTCATTCAATTGCTGCTTTCTAGTGCCATGTTTGACCAGAACCACACGCCAGTGCAGCTGAACTCTTGAAGACCAACTACGGGTCGACTTGTAATAAACTCAACAAGCTCAAGGGTCTGCAGGGGTGGCAGCAGGGCAGAGGGGAGGACTGTGGGCCATTTCACGGTTCTATTTATCACCCTTGAGGACATGAGCCCTGGCATGTCACACACATGGACAAGCACGCACGCACACACAAGCGCACACACGCACCCTGGTGGCATCCCAAACAGCCAAGCTGAGGAACAGCTGTCTATGACAGGGCACATACTTCATACAGCAAACGGCTGGCTTGGGGGACACGCTCCCACGTGCACGCACATACAAGCGCATACAGTCTTGAAAGGGAGACAGCAACATGGTGTAATAAGTTGTCTGGTGTGAATATGAGGAGTCGCTTTACAGTTTCCTGCAGTTTGAAAAGTGCAGAAAAAGCATGACTGGTTGAATTTATGGATTTTCAAAAGCAGATTTTTCTAATCATTCTAAAGGGCCTCTCGAAAAGGAACGTAACGAGGGAGTTCAGAAAATATGTGGCATTCATCAATTTTCTCATGCTTACATTTTTCACTTGGATAACCGAATTTCTGAGCACTTCAGACCTATCACACAAGTGATGAGCAGCCTTGTTTGACTTAGAATTATAAATCAACTAAAGTAAAATACTGAACTAAAACAAAATTAATGCTAAACTAATATTCTGTTCATCACATTATCGCTATCATGGCTGCCAATATACCAAGGCGGTTTGTATATTTTAGGATTTTTATTGGCATATTTTGGCACAGCAACTTCTACATTTCCGTAGCAGCCTCAACGTCTCTCTGCAGGTCTCTGTCCAGTATCATTTTCTGTTGCAGATGTGTAACATCACCTACTGTAATATTCTCTCTTGCCTCTCTATTTATTATGGAGTGCTTTACTTAAGAAAGATGGGTTTTTTTAGCATCTAACTTTGTAGAAGTTAAAGGATTCCCTCTTTGTGTCTGTCACCCTACAGTGCTAAATCGCCTTCAGGTCATCTACTACTGACTCGCCTAAATTTGACTTGAAGCTCCACAGAATGAAACTCTTGTTTTCACTGTTTAGCAACATTTTTATGAGTGAAACTTGCCCACAAACTGGTGGCCTTATGAAGCAATATTAGGTGTGTTGATTATGCTAATGTTTAGATTTCACTAACACGCACTTCCTCATTAAAAGGTGACATTTATCAGGCTGAAACAATTTAGGACAAGTTCAGACAGTTACGATAATTTGTTGAATCCAACACGGAACACTTGTACCTCTCGATGGTTGAGTAGTCTCTCCAGGTCAGAAGACATGTTGTTCTTCACCTGTTGCAGAGCAGTACGTTCCTTCCTCAAAGACCTGGGGTTACACACGCACGCACATGCACGCACACACACACACACACACACACACACACACACGCAGAGAGATCATATCTTGAGCTAATAGAAAACATTACTAAACTTACTTCAAGTTATGAATTCAATATACTAGTTTCTTAAATGCTAGAAAACATGAATATATTTAGGATTAATTGTGTATGTTGTTTATAGTTTATTAGAATGTGTTTATTATTGTTTAAGAATGAGGTTAAGGGTTAGGGTCAACACAGGATCAGGTGCTAAAGTGGGGTGTGCATTGTAATTTACTACTAAAAGTATTACTCATTAGTATAAAACCATTAAGGTCCAAATTATAAGAGTCGGGAATTTCTCAAAACGAACTTGACAATCAATTAGGAAGTTTGTTAAAGACGTTTTTTAGACTTGTGAAAAAAAACTCAAGCTTTCTACATGCTTTTCATTGTCCAAGTGTTATTTCCTGAGGCTATGAAACGTACATGTAGGAGCCTGTAATGCAGTTGCTTTAAAGCAAATCATGCAAATCTTGAAATAACAGGTTGGTAGCCTCACTACAAATCACTGACAAAAAAAGAAAGCTTTAAACGTGTGGGTCTAAGATCTGACTCTGCTGAGATACAGCTGTTGGCTGATATGAACTGAGTGAATTTTGAATATCATCTGCCAAACTGTGAATACAATTAATAAATCATAGACATAGTAAAACTAAAGACAGTAGGACTTGAGCACATAAAGTGAGAATCTCCTGTGAGCTGTGTCTCTGCATAGCCTTAATACCTCTGTCCGTTAGGGAGGTTTGATAAGCTTTAGAGCATTTTGAAAGGATTTTTTTCTGTCTCCTGCTTGTCCCAGGTGAGCACTCGCTGGTAGAGAGCAGCAAGAGAAAATCTGCAGTCTGCATATTTCTCAGGTTTAAAATAGAGAAGGGGACAAAGGGGATTTAGGTCAGTGCCAAAGGTTTGCTGATGTCAAACACTCACTTATGAGGTGCTGACAAACTCATACACATGTTTACACTCAGAGTGAGCTAGGTGTGAGAGGGATGGGGGTAAAGCAGAGACATCCAAGGTCAGGGAGGTACGGCCTGCTGCCGTGATGAGTAAACTATATAGATATAAAACATAACAATTAAAATGAACAAATAAGGAGTTGGGCAAGCAAGAGGTGGAGGCCTTCAATTAAATCAGCTGACCTTTAGTTCACCTTGTAGGAACGTGCGTTTCCTCTCCGTGAATGGGTTTCTGTTTCTGTGTGTGTGTGTGTGTGTGTGTGCGTGCGTGCGCACGTGTACCTGACATCGTCCTCAAGCGAGGTGATACATTCCTTTAGCGTGTTGATCTGCGTGTCCCTTTTTCTCACAGTCTCAATTAGGTAGTTGTAGGGCTGTTGTGCCTGCTGTAACAGTTGGTTGGCTGCCAACAACTGAGAAACAACCAATTTATAATTATAATTAGAGAAAAAAATGACTTCATATACACAGTGTCAAACTGGATTCTTGTTTTCACATGTGCAGCACGTCTCTGAACTTTAGAGAGTCATATGATGCAACAACAAGAGCCAAACTGGAGTTAAGCCTCTGTCACATCATAATTACAAAGTGAAATTATATTGTGCAGTTACAATCCTTTATATAGAGACTTAAGGGTACATGTTCAGTCTAGTTTTGCCTCTAAATTGCCAACAATTAGAATGTGAAGTATGCATGTGCAGTTACACTGACTCTCAAAGATAACACCCAAGGTTTCTATATCTTTTCCATCTTTGATGTCATCAGTGTTTACTTGATGCTCATAAATGTGAGTTTTTATCAAGGTGTAAATTGTTAATCTAAATTGTATCTCTTTTATTCAAGTAGTATAATACTTAAATAAAGTGGATCCACAGGTTTAACAATCAAGTTCTTGTTCTACAATTGTTTTGATCAGACCGCACATACGCTATAAGAGTTAGCAAGTACCTAATACAACATTGCTCAGTCAGTATCAAACTTAAAATCTGGGAAGAAATAGATAAAGATAGGTTGTTACACATTAAACCATCTTTACAGCCACCCAGAAGTGAGTAGAACTGGGTGGGAGGGTAAGGACAATAGTTAGTTAGTCAGGGCAACTGTGTGGGTGGTTAAGTGGTTAACACCCTTGCCCTTTATAGTGAATAATGAATATCATATTTTACTCTTTCCTTTCATACTCGATGAATCATGAGGTATTTCCGACTGATGCCAGTCAATCACAGCTGACAGATGAATGGCAGGCTTATTTAGTCACAAATCTGCCCAGCCCCTCAAATCTGCATTTCACAATGCCTCCTCTCGCTGACATTATAATAGTGGAACGTAGAAAAGCAAGCACACCGGCTGCTGGAGATGTCATTCCTTGTGTTTTCAAACCTCACTGAATGATTTTCACATCAGAACACAAGTAGCAGACACGTGACTTAACACACAGTCATGCATGGACAAAATACACAAACCTAAAACACACACCCAAAATTAGCATTGCACACATGCACATGCACACGCACACACACACACACACACAGTGTGCCAAACACAACAAAAGTCTAAATGTTGCAGCAGGTTGTTGGGAGAGTGAAAAGCATGACCGTCACAAGCGTGACAGGTACTCAGACTCTAACGTCTCACTCTTCTCATGCATGGTCTGCTGTGTCTGCCGTCTGCGTTCAGCAACAACATGTTATTTCCTTGACAAAGCTTTAAGTCGACTCAGATATTTGTCAGGATAATTGTTAAATTGTTAAACAAAAATCTGGGTGAAACAAAAACAGGTGCAGGGGACATTTGCACCAACAAGTCTTAAAGTTTGTTTGATGATATATTTGGTGAATAACCTTAAAAGCTGCTGCAGTTCTTTCTCTCAGAGAAACAAGCCAAACCAAATTTGCTCGATGTTCCGCCTGCTGAGTCCGTCTTTAGGAGAGCAATTAGAGGTGCTCTCACCATTGACTTTACAACAGTGGTGTGTCGTGCAATGGTGTGAGAAGGTGAGAAGGTAAATGATGGGTGATGAGAGAGGAAGCACATAGCTTGGCTCTGTGATAATCACTCTTATGTCATCAGAGAGAAAGAGAGGTGAAGGCAAGTTGAAATAAATCATTATGGCTTTGATAGAAGAAACTGTGGAATAACCATAATCTTAGTTGCTATGGGAGATTTGCGGTGACGAGAAAACAAGTATGTGTTGCAGGTAGTGACTTGTAGTGTTTTGAGTGTGTGTGTGTGTGTTTACCTCTCCAGATATCTGTTCCATTTGTGTCTTGTGTGTGTCCAGCTCTCTCCTCAGAGAAGTGTTCTGCCTCTCGAGCTGCAGCACCCTGCGGGCCAGGTGAACGCTGCACGACAGCCACACAAACACAAAAACAGATTTGGAAATTCCAAAACACAACATCAACAAAGTAACAGTAGTGTGTTCTTCCATGTTTTCCTTACAGTTTACGTAACCATAACAGTTACGATCAACTTGTGTTTTTGACCGCACATGCATACTTCACATAATTTAATTGTTGTCATTTTGGAGGCAAAACCTATATAAAGGATTTGAAAATGTAAAAAAAAAAAAAAACACACACACACAATATATGCAGAGAAGGAAAAAAGCAAATATTAAATTTGTAATGCTTAAGATTTGTATTCAGCATGCTTTCAGCAAGTGAGGTTAAAAACTACAGCAAACACTGCTGGAGGAGCAGTAGAGCAATCAGTTTAGAGTGCAGCCAAAAAATATATAGTCTTAATACATTTGTTTTTCAAAACTGCCGAAAAAAGATTTATTTAGTTGATACAGTATATGTATTTTGAAGTGTATCATGTGGTGTACCTCTGTTTGAGTCTTCTTTTGGCCGTTGTGGGAACATTGGCTCCGTAGCCGTATGAGAACAAAACTCTCTCTGCTTCTTCTTCATTCTCAACTGGCAACAGACACAAACACAGTTTATTCATTTACAGGACCACTATCAATACAATGTGGCAACATGTGGCTGTTTTTATTTGTCCTCCTGCTCCTGTATCAGGATTTTGTAAACCTGTAGTAAAATGTGGTTTCCACTACAGATCTGCAATAGCATTTGCTGATTTTTCCATAAAGCTATTCTGTCAGTCAATTTTATTACATAAATTCTTTGATGTCAGGCCTTTGTTCAGTACATTCGAAAGCAATTTGTGTCTATTTGTCTGAGCTTTAATCTTTTTGACTTTGCAGTAATGTGTGTAATGTGATTCTTTACTTTCAGCAGCCTGCATGGTGACTTGGTCCAGCTCTTGCTCCAGCTTTTCATATGTTTCCAGCCGAGACGCCTGCTCGGCATTCTGAGCGTGCAGCTCCGTTGCCCGCTTCTCTGATGACGTCTGCAGCCTGTAAAACTCCTGGGTCAGGAGCTGAGGGAGAAGAGGAACAACAGTGAAATGAGGGAACCTTCAGGATTGCACAATTGTACACAAACATTTTGCTTAGAAATCATATAATGAATAATAAAAATGAATAAACAATGTAAGTGTTGCATTCTGTTAGTTCATGTCTTCAGACTGGTATTGTAATTGTTCTAATTACTCTATACATGGTTACATTTAACTTTGTAGTATTAGGTCTGTAACATATTTTCAACAAATGACAAAACCACTAACTATTTTTGCACATGCTTAAGCTTTGACCTGCTGGTGTTTTTTCATGCTTAAGCAGAAATTTTAAAGTACTGTTAATCAGATATAATCAAATAAGTTTGATTAAGTTTGATGTCTGAGATAAATGTATCATAAAAATGAACTAAACAAAACATAAACACACACACACACACACACACACACACACACAGTTAGAGCTGCTCTAATGGTAAATGTAAGAGTGTTTACTTTTACATACATAAAGAATGACTTTAAAATCTTGAACCATGTACATATGTCCTTCTGGCAAGCAGGACAGAGCTAAATGCAGATTAAGAGGTGGACATTTAGGTGCATCTAGACATCTAGACTTGCACTCTGTAAATGTTCTGTATACATGGGTGTACTCCAGCAGACAGAGATAAGAATGGAGCCACTGGACTGACGTATTCCTGAGAGTGGAACATTAATCTTTAAGGACTATGGATGATGGACTCCTCACTAAAGCATCAGATGTGCACATTTGCAAATGTTAAATTTGTGTGATGTTGGCAACAAATAAGTAACTTTTCCTCTGCCTTTCTTGGCTTTCACAATGTTAATGAAGAACAGTGTAGAGGGACACGATCCTTCAGACTTTTATTTAATTGATTCAAAAAAGCTAAGAAGAGTAAGTAAATACCATTGTTGATACAAATGTCCTTCACAATACAAGTAAAACATTTATCATGCCAAGTGCAGTAAAATCTGCTGCAGGATAACAGAGGAACATGAGGCTGGAGCACTGAATACCGTCACTATGTATGATGAATGAGTTTGCCATCTTTCCTGGTGTGTTAATCTGTGAACACATCGTGCCAGTATGTCACTCTATGAACATTTTGTGCCATGTGTCCAACTAGACGACATACTGCCTAAAGAATTACATTATATGTCAATGTGTGTTTTTTGTTTATTTTCTGTATCTATTGATTATTGCCGACTGTTGAAAATGTTGATAATGGAGGGAAGAAGTGACCCAGGAGCGTCTTTCATTGGCTGCAATGAATCATGAGGATGCAGGCAGAGAATAAGACTAGATTATGATATAATTATGGCTATACCTCTGTAATCCAATCAGTAAAACCTTTTTTCCCCCCTTTCTTTATGTTACCTCCAGTTTCTTCTGCTGTTTCTCACACTCCACCTGGCACTGCGCCAGGGCTTTGGCCGTCTCCTCCTTCACCATCTGAGCACGCTCGGCTTCGAAGGAGTGCATCTTGGCCTGGTTGGACAATTCTGTTACCCGGCTGTCAGTACCCAGCTGGAGCTGACGAAACCTGCGTAGAAGGAGACACACAGATTGACCATAGAGTGTAAACGTAGATACATAGACACATCCAGCTGACTAAATAAAAACGTAAGTATAAAAGTAAGGTGTGTTGTGGTGCTGACTGATGGCTAAATAATGAAGCGGCAAGGGTAAACTCTACTTGGGCTCAGGCATTCCTGAAGATTTCAAACAAATGTAATAATGTCTTCATATGGACAGATAATAAGAGTGAGGAAGTACTTATTTGGTGTGCCTTGCACAATGGTGACAATTTAAAAGTTTGTCTGTTTAGTGGAACTGCTTGGCAACTACAACGTTACACCAAGTCACCAAGCAGGAAAGCCAAGTCATTAAATTAGTGATTACAGAAGAGTATTTCTCAATGGCACAGCAATGTCTGGTCTTGTTTAATCTTCAAAGGTTTTAGTTAGCAGCCAGAGAGAGAGGGGGGTAGTTTCACTTAAGTGTATAATTGGAAAAGAAGAAAGAGACAGAACATATTTCTACATTTTTAGAAACAGATACAGCTCTGCTTAAAAAAAAAGAAAAAAAGCAAACCTTATCATATGCCAAACATTTGTTAAGACTGAATTTTCAGAAATGTTATAGACTAAAAAATGATCAGCAGATAATGAAGATAATAATTTGTTGCAGTCCTATAAGTAAAAAACAGAGGCAACATTTTTCTAGTCGAATGCTTCCTCAGGCACACACAGACTCTATCAAGCCATGAAGGTTGGCTGGATAATATTAATAACTCTTGATTACAGCTGACCTGATAGAATTTCATCATCCATAGAGTGCAGGCCTGAGCTGTGTGCTCACAGTGACAGACATGTACACATGGTTGACATTTTAGGTTCTCTTTTATTAATGGTAGCTGCAATCTAGACAGATCTAGAAAGAAGCAAAACATTTTTTTTTCCAGTCAACCATGTTCTTCTGCCATCCAAATACCAATTTTAATTGAAATATTTACATCTACAGTTGGTAAGAACACCCGAATCAGGGGCTCCTTAAGGCATTTTATGTTGTAACAAGTTTAGGTCTGTTAGAGAGGTAAAACTGGAAAACCGGTTTCAATATGTTGTCTTTATTCTGGACAAGCTGATCGCTGTAATCTGCGTGTTCGTCAACATTGTGAAATAAAGTGCTCAGACTCTAACTGGTCATCCATGCTACAATCATCTGACGCCATTTCAAGCTTGTCCGCCTCATTCTTTGCCCCAAAAATAGGGTCGTGCGTGGGGTTAGGGGTTAAAGGCTTGTCGCTTGCATCTGTCGTTGCTGGCCTGCGATGCGACGCAGAGAGGGAATGTGATCGCAGCAAACAGAAAATACAAGGGTGTGTGTGTGTGTGTGTGTGTGGAGGGGGGTGAATGGAAAGACCAACAGCTGGTGGTTTGGATCTAGAGAAATGACAGGCATGTAGTAGTAACCCTGCGCAGGGACACTACTACTGCTGCTGCTGCTGCTGCTGTTTTGTGTGCGTGTGTGTGTGTGTGCGCGTGTGCGTTGCAAACATAATATAGCAGTAAATATCATAAATGTTTTAAGTATTGGACGTGACAGTAAATTACGACATATTGTGGAAACCTAATTCTACACATAATTCCTTTTAATGCTGAAAAAGAGGTTTCATAATTTGTGTGTGACTAGATAAACATTTGCTCATAGACGATAGACATTTATGTGTATGGCAATAAAAACCGCACAAAATCACAATAAGTTGTTCGGGGTGCTGACTGAAAAACCTCAATAAGAATCAGGCTTAAAGTGTCTGTGTGTAGAATGGCTCACAATATATCTGTTGCAATTCCCATGCAAGATTTGAAACTTTGACCAGAGGCATCTTTTGAGGCAATACTGTGATGGGGATTGTTGCCTGAAGCAGAGATTTAGACAAAATCACATGAAAAAAAAAATAAAGAAATTGACAAAAAAATTGAGCTCACTGAATGAGTACACTACTACACAATTGAAGAAAGTCTAAAGAAGTGATTTTAAATCATCAGCTGCAGTTAAAGGAGGATTCTTCAGTAATACAACGCATCCTCGCTCTCACTTAACATTCCTGCAACCTTAGCTGAAAGTATTTCACCTCGGGGAAGCAGTCAGCTGGGCCTGAGATACCAGTTGGTACTAAACTGACCTTTCACCCCCTCTGTGAACTCTAACTTCCACGTGACCTTCTTATTCCCCAATACATGTGATCTTTAGTAAGAGACAAACCACAACCAAAGTGCCGCCACACCCACAGCATGTGCTAATAACAGACTGCAGCTGGCTTACACATCAGCATGAGAGCAAACTCACAACTTTCAGGAAATACAGAGGATTTCAAGCTCATACCTAAGCTTTCTTTTGAACCAACCGGCCTACTTTATAAACCACACACTTTGTTTGTTTGGCTTTGGTCAACCCCCACAAAACAAGCCAACATCTTGCAAATTCAACATATGGTGGTTACACGACAAAAAATAAACTGTATCGACTGGCCCCCCTTTCTCTTTTTTTGACAGTTCAACAGTTGCCCTCAGGTGAATTTTCTTAACTTTCGCTGACATACAAAATGTTGAAAGGGCACCCAGGAAATAACCTACATTTAAAAGCAGCAGTAACTCCTTACTCCTCCTAACGCCACCAGACCTATCAAAAATGCACCAGATATGTATTTTTTCCTCTTTGCCAATATAATGAAGGTGAACATGACTTCATTTATAATAAATAAACAACAAACTATCTACATGACTAGATACCACTAGAGTTGAGTGTGAAAATGTTTTTTTTGTATTTTGAGTGAACTGACCCTTTAAATTCTACTTTTACTGTATGACAAAAAGCAAAAATAAAGTAACTGTAGTTGACTGGGGATAATGTATTGTCTGTGTCATGGAGGATAAAACTCACTGTTCAAGCAGCTGATCATATCTGGACTGAGTGTCTCTCTCAGCAGCCGCGGCTCTGTCCTTCTCCAGCACTGCGTTGTCTCTGGCCTCACGCAGGTTCCTGGTCAAAATACACACATACACACACATTTCTGCTCTGTTTTTTTCACTTCTATACACACAGTTAGTTAAACACAACAAGACCTGTACCTGTTCTCCCTCTCATACATCTCCCTGGACGTTCTCTGCAGGTTGTCGATCTCCTGACTGGTTTTCAGCCTGATGTTCTCTAACTCCTCTCTCAACTTGGTCTCATACTCTGACTTATAGTGGTCTCTGTAGCAGAAAGAACGTGTAAGAAAAAATATGGACAGGGTTGTGGAGACAACATTCTCCCAATTTTCCAGAGGTGAGATGGACTAGATCATATTCTCATTGGCAAATGAAACCATCAGTTTGTAGTTTTATTTGCACAGCATAGGTCTGATAGGCTGTTGGTGAAAACAGCAGAATCTAACCTGGATGCCACATATTTCTCATAGGTGTCCTCCCTGGCCTTCTTAGTGTCTTCTAATTGTACCTGGATGACAGAAACAAGCAGTGAGAGCTTGTTAAATGAGGCTGTCATATTATTTAATACAAATAACTCTAGTTGTTCTTCCAAGATGATTGACTGTATGGACCTGCAGCCTCTCCAGACGGTCTTCTTCATGAGCACAGCGGACACTGAGCTCCATGTTCTGTCTGTGTAGATACTCCTTGTCCTTCTGTAGCAGAGTCACTGACTGCTGCAATGTCGCCACCTGCAGCACAAGAAGAGAAAAATGAAAAAAATGGAACTTTCACAAAACAGTACAGTATATAAAAGAGAAACATGGAGACAAAATATTGTGTGTGTAGGTTACGCATGAAGCACCTCTTTGCTGAGAGTTGCTCTTTCTCTGGTCTGTGCAGTGTGCGTCAAGTCCAGTGTTTCAAATCTCCTCTTCAATTCCTTCAGTTCAGCTTCAAAGTTGTCACGTTCACTGTAAACCACAGTATAAAAGTATTCAGTATGCATATAAACCATAAAAAGTATGGAAAAGCAAAATTCCTTTGTATTTGTTGATATGAGCTACAATCATTTCCTGTTGAGGTAGCTAGCCAAGATGAACTTACAATATCTTTGGGGATGCTCAACATGTTGCCAAGGACAGAGAAGCATGGAGGGAACATGTTGAGTCTTTGCAAAGAGAACCGCTGCTTTATTAAACACCAAATAATATTAAAGTTCTACTCTCAACTATCGAAAACACAAACAGACTTCTGATACCAACTAAACAGAAAGTCATGATGTAACACATGTGAAGTTATGCTAATGACTGTATTAATTAAGCTAGTTGATGCATTATCATTGATGATGATCGTTGATGCATTGATCATTATATTACAACATACACGTTACTTTACTTTACATGATACAAGGAGTTAAAGAATTTTTTTAAAATGGTATAATTTTCTGTCCCGTCTCTTTCTCACAGACAGACAGACAGACAGACACACACACACCGTTTGACATGTGGATAGTTGTCTCGGCGGTAGTCCCCCTCTTGGATCAGCTGTTTGGTGTCGGCCAGCTCCAGGGTCAGTCTCTGGCTCCTTAACTCCAGTTCTGTACGCAGTCGTCGCTCCTCCTCATAGCTCTGTGCACACACAGACACACACACATATAAATCATTTACATACAAGCAATACACAATTTCCACCAAATAGTGGAATTCAGCAAGACAATTTCCACAAGCATCTAGCTCTGTGCTGTCTCAACAGAGTCATACATTTCCTGCTTATTTAAGGATTGAGACTTTGAAAACACGTTTGTTACTGCGTTGAGATCTGTAGACTGAAGCTAAGATCTTTGACTCTTATTCAAGATCATTTTTGTGGAACCACCTTAAATTGACGGGCAATTTACCTGCTGAATGTATTCAAGTGACCAAAAAAAACCTGACAACAAAGGTAAGCATCTGGTCCCTTTGTTGTATAATGTCTAGATCCTTTGTGGTATTCAAACAATGCTCATTTCTGTTAGGGGCTCTCACGCCATTACACCACTTGTAATCTGTGCCTCTATTCATGTTATTTTTTTCCAAACTCCGACCGTGCACTCAGCGTGTCGCATCATTATCTCATTAACATGTCATCTTCTGCCTACAGGGCTACTGCTGACTAGACTGGGTGGCTTATTTTGTAAATCACACCACTCTCATTCTTGACACAGCAGGCCATTTTGAGACACTGTGACTGACACATCCACCATGAACAGAACACGTTTTAGGTGGCTTAGATCATGTGTCTTCCCTATATTCACATTCAGCTTAGAAGTAATTGAACCTCTTGACCCTTTCTACATCATTCACGTCTACGTTTTCTAAATACGCGACTCACTGACTCAGGGAGTGAGTGTTTGTCTAAAGAGTGTTTAAAGAAAAAAAAACAAAAAGCAAAAAAAAAAATGCACTGATAGATATTCTGGACCTATTATAAGTGTCCTTAAAAAACAAGTTCTGTTTATTTGAACTTCATACTGTAAACAGTACATGATTTGAACAGAGATAAAAGAGAAATGGACAAAAAAATGGTGATAAAACATAAAGGAATATCATCATAAAGAAAGATCAGAGGATTCAACACGAGATGTGTATAAGGCGGTTGTGAACGTGTGTGTTGTACCTCCATCAAAGCCCTCATCTGGGCTCTGTGTGTGTCCAGCTCTTCAGTCAAACTGCCTCTCTTCACACTGAGCTCTGTCAGCTGAGCCCGCAGAGGAGTCACCGCCTCATAGAAACGCATCTAAACACGTACATACAAAGAAATGGGCACCATGTGAGTAAACTTCCTGATAGCTTCATACTGATCATATCTTGTTTCTCTGGTAACCATCAGCAGGGTTCAACAGGGTTTGGTGTAGCGATTATCTCCACCATACTTACTGCTACATATTCCTGTATGGAGATTTTATCCTCAGGGAGGTCGCAGAGCTCCAGGTACCTGTCCTGGGAGATGTCAAGATCCCTGAGAGATCGACGCAGCTCTCCTGCCTTCTCGCACAGCTGTCGGTTTGTCTCCTCCAGCTGCTGCTGCCGGATCAGGATGGCCTCCATCTCCTGCTTACGCAGAACCTGTTGCTTCCTGGTGGGGACAATCTTTTTGTTATCCAAATTCATATTTATGTTTACCAGCTTTATTTAGCATTGATACAATTTGTTGTAAATTATACTGGAGTTTTTTTTTTTTGTTCTTTTGGCTGGATTGGGTTGTTTTGATTTAACCACAAGATGGCGCTACAATATGTAAAGCAAACAGGTTACATTATAGGTGAGATGGATGATGGCTTGATTACTTTATGATGTAATTATCCTCCAACATACATTTGATGGGGGTCTTTTTTTTTTAAACTCTTGATAACAAAAAAATATGTTAAATGAGTGAGAAGAGCCATCACATGTACACATTTTATAACTATTTGCCCATTTTTCTATACTTTCCCACTTTCTCGCTCTATTTCAACTCTTTAAAGAGTCACAGGTGAAGATTTTTTAATTTTTTTTAAATATTATTCATATTTCCAGACTGTACAGAAGTGTGCTACAATCCTGTTATAATAGAACAACAATAAAATATAACACTGACTCATTATTGACTGACTGACAGAAAAATAATCAAAATGCATTTGTGTGTTGCTGCTGCTGGTTACAGCTGTGTCATAGTAACATAGACCTATTAAGACATGTTGTAGGATTCATATTAAAAATAATATATCTATAAATTAAAATTGATAAAGCAACAATAACACATTCACTTTCCTCACCTGTTCTCCTCCTGTGCAAGTTTCAGCTGGCTGTCCAGTCTCAGGGCCAACACTTGTTTGTGATGCAAAGCATCATTCAGCCTCTCCTCCAGCTCCTCAATCTGACAAAAACACACGCAAACATATACTGTAGTTAGAAGTGTGGTTGCATGTCTCCTGTGCAGCATATGAATGCATCTGCTGCAAAGATAATCATGGAAATACACGAGAGGCACAACCTGAGGCTAAGTTACACCCACATACTGTCCATCTGGCTCTGCAGCATCCTTCATTCATACCTTGGTCAGATAGTCTGCCTTCATGTTGTCTATGATCAGGTTCTTCCGAGAAAGCTCGATTTCCAGCAGCTGGACTTTGTGCAGCAGCTCCTTCCTCTCGATCAGTTGACGGGTCACCTTCTGGGATCCGTCGCGCTGCTCGTCAGACGAGGAGAAATCCTCGGTAGTCGGCACGGTGGTCTCCAGGCTGATGTTCTCCGACTCCAGGTCCAAGGAGCTGGACACGTTGGCCGTCGTCGGCTTCAGATACTGCTTCTTTGGAGGCATTTTCGTTATTGTTTCGGCTCTGACTTTGTGTCCTCTTTATTGGTAGCTAACGGTTCTGTAGCAGAGATAATGTGAGATTAAACAATTAACGTCAATTGTCACCGCGATATGTGAGGCGTAGCTAACGTTAGTTTACACAGACCGACCATTCTAATTAGTTATACCGGTTTAAACTGATTGTGAATCTACTTATATTTGAGAAAATACGATAAAGACCCAAACACCGAGTTACTCCCCCAGAGCTGACATGAGCAAACGGTGGGTTGTTTTTATTTTCAAGGGTCCCGCTCTGAGCCGCCTGCTAACCGCCAACCGCCAGTGTTGAGTGCTCGTCGCAGCAGCGCCCCCTGACGTCACAAACGTGCAGTACAACAACGAACCACTCGCTACATTACACAAGACGTGCAGTTCCTCCTCCTTAACACAGGGGCGCTGTACAGGTAAACACCCGACCAATCAGTCCCTCTGTTGCCTTCCTCAGCTTTGTTTTCACTGAGCAAAAATTAGATGGCCTACCAAAAAAAAATTTCCGAGGAGTTTTTGCCTCCCTATTATGCGTTTATAAGTATACGTTTATACATTATACATATGACCTAATTATTTTGTTATTAATTGCAGAATGAAATATATTTCAAAATATGATACAGCAAGACGTCTAATAATATTTCTTACTACTTTACCCCTTTCCTTGAAATAATATTTAAATGGCATGAGACAATTTTAAGTAACTTTAACAAGAGTCTCAGTGATCTTTTTGTGAAAATGTACTTTAGGATTTACTTTTGTTTTGTGTTTGTGGCTGAGGGGGGACTTTTCAGTATACTACTGCCATGTACTAATTTGTACTTATTACGTGTCTGTTTTGATTTTGTGTGTTTTGTTTCTCTTTATTTTCTATAATAAATAATTGTTAACCAAAAATATATTGATTCAACTTTTACTTTGGTTTTTTTGGTTTTTAATTAGAGATTAACATATAGGAAAAACAAACGATTGAAAACAGACCTTACATGAGACTTCACGTATAGCTCAAAACTCCTGGATAGTTAAGTCGGTCCGCTGAGTTAGTTTACACATGGGGAGCATGAAGTTGGCCTCTGATATGTACCTTAACTTGGAATTTTCTGGTCTACCTTAAAATCGGCATAACGCCTGTAGATGGCGTCGTTCAGTCACTTTCAAGCTAATTCATGAACTAAAAATAAGTAGTATTCGTGTACTACTTATTTTTTAGTTCATAAATGTCTTTGATTTTGATCATTTAAACTGTAGCAGTTTTCTTATAACCTTTACTCATGGCGAACTGATTTTCAGCCTCATTACTGTTTATTTTGCTCTGGTCCTACCTGCTCAAGAAGCTCAAGAAAACAATATTCTTCATTATGACACATTTTATTATGTTTACTGTAGCATTTTTTCGTATTGACCCCACAATCTTTATTCTATTTGTGCAAATGCAAGAAAGGGACATTTCACTGCTTTTTATATCTAAACTACATTAGAACAGGATCAGATCAGGCAAAAACACCATACTATTGATGAAAGCTGGACAAGATTCTCATGAAGACCCTCTACAACACAGTTTCAGATTTGTGAAACCTTTATCGTATTTATGAAAATGAAAAAAATGATTTTTTTTATTAAAATTTACATCTAGACTACATTAGATCTATAAATTAGCTTGAAAGTGACTGAACGACGCCATCTACAGGCGTTATTCTACTTTTAAGGTGGACCAGAAAATTCCAATCAGAAGCTACGAACCGGATACCAACTTCAGCGTCGTGGAGCAATCACGCTCTTTTATCTCCACCAAATGGTAGCATAACAACATCAACGTTTTACCCTTTTTAAAACGCTATCGTCATCATGCTGAAGTCTAAAACCTTCGTTAAGAAGACCCGGTCTGGCGGAGTGATGAAAGTAGTGCGTGAACATTATCTGAGAGATGATATTTGGTGCGGAAGCGAGGTTTGCAGTGAATGCAAACAGGAGTCCACGGTGCTGCAGAGAGACTCGTGTATTGAGAGCAATCTGTGCTCATATCCACATTATCTACTCCCTGACACCAATGTGGTGCTGCACCAGGTAAAACAAACAAACAAACACAACAACAACGACAACAACAGAACAGCTTCTCCTCACTTCTCCTGGATGTCTGATTTTATACTTTTGTTTACACAAAAAAAAAAAAGCTTTTGGATTAATATGATTTCCAGACATCTGGCATGTAATATTCCGTACAGGTTTCTAGCCCCAGTCTGTACCTATTATGTATTGTGATAATACTTAATGTAGTATCTCATAGATCATTTATTTAAGTAAAAGTACCAATACAGCAATGTAAAAATACTCCATTACAAGTAAAAGTCCTGCAAGAACTATCCTACTTTAATAAAAAATTAAGTGTACTTAAAGTATTAAAGTAACGTTAAGTACCTATTTTGTCCCTCTGACTGATATATTATTATATATAACATCATTAGATCATTAATACTGAAGCATCAGTGTTAGAGCAGCATGTTGCTGGAGGTGGAGCTAGTTTATATACAGTTAGATGGTTTATTCCAGTTGTTCAGTTGTCAGTCTCTTTAAACCTTTTTTAATTCCTGTGTCCTGCAGATTGACGTGTTGGAGGATCCTGTGATTCGTAATGTGATCATCCTTCAGACTGTACTGCAGGAGGTTCGCCACCGCAGTGCACCAGTCTATAAACGGCTGAAGGACATCATACACGAGAAAGAGAAACACTTCTATACCTTTACCAACGAACACCACAGGTAGAAAGACATAGCTGGTGTTTTTTCTGCTTTACAACATATTAAATGTATGTGTTTAGTAGTATTTAAAAGTATGAATGTATCCTTATACATTCATCTTCCTCATTGTCATTCTTCCAGAGAGACATTCATTGAACGTGAACCGGGGGAGAGCGCCAATGACCATAACGATCGTGCAATCCGTGTGGCGGCCAAATGGTACAGCCAGCACCTGAAGACGGCTGAGCCCGACACAGATGGGCTCAAGGTGGTCCTCCTCACCAATGACCGAGGGAACAAGGAGCAGGCAGAGGAGAAAGGTCTGCTGGTATACAAATGTAAGTCGTAACATCATGCACTCTAACACTACATGGGGTTAAGAGTTTTGTTGTTTTTTCAGAAGCTCCTCCTCATTAACAAATATAGCAGTGCTTTTACAACTTCATCATCACTTGCATTCACTTTCAATCTAGTTGAAGAGTACGTCAAGAGTCTGATAGCGAACCCTGAGCTTGTGGATCACCTGGCTTTGTCAAATGATGACAAGGTAAACATGCACCTTTGTGCCATTTTGATATACCGTAGTTAGAAATATAGTTCATGTTTTTAGGCAAAGTGTTACTATAGGTGCATAAATTTCTTACCTTTTCCTCTTGTCATCCCATTCCCCCGTTTATTCCTTCTTCCTCCCTCCCTCAGAACGAGATCACTAGCAGTAAGCTGCTATTCCCAGAGCACCTCCCGCTGTCCAAGATCCAGGCAGGCATCAAAAGTGGTTCCTTCCTACAAGGTACATTTAGGGCCAGCAGGGACAATTACCTGGAGGCCACCGTCTTTGTCCAGGGAGAGCAGGAAGACGGCACAGAGGTGTGTGTCTGCATGTGTCTGAATGTCCCACAGTTATACAAAACCTGGATGTGTAGTTTCATTAGAGAGTTGACTAGAGTTAAAAAATAACAAAGTGCATGCATATGTTACAAGCATTGTCTTTGCTTTTTTCGCTTCCTGCCAGGTTCTTATCCAGGGTCTGCAGAACCTCAACAGAGCGGTGTACCAAGATGTGGTTGCCGTGCAGCTGTTGCCACGGAATGAGTGGGTGGCGCCCTCTTCGGTCGTGCTGCAGGACGAGGGCAAAGCAAAGGATGATAATGCTGAGGAAGAAGAGGAGGAGAAGGCTGTGAGTTTAAACGATTTACTGATTTTTGTCTTTGCTTACATTTGAAGGACATATATGCTGAAGATAGGTGTGTTCCTGTGTTTATGAGCAGCTGAGGATCTCAGCAGCCGAGGCAGCCAGGAAGCCCACAGGCAAAGTAGTGGGAATCATCAAAAGAAACTGGAGGCCATTCTGTGGCATGCTCAATGTTTCCCAAATCAAAGAGGTAACACTGGACTCCTCTATATATCTAGTGTAGGTCTAAAAAGACTAGTTAAGTCTAAAAATCCTGTTGAATTTTATTTTCTATCATGCAAAGGAAAGGAATATTATTGTTTTACTCATAAAAAAGATAAGTGTTAAGACCAGATACTACAAATTGCTTCACCTCCAGCACTGACTGTGTAAATTCTTCTCTTTCATAAAGTCAACGCGCCACCTTTTCACACCAGCAGACCGGCGTGTTCCACGTATTCGCATTGAAACGCGTCAGGCGTCCACACTGGCAGGCCAGAGGATCATGGTGGCCATCGACGGCTGGCCCAAACACTCCAGATATCCAAATGTGAGTGTCCTACCATTACTATGTACATCTTTGTACAAAGAACTAATAATTCTGCTTATAAATACAAAGTGTGTCTCTTTTTGTTAGGGTCACTTTGTGCGTAGTTTGGGCAATGCTGGGGAGAAGGACACAGAGCAGGAAGTCCTGCTGCTGGAGCACGACGTTCCCCACCAGGCCTTCTCTCAGGCTGTGCTCAGTTTTCTTCCCAAGATGCCATGGGCCATCACACCAGAGGTAAGCGCTGCATTTCTCAAAAATACACTGCACACTTACAGTTTTGTTGATTTGTATAATCCTAAATATGTGCGTGCATGTGTGTGTGTGTGTGTGCGTGGTATAGGACATGGCGAGGAGAGAGGATTTAAGACATCTCGCAGTGTGCAGTGTGGATCCTCCAGGGTGTACAGACATAGATGATGCTCTGCACTGTAGACAGCTGGACAATGGAAACCTTGAGGTACACGTATTGTACACACACATTACACATACTATTAAATATCAATATTACGTTGTGTGTGTGTGTGTATTGTGAGTGTCTCTCAGTGTGTCGTTTGTTTGTCGTAGGTCGGCGTCCACATCGCTGATGTTAGCCACTTCATCAGACCTGGAAACGCTCTGGACAACGAGGCCGCCAACCGTGGCACCACAGTCTACCTGTGTGGCAAGGTGAGTAAAAACCAGACGCGTCACAACAGGTGTGACAGTAGTAGTTTTTAGCTTTTTATAAAGAAATATTTGGTTGCGTTGAATTTCTGGATATTGTGACGACACCAAATAGTTTTCGATTTTAATCGATTCATAGAAAGCCTATTTTGAAACCAAAGAAATAAAGCATGTTACATGTGTTTGATGTGTCTGACAGAGGATAGACATGGTTCCTGAGCTGCTCAGCTCCAATCTTTGTTCTCTACGCTCCAATGTGGAGAGGTGAGGACACTTTTCCCCACCCAAATATCCAATAAATATTTTTGCCATTCCAGGTAATGTGAACTGTTTTTTATGTTTTTTTTGTTTTTTTTTTTATTACAAGGCTGGCTTTCTCATGTATTTGGGAGATGAACCATGAGGCAGAAATTATAAGGACTCGGTTCACAAAAAGTGCCATTAACTCCAAGGTAAGGTACCAACATGCAGACACACAAGCACAGAAAATATGCAGATGTGTGTGTATCAAATGTCCTGCAGCTGATAATACCTGCTTTGATTATTTATTTGTAAGACAAAAAATGACTTATGTTTATTTAATACTGTTTTATACTTAATTGTTTGTCACTTAATTCGGTCCAGGCATCTCTGACCTATGCTGAGGCCCAAATGAGGATTGATGACAACACCAAGAATGATGATATCACAGAGAGCCTGCGGGGCCTCAACAAACTGGCCAAAATCCTCAAGAGGCGGAGGATAGAGAAAGGGTAGGGACTGGGAGTTAGAAATTGATTTACAGAAAGCAGATTGGCACATCCTATTGTTATGGGCAAAATGTATTATTTTTGATTGATGCACGCATAACTAAAAACCACTACAAAATCAGAAAACATGTCCAGTTTCTGACATGAATCATGTTTTGTGTTGCATTCAGGGCACTGACACTGTCATCCTTGGAGGTCCGTTTCCACATGGACAGTGAAACCCACGACCCCATTGACCTCCAGACCAAAGAACTCATGTAGGTAACTTCAAAAAGGAGCATTCTGCAGAATCCTTTTTGAGACATTTTTCTCCACAGAAGCTTTCCTTTTTATGCTTTTTCAGTGTGTCTCATGCAGTCTTTTGGATTAACGTTAATAAACTCATTGGTTTTTAGGGAGACCAACTCGATGGTAGAAGAGTTTATGTTGCTGGCAAATATTTCGGTCGCCCAGAAGATCTACGATGAATTTTCAGAGTGCGCCCTGCTGAGGAAACATCCAGCACCGCCTCCATCTAACTACGACATCCTGCTTAAGGCTGCAAAGTCGAAGGTGGGTGTAAACCGAAAAACCTGCATTGGTTTTCATGTTATATGCATGTGTCTTAAATTCATGCATTTCTTTTGCCCTGTTATGAATATATGTCGTGTGCATTCATTAGCAGAATCTCCAGGTATGCAAAGTGTAGGCAGAACCATGTTTAACCATGTTCTTTTGTTTCCTTCTCTTAACAGGATGTGGAGATTCACACAGATTCAGCCAAGGCACTGGCCGACTCCCTTGACGTGGCCAAAGTGGACGGCTTCCCGTACTTCAACACGCTACTGCGCATCTTGGCCACTCGTTGCATGATGCAGGCCGTCTATTTCTGTTCTGGCATGGACAGCGATTTCCACCACTACGGTCTCGCTTCACCCATTTATACTCACTTCACATCACCTATTAGGAGGTATGAAAACAGATTCTCTGCACTACGTGACTAAATAAGTTTTGGTAGGGCTTTCTAACCTCCTCATGTCCATTGTATTTGTCCCTCTTTCTCTCTCTTCCACCGTCTTCATTTGCTCTCCTACACAGGTATGCTGATATTATAGTACACCGCCTGCTGGCTGTGGCCATAGGAGCAGACAGCACCTACCCAGATTTGATGGATAAACATAAGCAGTCAGCCCTCTGCAACAACCTCAACTACAGACACAAAATGTCTCAGTATGCACAGAGGGCCTCTGTGGCCTTCCACACGCAGGTAATTATACACACACACACACAATGGTTTCACATATGCGCTGGAAACGCATAAACTGTCCTGAACCACCATGATATGATTTTGACTGACCCGAAGTGAGAGTCTGTATTTATAACCTCCACAATAGTACATATGACAGTTTCATGCTTTTAATACATATGATCTCTTTCCAGTTGTTTTTCAAAAGTCGGGGCATTTTGAACGAGGACGGATTTGTACTGTTTGTGAGGAAGAACGCAATCATTGTACTCATTCCAAAGTTCGGCCTGGAGGGAACAGTGTTCTTTGACGCTAAAGATAAAACGGCGCCAAAACTTGTTTTTGATGAAGAGGTATAAACAGAAACATAAGTAAAAAATATTTATTTTGATATATAACTTTAATCATTCATTTGTTTCTGTTTTGTTTTAGCCCAACACAGGTGAACAGTGCGTAATATATATATATATATATGTTGTATGTGTGTTTAGGGTCCCACTCTGACAGTAGAGCAGCACACCTTCTGCATATTTGACAGGGTAAAAGTTACCATCACTCTAGATGATTCCAACGTTCAGCACCAGAAGATCCGGATGTCTCTGATTGACCCTGCGGTAAGGATGGACTGAAGTGGATATGAGTTACTATCAATAGACTTTAAAATTAATTATTAAAATTTTAAATTAATAATTTATGCTTTATCAAAAGGCTAATAAGCCAGTTGTCGGTTAGTCCCAACAAGAGGATTTATCCAAATTTCTTAAAATAAAATTTCATATATCTGTATTAGTGTATCTTAAAAGCTAACTGTCCTTTTTTAGATTCCTGGTGTGAGTGTTCCAGCCCCGGATGTTGAGCCACAAGCCAAGAAAGCCAAACTGGACCGCTGACACAGAAAGCAGCAGTAAAGAACCCAAAACCATCTGATCCTCTTGATGAAGTTTTTACTCTTTGTTGCGTTGGCATTGTTATACTTAGAGCGAGTGTGCCTGATGTAATAAAACTACAACAGAAAAGGTACTACTCCACATAAACTGATCTATCTGATCTTACATTGTCATTTTACAGCGTTTTTGTTTTAACTTTATTTTTATTTTACATTATACTACTTTGTGTCTGTGTTCTGTAGACTCAATGTGATTCTTAATCTGCAAAACTTGTACATTAAATGGTTAATAACACTGACAGTTATGATTACAGCTTTATCAAGATTTAAGAAAAAAATATATATATATTTAAGAGCATGCTCTTAATCAATGGTATAACATCTTAAGTAGTAGAAATATAACTACAATGTCCATCTAGCTGTAGATGTTCTGATTCATCTCAAGGGACTTTGTAGTAAGATTGGTGAGTTTTCAAGGTCAACAATGAATTTAACCTAAATTTTTAAGCCAACATGGACAAAAGTGCCCAGAAAATGAGAATTTTAACATCAGGAATACCATGACAATTAGACTTCATCTCGATAGGAGAAGCATGTAGTACTATCAAAAGCTACTAAATGGACCTTGTGGTGTGATTGTTCTGTCAAATACTGTTGCCATAGTTGAGAATGAATTTCAATCTCAAAACTGGTATTCAACAATCCTACAGTAAAAAGTAAAATTCATTCATCCCATTTAGTCTTTTAACTAGATGAAAATCCTACAATTTTCCAAATTTCTCAACCATTTAAAATCACATTAATTTTGGTCATATTTAATGTGTTCAGACACCATATGGAGAACTGTCAGTGTGATTACATAGTGATAAATACTGAATTATTGGTAGCTTGATCCTGAATATTTAGAGACATTTTTAGCCCAAGTCATTAAGTCAAAAATACTCTTACTTAAATATTAAGGACAAACAATGTACAAAGACCCCTCTCAAAAATAAATGTATCTCAAGCCAGGTAAAAAATTCAAGTTAATTTAATGTGACAGCGATCCAGCTCATGCGGTGTACAAATGGCTTCATCAGCTTTCAAATCATTAGTGGCATTATTCAGTGGGTCATATTTTGGAATAAATACTTAACAATCCAAATAAGATCCACAAAATCATGAATTTTAACAATCCTCATTCAATAAAAGAAAAAGTTAATCGCATTAAAAAAACATTACAAATGGTTTTATAAAAACATAAATACAGTACTAATATGATGCCATCTGAAAGTCACAATCTATCAGGTCGATCAGCACCAAATAAAATTGAAATGATGGCATTAGAATCAATACAGCATTCAAGGAGGTTACTATTGTGCAAGTTTACAAGATCTGCTATTTTCCTTTCTCCTTATCACTCCACTATCCTGGATCCAAAATACCTGTCGACTTTGGATCTTTGTCTTACAGTGGTAGCAAAATGGGCTGTTGGTAAAGTCTACTCCCTTCTAACCTGTGATGAAACATATTGTGGTAGAACACTTTCAGTCATCTTTCAGTCAGGCAACTTGAACCTCCACCCTTGGCTGATTTAATAACCTCTCAGTCATTTTTATACCTCATTTAACAGTTGACCCCATTCACCATAACCATATTAAGTTGACATAAATGCTTAAAACATAGTGTAAACTTTGTTGTATTTGATTGCAGAATAATCATATGCTTCTACTAGCAGAGGTGTCCCTTTTAATGCATCCATCAGATGGATCAGTGGTGAGGATAAAACACCTGGAAAATAAGAAACTCAGTTTAATTTACAGATAAAACAAAGACCAAGTCAATTGTGTATAAGATGCATTTAAATAAGTGTCATGTTAGTGTGTAAAGCATTAACAGTACTGTACCTTTACTTTAGTGTGTCTAGTAAGTTGAAAGGCTTCGTCTGCCAGGTTTGAACTGAAGGACTCTTTGCTGTGACATTCTGAACTGAAGCCATCAATAAGGCTGGCGGCGCCTGCTGAGGTAGTGTTGTACCCGCTGTCCACCTGAACATACATGAAAAAAGCAGTTACCCCCAATGTCTAATTAGACAAGCATCAATAAACTCTACCAGGAAAAAATAAGAAAGTTAAATAATCTGTGAATAAAACAGACGCTGCTTCGTTATCAACGCTTAGACGAACCTGCATGCTGGAATCGTAGCGTATGCTGCTCCCCTCTGTCAGAAGAGACACAAACATCTGAGAGCTTTCTATTGCCGACACATTGCCCATGCGAGAGCTGGTCAGCTGTCCCAAAGACCCTCCAGTCTCCTCCTCTTCATCATCATCCTCCAACTTCCCCTCCATCCTTGTCTCCTTGCCCTCCTCCATTCTTACAGGTTCCAGGAGATCCAAGCTAGCTCTCTTGGTGTCAGCAGGCCGAGTTTCCCGGGTCAGGGGTGAAGATGGATCTAGCTCCATAGACGGTACAGAAGACGAGGAGGAGGAGGGAGGGGGTTGGTCCTCAGCCTCCTGATAGTCCTGGAGTCTCGGGTTGAGGATCGGAGAGATGAGGGGAGGGGAGGCCCAGCAGCGAACTCTGACCCTGGGCTTGGGTCTGGTGTTGTGCTGGGGGTCATTGTGGCAATGGAGCTGGTGTGGGGAGCAGCTACGAATGGGAGAACAACCCTCAACAAATGGACTCTCAGTGCAGGAAGGGATCTCTACATCCAGGGGAACACCTTGCGGGGTCAAATGTCTCAGCTGCTTCCTCTCAGCTAGTGATAAACAAAAAGATAGGAATATAAAATAAATAAATAATAAGAACACATATTTTAAACCTTACATTAAAAAAAACTTTCATAAGGGTTTTATCAAAATAAATAAATATTACAAATTATGGTAATGGTGAATTACAAAAACGATTGTCTACCTGAGCCAGTAGGTGTGCGGGCTGCATGTGCAACGATTGGAGAAATTGTAGGAGAGACAAGGCCGGCAGGAGACGACCTATCAGGGAACAGAGGACTGGTGATGCTGCCGAGGCTGCAGTCCCGGAAGCAGCCATGCTGGATAGGACTGGATGAGAACTGACCCTACAGTAAAGACAAGACAAACACATTAATAGTTAGATTTCTCATTACTACTTAACCAAACTGTAATTTTGATCCAAGTGCAAAAATGTCATTGTTCTGCAGGCAACACACGCATAGCACAGTTTGCAAGAGGGCCATCTAACTGCTGCAAAAGAAATGTAGTGATATAACATTTATTTGCAAAATTAGGTTTTGCTTTCTTTTCATAATGGTGATGGATATTTATCACTGAAATTCTGTATGGTAAACAAAAGGTTGATTTAAAAAAATTAGTAATCTGTGAAAATTGCAAATGCTCTTATGTTTTTTTTAACTCGTACAAATGTATTTTTAGAAGAATAAAAATGAATTAATGCAGAGCCATATCTCTCTTACTCTTACTACTAAAACTAATAATACTTTTGTTCATATTCAAATTTAAAAAGATCCCATCAGACACTGCAAATTTCACAATCTCCCAAATATAGAATGCGCAACAAAATTATACATCAAACACCAACACAAATAATATAATGACCATAACAATTGATAAAGAATAATAATACGTATGACAAAATGTTGGTGCAGCTCTAATGAAAACCAACCCCAACAATTCTCCACTTACCGTAGAAGGAGTCGGCGCAGACACACCACAGGACAGAGGGGAGGAAAACATGGACGATACAGCTTCTCCCTCAGAGGCTTCCACCCCTCCGACAGCTCCTTCTTGGTTTAGCAGTGACCTCTCATGCCTGGAATGACCTCTTTCTGGGCTTGGTGGGCTAGAGCTGTCGGAGCCGCTGTAACTGCATTGGCCATCAAGAAAGAGTTTTCGCCTTAAGGAGGATGAGCTGAGGCTCTCCTGAACTGCATCACATGCTTCCTCATAGCGGTAATATTCCCCTGATGGGAGAGGGGAAACAAGCAGGCACTTGATTGTACAATACTCTCACATAATCAACTCTTTGACTCTGATTGTGCTGGCACCTTTTAGAGACTTACCTAGAAGTTTCTCCAAATCAAAAGCCAAAGGTAAGGAAAGAGCCGTCTGACAAGCAACTGCAAAATAAACAAGATCAAAAACAAGTTAGTAGTTATTTAGGGAAAAAGAAGAGATGGAGCAGTAATGTCAAAGCCTCTCAAATGACACCAACCTGAGTGTTTTTCTGGCTCCTCTGCAATCATTGCAGACTTAAGACCTAAAGGTGCAAGGACACAAAACCAGAATCCAGCATTAAATCAAAGTCAAGCAAAGAAAAGAAAAATAAATCTTAGGTTGAAAGTAATATAAACAAAACATACTTTTCTTATGGATGTGAGGGGCTTTGCGGGTGTCTGGGGCCGCCCAGGGAGAAGGCACAATGGTTCCTTTGGTGAAAAACTTTTCGGGAGAAACAAATGACAAAATTACATGTGACACATACATTAAGTGAAATCAATATATCAACTTCTATATTCTTATATCAGCAGCATACCTGTTCAATTGCATTCTGACGCTTTTCCTCAATATCAGAATCAGTCCTAGATGTTTGTGGAAAAGAAAAAAAAATAGTCACTCAAATTCTATCACAAGACGACAGAAAAGTGTATAATAAGATATGTTAGACACAAGCTGATTTAAGGACAGGTTCAGAATTTTTCAAGTCTGTCTTGAAACAATAATCAGGTGTCTGTATGAACACTGAAAGAGGTTTTTCCTCACTATAAATCATTCATGCTGTTCATATTTGCCATTAAAAATTCCCTTTCAATGTGATGGGGGCCGAAATCCACAGTGTGTCCTCAGTCATTTTATTTCAAAAATGCATTTCAAAGTTTTTCTGAACCTAATATGAGGCTTCATCAGTCTGAGTTAGGCATCTCAAGTAGATATTGAGATGCCTAACACATTTACAGTCTTTTTAGCATAAATTCCCTCTTTGTGTTTCCCTGTTAAGCTGTGGTGGAATATATAATATATAGTAACAAAAAAGGGACTTTGGCAATAAAAAGTAAAATGTTGAAAGATATCTACTTATTTAGACTCATTTGGACAAACGTCATATTGGCTTCAGATACACTTTAATATATATTTTTGGATAGAAGGAGTAGGAGTGTTGGAATGTATTTTCCAAAAATGTGTGTTATCTGCATACAATACCTTGTTTGGCTGAGGTAAAAAGACTGTCGCTGGATATCCTCTGGGTCAATGTGTACTGGGAGAAGACAGGCCATTTCATCAATAGACCAGTTAAACTTGGGTGGAGTCTTGGGGGGGAGAGAAAGATGAGTAAGTAATAAAAGAAAACATAACATAAAATCAGTAGAGCAAAACCTGTGGGCATAATACACTATATAGACATTTACAGTAGGATATGTGTGAGATGTGTTTAAACGTACAGCTTTACAAGGCTTGGATTTGAAGACAGATGGGCTTGGCACCAGGGGTTCACGGAGATGGCGGTAGTCATTAGGACTTTCAAAGGGGTTTCTTATGGAGGGTCTGCCCGGAGTCTCTGGAGTGATCTGTAGCTCAACATGGTCCCCCATCTTAGCTGGTCACAAGAGATATTTCAGTCAGCAAATGGGAATTTCAGAGATTTAAATAAAAGCACTATTGCATACTCCAGACAAACAGAAGATACAGTAACAGACTGTCTTTCGCTTTAAGGTGAATAGTTTGGTATATTAGCTACACAGTTTGTTAACTAGTCATCGAACGAGTCGAATAACGACTAATCGTTTGGTTTCATCGTTACGTTAACTTACATTGTTCCTTCTTCCCTGTTTCTTACACACTAACTTTGGTTTTTAAAAAACGAGGTGTACATTGAAACGTAAGCGGATACATTTTTGCCGTTGGTACTTACAACTGTAAACGAGCTCGTACTTTGAACACAGCTAAAAAACAATATTCATTGAAGAGTCAGCAGAAAACAATCCGCAATGAACCGACTTCAAACGTTTATTTCAATTTCGCCCCCCAACGTCCGGCAGCCAATAGAAATGCTGCAGGAAGCTCCTGGTAACCAATGACGGACGTTCTGTCGTCACTTCCTCTGCCAGTTTGGTTGTCGTAGTGATCTTAACAAGCTAAGGAGCTAGCTGCCAATACTGTCTCTTAATTAGGCTAACAATGAATACGAAACGTTTAAACGCCGACTGAAGTGGTGCAGTAATTTAATAATCTCGTATCGGGTATCTTTTGTTTGCCACCCGCTAGCAAGCATTGGCTAACTAGCCTGTATCCATTCATTACTATGGCAAGCGCATCAAACGCAAACCTAAACGCAGTCCGGGAAACGATGGACGGTAATTTAAAGCATATATATTAAGCATATTTGAAAAAAAAAACTATTTACAATTCGTTTTGTTTAATGGGAATACTTACGTTTGCTTGTTTGTAATTGTTTCAATAATACAAGTCAAGTTTTGTCTAGCTGTCAAATTACTGTAAATGTAGTATCTTAACTAGCTAACTTTTCTTTTTCTGCCTTCATCAGTGCTGTTGGAGATCTCCAGACTGCTGAATACTGGTTTGGACATGGAGTCTCTGTCCATCTGTGTGAGACTGTGTGAGCAGGGCATCAACCCAGAAGCCCTGTCTGCAGTTATCAAAGAGCTGCGTAAAGCTTCCGAGTCCCTAAAGGTACAAAAACAGATCAGGTTAATTAATTGATCAACAAATAGTTTCAGTGTTAATTCAGGTGTTGAAGTGATGTTGATGCAGCTTCCTACACCACCACTAAAAACTGCAGCAGCGAGGAGATGTACCGTTTTTACACTATGCCACAGTAAAACACCTGACAGTATCAGCACATGTGTTGTGTTGAAGGCTGTTCCCCTCCTGTTAAATTGTTTATCCTGCAGTACAACCTCCATGGTTGGGGTTAGAGCTTAGGTTATGGTTATGGTTATGGTTAGGCGTAGCAGAGGTAACTGGTTGGGGTTAAGGTAAGCTTAGGGTCAGGTTAAGCACCTTTAAAAACAGCTGCTTGGGTGTAGAGGAAACACAAATTGATGAGGGGGAACAGACTTACACAACAAAGTTGCTACAAAGTTCTTTCATTCAAGGAATCAGTTTATCAGGAAACACAAATAGGCGGATTTCAGGAAACATAATAATACCAATTATTGTGATATTTTTACTTGCAAGAATCACAGCAGGAAAATTGATACTGGCAAATACTTACGGCAGTGTCAGAATTTAAATTCAAATGTCCACAGCTGGGTAATTCCGGGTCAAATCATCACAGATATTGATCATATTTGGTATTCAAGTAAGAAACATGGAAAACTGAAATTACACATATCTAGGATCGTTATTAAGGAAGATGTGTGCTAACAAAGTTTGAACTATTTACCCTTACTTTAACTTTCCATATCTCCCTTAATGTAGCTAGGTTACAGAGAAATGTTTTCATATGTTAACCCAAAATGTAAAGTTAGGAGTGATTATAATTAGTTGAATTGCAACTCCACCTCCAGAAGGTTTGGTCTTTTTGAGTTGTTGCTGGAAAAAAAACATGCTATATCACAAAATAAACTTGCCTGGTGATGATAATAGTCTGTCCCCTCCTGCTGACATGATATGATATTATCAAAGTTTTGATTTGTTTTAATTGTGCTTGCTATAAATGTGTGCTCAACAAAAATAAGAAATTATATATTCTTTTCTTGAGGCTTGTTTATTGATACCGGGTTTAGTAAGCAAGAGTGACTGAATTATGAATTAATTTTAACGATTAAGGAGAACAGTTTGTAAAAATGCATGCGCATGTGAATTCCTAATATTTATTTTGGTGTAGCCTTTGTGTTTTCCACACACATCAAACTCCCAGACGGTTGTAGGCCTCCCACAGAGCAGGTGTAATTCAATCATAGCACTGAAGCCTGTATAATGATATAATAATTAATCAATCCTGTATATTTAAACTGTGTTCAAGGCTTCTGAAAACTGCACAAACTGAAGATGAAGACTGCTTACCCCAGAACGGGGTCACACCCCATACCTGGATCCATACCATGGGATCTCCAGCCAATCAGATGTGTCGTGTGTTGACAATCTGCTCTCAGCCTCCTCTGTGACTAACGTGTTCCTGTTCTGTGCTTCGGTTGATGTCTAACTGAGTTTTTGTACCCAGATGTCAACCTCAGTCATCCTCTTTAAATGCTTGTAGCAGGAGTGCACACTCAGCTATTCTGTCTCCAATTTAAGTATTTCCAGCTGCCATTTGTCAGTGGTATTAGCATTGACATCCTGCCTTAATTTAAGAGCATACCTCTTGTATCCGAGTCAACTTGTATTGCACTTTTCATTAGTAATTTCTTTTTTTTACGATATTCACCTTTGAAATGTACAATTAGCTTTTGTTTTTGTGAAAGCATAATACATTTTTCAACTTAATTTTTTTGCAGTTTCCATTGTCCATGTGACCATCAATGATGAACAAAGTCTAAATTAAAATGTTAGTCAACAGCCACCAGATGGTGCTGCGTCATTCTTATTCCAATGGAAAGTATAGGTATTTATCTGATGAAGTTTTCTTGATACAGAGGAGGAATTCAATTATTTTATCAGGTACATTAAAAAATGTCACATTTCCCCTATTTATTTACCACTGCAAATGACATTTGCTGTGGTAAATAAATATATGTGTTGTCTTGATCCCAATTTAGATTTAGATGTAATTTTAAAGAGGAAATTTTCTTTCCTGTCATACTAGGTGAAAGGGACAAAGACCTAAAACACTGCACAATACAATACAAAAACAGACCATGCAGGGGGGATCCACACATCCACACCCAAATGAGAAGACATGAACAAGGGTCATTCTTTACTCCAGGATGTCCTGTTGTACTGGAATCTTGGCACCTTTATATCTGTGCTCTATCTGCAAAAAAGATTTTAGATATATTGCAAACTTGACAAAAAAAACCCAACCACAAACCAAGACCCTACATCATGTATTGAACCACACAGAGCCTTGTTTTGTTTGTCCACTGTCTGTAAAATGGCTCTATTCATCTTGTAGACGAGGGAAAGTGCTGAGACCACAGAACATTCCTCCACAGGCCAGTATAAAGGCTTGAAGCAGCCTCTCATCCGCTCGTATCAGTATCTCTCTAGTGTGTGTGTGGGTGTGGGTGTGAGTTTAGGTGTTCATGCTGCCCTGTAGATGTCTACAAGCCCACTAAGCCATCTGACAGCAACGCCTCGTCTCACCCCTCACAGACACAGCACTGAGAGAACCAGCGAGCGAGCAGGAGGGTGTCAGTGTAAGCATTTCTGTCTTCTTTTGCTTTGTCTCGCCATCTTGACTGACAGGCTGTGGGTCGAAATCTCTGTTCAGCTCCTTTGATCTCTTAACACAGTATCTCTCTGTTCCTCAATGCCAGCATCATGTTCGCCAAGTATGAGAGGCATACAGATACGGTGCAGTGGCTCTCCATGATAGCTCATAAGCCAAAAACAACCTCTGGCCTCCGTGATGGGTGAGCCAGAGATGTTGATGGAGAGAGACCCACATTGAGAATTCTTTTCTTTTACAAAGGTAAAGAGTTATGCATGGCTTGATTGGCTACTGTGGGCGTTGGATTCAGGATGCATTTCTCTCTGTTTGATGTGTTTGAAGGGTTTCTCCTGATCTGAGCTGGCTACTTTGATCTCTGTTAAACAAAATATTCCCAAATCCCATAGTCCTGACTGAGAGATTAGCGTCCATATATGCATAAACATCTAAGAGGTGTTCAACTAGGGCACTGGTCAGGTCACATGACTGTATAAACTTAAGAGGCAAGCAGGTCCTCGCATCAAAACTTCTGAAGGTGTTTATGTTTGTATGTCTGATAATTATCCAGGCCGAGGATTATTTTTTTCTGATAAATGAGGGCATTCTCATTTAAAAGTGAAAGACCCATGCGTTGGAGTCCGGTGTGTGAAATGGATGTTACAAAAATAATTAGACTGATTAGAAGATGAGCTGTTGATGTTCAAAACTAAATTACGGACACGCTGTCTCATAGAAAAACAACTGCAGTGTTTGTTGAGCCTTATGTGAGGCAAAGTTTAACCACAAAGTCAAAAGACTACTATAAGACGCACTATTATGTACCATAGAAACAGCTTAATTTAATGCTTTTGGGCTGTATTTGTTGTGTTTAGGTGAGGTTGAAGATGACATATATTTAATGGGGGTTTTTTTTGTTTAGTTTTTTTTTTGTTTTTTGCTGATATGATTATTTCAGGGCTACACTTTTATAACTGATTCTGGTTGGATGATTATAGTGGATCGTCTTTTGTGGCACATTTTATTCCTAAAGCTTTGAACCGGAGACAAAGTTCTTTGTTTGCACTGTAATGTAATGTAAGAAGTTTCTTTAAGAAGTTTCTTATGTGACAAATGTGTCACTACTGCAACCGTATTTTTGGTTTTTTATCTTGAGTCCATGTGGTCTGTGCACTTGTATACGTGCTTGACACAGTAAATAACATATAAGTGGATAGCAGCATATTCTGAATGCCCTGCACAACAGTTTATCTGAAGAGATCATACTTATATTCTGGCATTTAAATTATTAATTTATTAATAATTCTGTAACTGATTGAGCTTGCATGGCCCACATCCTTTAGCAATGTAAAGCTTCACTGACTGTATTTGCCCCAAGAGCAGTTCTGTGACCTTGTTAGAGCTTACTCCAATATACCACCCTTGATTAAATACAAGCCACACTTTTACACCATCTAATATTGTACTATTTAGGTCCCAATTAAATTCATAGCAAGGAAATTGGATCATAAACTCTTTAAAGGATCGTTAACAATCATTAGACAGGATAATGGCATGGCAATCAAAATATGTGAAAAAAAAAAAAAAAACTTCCAAAGTCTTTTAGTGACTTTGTTGTTTTTGGACATTTTCCAAGTTGATTAATGTAGAATTGATTGATTTACAGTTGTAATTAGTTGTCTTCTGCATAGATGCATAATAATCATATATATGCCCGCTTGTTTTAAAGTATTAATTGGTTTCATTAACAAAAGCACTTAATTGAATAACAATTAACAAAGTTGGCGATGTCATCGACACAGCACGCGCTGACTCCCTTGTGTTTTCCCTACAATGATAATGAAACCACCTTTTTATCAGATTGGAATTTTGTGTGTTGGACTATGTAATGACTAATATGATATTGAGCTTATTAGTTGACTCGAGCGGCTCACTGAGGCGTTTAGCTGGTATTGAACACATTTTGTTTAACAGGTAGGCACCATATGCCGTCTTAATCAGACACTGGAATCACATTTGGTTGTTAAATTGTCTTCTAATAAAAACAGGTAGTAAAACAACTTGAGCTAATTCAATTTCAGGCGAGTTTGGGTGAAATGAACAGCTGTTGTTGAATGTTCTCTCTCTTGTTTTAGTTTTGCTTTTTTTTCTCTTTCTCCATTTTTAGGTTTAACTCCAATAGCCTGTTTCTTTTTCAACTTTTCTTGTAGAAAATAGAGATGGAGGGTGGACTAGCTGTCCACTGTCTTTTAAAAAAGACAATACCAAGCATATTGTAGTGACAGCTTGCATTGTGTGTTTGTGTGTGTGAGTGCGTGTGTGTGTGTGTGAGAGAGAGAGAGAGAGACAGTGAGACAGAAAAAAAGGGGACAGGGGAATGTGTGTGTGTGTTATGTTGGAAAAACTGAAAAATAGAGTGTGTGTGTCTGTGTGTATGTGTGTGCGCATGTGTGTTACAGTGACAGCTTGTATTCTCCGTGATTAATGATGTGCTGTGTGACTTGATAAGTGCTTCGGAGGACCAACGCTTGTTTCAATTAGACCTTGTGAAGGTCGCGACGCCGCGCCGGCCTCTCATTATCATATCCATAATCAATCCACATTATCATAGGGGAATGTGGAATGGATGTGTGATATCTTGGTCATACACACAGATGAGCATACACACACACAGACACACACAAACACCTAATCGCATACCAAAACACAATGACATACTCTCTCACTCACAAGAGCACACACACACACACACACACACACACACCCTTCACTCCAAGTTGATTTGAATCATAACAGTGGCTGTCGGAACGGATTGTCTGTTCAGATTAAGAGTGTGTATCTGAGAATTAAGCAGCGTTGATGGTGGTGGCATTTCAGATCCCCTCTGCAGACACAAATGCCAAAACATCATTCTGTCAACCCCTCCTTCTCTCTCACACAATCACATACACGACCAGATGCACACACACACACAGACACACACACACTTACCCAGGACCCTGGGGCATTTTTAATAGAGGCGAAGTGATTCGTATGTTTTTACTCCTCTAATGAGAACAGATTGAGTGGTATTTACACTTCATCGGCTGATCTAACCACCTACACATTTCCCTCATGATTCTGCTCAGTGGCCAAAACAGACATGTGGAAAGGACCAGAGCTTGGCTTTGAAACGGCAACACAACATGTGCATTATCTTTGTCTCGCTGACTCACGATGGCAGGAAGAAAAATATGAACTATTAAAATTGGAAAACTGCAGTCAGATTTGGTGTGTTTTAGGGAATTTTCTTTAGTCTTAGGCAGTAAAGATGATTTGACGAAAGTGTGAAAAATTGATTCAAAACCCTAGCAAGCACATTGGCCCTACTTGAGATCTAACTCAAGTCTCTAAACACAGAACTGGCTGTAGAGTAAATGTAGTAACATGAATCGAGGCAAATGTTGGAGGTTAAAACTTAAGAATCACACTGTACTGGAGCAATTAGAAGAATCAAAGTAGATACAAAAAAATTATTAACTTAACTTATATTCAGTGGAGGGAGAATCTTCCTAGTCAAAATAGATAGGCTCACCAGGTCTGCAGAAAGCCACCACAGAGGAACTTAAAGCACTTCATATCACACAGTTAACGTATGAATGTTTCCTTCTTTCCCTCTGTGTTATTATACATTGTGTTTTTATACTTCACTAAGCGAAGTAATTTTGCATTAGGTGTCAGTTCATTGTTTCGTTTCAGGGGATTTTAAGTACAATAGCTGCTGTATGAATTAAGCTTATGACCTTCCTGTTGTGACACAAAGTCATTTCCGACCAGCGCATTCTGCAACCCACTGTTAACAGGACTCTCTTAAACAACGTGCTTGCACACAGACTAGCAAAAACTTGCATCAAAGGTTATAATTAGGAATAATTTCTTGAGACTCGCCACCATTTGTGGGTTAACTGGGTTCATAGTATCGTAGTATGTCAGTAAATCTATCTGATCCAATAGTGCCACAAGCCTAAAAGGTCACACAGCTCTGGTCTGGGAGGTTAAACTGAAGGTTTGACTCCTTATTAAAGACCTAAAGGTGGGAATTTACTTCATGAATCAGTGCTGCTTAACACTGATGGCTTTATCAGTGTATTTTCTACAGATGGAGAAAGAGAGTCGTGACATTTCTTTTTGGCAAGGAAAAGGCCATACTCAGCAGGAGTTATCAAAGGCAAAAAGTAAAAAGTTCGAGTTAGCTATCTCTCTCTCTCTGCCTCTCTCTCTCTTCCCCTGGAGATACTCATGTTAAGCATAATTAAGCAGATTTGATTAGCATCAAGCCTGGCTTCCTCTCTTGACTTTTAATGAATGTAAATCTACCATCTACATCCTAAAGATTAATTTCTGCCAATTAAAAAACACAAGAGGGCTTATTGGAGAGAGGGGTGGGGTGGGGGTGTTGGGGGAAAGAGTGTTAAAGTCCTTTGAGTTGGAGTACAGTCAGAGTTTTATCCTCTTCCCCCTTGTCTTATGGTGAGATGGTCTCTGGAGATCTGTGTCTCTCTCTCCCTCACGACCAAGATCATTATCAGCACAATGTTCCGTGAAAGCCACTTTGAAAGGACTGCAAGCTCCATGTGTAAATGATGGGAATGTGTGTGTCTGCGTGTGTGTGTGTGTGTGTGGACTGGATGAAGCGATGCAGGAACAGGTAAAGGGGTCAATATTTCAAGACAAAGGTATTGGCCCCCCTTATGAGCTTTTGTACATTCACATCTCTCTGGTTAGAGTGTTTCTTGAGCTATTTGATTCAGATTCTTATTGATACAAAACCATGATGTATTGACCATAAATGAATGAAATTAAAATAATGACAAAACAATGGCAACCAGCTGGAATGAAGAGCAACACAAATTACTTAGAAAAAAAAGTTTTTTTTTGTTTATATGTTATATAACTAGTAATAGTTATGATAATTCATGACCACTTTAAACTGTTTTGTATAAACTGATCTGATTTTATATATCATTAAATCTTACATGTAATAAGATTTAATGAAGCCTCTGATGATATCCATATTAACTAGTATTTAGACATGGATAATATTTGTTTACAAGAAAAATTACTTTTCTTTTCTTTTTTTTTTTCAAGGATAATACAATTATGCAACTATTGGTCCCAAAATATGTTATGAGAAGATTACACGAGGGTTTTAAAAATGTCATGGAGAAGACAGATTGAATGTCACACACAGACTAAGTCCCATCAGTAGCATTAATATTAAAGTGTGTTTTCGTTAGGCGTTTATAAATAAGCTTATCCAAAGTTTATGTAGGCTAATCTTTGCTCTCTCTCTCTCTCCTCCCTCCCTCAGTGTGTGTTTCTCTCACTCTCTAAGAATATGCTCAGGCAGACTCCTCCTCTTTATGATAATGTGACAGTAGCATCTCCAGCCCGGAGACTCGGAGACAAGCCTCCACTCATTCTGATTCAACTATGTGATCTGTTGTTGCTCACACGGTCCCTGTCTCCTCTCCTCTCCTCTCTTCTTCTTTTATCCCCCTCTCCTTCACGTCACGTTTAATGCGCAGTTCACTCTCTCGAAGCGACTGCGTTTGTTCTGCAAAGTTACTTTCTCAAATAGTTGACTTTTGAAGTTTACTTTTTTTTTTCTAATTCTCGGTCATGACCACTATGGCAACTCCGTCTGCTGCGGCTCTGCTCCCCGCCGCTCAACTCGGGCACCACCCGGTGTCGAGTTCCATCTCTCCGGCCACTAACTCTCCGCCACCTGCGGCCACCTCCGCCGCCTCTTCCCCGGCTCCTCCGGTGGCGCACCCGGCGCTGCTTCACCAGTTCAGGGCGGATCTCTTACTATCGAACGGGACCCAGTTAAAGACCGGAGGAGCTCCGGTGTCCAGCGGCGCTAAGCCCGTGTACGCCACACCGTCGCCCGTGGAGAGCACGCCGCAGAACAACGAGTGCAAACTGGTGGAGGTGAAAGGTGCCAAGCTGGCCTCGTTCACGGTGAAAGACACGGAACTCATCTGCCTTCCACAGGCTTTCGATGTCTTCCTCAAGCACCTGGTCGGCGGGCTCCACACCGTCTACACAAAGCTGAAACGGCTGGACATTGCCCCGGTGGTGTGCAACGTGGAGCAGGTCCGGGTGCTGCGGGGACTGGGGGCCATCCAGCCCGGGGTGAACCGGTGTAAACTCATCTCCAGGCAGGACTTCGAGACGCTCTACAACGACTGTACCAACGCAAGGTGAGGCGGGGGTGACCCGGAGGGTTATCCACCTTACTGCTGGGGGGGGTGCAGCAGGTGGGGTTATAAAGCAGAGATTAAACATATACAGAGACATTAAACAGGTGGAGAGCTCCACTCATCCATCTTCATACTTTACTATTTGATATCAGTACATGTATCACAAAAATCAAAATAATATCCCAAATTGAATGTCACTGGTATTAACTGATTTGCTCACAAAAAAACGTTTTATATATTGTTATATAATTTAATACTTAAGGACTTTTTTGCTTTTATATCTGCATGATATTCCTCTATAAGTAAATCTAATAATAAATGATATTAGTCTTCTATAAGCCAGCATCAAATATGTAAACTATATGGGGAAAAAGGACATTGCAACATTTTTTCTTTAAAATAGTTTTGGGGGTTATTTGCCATATAACTGACTAGAGGTCCAGTTAACCCTTTTTATGAACTACATTGCTGCTGCCAGGCCTGTTACTAATTATCATTTTAACACATGATAAACGTTGCGATGGTGTTGACGATAATGAATTTGAGTAATCCTAATAAAAAACACTCTTAAAAGTTTGTCATGTTATCACAGGCGATGATCTCTCGCTCACTGTCATGCACTCACGCACACACTCTTTCACTCTCTCTCCCTCTCTCTCTGTCTAAAACACACACACACACACACACACATACATATGCACACATTAAATCTGACACTGTCATTCTGAGAAATTGATTCTTCACAGAAATTAATTAATTTTCATTTGGCCCCAAGCGGCAGCTTAAATCAGGACAAGCTCACTCACTCACTCACTGATCCCTTTGCTCTCTCTCCCGCTCTCTCTCCTTCCTTAATAACTCACTGTCTTATCATATCAACACTCTTTAGCCCTGAGCATCAGAACAGAGGAGATGATTAAATGAATTCTCGGTATTTATGATGCGATTATGTAAATTAGCTGTTTTGCAGAACTCTGATGGTGACCAACTACATGGGTCATCAATTCAATACACCACAGAGATGTTTGGATAAAGGGGCTAAATTGGCTGAGATTTGTGGTTTCCTGGTGCCTCAGTCTGCTGTCGTGCAGACCACATGCTCGTAACAGCGTGGGTTCGAATCCAGAGCAGTGTGGATTAGCCTTAGTTTGGGGAATTTACATTGTTTGATATTTAATCCCTGCTCCTTGGAGCATGAATGATCCAATTTACACCTGCCATTAAATGCAGATTGAGGATATGTCAAGATTTGTGCAGATAGACGAACACAAAAAAGCTGATTTTCAAATGTATTAAATGCTCCTTTTTTTCTTGAGCGTAGGTCAAATCATCCATGGCTCTATTTAAATCTTTGATCTGATTTTTGTACCAGGTGTGAGGGTTTGGATGCAAGCTTTGACTTGTTGAGTAAAACCAGCATCACTCCGAAAAGAAACAAACCACTGTGAGAATCAGCTCCCAGTTATATGTTAAGCACAGATTAACACCTGCGCTTTGAGCGTTTGAGACCCTCCAACCAAGACAAAATCCAGATGCATCTTCCGGCTGCTTTGGGGATTTCTTCTATGTCAGGTGTTAATGGGAATGTTGTTATACAAGCCCTGAAAATACACAGCCTCTGCTGTCTTTAATTATCCACGCAACACTCATACAGCCTTTAGTTAATGAGATCTGAAAAACATCACTCGTCTGAAATCTTCAAACGACTTCCGAGATTCTTTGTCTGAAGGCTTCAAATGTGCTGTGGTAGCCGATAGTGTCAGCCCACTACAACCCCCTGTGTGTGGATGGAGCGACGTACAGTAGCAGGTAAAAAAGTGGAACTCCAGATTGTTTTGGTTGAAGCAGGAAGGCCGGACTACTAAACCAAAAACATCTCCAAGAATATGATGTTACAGCTCGCTGATAGCGTCAGGCCTCAGTGAGGCTTTCGTTACTGATTAAGACAGCTTTCACTTATTATTTTCCAGTCCAGTACAGTCAGACAAGCTGGAGGAGAAATATCAGCCTTGTCTGATAGTTTAACATGACTAACAGAACAGTTTACATTGATTCCTGCTGGTATTTCTTTTGCCTGCATTCACTTCAGCTCTTAATCTCAAAAATGCAATCACATGAAATGTTTTGAAGCACAGATGACGGAAGTGTCCTCTGTTTATCATTGTTTTTTTTCTTCTTTTTGTCTCGCTCTTTTAGTCCTGCTGTGCACAAACACACACACACACACACACACACACACACACACACACACACACACACACACACACACACACACACACTGACCACTCAGTCATTAAACCATGAAAAAGGGCAGACTTCACCCTCAGTCAAAGACTAGTTATAATTCATGCATATGTGGCACACACACTTTTCCTCTCTCTGTCATCTCCTCATACAGACACACATACACACACACACACACACACATATACACACAAAAAAACCACATGGTCACGGCTGTGTGTTTGCTGGCTTTGCTGCTAAATGACATTAGTTCCACAGAGAGAACATGGCGTGTAGGAGGCAACCTGATCCTCCGTCCTTTTCTTTCTCCCTCACAAAGGAACAGTTTCATTCTCTGTTAGGGACACACATCAAACAGCTCAGGTAAAACTGTGTGTGTGTGCGTGTGTGTGCATATCTACGTATAATGTATAAAATAGAGAAACCCTGACCTCACATGTTATGTGTTACAAGTAGTGTAATGTGGTGAGGTACAAGATCTCTTGTTACTTTTTAACAAAAGCATGTGTTAATAGCAACACATGCTTTCTGAATTTGTGCGCGTGAACACCTTCTACACACAAAGACCTGAGAAAAAAAAAACACAACACAAGATATGTGTTTCATAATCACTGCTACTTTAAAGGGCCAGTTTGTCTATATTATACAAAACAACTGTTCTCTCATTTGCCACCTGATCTCTATCCAGGCAGTTTCGGGTTGAGATATCCATCGCTAAGATTTTTGCCTCAACAATGGAGGTGATATGAATTTCGTTTGTGGCGCTTACAGCATTGAAAAATATAAAACCAAAAGAATATTGCAATTTATCATTTTAGATATCAACTTCCAGGCAGATAGATAACAGTTTTCAGAGGAACTACTCAAGAAGTACTGCGGTCCTGAGAAAAACTGTTGACAGCATGTTGTGTTGATGATCCAGAGTAACAGGAGTAACGTTGCAGAAAATGTTGTGAGCATCACAAATGACGTCCCATTCACCTCTGTTGTACAAAGGTGCAGGCAGAAATATCAAAAACTTTCTGCATGGCAAGATACTTGAGGTAAATGAGAAAATATGTTTTCCCTTAATACAGGTGAACTGACCCTTTAAAGGACAGGTTGATGAAAAAAGCTTTGAAGCTCTTACACCCGGGGACATTTACCAGAGCAGAGTCAAATATGAAGCAGGTGTAGTATAAACATTAGACCAATGAAACTGTTAAATCAGACGCATGATAAATGAGACGAGGTGGCCTGCGGAGTGCAACAAAAGCCCGCTCTTTGTGTTTCTCAGTGGCAAACCTCAGCCGCACAAGTTGGCAGCGGTGAGCCCGGTGTTGTGTGTGTGTGTGTGTGTGTGTGTGTGGGAAGGTGGACTTCTCAAAGCTGAGCCCCACTGCCATGCCATAACTCACTGTCAAAGTGAGCAGCACTAGGATGAAGGGCAGGAGAGCTGCGTGTGTGTGTGTGTGTTAGGTTGGGGTGGTTAGCTCAACTTTAACCTACGTACTCTTTTGATGTTTTATAGAGATGAGCACAGTGAGATAGAGAGGCCCTCCATGTCGCTAACACACACTTTTAAACACACACACACAGTCTTGACATCGTCTTGACCCTGGAATGTGGGAGAGGAATGCAAGGCGGTATCAGATTCCTGCCTTGATCAAACGTCCTGTCTGTGTGTGTGTGTGTATGTGTGTGTGTGTGTTGTCCTGCCTGCTTCTTTCATGACATCATCACACAGGCTTTCCTAATAACAATGGCGCATGAAGCTTTTTTTTTCAGCCCCCCGATTTGAGAGGAAGATCACAACATCAATCTTTGCCTGTCTTCTCTAACCAGCAGCATAAGTCTTCGTGCATATACAGCGACAGCGATATGATTTATCAAACCGGACCGTGACGGCGAATACAAACCCGTGTGATAAACACAGATTGAAAGGATGGAAGCTGTAAACCGCCGCTAATATATTCCAAACGAAATCTTGTTTGAGCTAGTTCTCTTTTTTTTTTTCTCCTCTCACATAAACACACATGCAGCTGCTACCTATCAGCACCTCAGTCCCGCCAAGCCAGTAGCTGTTCCACTGTTTTGACTGTAACACTTCCTCTTCTTTCATTACTTTTCTCTTTCCTATGACTGTGTGTGTGTGTGAAAAAGAGAGAGCGAGAAAGAGAGGGAGATCTGTCATCTTTGTTATGTTTTGTTTCTGTTCCACCTGTGCTAAGCTCCAGCTGCCATGTTTGCCGTTTCATGTTTCAGGTAACACACACACACACACACACACACACACACACACCTTAAGCTTAGAGGGCAGAACTCAATGTACAGAGCACCTCTCCTTAAAAATGTGTTTGTGTGTGTGTGTGTGTGGCCAGTGTTGGCATGAGGGAGGACGTCTGGGTGAGATTTTAATTAAAGTTTGAGACAAAGAGGTCATAAGCCATACACCCCCTTCTCTACACACACAGACACACACACACACACATACGGAGACACACACATAATGCACTGTTTTCTCTCTTCCCCCTCCTCTCCCTCATTCCATCCCCTCAGCTTGATGACTTTTCCATGAAAGGCTTTTTCATTAATCCTACCTCAGGGAACCGGTGCTCTCCAACCTCACACACACACACTCACACACACACTTGTATGCACAACACACACACACACACACACACACACTTGTATGCACAATACACACAAATAGACCTCCCTCTACGGGTCACTTTGATGTATCAACGCACTTGCAGACTAAACACAAAATTAGGTTCTAGTTCTTTATGCCCCCTAAAATGCAACATATACAGTACAAAGGCACACACACACAGAGGCCATTAATTAGTGCGTGCAAATAATAGTAGTAAGGGAAAGGGAAGCGGCTGCAGTAAAACCAACCACAGTCTTTGGTCTCTGTGTATTTTATTTCCCCCCACTGGTGTTTGCTTCTGCATTTGATTGTGTCTGTGTGTGTGTGTGTGTTTTTCATTTGAGGTGTTTCAACATGAGTTGCATTGGAACTGTGTTGCTTTACCTTCAAACCCGAGTGCTAAAAATATATATCCTGCTTTTGTTAAGCACAGTATGCTGCTATATATGCACCATAAAAAATATTTTGTGTGATGTGAATGTAATCCTGAACCCCTAAAAGAACAACACACACACACACACACACATTTTCACACATCCATCCCTCTTGCACATTCCTGCTGTCTATCTCTTTGTCATGTTGAGTGTGTGAATATGTGCATGTCTACCTGAGTGTGTCTCTCACAGTCCACATGCCTGTGTGTGCATGTGTGTGTGTGTGTGTGTGTGTGATATCTGATGTCAGCTGTCACATCCCAGTCGGTCTGAGCCCATAATAAGAGACAATAATAACAACTCATTAAAACCGAGGGCAGGAACTGTGGAGCTCATCGGCTCATCAAATTAACCTTTGAACACTCACACACACGACACACACAAATGCTCACACACCGGTGTGTGCTCATACACACACACACACACATGCAAGGTACCTGTTTTTCTCACACAGTTAGTGACTACACAATCTTTCTCTCTGTCTTTTTGTCTCACTCCATCTTCCCCCCCTCTCAGCCAGTGGGTGTGTCAACAGGGGATTGGTCCTTTCTGCTGGGTAATTGATGAATTATATGCAATATGCAAATGAGTCGCCATTAATCTCCTGACTGACAGCTTCGTTTATGGGGCCTTAATGACGGCTGGATTAGATTCTAATTAAAATCTGCTCAAAGACACCCCACGCTAGGAAGCTGCTGCTGCTAGTCTATCTCTCCCTCTTTTTTTTTTTACTCTTTCCCACCTTTTCTCACTCTGAGACTCTGCCTCTAATCTTTTTCTCTCACTTTACATCTCCTCATCTGTCTTTCCATCTCACTCTTCATCTTCTTTACTTTTCTGGCTGTGTCTTTTGCTCTCTGTCGTGCCTTCTTCATCTCCTCTTCCCCTCTCTGTCTTTTAATATCACTCACACACAGACGTATGCACGCATGCCCACAGACTGATGTTAGCTGTTGTTAGGCTGGTATTAAAGGAGACGAGCTGCGCTGGTTGTCATTAAGCCTGATGTGGCCCGTGTTATTCCCCCTGTCAGGACATTCACACCATTTAGTCAGAGCCAAAGTGATGTCTGACAGCTTTTCACATACTTCCTCCAGGATTGATCGAGCATGCCCGGCTCAATCAAACCATGTGAATCTGCTTGTAGTCGCAGCCTCTATTGAGGAAATTTGTGTTGGCGGGAAAGAGGGACTGAATGACCAACAGAAGAAGGGATGGAAAGGGAGGGAGACAAGCAAACACATTTAATAAGCAAACAAATGAATGAGTAAGCTGAACAGTAATGAGGTGTTTTATTGATGCCATAGGGAAACTGCTTTTTTGCTTGCTCGTATCCACAGGGAGGTCAGATTTGCTGTACAGCAGCCTTCCTGGAAGCGCTCAGGTTTCGGTGTTTTGCTTGTTGACACTTCAGCAGTATTAGAGGTTTACAGACTGAAGGACAGTTTCTCCAACCGGGCCACCCATCTCAATCTCAGCGTGAAAATCTGACTGAGAGAGTAAAGTATTAAACTGCCTAATAACTAACGTTGGTTTGTTGTGTTCTCCGCTTGCAGTTCGAGGCCTGGCCGACCGCCCAAGAGGCTGCAGAGTGTTACAGAGGGCGGTACTCACCACATGCTGTCTCACAGCGGTCTGATGCACGCTGGGATCATGCCTTCTGCAGGTGACCACCCAGGACTCTCCACGTACATTTTCCAGTACACATGTGTTACTGAAGAAACATATATATCACACGGAAACAATATAAGTATTAATATAAGTATAAAAACAATATCACAATTAATTAATAAAAATAAATAAAATAATAAAATATCTGATTTATGAGAAAATACTAAAAATTATAACCATCTCCATTTAATAAAACTACAATTTAAATGTATTTTGAATTATTTCTAATTAAAAGTATTTGAGAGACTTGAAAATTTTTATGTTTTTAAGACAACTTAAATAAATGAAGTAAAGTCATTTAGATTCTGCTGATTTTATAAAACCTTTTGTCAGTAATTATACATTGCTGCCAATAGAAATACAACTACTGGAAACACCACAGCCGAATGGTGCCAATTTATCTGGTTCGATTCCAGCCAGGGACCTTTTGATGGATGGAAATTATAGTTAAATCCTAAATATACAGAACAGATATCAGTCAATTTTTAAAAAAATTCAATTCAGATGCCAGTGTATTATATCAAAGATTCATTAAAAGGAGAAAGCCTCTCTAACTCTCTGAATCCTCCCTTTTCATATGTTTTTCATAAGGTTTGTAATTCTTCTGTGCTGTACAGAAGTCACAGTCGAAATTCCTCTTTTGGCTCCACGAGCTGCCTTAAAGAGTAAATTAATGACACATTGTTGCTTTGGCCCTAAGAGGTTCTGTTGGCAAACTTCAAATCTTATGAAAGAAATGACCTGGCAGCCGTCAGTGTAAATGCAGAGCAGGTTGCTTATGCAGAATAGATACTACTTTCCTGCAAACCCACATGATGACACATTGTACCCATCATCAATAGTATGAGGAGGCGGGGCTCTGGGAGGCAACCTGAGTGTTGATTAATAAAATTAGCATATGCACTGCTGACACCTGAGAAAAGAACTCATAAGTTGCAAGCTTGGTCTTTTTTCGTGAATTATAAGTACACAAAGTCCTCTTTTGAGTTGAGTAAGATTTTTACCTTATATCAACCTTTGAAACCTGTTGTTGAATTAATGAAAAGTTTTGTTTGCGAACATATGAGTTGATTATTATACCTTAAATGTCACTCTAACCCATTCATTGTCTCTTTACAAATAAAAAAATGACATTTCAGGATGATTCAAATATTTTCTAATACAGGTGGAAATCTGTTATTTGCAATGTCAGAATCCGTTTCACGTTTGGGTTTTATATTTTTTGACTCTGTAAGAGTAGTCTTAGCCAAATGCCTGCTAAAGGCCATCGCACTGCTTGTTTTTGTCACAAACAGTTGTGTGTGAGCAGAGTGTCTGTTGTGTGTGTGTAGTACAGAGAAAGGGAGAGAAGTAATTGTTGGCACCTCACCGCTCTCAAAGTTGCCCTTGGCTTTGTGCTCCTCGCTGCAACCTGATCTTTTCATTCCCCGCCTCAAAAGAAGCCATTTTCTATTAGCCTCCGCTTCCTCTCACTGTTCAAAGGTGCTTGAGAGAGTGTGTGTGTGTGTGTATTTGTGTGTGTGTTGTGTATGCGTGAGTTCAAGAGCATCTTTCTCAGTAGGAAAAGAGTCTTTTTCCACCAAAGGAGAGGGCACGGCGGCAATGTCAGCGCTACTGATTAGAACTGGCCACATGAGAGGGGAGAAAGAGACAGAGAGAAGGAGGACATTTGAGCGTAAAAGGCAGGAAAAATCTTTGATGTGATCCTCCTTAGTCTCTTTTTCTCGCCCTCTTGTACTCACACATACACACACATACACACACACACACACACAACGTGGTGGCTTACGTCCTGCTGTGATGCTGACATTTGAAAAGGTAAAGTAAGGAGAGGGGATGGGATGGGAGGAGAGCAGGGAAGAGGGCAGCAAAAAGAAGGAGAGGATGAGAAGAAAAGGAACAATTTGTTGTGGTTGTCTGCGTCCTGGACAGACAGACTATTCACCTCAGACGGCCATTATGCAAGGAGAACAAAAAGAAAACACTCAGCAGTTCAATATGATGCAAATGTTTTAGATGTATCCACGATCAGGAAATTAAGACTTATGGTTTGTTTGTATTTCCTCAGCGGTGTGTTTGCACAGTTACGTGGTTTGTCCAACTTTAATAATTCACCTTGTTTATCTGTATTAGTGCAAGAGATATTTAATTTTCCGTGGCAGAAGATAGAGTTTTCGAGGTTGCGCTGTGGGGTCAAACTACCTTCTGAGGTTCAAGACACAAATTAAAATGCAGCTCAGCCCTGCTGCCACAATTTGTCACTCTGCATTTCGTGTTATCCAGAAGAGCACAACCCCTATTAAAAAGTTATTTCCAATGCTTCTAATTTATACTGATAAAGAAGTTTCTGGTTGAAAGGTGGAGAGTGTCGTCCTGTGTGCTGTGCTGTGGGATGTGATGTCCCCGTGTGGGAGAGATGAATGTCCCGGCTTGTTCCTATCACTGCTGATTCCCTGGCAGACTAAATGGCCGGTGCAGCAGTGCAGTCAGGATGAATGGCCGGCCTCTGTCTTCTCATGACAACCTCCTGCCTGCCCACCACTCTAATCCTCCACCGGGGCCATTGATCTGGCTCTTATTGATTCTTTTTCTTTCTTGCTTTCTCTCCTTCTTTTTTCTTTTTATTTCTTTCTTTCTGTCTTGCTCTCAGATCTGTCTGCACTGGCCAAGAAGATCAAGCTTGAGGCGATGGCTGGTTACCACAGCAACCAACAACATGGCGGACCAAACGGAGACAACGGTGATCACAACCCTGGACTGGGTGAGTCTCACCCGTTCTGTCTATCCACTCACACTCACACCCCTCACATTCACACTCACTCACACACACACACAGACACACACACACATGAAATGTTTAATTACAGTCGCACGTTAGTTCTTGTGAGTACACATCTGCATCGCCAAGTCAGTATGACTCGAGCAGCTGTGTTTGCTGAACCGAATTGATTAAAACCAGGATGTGACATGACCCCTGTTGTCTGTGAGTTTCCTTTTAAGAGACTGAAGTGAATGAAAAATAAACTACAGCAGGGATGAGTCAGGTCTTCATATGAAAAAGACACCTGGGTCAGGTAATCCAAACCATCAAAACATAAGGAGCAGACTTTAGATTTTTTAAAAGCATGATAAATGCCTGTGAATATTTGCGTCACCTTGGATTTGTTTGCATACTTGTGGGATTTGGTGAGATTCAGGAAATGTTTCTGGAAAAACATGGTTGGTCATCCGCTCTGTAGGCTTGAAATGTTGCTGGCAAATCATTAGTGCTCATTAGTCATCACATCAAGAGAGCATAGACCCAACCCAGCTCTGTTACTCATGCTCTACATGAATAACATGTTCATATATAGTAAAATGAGATCAGAATTAACAGAAAGATAAAAAAAAATAAGTCTTTGCTTTAAGCAGTGTGTCTTCAATTATGGATGAAAATATGAGTTGACAAACAGAGAATTTCATGTTGTCCTTTAAAAAGCACAGAATCACCTCATTTTGGAGTTGAACTCCTCTGGCTGCTCATTAATTGTGAAGTCATAATTTTTTAGTCATGTGTTACACAAAACTGTTCCCTTCACTGCACCGAACCCAGCAGCCGGCGAAAGTGGATGACAGCAAGCGCACCGGCTTGATAGAGAGATGAATAAGATGAGAGGCTGAAGCCAAATCAATAGTCTTCTCTCTAATTCACTATCCTGAATGCAAACGACAAAATGCTGGACAATCGATGGCGGAGCAGACACACACGCACACACACACACACACACACACACACACACACACACACAAACAAGTTGGATGCACAGCCCCCACTGTTATCGACAGGTTAAAGCGACATCAGTGTGTTTAGACAGATGACGGGGCTTATGGAGGTGTGTGTGGAATACGCTATGACCCTGGATACACACACACACACACACACACTTACATGTGGAGCGCACTGCAAGGCTGCAGGACAGATATGATGAAGAAGAAATTGTCCTTGTGTTTTGTTTTTTTTATTGCAAAAGTATGTTTAAGCCCACTACTGTTAATTTTTGTGTGTTTTTTTTCTTCTGCCTGTAAACACTCCCAGTCTTAAGCTTTGTTTACCATTGTATACACTCAGTTACGAGTGCCAGCATCTGTGTGCAGTTAGGTGGCATGGTTACCACCAGCCATTATAAACCTGTAAAGCTTAATCACTGTTAATGATAGAGTCAAGTGGAAACACACACACACACACACACACACACACACACATAGTGCAGGCATACATACACACATAAGCACAATGTGTTTTTTCCATACCGCCACCCACGGCCTTATGGGAAGGATAGGCCCCTACCAGAGCTGTAACCACTACAAAGGCAATCTCAGATTACACACACACACTCACAAATGCTGAGTGTGACACCTTATGAGCCGGGGAAGAGCGGGAGCGGCCATTTCTGCATTTAACAAGATCTTCTGGGAAATTTACAGTAACTGTTTGTTTACAGTAATGGTTTGTTTGGATAAACATAAGAGAGGCACTCTGACTTTTTGATGTTTTTTAATGAAACATAAGAGAGAGTGATGGGAGGGCAGAGAAAGTGAATGTGGGGGGAGGCAAAGTTCAGAAGAAGGAGAGAACGTGAGTGGAAATGAAATGATAGAGGGAGGAGGGGATGGCAAAAATGGAGTGCTGGTTTCTAACCGAGGTTTAATATTTGGAGTTGGCTGCTAGATGATTGTCGGAGCATCTGGTTATTTAGCTCCATTCACACACATCTTTTGTTTGGATTATTTCTGCTCTGGGCAAGAGAGAGACTAATCTGCCAAATGCACAAAGCACGGCACATATGTCCGGTGAGCCCGACTCAAAGTCAACGCCTCACCCTTTATTTCTTAGTTTGCCTTTTCTTTCTTTCCTTTTTCTCTTTCTCTTCTTTATTTGTTCTATTTCATCTCTCCTCTTTGGATAGCCTTTTTTTTGTTTGTTTCCATCCACTCGTTCTATTATTTGTGACAATTGTGCGGAATAGAGTCCAAGATTTTTTCCTTTGTGTTTATAATTACCCAGCGTGCATTGCTGGCCCAGCACCAGGACTGCCATCAGCTTCTTTTGTTCTACTTCCTCCCTGTGTTTCTTTTGTTTTTGTTTTTCCTTTTATTAAATGATAAATATTTATGTCATTTTCTCCACCATCACCACACCCCCCCAACACGATTGTTTGTTTCATGAATAGAGAGACCGCAACAGCCCACTAGGGTGCTGTTGAGAGGAAGGATTTTCTTAAAAGATAGTGGATGCTTGTCTTAAAGAGAGAAGAGCGAACAACAGATTGGCCGAGATAATAAAAACTTGGTTTCGACCACTGAAAACGTGCTGGATTATCGTCAAGGACTCAGGGGCACTAAAGGAAAAGTCAGTCAGTTTTTATTAACTCCAGAATAGCTGTCTTGTGTTTTTGCTGGTGAGACTCACAACCAAAGCATTTAAAATGTCACAACCTTTTACTATCTTTATGTTGTAATGAGCAGGACGAGTGTTTGACAACCTCCCTTCTTCCACTTCCTTCCCTTTTCTTTTTCATGCTTCCTAATTCCTTGACATACACGCATGCACACACACACACACACACGCACACACACACACACACACACGTATTTGTGAGTCATGGTTTAGAAGCAAAGCAGTCATCCAGGTAGTATTGACATCACAGAGGAATGATATTGGTGTATAGTTTCAATCGTGTCATCAGGGAAGCAGAGACACGCAGGGCTTTCAGTTCAGTGCACACTACAGCAGAAGAAGGCCTTTAAGCTGTCAAAGATAAATACACCTGAAAAATGAAAGAAGAGAGAGTCGAGACCTGTTTCATGTTAGGTGCATGTATTGTGCAGTCTGACCTTTGCCTTATGAGAAGCTACTGTACTCTACTGTGCTCTCTCTCCTCTAGTGACGCTCTATTCTATTCTATTTTATTCTATCACCCTCCCCACAGTTCTGGACCAGTTGCCCTTCATGATGATGTCACATCCTCTGATCCCTGCCAGCCTGGCACCGGCCTCCGTTTCCATGGCTATGGGCCAGATGAACCGACTGAGCACGCTAGCCAGCATGGCCAACGTGGCGCAGCTCCACGCCAACCCCCCTGCCAGGGCTCCCACCTCCGTCATTAAGGTGAACGCAGAGGCCCATCAGCCCGGTGGATCTGACCACCAGCCAGTAATATCTGAGTCCATGAGACACTCGGGAGCTCACAAAAGTGTGTTGTTTCTAAATAAGATTATTATTATTATACATACCGTCATTTTTAAAATAATACATGCAAAGGCATCTTTCCTATCACTTAAATGTGAATGTGATCCTTTATGCACAGAATTTAGAGTAAAGTCTATCTCTTTTACATCCACAGTTATGGCTAAAATCTGGCACTTGTCTGCTGGTGGATATCCCACATCTGGATCGCTACCAGAATGTAATCAGTTGCTGGTTTAAGGCCAATCCCGGATCTATTTATACATTTTTAGGTATCCTGCATACAGACAAAAACTTTAGCAAAGCGGTCACTTAAAAACAATCCTCTCAGCTATTTCACCCTACGGGAGGTTGGAAATATTATATATTACCACAAATGTCATGTTGTAGGTATCACTCCTCACAGAGTTTGATATCTCATCGTGTCCTCATCGGAAGCAGGAAGTCTTAGGTTTGGTCAGAAATTTAAGGATGCGGACCATTGTTTTTCCCAACGGCCGGATCACAGATATTTGGGAAAAGTTTCCAGGCTTACTGGAATGAGCCCAAATTGTTTTGGAAAAAACAAAGAATATCATATTACATTTCTATGACTATCCCTAAAGAGGACATTTTCTTGTAAGCCAAAGAGCAATACCTAAATATTTGTCAGAATTGAGTTTGACGTTTTACCATAAAGATTTCTGTCGGGGTGTTAGAACCTGCCGCCACACTTGCTGTACTTAGAGAGCTAAAGCAAGATGGCTGTGTCCAAAATCATTCATTTATATATCAAAACTAGCTTTTAATAGCTAAAGCTAAATTAATTTAGTTGTCTTGTTAGCTTGTTGTCATTAAAAAAATATCTTTATTATTATGTGTTGAATTTAAGGCATCACTTCATTCATTTGATCCTATGATAATTTTGCTGCTCTGTAGGAACGAGTGCGTGACAGCCCCTCCCCGTCTCCCTCATTGGACGAAGCTCAGATGTCATCCAATCACAGCAGCAGCGTGTCAAGTTCACCATCTCACACAGAACGCACTGCAGAATCCACACGTACGTACTTAGCTGTGTGATATGATAGTTTGAAAGTAGAAAATGTTGGATGCTTTTGAACATCCAAGAAAAGATCTTCTTGACTTTTCATATTATCTTTCCAGACGCACTTCATGAAGGCCTGTCTTCGAGTCACAGTCACAGTGTGTTAGGACAATCCCCCAGTATGGTGGCCAGAGAGACAGATAGAACTTCAGTAGAATACAGCAAGGAAAACAAGAGGGGCCACACTGACAGAGGTAAGATGCACTGGTATATTCATGTAGGGTAGGTCAGCCTAGGTTCTGCTAAAGTGCATCTTTGATTTTTCTTTTTTTTTAATCCCAAATGTAAATTTATCTTTGATTTTGTATTTAGATGTGTCTGTCTTCTGAGTTATCTTGCATTACTTTTATTTACTCAACAACAGTGTCAGCTTCACTTCAAAGGTCAATTTTTTGCTGTTTTTAGAGAGACAAATCAATTACCATGGAACACAGCCTGTCAATACAGTACAAAAAGTATTCAGTTTCAATGAACTGAGCAAACCAACCAAATGTTTTAATGCTTTGAACAATCCATCCATCTATGTTGTTATTTACAGAATAGTGGTTTTAAAAACCTGTGGCAACCATGAGATGGTTTCTTTTCTAGTATTTGTTTAAAAAAAAAAAGAAAGGGGCTCCTTAGGTTGACAAGGAAGAAATATCTCAGTAACAGGTCGATAAGGATTCACTCATCCCTTCTCTCTACCTCCTCTCCACCACTCCTCCTCACTGTCGGTGGCCCCCCGGCTTCCCGTGGAGAGCAAAGACAAATAATTCTGCAAAACAGGGCTCCATTAGAACAGGAAGCAGTGTTACATTAGCAAGCCATTTGCGGGGCCGTGGCCTAACGAGCCAGGCGGCCTCCCGCGCTCTCAGCTGGACCTCATCTGCATAACGACTGCCTCCCTGTCGTTAGGGCCCGCGTTGCCACGGTGCTGCAACGTCAGTTGTTTGGTTCTCTCTGTCAGGGAGGTTTGCATTAGCTTAATGAGGACTGCTCAAGGACAAACAGTCAGCAGAAATCTACTGCGTGAGAGAGAGAGAGGGAGAGAAACGGAGAGTTTGTATGTGTGCGCACACTCTTGTGTAAATGTATTCTAATACTGAATCACATTATTCAGTAATCGAATCTAAAAATCACAAAGGCCTTCCAGGTAAGGTTTCAGATGCTGTCAGGTATCTGTGAACATATTGACAAAGCAGTGATGGCACCAGCAACGTGAATGCCATGCATCACACATCACATTTATGCAATTGATTTTCAATTGATTTTCCTGCATGCAAATGAAACGCATGTACATTTGCTGGATTGCATGCTTTTGTATTTGACCTAGAACATCACAGGATAGGTTTATCATGGATTGAACAAGAGCTTCAAAGAGCACTTCAGGGTTGTCATTCTGTCAATCTATTGTATGATAATCTCTAAGTGTATGTGTGTGTGTGAGTAGAGGCATGTGTGTGAGTCAGTTTTGGCTGTGTGTGCTGTTTCAGTGGTCTTTGAACAACGTATCCATGCAGCAAAGATCAGAGGCCATCCCTGACACCTCACTCCCATTAACCAAACATCAGCAGAATTTTATTTTCTCCCTGTCTCTGTCTTTCTCCCCCTCCCTCCCTCCCGTTCTCTTCCGCTGACTGGCAGTCTTCACGTGGTGATGTTCATTAGCCCTGGGGATGGGTGGGAGAGGGGAAAAAGAGAGATGAAGTTGGGAGAAAAGAGAAGAACAGACAGTGACCTTGGTTAGGGAGATGGGTAAATGATCAAACAAGCTGGCAGCCATGTGTGTGTGTGTGTGTGTATTTATGCCAAATGTGTGTGTGAGTGTGAGGTAAAGTAGGCGTAAAACAGTAACTCAATAAAGGATCAGTCACATCCAAGGAGCCTGGGGAGCCCGCGCTGCTGACTGTGCACTTCAGCGGCTACGAATGCGTGTGTGTGTCTGTACGTGAGCCACAGGAGTGTAGTTGGATGCCCTCCGCTGAGCTCGCCAGCACCTGCTAATTACCTTTCTCTACAGAGCAATGCTTTTAGCAAGAAAGAGGGAGAAAGAGGAGGGTGCTGGAGTAGTGGTATTGCTTCTCATCTGTGAAACACCTTGAATGTGACAGTTGCCAAGATGTGAGGCCGAGGCAGAGACGGGGAGGTGGGTGGATTTGGAGCAGAAGATGCTGTGGTCAGCTAAGTGGAGAAAACACTGTCATTTGTCACAGACAGAGAAAAGTGCCAGATATCACATCGCACGTTCACACTCGTCTCTGCTCCAATAACTGCCGGACTCCCTGGACGTCTTCGTCCTCAGTGGCTCGGATCATAGTAAACGCATAGTGAGCAACTGCCTGATGTGAAAAAAAAAAATTTGAAAATGCAGAAAAAGGCTAATCTTCATCTCTCTCACTGTCACGATTCGGGAACATGCAGTTCTCAGGTTTACAAACAGATGGTCATCCATAATGCAGCTTCTTAGCTGTTTTTATGGGAGATGTCAAGCTGTTATGCATTATCAATCGGCAGAGTGCCATCTAATAAAGGGTAACCACATTTTTAAAACCCCAAGCCAGGACCTCTGAGTATGTATAAACGCGCACAGTAATTAATGTAATCACCCATTTACGGCAGAGCCTGATATGTTTACAAGAAATTAAGTAAATGTATTGGTAAGGTACAAATTATAGAAATTTGCATTCAACCTTGATTGCATACATATTTCACTGGATGATGCATTTACATGTTTGGAAAGAAATATGCAAAAATGTACAAGCCAGAAAATATAAACGATATAACAGCAATAAAGATTTTTTTAAAATACTTAAGTTTTTTACAAATGTGTACCATTATAAAAGACCAAAACAGACAACGTATTAGTTTGTCTCTCAATACTTTCTGACATCCTTTTCAACAGGTCACTGGTAGAATCATGAATATATGAAAAGATAAATAACTGTAGTAGGGCATTGCAGTTTTAAGCATATGTTGCTTAAGCAGGAGTAAATGGTGCATTTGATGGAGACTATTTTCAGCTGCAGATTGATTGACTTAAAATAAACTGCTGTGCCTGTGAAGTATGTCACTAAATGCAAGAGTGTGGCTCATTAATTGTTTTTAATTGTTTTTTTGTACAACAATAGAGCTCTATGGTACAGAGGAATAAGTATATCAGGTTTTGGCAACACAGACGAGGATTATTTCATTGTTGGTTTGTTGCTTTCATGGGATTTGTTGACAAAAAGAAAAAGATGTTAAACTGATTCGGCCAAAAGAATAGACATCACTAGACATCAAAATGTCTCTCTCTTCCTTCTAGATACCAGCTCCTTGGCCACTCAGACACCCAGGGAGAGCGGTGATAGACAGGTCTACCAGAAACCCCCATCAGGCAGGGAGGGCTGTGAGAGAGTATCTTACCCTGCGGGGCAGAAGCTCCCAGCAGGTCTCCACCACACTCCCTTCATCTTCCCGGAAGGCTTGTCCTCCATAGAGACCCTGCTCACGAACATCCAGGTGAGGCCCTGCCGGGGTTTTATTATTATTATACTCTGAGATGAAAAAGAAGCGAAATGAGCCACTCTTTGGGATTTCCTAAATAGCAGACAAGGCAGACATTTAGGATATGCAGCATGTGCTGACCTGCTTCTCAGATTTACATGTCTTTGTTATAGATGATTCACAATGAAAGGGCTGGGTTTTCACTGGGGAAAAAAAACATCCCTGATGTGATGGCAGCTGAAAGATTTGACTTTTATTAGATTAAAAATCTGATTCATTTTTTCTGCCTGAGTAAATCAAGGAATTACAAACCTTTACATGCTTTAATTTTAAAGTAACTGCACCTCATTTTAAAATACTGTTATATTATACAATAAAAAAACAAATTTTTGTTAAAGTCAAATATTTATAGGATCAAGGCTTCTCTTTGGGGAATTTTTACATTTCTGAAGAAGACAGTCATCTCTCCTCTCCTGGCATCTGTTCAGTGTGTAACCTGTTGATGTTTGCCTGTGTGTCTCCAAGCAGGGTCTGCTGAGGGTTGCCATAGAGAACGCCCGGGCGCAGGAGAAGCAGGACCAGATGGAGAGGACAGAGCTGAAGATGGAGCTGGTGCGGGAGAGGGAGCTTAGAGAGACATTGGAGAGGCAGCTTAGCATGGAACAAAAAAACAGAGGTACACAACAGCACATCGAGCATCACACATCTCACAGCTTAATGGATTTAAAATGCTCAGGTAAACTTTGCAGAGACAGTGGAACAAACCCTCAACTGTCAGTGTTATCTTTAGATTTTTATTTTGAGTTAACAAGTGTTGATTGGAGTGTTGTTTGCTCAGTCATAGAGCTATTGTCAGAGTGTTACATTTCCACTTGTGACTTTAATGCAAGTGGAAAACACGGGAATGATGTTTATTTTTTGCATATTTGCACAATAGTTTTGCCGTGCAGCAACAATGTTGGTCTAATCCACTTCCAAGCCACAGAACCTCCAATAACTTGAAAACCAGATAAGGAAGTGAGGACACCTACTGTATATTACCTCTTACCAGAGCTTCTGAAGAGGTGAATTAGAATAAGGTTGGCAGTATACTACAAAGTTAATCAAGTTTGGCATGTCACATACGGTGCTCTGAGAGCAAAAGCCAATCAAGGACAGCCGGTTTAATGAGGTCACACCAGATGGAGAAGTTTGCAAGTCGTGACAGAAATGAACCCAAATGTGATGCTTCAGTTTTGTCACAAACTATACACTACTACTATACTTCTAGTATCAGTAAGTAAGGTCTTGGGCTTAAATGTGATATAGCTGGGAGCATATCAGTAAATTTAATATTTCATTCAAACCAGAACAAAACAAGAAAACACGCCAAGCTTACAATACCTTCAAAGTAAAGCTCTTGATGTAAAGATGCAGAAATTAAGTAACAACTGAGGTCAGGACGCACAGAGAGTACATGCAAATATAATAAACAGTTCCTACAACAATAGATAAACATGAGGTCAAGCATAAAAAATAATATATATATCTGAATAATTTTTTTGCCAAGCATGGTTAATTTTCTTACATATTTTGTTGTCTGTTCCTGCTCTTTTTCTCCGTTTAGTTTTGATCCAAAAGCGCCTGAAGAAGGAAAAGAGGAGTAAGAGGAGACTACAGGAGGCCTTGGAGGAGGAGGTCAAACTCCGTGATCAGGCTGAGCACAGTCTGCTGCACACTGCCAACACACACACAGGTACACCTGCAAACAGATACACACACACAAGTTTTTTTTTTTAAAGATGTCATGAAGTCTATATTTCTGTTTCTACTCATAACTGAGTTTAAAGTTAGCCAGAGTAATTCTTAATTTCATGCTAAATGTCACCAAGTCTTCAGTGCATTAGCCTATAATTAAGTGTCTTTATTAATTAATGACCAAACTACAGGCCATCAATCATCAGCAGCCCCTCCTCACACAGAGTCTGTGACCCAGGACTTGGATGGGATCAACCATGATGACAACAGACTGGACACCAAGGCAACAGTACAAGGTATAACAAATACAGCTTCCTCACTACGAAGCTGTGAAAACAACATATTCTGATGAATAAAAATGAAGTCGTCTTACATATATTCATCAGAAAAGATTTTTGAGTTTTGAAATTCTATATTATTCTTTTATTTAACCTAATAACAGAAAATATCAAAATTCACATTACGCAAAGAGATTAAACTCAAAGGGTTTTTAAGTTTTTTAAGGATGTTCTCCACTAAATTACTAATACTGTCAATGTGACAAAGTATGAATTAATTTGTAAATCTATGTGTAACAACATGCACCAAGGTTATGTGAATGATTTATTCCTAGATGGTGGTAACGTCACTGACATGCTTAGTACAATGAAACAAAATACTTCCACTCTTATCTTGGTTTTTCTCTAAAGTTTACTCTTACTAGAGAATTGATATATCTGCTGGTGGGGATTTATTTCGCTTCTATCAACTGAGCTTAGACATCATATTTCATTATTTCACCTACTCTGCTGCTTTTGATGCTCAACTGACCAGTCTACCGGAAGGGCTTTCAAAGATTTCACAGGGAGACCGCTCCTGAGAAATTGAACAACATTAAATGAAGCATGAGGCAGTTCACTGAGGCTACTGCTTTAATGGAGACGGGCATTTAATATATTTATTTTGCCAACATTATTGTCTTCACAGGGATAGATTAATGAGAAAATCCTACATGTAACATCTTAAACAGACAGATAAAGAAATGGCTGTGATCTCTAGCCCGGCCTCATCAAAAGAGTGCATGGTTAGAGCCCACCTCTGCTCCGCACCGTGCCAGGGCCGCTGTACCAGACAGCTAGCTTGTTCAAAGGCAATTTTTAATTGAATGCCAGTGAAGCAAGAAGAGAACTGGCCACTAATTAACGGCTGTCTTAATTGTCCTCGTGACGAGTTTGTTTGGACATAATTTGCATAATTAACACCCAGTAATAAATCATTTAAAGGGGAATTGTCTGTCAGACAGCGGGGCAGGATGTGGTTCCTTTGTGCCAGGAAGTTTTATCGCCAAAAACAGGGATCAGTGGCCGAATAACACTTTCAACCCAGCCTTACTTATTAACGATCTTTTACTAATGATCTTAGGTCAAAGCTGTATATAGGACCTTGTACAATATTTGTATTACTGAATTAACAGATAACTTTTTTTTTCTCCTTACTGTTACAGTCCCGATGGCCTACCCTAAAGAATCTAACTGCCTAATGTGATTACGATTTTAATTTTTTTTTATTGTTTGTAATTTTATATGTTTGATTTATTATTATTATAAATCTGCGTTTCTTTGTGGATTTCAGAGGGCAGAGTGTTCCTTCAGACGGCTGGGATGTACTGAAGATGAGCTGGAAGGATGGATGGGTGAATGGGTGGATGGATGATAGAATGAAGTGATGAAGATTCCTCCTTCATGAGATATACGATAGGCATGCTCAGTCGTGCCCCACCTCCTAAAAGGGGACATCCCTCCATTTCATGGGGTGATATTTGAAGGTTTTGCATCGTTCTCTTGTTTAATTTATTGCATTAATCACAGAATCTCAGCTGTAGTGGGAACAGTATTTTATTTCAACGATGTGTTTTTGACTGTGTTTCTTTCAATCAAGTTTTTTAGATCCTAGCTGAAGATGACCATAGTTGTTTTGTCAGTGCTGTTTATCTGGACACAAGTGACGAATATAACTTGTAACAGAGTTGTGTACATATAATATAGTCATCATTCTTTTGTTATTATTATTATTATTATTATTATTATCAAAAAAAACATAATGGCATGTTGTACAGTCAGTAAATGACTTGTATTGTGTATGTTATGCAGTAGTGCAGTTTGACAATACAAACAATACAAATCCTTTTTATTAAATTGTGTCATTGTTTCTTTCTTTATCACTTTATCAATGCATTGTTGGTTAAATTGTCTTTTTAGGTGAATAGATGGTTTTATACATTTCTTTGAAATACATTGGACTCCAGAGTTTTTTTTATACATAGTTTAATTAATTGTTTTCTGAGACAAACACAACTGAAAAAACCCTTAAGTGTCTGTGAGGGGAGTGGTGTGACATTGATTCTTGCTACATCTCTAAAAACATACACGTAAGTATTGACAGACAGACAGACGGTGGTGAGCAGGGTCACATGTAAACTGTCCTTTATTGAATCATGTTGACGCTGCACTATCTCTGGCCGCACTTTTTTTTTTTTAATCACATTTTTTTTATCACGTTTCTCCCCGGCAGGAGAGGAGAGGTGTCACAGACTTGTATTGATATTTTTGCTGTGTGGAAAATTTGGAGCCGTTATATAATATCTGCCTGCTAAATATTAACATTGCAGGGGATGGAACGATCTCTAAACTAATAAGTAATATTTTCTGACTCAATCTGGATTGAAGCCCTGTAAATGTTTCGCAACGTAAATCAATTGTAGGCCAACTTGTAAATAATAATTTGAATCTGTAATCTGCATCATATTTGAAAGCATCATAAACTGAACTCAAGACAGTTGTAGGACATTAAAAGCAAAGACAGTGTAAGTGCAGACATGTAAATCTACACCAGGCGTTCCTCAACTGACGCAGAAAGCTGAGCGATGAATGTAATAAATTATGTGGGTTGTTGTGGTCGGATAGTTTTCTCTGGGACGTACAGTAGAGGCTATGAATGCTCATTTCCAACCCATATTAATTTTTATAAAGTCTTAAGTAATATGAGTCTTTGCCGTGGGACAGATTTGGCTCATACAACACCGTGTGCCATTTCCTGGACACAAGCAGATAAGCTGTAATGCAGGACTAAAACAACCTCTGTTACAAGCAATTCTTCCTGAATACAGAGTGGCTGACAACAGAATAGCAATGATTCACAAATGAATGTGTGAATGAGTCATCAGCTTTTCAGATGACCACCTCAGAGACTGGTCTTGACTAAAAAGGTTTGTGACTTTATTCAGCGTCGCTCTACTGTTTCACACTCTATTGTATCTCTTTCATTTTTTTTGTGTGTCACACACACACACACACACACACACAACCCTCACAATTCACTGAGTAGCATTGTCCTGCCGAGAGATGTGTAATGGAAAAGATAAATGGAGGATAAAGCTAAGGTGACAGGACTGAGCATGCATGTGTGTATGTGCATTTGCATGTGTGTATGTGTGTGTCTGTCTGTCTGTGTGTGTGCCCGCATGTGTGCACTGCACAACAGACCAGCAAACCATCTGCTCATCTCCTCTTAATGAACAAAGCAAACAGCAGGAGTCAAGGCTGTCTCCAAATCTGGAGTCTCTTTATTGGTAAGCACACACACACACTTGCATATACACGTATATAGTATATACACACGTCTCTGTGCTGTTTAATCTGATTATCTTTGATTGAGAACAGGGGCAAAGCAACCTTTTTAGACCCTACTCCTACATCAGTGACAGAGAAGGTCTGAAACACAATTAGCAAGCTGTTCCTGAGCTCTGCTTTGCAGCCACATCTGACCACAGGCAGCCAAATAGACCTAATGACTAGGAACTAACCAATGGGAACTAACATGCTACTGCATCTGTGGACGATGAGGAAACGCAACACTATTAGACAGCTGCTCACCATATCTTTTCAAATGTACTTGGACGTAACATAAGCATTAGATCAATTGTCTCAGGAGCAATCACAGCCAGGCATGAAGGTATACACACTGTTTGATGTGAATAAAACTGGCAGTCTCAATTGTAAGACAAGACAGGGCCTCTGCAAGGAAGTCTGGACCTTGACAAGATATGACACTGTGTGTGTAAGGCCAGAGGACCATAATAAAAAGCCATTAACCTGGACTTGGTGCAGCTATACATGGTGCTCAAGGCCCCATGGATAATTAACACTGCTACCGTCAGAAAGCCGACCACATGGCTTTGAGACATGAAACAATCCCTGTTGGCTGGTTAAATACATATCCACCCCATAAACACATATTAAAAAATGGTCATAGAGGAACAGACTTAGGATGAAACATGATCAGAGCGATGCTTCGGGGCCTGGGAATATCCTGTCCGACAGCAGGGTGGCATCGTGGGTAGAGAGACTGCCCTTCATCTGGAGGATCAACTGGCCTCTGCATCTGCTGAAATGCCTCTGAGCAAGACACTAAATCCCAGCTGCAGGGGAGCTGCAGTTGTTACATCAGTGATTCACAACCTCTCCCGGGGGGTTAAGTAAGCATTAGTGGTCACCAGGCAGAAAAAGTATTTAAATGAAGACGACCCCGCTCTGGCTGCCGTGAGGATTCACCGTGGTGTGGCACACAGGGACCATAATCTGTCGTACCTCTGCTCTCCCATGGATTTACTTTCACTTATACTATATTATATAATACCATACATATAATATAAAAGTACTACAATAATTATAGTACGTATTTTTTTATTTTTAAGGTGTATTTTAATCTATTTTTTACATGTATGTTTTATTCCTTTTTCTGTGTGTACTGGTTTCACTCATGTTTGTTGTGTCTGTGGTATTTACTTCATGTTGCAGTGTTAAAGCTTCTGGCATCTATCTTTAAAAGTACTCTATAGCAACAGCATAATAGTAACACTAATAATAATAATAAAATAATAATTATAATGTCAACAATATGCCTAATTTTGGTTGTCACTTTTGTTATTTCTATTTTAAAGTCAGAATCATCTTAATTGGTTAAGTATGTTTACTCATACAAGGAATTTGACTCCAATTTCAAGTGGCTCTCAATGTGTTTAGAAAGATACGCAGAGACAATAAGCCGAACAGAAGCAATTAAACATAAACATATCACTATTATGCACAAAAAAATGAGTGAAAAAATAGATATATAAATATAGAGACAACAAGTGGATGACAACATACAACGTCTACATACAGGAGAAATAATTTATCTAAACTGTAAACAGGATACAAATAGTGCCAAGGTGTGCAAGGAGTGCTGAAATGAATACTTAAAAAAGTGCTAAATTAGGTGATTATGTATAGTACAGTCAGCCTGATGTATACATGTATGTTTATATTTTTACATAACATAAATAAATATATATAATTTGTAGGTACATTGGGTATTATAGCGTTACAAGATTATTGCACAGCAACTGAACTAACCGACAGCAAGAGGAAAGAACTACATTTGATTTATATTTAGTTATTTTATGTGATTTAAGGTTTAATGTAAATTTTGTTTGAAATTAATTGAAACAGAAATTACATTACACAACTTACACGTGTCTTACAAGTGTGAAGTGGAAATTTGAAGCCTCCACTTCACAAACACTAAGAATTGACTTTGCAGTGAAGTAGGAGACATCATGTGTCCAGCAGGAAAACTTTAGAAATTAATTTAATTTGCATATTCAGAGATTATGGCATTTTTAATGAGGTAAAAGAAGGAGGTCATTTTAGGGACTTAACAATACAACAATATAATTCAACTTTTTAGTGAAAAAACTATATCAGACACAAATTATTATTCAATGTGGAGTCTTTTACCTTAAATCTTAAAACATCTCTGGAGGGGATCTTTAATTGCATGCTTTGCTCCTGAACACAGAGTAACAGCGCCAGCTAGCGGCCAGTTTAAATATAATCTCTATTCACTGCGAAATAGTGATTTTTGGGCGTGTTGGGCTCCTGTAGCAGATCCCCTGTTTCCTTCTAGCAGTAGTCACAGCATGGATCCTTTCTCCAACTTTACCTCGGTTGTTTGGTGTTAGTTTAGCGTCGCCTCGGGGTTAACGGTCGTCGTCTTGACCCCGTAACTCCTCAAGACACCATGTTTACCACCACCGGTTCTCGGGGCCTCTGTAAGTATCCCGCAAACACTGTTAAAGCGCAGCCGGGTTGTCGCAGCTCTCTCCCTGCATCGACCTGTCAGTCGGAAGCTAGCAGCTAGCTTAGCCAATTAGCATTGCGCTGTCATTCATTTACTCGGGGCTGTGTATATATCAGTTATAGCTGCGTTTAGTTCATTAACAATGTACGTTTTGTTTCCGTTTCATACAACCTGTTGATTCAGCGTCAGGAAGTATAGAAATGAGTGTAACTGGTGTCTTTAACTTACACTCTTGTATCTCCAGGTAAATCCGTGTTAGTGAGGAAGATATGTGTCCGCCCCGCCTCTCTCTGCGTCTCTCTATGTCTCTATATCAGCAAAACTCGTGCCTCAAATTTTAAACACCTTAATATAAGCAAAGCTGCTGGTTGTAGGAGGCTACAGTCGTCGTATAAACCATGTTGCCTGTGTGTTTTGTGCATAGACAAGGCTCCTCTCTGTAAAGGCCTCCTGCTGGTGCTCAACGGGCTGACTGTGATGCTCACCCTGCTGCCTCAGTACCAACACCTGTTTATGTACAGTCTGCAGGCTGTCACCCAGCAGCACCAGGTACTGTGTCCTGCATCTGTCTGTGTCTGTGAGAGACACATAGTATGTCCACATATCTGTCCTCTTCAATATACATGTGTTTTTCTTTACTAGGGAATAACACCATTAACCACGATTAGGACAAGAGTTGACTTAGATCCAAGCAAGTGTTTAAGCAAAAAAAAAGAAAAAAAATCTCTAAAACCTGCTTGTGCTCCTTAGACCATCCTCATTGTGCAACAACAGTAGGGCTGCAACTGACAGTTATTTTCATTATCAATGAATCTGCTAATTATTTTCTCAATTAATCAATCCATGAAATGAAATGTGTGAAAAATGTCGATCACCGTTTCACAAAGCCCAAGGTGATGTCTTTAGACGCCTTGTTTTGTCCACAACCCAAAGATAGAGCCTAAAATGTAGAAGACTCAAGAAACCAGAAAATATTCACATTTGAGAAACTGGAATCAGAAGATTTAGATTTTTTTTTTCTTAAAAAAGACCCAAAATGATTAATCGATTAGCAAAATAGTTGCCGACTAATTATTGTAGCTCTAATTACAAATTGTACTATCTTTTTCTGGAGCTTTCAACTGCATCGCGTGGTTGTTGAATAAAGACACAGGTTATAATCCGCCTATTAACAACCACCTATAGGATTTTTAGAGAAAAGACAACTGAACAAACTCCACTCGTTAATGAAAAATTGAGTAAACATAGTTTTGTCAAAATGTCTTATTGCCATAAAGCGATTTTTATTTTTTATTATGTGAGATAAGGAATGACTTTTCAAGTTATATACGCTGTGATAGACAGGAAAGCCTTTTTACAGGAAGTCGTAATGCCATCCATGTTTTCCTGTGTGTTAGCTGTGTGCTAACCCTAACTGTGTCTCCTTCATGCTACAGGTGTGGAGGTTGTTATGTGGACGGCTGGTCTGTCTAGATGTAAAGGACGCCTTCTGCAGTAGCCTGCTCATCTATAACTTCAGAATCTTTGAGAGGAGATTTGGCACCAGGAAGTTTGCTGTAAGTACCAAATCATGTATCAATGTACGGATATGTGGATTGATAAAGTATATACGTTGATATATCCAGAGATGGATATATAGTGGGTTTAATAGTCTCACAGATTGTCTCATGGTCAAGTTACTTTTATCAACAGAAACACATTAAGTTACTTTGAGTATAGATTATCTTAAAAGTATACTCAAGTCAGAATCTATTGAAGCTGCAACGATTAGTCGATTCATCCATTAGCCGATGTCAGATAATCAATCGTCAACTATTATGATCTTCAAATAACTGTTTCAGGCATTTTATAAATCGAATATGCCAAACATTTGCTGTAGCTTCTCAGCTGTTAATATTAACGCTTTTCTGTGTCGTACATGATAGTAAACTGATCATCTTTGGGTTTTGGAATGTTAATCAAACAAAAGAAGATATTTTATTACATGTTATTGGGTTGTGGGATATTAAACAATACATTGATTAATCCAGAAAGTAATCAGCAGATTAATTAATGATGACAATAATTGTTAGTTCCAGCCATATAAACAATATTCCTAATCTGGCAGTAACTTGCTGCATGAGCAACATTTGACAGGCATTATTTCCTTGAAAATGTAACTACACTTTAAAGCCACAGAGAAAAATGTTTGTTTTTTAGATTTGCGTCTTAATTGTTTTTTATTTTTATTCCAGTCCTTCCTATTGGGCGCCTGGTGTCTCTCTGCGCTGATGGACTTCCTGCTGGCCCAGGCTTTCCAGTTTTTGTTTGACTATGAGGTGGAGGAACTGCCTGCAGGACTGTGAGTATCGTGGTCGCCTTAGTCGCTACAGTTTATGCTGAGCTTTTCTGAGCATAAACTCACTGTATCTCTTAAAAAGATATTTCGGTTTGGCAGCACAAAAAGAGACTTAATAAAATGATAAGTAACGTAACTAGTTCCAAAAGTCCAACACACAAACCCAGCTTTCTTGACTTCTGTCTTTGGATTGCCTTGAATTTTACCATTACTGTTGAATGTTTTTGTTTAAATTCACTCAGTTCCTTCTTTTCTGGCATCCTCCTTATCTTGACTTGTCCCTTTCACTTCTTGCAGGCTCGCTCCAGTCTTCTCTTTATTTGTGCCTTTTTACCGGTCGATCCCCACGACGCCAGTCACCCAAGTCCTGGGCCACATCCACATCACCAACAAGTCTCTGGTCTACATTGTTGGCTTGCAGGTAAGTCCATCCTTTCACATTTTTCCTTTTTTACATATGCATGTATCTGTTTTGCTTTCTCTCTTACTCTTCATGAGAATTATATGGAATATTACCAACTTATCCGATCCTCATTGTTTCACTCTTCTTCTCTCCTCCTTCTGTGTTACAGCTGTTGACTTCCAGCCCCTTCATGTGGCTCCTTGCACTCAGTGGACTGGTGAGTATTCTTGTCTTTGTCAAATATGTTTACTGCTATTTAAAACTGCATGTTGTTGAGGGTGTTAAGACTCAGCATACGGCTAATGTATGGACACGAGAATCAAAATAACGAGCTAAAAGGCGCTAAAAATCTCTGCACAGGTGTAGAGCTAAGTGGTAACTCTCTGTTGGTTGGCACTGTAATGTTGCTTAATAAAGGTTTTAATGATGATTTTAAATATGCTGTGGCTTGGGATTTCAATGCTGTGTGCCTTTCAGATCTCAGGTGGACTGTACTACTCCAATGTTCTACGGTTACAGAAGCTCCTCTTTGTGCCTGTCTGGGTGTCTCGTATTGGACGTTATATTCTGGAGCCTATTTTCTCAAGTGAGTAGTAATCGCATACACAAATCCTGTGCAAATCCTTTTCACAGAAATCAGTGTTGCAGGTCCTGACATGGATTTATTATCTCTTTCTCTATCATTTAGGAATAATAACATGTACATTTAAGGCATTAGACCAGTGCTGTGATCCAGACTGACTAATGGCATAAGCATAATATCTTAAATAACAAGTCCAATTTGTAGGACTAGTAAAATTAAGGTTGAAATTGTTAGTTTTTTTTTTTTTTTTTTTTAAAAAGAAGTTAGCCTTATTTTCCACCCTATTTACCCTCTCCAGTCAATGGTGTCTCGCATGGTCATTAAAAGCTTTTTAACTGTGAAGAATAAAAATTCCCAGAATAAAGTCATTGGCTTTCCACATTTTGTCCCGTAACTGATTTGTGATAACAGCAACCTAATGTACTCCATGTCAGTCTCTTATTGATGTACAGTTCTGTTTCTGCTTGCCGATTAATATGTTATTGTCATCTCTGGTTGTCAAGGCTCCCAACCAACCAATGAGACACCTCTGGGGATGGGTGCAACACTGGACATCCAGAGGCAGCAACGGATGGACATGCTCGACCAGCAACTGCTACTGGCACAATACAACGAAGCCAGGAGGAACATCAGACCACAACGACAGGTAGAGGGACACACACTCGCTGCCACACTGATGTATTGACTGACACATTCTGTATCCACACACACACACGTATGTGCACACAGTGTTTCAAATGAATTCATCCTGCAAGTTTCTTTACCTTCAGCAAACCCACACACATTCTTTCTAAAAAAAAAAAAAAGCACACGCACATATCTGGACACAAGTGACGAATATACAACCATATGTGGAAAACTACTTGATTCTTACCTCCATTTGTATGTGCGTGTGTCTTTGTGCAGGCTGGGTTGTTACAGTGGACCCGGTTGTTCCCCTCCCTCAGACATAGAGGACAGAACCGCCCTCCAGTGCAGCCCCACCCTCAGGCTCACACACAGCCCCCGCTGTTGGACAACTCTCCTGTCGCAGAGGAGCAGGTGTGTTTCTGTGTATGTTTACACGTGTGTGTCTTTATTCTGGGTCCTCTGGCTTTGTGTCTGCTGGTAGTAATTTCTAGATACTCTTTTGCATATTTTATCACCTGCATGTTTTAAAATATTCATATACAGACAGACTACTTTCTGGCCCACCTTTTTCTTACTTACTTTCTTACAGAATTAATCCTTTTAATGTGTAGACATCCTTATAAAATATTCACAGGTCATTATTAGTCTGTGGCTGCCCTCAAAGCTTAATCAGTTGATGTTTTTTTCTGTCCTGCAGGTTGCAATGTTAGTGGAAATGGGCTTTTCAAGGATTGATGCCCTCGAGGCCCTCAGAGCTTCAAACAACGACATCAACATGGCAACCAACTTCCTCTTGCAACACTGAGAGAGAGCTCAGTAAGAAGAAAAAATGACAAAAGCAGCAAGAGATGCAACCAAAGCAGAGGAGCACAAAACAAAGCAGAGACAAGATATTGGAGGTGGAGACGAAAAAAGAAGAAGCAGTGTTAGGCTGACCTGACCTGAGCCCGCTGGCACGCTGGTTAATGAAGAAGTGTGAATCACAACGTGGGAGACATTTGCGTCACAGCTTTCCGATGGCCGTCGTAGTGTGACACAGGCGTCATTGCTCAAGGCAAATGAGTTAGACTTCTAACTCTAAGGTGTTTTCTATGAAGAATATACAGAAACCAAACAGGTCAGCGCTTTCCTCACACATCTACATCTTAAAGGCATCAGAGTATTCAGCCCAGTGGACAAACTGTAAAGTGGTTCATTTCTTTAAAACACAACTGTTTAATATTTTCCACTTTTATGTAATGCCATAAAACAGTAGAACCAGTGACCTTTACCCTGATAACTGGTAAGATACAGTGTCTAATGTGGAAAACACATTAATAAAGGTAATACAACTCCAGGTGTTTGAGACGATGAATCAGAAGAAATCATGTTATTTGTCTTTTTCTCTCATCTTTCATCTCATATTTTACAGAATTTCAAGCCATTCACTCCAGGACTGTTTTTTCTGTTGTTATTTTCATTCATACAAATAGAAGTGAACATAGGAATGCAACCCATGCCAAGAGGTTATATTTAACCCAATGAGGACGTCTACAGGTCATAATTACAGCATAAAAACTAAAGAACATGACCTACTTGACCATGGCTTTATTAAACTGTTGTTGTCTTGGCAGTGTTTCCTGGAAGTAGCAGGTCTCAACCCTTTCCTGCATAAAATGTTTTCACAAAGCAGTTAGCCTGACTGACAGATACAATTGGAGCCAAATCAATGGGTTTGGCCCAGTTGTAACACTAAAAGTACATTGTTGATGACAGACAGGGCAGGATATGGGTGAGGTGGGCTATCTCAGGGTCTGTGAGGCGAATTCTTCTGTTAATTACATGATACATGCACACGTACACAGGTCGAAGACCTTTTAAAGAGGTCACATTTCACTCCCTTTCACACACATGCTTCTCGAGATTTTATTTATTTTGCTTGAACTTATCTTTTTTTTGCCAGCACTGATTTATAATGAGTCTTAAAAGTTTAAAGATATTTATTATGCAATATCATGACAGGAGAAATGTACAGACCTACTGTGTGTGTGTATAAACATACTCATGAGCGATATTGCAGCCACTATGTTTTGATGTCAAAGACAGATACTAGTTTTATATTTTGTGCATAATAATATTGATAATGTATGACCACTGAATTGAGTCAGTTCAATTGTGTGTATGTATTTTTGAGAGTGTTATGATAGTATATGGGTGTGATTAAGGGAGTTGTTGCATGGACAACTTATAGATGAACTGTATGAAATCATATTTGATATGTGAAATAAATCAACTTGCTGAATGAATCATTGGCTTCACATAGAAACTATTATAAAAAAAAATCTGTACTTTTCAAGACAAGTGACAAAAACTGTATTTTTTGTATAATGGTCCAACCTCAGTTTAACATGAATACATATTGAGTGAAAGTGAATATTTTGAATTGAATGTAGGCTTTTTTGTTTTTACAGAGTATGGTTTAAATTATGTAGAGGAGACTCATTTTTGGGTACTACTACACTATGATTCATGCTAATGTTAAGCTGAGTTTTTATTTTTTTTTACCTGTTACCACATCCCTCTTATTCTGTTATTCAAAGTGGAGGCTGAAGTCTGCAAGTCTGTAAATGTCTGTGGGTCTGGATGACTATTCCCATCCAGTCAGTGCCAAATACAACACATCACAAAGATAATGCAATTTATAAAATTTATTTATTTTTTTCATTTATTTTCATTTGGGTAGCATATTCTGATATTTTAAATGTAGTAATGTATTAGATGCCGCCATCGTTCAGTATAAATTGTTTCCTGGCATCATTACACAGTCGTGGTGCTACTTTTTTAACACATGATGGCACTATTGTGCTTGAATGGGCAGGGTTCATCTGTATGTATTATGTGTCTTTAAACAGTTATAACTCCAACCCAGTGTGATTTATTTACCTTTTTTACTTCCTTCAGAGGAATGTGTTAGTTGAGGAGCTCAGTCTGATCTGTCTGGCAGGGACCACTGTATATAAAACAGGTTTGCCTGTGTTTAAGTCTTGTGTCTGCTTTTTCTCAATTCCTGTCCTGTTAGATATTTTAGCACCCAGTTTGGACTTTAAGGGGAATCCATTGTTGAGATGCCCATTAAAGAGGTTTCCCTCATACTGTATTACAACAAACTGTTACTGTACACATATGTCTTGAACATTGCACAATAAGAAAACTTACTGTCAGCTTTACTTAAAAAAGCAGGAATGGAGCATTTCTTTATCCTGGTGATGAAGAAAAAGCACATCAGTAGGTCAACAAATGTATTTAAAGAGGGTCCATATTATGCATAATAGCTTCATCTGTTTCTTTTTTATATATATAATATTTTGGATTAATTGGGTGTATATTTCAGCCTACACAGGACCATTCAACTGACATCAGATGCAATGTGCAACCACTGTGTCTCTAACAAAATAATGTGGCCATGACTGCTTAATTATTGAGGCAAAGTGTAAAATCCTCCTGCAAATGCTGAGTCTCCTTTTGTCACTAGATGGAGACATTGAGTGGGGACTATGGTGTTGTTTTTGCCAGTGTGAGCCCTCTGCCACACCCACCTGCTCCGATTATTCCACTGAGCAGACAGCTCCAGCAGACAGTCTCGCTCCAGGGTGGCTGAATAGCAATATAGAGAAATTATGCACATCTTCAAGCCAAAGAATTTTAAAAGCATATGGTTTGCAAACTATTGCCTGAAAGGCAAAAGCCAATTTGATACTTTGAGACTATATATTTCATCTTGCATATGATGCACTTGAAATCTAACCTGAACTCCCACAGACACTTAAGAAACATTTAATTTTACTCAGAGGTCCTCTGAGTTCACAGTGACACGATTCCATCCTCCCTCAGCTGACGTCGAACCCAGTCAAGCAGCACAACTTTTAATGGCTGCTGAATTGAAAAGCAGCTTAAACCGGAGTGATTAATATCTGTGTCTTTGTGTTTTTAGTGTTTAATTAAAGACAAAAATCCCATTGACAGCCAACCTTATTAAGGAGATTCTTTTGTAAAATGCCCAACTCAATGTTCAGCCTTAATCACGCCTCATTTTGAGGATAATGATTTTGATTTCAGGAGCTTTGGAGAAGATTTTACTTGAAGATAAAAATAAAATTATGAACCTTGACAAGGTATCCATAGATAATGAGTCTAATATTGTGTCTTCCCTTCTCATGCAACTTAAATAATAAATAAATAGCCAGAGAGGAGCAGTTGAGAAAATGTCATCTTTGTACCATAAATGGCATAATTAATAGTACATGTGTGATCAAGCAGGGTATTGTATTTGAACCTCCCAGGAGCGTTAGCAACAGTAGCATGATGATGATGATGTATGTCGTAAGGGGTTTCTCCTTGTCTCGCCAGGAAACCATTATCGTTTACAGTACAGCCAACTGTAGCCTTGAAGCGTCAGCAGATATGTCTGGCTATTTGTCATTTCAGGTAAGCCATCTGTAGCTCTATTAACCAAGACCTAATGTAATGTATATCATGACACACCACTACTGTATGTACTGTACAAAGCGTCTATGTGTGTGATCCTGCAATAGGTTAAGTTTTACTCTTTTATTTAGTTAGGGTTAAAAATAGGCTCTGAGCTAAGGTTCCAGTTAGGATAGTGACTGAGGTGAAGAATTAAAGTTTGCCATTTTAAGAAAAATATCTGTCTGTTAGATATGGTGCTGCAGCCAGTTGCTGGTTATCTTATTTTTGCACAACGACTCGAAACAAGGGGACATAGACAAGGTGCATACCAGCACCTCTAAAGATCACTAATTAGCACATTATATCTCATCTAGTCTGTGCTTAAACCAAGTGTAAAAACAACATTAATCATTTTAGAGGTACTTATGTGCCAGACTTTTTCTTGGCTAGGAGCAATAATTGGGATCTGCACTGTTTGGCTGGCAATAGCCCCCAGTCAAGAAATACTTGAACTTTGAACTTTGTCTGTAGCCATTAGGTGCTTGACAGGTAGTATATAGTTGCTTTATCTGTGAACCACAAAATGAAAATTGTTGGCTATAAAGCCAAAACAATAAGCTGAAAGATGCAAAAACGTTCCACAGAGATGAAGGAAGTCGATGGAATTGAATGGGAACGTGTGTCCAAACTTTTGACTGGTACTGTATGTATTGATTCAGCCAGCGGCCACCACCAGCTCCAACACTGTCTCCGTTATATTCCCTCACCAGCTCTGTTGCCATGGTGAGTACATGCCGTTTTGTATGGTTGCCATGGGGACCCTGTATTACAGCCTTCCTCTTGCTCTCATCATAGTTCTGCATGATCATTTGTATGCTTCCTGTACACTAATGCTTTAAAAAAAACATTAGCAGCAAAGGGGAGTGCCCTAAGGGACTGCCTTTAAGTAGAAACATGCCCAGGTATTCCTGACATTGTTTCAGAGGATGGCAAAAAAAAAACAAAAAAAAACAAACAAAACAAAAAACCAACAGCTAAATGCATTTCCTGCTGTGACTTTGCATGTTTGACAGTGAAAATGTCAGCTGTATGAGAATAATTCAGAACAATGCCTTCTCTTTTTCTTTCTCTCTACTGAGCCCATAGCTTTGTAAGGCAAGAATGCCAAACGCCCCCCACTAATATGGTAATAAAATCCAAGCTTGTGTGCTTTAAGATAATGACCTCATTTGTTTGCTTGATTCCCATTAACAATCACAGTCTGTCCACGTCTTTCAAACTCACAGGTTATTGTGTCTTTGTATGTGTATATGTACATCTGCCCACATGTCCACTTGTGTGCGTGTGCACATGTGCGAGTGGGAAAGGACACTGATGTTTTTTCCCCATCGCAGGAACGTCATACTTAATGGGGCACAACAATGTACCTGCCTTCAGGCCACTCAGGGATTTGGCATTTCACTTGCATTGTGTACTGGCTCCTGTATGCTACTTGTGGTCTGTAACATCAAAAGGAGAGCAATCTTCTTTCATCATTAAGGCTTGGCTAGGTTCACTTTAGGAGCCGTGGGATCGTTCAACCTGTTTCTCATCTTTGAGCAATTATGGCAGCTTGTGGATTGACAACTTGTTTTCTTTTTTCCTACTAGATCTGTGCCTGGGCCTGCCTGAAACCTACAATCCCACAAGATGCTCATCTGGAAAACAGTAATTTACAGCCACAGGCATCTCAAAAAAGCTCTTTCTGCTCCAACTGTCTAATCAAAATTATGGTGAGGTAAGCAGGCATCACGCTTGAGCATCAACAGTCACTGACCCTAAACCTGCACTTGTCGTTGTATATACAAGTTATGAAGGCCTTGGGAGTAGTTGTCCTTGCATCACCAGGACCACATAAATAGCATTTAGATGCTATGACAAAGATGTGATTACTGTCTCTGTCTGTGCTGAAGCGACTGGCAGGGCTTATATTTGAGGTGAATCCTAATTAACTCCAGATAAAAACAGGTCTTTTTGGGCAGCATTAGATAAGATCTGACAACCACAGCAAAACAAAGTTACCGGTTATTACTTTGGAAGAGAGTTCATAGGAAATAACTTGTCACCAGTCCAATAGCGTCACCTGCTCTCTCTCACTCCGATACACCACTGACACTCTTAAATTTGCAGGATGTTGATAGGAGTGGAAACAGCCCTCTCTGCTCTTTTCCTCCTCCATAAACTATACCTTGCTCTTTCGTGACTCCAGTATAGCGCTCACTACACTCCCAAGAATCCCTCTGTGTCCTCTGTGACCTTTAGTAAGGTTCACTTCCTCTGTAATAGTACACACACGCGGTATGGCATGAACGCATGTTTCGTGCGCGGGTAAGTTTATTTTTATGCATCTGTGTATGCACGCTTGTGTATGTCTATAAATGTAATGAGCACAAAGTTCCCATTCAGACTCGATGAAGGTGTTAAGCTGGTGAAAGCTTTCTCTTCCGTTGCTTTTATGAGTGAACTTTACACACACACACACACACACACATACACAGTCCAGAAGATCCATTACATCCGGTCCAAGACTTCCGACATTGTCCTGACTGTGAAAGCGTCCAGCTGTTAGTGCATTTATCATGGAGGCTTGGAGCTGATTCTGGCTGTCTTTCTGCACCACTGACACTCAGAAGGAAGCAGTTTCCTTGACTCGACAACCGAGAGGCCTTTTCAACCTACAAATCCTCTTTCTACACACTGTTCTCTGCCTACTCATGACTTTACCTACCTGTTTTTAATGCACCATCACTCTTTCTAAGTAGTGCTAATTGGGCATCCTGTTTCTAAAATTCATGGACTCACCATCCAGTTCCAGTCACTGCAGCCTCTGAGCACATCAGCCACTTCAGCTGTCAGCAGGTCAACACTGATCTTACAAATAAAGGGGTATGTGCAAATAATTAGCAAAGTGATTGGGGAGTGATGATGAAAACTCACCGTTAGGGAAACATAGACTCACAGAATAATGGAAATTATGACAGAAATATTTAAATGTTGTTTGCAGTGACAGCTGGAGAAGTAGCAGCAAGGTACAGCTGTCAGAAGTGAGCAGTGTGGTAGCAGACATGCCAAAAAAAAGAGTGAGCAGAGCACCAACAACTGGCACACCACCACAATGCAAATGGATATACTGCTACAATGATAAGTTGATTAATCAAATGAAATCAAAGAAATAATTCTGATAATTCAGCAGCTCGCAGACTTTGTTTCATTTGTTTAATAAGTATTATATATAGTATCAGTGAAATTCAGAGAACGCATAAAACAGCAGTGAGGAAAAGGGTCCGTCAATAACAATAAACAGTGATAATGTAGGTTGTGTTGTTTTTTATGGGATGTTTTTCCTCTCCTCTATCCCATGTTAAAGGTAAAGAGCAAGAGTAAGCAAGCGATCCACTTTGACATCATAAAGACACATCAGGTTTATTCAATAGAGTTATGACATATTGTCAGTAGCAAGATTTCTATTACTGAAGTCAAGCTGTATACTGAGGTCAGTCATATCAGTAAAAGCCATTTAAACAATGTTCACAGTGCATTTTACGATTTCTTTTGGTTTTAGTGAGATAAGGAGGAAATTACATTTAATGTGCGTTAACACTAATAATTTGGTCTTGCATTAATAAAAGGTTTAGTGTTAGCCAAGGAAGTGAAAATATTATATCAAACAGTGAATATTAACCACACTGATGACAACACACATCTCAAATATAGATGTCTTTATAACTGGTCCTTTTTTTCACATCTGCAGGCATGAATGGCTGACCACTTTGATCACCTCAGTGTTGGGACAAAGATAACACACAGATCACAGTGTTCTTTCTGTCATGTTTAAACACAAAGAGACCCCCTCCTCCCCTCCTCTTTTTAGTCTGTGCTGATTCACAACGGTCAGGAACCAGCCAGCTCTGGAAGCTTGTCTCCATGGAGACAAGGGTGGGAAGGAGAGTGATGATGTTGCTGGCAGAACAGCAGTCCCGAATCAACCATGTGTTTCAGTATGTGTGTGTGTGTGTGTATATATATGAATGTGTTTGTGTGGGTTATTTTCCGTCTCAAAATAGGGGTAATTTGGTTGTCTAGCAACGCACGCGAGGTAGCTTTTTTAGTCACTACGTGACCTGTCAAACCTGAGAAGAAAAATAAACTGCTCATATTGATAAGCAATGCTATGCTCATCATAGGTTGATGATACAGGATGTGACATATTCTCACAGAAAAAAAAACTGTAACTGTAAATATAAGCACAATGAAAACAAGTGTAATAATAAATTCTAGGCTCCATCTTTCATGTTATTCATGATGTTCAGTTTAAAAAAGGATATTTGAGGAGTCTGTGAGGAACCATTTATAAATGATTACATTGGCATCAGTAGTAATTTGGTTTGACAGGTAATGGTATATTTAGTCTCAGCTACTTAAATGCTATGCTAGACACAGATTACATGTCTACAGAACTGGAATGTCCAGAAGCAGTTAAAATGTGGAGCACTGGATTGGATTAAGAATTTAAGTGAATGTTTTGGTATTTGTTGGAGAGAAATGGTCATTTTTTCACCTGAAAGTTAATTCACCAATTACTGTAAATATCAAAATGTCAGATGCTGGCCACTGCACACAAACCTGCAGGTATAATAGTGATGATGATAATGATGATGCAGTGGCATGATGCAGATTTTGAGTCACAATTAAAAAAAAAGGTTTTGTATCTGCCACTGAAAACATCTTTGTTTTGTTGACCTGCTGTGACCCGCCTCACTATGTCATGGTGATAGAAAGTCGTTAATGGCAATTTCAGAGGTGGAAACGGAGGCGAGGAGTGGTTAGTCATTGTTTAGGCATGAGTTAATTACAGGTTAAGATGAAGATGAGAGTTTGGGTGATAGCTGTCAAATTCTATGTAAGTACCTTTACTCAAGTACTGTACTTGAGTACCAGTTTATCATATTTTAACTTTACTTATGTATTTCTACCTTGTGCCACTTCCACTCCACTACATTTCAGAGGAAAATATTGTATTTTTTACTCCACTACATTTATTTGACAGCTTTGGTTACTTTTCAGGTGACGATTTGATGCAATGGATAAAAATAACAAGCTTGTAAAATACAACAAAAGATGAAACCAGTGGTTTCCAACCTTTTTGGATTTTGACACAATAAGCAGTATGTAGTCGGCTCACATTTCAGAATACAGAATAATGATTTTTTCCCCTCCAAACTTCTCACAGTATATGTTCAAATGATCCAATATTTCATCAAAAATCAAAGATTAGAGTCTGAAAAGCTGAAAACAGATTGTGTATCAGTACTTCGTTTTTAAAAAAATCAATAATCTAATGATGTCATAAATAACAATATATCAGTAGTATGAGAAGTACTTTTACTTTAATACTTTAAATATATGTAGTATGTTTACATTGCTGCATTGGTACATTTACTTCCACCACTGGTAAATACATGGCATGCTATAGGTTTAGTTATATAGTATAGTAGTTATATAGAGTACCACAGCCATTACTGTGTGTACATTGTTGGGTTGCAGTCATAAACACGTGTCGACAATGTTTTTGTAATTACTCTCACTGCCAGACGCAGGAGACCAAAGTCCCGCACTCCAGCTTTAACACATTCAGATTGGCATCCAATGCGAGTTTAAACCGAGAGGAAAGCTCCCGGTCTCAGAAAGGAAGCCAATGCGGAAGTGCCTTAAACCTGCATTCTATCTAATAACCAGCGGGAGGCGCTGCACTGGTCACAACAGAAGTTTGTATGGAAGTCTAAGAAACGACGACGTTGGTTGCGTATGTTACGTATCGTAACCCCAGATTAGAATAGGAGTGTTGGCGTAGCTGTCGGTGTTTCAAAGTGTGATGTCATAAAAGTTGATTATGACATTTTGATTCCCTAACAAGTCTCGTTTGCTGTTTTTATGTACTGAAAGACCTTCTAATGGCTGGGCAGTTCATTTTTCTGGTAAGTGGATTTCATTTTAATGTTTTTAAGACTGTTTTATGCTAGCTGTAAAGTATACTGGCCTTATCATTACCACAGTTAACTATAGGCTGTAAATGCACCTAGCTAACCGAGCTAGCAGCTAGCAGATAGCACTAGGGTCAGCGCCACGCTCTGTCCAAATATGGTCACTTCTGGCTCCAAAAAAAAAAATCAAGATGGTGACAGTCAAATGCCGAAGTCGAGGCTCCAAAACGGGTGATTACATACATTATTTTGTACAGTCTATGTTCTGACACAACACTTATACTTTCATCTTTTCAGTTTTATGTTTACACTGTGACACCTGTGTATTCTTTAAAGAGTTTGCATGCATACTAATACATATATAGTTTTATGACTGTCCTGTTGATTGTTGAAGTACACTAAAGGCCTTTTCACAGCAGATACTTTAACATGTAATGGCATGGAAAGGACAAAGCACAGATATAATTCCTAAAATAAGAGATTTTCCAGTAACTCAAGTAACTCCCAGCATTGCTCTGCCCAACTTGAGGTGTATCAACCAGAATAACTGAAAACACTCGAGTGTTCAAGGCCCTCGGAGGCAGTTGCAGACATGCTCCGGTTTGTTGTTTCGTTGGAAATTAGAGTTACGAAATTAAAGGGCATGCTGATTCAGAGGGTGTTTCTCTTGTCTGTACTTCAATATTACATTTTTTCTTTAAACAGTATGATCATTTATTACTTAGCTTACAGTACCAATCATAAGGTTGGACAAATCTTACCATTCAGTTGAATAAGAAAGTGTAAGTTAATCCCTCATTTAATTCAAAATTGTCCAAGAATTCAAAAGTTAATTTAAGATGCATATTGTTAGTTTTCTCAACTGTGTAATCTTTATCTTATGCACGCTATTAGCAGCACTAATGACAAGTTTTTAAAATCGAAGATTGGATGTTGCCAAAAAACACCATAGTATTTGCAATTATCTTCTCCCTTAAGTTTTTAATGTTCTTCGGCTTTTGTACTTCAAAATCTTTATCAAAGAACTAGATATTTTAGACCTACATAATATGATATTTTCAACGCATCTGTTAATCTTTTGTGATAATTCAACTGGGAGAGTTTCACACTGATCCAAACCACACAAAAGCTCCAACTGTAGTCATGTAAGATTGTGCATTGTATTATTGTGAAGAAACTTCAATTACACTGGTGTAATCTTTAAAAACAAAAATCTTGTTAAACATAATCTTGAAAGATGTTCAACAAATGATTTGTTCTCCTTAAAGCAATGGCTTTGGTTTTGTTGTGAATTCAACGTCAACTCCCTATTTGCTGGAGAAGAGGGCTCAGCACAGCAAAAGAGCTCCTTTGCCAAAGGGCTGCTGAGGGAGATAACATAGCAGAATACATTGTGATGATATTAACCAAGACAACAATGACTGACATTTAGAGCTGGAGGGGTTACAGACGTCTAACATTATCAGATTTCTCAACACATCACTTCAACATGGAAACATAGTAGCAGGCCCTTGAGGGAGAACAAATGACATATTCAGATGTGAGTCCGTTAGAGGGATATGGGTTAATGATACAGTGATTGTACAAACGATATGGTGTTTCTGGTGTTTCTGGTGGCTTAGTATCGTGCCAGTTTTGGTCACACAGACAAAGCCTACTTCACTTTTTCCTTTTCATCACCCTGCTCATCAGTACTGCATTTGCTTTCACTCACTCTGCCCTCTTTAGAAAAACAAGCTCTCTGTCCGGTTCTCCATCTTCTGGGAATGCCGTCCTGGCAGTAATAGCTGATTTACAAAGGTAAATGTAATTTCATGCTGTTTAAAATAAAGTTATATCAAGCTGTAATGTTAGGTAATGGTGCTGTATGCTGAGTCACTGGTATAAGTTAACACAAAGTAGCATTGAATGTCAACATTGTTAACAACCAGTGGTGTAATTATTCATAAGTCAGTAATTTAGTTATAGTGGTGGTAGTAGTAGTAGTAGTAGAGCTCTGGAATTAAGTTATCTTTAGAATAAAAAAATCTTCATTTTATTGGAAACAAAGAATATTTGAGGCAGAAAGGAGATGTAGAAACAAGCCAAATTCAAACCCAAACTAACCACCACTGGTTATATTAACCATCAATTCATGGTCTGCACCCGAAACACTGGTGAATTATTTCTCATCTGCCCATTTAGAAAGTGTTGACTCTTTATGTATGCAAGTCTAGAGCAGGACTAACAGCAGTTGAAGGAAGAGGAGAAGTTACATTTTTTGGTTAGATTTTTAAAAACATCCCACCATGTTGACTTTGTATGCTACCTGAAGTGAACAGTGAACATTGACTCAAAATCACTTTAGTTTTAATGTGAAGTTGATTTCCATAATAAAGCCCCAGTCGTTTTTCTTCAGTCCAGCAGCTGACTGAGCCTGATCATCAATCATAAGGGACTGAACACAAAGACACTTGTTTCTTGTCACTGCTCTCAGGCTGTATTCATCATTAGAGTAATGTGTGGCAGTGTTTAGGTAAATCCAAGTGGTTTCATCAGGTTTCATCACCTAAGAACCAAAGAATCAAATTGTGCCAAAACAACTTTTTTCACATATCTCTCATCATATTTCACAGATGAAAAAATCTCTCTGTTTCAACTGAAAGGTTATAAAGCACACCTGCTTACACTTTCTGTTCACTATAAATGTTAGTGTGAATGCTGGTGTGCCATCATAACTGGACTGTTATTACTTTGCTTTAGGAGTGATTACTCTATAGCAAAAGTAGCAATTTCATGAAAGTAGAATATTTTAAGAGTTTCTGGTGTACCATCATGACTGAGTCTACTGTTGGCCTGTTCTTGTTGTTTCAGTAACTCCGCTCCTCTGCTTTCCTTGGCAGCTTCAGCTCTTAGAGACTGGATTGACTGGAGAGATCAGGCAATGTCGACAACAGTGAGGCAAGTGAAAGTCTCTTGAGCACATCTACCATTCACCTTGTACTCAGTGTACTGTACAGACCAATAATTAGACAAATGAATATATTTCTTTTGAAGCCCCCTACTACACATAGATGTGAGTGAGAAACCTCTCTATAAGCCATAATGCATCAAGAGCAAAATCAAAATGCAGAAATCAATAGCCAGCTCTTTGTCATGTTTGCATTGCGTGTAGCATTAATTTCCACAGAGGGCAGTGGATTCCTGATGCGAGTGTTTGGCACCAGGAACAATACACTGAATAATATAATACAAAAGTATAGATTTTCAAGTACAGTGCTTTCTTCAAAGTAGAATGCACCTCTGCCAATTAATCGTCATGTCTGTTTGCTTTTGGATGATATGTTTGTACAGTATTTGCAGAGTGGATTAACTGATGCGAGACAGAGATGCATTTTGCCTCATATTTGTGTATCTGCACATTATTATTAGTATTAATTTCAGTGTGTAACTGTAAATACACACTGTACAGCATATTTGATATTTGCACAAGCTTTGCAGATATCAAGGTGACTAGCTTTTTGATTTACTCAGTCAATTTAAAAGGTAGTTTCATCTATATATGTGTGTGTGCTTTAAAGGAAAGTAAAAAAAACTTAAAAGACAATAATGAAGTATCTCCTCTCTTCAAATCTAAATAAATCATACTCATCAAAGCTTAGTAACACATTCATTGTGTTGTAGCACTGCTGAAGAGAATAGGGTCATTTATGTGTTAATATTGGTTAGTAATACAAAGGACTCTCCAAACGTTAGACTAAAGTTGTCAGTAAAAGATGAAGCCCTCCATCCCCACAGCTCTTTATCAGTCAGGGAGCACCTGTCCGGACCTGACCTGATTACAGAGAAAAGTAGGTCTGAATTCAGCTCTCATTGTTGTCAGACTACCTGAAAATGAGCCCCCAACTCCTCTCTGCACAGTCTCTGTGTGTGTGTGTTTGTTTGTATCTGTATCTGCTGTTTGTGGACAGTTTGGTGAATTTAAATGGCCGTTTTGTCTTAGTTGATTGTATGTAGGTGTAATAAGCTTTTCCCAGCTCTCCAGACAGTCGACGTTGAATCATCCATCCATGCTCTAATATGTGGCAGCTGAGTTTTTCTGTTAGCTAGGCTTAAGATGTGACACACCTAGTCCACTGTCCTTAAAGGGAACATATCATGCTTGTTTTGATTTTTCTATCATTTATATACTGTTATGATGCCTGATATCTATGCTGAACACAGTCAAAGGTCCAAAACCTGTAGAAATGCTCCCTGAAAATCAAAAGCAAGAACTTCAACCTGCTCTGAAGGCTTTGTTTGCAATGTTTTTTTCTATGTTGCCGATGAGCTGATGCATGTCGGTCATGTGGTTCACCTCCATATTTCAAAATGGATCCAGTGTTTTATTTGTACAGGACCAGTGATGAACCACTTCAGCACAAAGTATTGGTCCATTTTAGCATTTATCAATTGGGGCAGTGTTTCCCTGGTGGCTAAGACAACTAAACAGCATATCAGTAGGATGTCACTATGACCAAACATATTGATCTTTAATGCGAAATGCAGATTGCTTGGTTAGGAGGTCTACAAAATACATTTTCATGGTGCAGTGTCTGACTTGGCATATTATCTATAGATTACAGCTCCAATAAAATGATCTGCTGTCATAGCCAAACTGAATTGTTATAATAATGGCCTCTCTTGCCGTTATTGATTCCTGATAAACACACCAGTCGATTCTGAAATGTGAACTGAAGTGAGATAGAAGTTGCATCCACTGTTCTGTTGTGCACTAAGGCTGTCATTGAATTGACGCTTAGCTGGGTATGATTCATTGGAGGGTTGTTTTCATGGAGGGAGCAGCATTCATCTTATGCAATGATTGATTTCTAGTGAAGACGGCACTTGATTTGTATGGAGCCCCTCCCTTTGTGGGCCTGAGATGGGAACCCCCTGTAGAGCTGTCTGTCGAGCCCTATCTGGCTTCTGCATGCAGCACATTGATCAGAGACGTTCGATCCCAGGCATGATGGATGTGAGAAGACACTTCACTGCGAGGCTTATAGGCTGGCTTTAGTCGCAGTCTCTGGGTCGCTGACATGTCTGAGGTACAGATTTACATGTACATAAGCAAAGCATAAGCCATTTTAGTGGATGTTTTGTATTAGTATATCTTGACGGATCAGTGTGCACTAGTGAAATCTGAACTGTGTCCCTGAGAGGATGCAAGCAATCTGCAAAATCAGTGTACTTTTCAATATTTGTAAGATACTCATGTTGTTGTGTATTTTAGTAAAACAAATTGAAGTCAGGAGAAGAGGCCACTTTTCATTTAGGTCTAATGTCATTTCAGAAGATGAAATTTCAAATATCTGAGATTCATAACATGAGATTGTTGTACAGCCCCACCGTTTCTCTTACTGTTTAAACATTAATCATAATTATACTTTCCTACTCCGCTCCATCTCTTCATATTGCCTATAAAGTGCAAATATGCTGGGCTGACTGCTCCCGTTTGTGGTTTTTAAAGCGATTAGGGCGAAATTAGATTTCTACACATCACTTTATGTGTCTGACTGTGTTTGGATGATCAAAGTCACACTAATGGCAACTGCAGCCAAAAGATCACAGTCAGATCTCATGACATTGTCTGGTCCTTTCCACAAGGACAAGACTTAAATACTGACAGATCTGGAAAGACTAACCGCTCCCCTTTGTCACTTGCTTAATGTTTGGCTTCATCAGCAAATACACAAACCCTCAGTAAATACTTTCCACAAAAAAGGACTATTTAAAAAAATGGTAAATACTGTTAGAGACAGTTATGATGATCAAGATTTTTTTTTTTTATTATACTCAGCATACTGAATATTCTTTACCATCCCAAATAGTATTGGTATTATTATCAGTACACTGTGTGCTATTAAACTGTACGTATTATACACCGGTACATTTAAGCATTTTTTTTTTTTTTTCAAATTGTAATTACTACCTTCTCATTACTGCTTCTCCAAGTAATTAAAAATGACATGGGAACTGTAAAGTGTTTAATATGGATTAGTAGTCATGGATGACCACAGTGACTGATAGCTTTATGGATAACCTTCTGTACCAGAGATAACCTAGTTGTAAATATTGTCCTCTTTCAGTGTCCTCTACAGACACAGCACACACAAAGCTGTTCCTGAATGTGTCATGATTTTTTTTTTGGACTTGTCAAAATGAGAAAGGAAAAAAAAAAGATGAATATTTTATTTGATGTGTTTTAGCCAGAGAGAATTCAGCAACAGCGTTGGTTACAGTAAATATGAAGAAAACAGCAGAAACAAAATGGCAAGATGAGAGAAGACACAACGTTTGACTGTAAATCTTTGTCTCTTTCTTTCTGTTCACCTGTCAGTCACTCAGATTACATCAGCACCGTTTTCTCTCCTTTACTCTCTCTACCTCTCATTTCATTCTTGTAAGCAGGTTACAAGGTGTATATTAGTGTTTTGACATACAGTCTTATCTAATTTTTCCATTGTAGCAAGTCGGTATGCTGTAATAAGACATTTTATTTTAACATGAAATTATCTTCATGTAATGAGAAACGGAGCAGATTGTTTTTAATGATGGCAGTAATATGCTACTGTAAACAGAGATGAACAGAGTGGTTTTAAATTCTGTGTGACTCTGTGGTGTTTCCTCGTGTGAGGTGTGGGGAATAAATCCTAATAGATGGCTGGTAGATGGAGCTGCTGCCTGGCACAATCAATAATAACTGCTGCTGGCACCAACTCGGTGGGACCACACCCTGAATCACACTCACACACACATAAATGTGCACAGTGAACATCCACAAAATCGTGCGTACATCCCCATCAGCGACTGTATATACTCACAGTTTATCCCACATTTCCAGCAGAAGATTAATGTGTGAAGTGGTGTGTAATCCTGAAAAGAAGATGACAGAGAGGAGGATGATGGTCTTGTCCGGACATCATGTGTCACTCGTACTAAAGCTAGTAACCATTTCACTGAGGTCGGGTAGAGTAGGAGACATTTACAGAAGATAAATCATTGTTCTGTTGGAAAGAGTCAAAAATGTTTGATCATTTTGATTTAAGTTCATGAATCACACTAATCTTAACTCCTTTCCTACAAGATTTGTACCCAATAATCAACTTTTTGTAAAAATTACGGCATCAACAGATCTGTGACCAAGCTCCTCCTTCATATCTGATCCTTTTATATGGTAATTAAATACAACTACATGCACACTAATTCATTTGTAATCAAATTTAGGCAACACCCCTACATTGAAATTGTCATGTAAACTCCCAGCTCCGGTACCTTCATTAAGATTATAATTATTGTAAATAACCAGCACACATAACACTCATTTAACTAGTTTGATTTATTAATTATGTAATTGTGTAGTCTGATCTTCTTTAAGTTTTGAACTTACACATGTGCCAGAAAGATTAAAGAGAAGCTGAAACACAAACAGCAGCAAAGCCAGCGCTGATGGAAAAGTAAACCAGACTGAAGTCATTTCATCACAGTGCCTCCCCGTTTTCCATCTCTAATTAGATGTTTCCTTTCTGCTATCAGACATGCTTTCAAAACATTTACCCAGTCGTCACATTAAGACAGCTGTTTATAGCTGTGTCTTGTGTCTTGGACAGGGCTTAGCTGAAAAATGTGTCAGTGGACAGTTAGCGGACAATGTGTTTAATTATATATATATATATGCAGATAGGATCATGATTTTGTTATTTGATCCTGTCGAAAAAATTAATGTTATATTTTTTCACTTCCATTCACTGAGCCTCCCCTCAAACTGTTTGGAGCCCCCTAGGGAGGTCTCCCCCCCCCCCCCACACACACACATTTCTGTTCGTAATTGCCCATAAGTAATATCAACCAGCACTGTGGTGATGACATCCAGCTCATGAGGAAGTGTGAGATGTTTAACAGCAATACACCCCCAGAATAAAGAACCTGTTGTTTAGGGGGCATTTACAACAAACCCGGCCTCTCTGTGCCTCCGTCTTCTCTCCATTTGTTTTTTTCATTTGTTCTTTCATCCTCGCCATGCCTCCTTGGTTTGTCTGTTTCACTGATATCATTGTTTTTCGCCCTCCCCTCCTCTCCCCATCTCCCACTGTCAGTTTCTCACCCCACCCCTCTTTCTCATCCCTCCCTCTCTGTGACACTCAGTGCTTTTTGTTCTCATTTTCTCTCTGGTTTTAACTTGCTCTCCTCCTGCCTCGTTAGCTAGATGTTTCATTGTTGGAGAGCTGTTGTTGAGGTGGGGTAGGCGTGGTCTTTCTGTCTCTTGAGTCGTTACACAGACATTGGAATAGTTATTGGTTGAATGTTGTGTGGATATTACCAATCTCTCACTCTTCTCTTCAAATCCTCACCCTTCTTATGCCTTGCTGTGTCTCTCTCTCACACATACACACACACACACACGCACACACGCACACACACACACACACACACACACACCACCTTGATCAACTCAGTCAGTCAGTCAGTGCCGCGTGCAGTTCTGTTCTGTTCCAGTTTCCAGTAAGCTGATCCTGGCTAGTGGGGAGACTTCCTTTTCTGGAAGGACCTGATGCATCGTGTTAATGACCCCCCCTCCTCTCTCTCTCTCTCTCTCTCTCTCTGTCGCTCTCTCTCTCTGTCTCTCTCTCTGTCACTCTGCTGGCCTGTCAGAGCAGCACAGAGTCTCATTTCATATCACAACGCTGTGTAGGGAGCAACAGCGGCGATGATCCAGCCGGCAGAGTGAAGCGACTGAGTGGATCAGACACCCCCCCTTTCTTCTCTGTCTCTGCTTTTTCTCTCTTTCACTAACACCAGAAGCACCATTTCACACGCTCTTCCTTCATTCTTCCTTTCTTTTTTTTTTCTCTCTGACCCACCCGTTTCTTTCTTTCCCTTCTTACTTTCTGTTTTACTTTTTTGTTTTTGTTTTGGCAAAGTGTCTCCAGTCTCCAGCTTCAGGTAGGCAGCACCACAGTCAGGAATACACTCCGTCAGCTTACCTCTCTCTTTTCTATCTATTCCTCCTTCCTTCATCACGCATATCAACACTCCCTCCTCATCTTCCTCCTTTATCTCTCCAGTCTCCTCTTGCCTCCACACCCTTCCTCTGAGTGTGCTGGAGAGATTCACCAACTGCACACGGCAAAGGCAGCAAGTGGGAGTGGACCTTGGCTAGTGTGCCTGCAAGTGTGTGTGTGTGTTTGTGAACGTGGAGAGGAGGAGGAGGAGGAGGAGGGAGAGCATCAGCACAGTCCTCCCAGTCTCTCCTCTCTTCACGCGCACTCCCACTCTGCATGGAACAATCCTTTCTTCACTGCTTCTAAATGGACATTTCTGTGGCAACGTTTCACCAGTGAAGACAGCAGCTGCTCCACTCCACGAGCTCCTACATGCTGGATTTTTAAAACAAAAGTGAGGAGCAGAGAGGAACAAGGGGAGATCTCTGAACATGAGTGAGGAAGCCAAGGAGAAATCAGGCAGCGGGAAAGCAGCACATCGCAAGAAGAAAGGCAAAAAGGTATGAGAGAGGAAGAGCTTTCTTTGTCTTAGTGGGTGCTTCCTTTTGCTCAGTTGTTACTTAGCCTTGGCAGAAGGTGTTTTATGTGTTTTGAAGTGAGAGGTAGTTGAATGAGGTGAAATCAATGGGTGATTACAGAGTGACTAAAGGTGTGTTTATTGTTTTTTTTTTTTTTTTTTGAGGATCTATTCTGATTCTTGATTTTAAAATACAACCTGTACACCTGGTTGCATATATATGAATCTTCTACATGCTCGCATGTGTCTTTTATGTGAGTGAAAAATATTAGTTTAGTCCTATCTGGAATGCTATCAAAGCCCATTGAAATGCCGCCTGTCAATCACCAGTTGTGATAATCCTGACGATGCGACTGGTTGGTCTGGTTGTTTTGCTTTGGGTGATTGGCTGGAGGAGCGGTGGTATGTAAAGTGGGTAGAGTGTGTGTATAATCGGAGGACAGGGGATGTCCTCAGGGGTTAGGGTGGGGGCAGCAGAATGCATGCACTGTACATGCATCTGTTGTACTGTCAAACTCCTCCACGGCTGTGTGTACATGTGTATATGAGACACATACACTGTCTGTAATGAATGGACTCCTGTTGTTTTCCTCAAGAGTTGTTATTATGGTTTTTAATTGAAGGCATTTGAAACCACAGAAACACGTTTTGACTCATGAAGTGGAATGTTGGTTCGTGTGTGTGTGAGCTTGTACTCGCATGTATGTAGTCATATTTGGTTTTGGTCCACAACTTAACACAGCGAGCATGTCTTTTTGTGGTGTAAACAGCACTAAAGCACAGCTCTGGCTTGCTCCTGTGCTTCCCATGCTCTGGTGTCAGTAGGGCTAACCCATAATAAATGTGTTTTTCTGGTGAAAGCCACTGATCGTACACAAACAGTCTAACAAAATACACACACAGTATTTTCCAGATCATTTGAGCTGGGATGAGGCTAAAGCTACATTCAGGGTGGCCCTTGAGAGGATTTGTAGGATGGGGAAAGACCAAAGCAAAGCAGAGGAACACAGTTACAGTCAATAGCTAGAATACGTTTTATAAGGCTGAGCCTTTGTTTTCTGTTAAATAATTTACAGGTGCTGTGATATGATGTGTCAACCTCAGCATCAAAATGTAAGCTGTCAGTCTGGTTCCTCAACAAAAGCAAGAGACAGTATGTCCACACTATTGACTTCAGCAATGAAATGTTGACACATTAGAATCTCACTCATCTGGTGGATGATGTGTTTATAATGAAAAAATGTGAGTACACTTCAACTGCAAACTGATATACAATAATGATGTATGAACAAACAAGTTGTCAAAAAGAGAAACTTACTAATATGAGGAAATTATATGAAATATGAAAAAAAAATTATAGCAGCTATATGACGACACATGGAAACCAAAATACATTTGAAAGTTTAGGCCAACTGCAAAATGATCAGTGTCTTTAGCATATTGTTGTGAATGTTAATAAATTAATTGAAGTAAAGTATTATGATATATTATAATATTTTTTCCATAGGCAGAGCTCTTCTTAATAACACAGAGACAGTGAAGTCTGAATAATGTTTTCAAACTGAACTTTAGATATTTACATTTTCAGAATAGACCAATATTTTGAAGACTCCACATCAGCTCCATTTCCCGACGGATTAAGATAAAGGAGGTTGGGTTAAATTCACCAGCAGGATTATCACAGAGGCCCAAAGTTCTCCATTTATGCATTTCCCCCAACAAGCCTTGGCCCCTTATCTCTCACACACACAAGCTCCAGACTGCAGCCATGAAACACAAGACAGTGCGGCGAAATCATGCATATTAATGCTTTTTACATATGTATGTTGTTTGTTTGTTGTGTGTATACGTGCAAGTGTGTATCTGTGTGTGTGTGTGTGTGTGTGTGTGTGTGTCACTCACTCAGATAACTATGCCAGATGTGTTAATGATTGTAGCCATGGCAACTAGTTTCTGTTCTGACGAAAAGATGTCGAGGGTGAGAGCCGGCAGGAGGGGGTGGACGGGTGAAGTTTGTGTCCAGAACAGAAATATATTTTTCATGAGGCAGCTGCTGTGATGTGTGAAGCTCAAGGATGCAATCAAATATCTTTTGACTCAAGGTCCCAGACTTATCTCGATTATGACGGGGGTCGTAAATCAACATTAAATGTTGTGTTCGCTTTTTCTGTGTTTGTTTGTGTTTATCTGCACGTGTGTGTGTGTGTGTGTTTGACAATGACTTTGTGTATCTCTTTGATGTTTCTCCAAATGCTCCATGATCTCACAGCGTCTTAATGATAGGAATTTGATGTAGTGATAGAGATAATGAGGCTTACATAACACACACACACACACACCCACTCATGCATTATTAACAGAAATTTAATTGCGTGCAACACACGGAAACATTTGTTCTTCAAGTGAAGCCTTTTTTTTAATCAAATATTTGTGGGTTTGCTGCTCTGTTAAGTGTTCGTGTAGTTTAGTTTGGCTGCTTAAATTGCTCATAGTTTTCTTGTTAAAAGAAGACAGAAATAAGGGAGGAAAAATGTGCCTACAAGATAAAAGACCCCATATATATATTATCTCACTTCTAGAATCTTAATAACTATAACTGAGCTCTACAAAATCTAAGTGTTTGATTAGAAAAGGAAAGCAAATGTAAAAATACATTTTAGTTGCACAGATACAGTGACTTATATAAGTGCCTTCCTTATATTGTTTTTTTTTATACAGTAGCCTATACAGTACCACACGAAGAGCAGGCATCTGGTGTGAATCTTGTGTAAATAAAATTAAAATGAAAAAATCTTAGATGATCGACAAGGCACATTTATGATGAAAAAGATATCTGTCTATCAAGTGGCTTTTCCAAATAAATCCTCTCAACAAAGGAAACACAATATTACATAAGAGGCACCTAAATGCTTTAGAAACACAGGTGTATGTATGTTTACACTCCAGATGATTGTGTAAGGAGCGATGGTGCTTCTGTCAGAAAAACCTAAGCAGAGCTGTTTGTTAGTGTTGCTGCTAATGAATGAAGACAGTTGAGAAATGTGGTAACACTAAAAACTCGCCACTGCTGCTGATCAGATTTCTCCACAGCTGCTCCATTTACAGTAAATTTCACATTTGACATTATTTTCCAAACCAAACGTGACATAGAGACTTCATTTGTGTGTTGCTGTATTTTTTGCATCTGTTAAAGATAAAGACACAACGTCAACTGAGACAAAATGAAAAAGAGAGATGACTTCAGCTCATTTTCCCTATTCTTCTATTTTTCACTGGACTGTGTACATCACTTGTGTTGCATCTGTTGTCTTGTGCCTAATGAGACAGCCAGTCGGCCAGGCAGCGAGCTCGGGCAGTTCTGTTCTTTGTCTTGGATGGAAAAGCCCTGCCAGAGACAGAGAGCCCCGCGTCTGGAGGACTGGTGAAATAAGCCGTTCTGTGACAGTGCCTTCAAAGAGAAGTGGCACATCACATACCCCAGATAACAGCAGGGCACTGGTGAATGTGCTGATGAAAGATGTGCACGTGTGTGTGTGTGTGTGTGTGCGTGTGTGCGTGTGTGCGTGCGTGTGTGTGTGTGTGTGTGAGAGAGAGAGTGAGAGCAAAGTGCTGTTTTTGTTTTTCAGATTAGGCTAATGGACTTGGCACAGATCAAATCCTTAAGAGGTGTAGGTTAAGCTTTATGGGCGGTTGAGAGAGAGTATGTGGAGGAAATATGTATGCTTAAAGGAAAAATACAGTAAATACAGTATACAGCTAAATGAAGAATTAATGTGTTCATACTGGCCACGATACTGATATTAGTTTTTAGTTGCAAGAATACTAAAGGAATGAAGTCGGACACATGAGAAAAAAAAATCATTTGAAATGACAAACCTGTGTATTTCTTTGACTCTACAATATTCAGTTTCTCCTCTTGAAGTACCACACACACTTATATTGATATTGGTGTCAGGCCAAAAATAAGATCTTGTAACCTGTGATTCCCGGTCATAGAAATGTAATGACTTACATAAAGCTGTACATGTGCTATATCAGAGTGTGGAGGTGTGAGTAAGTGCACATGTGTGCTCCCTCGGTAGCTCTATAAATGTATGTATGTATGCATGTGTGTAGGTGGGTGTATTCCTCCCGTTTCTGTGTGGATGTGTGTGTGTGTGTGTATGTGGGGAGGTAGGTATAGGAGCAGGGCTTGGGCACAGCTGCACGCCCTGGGGAAAGGGCAGAGGGATCAGCCTGTCAGAGCTCCATCACTTGCAGATGAACCGTCTCTGTTTCTTTCTTCCCATCGAGGGAAGGAAGGATGGGTGGGATGAGGTGAAAAAGAAAGAGAGGAGCCAAGGGAGCGAGAGATATGGACGGGAAGAGAAGGAGGTGAAATAAAGAGGGCTGAGAAGGTCGAGTGAGGTGTGAGCTGGGGGAGTGACAGAGGAGTCGATGGAAAGGAAGGAGAAAAGAAAGTGTGAAGGAGGAGTGTTGCTGTCTGGAGCCTCTTTCTTTCTTTCTTGATCTACACACTGCTGGAGGGGAGTTTTATGAGCCCTGTGTGGATGTTTGGTTTGAACAGGTCGACCAGTCATCTGCCGATGACTCACTGGTCACTGCTTTATCACAAGTCAGCAGCAGCTGTTGTTGTCAAACTAAGACACATGCATTTTGATATGCTTGAGCAGACTTTAGTATAAATACAATTGTATAATAGACACAAACCCTCGCCTTCCCAACTAACAAGGCTGTTGAACAGACCTAATCAACAAAAAGGCCTAATGAGAGCTCTCTGCTTTCACTCTATCCGTCCATCCCTCTTTCCTCAACAACAAAAGCAAGCAATTTGAAGAAATGCTTGGTGAGTTTTTTAATGTTCTGTTGGCACGAGTGAATCAATACCAGTGAGAGCTCAGCGCAATTTCGAATGAGTTTCCCTCCCTGTAAGAAACGACCAGAGCCAGTGTTTTACTGTTAGCCAATATCAAAATGCTTCTGTCTATTAAACATGTATCACCCTGTCTGAGTCTGAAAATTAAACTTACAGACCACAGAACAGTGGCCATTTTGGACAATCAAAACCAGTACAACAATAATGATGATTTGATAGGAATAAAATGGCTGAATCACTACCAACATTTCCAACCTGGGCAGCTTGGTGATCCAGACTGACACTGCTTTGAGACAACTGCACTGTATTAATGTGTGCCTTCATATCCAGTCTACTGGTTTTTTCCTCTGCTGGCAGTCGGCGCTGCCTGAACCCCGCAGCCTCTTCCGTTTCTCACAGCTCTGTCCGGAAGGCTCTTTACTTCTCGCCCCGTTGTGCTCTTTCCATTCCTCTCTTCCCTTCTTTTCCTCCTCTTCAAAAGACTCCACAGTACAAGTCAGTAATGGGAAAACAAGACAAGAAAGGGAGCGAGGCAAATAGAGAGTTGCACTGTCAGATTTAGAAGCAAACCCCTTTTATCGAGTTTGGGATCCTCCTTAAGCCTGGCTCTCCTGGCTCAGTGTCGCCATGGCAACTGTGAAACGCAACCGAGCAGGATAACAAAAGCTTTTGTTCTGTACCTAAAGCAATAACAGTGGTTAATGCTCACTGTGTTGTCTGCCGACCTTGTTGTGACCACAGCATTGTTTCACCTCATTTCTCAATTATATAACATCAGTGTTTTTACCATAAATAAACAGTCAGTTTATTTATAGTTCATACTTAACTGAAGCGAGTCACAGATACACAGACTGTTAATTGTTCCGTACAAAAAATTAGCACCACTGAAATCAATGTTAGAGTTGTTAATAAGGCTTATGTCACGATGCAGGGAGTATGTTACAACGCCTTAATTATTGTGTTGGAATTGACAAAGATCACACTATTCCCACACTAATTCCCACAGTAAATCAGCAGAGAAAAGACGGCTTGTCACATGCCGTAAATTCCTGTTTATCGTGTTTGATGTGCAGACTGATTGTGTTTATTCACAATAAATGCATACAGTACGCTGTGGTGGGTGAAAGCAGTCTAGATTCCAGTTTCAGATTTCAGATCAGTGGCCCTGCCAAGAAGTTGTTTTAAATTTGTAATTAAAAGAACACATTAAACTCAATTTAACTGCAAAGGGAGAAAAGGAGTATGCAACCCTCAATTGTGTCTTTGGATCTCAGGTGTTGTTTATTTGTGTCATATGAAGAGTGATGTATTGTGGGATCAGTAATACATCCACGGTGGAGCCAAGCCAGCTGGCTCACCCCAGCTTCCTCCACGGGATGAAGAATGAAACCTCACTGAATAAAATAGCTAAATGAAATGAAGAATGAACTGTGTAATCCCAGTCAAAGCAAATAGCTGCCGCCTGCACTGTCTTTTGAGAGTGTGCAGAGTCTGCATTCTCAAAAGGGCCATGTGTTAAGACCCCTCTGCTGGCTCCCAGCTTGAAGATGCACTTAACAGCAAGATCTAGCTTCCGCTAAAATTCAAAATGTCTGACAGATCAGCTGCAGAACCGACACTGTGTTTTGAAATGCAGAGCATATTGCAGATTTAGCACTATTCACACCAAACTGTTAATGGAAAACAAGTTGAGGAAGACATCCTCGAGACGTGCTGTACTAAATATTTTTTCAGTGTCACCCGTTAAAGCTTTTCATGGTCTATTTGCGTTGATTTGCATGTTTCAGACAAACCCTGTCTCTATAAATTACGTTACGGCTAATTTGTTTTGCCAGTTAGGTTTCGACAGACATTTAATTTCTTCCGTGTTTCCCAGTGTTTCAAGTGTGGTAGTGAGAGTGGATGGTGGGCACAGAAAGCGAGGGACTTTCAGGCTGGAGACAGGAGTCCCAAGTGTCCTTAGGTTTAGGCAAGAAAAGCACTTTAGGTGAGTTACTACAGGGAAAGATCGTGTTATTAAAGTAAACAAGTTAGGTTCCATTTTTTCCCAGTACTAAACCAAGATCACAATCTTTGCTTTGATTTCCCTAAAAATAACCAATAAAAAACAATAATCGTTCATTTATTTATTATATTTTAGTCACTATGAGCAGATCTTGCAGTATCAACATTGTATTTTGCTGTTACAATTTAGTAGTATCTAAAGTTCATTTCTAAGAGACAGGGTTGTTTACACAGGGTCAGAAAAGAAAGATTTGTTCAAGTTAGTAATTGGGAATCATAGCGAGGTAAAAAGGTTGCCTTGAAAGGTTCCCTATTCCCACAATAGAGAGCCTTTGTTCTGGGCCTCTTGTCAAATACCGTCCCTGCTGGGAAAAGAAGATTTTTTTTTGGGAGATCAATTAAACATTGGGTAATAATTGCTGTTAACACTCATGTGTGCATATCAGATTTTGCATGAATATTGGGCTCGCTGTCAGACAGCAGGCGTTTCACAGTGTTACGCTTCCCTTACTCATGATTTTGTGGTTTTTCCCAGGCTGTCTGGTGAATTTCTACAGGGGCAACCCTATCAATGGGGCGGGGGTGTAGGGAGGTATGCTGACTCTGAGGACTATGTTAAAAGCTCCCCCTTTTTAGATTTCAGTTCAGGGATGACAGCAGTGTAATGTGAGCCCGGAGGCAACATCACCTCAGCCACATGGTAGCATAGGGAAGAGGTAAGGCGAGGCTGGGAAACAGTGATGGATTAGAGACAGGAGAAGCATCTTTAAAGGAGACAAAGCACAGAGGATCACGTCAGGTGAAACCACAGGGGACTGAACTGTTGAGCAAAAGAGAGAGTAGGAGGAAAGTAGCATTAGAAGTGGATCAGAATATATATGAGTGAATGCTCACATATACATATAAAATAAACCCCTACAGACATGCATGAGATCCACAGCTGCAGTGACAGTACCTGCACAGTTTCCTCTAACATAGTGTTACATAACTCAAGAAATCATCTTGTTGCTGTTGTGATGAAAGCATGACATTTGTTCAGGTTTACAAGAATAAAAATGTTAAGCTCATCTCTTCTGTATCATGCTCTGCCCCCTCTTTCCTTTCCTCTCACTGTTTCAGAGCACAGGAGCCAGACGGATGAGATTTGTTTGATATGGATATTGCTAACTCAATTTCTTTTGTATACACCAATGTGGTTTTGATGTGATGATATTCTGTGCTCCTTGGGGATCAAACCTGCATGTCTGCTTGCTATTTATGTGGCTTTCCATTTGCCTGGAGACCTTTTTATACTTTTTCTGAGCATGTTACCTATGTTGCAAAATATTGCAGACTTTAATTATTAGACAACACAAGCAGTAAAATCAGTGTAGCCACATCCTCTCCTCTCTTCCATCCATTTTCCACATCATTTGCTTTAATGAGGAGCCTGCAGTGTTTATATGTGCTCTGTCATTTTCCAAAACACCTGCTTCGCTCAGCAACACACGTCCCAAGATGTTATTGTTGCTTGACTCAAGTCCTCCATTTATGATGTCCACTGTACAAACAGCAGTGATGTAATGGCCCATTAAATGGAAAAGTCGCATACCACTGGGCCAGCTTTCACTATCCTGTGCAAAATTCCTGTGGATAGTTGGGGCAGAAGCTATTTTTTTTCACAAGCCATGCATACAGTAATGTGGATAAAACAAGTGAAATATCAGTTTTATTTAACACTGTAAAATAAACTGTTATGCCAGAACAATAGATTAACAGTTAATTTTTTTTCCTGCTTTTTCTTTTGGTTATAAGATGATGTACAAGGTTGGGCTATTTGACTTCTGACTGACTAAGCAGATTGAAGCTTCACTCTGTGATCACTGATTTTATGTTTATTGAACACATTGATTGTTGTCAGATGACAGCATGAACATTAAACAGTGGTTTGATTGATGGTCATAAATGCCTCCTGCTAACCGGCAAACTCCTCTAACTCCTGAGCAGCTATGTTGACAATCTTGACAGACAGTTGGCATCTACGATTGCTGTTACATTTAAGTAGTTAACCACGGCGGCGAGTGTTGACGACGACTTCAGCAGTTTTCTAAAGCTCTGTTTTGCCTGCTGACACTGCGACACATTTTCTATTTGGACTCTAGAAAGAGTTTTTTAATGCTCTGCTTTCTGGGATGCTAAATGGCAATTTATTATTGATACCTGATACAATAAACGTGATTTTTTTTTTTTTAAATGATCATTGATCATGGCTCCAGTGCATACTGCACTCTAGCCACATCAACATTGTTGAGTGTGTCAATACTATCTTTACTGGGCTTGCTGAGGCATGGAAATAGCACTGCCCGAGGCTTTAATAGGGGATGTAGGAGTTTTACAGGGATAGCTTGGTGATTGTCATGCTGTACACAGTATATATATTATTATATATTCTGTGTGTGTTTATATTGTGGATTGATCCATTGGTTCTGCATAAGGCTATAATGTGTGTGGGCTGGTTGCTGCTAACAGTCTCACCCTGTGGTCAGTGATTGTACACACAATGTGACAACGTTCAGCTATGAGGGTGTGAGTCTGCTAATGAGATGCCCTCTGGACCTGTATGTGCAGGAGCGCACGTGTACGTGTGTATTTGTTTGTTAATGGAACAAACTGGACAACGTATAAGAAGGTCATGCAGAGATCATTTCTGCGATCAGCTGATCATCATAGTGCTGCAAATGCAATATTGAGCCCATAATTCAGATAAAATGGGCCTTCTGCACTATTTTAAGGGAGTAAAATAAAGATGGAAGATGTTTGTTGCATATGTTAAAGTTACAAATTCAACTTTAGAATAAATCCATGTATTCTTCTATCTGTTTGATGAGAGCATCATCATCTCTGCTCACTAATGTCTCTCCATACACATACACCACATGCAGGGAAAGTGAACGTGAATTGCTTCTGACTCACAGTGATTTGATGTGATTAATATGAGTAGGTAGAAAATTAAGGGAGGGTTTGGGGGGGAAGATGTGGGCACTGTGGTGGAATTCAACAAAGAGGACGTGAGGATGGGATTAGAGAGGAAGGATGAATCTTCACCCACTTGAGTCATGAATAAATAACTGCTGAGATCTCCTTGCTGTCTGGCCCAACATGGACCAGTATGCTTTCATAGTTATAGCTTATCCCAGATGGCCTAGTTTACCCACAGAGAATAAGCCAAGTTGTAATTTACCAGCTGGGGACTCTATGATTGCTTCATCCATCATCAATTACCCAGTGCAACTGCAAACTCTCCTCAAGGAAGGGGAAAACGAATATTACTGAATTCTACCTGTGTGAACAGCAGAACAACAATACTAAAAATAAAATAGATTAAACATTTCAGCACTAACTAATATATAGGTGCTGACTAGAATACATGTACCTGTATCCCATACATATTAAAAATCACTGCCTCCTCTAATACAGCCACAGAGGAGGGTGTTATATAAAAGCGAGTGGGAAGACATGATCAGTGCCAAAAAGAAAAAAAATTGAGTCAAAATTACTAAATGATGTAGCTTTGTCAGTGCGGTACAGTACCGCACACCCGCACAGGCAGTAATGGAGTTGTAAGGGAACAAAGAGAAACCATTTCCTCCCTCAGTGTCATTAAACAATGGAGACATCCTCCTCGCTGGCCAAGACAGAGAGGGATTGAGTGGTTCTGGAAAGACCTATGTTTCACTATGGCTGTGATTGATAATGTTATTTGTCATGACTTCTGTATGTGTCTTTCTTTATGGCAGAGACATGTAAAAGCCGAAGAGACAAAGAGAGAGGAGACAGAATTGAGAACTAAGGAAGGATAAAAATGGATGAAATATTCCCTTTTCCTCTGCAGAGAAAGGCATTTATCACTAGTAATTAAGACCATCAGGGTTATACGAGTCAGAATGTAATGTAACATGTAACCCAGGATCGCTCTCTTAGGCCTCAAGCCTATCGAGTCGTCTGCAACATATGATTGTCTATTGATCGCTGATCACAGCTCAGCAGTCTCACTCAAGTGAGATCACTTATTCTGCTGTAAAGCTAACACAAGCTAGAGTTTGTCTAACCAAAGACAGTTCATTAGGGAAGATACAAATCTCCCTAATATCCGTCTCTGTGATCAAAACTCCTTCTGTAAGACACTTTTATCTACACACAAAGTGCTGAAACATATTACCAGTAATACTTTAGGTAGGAACATTGAGCAGGACTTCTGTTTCCCTTCATAATGTCGTATATTTTTTACACAATTATTAAAAAGAAATATGTTCTTATAACTTTGATATTGTCTCGATATTAGCAGAATATGATATCCACAAAAATGAACATTGTCTGTGTCCAATTTTTGACTGCTGACTACCAAATGTATTATTTTGGCAGATGAATAAAGTGTGATATTGTCATATGATAGCATACGTGTGAAGCATCCTCACTGGGATTTGGAGGAAGATCCCTGCATTTAACATTAATGTTGTTTTTCAAGTCTCCTCAGTCTATGTCCATTTTGACTCTCAGTCTAGACAGGAGTTGTCTTACTGTAGTTGACTACATCCTTGTATGTAAGACATGGACATGGCAACTGACTACTGAAATGTCTCTTGGGTTTCCCTTGTGCATTACTTCACTACATTCATCCAGATGGCAAAACATTTTAAAATTGTATTTCTTGCACAATGAAGCATTGCCAGAAGGAAATGTCAAGTAGCATCTGCCACAAGGCTGCTCTGCTGGAAGCTTGTGTTTAATTCAATAATATGAACAGATAGTCTTCTGATTAGCATCATTGTATTAATAGCCCCACACAAGGCACTCACTGAGTGATAAAACTTCCAATACATCTCAGAAAAAAATATTATTTCCTAACTGAATCTGGCAGCTAATTATCTGCTTAACCACCACAGTCACAGTTAGTATCATATAAAGAAACATTAGTATTGACCCTGCATGGGCTTGTGACTGGCTAATGTGCTGAGAACAGTGTGGTAGGCAGAGGCAAATGAAGTTAACGTGACTTCTGCTCCACTTTTGAAATCAGCACCTAACTCAGTTTACACACACACGAGTAGCTTCACTGTTTGGGTCAAATAAATTACAACAAACAAGTTTTGAATTAAATTTAGAATTTAAAAAAAGCCCCTTTTCGGTGGCGCTCTTGATGAGGTATCCATCTGACTTTGTAGTTGCTTAGCGTACTGAGGAAATCCTGAAGGGATTTTCTCCAGAATCATCGGGAATGAGATTGAGGAGGAAGAATGAGCTCCGTTCTACAGTGGGGCTTTACCTTATTATTCCATCTATAATACTAGCTAATTGGAGCTGTCAAGCTACCGATAATCTGCATTAGTGCTCTATTCAAAAAGGCACCACACAACCTTAGCATTTCAAAGAGATGTGATTTGGAGAGTGAGTGTGTGTATTTTAAAAATCGTGCTGCTTCTGAGTGAGAAAGCAGACAACAACAGTTGGTCTGACAGTAAATATAATGAAGTTGACTGGTAATTCAAGAAATCTCCTCCTTTTTCTTCATGTCTTCAGGTTTTGTCTTGGAATGGTAAAGCAGAGTAAACTTTAAATGGTCTATTCTGAACGACAGACACTGTACCACATTCAATCATCTTAAACAGCGTATTGCCATGACAAAAAACATTTGCTGAGTTTGTTCTTATAATGTGAAATATTTCTTGTTTCTATATAATCCTTTTCATGTTATAACAATATATTTTTCAAGTTGTGACCTCTTATTACTAGATAACAAATTATTCAGTTTTCATAAAAAACATTTGTTTTTATAACTAATCACAAAACCTTCTTGTTATTTCACAAATTAACATATCACATTATACTCATATTGACTTATCTTATTATAACATGATAGGTTTATTGATATAATGCGAAAGTCAGTGTCTCAAGATACATTTTTTTTGTCATGGTGGCATCAAAACGCTCCCGTAGATTCACACTTTCTGGCTCAGCGCTACAAAACATTCATTTCCTGTCTCTCTTCAGTTTCTACTCTCACTGTCAGCTTTCTCGTTTTCTCACACAGCTGCTTCAGAGTGATGGGAAGAACTGTGAAAACCTGAAGGAGGGCAGAATTTAGAAAGCCTAGTAACACACACACACACACAGAGACACAATGTCTTATCATCAAGGCTCCTGTCATTCTCTGCCTCTCGAGTAGCCCGATCACTAGAGGAGGAGTGAGAGTAAGATGTTGGAACAGAATGTCGAAGAGACAGAAAATAATGTCCTAATGGTCTTATGTCTGTGTCTGTACATCATTATATGTGTTTGACTTGTGAAGCTGTAGTGGAAATGTGTGTTATGCCCAGTCCTGTCTTCTTCCTCTTTTGGCGTAGTTGGCAGCTACTCAGACCTGCATGTGGCATCTGGAACCTGCATGCAAGCAGAATCTAACAAGACCTCCATCCTGTGTGTGTATGTGTGTATGTGTGTGTGTGTGTGTTCACAGTATGTCTATGATGGAGAAAATGTCTGTTTCATCTGGGCTTGCAAATGTGCAGTTATACTGTTTCTCCTGTCGCATTGCCATATGTTCATTCTGAAGCACAGCAAATAGCATTAGCAGTGATACGGCTCAGATGAAGAGGACAGTGTTTCTGCTGTTAGTGAGGAAAGGTCTGTCTGTCTGTCTGGGTCAGTTATTTTGTCTGAATAGATTTTGATCTACTACCTTGACATTTAATCCAGGGATATGTGCCATTCCAGTAAATTCATTTTTCTTTATTTGAATTGAAATAAGGAAAAACTCCATAGAAGAAACCCTTCTAACAGGGAAAAAATAGAAGAAACCCCAGCAAGAGTAACAACGTCGGGGGAACCCTCTCCCAGAATAGATAGACTTGCAGTAGATGTGTGTACAGAATAGACCAAGAAGGCAAAATTACAGATGGATTGATGACATGTATGAAGAATCTGATCAGGAGGATGTCCAGCAGCTTCCAGGTGCCACTAAAAACAGATGGGACCTGAGCCATGCAACCTCTATCACCATGGAAACATAGATAAAGGACAGACTTCACATACACACAGGGGAAACTCACGCACACAGACTGTACACACTCATATGTTGCAGAGCAGCCACTGTTTGCATAGACGTGACAGCAAAAGCCATTTCCCACTTTTGTGACCGCAAAGTTTAACAAACACTGTCTTAGTGTGTTTATAAGAGTTTACAGACAGTTAAAAGAGTTATAAGCACAGCGTCATCAGCAGACCATGTCCATATCCTGTTTTGGCATTGACAATAAAAAATCCATTTATATTTTCCAGCTAAGACTAAAATGTGTGTAACCAGGCAAACGGGGGACTGGGTGAAGCATACGGAGAAACACCATCATTTAAACAGAAATCTGTATTGGCTTAAAGATGGATTAAAATGACTGGCAGCACAGCCACAATATGCTTAAATATGCCAGACACTGTTGTGTCTGACATATTTTTTAATCAGGCTGTAGGCTTGTTTTTTTGTTTCTGAAGCAAACAGTGACAGACAGGAGGCATCAGGTGTGCACGGAGATGGCCTACCCTGAATTTGTAGCATACAAACAACACATCCCAGAGGGTGTAAAAACATCTGGACTGGAGTCTGTGAAATGTTAGTAGGAGGATGCATGTGTTTCTCTTCCCTATTCGCAGCTCCCGTGTGCCTGAACGTTCCTGTCCTTGTTTCCATGGAGACTAAAAAGAGGTGTGGATAATCGTGAAGCCCTTCTGTGGTCACTGGCTTTGTCATACATGCTGCCAGCCAGCACCACTTACCTTTAATAGCCCTTCACAGCTGGACGCTTTGCAAAGGCACAATTTCTTGACATTGTTAATTAAAAAGAAACAGGTGGTGAACAGGTTGGTCTAGTTCTTCTAGACCGCATCCAGTGCTCCCATTCATATTCGAAATGTTTTCTACAGTACTGCACTCAAACAAATGAACATTTTTTCAATCTGTCACATTGATACTAGGGATGTGACTTTTGATCAAAAACACTATTCGAAATTCGCTAAACACTATTCGAAATTCGATTCGAAAATCGACAGAACCCCGCCCCCACCCACACACACACCCAAACGCGCGTGCACATGACAGACAGGGTGAAAGCGGTAACGGTTTAATGAGTCAATAAACAATGATAAACAAATAAACAATAAACTTCCATTCACATCACATAGCCAACAGTCGCGAACAATAATTTAGGCTTCCAATTTTATTATTTATATTTACTATTATTTACTATTCACGTCTGTTAAAAGGAACCGCGGGTGAAACTGCCCGTTTAGGGAACGATATTCAAAGTGTTAGAACAGAGTAGAATAAACCTAACCTAAACCTAAGACATATTTTTGTTAAGAAAAATTAACATGTCGACGTGGTCGGGATGGAGACGGGTACGCAGCCGATTGACAATCAGACCGGCTGCGGAGAACACACGTTCCGATGGCATGGACGTTGCTGGCACACACAGGTAGGCGCTGGCCAACTTTGCCAGGCGAGGGTATTTGTGTTTATTGTCTTTCCACCATGTCATCGGGTCAGTGTGGATTGGTGGGCATGTATCCTGGCAGTACTGAGTCAATTCAGTCACGCATGTTGCGCTCTGTGTGCTGTAATCACACTACACGTTACCGGCCGCTTGCAATTCTTCTTCTGTTATTTTGACTACCTTTACTGTACGATAGCGGCACCCTGTGGCCGAATTAATGCAACAGTGTATGTTAGGAACTAGGAAACGCCGTTCCGTGCTCATTTTTTTTAGTGGAATGCAACGTAAGACAAAACGGCATTCGAAATTACTATTCAATATTCGAACTAGTCACGAATATTCGACTATTCGAAAATCATGTCCCATCCCTAATTGATACACTTAAAAATGAACCTTTTAGAGGATGTGTTGCGTTGAGATATGTGAGTCATTTCAACAATTAGTCCAATATGAAATGATTCGAATAGAAATTCCCACCAGCAGGCACAGCTTAATGCCTCTGCTGTACACTATATCCTCATTACTATCTGAATTATGGCAGTAATACTCCCTTTTGTATTCTTCCTGTTGTTCTCTTACACAATGGCATTGACCTGCGCTATTGTCTGTGGGGTTATGTCCTCCTTTTCAGCACTGAGAGGCTCATTTGTTGATCTCCTAACTAGATTAGCACTTGTCCTGAAGTGGGTTGGGCATGGCTTTATGTACAGGCATTATGTGCACTCTCACTGTCCCATCTTTAGTGGGCTGCGATATACTTTCCCTTTTTGAACCCAGTGCTCTTGACGAGTGGACAATGTGACAGACAGTCAGGATTAACTGAAGATGCAAAGAGTTGAATGGGTGAGTTTAAATGCACAGCCACATGGACCTAAATGTTGTTTACATGTCAGTGCAAGGGTTCCCACAGAGTGGCTAACACTAGGCTGCCAAGGCTGTGGTTTTACTAATTAGAACACACTGGTGACCTATTTAACCGCTAGCTGTCTGTCAGACTGAAATATCTCAATAACTATTGTAGACATTCATGGTCCCCAGAGAATGAATCCTATTGATTTTGATTTGGTGACTTTTCTTCTTGCATCACTAGCAGGCTGACATTTCTGGGCTTTTAGAAAAATATCTTGACAACTATTTGGTGGATTGCCACCAAATTTAGCACACATATTCATGTCTCACTCAGGATGCATTGTAATAACTTTGGCAATCCTCTGCCTATTCATCTAGTCCCATCTTCAGGCCAAATATTTTTGTGTAACCTGTAGTTTAGGACCAAATACCTGCAAAACTTACGAAAATTCCCATCAGCTTCAGTTGTAATTTGTGTTTAGGGCTAATTTGAAGTTAGCATGCTAACACACTATACTAAGATGGTGAACTTTCACAATAGCTTGTTAGTCAGTGTATATGAAGTCAGTCTGATAGCAATTACTTTTTATGACAGTATTCCAGTGTTACAAAAAATAAACCATTATGGTGTTATTGATAGAGGAACCTGACCCAAGGGACTTCCTGTTTCCTCTTTGACCCCTCACCTTTTCATTCTGGCCCCGGCCTGAGTTACCATGACAGGTTGAACTCTCAGGCCGAAAAGGTGAGGACACAATATGAAAGGGTTGAGGAAGGCGAATCACCGTGGGGTTTTGAGACAGAAATATACATGCATGGACAAACAATTTTTGCCTGTGAGTGCTGAAGTCGGGTGACAGACATCGTGTGGGGACAAGGAACAATGGAGCGAGGGAGTATCGTGTGTATGTCTGCGTATGGCCTTTGCAGCAATACTCCCCATATCCCTATCCAATCACTTCAGCCATTGACTGGAATGACATTTCAGGAAATTTTCACTGATGTGGGACTGGGGCCCCAGCTGTGAAGACGGAGCAGCAGGGAGGGCTGGGATGGAGTGAGCGTTGGATGTTGCTTATCAGACTTGGCAAGATCTCGCAGCTGTATGTCTTATGGCTTCCTTTCTTTCTCTGTCTCTGCCTTATTGCTTTCAGTAATAAAGCGGATAACGTCTCTGTGATGTTGGCAGCATAAGACTTATCTTGTAGAATGGCATCGGTTTTGTTTTTTGAGCTACCTAAGATGAGATAAATGATGCTTTCAGCTCCATGTTTATGAAACCACGTCAGTGCATTGAATGTAAATGATTTTCTGGTCAGGACTCAGTGTCTGTATTCCAGTACTCTAAGTGTTTGAAGCAGCATTTAAATTATTATACATTTTTTTTTTTTATTATTTGGTGCTACACTGACATATTTTGGGAAAATAAAATAGAATATTTTGGGAATATATAAAAAATATAGAGCTAATATGTAATATTTTAATTACTTAGTACACACATTTAATTATACTTAATCTCATACATTTTGATAGGAAGAAAATCTTTTATGTGTATACATGAGGCATTAGATGGAAATGTGGAGTAATAGTCTTCAAGTTTGTAATGTGATTAGTGAGAGGACTTGACATTTACACCACCGCTATCTTGCTCCACCCTTTGCCTGGGATCCCGACCATCCAGTGAGTGTGTATGTGCATGGTGATCATTGCTAAGGTGTGAGAAAGATGAGGTGATTGGCTACATGTAACCCAGACTCTGTTTGTATGTACAGTATGTGTGCTTGCACATGTAGTTTTCTGAGTGCGCTGCCCTGCTCTCGTCGTGCAAACACAATTAACTGATTTGCATCCAATTAAATCTTCAATAAACTCAATCTGTAACCTTTCCATGCTCTCTCATTTTCAGATACTATATCAGACACCATTTTGACCTTTGCCATCTTTAATACTCGAAATGGAATGAGCTAAGCGTAGTAGTGGTATGTTTCCATCACTAATCACTGGTTGTAGCCACTCGTTGGAAGGCTAGTACTTCTGGCTGAATCAGGACCTCAATGAAGCTTGCATGTGTTACTAGGCCAGAGGTTAGTACTGGAGCAAGTTCCAGTTTGTAGCTTTTATTCTGATTTGCATGTGTATCTAAAGCTATTTTGATAGGAATTATCTCTTGGCACTGAGGGCAGTGGACACACCACTTCGGCCATATAGAATTTGTCCACATTAAATCTGGAGGCAACCCTGTTGAAAACCACACAAAATTCCCAATGAGTATATCCCACCTGTTTGGCATGATTAACAGAGCAATGTAATTGATAGCATTGAGAAACTGATAGTAGCGAGTATTTATATTTCACCTTGCTTTGAGGATACTGCTAAAAATAGAGAAAGTTGTGTTGACCTTGCAGTCTGTTTATTGGAAATTAGTTTATTATTTTACCGAATATTGCTCCCAAAGGCTCACATTTCATTGACAAACCGATTAACCATGACTGACTTAACATGCTTACTCTCCAGGATCTTGTTAAATCACCTGTACAGTGCATTAACTAATAAGCCTTAGATGTATTGGCACCACATTTATAAAACACTGGCACCTGTTAACAAATACTTATAAGTGATAGATTTATATTATATATGGCATAAATATCTCCAAGCTCAAAAAACCATACAGACTGTAAATACTCAGGTGGCAGATGACCTTTCCTCTATGACAAGAAGCATATGACCGTGTGTAAGGGTGTGTAAATGTATTAGTCTATGCTTGGATGTGTGTGCTCTCTGCAATGACACAAGAATTTTTTGGGGTTTTCTGTGTCCAGCAGTACTTTCCAGGTGGTTGCTTTGTGTGTTTGTGCGTGTGTGTCTGATGATACTTTGATAGGTGGCTGGTGTAGTGAGCGAGAGTGAGAGAGGCTCCCCAGGCGCAGCGCTTCTTGGCACGTCTCTGTGATCCCATCATGACGGGGAAACTCGACACTGGGGAGGATATTCCACTGCCCAGCAGCTTAGGGAGAGTAACAAGGCTGCGCAAACACACAGCTCCTGCGATTCCAGTAACAGGGTCTGGTGAGGTTATGCCAACACACAGGGCTTCACACACTCCTGCACTTTGTCACCTCAATACACACACACACACGGTCAAATACGTGTGCAAAGAAAAGCATAGATATGGAACCGATATGGGACTCCGTGCTGAAGTAAGCATAACACACAGATACGCATAGAGATAAACATACCGACACAAATATATTTACACCCATGCACACACCCCAACCCCATGACTGCACTAATGAACACTCCCATTGCTGAGCGGACAGTGAGATGATTGGCACAGAGAAAGCATTACACCAGCACATTCAGACATATGGCATGTGGACCCACTGATGGGCACACACATATGGTGCTGGTGGCTTCTGCTGCTTCGCATGGGAGGAAAGCACTGTGTTCGCCTTTGATCAGACTCCAAACCACAGAGCACAGCACACATAGTACAGCCTAAAAAATCTCTAACTGTTCCGGTTGCATCATTTTTGTCCCCTTTTTTAAGAAAATAAACAAATTAAAACAGAATGCCACTTGCAGCTACACACAGCGTAGTATAAAATACTATTATTGTATTTATACATACATTTTATAAAATTGCATAAATTCACACTTGTCTCATGGAGGAGTCAAATGATTGTAAATGTATGCACTCATGAACATATGAGAGATTTGTTTTTAGGTTTATGTTTTGTACACAAACATACAAACAACGACTTCCAAATATAAATTAGAATAATTGTGAGAAGAAATAATTATATAAATATTATATATATGAATCCATGAGAAGTATGTCTGACTATAATGCCAAAACCACTGCCATCATTATTTATAAACCATATAGACTATTAAAATAAGGTGTATATACTGTATGTTTTTTGAGAAAACTGGGGCAGTCCTTAGTCTTTCACCACCACCCTAATGCCCAACTCAGCGAACTCAAACTGAGTTACTATGGCAGCATTTGTTTTCTTGATATTTCTTGTGTGTTCTTGGGATATCCCGCCACCTGGCCCCCTACAGTGTTTCTGAGGATTCAGTCTATAACCGATCTGGGACTGTTTTGTATTGTCATTTGAACCACCCACCCTGGTGATGAGCCATTTCACAAGCCAGGTTTATATGCGGGGATGCAGAATCGAGATCTGTGATTGGCTGGAGCGACCGGGTCATGACCTGTCATCCCCACTGGCTGTAGCCATCAACGGGTTGCTAATTCATCTGTCTGTCATCCTCTTTATTCTTTCTCAATGGATCACACCTCCACTTTTGTAGTTCTGTTTCTCATATGTCTGTAATAACTATCCTCCATTGCTCAAAAAAAAAACACCACAGTTTTTTTCTCTTTGTTTTCAATTAAAAACCACTCAGGCTGACTCACAATGGTTCCTTCAGGAAATTGTTTTATGAATGCCCAAATTGAACTTTCTCCTCTGCCACAAATGTAATCACATTGTCCACAACATATTTCTAGGACACCATAATTTAATTGGACTAACTTTATATCAACAGCAAAGTATTGAGAGTTAAGCGGTGCACTTAACAGAGAAGTGTACAGTGGAACACTTTTGTTGCAACATAATGGAAACTTTACATCACTTCAATACATCAATATAGAGTTTAGACATTTTCAGCACCAAGATGACCAATTCAGTTTCTCATTCTTTTGTACAGCATATTTCTACTTTTAAAAGCCGCTCGGCTGCATTGTGCTTTAGTGAAATGGCTTATTTCCGTACACTATCCTGATATAAAGCAGCCTGTGACTAAGAAGACACTGGGTGTGATTGTGCGAGGCCGTTTATTACTGTTCCCAACAGACCATGAAATTGTTTATTCTTCTGCTGCCATTTCTGTGTAAAACAGAAAAGGAATCACTTCCCCTACTGAACAGCTGTCACAGTCAGACCACCACTTGTTTCAGCCAAGAAATTAACTCCCCATTGATTACCGGAAATTCTTAATCAACAGGCAACTGAGTTTTGTTCTTGTTGTGATTTGGATATCTTATTGAAGTCATTGTAATAGCCTGAAGAGATCATAGAATAAATATAAAAATAAAAGCTTTGGCTTATTAAAATGATTGATTACGTTTTGTCAGTTCTCCATGTGTTGACTCGGGTTTATTCAACAACACTGGCTTAAAGGTGAAATGGCAGGAGATGCAACATGGATGTGAGCAGTTTTTATAGTATACACGTCACATAAACCCTTTCTTGGCTAGTTTAAAATGAAATACATTGCAGTTTCTGCATAATGCTTGTCCTTAGCTTTCCTTATTGTTTTTAGTGTTGGTGATGAGGAGGAGGTAGAAACAAAGCATGTAATATATAGCGGTGGACAGCAGGTACACGCCATACTCTACTGTTAATGCTGCAGGGATCTTCAGGTTTCAAACGTGTGCTTTGATGTAGAAGTTGTAAGACTGACTTCTCTATGCTCTTTCAGTAACTGAAAGTAGTTTTCTGTTGCTTGATTAATTAATGACCCACATATATTTTTGTGAATGTACACATGTGGATGAATTTAGATGGGTTTGAACGTCTTATTTTCCTTTTCAGTTTTTATGCTTGTCATTGCTTATGAAACAAATCACTTCTATTCATTGCCAACCAAGTCTCCTCACCAAACTGAAAAGAACATGCCTCCCCTTACAGTAAGTCAAATCCTTAAGACCCCACCTAAAAGTGTATTGCACACCCCGTCTGCCTGTGTGTGTGTGCATGCGTTTGTGTGTATTTTCGAGTGCTTGTCCTCCCACTGTGAATGTCTGTCTGCCCCTCAGTGGGGAAACCGTGGAAGGACATTTTGGTCTGGTTTGAAGGGGACCGCTTGGTCGTGACACACATTTAGGTAGGTTATTGGTAGCTAACTGGGTTAAAGCGCACGCCTCATGGTGTATTTTGCTTATCCGGAGGGGCGACATTAGAATAATTTAGGTGATTGAGAAGAGAAAAAGGAGGTGAATGAGAGAGAACGGGATATTGAGAGGGAGGTTGAGGTGGAGAGGATAAGAAAAATGGTGAGTGTGAGAAAAATCTCACAAAACAACCATATTTTACCTTCAGCGGTGGCCTTAATTTCATGACATATGTCTACTGTAGAATATATAAATAGATACTTCATTGCAAGTTTTTTTTTTTCAATCAAACTGCTCTTGTATTACAATTCTCGTTTCTTGTAGGCAAATATTCCTCACAGATTTTGCTCTTACCTTCTTTCTCCTATCTTTTTCTATTTTTTTTTCAGTATACTGTGGTTTTATATTGCTATTTCTAACTCAATCCCCTCTCACCACATCCCCCCATGTTGATGCACTAGCCCTTGGGTTTAGTGTAGGGGGTTTCTCTGTGTGGGTGGATCTGTTTCTAAATCACCTACCATTTGACCTTCCACCTTTCATACCCTTCCTCTGCCTTTTTTTTTTCTTCTTCCTGGAGGCATTTCCAGTCCGATCAGACAAGAAAAAAGATTTTTCCTCACCTGGGGAGCAGCAGAGTGGGGATGTGTAGATTTAGATTTAGATTAGTTACATCTCACAGACACATCTTCACTGGTGTAGAAGAAATGTATTGTAGCATGAGCAGACTGAATGTGGATAGAGATTTGTTGTTTCAGGCGTGTAAAGCCTAAGACAAAAATAGAAATCTTAAATCTTGAAAATAGAGATTCCATATTAGCGAAGTTATGTATTTGAATTAATGTGAAATGTATTCACATTTCAGGTTATATTGGCTGAAATCAAACCTTGTTTTTGTGCTTTTTAATCAGTTTGGATCAAGTTGTTGCTTTTGTTTCTATAAACAGTTTAAAAGTATACTGTACCCGGATTAAATGTGCACCTTTAGGACATGTGAGGCTGTTAACGCTGATGAGCACTAGAGGGCAGCAAAATGCAAAAAATGAATATACTCAAGCTGGACCACACATGATGGACACTGCTAAGCAGTTCTTAGCATCAAAATGCATGTCACTTTTTGTAAATGAACAAACTCACCAAAATACCAAAAAAAAAAACAAAAAAAAAAATTTTTGTCACTGTCAGTTTCTTTCAGCAGCACCTTTCCAAAAATTCTATCACAGGTCCCTTTAACAATTTTAATTAAAGGTATCAGTGCTATTGGTTTGTTTTGTAACCTCACAGTGACCTGTCGAGCTCAAAAAACTCCAGATGCTGCGTTTTCCTTTGCCTGTCTTTGTCTGTGGGGACAAGCTGTTGTGGCTGCGGAGGTCAAAAAGGCCAATGAGATTGATCCTGTGATTGGTCATGTTGCCCCCCTGGGAGTTTTAGTAGTGGGATATGCAGACTCTGGACAAGGAAATTCACTACAGATAAGAGACTGACTCAAACTGGTCTCAGGGGATTTAGCAAGTTTGACCTGCCACCTGCCATGGTTTTACAGTATGATGTTCATACAATACAGACGTTTACTACAAATAATAATAATATTAGTAACAATAATTCCATATTGCTAGTTCTGACAAAAATACAGGTTAAACTGGGTAATAATGGGTAGGGTTACAACTAATTACACCTGCAGACTATTCATGATTCATTGATTAATTAATTTGTTCTATACAGTGACACAAAGTAGAAATAAATCTCTATCACAATTTCCAAAGCCCAAGGTTTCTTATTTGACTTATCTTATCCGATCTATAGTCCAACGACTAAATATGTCAGAGTTTACTGTCCAAATAAACCAGCAATTTTATATATATATATATATATATATATATATATATATATATATATATATATATAAAATATTTATTCTGGCCACCAGAGCCTGTCAGTGGTTGCATATGGCATAGTGCCTGTAAAACGGTGGAAAACTTCCAATAATCGTCCACTTCTAGAGTTCACCGGCCACGAGCCAACTCTACTCTATTGTAGTAGTTGGGATTTTTCTTTGCACGCAAAATGCTGTGGTTTGAAATATGGGACACCTTGGCAGTGGCTTTTACTACAAGTATTGCTATGGGAGATTAGGATCTTTTGTTGGCTATCAATGACTATGAGTATGAATGGAGTTTTCTCAATGAATGAGCTGGCAGCTACTAATTGTTTGTTTTCTTTTAAATGTTTTATATCTCTTTTCAACAGCAGTACTTTGCTCTACATTTGTCACGATTCCTTAATTGCATATTTGTCCATGAACAAAGCATTTTCTTTTCTTTGTTTGTTTATCATGTGCACACATGCCCTGTCTCCTCCATGCATCCACATACACTCGCGCACATGTACCCACCCCCCTGCTCTCTCCCATCCCAATCCCTCTTCTTACCTCTCCACGCTCCTTATCCATCCATCCTGTCCTCTTCAAAGCTACCCCATTGGCCATCACCTAGCAACGGCATGATAATTTGGCATAATGTGACACCCCCTGATGCATGATGGGGGCTGCAATTCAGCCCCCCCCCTCATGCTGGTGTCTGGTGTTTGGGGCTGAAAAGAAAGAAAAATGAAACAGGGAGCATGAATATATTTGCAGGAGAGAAAAGGGAATTTCACGCTCATATCGTTACATGGCTGGTGTCCACCGGCTAGTCCTGTCATGTGTCCCTGGAGGGTTGCTCCCCTCTTTCTCTAGCAGCAGTGGGCAATCATCTCCTTTCTCACTCCCAGCTTTTCCCCATATGGTTCCTATTCAGTCCATATGTACAGTTAAAAGCATGCACAAATATACCACATACATGCATGACGTTTTGTGGAATAGAGACAGGCGTGTGATGAGGCAGCCTCTCTGTATCGACAGGACCCAGCTAGGCTCCTGGGTGTCTCTGACGCGCAGGCAAGCAGTGAAAAGAAACACAAAGATGGCTGCTGCGTGCTTCGTCTGTCTCCACACTGCCATGCCTGACGTGAGCATGGCGGATGTGAAGGACATAAATAAGACGTTGGAGTCTTTTCTGCTCTCCTCTCCTTCTCTTTCTCATCTTCAATCACAGAAAATCAAACAGACCTTTATGCACTCTCGCTCTCTCTCTCTCTCTCTGTCCACCTTCTCCTTGTCCTTCTTCTTCTTCGTCTCTCCGTCTCTCTGTTTTCAACAAAGACCCGATTGATTTGGCAAAACAAAAGCTCACCTGGTCCTGTTTGACCTCTCTATCATGATGTCAATGATGAACCCAGATGGTGGGTTGAGCTTAAAGAGGCACCGGGCTGAGAAGAGAAATTTGTGCAATCATTTATTTATTTCATCAGATATTATTTGTTATCTGGTTGGTTCAGACTGTGTGTGTGTGTGTGTGTGTGTGTGTGTTTGATATTTGTACACTACTGTCAAAAGGATCAATTAGTCTCCTCCCTCCCTCTTTGCCTACACCCGTGTCCTTTACATGTTCTCCATCTCCTTACTTGGCCACCTCCAGCTGGTAATGTGTGTCCATGTGTGTATGCGTGTGTGATAGTGTATAGGTGGGGGGTATACAAACATCGACACACACACACACACCATTCTGCTGTCGCTCAATGCCATTTCTTCTTCTTTCCTTACCTGAACCTTTACAGCACTTCATTTATTCACTCACACGCAGTTTATCTCTTTCTCTCACACTGTACTGTATCACACACACACACACACACTTGTCTGCATGGTGGAGCATCAGGCAAGATACAACAGCAGGGACTGGAGCAGAGGACGGACTGAAACAGAGCGTGGTTGCCGTGGTAACCCTTGTACCCTCCCTCTATGCTCTCTCTCTCCTCCCTCCCTCCACCTCTGTGCTGGTGATGCTCGTGTCTCTTTTTCTCTCCATCCGGTTTGTCCTCACCTCTCCTGGACGCGCTCCTCTCACACTGCCAGCGGATGACACACGAGGAGGAGGAGGAGGAAGAGGAGATGAGGAGAAGCTGATGTCTCTTCTCTCCAATCTTTCCATCACTTTGAAAGAAAAAGAGAGAGATCTGACCAGACCAGAGCAACAACCATAAGAAAGGACACACAGGATATACACATATATACATTAAAGAAACCCTACTCTTCTCCATTCTCCTTTTCAAGGAGGGCATTTTTCTTCCCTTTCCCCCCCTTTCCTTTTCTACCCCGATTTTTTCCTCTGAGATCCCGGTTTTGTCAATTACAGCCTCTGAACTTCTCTGGGATTTCAGGTGAGGCACGCGTGTGTAGTGTGTGGTGCTTCATCGTTTTTTATTACCTATCATGGCTCACGCGGCCTCCCAATTGAAGAAGAATCGGGGGGAAGTGGATGTGAATGCATTAGAGGACGAGAAGGAGAAGCGGAGGAAGAGCAGGAGAGCAGCGTCCCGGGAACAAAAGAGAAAGGTAACAGAGCAGAGCTGGCTGGCTGGTGGCTTCATCTGCTCCGCTCCACTAGCATCAGTGGAGCGTGACTCTCTCTCGCTATGTGTGTGTGTATGTGTGTGTGTGTGTGGGGCATCTGTATATCTCCTGCAGCTTGAGTATCTAGATCAAATGGCCTTGGAGGTTGCCTCGTCACACATAACTACATTTACATACAAACATACATGCATCAAAACACGCATGTGGAGCCTCTGTTTTCTGTTGACACCAGACATGCTGTGCATTTTAAAAAGCATCTCTTACCTTATATAGTGTATGTGTGTGATCTGTGTGTATTTTTGGTATGACTGTGAAGTGTGTCTTTTTTTTTTTTATATGTGCACGTGAGAATTATTTGTCCTGTTTATGCGTGATGATCTCAGGTACTCATCTCTCGATGAGGTGAAAGCTGCACTGAGCGTTTTGTTTTCTTGCTTTTGACTCTTTCTATGTGTCCTAATATTGTTTTACTAAAGCCTGACACACACGGCTTGTCGTATTAGATGAGAAATGAAAGGGTCAGTTGTCACGATTATTCTGTTCAGTTTGTTAGTCATTAGTAGGTGAGTGTTCAATAACTTTACTATGCACAAAAATGTCAAATATGACAAGATGCAGAAAACTCCTCTCATGCTGTTTTTTTTTTTTTATCATGATTTTGAAAAAAGTGTGTGTATGCTCTACACATGTTTCTTTTGTTGGTTCTTGCTTGTGTATATGTGTGTGTGCTTGGATGCACAGATAGCCATGTATAATGCATACACGACTGATTTATTGATGACAAAGCTTTTCATATGATGGAGGAGGAACTGAAATGCACGTGGGTCTCCCTCCACTTCCTCCTCTCTTACATGTCAGATGGAAACACTTGTCATTACTTTGAGCAGAGCAGTGGATGAGACTCATATAAACTGTATAAGCTACTAATCAAAAGAAGAACGTTAACAAAGGTTTACTGTTCACCTTTGTGTATTAACGTAAATTGTTCACAGTTTAGTCTATTCTAGTGTTTAGCAAAAGCATTCGTTGCATTCTGCATATTGAATGTGGGCAGATTTGACCGTGAGAGATCTATTCAATAACAAAGACATTTACTGCACTTTGCGCCCATGGGTGCCTGGTTTTGAATTATGCTGCCGGCAACGTTATTTGACCTGAGCATAAACAAGAAGCGAGCCTCCGCGGCCTAATCTTTGCCAAACCAAAAACAAAAGATTCATAAGGTCAAGTGAATCATGTCTCTGCTACTCTTTACAGTGGAGCATGTTTAAAATCTGTATACATATGTATATGTGCACATTGCTTCCCCTTTTATGTGTATGTGTGTGGAAATGCATACAGTGGGTGTGCATGTGTGAAAATGATATGTGATGCTGATCTGTATAGGAGGTTTTATAGTTCTTATGAAGGGTCAAGTTTCAGAGGAGAGGAGAGGGTTGTATTGATTGGATTGTGCATAATGCCATCCATAAGGATAATAAGCTTTCTCTTCCCACCTCAGCCTGCCCTGCGTCCTTCCCTCTGTCCTCACACCGCTCTACTCTTCTCTCCCTCATTCCCTTCTCTGTCCCTGTCTTTTTGTCCCTTTGTTTTTCCTCTGTTTTTGTCTCCCACTCTTTTATCTTACTGTCTCTGTCTCACCATCCCTCTGTCCATTCACGCATCTCTCCCTTTGACTTCTTTCTATTAGTACTGTCGTTTGGCTCACGCTGCTACCTTTTGTCACAAAACAAAGTCAAACACTAAAGTTAATTTGTTTGTAAGTTGTTTACTTGAGAGGACTTCACTGTCGGACACAAACACACACACACACACACACACACAAACACACATTTACAGCTCTCAGTGCTCTTTTGTCTTCATTCCTGGAGTTTTTAATTCCTTGGCCGCCCTTGATTGTATGCTGTTTACTCCTGCTTGGTGGCCTTCCAACTCTCCCTGTGTCCTACAACACATGGAAAGACTTGCAAGAAATGTGTCTGAGTCAGAGACACATGACAAAAGAGATTAAATCCCTGTACAGTGCAAGGCAACAACAAAAGAGAGGAATGACAGATGTCCACGAGCCAGATGAAAAATAGTGATACAAAATGAAAGAGGTAAAAGAACCAAAACAACAGAGATAATGGTAATGACTGTGCACATACTGACCTTATTCCTAATAAGACAGCTGTCTGAATTTGTTGCTGATTGGACCTTTTTATGTGCTATGTAGCCCAGTCTAACTAATGACTCCCAGTCTAACTAATGACTCAAGAAACTTATATCGTCAATGACTTCCACTCGGTTATTTCTGTCTTGTTGATACTGTACAAAACTTTTGGCTGTCTTGGTGCACATTTCTGCAACACGCTGCTTTGAGTCACTGCATTCACAGCTCTACAGGCACTATATTTAGACAGTATGGAGCAGCTACAAAACACTTTGTAGAGAACACTTGTAAATGCACAGAGATTTGTCGTCCTACTGTAAGCGTATATTGCTGCATATGTCACAAAATGCATGCAACATGTTCTACCTTTTTTGTACTCCAATCAAAGTGGCCAGGACCATCTTAAAAATCTTATTTACCTATTAATCACAGGGGAATTCACATATGCAATTGAAGTGTTTCATTGATGAAAAATCTGCAGTTCTCAACTGATCACAACTGAAGCATGACGTGTTCCTGCAGCATCAGAAAACATGAATATCTTATTAATATTTAGTTATAGTGTAAGATTAAGATTTTTTTTTAGTGTTGGTTTGTGTATTAAAATATATGTCAGTCAGTGCTCTTGTAACTGACTATCAAAAAGCAGAAATGAGAGCAATATGAGTCCAGCTGCTTTTATCAGATGCCACTCAGCTAACTTAGCTAAGCCTAATGGAGTCCACGGTGTACAGGGAGCGATCCCTGCTATAGATGCCTAACAACTTGGTGTGGTTTGCCTGTGTTTGTTCATCATCAGGAAAGCAGCACAGAGGGAGATACAGTTCCTACCATTAGCACCTTGGGAATAGTAGGATGTTAACCTGAGAGACAGAGAACAAGGAAATGAGAAGCAAGAGCATGTCTAATGTACTTCTCCATGTGCGTGTTAGCATGAAGGCTGCTGGTGTAACAGGGGAAAGAAATGGACACTCAGTTAGTAGCCCCCGTGGTCATCTGGACGGGAAATCCCTGTTACACAGTTACATAAATTCTCCAAGTTGCTTTACTTCTAATGACATTATCTAGAGCCAGGAGCCCCCAATGGATTCCCTGCAAAAGAGAGGGAGCGAAGCAAAGCATAGGTTTCCTTCTGCCGTGTCCCAGTTTTATGCACCGTTCCAGTACACAGATTGTGCGTCGGTACAGTACCTATTGTTTCTCTCTCATAGGGCTTATATGGGCCATGTGCTAGCTTTTTTTTCATTGGCTTATTCTCATGTATATCAGATGGAGTTTCATCTTCTGAGTAAGTTTGGTGCGTGTTTGTCTGCTTTGTGCACCTGTGTCTGAGCTCCAGTGTTGTACTATTTCATGTGTTGGAAGCTTTAAAAAAAAAACAAAAAAAACAAAGACACAAAAACAACTACTGGAAGGCGAATGGCAGTGTTGAAATTGGATGTGAGCCTTGTGCTGCCTTTGGAGGAAGCCCATGGCAACAGTGGCACAGTAAGAGTCTTCTGAGGGAGAAAAAACCATGGGGGGAAAAAGTCATGAGGCTTTAGGGAGAGAGGGAGGGAGGAAACAAATCGGTGCATATTTCAACATATTTCATCCTATTTTACTTTATTCCTTTCTGTCTCATTTCCTTCTATCTGCTCACTTTCTGGTGTGGCTGAAACAAAGCCGGCCGCGTGTTGCATCCCTCCTCCTCCACCCACCTACTCTGTTGCCTCCATCCCCTCCCCACCAGCTCATAAAAGATGGAGGTTAATGAATTCAGAGCTCATACATGCTTCAGCTAATTGCATTGGCATTGGGAACTCCTCCCAGTATTACAAAATCTTTTTACCATCAAGATGGCCACTGGCTGGATAGCAGGCGAGTACGACCTTTAGCAGGCTGCCAAGCTTCTGTTTATTGAAATGATGACAATTGATGTAGTTTGAGTTGCATTTTCATTGACTCTGAAGTGTGTGATTTAGTCAGATTTGATTATTCTAATCTATTCAGGATAATAGTAACACTTTGTAGGCATGTGTTTGTGTCTGTGTGTACATGTGTGAGCCTCATCAGTGAGAATAGCCTCATCGGTCAATGTCCACTCATTTAAGTGAAAACTGAACACCGCACTGAAAATGCTATTCTGACTTTGCACAAAAGAAACACACACACACACACTTACACATACAGAAACTCACACATATTCATACAGTGAAAGACATACAGGGTATGCATATGGTCCACAATATGGAAATGTACATATGACAAAAAATACAACTCACAAAACAACGGTACTTACATCATCTCAGCATACACATTCAGAAAAATACAACTTGCAATACACACTAGACGCAATGTCACATTATCACATTAACCTACTTTGCAAAAAAATGCAGCAATGTCAGAAGCACATCCCTATATCCTAGTCTACCGGATCTAGCAACAATAAAGCTACACTATTTGTAGGAGCTGGTGTTACGTTGCTTCTCTAGCCATGAAAATATATATCGAATGTCATCAGTACTGTGTAACCAACATGTTTTTTTGACGGATCAAACATACAGTGGATTAAATCTCTATTGAGATCAAACTACGTTGATCAGAACTTTCAAATCCAGAAATAAATATCACTTCCTTAAACTTGATGATGCAAGTTATATGGCTGCATTCTCATTCACACACACACACACACACACATTATAATACAAGTTAATCAGTCCATTTTAATCCGCACTCTTGTATTTCACATGACCAGAAACGTGCAGGATCCTCCAATGAGTGACACGGCGTCCTCACTCTACTGTATGCTGCTATTGTTCTACATTAGCTCCAGTCTCTAAGGGGAAATGAGAGCGTGTAAAAAGGATTGTTCTAATTATTGATCCACCACTTTGAGGGTCCTCACCGGGAGCTACGGCTGGGGGGATGGTGTGTGTGTGTGTGTGTGTGTGTGGGGGGGGGATTTCTTAGACAGCCTTCGTAACTGGAAACCAGTGTATGTGGGGATTTGTTTGTCCTACCATTGAGGAAAAATCCATGTTGTCAAGTTGTGGTTGCTGGTCTGATACATCTGACAGTTTGTCTGTTTTTGTGCATTTATCATTCATTCAACCCGGAATTGTGACATCCTTCCTCCAGTTACATGGGCACTGGATAAAGTGTGGTTGCATTAAAGAGTCAGAGAGAGAAAAGCGATGAGAAGGAGAGATGAAGGTAGAAACGAGAGAGGAAGAGATAAGGACTAATAGACAGAGAGAGAGAGAGCACGTGTGTGAAAGAGAGGATAAAGTGAGAGATAAGGAGAGCTAGAAAGAATTAGAGAGAGAGGAGAGAGCATGATCGTAAGCCTAAAGGTCATTTGAAGGTGAGTGGCGTCTTTCTCGCTCCTCTTCCAGTCCACGTGAACTCTCCCTCCCCCTCCTTTCTCTGATGTGGAGCTACTGAGTGTGTTTTTACATATTTAAAAATTCACATTTTATATATTTTTCAATGCCTGTTTCTGACTGAGTGAGTGTAAAAGAGTGTAAATAGGAGATGTATGTATATGAATATATGAAATGTATGTTATATGCTATAGTATATTTCACATGTGAGTAAACCACATGTGTCTTAATATGAAATTCATCACTTTCATATTACTCATGTGATGAAGTCTATAGATGTATACATGTGTCTACAGTACTGTATATATGAAATGGCATGTTGCATGTGATAAGTTCACATGTTTTAGGGAATTACTAACAGACTCTCTGCATCCAGACCTGAAAGGATTAGTTGATTAACCGATTAGTCAATGGACAGAAACATTATTTCCAACAATTACAATAACTGTAATAGTAACAGTCAAGCAAAACATTTTTCAAGCAAAAATACCAGTCCTTTATTTCATGTAAATAGTGTTTGTTGCACAATCGTACAGCTACACAATTGATCTGTATGCAAATATTTGTTTGTTGGCATCTGAAACACATGATTCTCCAACGCTGCTTGGTAACAGAGGGGGAAAAGTCCCCCTCAGCAGAATATGATACTATATTTGCAGTTAAATACGTTTTGCCTTGCTCAAAATATAAGCCGCCATATCAGATCTCCCATTGCAAGCTCAAGTTTAATGCCAACACATGTAGCAGCCAAACAAGAAGATAGTGAGATTCAGTGGACAAGATGTTGGAGAGAAGCATCTCCCACGGTTACATGCAAGTGAAGCAACAACCAAGTTGTGCCAAACGGTACTATGGCTTTGCCTCTCCATCATTCATCTCATTTCAATATAACCATCTGACCTCTGATGTTAAAGGGTGACACACAAAAGAGTTTAGCGTAGCAAGTGCAGTTCACCGTGAGATTATTCCCACGTGGTTACAGATACAGTAATGCTGCTTAATGATGTGATTACAGGGCTGAATGGTATGTAAGGAGGAGGGGAGGCCGAAGACAGGCAGAGGGAAAGAGGAGGAGATAAGGGACTTGATGAGGCAAGGACAGAGAGAGAGAAAGAGAAAAAGAAAGAGAGGCCAAGAGGGGAGCAGGTGTGGAGGAGATACAGAAAGAAGAGAGGAGAAAAGGTGACAGTCTGAAAACATGTAATGAGAGAAAACAGGGATAAGAATAGAAATCTGGATGTCAGGTGATGAGAGCTTAGAGAAAAATGTCTACTATTCATACACACGATCTGACAGTGAATGAGTAGCTCCCCCTTTCTTTCACCTACTTTTTAATGCCAAATGGTACGTAAAAAACATAACTTCATTATTTTTCTTCCTGTCCATTTGATGTAGAAGTCTCAGGGTCAAACACAACTCACTGGAGCAGCTCTGTGTGTGTGTGTGTAAGAGAGAGAGAGAGAGAGAAACGGGGAAAGTGACAACGCCCCCACTCCACCAACATCACACTCATTAATCCCCTGCTGTGCATCAATGCCAGACCTCTTCCATCAGGCTCTTAAACGCACCAAATGGTGCATCCTGGGTGTGTATGTGTGTGTGTACATTTATGCATATATGGCAGGTGCTCCTCATACACTGACAGATAAAGCCTATCCTATTGAAATGGTGCTATCTTGCCTTCTCTGTCTCTCTTTCTTGCACACACACACACACAACACACACAGAACACTGTGCTGACCCTTGGGACTCACGCCTGTACGGCTTGATAATTACTTTCTTTTGCTCTCCCCCACCTCCTCCACCACGCAGTCTCCCTGTCCTCCACTTAACCACCTGCCACTCCACCATCACATACAGCGATAACTAGATTCATGCGGTCATCAATTTTGTCGTGCAGCTTGATTTGTGACTTCCCAGCATGACTGTGAATGCAAAAAGACGAAAGGATGAAAATGCCAGTTTTGTATTCTCACATATTCAGTTCAATAGTCTACATTTATTCAGTTATTTGCTTAATGTCATGTCTCAGATTGTGTGTTTATATTCTGTGTCAGCAGTCAACAGCTCTGGGTGAATCACCCAGTCTTCTCACATTTTCTCCCCCTGGGCAAGGACAGGAGCGAGTGGTCCTAGCCTTGTGGCGACCCCAGCAGGCTGGAGATCACAGGCTCTGGAGCTGAGGAAATGGGCTGTGTTAGGACAGATCGATGGTAATCACACCTCTTCACAGTTAGCTCTCTCACATGGGGGGAGGGAGACGAAAGAGCCAAGTGAGGGAGTATGTGTGGTGGAAGAGGTGGTGGTGCTGCTAGGGGATGTTTAGGTGGGGGTGTATGCAGGGCCCCCTTGGGAACATGGAAAATGCCTAGATTCCTCCCCTTTATCCAAACTCCCAAACATAGATGCACTCCTCTGTGTGAACATGCTCCAGCCTGATTGTGTTGGGAAAACAGTTTTATCTTTAGTATGTGCAGACCTTCCTGTCCTTTTGCTTTTTTTCATTGTAAGGGATTAAGCTGTTATGGTCCTTGTGCGCCGCATTTAGCCTTTTCTGAAATGTGTATTATTACACTCTGAAGCACAATAAAGCTCCTGCAATGTCCAGCTAATAGACTCAGCTACAACACAGACTCTTAATACCACCTTGTCACAATATATATTGTGTGTATTTTTGCTTTTGGCCCTGAGGGAAAGACTCCATTGCACCTTATAGGAGGTAATTTAGTGTGAAAATGTTGCAGTCTTTATTGCAGCGTAATCTTAGAAATAGAAATTCAGTATTTGTCACTGTGAGTGTGTGTGTGTGGCCTTGGGCGTTCTGTACAGTACAGCGGGAGGTAAAACAAGGAGCTAAATGATCAGTTTTATCATCCACTAGTTAGTTTTGTGTGTCCTCAAAAGCAGGCCTGTGCAGAGCGCAGTAATCTAGCATAATGTTGGCTGATGGAGAAAGGTTGATTGTAGCTCTGAGGTGGGATTGGTATTCTTTTACACAGCTGGTTATGTGTCAGATCATTGGAAAAATAGACCTTTACACAGTACAGCATTACACACACACAGAGACACACACACCAGAGGCTGCATCTCTTGTGTTTTTATTAACAAAGTTGTGTGGACTGCAAGCATTCTGTCTACTTAACGTTTGATACTGAATTATTCACAAGCATCTTTGCTTAACATGGTTGCACTCGTATTAGAGAACACAGCATATGAAGACTGTCCTTACTGAAAGATGAATGCAGTAGTGTAAAATTCAAAATTATAACACCACCTAGTTTAACACAGACTGTACACTCAATTTAGAAAGGTCAGAGAGGATTCTCGCAGTGCTTTGACAGAATCGCAGTATCAAATTGTACTATGTCTGAAATCCAAGGATGAGGCTGGGGAGAGGGCAAAGTACTGATTTTAATCGTGCCTATATTTGTGCTCCTCTCCAAATGTCCTCAATTTTAAAAGTTATGTTCCTCTTTTAGATTTTTTTACCCCCTCTGTCCTCCCTTCATGTCCTCTTCTTCCTGAGTAACCAAAGGAGGAAATCGATGCCTGGCCTTAAGTTATTAGCAAAGAATTGTGGACTCTGCTCTGTCCTCTGACCAAAATCATACTGACATCATCCAGTCAATCTCATCATCATCGTAATACAATTATTATTAGTAGATTTGCATTAAACAATTCATGTAAACAGTGGTTTTCTCCCAGGGCATTTTAATGTGAAAGATGTGTTTTATGTTGTGAAACACATCTGTGAAAAACATTGCATATCTGTCCGTCCTGGAAGAGGGACCCCTCCTCTGTTGCTCTTCCTGAGGTTTCCTTCCATTGTGGCCTTGTTAATCCCTCTGAGGCAAACTTGTGATTTGTGATTTTGGGCTATATAATTCAAAACTGACTTGATTTAATTTATGTTTGATCCTAGTTTGTTCACATATAGTACAATCTGATAAATTACAGTACAACGAATGTTAGTTTGACAGCACTCATCAGTATGATTAGGATTGTTGCTATGAGGGACATTGTCTGTTTACCCCCAGTGCAGAACAGGTATTTAGAATTGATGCTGCCGTGTGCTGCTGGCTCGAGGTGCCCTCCAAGCCTAAACCTACTGCGCCTGCCAGAAATCCATCACTAATACATTACAGCAAGGGCAAAAACACAGTGAGAGGAGAGGAGGGGACTACAACTTTTAGGAAGGTAAAAAAGAAGCAAAGATGCCAGCATTACCTGGCTGTGGCTTGTCAATTGTGAGGCTTTGCTGCCTTTCTCAGTTTAATATAATTGTAACCTGTATATATCAGACACCACAAGACATTTGAAGATTTATCACTACTTTTTAACACTTTATAGGCCAAACGATTTATCGATTAATCAAGTGTCTTGTATTATTATATTACACTGATAATTTTGCTTTATCAGCTTTCAACAACCTGCTCTCCCAGACATAACTGAGTCATGGCACAAGTTGATAGCGTATCATCACTTCCTCCTCTTCCAGTAGTTATTTTCCTCTCTTTGGTTACAGCGGCTTTCACAAACACTGCAGCATGTTGAAAATAGAACAACCCCACAGCAACTTCTAGCCAGATCGTTTGATGATGAGTATTGTCATGTTGACAATCACACAGGATATTTTTGGTTTCCTTTCTGGCTGTTGCTTTGAAAGCAGCTCAACTCAGAGACACCCGACCTTGTATGTGTGTGATCTGTCTAATCTGAGCTTCATCATATATCAATAGTAGTATGATCCCACCCAGTGAGTAATGATACCAAGAGCTATAGCATTGCTGATACTTGTTTTGTTATCAGTTTGTCACTATTTTTTTTAACTTTTGGGGTAAACACAACTTTAGTTGTTCTTTTGTCAGAAATGGCAAACATTTACTGGTTCCAGCTTTTCAAATGTGTGGATCTGCTGCCTTTTTCTGTTTCAGATTGTTGTAAATTTCATATATTTGGTTAGTCTGACAAAACAATCATTAGGAGGGAATCACTTTTGGCTCAGAGAACTTGTGATGGGCGTTTTAGAAATGTCCTGGCATTTTTTAGACTATCTGTATTAAAAAAACTACATCATCTTCTCTGTCTATATGAAGTTCTGTTTAATCACACACTTTGGGGTCTGTCAGCATGAAAGCTTGATCTAATACACTGAGACATAGCAATATGAGTCAGGTTGTTGTTAGTGTTGCTGCTGACTAGGTTTCTGTCACTGTGTGTGTGTGTGTGTGTGTTGCTGACTGGGATGCTGTCAGCTGTGTGTCAGCCATCTTGACACCCACAGTTCACTTTTAACATTTCTGGGACCTTCCTCCTGACGGCCAAATGGTTGCTCCTGTTGTTAGGGTTAGAAAAACCATGGAGACACTCACACACACAAAAAAAAGTTGCTGAAGTGACTGATTAGAAGAAGTGTTGGAACTAAGCAGAAAAGACACAGCAGCCCACAACAGAAACAGCTGTGCTTGTTCTTCCTTTCACAGGGTCAGCATGACTTTTGTATCATTTTATTCTTAACTTTTTGTTTTTTGTTGTTCTCAATGATGCAAAGTGTTCTTGCAAAATATTTTTTAAATTCTTCTGTCAGTGCTTGGGTGTAAAAATGGGTGACAGGAGTCTCTCAAATCACATTGTGGTATGCTAGCCACACCACTCACAGTGCAGGCCATTTATTTTACAAGCAGTGTAGTAAGTGGCTATGGCACAAAGGGCTGATTGAACAGGACATAGATGTGTATGTTGATGTTTTTGTTTGTACACGTATAATTTGCATCTGTGCTTGAATCTTTGGCAATACCTGTCTGAATATATGTATGTGCGTAGTGTAAAACACAGGAAGCACGTCAAGGTGAGCTGAGTGTGGGGGTGGAGACTGAACAAACGTGACTTGATCATTTTAGTTGTTGCTGACACTGTCATAACCTCCTAAGAGTCCTTATGGGAACATATAACGCCTCTAACCTGGTAAAGATGACCTCGATTTCTCTGTCATTGCTATAAAAATGTATGTCTCTCCTTCCTATAGTAAAAGAATCTCTGTCATCAGCAATTTCAACACAAAGTCACCAACATGTAGGAAAGAATGTCACAAACGTGTCAACTACCAAAATCATTTAAAATGTATTCTTGAATGAGTAGGAAGTCACTGGGATTGAGTGTGTGTGTGTTGTGTGTGCTGCTCTGTTGGCTGCTACAGCCAAGCTAACTGACTGTACCCATCAGTCAAGGTTGTGTCTTATTATAGGTCATTAGTCTCTCTGCAAGCTGCGACCTTGACGTTACTTGCTGGAGCATTTATGTACCATAGTCGGCAAAATTAGTGTGTGTATGTGTGTGTGTGTGTGTGTGTTTGCATCGAGGCTGCTTTATTGCACTGCACAAAATATGTGTTGTTTTTTTAACTGTGTGTGTGTGTGTGTGTGTGAGAGAGCACATGTGGCTGCAGCCTTGATGAGCAGTCAGCTCTGGCTGTGTGTGATAGATGGATGGACACCGGAGGGGTCAGAGAGGGTCGGCCAACACGGCCTCATACAGAGGGGGGCGGGGAAGACTCACAGGGATGTCAGTCGCAGATTTTAGCGCTACAGGACTCTAAAGTAAAAGTGCTGCCGCCCACGATAAAAAATTGTCTGCCGTGCAGAGACAATAGGCTGAGTCCCAACTGCCAGCAGTCATTAGCTGGTTGTTGTCTTTTACTTACACTGACAGTTACACAGGGATATGCAAACCACAGTATATCATCAAGTTCTCACCAAGTTATTTGACATATTGTCTAACTACCGACTTTCTCTGCCTGTTTCCTTCAATTGAGCATCATATTCTGAAGGATACCGCATACTTTAGTTATAATTTTAGTGTTGTGCTTTGTGAACTGTATAGTATCAGACAGGACATAGACTGTCTAACCATCAGCTGCACTATTTACCAAGTTCTGCTTGCTTGCACTATCTAAATAAAACTGTGTTTCTTTTATATAGTATATATGTGCAGTGTAAGTATTAGAAACTTCCAAATGTTGACTTGCTTGATGCTCCAAGAGTTCTACAAATGTCATTGTCATTGTATTGTCTGATCTGCATGAGCTGGCATGCATCCTGACTGAGCCCAGCAGTGTAAAGCAGCATCTAGGTTACTGTATTACCGTATAGCAGTGGGTCAAATTCATATTACAGTCTCCCGCAGAAAGAAAATAGCTGACCAAAATCCACCCAGAGCGAGACTTTCTGGATCATTCTGTACCCCTCCCTTCATCGATCTCCGTGTCTCATGTCCTGAGCTAAACACAGCACGATTGGTAGAAGAACACTGCCCATAAGCAGAGCCCATGTTAGAAAGAGAGACAGCAACAGAAGGTCACATGATATGACTCTCAGGACCATTGCACCTCAAGTGAAGGGACTAGGTCTGTTGCACTGACATCTGCTGGTGTTATTAATCTCAATGAGTTGCTATAAGCAGACAGACAGAATGGTCATTCCTCCGCTCTGTTCCCTTAAATGTATTGAAATCCTTCTTCAGGCCATGCTTGATCCGTTTGACCCCTTAAACTCTCGCGACCTTTAGGATTTATGGTGCGGGTTGGTCATCATGATGTTGGCTGATTGAAGGTGGGTCATTTCTGCCATTCAACCAGTCGCAACAAAAATAAATGAGAAATTTATAGATTAACTGTTTTTTACTTACATATCTGAAAAGTTGAAATACATTTCAGAATAGAGTCAAGCTGAGAAAATCCTGCTGTTCAGTGTGTTTTTTTTCTTTTGGGGATATTGACCGCTTAATAGCAACAAAATGCAGGGGGAAATTGTTCACGCTCCCATATTGCCTGTCTTGTTGCCACGTTTGGGGAGTGCCGCTATTATAGATTTGGGCCTCCCCATTCAACAGCCTATTACTTTGTGTTGCCTGAGGGGCAGCTGGCTGTTTCAGCATCTAATAGCCTTCTGTTTGCCAAGCAGAAACGCCAAGATCTGAAAGGCCATTTCTCTGGTATAGTGGACTGTAAAGTGTTTGTATTTGTGGAGGAAGGTAAATAGATTTAAGAACTAAGTAAGAGGACAGGAGAGGAGAGATAATGGGATACTGGATAAAACTAATGTTCATCATTCTTCCTCTTTCATCTTCATCTCTAAGACATCCTCCATGTCTGAGTGCAGCATTTGGTCCGCTTGGCCTTGTGTCAAAGGGTGATCATGAAGGATTAGTATATTGTCCCCCAAATTTAACATGTTTACTGAGCCATGTGTGTGTGTGTGTTTAGTTTTAGGTGCTTGTGTGCACGTTCGTGACTGTGTCTGCCTGCATGTGTGCATGAGTGTGTGTGTGTGTGTGTGTGTGTGTGCGTGCAGAGACTGGGGGGGTTCAGAGGGGGACAGATGGCTCGTGGTCTGCTCTCGTCTGGTGCTCTGTGCCTGCCAAAGATCAGGCGAAAACGGTTACAGCCCTCTCTGGTTCATTCAGCCCTTCTAGACAGGCCAAAATAACAGACCTCTTTCTGTTTTATAGATAGTTTTATAAGCTATCAAAATGTTAGGGTAGAAGTTACAGAAGTGATATTTGTAGCTTTTGTTTTGTTTCACTTATGGACTATATTGGTTTTGTTCTTTTGGCACAAGACTTTTTTGGACCAACAGTGTTTATATGCCATATTTAAGACTTTGTTTTAATGGTTTGTCAAGAATTTCTGTTACTGTCAACTCAACCTCTGATTTTCTTTCTGTTAAGGTTTGTCTACCAATATCGATCATCACTTTGTTTGGTTATCACAGTTTTAAGGCATCATGAGAAAGACTCGCTATCATCAAACATTATCCCAAAATGCCTTTCTTAATGAATTTGTAAATGAATAATGATTATGGTTGTTTTACTTTGTCAAGTTTTAGAAATCAAATACCAGTAACCTATTTTTTTCAACGGTTCAGCTTTCAACACAAGTAAAACAAAAAAATATAGAATCATTGTGTCACAGGGAGGGATGTTTTGGCAAGTGATGCATGCGGTCACACCCCAGATACAGTAGATGGCATTAAGATTTGTGAGAATTAATAATGTGGACAAGAAGCTTTTAGACTCGGCTTTTTCCTCTCCATAAAGTCTGGAGAAGAGCCTCTCTGTCTGCTGTAGGTGTCTCAGCGGAGAGATTATCACCACACACACACACACACACACACACACACACACATAGTCACAAACATTCACACACCTACAGTCTAGTGTAGTTTGTTAAAAAAAATACTTGCAGAAGGTGCGGGAAATGGTCAGATAGACAATCTTCAAATTTCAAATCTTCAGTCTTCAAAGTACTTTATTATATAACTCTAAATGTCATCTTGACTTCACATTAACTGCACCCTGTTGAATTTAGGGTCCAGATGGATACATACTCACACTCTGTCACTTGCTGTCACGCAGCTATGGAGCTGAAACAGTGGGACAGACTGTACATGTAGCAGTAATATGTATAGAAATATGTATATGCAATGTGGAAAGAATAAGCTAAACGTTCTGTTGCTTATATGGATTCGAGAGCATCAGGCATCTTAGAAATGTAAACGTCTGTAACACTCATGCAGACCCATCAGATTCAAGTCTTATAGTTTGAGATAGTTGTGAAGCCTGCATATGATACACAGATGAAGGAAGTGAAATAGGAGAAATGAGAGAAGCTGATGAAGCAGAAATGCGTACAGTAAATGGATAGAGGCAGTGGAAAGATGTATGATACTGGGGACTTGTTAAAGATCTGATTGCCAGACAACTGGAGGAAGAAAAAAAATAAATAAAAAGGTGGAAAGGAGCTTGTTCTCCATCCATCTTTCCCTCCGTCAGAACCACTTCTTTTCCACTAGAAATTAATTTGAACAGGTTGAGTGGAGGAGAAGATTGACGATCATCAGTAATGGATTGATGAAGTAGTTTAATCATGCACCTTTGCATGTTGTCGTGAAAGAGACTTACAGAGCCATTTCTCTTGTCACCTGCATTACTAGCAGCACATTTCTCAGAGCAGGTGCGATCTTCCTGTTCCTCTAATCTTGGTAACAGATACGTTCTGCAAGCCTCCTTACAAACCCTTATAGGAAGCGTGGTAAAGAAAAGTCTAGTATAGCAGTCCTGATGTTTTTCAGCTACTTTCTGGTAAAAAAAAGTCCAGAGACTCAAGAAACGCAAGTAGCAGGGTTGGAAGACAAACACTAGTTGTTGAGATTTGTGGTTGAGAGAAATGCTTTGTTAATTTCAGCTTTTGTAAGCCTTTGTCTTTGTTTTCTGGTGTCTTTACAATGGATTGATCTCTTTCTTTCTTTGTCACAATTTACCCACACATTTATGGAAATTCATTTAATAAAGTGTTACACATGTGTCTTTTTCTCATAGCAACACTCATGTCACTTTCAGCTCCTACAGCTCACGTATGCTACCTGCTGTTCACACAAGATTGGCTCTTATTATTGGGAATAGTCATTTCAGCCCATCTACTAGCTAGTCATTTGCATTTTGATGTCCCATTAGTGAATCACAAAGAGTGGGAGCCCACTCATATGAAAATGACTCTGTACAGAACTGCCTTTTTCACACAAAACAAGTTTTAAGATGGTTTATGGACGTCGCTTTAGTTATTATGTCGGGATGGGATGGATGGGCTTGGGAAATCATGTGACACTGTTTGTATGGGTCTTGCATCAATTGCATAGTTGCATTGGTGCAAAGAAATGCATGAAGTTCCGCAGGTCCTTCATCCCTGCTGCTGTGAGACTTTACAACATCTGCACCTGATCATGTTGTAGTCTCCTGTTCATGTCCTATTGATATTTATTGTTCTTTTTTTCCGTTTATGTTCTACCTTAGTACTTGTTTTGTAAATCTGCACATTCTTAAATCTGCACATTCTGCTTTAGTACTTTGTGTAAATATGTACACATCTTATCTTATGAATTAATTCATTAAGTAATTATGTTAAAGCCAATTTATATAAATATACATATATACTTATAATAAAACTATTTTTATTTTATATATGTAATGTAAAAGGAGTTGAGAACTATCACCAGACTTTTGGTTCTCTCTCACCATCTAATGTCATTTTAGGCCTCAGCAGGAAGCTGTTTTTTGCCCCCCAAAAAAGCTTTGAAACCCACCGCTGTGTGACAGAGTTAGCAGCTAATTATAGTGGAGGATTAAGAACCTAAAGAGCCAGATATTTTCCTCAGGAGTTGCTAAAGAGCAAATACAGAGATAAAGGAGAGTGAATATTAGACTGACAGGTCTGAATGATAATGGAGGATGATTGCTGAGATTGAATATGTCACTGTTGTGTTCACAGCTTGTTTCTGCCTACCCTAAGTGTCCAAAAAATTAGTCCTCTAATAATCTAAAAATCAGTTATCTAATGACTGAAGTACTCAAATACATAATATCACCATAGTACAGCTCAGACAAGGCTGCTGAGAGAACTAATCACAAGAGAAACAATTGGACGATGTACGTCAATAATGTGAATCACATCTATGTTTTTTGGTCATGTACGCTAATATCCATCCTGCTGTGAAAAAAAAAATGTAATGTGTCAGAGTCGTGACAGATGTTATAGAGAGCTGTGATGTTGTCATGCAGAAGACTGTCCACCAGAGTCCAGTGTTTGACTGTTGAACAGCGTCTGCTGCAGGTCAAACTGAGGCTAAAAGAGGAGGAGGAGGAGGAGTTTGATGGAAGGGATATCTCTGACTTTGGGCCATATTTAGCTAAACTCTGGCACGATGTTTATCTTGATGTTTGCCTGTGAGCCCTGTCCCTGTTGCCACTATGTGACTTCTTTTCTTTTTCCGTTATGCATGTTTCTTACTTTTTCTCATGTGTGTAATCTCCCTCTCTTCTGTTACTGTCTCTGCTCACTTTCCGAGTCTTCTTAACCCCTCCACCTTGTCCTCTATTTCCCCTATCTCCCCCCCTTTCTCTGTTTGTATTTCATCTTTGCTCTGCTGGGGCTGGTTTTCAGGTGACTTTTTGGCGGGACGGCTATCGATCAAGTATGGTGCACTAGTGTGTAGATTTCACCTGCACAGCTGACTTGTCAGTTGGAAGAAATTCAATGCGACTTTCAGGTTCTCCCCATCAGTGTCAGCGTTATTGTCCCTGGTCCTAGACAGCAGAGAGACAGAAAAGATCATGTGTGCAGCAGCAGTAGTGGACTACTGCTGCTACTACCATATGACTACATATGGTAATAAGGTTGTAAAGTATTGTAGTCATACAGTTTTCATACATATTTATATTACCATGCCTGGTTGAAACACACCTGGTAGGGTTTAACACATTTTAAATATACTTTACTTAGGTCGTCATTGGAGGGCTTTTCTAATAAAGTAATAATATGATAATGAATCTGACGAATGTATGTCAGCCATACTGGGTGGTGGTGGTGTCTGTCGTGTATTTTTTTGCTCGCTGCTCTAATTGAATGCTTCACCTATTTTCTTTTTCAAGTTCTCCTCCTCTTTCTCCTTTCTACCCTTCATCTCTTCCTCTCTGCCTCCCTCCCTCGCTCATTTCCTCTCCTCCTCCCCTCCCTCCGGAGGCTTCATGTCCCGGGTGACAGAGGGGAGCTGTGCCCTTGAGCGAGCTCCGTGCAGCAGGAGCAGTAAATATCCCTTTGCTATGTGTGTTGTGTGTGTGTGTGTGTGTGTGTGTGTGTGTGTGTGTGTGTGTCTGTGCTTTTGTATGATCTCGACAAATATTGAGGATGCTTCCCAGAATGAAGATAGTCTGATATTTTACAGCTCCTCTGAGATTATGTTTGTGGAACAATGAAAAAAAAAGCTAGCCGGGAGACAATTGGAGTCTTTGAATATATAGGCATATCTGTTTTTGGAGAGGAGTTGGTTGTATTAAGCAAAGTACATTTCTGGAGCAAAGCACTGCTTCCATGAAATATTACAGTTTTTTTCCCCATCTAAGTGTTGAAATATTGAGAAAGTCCTGGTGGTGAATAAATCAATATATTGCAATGTAAGATCTAATATCGACTTGGATTTAGTTATAATATTACAATATATCTTAGATTCTTTCCAGGTCTTTAAGGATGTTTTTTTAAAATGAGGAGTGAATTACTTTTCTGTTAGATCATCATATTCACATTACTTTATTTTTGAAAGTGTGGGAGAGCACAACTGTGTCAAAAGAGATCATTTTTCCATAAGTAGGCTTGACTCCCTTCCTGTTCTGTTGTAACTTCCCCCGTAGCCATGGTAACTCTGCTCGCTGCAGTGTTAGCGTAAAGGGCTCTGTGATCCACCAATCACACGTTTAACTTGCCTGATCCAGTCCAGAGCATCTGTCTCTCTCTCTGCCAGCCCTCGTGTACACAACTCTCTCTCTCTCCACTGTCTGCAGCTCTCTATGTCTCTCATCTGAAAGTTGATCACACTGGAACATACCCATAATGCAAGTGGTGCCATTCCTTTGGAAGAGTGACAGACTGTGAACGCAGTGGCTGTGACTGTGTGTGATGTTACAGGCAGTGCTGCCAGAACAGCAGCAATCCTGCTATAAATAACATTTATTTGTGTGTTCTTAGCCACAGACAGAAGGAGAGAGTGACCATAGAGTGGGGTGTCCCAAGGATTTTCCGTATGCTTGAAGTTATTCGCCACAGATTTTGTTTACACACCTGTAGACTGTTTGATCCAGTGTCCCTGTCCCCTGCCCCCTGTCCATTTTGGATTCTGAACAGCAGCAAAGGTTCAGAGGCCAGTTACTAGGTGGGATTTTAGTACAAAATGACTCAGGTTTACATCCTGTCACAGAAAAGTGTGATGATGAATTTGTCATCCTTAACCATATCATTTACCATGAACATGATTTTTCCCTAAACTTAATAATAGCTCATTTAAAATAAGTGAAATAAGATAAGTGTGTTGATGTTCTGTAACTTAACTTAAAAATCCCAAAATCCAACTCATATTTCATATTTTCTCTTTTCCAAAGATCTCCATTGTGAAACTGTTATAAATACTCATTGTTGCACTTGGTGACATGTTCTTTTATCATTTTGAACACTAGTACATTGATAGCACAAATAACACCAAATCCACAGAAAATAGTTCCCAATAAATACAAAATTTACTCATGTTTAAATAGCATATGCTAAACATTACAGTGACCCAGTTTTAAAGGTTTACATCTTCAGTGTATACCAGGTTTGGAGCTAGAGTTATGTGGAAAAATCATTTAGCTTCTTAAACACAAACAAAAGGTTTGGCTATACGCTATACTGTTGTGGGTGGTCCTCCAAGATTAAATAATCAGATCACATACTGTACCACCCACAGGTGTAATAACCCACGATCAAACGTATAACATGGATACGGTAGTTATGATGCATGTTATGCTTATCCTCAACAGTATTTTCCCTTCTGCTCACACAGATAATAATCAGATCCACCTTTTCCAGGAGAGCAGTGAGTGTGCTTAGCAGCTTTGTCCTGTGCTGGGGCTCAGATATGAGAGGAGAAATCAGTGGGGGTGAGCTCCTCATCAGCTGATAGCAGCAGGACGTGTCTGCTGTGGGGTTAGAGGTGGGAGGACAGAGGGTGTCCCTAATACCAAAGGAAAAGCCCCTAATCCTCTGTTAAAGTGTCCCCATTGACTGTTGGGGGAGGTCCCCATCGGTGCCCTCACCCCAAAATAGCGTCTGGTGTTATTGTTGTTATTCTCTGCTGTTATTGGACTAGTAAACTGCCCATACTACACACAAATGCACAATTGCTTGCTCCTACACACTAAGATCCCACTGGTTGATTCAGTGTAACCAGGTAGTGTTAACCCAGCCAGGACACACTCACAACACACATAGAGGGGAAAAAAAAAGCTTATAAGACAATGACGTGATGACAATAAAGAGCTGCGTTCTGGCAGAGGCTGAGAGGGGCAGGGAGAATGAGTGGGAGGGAAAGAGGGAGAGTGGGTGGGATAACGAGAGAGGGGGTGCTGACATATCCCAGCCCAGTCATTTTAGCTAAAGTATTTGTTTCAGCTTCTATTTTCAGTTTGGCCCCCTCTCCCCGCTTACCTCCCCAACCTTGGATATCAAGATCAAACTGACACCCGCCCCTCAGAGTAAATGAAGGTGAGGAAGAAAAGGAAGGAGACAGAGAGGGAGGGAGAAGCCTCAGCTATTATGGTAAGTCAGGGTGCTCTTCCTGCACCCTCCCTGTTTGAAGGTGCTTTCTGGGGCAGGGGCCAGCTTCTGCAAGGCAGCAGGGATTTACCCTAGTTGACACATAAAAAAAAATGAGATAGATGGGACAAAGAGGGAGGGAGAGAGGCAGCAGAGGGGATTTGGCGTGTGTCCTTTCTGCAGCGTGAACAACTGTGAAGAGGCTCAGCGCTTTGTTTACTCATCACTGGAGAGTTTAGATAGACCCTCCCTACACACTTCTTTACTCCCATCACCCCTCTGCCTTATGTGCATCGACCAAACAGTGGAAGGAACTGTTAAGTCCAGCATTTTTTGATGTGTTTTGATTTTTTATTATTTTTTGACACAAATTTGAACCTTGCTTTTTCCTCCGAGTAGGATGGATGCCCATGAGGTTGAGATAAGGACAGAGATTGAGTGACTGTATAGATGTCTGGTTGGCTGCTTGGCCACTCTGAGCTCAGGTTTCATTCCTCTTCATACAGAAGAGAGAAAGAAAGAGGGGAAAGATACAGGGAGAGAACATAGCTGTGGGTGAAGGTGCTGTTTTCCTGACACAAGTGAGTAGTGATAACATTTATTGTATTTTTTAAATTCATTTTGTGATTTGGTATTATTGAAAAAGTGTGGCTATTGGCTGATGTTGATGTTGGGAATCTGCTAGAATGACCTGTGTGACTGTTGCAGCTGATTGTCTGTAATCAAATGAAGGAAATTTGCACCTGCATGCTGTTAATGTTTGTTCAAATTACTGAGCACTTTCAGTACTTTCTTTCTTTCAGTTTCTTTCATTCATTCATTCATTCATTTACTTACTCACTCACGCTGTCATTCATGGCCATTCCTTCCAGTGGCCGTCAGCGAGCATGATGTGCTGTGCTTTCCATTAGTGGCACTAGTAGAATAGAGGGATGTTTTAGTGTGACGTTGGTGCCAAATATAACTGCATACAGTATGATATTCACAATCATGAGGGTAGTGAAGCAGATGCTGACGCTCTGTGCATTGGACATTATCTGCAACTGAACTCTACAAATTATAAAATCCAGTTATAGGTTACAATTCATTGTGTTGTCAAAATTATTCTTTGCATCCATTCCTCTTAAAGCTTTAAAAATGATTTTCTGGTATGAGCATGTTGACAGTAAAATGGGGGTATTGATTCATCAGTAGCTTTGCTATATTTATCCTTGAAAGAAAGAGAGAAATCGGGATGCCATGAGGGACTAAGCAGGTTGGGGGATTGGGGAAGGTTGACTGTTTAGATATGAAAGCAGTGGATGCTGTTGGTTGGTTGGTGGTCTTTGGCACCAGTGGGCGTTGTAGCCCACAGAGCTGTGGAGCTCTGTGTGTTTTGTGCTGTCAGGAGAGTAGGGGATAAAGTAAAACAATACAGCCGCTGCTCTCTGGTCTGGTCCTGTTCTAGGCTTGCTCAGTTCACCATGATCCTGGAGCACTGACATCAACATGCCCTGCATGTCTGCGTTTGCTTGTACATACTTTTGCCTGTGTGTGTTTTAAATAAAACATGTCCAAAAATGTTATACATTCTGCATGGCTGCATTGCAATATGTGGTTTGTGAGATTTGGTGATTTATTGTGTTACATGCTTGGTGCAAAGTGCCAAACTGACATCAGCAGAGTCTGGCGCCCAGAGGATATCAGTCCCTATACAACTAAATATCCTCTATCTATCGAGATAATCACTCGGATGATGTCATGAGCAGAAGGAGTGCCAAGTACAAATCAACGGGGGGAAAAATGAGATGACTCCATAGCAAGAAAGATGGATGCAACAAAAACATGAACCATCTAGAAAATCTGACTGCTCAGCCACTATTTGAAATCATGACAGATGCTGTGCCCCAGTTCCATACTACATAATAATTGTATGTAGTCTGCTTAGACGCAGATAATACTGTTGATTAGTAGCTTTTAATCGGTTGTTGTTCTTCTTCAAAGGTTTCAATTGAAAAGTCATCTTCTAAATGAGAAACAGTATTCTAACAAATGAGAAAAGTAATCAGCCTATATAATATATATGCAACACTCAGTTTATTCCCCACCTTTATTGAGCATCTGCAGACACCAGTCAGTGACCAGAGGGCATTTTTAATTAGAACTGAGACGGTTAATTGTCATTTTTACTTACCGGGAAATTAGCTACGTTTTTGACTTTGTGAGACTTTAATTGGCCTTGATGCTATAACTCAGCTTTTCCTGCTTTTACATGTGTGTCAGATTTCTCTCTCAGTCTCTCTTTCTCTCATCCTCTCCCTTCTATCCAACATTAGATTAATGCTTTCCTTCAGGCTTAACCTAGTCTTTAATGGCCCCATTTTCTTTGAACCTCTGATCTACGGAGGCTTAATGATATTTCTTTTACTAATCTCTCGCCCTGTCCTGTGTAATGCCTCATTCACAAAGACTTCAAGATATGTCATGTTGGGCATAGATGGAATGGGGATGACGGGTTAGACATGTTGGTCACTGGTTTTCACTGAAGGCTTTAAGGGATAAACCGACAAATGCAATAAATAGGGATAAAAACTACTTAATCTGTTGGCACTTAAACTGGAGCAGAGACAGAAAGGAGAAGGAAAAAAGAAAAGAGGAGTTGAGTATTACATATGATCTTTGACTTGCATAATAAATACTTAAATAGTGGGTTGATCAGGAGGGAGGCCTTACAGGCAGATGCTGGACTGAAAGGCTGCATAAAGGGCCAGAATAAAATAAATAAGGAGTTTGTTGAACTGTAAATCATGCAAAGATATTCCAGTAGAGCCTCAGAATAAAAACACAGACCTGGAAGTGTGCATCATACGTCCCCTTTAAATGTTTAAAGAATGTGTGAAGGTTCTTTCGGAGGAATGACCCCATGGTCTTGCTCTGTTTATTTTTCTTTCTTGCGAACATGGTTTCACATCAAGACATTTGTTTTCATTCCTGCAGGACAAGGCTTGTAAACAACAGTTGCAATGAATCATGTTGATACCATATGACATGTAGCCATAATGTGGTGGATGAAGGAAATATCATAGAAGAAGAGGCAGGGAGTCAGAGTTGAGTTATGCTCAGATAACAGTGAAGAGGATGAGGAAGCCAGTATTTACAGGTCAATATAACAAGTAGCAGACCTCAGTCTGGGACAGTATGATCTTTTTTGACCACTATAATGTTGGATTATGACAGAATTACAGTAAATCATATGTTTAACAGTGTATTTCTGAATTGCAGTATCTTTTGATTTGTCTAGATGGTTAACTGTTTATCACCATCGAAATTAAACATTTTTGTCTTTTCTTCTGGTCGTCATCCAGAATAACAGAAATAGACACGCAAAGATGTTCTGTTCATTCACATATTAACACTGCTCCTAAAATATTTTGTAGTTAGGCAACAGCAGATCTGATTCAGGCCACTGTTTGGGGTTTTTTCACTATACAGTGCAGCTGGTGTCACTCGATTGCTTACAGCAGCCTCTGACCAGGGGCCTCTTTTACAAACCAACCTTAAGATTTTACCATGCCTCTTTAAACTTTTCATACCTTTACCTTGTTGGTTTACGGTACACGTTGCCTGCAGAGATATACATTTTAGCTTAATGTTCTTTCATAATCAGAAACTGACTTAGTTTTCAGTTAATACCGCCTCATCCGTCTCATCAGTGGAACAATCTAATGCTGGATGTATTTGTTCACTCACATTTGGTCACATCCCTCTACGTTCATCAGAGTTATTTTTGGCGAGAGCACGGCGGTGGGGGAGGCGGAGAGTACAATGTTGGATAACTGCTTGTACCATTTGGCCCTACTGAGTTTATTCTAAGTGTCTCTTGACACAAGGCTAAATATAGCTGGACTGGGCTTTTGATAATTCAGGGGAATTTGTTTTTTAAGCCTCATTATGAAGCAGCATATCACAGCTTCTCTCACTCTTGCTCTCTGCAGGAGTTTTACAAAAGGCTGTTTGTGTGGCTGCTGCAAAGAAGGATGTGAAAATGTGCAGAGTTTGCTGTATGTCACTTCATGTCAGAGTCGGTATCATAAGACCTAACGGTAACTTAACATCTTCTCTATTTTAGCGTTCTCCATCTTTTTCTTTGTCTACTCTCATCCTTTTTTCGATCTCCACCCCCTCCCTCTCTCTTCCTCTCATACACATACACATACACACACACACATGCACACCACATTTGTTATAGGGGCAAAAACACGCTTGCCTCATCATTTTATTTTGGTGTGCAAAGCCCTATTTCTGTAGTGAAATAAAGGACAGTCTAGCATAATAGAGGATGCAGTGCTTGTGGTAGCACGGCGGCACAGACTCACAGCTGTTTTTACTGAGATCTCCGTGGCAACAGTAAGGAACACCCGGTCTTTGAACTTTCAAGCTTTGGGAATCAGAGACATTTGGATTTGACAAAGCTGATGGTCCTTTGGGATGTGATGGATGACGGAGGTTGATGTGTACTGTTGGGATAATACAGTATGCTGAGGCTCTCTTGGCTTCCTGAGATGTTTGTGTTTTAACTCTGTCTTGCTTTGAGACACCAGCTGACCTTGATTTTAATGGGACAATGGACCTGCTATGTGTGTGGATATTGGCTTTGTTTTTTCCTTTGTTAAAATGTTTTGTAGACATCTGAGAAATGATGACAGAGTTCTACCTGGTACAGTAAAATTCTGGCATTTGTATGTGCTTCTTACTTGTTTTGTTCGTGTGTGTATAACTGTAACCGTATATAATAAATAAGCTTGCGACCATCCTGACCTGATCTACTCACCCCATCTCTCTCTGTCTCTCTTCCTTCCTCTTTCTCCTCTCTCCAGTCTGACAGTAATGCCAGTTACCTACGAGCAGCCCGGGCAGGGAACCTTGAAAAGGTTCTTGACTACCTCAAGTCTGGGGTTGAAATTGACATCTGCAATCAGGTGAGTTATTAAGAAGCTGAAATGTTCTTACTGGTGTCTGTGCTGCTTGGTAAGAAAGAAGAATCTAAAGTTATGCTGTTTTCTACACACACAAACATGCTCATGTCATTATGCTGCATCGGCTGAATTGCAAATTGAAGGCAATTGATCTAAAGGGTCTAACTGAACAATCAGGGTCAGTCTCTAGTATTATGTTACGATTTGACGCCATCCATTTTTTAACTCCTCTGTGTACGTTTCTTTTTCAGAATGGTCTGAACGCTCTTCATCTAGCCTCCAAAGAGGGGCATGTGGAGGTTGTTGCTGAGCTGCTGAAGCTCGGAGCCACTGTGGATGCAGCCACAAAGGTAAGGCACACTTATCACAGCTCAGCTGATGTTACACAGGACTATATTTGGATCTAGCACAAATCATGGCTGCACTGTAGGATGAAACCACATGCAGCTACAGTACGACTGCTCTAAGTGTGCAGAGTTCATTAGGGTATAATATTAGATAAATATGTAATGATCCCTGTGGAGCTTGCTGCTAGAGTGCTGAGAAGGAGAAATCAAATATATGTCAGAAATGAGCAGCAGCATAGTATAATACAATTACAAGTTGTAGCAGCAGTGGTGTTATATTCCTAGAACTAAACACTTTGACATCACATAATATAATGCATTAGGGGAGTGGCTCCCCCTTTGAAGCTTTTTTCTTTTGATCCTAAAAGGAGTTCAGAGGGAGAGCCATTGAAAACATTATCCAAATTTGTGCCTGGAAGGCTCCCATTCAGTCGTCTCGTTCAATCTTTGCCACAGGCCACACGCCTTGTGCTGACATGAACACAGGACACAATGAAATATTCAAGATCAAGGAGTAAATCTCCCCAATTAAAACCTCTCAATTGTGACCTCAAGGATGTGAGGGACTAGGTTAAAATCTGTGCCCTACTGCCTATCAGTTGTTATTTTATGCAGCCGATGGAGATAATCAAGGAGGCAATGCTATTGAGGATACCTAGATTTAGTAAAACGGAGTGTTTCAGTTAGGCTGTGTGGGTTAATTATGTATCTGCCCCTCTAATGTTGCACCTTACCCTCTGTTCATTAGCCTCCAACAGCTCTAAAATAAAATGCTGTGGGTTTTTTGTGAAGCTTTTACCGTTCAATTGGAAACAGTCAGAGTCATTTAACTTATTTTTTAGGCTGAAGTGTTGTCATTGTAGTGTACTACACTAACATTAAAGATAAACTGACACTGCATTAATGTTCGTGATGCTGTGTCCACCTTTGTTTTTCAATCATTTGCTATAAATGTCTCTGGAAAGTAGCATTTTACAAAGAAAGTAGAATGAAATCACAATGGGAGCAAGTAAGGAAGTGTAAGATAAAGCATAAAACATCTAAATTAGATTAATATTAATCTTCCTTGTGCCAGCTACAGCATATAGTACATGTAACAGATTGCACTATTGTGCAACAGCACTTACAACAGAGGCCAGGAGGCAGGCTGGGGGGGCGACTTTAGCTTCACAGGTTTATAAAAAGCCTCCTGTAGTTTTACTCGTGTCCAAGGCTCAGCGGGAGTTCATTTATGTGTGGGACGTGGGGTATCGGAAGTCACACATTGTTGGCAGTGCAGGTGGCGGGGGGGTGCCAGAGCTGGAATGCCAGTGGTATTAAAGTATGGTTGGGAGGGGGTTCACTAGGACACATGGATACTGACACTGACACGAGACAGTCACACACACACACACACACACACACACACAACGGTAGAACAGGTGGAGCAGAGCTTAACACGCATTCCTATGGTTGTTCCATGTAATACAGAAAGGAAACACTGCTCTGCACATATCCTCGCTGGCTGGCCAGACGGAAGTCGTCAAAGAGCTGGTCACTAACGGAGCCAATGTCAACGCACAATCTCAGGTGGGATATGTACACGTCACACAACTAACGTCAGCGAGCAACTTCAGTTTACCTTTGTTCAGATGATACTATATTATCAGTGACGCTGGGGGGAATCACTCAGTGGAAGGATTTTCACTCACAGAGTCTGGCATTGAGCCAACTAGGCCTCGGCCTCTCAAGGAAACTGCTGCCCTTGCGTTTTACATTTAACTCTATCAGATCAAGGTGAGGAGGAGGATTTCATGCTGATCTTATCAAACTCTTAAACAGCCAGTGGAGATGTACCTCAGATCAACAGCAACACTAACGTTAGTATGTCAGTGAGATCTTCCAACACATCCAAATAACTTTTACAAGTGCTGGATCACAAAACAAAACCTGAAGGCAATAAATGAAAAATCATTTCATTGTGTGGCCATCATTATTTTAGGCATACCAAGACATGTCCAGGACAAAAACAAGAGACTTTATATCACATGGTTCCATTTTATTTATCTTTTGTTGCTGTGGGCATTTCTAAAAATCAGGTTTTAAGTAAACATTATAGACATACCAACAGATAAATGGTTTACTTTTAAACTGTGTGCAGCATGTCTAACTGTTTAAAGCATAAGTGTCGAGCCTGTGTTTCTGCTTGAATGTGCAGAATGGCTTCACCCCTCTGTACATGGCGGCCCAGGAGAATCACCTGGAGGTGGTACGGTTCCTTCTGGAGAACAGCGCCAGCCAGAGTATGGCCACTGAGGTACTGTGCATGTGTGTGTGTGTTTGATTTTGTTATTGTGTGTGTGCGTGCGTGTGTGTGTGTGTCCTTATATGTGTATGTGTGCCAGTGCTGCGTTTTCTCTGCCTCAGTCATATGTGGTCTTTACATCTGTTGTACTAACCACCTCCGTCTCCTCTCCTTCCCTGTTTCCTTCCCTTCCACCTTTTATCATCCCCACCCTCGACTCACTCTACATATGTCTATGTCTCTGTCCGTTTATTCTGTTATTTATCTGTCTTCTCTTTACCTTCCTGTCTCTTCTCTCATCCTGTCCGTCTCACATTCTCCCCCTTTTACCTCCCTCCTCCTCTTCTGACTTGCCCCTTCTTCCTCTCCTCGCCTCCTCCCTCCCCATCTCTTCATGAGGGACTAGGCAGAGCTTCATTGATTGGTAGTGTATGGTGGTGGAGGCAGAGTGACCTTGAGTGGGTCACTGATGAGGTCCGCTGCACTCGCTGCCTCTCTTCCACGGCTGCTGCTGCTGTTACTGCTCTGATTTATGTTGCTCAGCTTGTGGAACCCATACACACACAGACACACATACACATACTTTACCAGTCACCACACGTATACAAGACACACACAAGCACGTGCAAATATGGAGATAAATCGCTGATGGGGCTAATGGAATACCTAGGAAGTCTACAGTCCACTGGTTAACATCTATGGTATACATGGTAGAACACATGATAACCTTCAAGACAAACACATACAATATGTTTACACACACACACACACACATAGATCTAGTACTTGTGTGAATATGATATGTGATTGCAGGCACATGTGCGTATGCACAAATACCTCTGCGCAAACATATAGTCAGACATGCAGTATGCAGAAAAGCACGATATGCAACATGAGGGCAATGTGTTTGGGATATTAGATGTACTTTTTCAACCCCATCCTCTCATTATGTAACTTCCATTAGCTTTCTATATGAAGAGGAGGCTCAGAAATCTACAGTAACCTCTACATCTGTTTGACATATGGAGTATTAAGTTAAGGATTTACTGTTCTCAATGCTACATGCATTCAACTCTAACATGACTTTTCATTATCCAGATGATTATTTTTCCTGAGAGTTCACAAGGAGACAAGAGATTTAGTAATTGTATATTATATTTATAATATTTAAAATTAACTAGTTATGGTTTAGTAAAAGAAAAAAATCTTAATGTAATGTTAATTGTATCATATATAATATCATCTACATTATCTCTTCTTTAAAGCTTCTATGTGATTTAGGGGGTCTTGTCTTGCTTTCCTCTATGCCTGCAGCTAAATAATAATTCCGCAAAATATAATATTGCAGCACCGTCTCTCTATAACCTGCTCTTAACCTGCACATGTCATCACTACCATCCCATATCTTTTCTGTCACCAGTAATGCATTCAGCACCCATCTCAGCGCCACTGACGTCCTCTCTCTTTCCTCATATGCAGGATGGCTTCACCCCTCTGGCGGTGGCTCTTCAGCAGGGCCATGACCAGGTGGTCTCCTTGCTACTGGAGAACGATACAAAGGGCAAGGTACGCCTGCCTGCCCTGCACATCGCTGCCCGCAAGGATGACACCAAGGCCGCGGCCCTGCTCCTGCAGAACGACCACAATGCAGATGTGGAGTCCAAGGTGAGCAACGACACTGGTGGTGGATCTCTAGTCAGTCGCTTTGTTGTTTTTTCTTTTTTACCTCGTTGATTCTTTACATGGTTAATTGTTTGTTTTAATTATTGATGCCTTTGGCTGTGTTTCTTTGTTTTTTTTCTTGCTACCCTTTTCTCTCTTTCTTTATTGGTTGAATTTGATGCTCTTTTTGGCAGACAGGGGAAAGGAGCAGAAGTACATTTTTGTTTGTATATATCGAATCAGTGTTAAACCTGTATAATAACTTGCAATGTTTAGGATGACAGGTGTAACGAGATGTGGATGTATGATCACGCTGGGGGATTTTAGATTGGGAAATAACTCAAAATAACTAAAATTAAACCTTCTTGAATAACAACTCTGGCTTTAAGAGCAGAACATTTTTCTCTTGGGTGATTTTGTACTGAGCTCCTTATCTCCTCTGTCTGCTCCTCCACTTCATGTCAGTGGAGGCCCTTTTCTGTTGTTTTGCTCACTAACTGCCCATTCTCTCCTCTCTCGGCTGACTTTGTAGATGATGGTGAATAGAACAACAGAGGTACACCTCTACTCTGTACATTACTTAGTCTCTCCATCGCAGCTCATAAACAGTCTGAAAGATAGAACCCCAAACACTTCAGTGCCCCTGATCTAATGCAGTAGTGCTTCTGCAGCCCTTTGTCTCATCCCCTTTTCCATTTTAACACGTCTTCCTCGCGTTCATTGCTTCATTCATGTAGCAGATATCTCTACTCTTAGAGAAAGTCAGAGTTTTAGCGCATGTTTCACTTATACTGATTTCATAAATCCTGAAGCTGGAGGTATCCAGACTGTTCATGGTTTTAATGGTTTCATGGTGCCTAAAGTTAAAGCTTCGGCTGTTATTTTTGGCAAAGTATTTGTGACTAAATGTGTGTTCTGACACAGTGAATCCATGAAACTGATTAACATGATAACCAGTGTTAGCATGAAAAGTGGTTATCATTTATTTGAAAAGTAGCGGTTTGTCCAGAACCTGCATGGCAGCCAATTCTCCATTAAGCTGTAAAGGAACCCAGCCTTGTAGCAACAGACAGCTAGTCTAATTCGTTCACTAGTCTTACCTTTGTTCATTCTTAGTACTTCTAATCCTCAACTCTTGCACCTCAAGCATTTTGCATGGGACCAAAGCGACAAGCTAGCTCAACACTGCTTCTATGGTAATAACGCCCCTTTGTCACACCAAAGCCAGGCTGCCACCTTCTGTGTGTGCCTGTTTTGGTTGGCGTTGTTCTGGCTTTGGCAGGCTGGCCAGATAACTGGTGTGATTCATCCAAAAATGGCTTTGTGGATCTGAGGCTCGTGCATCGTGGAAAACAAGTTTGTTTATCAGTAGATGGAAGATGGAAGAAAGTTTTTATTGCAGATTTTAAGAACAAAAAAACACAACATTAACCTACTGTTAGTCCACTAAAGTGTCAGGTTTCAATCTTTTGGTTAGCTTACCTTTCTAATATAATTGTGTTATAAATGTTTATAGTTGTTCAGTTCAGATATCTGCACAGTGAATACACATGTCTGAGACACCTGCCTTCCATCGGATTACTTATTATTTGAAATTGGGATTTAAATGATTAGACAGCTTAATGTGAGATTCACTCACTCATTGGATAAGACCTTTTCTAAAGTCCTGCTGCTTTGACAGCTGTTGCTCACTAAGCCAGGGGTTTTGCTAGGATATGACGATGTTAACAGACAGCATTAGATTCATTTGCGGGACAATTTTAGCACACCAAATTGATTAAAATGTTGTAAATAAGTCAAAACGGAGTAGATTAAGTTTTTGTGTAATGAGTTATATTTCAGAGCACACAGACGTTCATATAGTATACTGAATGTTGTACCCTCTAACTGTCAGCATACCATTGGCCCCATGTTTGATGCTTCAATACAAAGATGTTTTCAGCCCCTGTGAGAAAAGTCAGGTGTCAGTGTACCGTTACAGTTGACTATGTCCTTGTCTGATTGAGTGTGATTGTATGTTGACTATAGGCCTGTGTGGTGTGCTATAAAGTTCAACGTCTGTCTTGACTTTTACAAGTGTGGTGGATTTCATTGTCTTTAATATGATGTGCCTGCTTGTTTGTGTGTACGGCTCTCTCCAATCCTCAGAGTGGTTTCACCCCGCTCCACATCGCAGCTCACTATGGTAACATAAATGTGGCCACACTACTGCTGAACAGAGGGGCTGCTGTGGACTTCATGGCAAGGGTGAGTTTATTCTGCCCTCTGCTGTCTGGGAGGGGTTTTACAAACACAAGTGTACTAACCACATATGATAAGAAGCATGTCTATTAGTAAAACTAAATGGTTTCCCAGACTTTTTATTTAGCAATACCTCCATCCTCAAAGGTGTATTGTATTCAGTTAACTCTTTCATGTAAGACTCCTTGCAAAATCCATTACTGAACATTAACCTATTAGTCTCTACATTTTGCATACATGTTGAATTCCTTCAGGGAAATACTGTAGCATCATCTGAAGACACAACATGTAAAAGTGGCATGTACCATGCTGCTGGGATTATTATTAGACTTGGCATTGATCAGTGAAGGCACCACCTACTGCTACTACAAGAGAGAAAAACACTGTGAAAGTAAAACCACCCACATGAACTGTAATGAGGTCTCTGAGTTTTCTCTTGATTTTCTTTTATATCTAATGGGACTTTTCAACATGAACACTATACAATGTGAAAAAGATCTATTCATTTGCAGTACATTTCATGGAAGTTGACCATAAATTCAGCCTCTTCCCCTAAATAGATACAAATTGAGAATGTATCTCTTTCAAATAGAGGAGGAGTTTTGGACATATTTTGGATTTCCTAAATTGGGCACTTTTTTACCAAAAGGGTTAAATGATGGACTAGACAGTACACTTATTTATTTGATGATTATATTTGTATATTGTATATAAAAAAAGGTTGAAAGTTTTGTATTTTAAACAGTTGATGGTAAAGTCATTTCTTTATTTAATATCAATGATGATCTACAAGTCACATAACTGTAAAAGTGTAAATAAGGAAACTTGAAAAAACCTCAGATGTCACACTGGTGAAGTGTTTGTTGAATAAAGAACAATGTACTACTACATTCTTAAAGTTACACACTGTAATCAGTGCCAACTAACAAGGGGCATCATTATCATTCATTTTAAGAATTAAATTCCTTACTGTCCATTAAATAAAGTAGGCAGCAGTATGTTTGTTAGCTGATCTTTCTCTTAAAGTACTGAATGAGTAGTAAGTAACTCTTAGTTAAAGATTCATAGCCTATGATAATTACAATAGCATTTTTACTGTATTATTTACTGTAATACAAGAGTGCCTGCCTTTAGAAATGTGTTTGTTGTCACATTAGACATTAGCTAAACAGAGTCAACAGTAGTCTATAATTACATCAGCTGACGAGTGTTGCTGTGTATTTGTGCTGCTTTTTGAGGCTGATTACATGTTGGGTCCAGAGAGTCATGCTACAAAAGTGGGGGGACTGTAGATGGAATTAAACAATGAAGCGAGAGAATATTATTAAAAGCATTATGGTCTATTTACAGTTCACAAGATTATATATTCTAATGTATCTAATTAAATACTACAGTTGAATCATAACACCAACGTCTTCTTTTTTTGTTCAGAATGACATCACGCCACTTCATGTGGCATCAAAAAGGGGCAACAGCAACATGGTCAAGTTGCTGCTGGACAGAGGGTCCAAAATTGATGCTAAGACCAAGGTGAGACAGTGAACCCAGTTCTCATAAGAGCAGTAAGAAACACTCAGACATGAAAACGAAATTCATGTAGGTTTAATTCCCCACTGTAGTTGTATATTCTATTTTTTCTAACAAGATTGCTCTCTCCTTCTCCAGGACGGTCTGACACCTCTTCACTGTGGGGCGAGGAGCGGTCACGAGCAGGTGGTAGAAATCCTACTAGACCGAGGAGCTCCTTTCCTGTCCAAGACCAAGGTAGCTACTGGGATGCTTAATTCAGAAGATGCTGCTTTACGTAGAATTGAAAAGGAAAGGTCACAAACACTGGCAGTAATAGAACAGAATTAAATAGAATAGGTCACATTTGATATGAAGCAGGTTACATACAGTCAATAAAACTATAATAAACACAGTTGTTTGTATAAATTAACTCTCTTCTCCACACCTGCACCATTTGAAGTCTATTATTCAGTCAGATAGCAGGTCTGTTGTTGTTGCTGCTGTAGTGTTGTCGCATTGTCTCCATAACATCTGTGCGACCTCTCCAGAACAGCCTGTCTCCGCTGCGTAGCCCTACAGTTTGACCACGCAGGACGACCAGTGTAACAAAGTAGACATTGTTGTAATGGCCTCGTTATAACAATGCTTCTGTAATCTTCTCAGCAACTTCCTTCACAGTCTATCTGTGCAGCGTACGGCCACGTCCTAACTCACTGTGTCTGTCTGTCCATCTGTCTATGTGTCCGTCTGCGTGTGTGTTTGTCTCTCTCTCTGTCTGCCCCTCTCTTTCTCTCCCACTCTCTCTCCCCAACTGTAGAACGGCCTATCACCACTCCACATGGCCACTCAGGGGGACCACCTCAACTGTGTCCAGCTCCTGCTCCAGCATGATGTGCCGGTGGACGATGTCACCAATGACTACCTGACAGCACTGCACGTTGCTGCTCACTGTGGTCACTACAAGGTGGCCAAGCTCATCGTGGACAAGAAAGCCAATCCAAACGCCAAGGCCCTGGTAAGAATCTGAAGGGGTGGAAAGTAAAAAGTCAAAGGGTCATGTGGGAGCAGAAATTCCATCTCAAAGATATTGGAGTGTGGGCTTTATACTGACCTTCTTCATCTTTTCTGTCTGTGTACAGAATGGTTTCACCCCGCTTCACATCGCCTGCAAAAAGAACAGAGTCAAAGTGATGGAGCTGTTACTAAAACATGGAGCATCTATCCAGGCCGTCACTGAGGTACTACAGTTTATTCTACTCTACTTGACTCTGCCTTTTAACACTTGGTGCCAGAAGAGGTTCCTATAAATTGTAGTGACTTCTAACTATTCAGAGCCAATTAATACATTCCAGATGCAATTTGACATGTTATGGTAATGACCATATCTCTTTCTCTGCAGTCTGGCCTGACACCCATCCACGTGGCAGCCTTCATGGGCCATGAGAACATTGTCAATTCACTGACACACCATGGAGCATCGCCTAACACCACCAATGTAGTAAGTGAATCATTTTTAATGGTGCACTGTTAAATGTTAAGATTATGTGCGCTTATGTGGAAAGCTAACACCACTGAGTGTCTTCCAGAGAGGTGAAACAGCTCTCCACATGGCAGCCAGGGCAGGACAGGCAGACGTAGTCCGATACCTACTGAAAAATGGAGCCAAGGTGGAAACCAAGTCCAAGGTAACACCTATTATGAATCTCTTTGTCAAACAATGATAAAACACTGGGCCAGAAGTCACTTTCTCCTCCTCTGCAGGATGACCAGACAGCGTTACACATCTCCAGTCGTCTGGGGAAACTTGACATCGTCCAACAGCTGCTGCAGTGCGGCGCCTCTGCCAATGCTGCCACCACCTCAGGCTACACCCCTCTTCACCTGGCTGCCCGCGAAGGACATGAAGATGTCGCTGCCATGCTGCTGGAGAATGGAGCCTCACTCTCCTCCTCTACGAAGGTGGGTTTTAAGGAGGTACACACAGTATATGAGGGCCTGATGTGATGGAGTTTGATATTTCTCTTTCTTTCATATGATATCACATACAGTCAAACACAGATAAAAGTATCTGGAGAACAAAAACATTACAGCACAGAGCATCTACACCTATTTCAGTGCCATGTATCACCACTAGTGGGCAGCAGTCCCTGTTACCAATAGCCACCATGGTGATCATCTTATTTTATTTATTAGTGAGACATTGCATCCGCAGTCTTAGGTTATGTGGCTCATAACCTGTCTGTAATCATCTTATGTTAGGTTCTGTCACAACCATGTCCTTCTTCAGTGTTTACTATCAGGTACTATTATTAGTGTTGCCTCAGTAATTTAGGAGGTTTATCTTTTTTATCCATGCAGTCAGCCATGAGCAGATAATGTCAATTCTGGTGGTAGTTGCTTCACATATGACTAAATGCACAGAGCAAGGTCAAAAATGAAATATAGAGTATACATTAAGGAATTGGTTTTTGCATGTGTGTGCTGTGATGCTGGGGGCTGTCCTTGAAGGTGACCTCTGTCAGAGGAACAGATTAATGAATGGTAAACCCCATGGTGCCAGTGCACACTTTATATCTCCTTCTCATACACACACACACACACACACACACACACACACACACACACACACACATACACACAGCATCTTTTGGGACATCACCTGAGTCAGCTGTTCAAGAAAATTATGTCATGTTTTCTGAGCAACTACGATGGTGGGGGGGCGCATAGGGAGCATGAACTGACCCATTTGTGGTGTCTATGAAGCAAGTATATCATTTAAGTTCCTATATTTACAAAAGAATATCAAATAAAAACTAATCTTTCTATCCAGCTACCCATCATGTCTCTAAAATGATCAGGTATTGTATAAACTGTGTAAGGACTGACTGTAACAAATCAAACAAATGAGGTCAAATGTTTCAGAGCGTGGATAGTGAATCTGTCGGAGTCCCATATTCCCCTGGAAAATATGACCTAATGTCTTTAAATATCTTCACATACACACAGGAAGGAAGCCAAGATTAACATGATCGCATTGTACAACAGCCATTATTTATAGATGTGGAAGACATGAAGAAATAAAAACCTTGGGCTTAGTTTCTCAGGGTATCACATGCCTTAAAATTATTTTTGATTGTTTTAACTGAATTAGTCACATATACAGAGAATAAGAATAGACAATAGATGCCTTTAAATGATAATGTCACCTTTCAAATGTCTACCAAACATTGTAGTTGATGAGTTTAGTGTGAAACTGTTTTTAATAGTCTAAATGGGCCTTAAATGGTTGATATAGTCTAGTCTAAATAAAACACAAAAAATGTACAAATCATTTATCTTGTGAAGTAAAAAAGATTAACTTTATTGTTCAGAAATTATGTGAAACTATGATATTATGTAGACAGATTTGACCCCAGGCCAGCAAGATCTGACCTAATGACTCATGAAATACAAATATTTACTTCCTGTTTGTACAGTATATCCCTCTCTGTTCTTTCTCTCTATCCTCTCCATCTTTCCTCATTTTGATGATGATTGTCATTTTGTGTTCAACAGAAAGGGTTCAGTCCCCTCCATGTGGCAGCCAAGTATGGCAAGATGGAGGTGGCCAATCTTCTCCTACAGAAGAGGGCTGCACCTGATGCTGCTGGAAAGGTGGGGTGTCATTAAAAGAGAGTAAGAGGACACTTGAGGAAATCATTCTCAATCTTGACTGACATTTAAGGGTGTTTTTAGATGTGCTGCTGCCAAAAAATATAAACTATCTGAGGAGGGAGGGGTCTGGCACAGAAAGCACATTGTAGGCAGAAGATGAAACTCCTACACAGAGTAGATAAATGGAAGAGGAGCATGAACTCAAATTTCTTTTTTATTATTACAAGCAACCAATAGCAGGGTGATAAGGATCAGACCCATATACGTTCAAAGTAATCCAATAAAGGATTACTTATGTAGAAGGTAACATAATATAAAAAAACACAAAACATCAAAAAAAAAAAGAAAATAGATGTAAGTGCCAAATATATCCTGACGATTTCTAATTGTGGATAGCACAGTCAGATCTGGCCAGAAAATGGGCCAAATCAGGTAGTCATTCAGATACTGAGACCATTTATCAAACTGTAAGTCTTTCTGTTGCTTGCCCTTATCCAACCTGTCTTGAAGAGAGTAAACAGAACCCTTTCAAAGTTGTATTTTCCAGGCTGCAGCAGGACTTGGGATAGGGGTGATGTGGAGGAGTGGCAGGTTTAGGACTCATTCCAGGACAAACGGCCCAACAGATGCTTGTCCTGTTGCAAAAACCTGGGCAAATTTGCTCTTATTCCCCTGACGACATGCACTCATTCCACCTCCACATGCACACTTGTACAAATGCATTTGGTTACAAGCACACACACACATATACACACACATATTGACACACTTACTCACAAGCCTACTGGCACTGATTACATTGTTAGGTTGATGCATGTGTGTGTGTGTGTGTGTGTGCGCACACGCCACCATCTGAGAGCATTTAACATAATGGCAGTCAGGTATGATAATGAAGCTTCTGCACTGCTTAGTGTAAAATCTCATTGTACTACTGAGTCTTCACTTTGGAGATTTAGAAAAATATTTATTGACAGTTGTAACAACACATCACAACATCCAATCAGATTATCAGAATACATTCTGCACACGTTTTCTTAGTGATTTAATTGTTTACTGTGTGGTACATTTCAGTGGCTTAGTGAGCATCCTGGTGATTCAGTTGTGGTTGCTGAGTGGGATATAGTAGTGTACTGTGTGCTTGGAATACTTTGGTTGTAGCTCAGAGGCATAAGGTACCATCATCTAACACTAAGCCTTTGTTTTCACTTCATAACAGTGTTAAAGGATTTTGTGACATTGCAACTAATTTAAAAACATGTCTCAAGAAGGTCTTTAAACAATAATAACAACATACTACTACTCCTGCTACTTCTGCTAAAAATAATACTAATATAATATCATCCCTGTCCAATGAAAACCTTGTATCTCCAATGTTGTTGATTTTCAGCTTCAACTTCAAGGATTAGGCATCCCTTTATGAGCTGGGAAAATCCTACTGTTTCTAAGCTACATTAAAAAAAAACAATTGGTAAAAACAAAAATTGGAGATACATTTCAGATGACAGTGACAACATGCTTATCCTTTGATAATGCCATCCTCCCCGGCTTCTTCCTCTAGATTTCAGCATGAAGCTGTTGCTCCAAACTTTCTCCTGTGGATAAGTTCCTCAGTTTGATGTCCATCTCCTTCCGTGTCTTTACATTCTGTTGATTCAGTGCTCGCTTTTTACTTATTGGCGTGTTTGTGCTTGTATGTATTCAGTGATCTTCTAACCAGGTGTTGTGTTGCATGTTTGTGTGTGGGTGTGCGGATGTGGGTGTTTTAGAGTGGGCTAACTCCACTGCATGTAGCTGCTCACTACGATAATCAGAGAGTGGCACTGCTGCTGCTGGATCAGGGAGCTTCCCCACATGCTGCCGCCAAGGTATCCACACAAACACACATTAAAAAACAAACTGAAATGAACTCACCTGTCTTCTGATGCCCTCAGTGCCATTAACAACTTTCATCTGTGTGTATGAAGAGCTAACACTCACCATTCCATCTTGTCTCGTCCTTGACGTTGTGAGTGAATGTGCAGCTTTTTCTTTGAAATCACTCCACCAGCCAGAATTTAGCTCTTACTGTAAGCATATTGGGCTTGGTGGTTTACAGGATGCTATATTTCATATTTTTCATCAAACCAAACTGGAAAGCACATGTGAATGGGCTGGTAATGTCTTATATATGTTGTAAATTACTTAGTCACTACTTCAAACCACCCACTTTTGTGATGTCTGTTCCAGAGCTGTAAATTTTGTGTTCTCAATAAAAAGCCAAAAAAGCACTTTAGTAACTCCTCCTGTTGAAATGTCTGACACAAACAAACAAACAAACATGGTCAGTGATATGTGGTCAAGTTGTGGTTAGTGTCCTGCTAAGCTTTGGTAGTTGGTCAAAACCACAAAATTGAACTGAACTGAATGGCAGAATTGGCAACCAGAATACAGCAGGAAATGCCTGTTTTTGGTTGGCATCCTGACATTCTGCAAGAAGAGACCAAAGCTTGTAAAGCTAATTTCTCCTTGCTCATTGTCTTCCCTTCCTCACTGGCTCTGTCTCCTGCTAGCTGTCTTTCCTTTAATCTCTATCTGTTTCTGTTTATCCCTTTTACCTTTCCTGCCTCCCTCTCATGCTCTTAGTCATTTGTCCCTGCCTCCTTTCCGCTCTCCCTCTATAAATTCCTTTTTATTCAGATGGCTGCTAAAGTTGATGTGCTTAGTTTAATTTAAATGCTTTGGAAAGGAATCGGTCTTTGTGAACTTATGTAGGTGTTCTAACTTTATGGGTGATGCTCATCATTCTGCTTCATGTCAGGGTCTTGATTTAGAATCGGGTCGTTCCAGTCCACAGTCATGAGTGCAAAAAAGATTTTTTTCTGTTATGAATCACATTATTTTAATGTATTAAATGTATTCGACTTTTATTAGCGAAATAGCAGCCCGCTAACCATAGTTATCATCCTACAACCTCGTCCACCCTACGGTCTATAATGTATGAAGGCAATTCCATTTTGATCCACAATGGAATAAAATACATTATAGAAGAGGTTACTTAATGAAAATTGTACCTGTTTTATACAGTGACACAGATAACATAATACACCAACCATCAAATCCACTGACGCTCCTGCTATTTTTTTTGCCTCAGAATGGCTACACACCGCTCCATATTGCTGCCAAAAAGAACCAAATGGACATTGGGACCACACTTCTGGAGTACGGCGCAGACACCAATGTAGTGACGCGGCAAGGCATCAGCCCCATTCACCTGGCAGCACAGGAGGGCAGCGTGGACCTGGTGTCACTGCTGCTGGCTAAGAACGCCAATGTCAATGTGTGCAACAAGGTAGAATCAGTGACTTAGCTACAGCATTTTCATCCCCTCATGCTCAACCAAGCGAAAAACAGTAATTATGAAGGATTTCAAATAATTTCTTGGAATCCTGTCCCCATGAGAGATACTATAGTGTGGTATGTTTCTGTCTTTTTTTATGTGCTCCCATCATTAACATTTCTTTTTTGTTTTGTTCATGTTCGTGTTTGTGTCCTTTCCTTATATACAGAGCGGACTGACACCCCTCCACCTAGCAGCTCAGGAAGACAAGGTCAATGTTGCAGAAGTCCTTCTCAACCACGGGGCTGATGTCAACCCACAAACAAAGGTAAAGCTTCCTCATTACACACAAACACACACTCTGTAAATACACACACAGATTAGAGTCTTAAATCCCTTTTTTTGTAGTTAAAGTTAGATGCATAACCTTTTGTTGACACACAACATTGATTTTGCTGTATATGCTTGTGTCTGTGTTTGTTTCTATCTGATTAAAAAAACACACACAATCATAAGCACAGACACACACACACTGCAATCTTCTCCGGTTCTACATAAACAAAGGATTGATATCTGAGTGGAAGGTGTTAATGTTTTTATGGATGCGCCACACACTGCAGCAAACATGCATATGAGTGTGTACATACTGTAATTTTTAGTGACACTGTTATTTTCACGTACACACACTGACACACAGGCTCCATAACAGGCTCCTCACGTTCACTGAGTCAAATCTGCAATAGCTGAAGGTTATATAGTCTGTGTGTGTTTGTGCTGACAGGACAGTTGTTTACAGCAAATAGGTTATTCACTTACTTATCTACTTCATTACCATTATGCACTATTCACACAATCTCATTGGAACATGAAATATAATGCAGAGTCAGAGATAGTATACAGTAGTATATAAGAAGTTTTCTAAGAAGAAGCTTTTTTATTTTTTTTATTACAAAATTATTGCAAAATTCTTACAAAAGCCACTTTACAAAGTAGCGAGTTTCTTCCATGTGATGTAACAAGATGAGTCTTCTCGTCTGCATGTGTAACTGTCTTTTCTTCTTTTCTTTATGTCTGTGTCTCCTCCTCTACCTACTTTAATACATGCAGATGGGTTACACGCCGCTGCACGTGGCTTGTCACTATGGCAACGCAAAGATGGCAAACTTCCTGCTGCAGAACCATGCCAGAGTCAATGGCAAAACCAAGGTAGACATACGATCACTCGCAAACAAGCGTGCACACACACACACACACACAAACACACAATTACATGAAAAGTCTTGTTTAACTATATTTTTTGGATATCTTCCTTTAAATCCGTCATGCTTTGCTCCTCTGTCTTGTTCTGGAGATTAATTAATAATTTTTCTCTCTCGTCTCTAACTGTGTGTGTCTGTTTCTGTCTAGAACGGGTACACTCCTCTACACCAAGCAGCTCAGCAGGGCCACACACACATCATCAACCTGCTGCTTCAACACGGGGCTTCAGCCAACGAGCTCACCGTGGTCAGTGCACACTGGAACGCACACACACACACCACAAAAGAGCTGTAGTTTAAAAAAATACTGAATGCTTTTTGTGTTTCTGTTCATTTAGAATGGGAACACTGCCCTATCCATCGCCCGTCGTCTTGGATACATCTCTGTGGTGGACACTCTGAGGCCCATGATGGACGACAACTTGATTGCTATGGTGGGCAGTCATAGCAATAGATTGATATACTCAATCTGTATTAGATTGCCAGAAATGTTCAAAGTAATTGTCACATTACTTTTAATTTAGTAACTGTTGCATATACATTTTGAACAGTTGCAAGCAGGGACTGCGTGGTGGATTTGAGAGTCAGCTGCCTAAAAACATTGCAAATAATGACCAAAACAAAATGTTGCATTAAGAATGTTTCTGTTTGATCTGCATGTACATTCTATATATGTGTAATGAATGGAAACTAGTGAGAGATATGCCTGCCTGTAGTCTTATTCAAATGTATTTTGTGACCAGCTCATGGCCCAAATTAAAACTTGGCTAGACAACTGTCAACATACAGTAAGTGGAGTCAGTGTGTGAATCCACTAAATCAGCCAGCAAGTCACTCAGTCAGTCACGCTGTGTCACATGTGTGAGTGAAAGAGAGAGGAGGGCTTAGATCTCCTCAAATAGCCCAGGTCACTAACAGTGATCTGATCCACACACGTGTCTGGGAGGAAGATGGAGAGGGAGAAGGGTGAGAAGTTAGGAAAGAAAGAGACACAGGGGGATGACGAAGAGTGTGAGGGGGACAATGAGTGAAGAGACAGACACAGAGGTCGCTGAGAAACCTGCGTAATCAGCAGCAAAGTGTATTCGTCACAACTATCTCTATCAACTATGACGTAGCTTAAAGATCAAGGTCGCTTCCCTGCACTCTGTGTGATTGATCTATTATTTACGGTGCAGAGGCATCAGCTGTCCTTTACTGTCTCTGTGGAACCTGCAGCTGTAGTCTGTGGGACCTTTGCTAGTCAGTGATGTGGGGAAAATGGCCTTCAAACATACAGTATCATTACTTATAGATTCAGTTTAATGTCCACATTGGAAAATATATGTCAAGGTCAGACTTGTATGGGATTGTAAATGCTGAATCACAATTTATCATTAACTGGCTACAGCTGCTTTAGTTTTAGGTGACAACACTTTCAAAATGTTTAATCTTCAATATATATCTCCTGATTTTATTATGGCTCCCCAGAAATCCCAGGATTTTCTGCTTAGCCCCTGGCAGATGTTTGGAAGGGAGGAAATTTGGGGGTTTTGTGTTGTTATTGTGTGTTTTAGCAATATCAGGGAGAGCACCTTTATTATTTACAGTATGCAAATATTCAGTAACCCTCGAGGTACAGTTGTTCAGTTGTCTGTCTACTTTTCATATTTACAGAGTGCATCAGAAAAACACAAAATCAATGTCCCAGAGACCATGAATGAGTTCCTCGACATGTCAGACGATGAAGGTATGTGAAGAATTCTCCTCACTCTCAGCCATTGAGGACTAAAATTAAAATAATTGATACGTAGAGATGGTTATATTTGACTTGTTTTTAACATTAATACACCGCATGATTTTCATACACCTGTGATGTTGTTGTTTGATTATTTGCATGTTTCACCGTGTATGTATTCAAATCACACAGTCTGGGCCAATGTGCCTGAAATTCTCAATGAGGAGTCTTTGTCAGATGTTGACGAAGGTATTTGTCATCAGTTTGTTGTCTATGCTGCTCTATTGTTTGTTTGTGTTCCTGTAACATTGCACACCTAACATGACTCACCTGTCTTGTTGAAGAGCTAACACTTAGACCCTTGGCGATATTAGAAATTCTCCTTTGCATTTCATTTTCCAAAATTCGCAAAAGCCACAACACGTACACGCATTACTTGCTTATGTAACATTGTGTGGCTATGCACTGAAGTCATGATAGAGAGTAAGGTGCTATGAATCAGGTACATATGCTGATGAGTAAAATCGTTTACTATGGCAGACAGAACAGATATTCCTTTTATGCAAGCTTTGTTTTTGTTTTATTTACTGTTTTATAGCCTGCAAGCACAAAGTCTCCATCCTAATTTGGGCCTTAGATCTGGACTTGTTTTTTCTTACATGTTTCAGTGTCATGTTTCTGTTCACAAATTGACACTGCTGGTGTTATTTTCACCGCAAATCAGAAACACATTTGTTATTTTTAACTACTACTTGAACATCGTGAGTCACATGCTCAGACGCACTTTGTGAAAATTCATCCTAACATCAGTGCTACAATCTCTGAGAAATTCTCTGTGAGAAAATAAAAAATGTCACTCCATAATTCAGAGAGCCAACTGAGTGAGCACTTTCCACCAGACAGACACCTACACACACACAGACACACACACACACACATATATATATATATATATATATATATATATATATATATATAATTTTTTTTCACATCTTACTGTATGCAAAACCCCAATAAATTACATAATATCATAGTTAGCAATATGATAACTGGTGTAGCACAACAGCGCCAGCACAACAGTAGCACTGCCAGGTTTATGGTACAAATCACATTGTTTCAGGCTGCCCACTTCAGTCTTCTGTGCATTGTTTTCGAACCACAGAGCTAACAGGCCTGCAAAATTGATGAGCTTGTTCATGGGCTGTTGCTTAGCGGGCAGCCGGGGTGTGGAGTTTCTACGTCAGGTGATACTGCTAGACTCAACAAGTATCAGGTGATAATGGATGAGGTTGTACTGTAGCTGTATGATGAATATCCTCATCGGCATTATGTATGAATTAGTGTGTTATCACTACTGTGCAGGAATTATAAATAAGAGTATCCATGGTCTCAAGTGCACCACATAAACTGTTTATACAGTGTGCATAATTCATCAGTGTTGTACTTGCAGTGCCGGCCTTGATATTCACAATGTAGCACCAGGCAGGCTTCAGTTTGCAGTTTTGCGTTCAGTCCTGGGATGTTTTTGTTTTATCTATGCATGCGTGCGTGCGTGCATGTGTGTGTGTAAAAGAAAGTCTTAGGAAGTAAAGAGTTTCCACATGTCTCTTTAATCCTATATGCGGGAAGCCAATCCTATAAGCTGTAGGTTGGTGTGAGTGTGAGGAGTCCCTGCTGGTCTCTGACTATTCGTGTGTGTGTGTGTGTGTGTGTGTGTGTGTGTGTGTGTGTGTGTGTGTGTGTGTGTGTGTGGCCTGCTTGTGCAGTCACATGCTCATCTCATTCCTACTGTAGACGTGTACAGCTAATAATGGTGCCATCTTTAGAGAACACCTTAACTCCTTGTTGTGGTGTGCTTTCATCACATTGTAGAGTTTCTATATAATCCCATAGTGGTGGCCTTAAGATGGTGTTATGTATACTAAAGGTCTAACTGGCCAACAGCTCTTGCATAATTACATTTCTACATTTCTACATTTACTGTTTCTTATGCAAGTTTTAGCCATTGTGTGCAACATGTAGAAGGAAGAATTGTACAGAGACTGTTGCTTAAGATTTTTTTTTTTCTTAAAAAGGCAAAAGTGATGCCTAATGTGGTTATTTCATCATTATTTTAGCCCCCCTCCCAGTTTGAAATGCAGCCAGACTCCCTCAGTGACTTCCACCACAGAGGAAGAGAAGACAGGAGGAGTGTTCAGTGAGAGTTTTCTGCTTCTCTCCGTCACTGTCTCCTCTACTGAGGTTCCCTCTACCTCAGTAAAAGCGTTTTTCCAAACGTCCTATCAGCTGACAGAGCGGTAAACGCGTCCAGCGCGGCCCCCAGTGACCCTCCTCAGCTGGAGTTTGTTGTGGATGCTGTTGACCCAGGGACGCACCGAGACTTTCTTTCTCTAAATCCAATGAGATGAGCTTTTTTGAGCTGACCGCACAGGAGAATTAACCCTGGTTTTGCCGCCGCGCCAGATGGTATTGACTTCTACTTCTCTCTGCACAGAATCGTGATCTCTTGTGAGGAAAAAGAGACGCAAAAAGAGTTTGATTTTTTTTAAATTTGCGAGTGGGCGGCGGAGATGTGCGCATCAGCGCCAAACGCACAAGTTGGTCTGAGTGGAGTTAAGTGCGTGGGGTAAAGAGAGGGCAACATTTTCCATCAGCACCAGAAGCCCTGAATGGACTGCTTGATAGTCTACACCTCTCTCTGGATGTACGTTTTTGTCCCGGGAACGTTTTGTGAAGTTTTAGAATTAGAGAAATAACTGAGAGCGTATAAGAAGAGTTGTGATCAATATGGCTGCCTTAGACAAAGGTAAGCGCTTGAATCACCAAAACAAGTGTTGATGTTGATTAGAAAGATGTAAAAAATGCAGCCAGCTTTAGACCTTAAATTTCTCATCATCTTGATTAAGTTTTCCACCGTTGGCTACAGTTAGTATTGTATTTCTGTGGGCATTTATTTATTTATTTTCATTTGTTTTGCCAAAGATGTGGTGACTATGAAACTCTAAACAGGATTCAGATTCAAAACATACATGAGGTGTGTGTGTGTGTGTGTGTGTGTGTGTGTGAGAGAGAGAGAGAAAGAGAGAGAGAGAGAGAGAGAGAGAGAGAGGCGGTGACACATTATTACAGCAGGCAGCAGGGAGCCGATTGTTTCCCAGTTGTGTCAAGTCAGACAGAAACGACCAGAAAAACACAGGAAGTACACTGACCGAATATATAACATCGGAATAGAAGCGTAATAATAGTCTCAGGGAAAAGTTTAAAAGAAAACCAGCTCTACATCCTGTCTCATGTACGAGCCTATACAATGTAGTATAGAAGTGGACAATTGATAACAGAAGTGGCTCTAAACACAATATGTTTTTTCTCATTAACGAGCTATGATTGATTATCACGTTTAATGAAGACACAAATGATAATGAATAAACGCTTTTATTATTCTTATTATTATTTGGACAAATGTTGTGGAAGGCCAGGACGATTAAATATATATGTTGGTTAGTTGGGGAAAGGTGTTTGTCTGGGGATTCAGACAGTACTACAAGTACTATGATTTACAGTACACCCATCTGCTTAAAGGACCCACGTGTGTGTAATCTGTACACACCTCAACATAAACAACTTCTATCTGTTTATTTTTAATGCATGCACGAATTATTCTTTTTTTGCACGAATTATTCAATTTATTTTGAGTGCATTTATTTGTAAGCCTATTTCAATATCACACTTCCTAAATGAATCTCGGAGTATCCCAAGACAAACATTTTTGCATTTGCCAGTATAAAGTAGTCTATAGAGAGTGATGACAGATGCAGTAGTATTGTAATAGCAATGAATTGCGAGATGTTGCCAGTTATAAAACAAATAAGTCGCTATAGTAGATGAAAAAACCCAGCTGTGATATAAAGTGCTGAAGAAGGGGCTGACTCTGCACATTTGGTGTTTTGTTTTCCGCTTTGTGGTTGGTAAATATTGCCTTCAGAGAGAAACCATATTACAGCTGGTTTTATTTAGAAATTTGACACCGGAAGTGCTTTTTTAAAAGCTTCTACCTAACTTGACAGTGGTGCTGGAGGTGCTGGTGTGTGATCGGAGTGCGGCAGTATCGAAGGCAGGGGGAGGGGCTGCGGTGAAGGAGCAGGAGCGTTGCAGGCAGGACAGAGTCGGACATGAGGGAGAAGGGGAAACACTGTAGCCGCGCCGCCGGCTTCATTGACCGGCGTGTCATCGTCCACCGCTCCGCCGATCGAGGTGCGGTTGCGGTTCTGCACTTTCTGCGTATTCCCTGCTTTTTGTGTCCATGCTTTGGTAGCTTTAAAGCCTTCGCTGCGCTCTGTCTTTAAATGTTGTGAAAGGAGCTGCGTTTGGTTTTACAGGGGAGCTCCAGCTATACCGCAAAGTGTCTTTCCTGCTGCCTCTGATGGCATTTCTCTCTACAGTTATTACTGTCTTTTCAAGCATCGGGGCTGCTCTGTGCTCCAGCTTCATGTTGTTGTTGTTGTTGTTGTTGTGCCACAGTCAGATGAATAGACAAAATAAAAGTTGCAGTGAGCTATGCAGTTTGCAGTGAGCGACTGTATTGAGTGATGCTGATAAATTCTTCAAGGCCTCCTGTAAGTATAATCAAATAGTGAGAGACGATGTCGGCAGTGAGGGCTCCTTTTCCTTCCTTGGGGTGCCGCATTGACTCTCTTGCCTCGGATTTCCTTTTGAAGTTAACATGAGGATTTTATGATTTCATCCTCCCAACCAGGTGAGGATGCGATGACCGGGGACACAGACAAATACTTGCGGCCTCAGGACCTCAAAGAGCTGGGAGATGACTCTCTCCCCCAGGAGGGGTACATGGGTTTCAGTATTGGAGCCCGCTCAGCCAGGTAAGCACCTGTCATATTTACTAGATACATATGAAAGACACAGATGTACTTGGATGCAGTGCTTGCTTTTAGATCAAAACGCTGGTCAGATAGTCTTTACAGTAAAGTGTTTTCTGTTGATGCCGTTGGTTGTTCAGCCTATGCACACTGATTTGTGATGCCATATCTGATGCGGTATGCAGTATATAGTGTATGTTGGACTGAAACAGGCTAATTAATGTACAGTCCCTCCTTGCACACAAACAAAAATAATGGAAATTGTCAGTGAAAGCCCCTGGAAAGTTGCCATGTAGTCATTCAACATGACAAAATGATTCAGCATTTTGTGTGGCATCATTCAAGCCCATGTAAAGATAACAAACTGCCCATAGTATAATACAAAAGATATAAGCTGTATCTTTGAACTTCGATGCCTTTGATAATCTCAGTGAACAGCTGCACTTCGGGATTGCAGCCCAGACCCAACATCAGTTTCAAACAGAGGACAAAATATGTAGTGGAAAACTGGCAGGCTCCAGTGAAAACACATCAGCACCACACAGGATAACTGTTGTGCAGATCTAAAGGCTATTGTAGCCACACTGACAGATGGCAGATACACTGTGATGGCTGGATTGATAAAAACAACTACCCTAACCGCCAACATCAACAGGCCAGAGATTCCACGTAAACAAGGCTTGTTTGATGAGGCTTCTGGGTTGATTACGGAAAGAGTTTTGAATGTGTTTATGAATGTCATAATGTGGATTGTTATCAGCCTAATAATGTTAACACAAGAAGAAAATATAAAAGGTTAAGATCACATTTGCAGCTTTGAATTTGAAGTAATTTGCTCAAACTGCTGTTTGTGTACTAGTGGTTATAGTTTATTGGTATGACTTGAATAAAAAGACTACTACAGATAAAGTTATTACCATCATTAATGTCTCCACCTGCTACGAAAAACTTCTAAAAAATACTACAACTATTTCTGTTATAATCGCATATGCAGTAGCTTTAATAGATTTAGAGATCTTTGTTGACATGTCTCTTTGCAGGGTGGTGAATGTATTGCTGTGAAACACTGTATTTTATTGATCAATGAATGTATGATGCTGAGCAAATTCTTTTCTTTTCCTTACCTTTCTGTTTATGACATCGACATTGCATGGTTTGCTTTTTGACTGGGCTGCGTACACACAAACACACCGATGTAAACCTGGGAAACACTTGTGCCTAGTCGTTGTGTACAACCATGCTCAGCATCAATGTCATAACGGGGGGAAAAAAGAATGCCACATCATGCTTGAATGACTTCAAAATGCTTTGCTTTTCACTCTTCTATGTTGTTCTTTTCCTTGTTTTCCTGCACTTTCTCTCATTCTAGCCCTAGACTCAGGTAAGAAAAGAGTAGTAGTACTAGTAGTAGGAAACATTAGCCTTGAATGATGTTCCTCCCCTGTGACCCCTGAATCTTACACCCATAAATCCTCTAACTCAAGCTGACAGCCCATTCCTTGTAAATTGGCGTCATCCAGTATTGCTGTTTGTTTGTGGTAGCAGATTTTGTCACTTTGGTGCTGTTTCGTGATCACCGTTCATCATATTTTCTCATCCGTCTAACAAAGTCATCATGTCTTGTTACAGTTGTGAAACTGAGGCAATTTTGCCAGAAATGAGAAAAATTAAAGCAATACTTGTGTTTTGTGATGTTATGAAAACACCAGACTTTTCTTCAGTTTGAGTTGTGTGGACTAAAACCTAGACTTCTTTTTGATGTGGCTTGTTTTAAAGTGATGGTTTCTATTTTTTCAGTGCCACTAAGTGTAACTTCCAGGGATCAAACACATTAGTTTATTTATAATCCACCCTTTTAGCCATCCTTTTTACATTTTAGTTATTGGTTCCAGAAATATTCTGGATGATTCAAGATGTTCAGTCATGGTTTGCAGAGATGGAAACTCACTATTTAGAAACGTCGAAAACAGACACTGGGCCACACATACATAGATGCATTTGTGCACGGATGCACAATGACTCATACACACAGGTGTTTTCCAAAAAACACATCATTACTATATATATATATATATATATAACAAAGTCATCACACACACACAGTGGCTTGCAAAGTACTCATACCTCTTGAACTTTTCCACATTTTGTCACATTATGAACACAAATATATATTTTTTTACAAACAAAAAACTGAAAGGTGCAGTGTGCAAAAATATCCAGCCCCCTTTTCTCTGAGTGCATCCAATTGCCTTCAGAAGTTTGCTGATGAATGATCGAATGTTGACCTAATGACTAAATAGACCTGCGTGTAATTTAATCTCAGTACAAATACAGCTGTTCTGTGACAGCATCTGTGGTTTTTAAGAGAATATTGGGGAGCAAACAGCATCATGAAGTCCAAAGAGAACACCAGACAGGGCTGAGATAAAGTTGTAGAGAAATTTAAAGCAGGGTTAGGCTATAAAAAGCTTTGAACAACTCATGGAGCACTGTTGGAAATGGAAGTAAAGCACAACTGAAAACCTACCAAGTCGTGAACCTAAACTTACAGGCCGAACAAGGAGAGCACTGATGAGAGATGTAGCCAAGAGGCCCATGGTGACTCTGGATGAGCTGCAGAGATCCACAGCTCAGGTGCGGGAATCTGTCCACAGGACAACTATTAGTTGTAAGTAGCAAGAAAAAAGCCATTGTTTATAGTTTGCCAGAAGCCATGTGAGGGACACAGCAAACGTGGAAGAAGGTGCTTTGGCCAGATGGGACCAAAACTGAACTTTTTGGCCTAAATGAAAAACACTATGTGTAGTAGAAAACTTAACACTGCACATCACTGTGAACACACCATCCCCACTGTGAAACATGGTGGTGGCAGCATCATGGGGCTGCTTCTCTTCAGCAGGGACAGGGAAGATAGTCAGAGTTGATGGGAATATGGATGGAGTGAAATACTGGGCAACCTGTTGGAATCTGCAAAAGACTTGAGACTGGGGAAGAGATTCACCTTCCAGCAGGACAACGACCCTAAACATAAAACCTGGACTACAATAGGATGGTTTAAAACAAAACATATTCATGTGTTAGAATGTCCCAGTTCAGACCTAAATCCAATTGAGAATCTGTGGCAAGATTTGAAAACTGCTGTTCACAAATGCTCTCCATCTAATCTGACTGAGCTTGAGCTTTTTTGCAAAGAAGAATGAGAAAAGATTTCAGTTTCTAGATGTGCAAAGCTGGTAGAGACATACCCCAAAAGACTTAGCTTAGCTATAATTGCAGCAAAAGGTGGTTCCACAAAGTATTGAGTCAGAGGGCTGATACTTTTGCACACTGCACTTTTCAGGTTTGTATTTGTAAAATAAATAAATAAAATAAAATCATATATAATTTTCTTTCTACTTCACAATTGTATGCCACTTTGTGTTGGTCTTTCACATAAAATATATTTGTTTGTAGTCAAATGTGACAAAGTGTGGAAAGTTAAAGGAGTATGAATACTTTTGAAAGCCACTGTATATAGTATATAGAGCTTTAACAATTAGTCGATTAATTGGCAACTGCTTTGATGATCAATTTTTTAAGATAAAAAGTCTCTGATTCCAACTTGTCAAATGTGAATATTTTCTGGCTTCTTTTGTTTCCTATAACAGTAAACTGAATATATTTGTGTTGTGGACTGTTGGTCTGGACATTTGAGAATGTCGTCTTGGCATTTGGGAAACAGTGATTGACATTTTTTACCTTTTTCTGGACCAAACAATTAATCGATTAATTAAAAAAGTAGTCGTTAGATGAATTAATAATGAAAATAATCATTAGTTCATGTGAGACAGAAAAAAAATGTCATTAGGACAGAATAAAAAGAGAAGTAAAACAGACATAAAGGTTGAAAGAGGAAGGAAGGGTGGAGTAAGACGAACATAGCAAATAGGAGAAAAACACTCTTCTTTTGGGAGAATTGAAGGTTCAGCTTCACTGTAGAGTCTTAGCAACATGACTCTGAAATGGAGACTGTAAAGAGAGAAATAGATGATGGGGCAGCATTGTAAAGAAGAAGGGCTGATAGGTGCCATGACAGGAAGACAGACAGTAAATAGCAAAGAAAGGGGAGGGAAAGCAGAAAGAATAAGCATGGATGTTTAACGAGGAGAGGATGATGGACAGAATGAGAAAGAGGAGGAAGCTGTGAAGAACAAACAGAGTCCGTCAGAGAGCAGGGGGGTGGGAGGGGAGGAGGGGTGTTGTGCTTCCATTCAGCCAATACAGAGTTGCTTGGTAACTTCGATGGAGGGGTAGGCAGGCTGTGCTGAATAAAGGGCTTCTCTCTGTGCTGAATGGTGTGCCCACTCAAACATGCTGAGCTCTGCATTTTCTCCCTCTTGCTGACCTGTTCTCCCCCCTCCCGCACAGACACACACACACACACACACACACACAACACATCAGTACACACATACAGTATAGCCAAATAAGTCGCAGAGTTGTCTGTTTTAACTCAATGGATATATCTTTTTGAAATCCTTTGTCAGTGCAACTCATTATATACTTCATATACGTGCCTATACACAGAAATGCGTACACAATACAAAGCACATTAGGGGATAGAACATTGCGGCTCAGCTGCACTAATCAAAACCCTGTAACAAAACAACACAAGACAAAAAACTGAAAAGGACTCACCAACAGCACCGCATTGAGCTGCAAAACGTCACCACACACACACACACACACACACACACACACAGTCAAAAAGTAGACTGCAGCAACACAGCGAGAAAAGACGCTCTGAAACTGGTCTGGGTCAGCTGCTAATCTTAGACTAAAGTGATGTCAGTCTTCTGTGTCGTCAGCTCGAGCTCTAGTCAGAATAAACACTTTCAGACACTTTCGAGTAAATCTAGTTATTCGAGTAATTTTTTTTTTTTAATGTCATTTTTGTGAAGACAAGAACATTGCGGCTCACCTGCCAGCCAGCTGCTTACACTTACCGTCCACTAATCTGTCATATTCATCATTTAGACACACTTAGTTACATCTGTGTTTGTGACGCATTCATATAGAAATGATCACAACAGTCGCCTGTGTCTTCTTTTTGGTCCGCCCACTTTTCCTTCTCTTCTCCTCTTATCTCTTAATGCAAACAAAACTGACTTCACTCTCATTTCCATCTCTGAATAACCTGCTGCGGTATCTTATCCTCACTCAACTGCGGGCTCTTTCGCCTCTCTCTATTTTCTTTTGGACTCTCTCTGTCCACTAAGTCCACTAAACCTGATTCCCTGGAGGTTGCATGTAGTAATGGATTCCTTGCTTTTTGTTTTATGTCGTGTTCCTCTGCCTGTCACTTGTTGTTGCCCGCGGCGCTGGGTTGCGTGGTAACATGTAGCCTCCGCTCCTTCAGTTCGGACAGGTCCAACACACTCAACCGGAGCTCCTTCGCTCGCGACAGTATGATGATTGAAGAGATTCTCGCCCCCACAAAGGACACAGTAAGTTTTTTTTCCTTTCTTCCTTTTCTCTGTTCACTCTAGTTACAAGGTACTTTTCTTTTCTTTCTGGTAGAAACAGACTTGGTAGAATTACAGATGGGAGCAGGGTCGCTTAACTTGTTTTGCACAAAGGTCATAACACAAGCAATGCTGATGCCATGCTTGTGTTTGCCAATGTGCTGAGGGTGAGTGTACAGCACCTTGAGGAGTTTACTCAAAGCTAAAGGCTTCAGGAGGCCCCTCTCCCTTTCTCATGGAAAAGTGCAGAGCTTGTCCTGCCTCTTCAACGCTTGTTTTTAAATAGCTTTTCATCTGCCAAAGAGCTCTCTATCGGATTGGTATTATAAACAGTACATGAAGTTGAATGTTTTTCTTTTTTTTCTCCTTGGTGATCGGTTTCAGTGCTGTAGTACTATAGTCTGATACATCTGATAGGTGAGATTTCAGTTACAATCACATCTGCTACAATTAATAGTGAGATTTAAATTAGATGCCTATATCACTGGACCATCTCATCTTCACAGAGATAGGATCATGTTTTCTTTGGTGGATTTAATTCCTCAGCAAAACAAAGCATCATATACCATACTCATTTCTCTGGGCCACACAGTCGCTCCAGTGTGATTTCTAAACCATCTCTCTTCTCCCCTAAGCTTCAAAGTGTCTGTAAAGACATTTCCTACTTGGTTGACCCACTCAATAAGGTATAACATGTTGATGGATGACTCTGACTCATTTGTCAGTTTTGTTGTTTTGTCATTGTATATCTGTTTGATTTGGGTCTGTGCTATTCTCATGTCATTCAATCGTTCCCATGCCACCATCAGTGTATATGAGTTCCCGTGTGTCAGTGTTCACATAAATAATGATTTATTAAAACGGCTCTCTCTCCAGATTTTTCAGGCTCCATGGTGGTCATGTTATCAGCTCATTGCATACCAGTTTTTTTTTTAAAAGGAGAGATGGTCATAGATAACTGTTCTCAATCTTTTTTCTTTCTTGCTTCTCATCTCTTCCATGTGCCCCTCTTTTTCACCTTTTCACTCTTCCTGTGCTTATAAATGTGATATTTTTTTTTTACACTTGCATCATCTCTTCATCCACCCCTCCTTTTTCCAGCACTTGGCTGTGACCAGAGACTACAGCTCGGAGAGTATGCGGCGTTACAGCTGGACTCCGGACACCGTGGACCACAGCCACAACACTGTGTCCAGCCCTATTCACTCTGGGTAAGAACAGCATCTCTCTCATCCGCTGTGTGCATGTATGTTTACAAGCATACACATATATAGAATGGTAGCTTAACACGCTTACAGACACGTATACTCCATTTACGATTGCAGAAATCAAACAATTGATATGATTACTGCACACTACTGTCATATTTCTCCCCAAGAGTCAATATTCAGCAAAGGCTACAGCACTGATGTAGACAATGTGCAGGGCTGTAGGGTTTCTGCAGTGCTGCTACTGTACACATTACATTACAGCAGCAAAAGACATCTTCTAACGTTCTCGTGTCATAGCATAATTTCAAAGACACGGCCCAGAAGTCAACACTATGAACCACTGTACTCATAGCATAGTGGCTCATTGTGACTCATGTTTTCATTTGAATAAACTGATAAGATTTTTCTCTCACGTAATTTACATAATTTGACTATATTTATCGTTATAAAATGATGTATACTCTGTAATAAATGGTGCTGTTTTTGCTGGAACTGGAAAAAAATCTGAAATGAAATAGGAGGATTTTTCAGTCATTATTATGTCTTGTGTCTTCATGTCTGTGTAGTTATTTTGTTCATTGTCATTTTCTCCTCAGTGTGTTTTATTTTCTGTTTACCTTAATTTTCCACCCATTTCTGTCAGCCTCAGTAGTTATTATAGATCCCAACAGTGATTGTGAAACCTTGATACTAAAACTAGGTTTTGGGGGTTTGCCTCCTGCATTGTCTCCATGTGTTTATTTTACAGCCTCTCCTCCCCGCTCCCTCAGTATGACTCCAGGTGATGACTGAGTTTGCTGCTTTCACCCATGATGCCGCCCAGTGATGTCACTCATTTCTCCACATTTGTCTCCCTCTCTTCTCGTCACTCTCTCTTTCCCCCTTAGCCTTTTCTTTTACGTCAGTCTGTGCTTGTGTCATCCGTGTGGTCTGGTGTTTCATTTGCACTGCCTAGATATTAGAAGTGTGAACGTGTTTGGGAGTTTTTTATTAATGTGCCATCTCTCTCTGTCAGAGCACAATAAAATAAATCCTTCTCAAAACTTTACAGGGATGCTGCTATTCATCTGGCATTCATAGAAAAATCAACTAAACAGAACATAACACAACGCTAGTCAAAGGAAGAGTTTTTCCATGCTTGCACCCAACTACATCCTTACTTTTACTTGTGCCATAATATTAATGGGAGGCCAAACCTTGCTCTTAATTTCAAGAGTCAGACCCATCACATATTAATCACATTAACCCTATCTTGGTGAAACATTTGTGCAGGTGTTTAATACTTGATCACTGAATGCTGCTTTAGAGGAGCTGAAACTTTGGCAACGATCTCACCTTTAGCCTCAGGAAACTAAACTTTCTTCAACTTTATTAGCACCCTGTTTAGTTTCACATGTATTTAAATGTTCTCTATTGAGGCAGGTAAAGGTTAGAACTGCCAGCTTTCAGAACTCAAAGCATCTTTATTCCTCCTTTGTATCGTTCTGTCTCTTGCTCTTTCTTTTAATATATTATTTTCTCTCTTTTTCCTTTCCTTGTTTGGGTGTACGGTGATCACAGCATGGGAATCGTCCTGCTCACTTGTGTCCGTGGTATGACTTTGGTCTATCGTTCTCTCTGTTTCTTTTTTTCATCCTCTAATGTTGTTCTTTTTCGTATGACAGGTTCTTAGTCAGTTTCATGGTGGATGCCCGCGGTGGTTCCATGAGAGGCAGCCGCCACAATGGCATGCGCATTATCATTCCCCCCAGGAAGTGCACAGCACCCACACGCATCACCTGTCGCCTGGCCAAGAGGCATAAGCTGGCCTACCCCCCACCCATGGTGGAGGGAGAGGGGCTGGTTAGCCGGCTGGTGGAGGTCGGTCCAGCTGGGGCTCAGTTCCTCGGGTAGGACACGCTATGTTGACGAGTTGCAGTTTTCAGCAGACCAGTTTAAAATCTAATTTCTAATATCTACTTAAAATATCTTGATTCGGAGAATGGTTATGTATCGCTAGTGCTGCTAATTAACAAGTGATTAAAGAAAATATCGCTGCTCTAAAGTCTATGGTTTCATTTAACCATTTTCTCTAACTATGTTTTATTCTTTCAGTCCTGTGATTGTGGAGATCCCTCATTTTGGGTCCATGCGGGGGAAAGAGAGGGAGCTGATTGTGTTGAGGAGTGACAACGGTGACACGTGGAAGGAGCACCAGTCTGATGCCAGACCAGAGGACCTCACTGATCTGCTCACTGGGATGGATGAAGGTAAAGGATTGTCACACTAGAAGCATTATTTTTTTTTTTTTTTAATCCAGGCTGTTTAACCTGTTTACTGGCCTTTTTATAATGAAAGTGTCTCAAAAGTACTATACATTAACATGCATTTATAAAATCTGAATTTGTATTCAGTGACTTCTTATTTACAAAACAACCATTAAATGTTTTTGAAAGCATGTTTATGAAAGTAATAATTTGCTGTTGCCTACTAATCGCCTCTTAACTCTTCTGTCACAGAGCTGGACAGCCCTGCCGAGTTGGAGAAGAAGCGCATTTGCCGCATCGTCACCAGAGATTTCCCTCAGTATTTTGCTGTGGTGTCGCGGATCAAGCAGGAGTCAAACCACATGGGTCCTGATGGAGGCATGCTGTCCAGCAGCACCGTGCCCATGGTCCAGGCCTCATTCCCACAGGGGGCGCTCACCAAGAGGATCCGTGTCGGCCTGCAGGTACAGCATCCTTGGATCAGTTTGAATTCAGCCTGCTCCATGACTCGGCTTTTTTCCTTGCAAATACAGTGCACTCACTCATTATTTATTTATACCTGACCTATTTTTGGTTGAATATTTAATTCTGGCATACCAGGACACTTTATTTGATGGAAGGTTCAGGAGAGGTTTGACCGAACCTTTCTTGAGATTTTAAATTAACAAACAAACAGTTTCTTTTCCATCCTTTCACTGTCTTCCTGTTTTTTTCTTTTGGTTTAGGCCCAGCCTGTTCCTGACGACATGGTGAGGGCGGTGCTCGGGAACAGAGCCACCTTCAGCCCCATCGTCACTGTGGAGCCCAGGAGGAGGAAGTTCCACAAGCCAATCACAATGACGATCCCTGTCCCACCTAGATCGGCAGAAGGCCATCCCAGCGGCCACCGAGGCGACTCTGCACCCTGCCTGCGTTTGCTCTGCAGCATCACAGGCATGTCTTTTGATAACTAGAGCACGACAAGACCTTTTTGGTACCTCTAACCAAATTGAATCTGCAGGACTTGCCTTTAGTTGAGTTTTAAGTCATTTGAAAAGTTATTTTAGAATTGAGATGCTGATTATGATAGTTTATATGTGAAACAGAGTTAATAACTCAAGAGTCGCTATGAATTGAATAGCTTTGGGAACATCAGGCCTACTTTGATATCAGAAGCCACTGGTCGATAGAGGGAAGATTAAAGATGAGGATTATACAAACGCTAGAACACTGGCTATGCTGGAAAGGGAGTGAGCTCATCTTTTTGCCCATGTTGCATACAGGAGGAACGTCCCCTGCACAGTGGGAGGACATCACAGGGACCACACCACTCTCCTTTGTAACTGATTGCGTCTCCTTCACCACAAATGTGTCGGCCAGGTGAGATTCACACTCACACTCCCAATGCACACCGCAGACCACAGAATGACATAACAAATAGCAAGAAAATAATGGATGTACTAATTATGTTGATATATATGTTAGAGCAACAATATTTGTTGATTGTTTAAGCAAGTGTGACTGTAAATAAGGTTATTAATGGGACACTGTAATCAGTTTGATGGGAATTTATCGGCACAATATAAAGAATGCAATTTACTATTTGTATTATTAAATACTTTAGGTACTTTATTGCTCTATTAGGCTGTGTCCTCACAAAGAAATAAAAAGTGAAGTCTCATGTCTCTTCTTTTCTTTGTGGGTTAGACACAAAAGCAGTTTCTTGTAGTTAAAAATAAAGTGCATATTTGTCCTCCCACCCTGGAGGAAACAGAAGGCAAATCCAGGGAATTTTTAGATCACCGCCAGGAGATACCACAGTAGGCCTCAAAATGGTGACAGTGCAGAACCACGAAGCAATGGAAAGTTGGCATTGAATCCTGACATCTATCACAAGAGAAAAACTCAAACTACTGTCAGTTGACAGCTTAAATTAACACAATGTTATTCTTTACTCCTTTTCTTGTGATCTATGTCTGTATGTCTGACTCTGACACTAGAAAAAGTGACTTGTACGTGTTTTTCTCTGTAGCGCTCTTTACTTTACCTTAACAGGGTTACACTTCATGCAAAGGCAGTGTCAATGTCTCTATTCATTGCTTAGTAATAAGGCTGCTAAAGTGACCCCAGCAAGTGAACTTTTGGTTACAGTACGCAAATCATGAACTCTTTCTGACTAGATTGAAATCATGTGTGGAGTGTGTGGTCTGATATTAACAGAGTACTCCTGGTGATCTGTAATTTGATTTCTACACAGCTATCATGTGCCTGTGTTTACCCTTCAAAGAAATAAGCTTGTTTGATTTATTACTTAAGATGTTCACTCACAGTACAGTGTTGCAGCCCTATGAAATATGTGATACAAAAATGGCTTATATATGCAGACTAAATAAATAATAATCATCATATTAGGCAAATTGTTTTCTTTGCTGACTTCCAGATTTGTCATTTTGTGGGTTTTTTCCCCTTCCTCACTTATGTCCGATCTTTCCTGCACAGGTTCTGGCTCGCAGACTGTCACCAGATTCCTGAGACGGTGAGTCTAGCGTCTCAGTTATACCGGGAGCTGATCTGCGTGCCGTACCTGGCCAAGTTTGTGGTGTTCGCCAAGATGAATGATGCTGTTGAGGCTCGGCTGCGCTGCTTCTGCATGACAGACGACAAGGTGGACAAGACCCTCGAGCAGCAGGAGAACTTTGAGGAAGTGGCCCGCAGCAAAGATATTGAGGTGAAGTTGTCTGTTGATGTGGACGTGCAAACACTGTAATGTAGTAGAGAGGCTAATAATAAGAGCTAATTGACAAATTCATGAATACGCCATACATTATTGTAATGCTATACGACATCATTTTCTTCAGTCTCATCTCCAGAATGTGTTTACGTTGTTGCACTTAACTTTTTGGCCAATGGACTGTTGTAGGTTCTGGAGGGCAAACCTATCCACGTGGATTGCTATGGCAACCTGTCCCCTCTGACCAAAAGTGGGCAGCAGCTGGTTTTTAACTTTTACTCCTTCAAGGAAAACAGACTTCCTTTCAACGTGAAGGTAACAAATGTATCTTTATCTCTTTCTGCTACCATTTATTATGTAATGCACTATTTAATGCATCCTTTGTAAATGTTCCTTGCTTAGAAAATATTAACAGAATTTTTTACACCTGGATTATAGAAGAGCTCACAATTTTTCACTCTGCAGGTATAAGATTGGTTACGGTGGGCTCATTAGATGGACTGTTTTGATGTTTTTTACAGATCAGAGACATGGGCCAAGAGCCATGTGGCCGCCTCTCCTTCCTGAGAGAACCTAAAACCGCTAAAGGTCTTCCACAGACTGCCATATGCAATTTGAATATTACACTGCCAACCCACAAGAAGGTAGGCTCATCATGTTTTAACAGTTCATCCATTGAGGCCATATCATATCATCTACATGTAAATGAAATTGAAAGACAGAAAGCAATATTGTCCTGACAGCAAAAAGGAGCCATTGAACTTCATTTGGTTTAGAAATGACTGCCTGCTGCTTGTGTCTTTTATTACTGTTTTAAAAGCCTGTGCCAGTCATAAGACCCCACAACGTACACATACAGCCACACATGCATATCCTGCGTTGTTCTATTGCCTGGCTCACTGTGGGTACATACAAATTATGCAAAAAAAAAAAGATACATTTGTTTCTTTGTTGTGGTGGTGATTGATCACAAGAAACTGTAATTGTTTTGCTTTTGCTTTTGTTATTTTGCTATTTGTTTTATTAATCTCATAGACTTTTTCTGATGCCTTCTGTTGTTTTTGCTGCTCCATTTTCATCCCCTGAATTTTATTTCCACCTCCCCGCTCACTATAACGTCCCTGCTCTCCATTGTGTCATCTCTCTCCTCTCCTGCAATGCATCTTGGAATACCACAGGATATGGAGTCTGATCCTGATGATGAGGTAAACAGATTCTTCATCATCACATGGAACTGCTTCTTCTTTTTCGTCCTTTTTTGTTGGCTTTACTGCAGACGCTGTAGTAAATATGTGTGTGTGCAAATAATTTTTCTTTATGTACAGTACCTTGGTGTGAAAGAAGCTTCTGACTGCACATGTTTTTTTTTACACAGCTGTGTCTTTGCTGTATTGACCCCATGTAGTGCATGAGTGGAAATGGCGATTTCTTTAATTAGCAAGGATTTATTTATTGTTGTCTTCATCCCAAGTCCAGTGGAGCCAGTTGCTGTACACCTCGACTTGTTTGTCATCTCTATCTTCCTTTCCATACATGTTCAAAAGGAATTCACCATCTCCATCCTTATTAACTCAGGATGTTTCATACAGGACTATGATATCTTTTGTCAGCTAAAGATGAAAGCCTAACCCTTATCACCACTTGGTCATTGTTTTGTTGTATTTAGAAGTTCCTTTCTTCACCTTTGTCCTTGGCTTGTCTGTAACAGAGAATACTAACACTGAGCTGCATGCCAGAACATTTATAGGAGAATTTAATCAGAGCGGGATGTTTTCATGTTTGAGTTTATATATCATATGTTGTGACTCTGTGTGTTATAAATTGGACAATTCTACAAAATTAAATTTTTTGAACGATCAGTTCCAACAGTAACCACACATTGCAACTACAGTAGAGCTGCAGCGTTTAATCGCTTGATCGATTAGTCAATCAACAAATAATATATCAGCAACTATTTTGATAATCGTTTAATTGCTTTAGTAAAGATTAGATGCTTTTCTTTGTCATGTATTATAGTAAACTGAATAGCTTTGGGTTTTGGACTGTTGGTAAGACAAAACAAGACATCTGAAGATGATTACCATATAGTTGAGGTTTGCAAAACATTCTAGTTATAGTTTGGTTGATTACATTGATTGTAGATCTGAGAGGGACACAAATATGTCACTGGCATGCAGACACACTAGATCCATATTCATCACTCCGGCCTCCAAAACCTTTTTACTTTTCACCTCATTACATAAATGACACTCCTGGCACTGAATGTTGGCAAGTATTGTAAGTCATGAATTGTCCCAATATGAACATAATTCCTGGAGACTGGCCTGAATGTGTACCATTGTCCTAATATTGAAATTGACACAATTACTACTATTCTTATAGTAGTTTGAATAAAGGGTATCATGTCATAACATTTGATGATTTGAAGAGCACATCTTCCTGATGAGAGGACAGTTTAATGTATTTAACTGGAAGTTGGATTTTTATATGCCTACCACTTGCTGTAGTCGCCCATACAGACAAAACACATACTGTTTGTAGCTATTTCTTTGCATTGACACTGAGAAATGCAGTGAGTGAAAAGATGCAGGGAAACAGTCCATTACTCTCCAGAGGAGACACTACAATACACCAACAGTGGCTTCTTGTGCCAGTACTAACTGCATGTACTGATTCACTAAAAACGGGACAGTGTCTATGATCTGCAGTATCTAAATTAACATTATTATTTAGACTAATTCTGATAGATTATAATCACATTTCACCATATTTTTTATATTAAAGCATCTTTTGTTCTTTTTTGTTTATTTCAGACTGAAAGGCCAGAACGACGTCATACCTTTGCCTCCTTAGCTTTGCGTAAGCGATACAGCTATTTGACCGACCCAGCAGCGAGTGAGTTTCCTATTTTTACTTACATGAAATCCTTTAATTGTTTTTAGATATTTATGCAATTTTAAGTTTAGTTTTAGTGTTTGTAGTCCCTTTATACAGTGTACATACTTATTTAATATAGCCATAGTACAGAAATAGATCTACCTGATAAAACTGGTTTATCAATCATTTATTCTCTTCACCTGTCACATACTCTTTGATCATCTGTCAGTCATCAAACATTTGCATGTTTTACTGTGTGTTACGCTTTGCTTACCCACCGCATTTTGACAAAAAAAAAAGTCTTGTTTCAACTGTCACTTTGTTTTACATTTGTGGAAACACTGGGATTACAATGTCTGTCTGTTCATTGATCATTTGATCAAAAAATGTTTTAATTCATGTTGAATAAAAATATTCTTTAATTGTTCTCATTCTTCTGTGGACATTTCACTCTTATTGGCTTTATGATTGTGTGCGGCTGTGTATATGTGGTAACAGGTTGCACTTTACATTAACTTGACCTCCCCATACAATGAGACTATGTTAGAGCCAGCTACAATTGAACATTTTTGGTATACAGTTTTCATCTAACCATTATATATTTAATGGCAGTTTTTAATACTGCATATTATCGAGACACAGAAGTTTTTAATAATTGTGAGGTATTGACTGTCTCATGTTTATCATTACAGCCTTGTCCATCTGAGTCTTCTATTAGCATTGATTAAATAAGATTCAATATATATATACAAAAAACAGATAGTGGAGACAATTCAAATATGAATTAAATTGCAGGACAAAGTGGGCAGGCATGAATGGCTGTTTTACTATTACTTGTTTGTAAAATGCAACCTCATGTTTTATTTTAAGTCATGACCAAACAATTGATGGTATACACTTGTGGGGTCATCTCTGGCATTGAAAATGAACCAAATGAAATGATAAACACATGTCAATCAAACATGTACAGTAAAAGGCACTGTTGCAAAGAGGCAAATAGATTAAGCACATCAAAAGTCAATGGGATTGTATTTTTTTTTTTAAATCATGTCACTTTTTGTCATCTCTACCATATGTCAAGCATTTTTGTTCCTACACATGGTTCATTCTTTATTGGGTATATTTTGTCATTAGTCACTGATTTAAGATTATCACTTGTCATGTCATCCTGGGTTTTTGAATAGGGGGATTTCATGAGTAAAATTCTGACTTGCTGCTGTGAATGTTATTTCTGACTGACTCAAATTTCTCTTTCTGGTTTTTATGTTTTATTTCAAATTATTTTATGTTACATTTTATGTTTACTTCTTTTTGATTTAAATTATTGTTGAAGAAACAACTGATCGAAGCCCGCAGAGAACACAGCCTTCTAGCTACCCTCACAAACCTGTCTTTTCAACGAGATCTTATCAGGCGTGGTCGCCTGTTCCTGTCGCCGTCCCTTGCCAAGCCAAGTCTGGGTTTGGCTCCCTCTCCAGTTCATCATCCAACACGCCCTCTGCCTCTCCACTAAAGTCTGTCTGGTCCATCAACTCTGCCTCCCCAATCAAGACCAACATCCCTGGATCACCCGCCTCTTCTGTCAAGTCAGTTAGTGACATGGCCTCTCCAATACGATCTTACAGAACCATATCCTCTCCAATAAAAACTGTAGTCCAGCAGGCCCAGTACCCAGTCCAGGTCACCCCTAGTCCCCTGGCCTCACCAGGGAAAAGTGCGGACTCTATATCTATGAAAGGACTGGCAGCATTGTCTGCTAGGACCTCCCCTATAACTGTTTCTGGTGGAGGAAGTCCTCTTCTTGAGAGAACATCTATAGCCATGACCCCTCCAACCTCTCCCAAATCTACTCTGAGTATGTTCAGTTCTCCTCTGCCATACAAGACCATTATGGGGGGCTCTAGTGGCACAGCAACTTCCTCCTCACCCATAAAAACAGTCCCTGGTCTGTCCTCTGTTCGTTCCTTTGCCTCAGATGTCTCAGGCCCTGCAAGGAACCTCTTTTCCTCTCTTACATCACCACTTAAATCCAACACCTGTCCAAGTGCTGCAGCCCTGATCAATGGAACTGTTTCGCCTACACAGTACCGCTCCTCATCGCCAACATCTCTTCTCACCAGCAGTCTGCAAGAGAGAATACAAGCAACCACCAATGCTGCAACAACAAGTGTCAATGCAGCCTTTGATGAGGTTGAAAAAACATTCAATTCTTGTTCTGCAGGCTATGGTACCTTGAAGTCCTTGTCCTCTTCTGCATCCTCCTCATATCAGTCCATTAGATCATCAGCTTCTAATTCCATTTACGCCTCTCTGAGGTCTCCTCCTAATGTCACCACTGCTGTAACGTCCAGCACAATGACTGTTCCTGTGTACTCTGTTATTAATGTGCTGCCAGAGCCCCATTTTAAAAAGCTACCGGAGGTGTCCAAGTCAGCCGCTGCCCTTCTGTCCCCTCGGAAGATGGTGCCTGCTGAGATGAATGTTCAGTTGCAGTCTTCCTTTGCTAGAACTCTTTCTCCTGTCAAATCCCCTCTTTTCTCTCCTGCCCTGAAGTCAAACAATACTTCACCACTATCATCTAGCCAAGAAATTCTGAAAGATGTCGCTGAAATGAAAGAGGACTTGATACGAATGTCAGCCATTTTGCAAACAGACCCAAATTCCACAGCCAATAAAGGATTTCAGTCTGATTCTCCCAAAGAGACTAAAATGGAAGACGAAGAGCCATATAGGATTGTGGAGAAAGTAAAACAAGATCTGGTAAAAGTGAGTGAAATTCTGACTAAAGACACTGTTAAAGATGGTAGGGTTTCACTGGCAAGGGGTGCCTTGGATGACATACACTTCTCAAAAGTACCTGTTGAACAACCACCAAGCAACTGGAGCTATCCGCCAAGATATGAAACTGTTGTTCCTCAAGCCAAATCAAAAACAATACCAGACAGAGATTTCAATCTTTCTAAAGTGGTTGACTATCTGGCCAATGATGTTAGTAGCAGCTCTTTCTCCAAAATGCATGACACAAAGCATAAAGCAGATGAGGGCAAAAGAGAAGGAGAGGGCAAGGAGAAGCAGAAACGTATCCTAAAACCAACCATAGCGGTTCAGGAGCATAAGCTTAAAATGCCTCCAACAAACATGCGCTCTTCAGCTTCAGACAAAGAGATCAGTAAAGTAGCAGATGCACTTTTTAGCGCAGACACTGTGCTAGAATCCCCAGATGATATTTCGCATGAACAGGATAAAAGCCCCCTCTCAGACAGTGGCTTTGAGACCAGGAGTGAAAGGACTCCCTCTGCCCCTCAGAGTGCAGAAGGAATGGGCCCCAAGGCCCTTTTTCAGGATATTCCAGTTCCCCCAGTGATCACTGAGACTAGGACTGAGGTTGTCCACGTCATCAGGAGCTATGAGCCCCCAGAGGATAACAAACAACCTGCAATGGAGAATGCAAATCCTGTCAGATATATTGATTCTGATTCTAAAGGGCATCCTAATCAAGCTACATTAACTCCAGAACAGAATAAATGCTATTCAATAAAAGTCAGCCCTGATGAGGATCCAATGGGAAAGGGGATGAGGGTAAAGGAAGAGACTCACATCACTACTACCACCAGGATGGTGTATCACAAACCGCCTGGCAAAGAAGCAGCTTCAGAGAGGTGTGAGGAAACCATGTCTGTTCATGACATAATGAAGGCCTTTCAGTCAGGCAAGGACCCTTCTAGAGAGTTAGCTGGACTGTTTGAACACAAGCCTGGCAATGAAGAGACATCACAAAGAGTCATTGAGGACATCAATTCCAAGCCTAAGGTTGAAAGAATAATTGAGGTTCACATTGAAAAAGGCAATAAAACAGAACCAACAGAGGTCATCATCAGAGAGACAAAAAACCATGCAGAAAAGGAAATGTATTACTATCCAGGGAATCGACAGGAAGATGAGGAACCTGAGGAGTCACTTCCAGTGTATCTTGATTCCTCCAGAGTCAACACACCCATGTCACAGGAGGAAGACAGTCGACCTAGTTCAGCCCAGCTCATGGCAGATGACTCTTACAAAACACTAAAGCTACTGAGCCAGCAATCTGTAGAGTACAATGAAGATGAATCATCAGAGCTTAGGGGAGAATCTTATAATTTTGCAGAGAAAATGCTGCTCTCAGAGAAATTTGACCAGTCTCATTCGGACACAGAGGAATATTTAAGAGATAGGTCTCGCTTCCACTCACCAGAGAGAAGCAGTCGCAGTGAGAGTAGATCAGTTGGGCCAAGGACAGAGTATGTCTTTAGGTCATCAAGAAATGTGTTTGACAAATCAGGAAGAATATCCAACGTTGATGATAACTTTGACAAACTGACACTTTTGCAGTATTCTTCTGAGCCTGGTAGTCCAAAGCAGTCTGTTTGGATGCGTGTGTCAGATGACACACAAAATAAGGAGAGAGAACTTGTATATGAGGACAGGGTGGACAGGACTGTAAAAGAGGCAGAAGAAAAACTCAGTGAGGTATCTCAGTTCTTTAGAGATAAAACAGAACAGCTCAATGATGAACTTTCATCTCCAGAGAAGAAATCTCGCAGACCGGACTTCAGGGAATCTCGATCAGGGCCCAGTTCTACACACAGCAGTCCAGAGAGGTCAGTTTATAGGAATGGGAGTAATGGAGAAGAGTGGAGCAGAGAAAGGCTTCGCGACAGGTTCAGCTCCAGTGATAGAAAATGTGCCAGCTTACCCAGCAGCCCAGAGAGGAGAGTATTACTTCAGTACAGTGATTCAGACCCAAGAAAACAGGGCGATGGTAAATCACAGGGAAACACAAGTGAAAGTCCTAAACCTTTTCAAATTTCTTCCTCCAAAGTCAGTGCAGTGAGGTTAAAGTTTGAACAGGAGGCTCAAAGGCAAGATCGGAGTCCTCAGGGTGGCCAAAATTCAAATCCTCCTATCAGGAAACTCCAGGAAAGTAAGTTACCTGTGTATCAGGTGTTTGCTGGTTCAAACACTCCAAAAACACCAGATAGTCCAGGAAACCAGAGAAGAGGTCTCGATAGTGACTCAAGTAAGTTCTCACCCAAGCATGAAACCAGTGGAAAAGATCTGGAAGAGAAAAAGTTGTTTAAAACATGGGAGAACCAAGGGTATGGTAACTATAAACCCCAGTCCCCCAAACTATCTCATTCTATGAAAGATGGCAATGATTCCCAAAGACAAGAAACCACCAAGAAAATTATCTACACAGAATTTGTTGTCCAAGAAACTCCAAATAGCAATGATTGTCTAAAAAAAAACTCGGAATCGCAAAAAACTGTAAGAAAGCCATCTAATTTCTCAGAAAATCAGAAATCCACCTCTTTAAAATTAGATGCCACTGTTGATACATATGAAAGGGCAGGGTCTCATATACCTACTTTAGCTAGGAATCAGTTACACAGTAGTTCTGAATCCAACAAGTCTACTCGTGGATCATCAATAGGAAAGTCCACAGACTCATCAGACTATAGCCAGTCAAATGTAGTGTGTAACGGTGTTGATAGTGACCAAGTAGAGTATTTGGATCAAGTAACTCCTGTAGTTGTCACAGAGGGCTTCAAAGATATCAAACCCTTACCTGTGTATGTCAGCATCCAAGTAGGAAAGCAGTACGAGAAAGAAACAGCTTCGGGGCAGCTAGGAACGTACAAAAAAATTGTAAGCCATGAGAGTCGGACAGTGCATGAGACCAGGGGTGCTTTTTATACTGTTAAACAAAAGCAATCTCCTCAAGGAAGTCCAGAAGATGACACTCTAGAACAAGTGACTTTCATGGACAGCTCTGGGAAGAGTCCTGTTACTCCTGAGACCCCCAGCTCAGAGGAATTGAGTCTGACTGCAAGAACACCAGACTCTGTGATAGGCTTCATGTCTGGCATGCCAAGCCCTATCCCAGAGGAGTCTGAGGAGGACTCAGGAAAGACCTTCATCTACAAGGAGCCTTTGAAGGAAAAATCTAAGCCAGCTTCCTCAGAGAATCACAGTAAAAAACAGGATGCAGAGAGACAGAAATCAAAGGAGAAAAGAGTGGCTTATATAGAGTTTCCGCCTCCTCCTCCTTTAGAGGCAGAGCAGTCAGACCCTGAGAAAAGGGGGTCTTGTGCTTCTTCTGAAGCAGAGACAGAGATGATGGAGGTGAACCTCCAAGAGGAGCATGATAGGCACCTCTTAGCCGAGCCAATCATCAGGGTTCAGCCACCATCCCCAATTCCCCCTGGAGCTGATAATAGTGATTCTAGTGATGATGAGTCTGTCTTCCATCCCATCCCTATCAAAAAGTACACCTTCAAAATGAAAGAGGAGGGAGATAAACGCCCAAAACAGAAAAAATCAGAGAGGAATGGAAATAATAAGGAGTCTGGAATTAATGGTGTTTTAAAGGGGGAGGATGCTGACTTTGAGCAAAATGGCAATGACCAGTCAATCACTGACTGCTCCATAGCAACTACTGCTGAGTTCTCTCATGACACAGATGCCACTGAAGTTGATTCTTTAGATGGGTATGACCTTCAGGATGAAGATGACGGACTGAGCGAAGACCCTAAAACATCTAGTCTGTCCAATGATGGAAAAAACACTGACCGCTCATTTAGTCAGTCCAAGCTTGAAGTGATAGAGGAAGAGAAATGTGAGGAAGTGGGGGACAATGGAAAGACTAAAACCAGCACATCTTCAGCAAAAAGCAGTGGAGATGAAAAAGATTATACCCTTGAAGGAAGACATCCAGATAGGCAGGTTTTTGGAGAAAACTACTTTGGTTACCAACTTGAAGAGGAGCTGAATTCAACCTTTAAAACTGTTGCCACAAAAGGCCTGGACTTTGACCCCTGGTCCACCAAAGGGAGTGACAATGATGGAGTTTTTGACTCCAAAACAAAAGAGGATGACCCCAAGCCCTTTGGTTTATCGGTGGAGGACAAATCACAGGCTACAACACCTGACACAACCCCTGCTCGCACACCGACTGATGAGAGCACACCGACTAGTGAGCCTAACCCCTTCCCTTTCCATGAAGGGAAGATGTTTGAGATGACCCGCAGTGGTGCTATTGACATGAGCAAGCGGGACTTTGTTGAAGAGAGGCTTCAGTTTTTCCAGATTGGTGAGCATTCCTCTGACCCTATAACAGGGGAAAAGGGAAGAGGGGGCAAGAACCTGGGGGTAATTTCCTCCCAGTCAAAAACAGGGGCCACGGTAGATGGGAAGGTGAAGGTTATAGATACTACCACAGACAGCAGCACTACACCAACAACACCAGCAGCAACAACAGCAAAATGCAGCCCTGCACAGCCTGGCAATGACACTGGCTATTCCGGTACTGATGCCACCACCTGTGAAGCCATAGCTGAGACCACCTCCTCATGCACAATTACAGCCTCTAAGGTTGATCCCAAATTACGCACTCCTATTAAGATGGGCATAGCTGCCTCTTTAACTGTGAAAAAAGACTCAGGGGATCTTGCCGATTGTAAAGCTGAGATGTCCGAGGGTCAGATGGTACCAGAATACATCAGTATAGAGGGTCAGTGTACAGAGAGCCAGTCTAGCAGGCACACTGAGCCCAAGTTAGAACAAAGAGATTACCCTTCTGAAAACTGCAACAACAACAATAACCTTGAGTCCTCCAGTGTTCAAGCCAACTACATTCAGTGTGGTAGTGTTGTGTTTAATTTGCAGTCCTCCTCGGAGCCCACTCTTCAGAAAGCCAGCAGGATAGAAACACTGTGCTGTAGGGATTTAGAAGAGAGAGTTGAAGTACACAACAGTAATCAAGACCAGGAGCAGAAAAGTGAAACAGCTAAAGAAAGTGAAGTGAAGCAGCCGAAGTCCAGGCTTCCAGTGAAAGCATCAGGGTGGTCATTTCACACACAGGGAACAGCCATAGGCAAACAGAAGCCCAAACAAGCAGTAACAGTTGAAGTCAGGAAAAGAGGAGAGCCAGCCATAGCCAAAGTAGAACCCAGGTCTAGAATACCAATCAAGGATGTTAAAAAGAGCAGCTCTGCTGCCACAGCAAGCTCACTTGTTTCAGTTCACGTTACCTCACAGCCAAAGAGGGCATTGGGCACAGAGAGAGCAGCCATACAGTTGCCGTCAAGGCTACCACTGAAGGACAGGCATCAGGTCAGCAATGTCACAAGTGAGGGAGTTTGTAGACAGGAGAGACAAGAGAACCCTAGTGAGGTTTGTAAGCGCACCATTGAATACTTTAAAGGCATTAGCGGGGAGACGCTAAAGTTGGTGGACCGCCTGTCAGACGAGGAGAAAAAGACGCAGACAGAGCAGTCGGAGGAAGACAGCACCTCCCGGAGCACCTCTCTGTCGGACGCCTCCCAGCCTTCCCAGCCCTCCCAGCCCTCCCGCTCATCCAGGTCTGGTAGAGGTTCGAGGGCTGAGGCCGGGGCCGCGTCCGTAAGGGCAAAGGTGGCGACGACGGACAGGGCCTCCGGCAGTGAGAGGAGCAGGAGGAGTAGGCGGACTGGTGGGAAGGAGGGCAGTCAGGGACTCACAGGGTCTCGAACGCCTCCCATCGCAGAGATCAAGCCTAGTTTGTAAAACTTTCACACTATGTTTAAAATACATCTATATATATTTATATATTTCACTTTTAGTTGCATGACATTGTTGTGATCGTTTAATGGATTGACTGGAATGCCTGTGGCGTGTTTACATATTTCCAACAGTAACTATCATTTAAATTTCTTTTTTTGTCATTGATGTACTGTGTACTGTATTGTCCTTGTTGCAAGATTCTCTTCCCTCTGTTCCCCTCTCTAAACCCTTTCTAAACCCTGTATAGTAGAGTGAGCATGCCAGTAGTAGTGACTGGTCCACTGGCACAACCAGTCCCTTGTTTGACAACTCCCTGGTCTGTCTGTCTCTGTCTGTCTGTGCGGGGTGGTTATCGAGTTATTGTAGCAGTTTGTTCTTCCAAAATTTTCCATGCTATCAAATGTCATTTAAACTAACTAGTGTTAGCAAAGAACACACAAAAGCGCCTTCGCATGTTGACATTTTAGATTCTAACATAGACCTTTCCACCCTAGATTTGTACAACTACGAGTCTGTTGTTGAGAGTCATGTTATGCTTTGTTTTGTGTGGTTCTCATGACAGTTACTGCCTGCTTAGAGGATACATACCACAAACAGTTACAGAGCACCTGTTACTATATGAACATATTTATTTAAGTTACCCATAACAGTGTGTTATCTAGTGTGAAATGTCCTTTTCTTGCCATACTGGCGAAATAATTTAACCTTTATCATAACCATATTACAGTAATATACAAACCGTTGTAAGATAAATGTTTTAAACATTACCTTGATTAATATTGTGTTAATATTGCTGAATAAGTGGCCAGAAAAGGAAAATTATGTACATGTTTATTTTTCTATTACATTTGTGTGTAGGGGGAGAAAGGTATTGATGAGTGACTGTCTTCTATCTTCCCAGGTCCCCAAAGTCCTTGTGAGCGAACAGACTTGCGCATGGCTATCGTTGCAGATCACCTGGGACTCAGTTGGACAGGTGAAAACTTTCAGCATTGTTTTTTTCTCTCTTAAGCTACTTCTTACTCTCCATCTGTCTATGTTAACCCCTGTTATTTACTGCCATCTTCAGGCAAACTAAATATCTTACCCATAATCCATGCTGTATGCAGCCCTTAAAAGGAAGAGCAAATGATCATTTAATAAAAACATAAAATAATAAAACAATCTCCTGTTACAGAAAAGCATTGCAATTTACAGTAAATATAGTGATTAGTATTTTTAAAATACATATATAACATGTGTATGTTACCCCCTGCCAGTTGTGTGTTTACACTCTGAACAGAATGAGATTGCATATTAATGTTTGAATGTGTGTGTTTATTTCTGTCCCATCACAGAGCTGGCTCGGGAGATGAACTTCACAGTGGATGAGATCAACCACATCAGGATAGAGAACCCCAACTCTCTGACAGCACAGAGCTTCATGCTACTAAAGAAATGGGTCAGCCGGGAAGGGAAAAATGCCACAAGTAAGACTTTTATGTCTCTTTGTATGTCTTTTTTTATCTCTTTGTTACTGTTCTCAGTCTTTCTGGTCTTTCTTTAAGGATAAAAAGTTAATCGCCTTGAGAGGATGAACTTCTAGTGCTACTTTTCTTCAGAAGCATCTGTGTAAAATCCATCTTAATTGGTGTACCTTCCCTGTCTCTCCTCCTCACTCCCTCTCTCTCTTCATTATTCTCAGCGCTAATCCACTAGATGACTAGACTAGATACTCAAAAGCAGAGAACAGGCTTATGGTCTTTATTGTCCAGTTCAACAAGTTTCTGAAAGCTCATATTTACAAACCTTGTTTAATTGGTTTTTCAGGTGAATTATTTATTTTTGTGTCTACTTCTTTTTTTCCACAGCGGATGCCTTAACTACAGTGCTGACCAAAGTCAATCGGATGGATATTGTGACTTTACTGGAGGGCCCAATATTTGACTATGGTAACATTTCAGGCACGAGATGTTTTGCCGATGATAACGCTGTTTTCCGGGATCAGGCTGATGGTAAAGTTTAGCTCTGTCTAGCTGACCTCTTACCTCTCCCTGCTACCTTTTTCTGTTGTGCCAATGCATGGATCACATATAGTTCTAGTACTAATTTTTAGAGTTGTCAGTTTTGGATTTTGTTTGGACAACTGGCTCCTACTGTTCCCTAAATACATTCTTGATTTCCATGCTTTACAGTTTATTAACTAGAATCCTTGTTTTTTATTTGAATTATACCCATATATTTATAATTTTAACATTTGAATTGAATTGAATTGAATTCTGTGGAATTTATAACAAGATTTTTATTTCAATCACGCTCAAGTTACAAATACAAATAGTGTATCCAGTTGTCACAAATGAGCAATATCCATTGTAAACTCCAATTTAGCGCATGCTGTAACATTGTGCTTTAAATGTTTTTCAGTGATGTCTCACTTAAGTAGAAATTACATAACCCTGTAGAGTCTGCTTTCCTCTGTTGATTTAGTTTAGTTCTCCTAGTTCTCCTCCAGTTCCTCTGAGCCTTCCATGGATAGATGAGAGAATCTCTTCCTCTGCGAAACCAGACTGCCTCCTCTTCCTCCTCTTGTTCCTCCTGCCTCCCATCACCTTTCCCACAGCAGTATCCACTGCTGATAACAGCACATAACAGCTCTTATTAAATTAAGAGTCATGTATTGCTGATATCTACATGCCTCTACGTGCCTTCTCCTGATCCATCCCTCACGTGCCTCCTCTTCTGCAGATCCCTCAGTCACGTTATATTCATTGTCCTGTTGTGCAAGCATGTTTCACATCAAACATTTATGTATTCTTTTTCCCTCTTTCTCTAATTCACTTTTTGTTTCTTTTGGTCTCTGCTCCATAAATACTGCCTTATTCCTTTCCCATAGTTTGTGTGATTATCCCGCTAGCTCCCAGAAGCACTCAGGCTCCCTTCATCGTGCAGACACCTACTTCCTTCTTTCCAACCCCAACCCCAACCCCAACCCCCCCTCCCACTCCCCTCACACCTACTGCAGCACTTCACTACCAACCCTTTTCCCCACGCCGCTCCCTGAGTTATGAGTCTTCCATTTCACTCAAAGATTTGGCACCTCCAGCGCCATTTGAACAGCAATTCAACTTCCTCTGCCCTCCGTCCCCATGCCTCACCCCTCAGTTCAGCCCTGCTGACCCACGTCAGTCCCCTTCCTTCCCTTTCTCACCCCACCCATCCTCCCCAATCCCCCTCATCACTTCACCGTTACCTTTCTTTCCGGCTGCTAACTGTCCATCACCTATTCCTCCTTCAGCTACATCTGTACCATCCTCTCCGACCTCTCTGCCAACCTCCCCCATACTCACCACACCCACTCCAAATGCTTTGCAAGCAGAAGCAATCACTACCTCTGCCCTGTCCTGTCATACTACTGCCCCTTCCGAACCTCCAACCACACCCACCAGCCTTGTACCCTCATCTGCTGCCCTTAACTTAACCAAACCCGTGAGCACCTCCTCCCGCCCTGTCTCACCTCTCTCCTTGCCTTGTCTACATTCCGTTTCTCCCTCAGGATCCCGCTGTCCGAGCCCCAGTCCCTCTTCCCCTCCTCTCCGCTCCCTGTCTCCTTGTCCTGCTTGCCAATGTACATGTTCGCCCTCCATTACACCGTCTCCAACTCAAGCCTGTAATGACCCTTCCACGATGGAAATATTTATTTAGCATGCTCTGTCTTTTATTTTGTTCCTCCTCCTCCCCTTTTCCACCTCGCATCTCTCATCTGTCAGCTATCTCATGTGAGCATGTAACAGAACACCCTGGCAAATATTAATGTCTTACACTCATCATATCCTATGCTACATGATTAATATGGCCTTATGTCACTGATGTGTCCCACTTTCAATGTCTTACCTCACGACATCTGTCAACACTCAACACTCACCGAAAATCAGAACTCCAGATAAACAATATTGCATATTTGTGATTACTGTCAAACTGAATTGCTTTTGTTTTTTTGTTTTTTTATTATTATTTACTTTTTATAAATATGGCATTTTCAAAGATATACAGTAAAATGTATTTAATACATTGTACTGCATATGTTTGTATTTCATATTGCCATTATAGCTGCTGCTAGTGGTTGTCTGGATACATGCTTTACATTTAAGTCTATGTGCCATTCCCTGTGTATGTGTCAGGGTGTGCGTGTTGTGGTGTGTTGTATTCTTTCCTAGCATGCTTCGGTGTGCATATGTCTCTACATTTGTCATCCTGTCACCTACAGATTATCAGAGTATTCTAGCGGAGCTGCAGTCCCCCGCCACACTGCACTCTGACCCCCACTTCCTGGAGCCCGAACTCCCTGTGACCCCCAACCCTTCCCATGCCCACCAACAACACCACCATTACCCAGAACCAGACACCCCTTTGCTGGCCGACTCCCAGCATCAGACACTACCCTGGAGTCCAGAGATAGAGCCCGGTAGTGGAGAGGCAGACAGCCCCCCTAGGAGCCCCCCCAGACCCTGTGAGCTTGCTCTGTCTGCCCCAGTCTTTGAACTCCCGAATCCTGTCCCTTCCAAGGTCAGAAAGCCCCACATTGCTCTGAACGATCAGTTGCTTTTGAGCGAGGAGGAGGACAGATCTTATCAAGAAATGGAGCTGAGCCACAAGCCCAAGTCGCACTCCTTCCCTGCGATGTGTGAGTTAGACATTGACATGGCTTACTCCACATCTTCCCCTTCACTATCATCAGTATCATCAGTAACCCCTTCATCACCTGACAGAGCACAAATGGGAGACGAAGAAGCACAGATAAGTGCCCCCAATGTGGTACATGAGGATGCAGGTTTGAAAGGAAGTGAAAAGGAAGTGACAGAAGAAATAGAGAAGGTTGTTGAGATGGTTGCAGCAGAGTTAGCAGAGGGAAATGTATTAGTTGAAAAGTGGGTAGAGCAGGACTTGATTAAAAATGTGGAGAGAAAATGTGAGATGGTGATAAAAGGTAGATCTAAGTTGGAAGAGGAAAATAACATTTTGGTGGAACAGAAGGAGGGGTCTGCAGAGGAGGAGAAAGATGTGATAAATGAGCAGCATGTCCCTATTCAAGATGGGAATAAGGGAACAGTCTGTGAGATGGAGGAGGTGAGAGATGTGCAGAATCTGTCAGAAGAGCAGCATCTTTTGACAGAAATTGGGCATGAAGTGAAAGAAGAGACTATCAAAGAGGGTATTGATGAAACACCAGACGGGAGCAGTGAGGACAGGGTCCACCAAGGTGAGAGAGTAGATGACACAGAGGTAGAACTGCAGTTTAAGGATAAAGGAGAACTGTGTAGCAGTGAAAAAGAGATTACTTTGCAATCAGAAGAAGACCAGGCAGCCGAGGACCAGGCTGGAACTGACCTCTCCCTTCAGGCCTGGGTTGAAGCACTTGGGGAACGGCAGCCCAGTGAGTCTGGATCCAATGAGGACGAGAATGAGGGAGCTGGAGACAAAGAAATCACAGAAGAGGCATTTGGATGTCTGTTGGAGGAGGTGAAGAAAGAAGAAGGAGGCTCAGAGGAGAAGGAGGAGGACGAGGAGATCACCGAGGCCAGGGTTCAGGAGATTCTTGATCAGGTTGAACAGGAAGAAAAAGACATGTGTTCACTTTCAGGTTGGCACAGTGATTCTTCCAGCGTCAACGTGGAACCACCAACTCCAGGTCGCAGTGTCAGCTCGGACCTGCTTGACAGACGGGAAAGGTGAACCTTTAGAGGCACTTCAGACAGCATCCCTTAAATAGACAACCATCTTTTTGCCAACCTAAATTTGAAATGCATTTCTAATAGTTCTTTGTGCTGTCCTACAACTACAACCCTGATTCTGATCTTTTTTTTAACCCGACAGCCAGGAGAACTCTAGTGACTCCATCACTTCCTCGTCCAGGGGCGAATCAGGGAGGTCCCGACAGAACGGTGACAACTCAAGACACTCACCTCAGGGCGGCTCATCTGAGTCATCGAATGGCAAAAAGGAAGAGGGATCACTGGTGTCAGAGAAAAAAGTTCAGGTAATTACAAATAATACAAGAAATAATAATTAATAAAATCAAATAAAAAAGAGCCTAACTTCCCTTCTTCTGCATTTTCTTAAGCACTACATTGTATTGTGATTCTGGTCTTGCAGCATGTGCTATAACTTGTGCGTAAGAAACATAAACTCCAGTGTTTCATTCCAGGTGTCTCTGTTTTGATACAGCCAACCACAGAGCTGAAGAACATAAATGACATCTACTGAATGTCCCAACTCACAAATCCTCTTTACATGTGTTTCTTACTCCTCCTGATTCCCTCCATGTGTTTGTGTAATGATATTGAAATGCCTTCTCCAGCAGCAGGTTAGTGTAGATGCCGGCTCAGAGGAAGAACAGACTGTCACCACCAGAATCTTCAAGCGCCGTCTCGTTTTAAAGGTACCTTACAAGCCTGGAGCAGAGGCTGGCCTGGGCCTTCGTTTGGTTTGGTTTGGTTTGGTGTCGATTGGTCAGGCTGGTGGGCATCATAGTGGTTTTGTTTTCATAGTTGTGCTCTTTGTGTGTGTGGACATATGGGTGCATACAGTAGATGTCTGTGGACATGCGCTCCTGAACTTGTCTTCACAGTTAATGGTACCTAATGCTGTTTACATTGCCCGGCTGCAGACTAACCTAGTGTCCCATCTCTTTCTGATATGGATGTTCCTCTCTCTTGCGGTGTCATTTTGGTGTGGTGATAGTGAAGGATTGATGTTTGAATTGGTCTACTACATTCATATGCTAACCACACACACTTGCAGGGAGAAGAAGCAAAGAATATCCCTGGCGATACTATGACAGAGGAACATTACATGGACCGAGATGGTAACCTCATCAGTAGAAAAGTAATGTATAACTTCTAATTTCCATTTTCCATTTAGCATTGCAATATGGTCTGCTACAGGAAGAGAGGATTAATGGTTTTATAAAAGCAGACACCATCAGATCTTTTTTTTTTCTTTGTCGACATCCTTCTGCCTCGGGCAGGTTATCAGGAAGGTCATTCGGCGGGTGTCTACTCCCACGCCGGAAAACCAAGGAGACGACAGGTGGCACCATGACCTTCAGCATAGTCCCATTCTGCAGGAAGAAGGGCCAGAGGTTGGCATGAAGATAACCTTTAACATTGATCCAGGGTTAAAAGTCTAATCTTGATGGGATGCCTGGAACATTGTGATCCTCTTGTCAGAAAACAGTAGTTAGGAGTACAAAATTAGAATATGGTGGACAGCTGATGCAAAAGTAAGGCTTAAAGCTGCAGTAGGAAACATGTACATGAAAAACCTCTTTCACCCTGAGTCCCACTAGAATTATATGTTTCCATTTCTCTAAGAGAATGGGTATGAATAGCTAAAAACATGTTTTGGGCTCAAATGTTTCACTTAATTGAAGTTTTGGGACAAGCAGATACATGATATACAGTATGTGACATTGTCATGCATATGGATGAAATGCTCACTTTAAACCCTATTCAAGGGGAGAATCAGCGTTAAATAAGTTAAAAAATAAGCAGCACATATAATGTTATTTTTTAGGTATTGAAGACTTTAAAGTTACATGTTATTGCAGCTTTAAGTCAGTCAGTCCAGGGAAGGGGATCATTTGGATTTAATGTTTTTCTCCAGCGGTGCAGGTGAATTATTTGATTAACACTGCATTAATTGGTTTGGGATAACCCCTGTATCTGTCTTCTGGGCATAAATACAAAATGACATGACTGCTGCCATTCAAGGTGCAACCTTGCATGTCGTGTTTTGACACTGTGTCCATTGTCTTTCATAACAAATGGGGTGCTGACTGTGTGGTTTTAATGGTCTGCTGCAACACTTCTGGTTATATTTTGAACTCATTTTGTGTGTGTTTAACTGATTAGTCAACAGCATGACTAATGAGCACCATGACTCTACCGTCTGTCTCTTTTATTTCTAACTCTTGACATAACTCTACCCAGTATAATTCTATGCAATTGTTTTAGCTTTCAGGTGTCTGGTTGGTGTGTGGTTTTGACCCTAATTATATTTCCTAACAACAAAGCTGCTACTAACATTTGCTAGTTTCAGATTGCTGTTCCTCTGGTGTTTGGAGTGTTGCTTTTACTTTTGTTTCTCAGCTTTCAGCCTTCTCTCAGGAGTTACAAATACTACCGTCTCAACTATATTTCTGTATGCGTTTGTGTTTTCTAGCAAGGAGAAGGATCAAAGAATAGCAGGCGAAAGGAGGACAGAAGGTCTGGAGATAAAAAGCATCACTCATAGGGATGGTTGTGCTCTGCCAGGTACAATAGCTTACTGTCCTATGTAATGCAGCCATATTTCTTATTTCAAATGTGCTGCACTGTCTTTGTCTTCTTTATTTTCCCTATTTTGATACTCTGTTCAGTGCTACTGTTGTAAAGTCAGCTCTTCTCTTCTTTAATACATTCAGCTCTATTATACTCTGGTCCTTGACTCTATTTGCACTCTATTCTATAGTGTACTCACTTCAGTAGGCTGCACTTAATGCCTCTACTCTCTTCTGCTCTTGACTTAACAAGAATAGTTCAACATTTTGGGAAATACACACACCTGCACTTCTAATTTCGTTGTGACTTTCTTGGCGTCACAACTTCACAAGTTGCCAGGCAACCGGCAGAGTCACTCCACTGAAATGCTGGTCAAATGGATAAACTGTTTATCAAAAAATAATTTCAGCATGAAACCCCTCGACCTGTAATACTACAAAGTATAATTTGGTTTGTTTGTAAACTGATTAAACAAGATAAAATATGTAAATAAGTGATCTTAAGTGGTGCTGGAAGGCATATTTCTCCTGCCTCTGGTCTTTAGGCTAAGCTTATTGGCTCCACCTCTGAACCCAATGTACAAACGTGACAGTAGTTTTTATCCTCTTATCTAAGTGTAAGCAAGAAAAATAAAAAAGCATATTTCCCTCAGTTGCTCAAAATTGTAAAAGGCTGACTGATGTCTGAGCCTTGTTATCCCCTGGCAACATTTCTGCCCTGCGTGTGTGAATAGGAAACAGTTACAAAGGGAACTGAGGCAGTGGGCAGTACACAACTCAGCATTATGGTGTCCCACTGATGCCCTATGTGCATGTTTTTGTCCACTAAATCCCCAACTCACATCAGCATTGTAGCATCCAGAAAGAGTTTGTTATCCCACGAGCCAGACTGTTAATCCCTACTGCTGTTCACCCTTATGTTACATTCATGGTGAATCATTCCATCTGTACAAAAACTGACTTAGAAATAATATGTGAAGTCTGGCAAAGGGTTTCTATGGTAACAGAGGTCACCATAACAACCCACGGATCATCGGGTCTTGTCACCATGTTGTCATACAAACATCGTGATCTAGATTTGAAAAAGTATTTTCTCATGTAGAAACATTTTATCCATGAAAGTTTGCACATTAATATTGAATTTAATATTTACCTTAGAAATAATTTACATGCGTTAATATTATTAAAATAGCATTCCTGTCCAAAAAATATCTGGTAATTATAATCTATAAACTTCTATAAACTCTGATGTAATATTTTGTATTTTACAGATGTACAGGAACCACGTTAGATGTTTCCTGGTAATAAGTGTTAAAGAAGACCAGAGAGTTCCAGTGTGAGGACTTCAGGCAAAGGGTCCAGTCTGCAACTTTCTCCTTCAAACTAATGTTTTTCACGTGAGAGGAGTTGATCCTTCTGACTTACGCATGAGCATGAAAAACTCACTCCCTGTCAATCAAAGGACCCGGGAGGTTCTCACTTTCTGACTGTGGACCTGGGGACAAAGATTCTGCTTCCTGTTTGTGTGAAACAATACATGCCATTGGTCCACTGGTGTGGTGAGAGCCTTTGAGGAGCATCGTTTTGTTGTGAGAACGACAAAGACTCCCAATTACTGACAACCACACAGTTGCAACTGTGACCAAAGATGGCACACGAGCTCAATCCACATGGTGGGTGGAAAGTATGAAGTAGACACAAATAACACACACAAAAAAATCTAATGGAACACTTCAACCAACTTCAACACTCGCCTTATAGTTTTTTCTTGAACCCATTGTTGTCAGGATGTAAATTTTTTTCTTCCTTTTTAAAACTTAAAACTAACACAAAAAAGCTTTTTTCTGTATATAAAATTACAATGTGTTAAATTCTTAAAAAGGATACGGTTGAGAACGCACTGGGGAGAGTAACCTTTTCAAGTGCTTTCAAAATGTATTGAAGCAGTTCCACTTTTAAAGATTTGAGTGTAACACAGGTTCTTGTATAATTGATTATTAGAGCAGGTATAATGTTTGTACATGAAAAAAAAAAAGCTGATTTGATTTTAACAGAGGAAATTTCCAGAAAATGAAATTTCAGTAATTCCCAAAGTGGGAATGGATCTAATCCTGCAAAAGCAGCCTTTCAGAGTACTCATATTTTCATGCATGCTGTTCACATTATTTTAAGTACAATTTTTACAAGTTTGCAAACACTGTATTCAAATAACAAATAAAACCCTTTATCTGTGTACACGTATAGCCCTAACATTTGTCACCGATTTTATATTTTAAATTGAAAAAGGATACCATTAAATCATTTATCATATTGGGGGTGAGGATGAAAAAAAGTTCTATAGCTTCTTGAGGGTGTGATGTCTTGTCTGTCTATGTAAAACTGGAGGGCAGCTTCTGCTACAAGAACGAAATTATCTGAATGTAAATGCTAGTAGGCTGGCTCGCTGTAAAATTATAACTGTATTGTGCGTATTGGCTATAAGGTGTAGGAGTGTCTGTACACTGTTAGACTGTTTGTAATCATTTTAGCAGTGTGTCAATTTGGTTTTCTAACGGCTGCTGTGGTATTAAAGGAAAACTGGGGCATTTCATTTTGGAATTTTTTGGTGAAGTATTTCCTTAATTTAAAAACCTACTCACATTAAGGATACATAAAGACATTATTTGACTGTAGCTCTAAATAGCATATTGTATGACAAAAACACTGGATGGTCAAAAACAATTATTTAAGCATTAAATAAATTGTGTTTAACTCTGAAACTGTGTGATCTTTTTAGGCTTGAGAGTCTGTATATGCAGTGTCGAATAGAATTGTTTTCACTAGCTCATTGGCAAATTTTACTTTACAATACATTAGGAATTATCTTTGTATTGGTTTATAATTAGATGCCCATGTAGTTCAAGTGTGGTGTTCTACTGGTGCGATGGCTCAGTATGCTGATGTCTATGCTGTGGACATGAAAACTATGTAACTTTTTGGGGGGAGGGGTGGGATAAAATAAGTCAGGAAGGGTGCTGTACACATCCCCTTATTCTACTATGTCAATCAGGGGGTAGAGGATCCTTTGATATGGTTGAACTGTCAATTTTGTCAATTTTGTTTGATATGTGTTTTCACCTGAGCAGATTTTTGATGTACAATTCTTACTAACAGAGTGAAGCCATTGAAATGTAACTATTCTAGCACTTTGGTTATTCAAGGTCTTTTAGAGGCTATAGCAGCAATGATGCCACCACAAATGTTTCAGACGTCTTTAAAAAAATCTCCCTAAAAATGAAAAAAAATAAATAAATAAAAATGCATTGATTTCGCAATACAGTTGTTTTACTTCTTGTGTTTGTGTCCTTGAGTTGTTTTTTTTTAAAATATAATATAATTTAATGTACAGCGGTGTTACTGTAATGACAGAAGGTGTCCTTCAATCAAAGCTGTGTTTCTCTCACACCAAAGTGCCCTTGAGCAAGTATTACCATCTCTGGGGCTGTTTGGAGGAGTTTCCTATGAGAATATTGCTCTGTGATAACATGATGAAATGGAAAAAATTATTTCAAGTCATGGTTTGCTGTATAATTTATTCACATTACATAGCCCATGATGAGCAGATATGCAATTTACTCAACTTTGTCTGCAACTTTATACATCCCACAGAGGGATACAACTAATTTGTAAAAGTGCTTGTTACTACTATAATAGAAATATTACTAGTGTGGTAGTTAGTAAAAGTGGAACAAAATATGGAAATGCTCTACCATCTACTGTTTATTTATTATCCCATCGGTCAGATCTTCCTATATCATCCTTATATTGTCCAGCTTTAGTTAAACACAAATGTATTTCTTAGAATATCTAGGATATATTTTATTACCCAGGACCTATTTTACAAGACAAGAAAAGGACCACTTTAAGGGCCTTCAGATTTCAGCGTAATAATAATACAATATAATAATAATAATACAACAGTCATGTGATTTATGGTCGGGGGCCTTGGTGCTGTATTTGCGTGAATGGAGCTGATAAAGACAGATGAACTGTTTCAGTTGCATTTGTCAGGGATGCATTGGGCGGATACTGGATACATCCTGATGGTGGCGCTGTGCAGACATGCGTGAGCAAGGTCACGCAGTGTACCATTCTGCTGTCTGCGCTCCTCACACGCTGCAGCTGCCGTCCTCTTCCCCTCCTCTGCTCCACACTGTCGCACAGCCATGGCGGACAGCGCAAGCGAAAGCGACACCGACGGAGCGGGGAGCAGCTCCGCCACCCCGATGTCGTCCTCCGCTTCAAATTCGGGGAAACCGAGCATAGTCATTTCACAGTTTCGTTTGGAGGAACTGACGAACCGCCTGGCCTCGTTACAACAAGAGAATAAAGTTCTTAAAATTGAGCTGGAGACGTTCAAACTCAAGTGCAAAGCCCTGCAGGAGGAGAATCGGGACCTCCGCAAAGCTAGCGTCACCATTGTGAGTAACGTTAGCTTGCCAGCTAGCGAGATGCTAGCCCCACGCCAATTATTATATTGCGTTTGTCAGTAATTTAGCTATGGTCAGTGATGTGTATTTTGTGGTAAATGATAAATGTTAACACATGTAATGCGTTACGTGTATAGGGTATTTGTATTTGAGAACAACACCCTGATGTTTTGCTAGCTCTACTAACATTAGCAAGGTGGCTACATTAGCAAGGGAGCTAACGTTTGCTAGGTGGCTGATCAGCCAGCTAGTAAGCTTTGTTTTGCTTTTGCGTTGCTAATCTTGGCTAATGTTAGCTCAACGGCTAAGTTAAAGGGCGTTAAAAATGCAGGCGTGCACCTCACGATGCAAGTTACCGGATTTGTGTCAGCTGACCACCTACTGCTAGACATTGTCACCACGATATGTCCAACCAGGACACGATCAACGAGTGAAAATAAATACCCCAGCAGCAGCAGTAGCAGCATTGGCATGGACCAATGCGTCATATGTCTTCGTGGTCGGTTAATCAGCCTCAGCTTCATAAAAATGTGTAACCGATCTGGATAGATGGGAAGTATGTAGGCCAAACTTAGCGAGCTAAGTTAGCTAAATACCACACTCATATGTTGGCAAGGGAGCCACACTGCACCCTGTCCAAATACTCCCAGCTTGCAAAACAGAAGTTAGCTTTGAGGTCAGTGAAGAATGAGGATGGAGAATTTGAGACTGGTGCTGTATCATCACACTGCAGTCCCAACACATGTTTCACTGTTCTCCTCACTGTTAATAAGCCACCCATTACTGCAATACCTCTTGAGTCATTAAGGTAAATTCTGCTTCCTCCTTGGCTGGCAGACGTCACTGCAGCAGATTTTGGTTGATCAGCGGATGTGTGATTACAGTGTGCCTGTATAGTTGTAATTAAGATAAATGTGAGACTCCAATGTACTTATATGGCAGACCAATGATTCTACCTCACTGGTGTTTTCCGTTTCTTTATTTGTCTGTCTGTCACAGCAAGCAAGAGCGGAGCAGGAGGAGGAATTCATCAGTAACACCTTGTTTAAGAAGATCCAGGCCCTCCAGAAGGAGAAGGAGACCTTGGCGGTCAACTATGAGAAGGAGGAGGAATTTCTCACCAACGAACTGTCAAGGAAACTCATGCATGTAAGTGATGGAAACAAGATAGGAAAATACCAGTTCTTGTCCACTTGTTGAAGTTAATTGTACCAGGCTTATTATTCTGCCCAGTGGAGAATATCCAAAAACACTTGGAACTATGACCCTGTTTGATGATTCGTCATATTAATGACAAATATCGCTGTGGTACTGAGATGTTCATCCAATGCTTACTTTTGCAAAGTATTTGGTTGCAGTATTGTTCCACGTAAGCTACTCTGGGTGTGTGTCTCTGCACACAACCCCACGTATGAGTGTTGAGCATTGCAGTGCATTATCATCAACTGTATTGTTACTTGCCTGAAGCCTGGAAAGGCTCAAGATGACTTCACTGCAGCTTCTAGCTTCTCTAAATGCCTCTCAAATTACTCTCCTCACGTCTGTTGGTTATTTGGTTCGGTTTTCCACATCTTACTTTCCCCATTTACAGAGCACACAGCACACTCTCACACTTTCAATGGCAAGCTGTGGGCTGACTAATGATTTGTTGATGTGTGAAAAGTGGGAATCTGGAAGGGACACATACAAATGCATCAGCAGACCCTGCTTAAGGTCAAACAGATGGACTTGTTTGGGCTTTTGTTATCTTGCCGTCTCACTTAACATGAAACAGGCCTGTATCTGCATCTGCCTGTACACACTACTCGTGTGTGTGTGTGTGTGTGTGTGTGTCAAGGAACATGAGTTACACTCCTTTGATGATAGAGGGAGAATTGAGAAAATGTGGTCATTTATTTTGCTGGCTGTGTGAATGCTTTTGTGCAGAGGCACTTTTGTAAACAATCTTATCTGATTTACTTTATTTTCCCAACATTATGTTTTTGATGATGGATGTTTTGCTCAAATTGTCAGTCGCCAAATGATACAAGTGTCCCAGGAGAGATTTGAATCAATGCACCATTCAGCACACTTTATGACCTACATGCTGTCAGTTGGATGTACACTGTATTTTGTATCTTTTTAAGTGCCAATATAGGGTTTTCTTGTAGAGAGGACACTGGTAAAATCCTCAAACAGTTTTGGCTCAATCAAGTTATTACTAATGCATGAGAGAATGATGGAAAATTATTCCCACAGTTACTCGTATATACACGTGTTGCTTACAAATAGCTCGAAGGACAAAATAACCTAAGATAAAATATCTCTGCGAGTTGAAAATGAACAGATACATGTTTACACATCACAGACTCAGGCATAGTTACGCAGTATAGTGAGGTGGAGGCCTGCTTAAGGGGGGCATATTATCAAAACAATTCCTTGAATTTGTCAGTGTATTAATTGGAGGAAAAATGGCTGCATGCTGCATGGGTGTGGCAAAACTTTCAGAATAGTTCAGAGGGCTCTGTATGAATGTAGTCATTGTATGTTAAAACAAACGGTGTTGTTATGAGGTGTTCTAGCTCTTTTCTAGTATAATGGAAATGGTTATTTTTCCCTCTCCAGTCTTTTCCTATAAATGAGTTTGCATCTCTTTCCCCATAATGAGTAATCGTTTATATAATCCATCACACAGCCGTCCCATTTTTGAATCAGTGCTGAGCCGCACCCTTTCTTTATATTGGTTTACTGCCAAAGGTGGTTACATTGGTTGCCAGATCATTATTTTACTCCGTTTATTCCTCAGCAAAGTCAAACCATGAATCTTATTGAATTGAAATGTTGGCTTCCTGTTTTGCTTTACTCTCAATATGTAAGATTAAACATGATGATCCGACATCAGTGTGTTTGTTCACTGTGGTCATCAAATCGTTTTTATGTGACTCACCATGAGTCTCTCTTTGTGCTCTTACTCCTCTTCCTGCTCTCTCATCTCTGTTTCATCCACCTCCTCTTCTATTCTTCTGTTTGTACACTATCCTCCGCTTTTCTATCCCAGCTCCAGCATGAGAAGGCAGAGTTGGAGCAGCACTTGGAGCAGGAGCAGGAGTTCCAGGTTAACAAGCTTATGAAAAAGATCAAGAAGATGGAGAATGAAACCATTTCAAAGCAGTTAACCCTCGAACAGGTATGTGTATTGTGGTATGGAACGACATATCACTGGACTTGCATATTGTAGTAGCGTGACACGCCAATGTTTCACCATCCTTAATTCCTCCCACTGAATGTTCACTGGAAAAACATTTTTGGTCTGTGGCCTGGTCAAACATGTGTCCTTAATATTTCCATGCTCTAATGATGGGATTTTACAGTGAATATGCATCCATGTATTTGTTGTTGCTGCTGCTTTGTTGACGAATGGGTGTTTTTTTGTTTTGTTATGCAGTTTTGTTATTATACAGTGCATTTTGCCTATATAGAGGTTAACTGACATGTTTCCTAAAATATGACTTCCATTTCAACAGAAAAAAAATTGGCATTAAAGAAATCTTTATAGACTCTTCTGCTTTGTTGTTGTTCTTTCTCTGTGGCTCACTCACAAGCAGACATAGGAACTGTAGTACAATGAAAGAAGCTTAAAAAGACAGAGACCTTGGGTTTTTCGTGTATGTGTGTATGTGTGTAGTCCTGTGGATGCATTTCGACATCAAGGTTTTTCTGTCTGAATGTCAGTCTCTGGTGTTTTTTTTATTCCCCAGTTGAGGCGGGAGAAGATTGACCTTGAGAACACATTAGAGCAAGAACAAGAAGCCCTAGTCAACAGACTTTGGAAACGGATGGACAAACTGGAGGCTGAGAAAAGGTATATAATGATCATATTGTGTGATAAGCATTGCAGTATCTAGACGCGATGGACATGTATCGTAGGCCTGGATTTAAAGCTTGTTTAAGCCCATATCGATACTTGAACATGTTTGATCACCAAATCTCTTCAGTAGTGATGGAGACAAATGCTTCGTTCAGACTGCAGGCAAATGAGATTTGTTTCTCAAATCACATCTTTCAGACTGGCCACACTGTTGTTTGCAAGTGATCAGATGGGATTTGTATGTTTAGACATCACCAACCTATCTGCATGGGTTGCTGTGGTAACAATGTATGCGTCAGCAGCTACATGCACAGGTGATGTGGCTTCCCAACATTAAAGCATGGGAAATTGCAATGCGCAAGTTTGCCAACCTGTATGCATTTTACGTATGCCGGTATGAGTTGTTACTTTTCGGTTTTACAAAAAGAGGCCATTTCAGCTGCAATAAAGTACTACTAGCTACAAATGCTTGTGATTCAATATTGCTAGCTCACGGCATATCATCAATCATCAATTAGTATATAAAATGTGTACAAGATCACAGGGTGTCATCTTTCAGATGCCTTTTTTTTGGTCTGAACAACAGTTCAAAAACTCAACTGGATTCAGTTTCTGATTAAATGTAGAAGAAAAGTTGCAAACCTACTAATGTTTGCCATTTTATTTCATAAATTATTCAGATTGATATTGATTAATTTTCCATGGATTGACTGCTCAGTAAAGTGGCTTATGGTTTCAGCATTAGTCATAAATATTGAACCTGCTTGGTTGGTGATGACGCAGAACAAATGAAAATACTCTACTTGCCAAATTTCAATCTCTGTCATTTGGACTAATAATGGTATAGTTTAGTGTACCCAATATGCCAGTAATGAGGAATGGCTAAACATATTTGTTGTTACGGTCCTTTATTATCTCTCATGGGCCACATTTCTCTCTGTCAGACACAGACATTCAAACACTAACAAGTGACTAGAATTACCAATAATCTACAAATAATCAGCTATTTTCAATCTGAGGATGTGACAAATGAAAAAAGTTTTTAAATTTTTCAGAAATGTTGAGGCCTACGTTGAAGTTAGGTGATCTCAAATAGTTTTTTATTCTAAAAGGTGTTTTTGTCTATCAGTTCTGTTGATTGATTAATTATTTGTTTATCTAAACTAGAATCCTTCAGGAGAAGTTGGACCAGCCCGTGTCAGCCCCTCCCTCCCCAAGAGACGTTTCCATGGAGATAGACTCACCAGAGAACATGATGCGGCATATCCGCTTCCTGAAGAATGAGGTGGAGAGACTTAAGAAAAGCCTGCGTACCACTGAGCTGCAGCGTAAGTGGCCTCTCAAACTGTCACATGATCCAAGGGGACGTGTGCTCTGTAGGGGCAGGTGATGAAGGATGTGATTGGTTAGTGATCCTCAGTTAAGAAATGATGAGCGACTTCATCCTACACCCAGACTGGACTTGTTTTACATAGACTATAAAAAAAACTGGATACTTTTTTGCCTTGTTATGGCACAGTTTACAGCCTCATTAGGTTCTTTGTTGTTCGCTGGTCATCATACACCTGAAGATGCTTAAAGGTATACAAATAATCCTCTTAAGTAATTCTGTTCTGGTCATAAACAACCCTTTCCCCCATACTCCTTGAAAGAGATGCCCATGATATCTGAGCTCCATCTTTACTTGATGTAGTTGCTGTTTGCTGAAAGGTCTTTGCCCTGTAAAGAAATTCTTCTGTTCTGAATTCTGTTATAAATATTGTTTCTTGCCGACCATATCCCCTCCCTACTCTGCATTCAACACATCTTGGATACGGCAGAACCAGGAGAACTAGAACTATTACTGACATCGCAAGCTAGATCTTCAGTCCATGCTTGTCATTTCTGTTGATGTAGAAAGTTATGACCTAAAATCCAGAGGCGCAGATAAACAACAATACTCAACCATAAAACATTTAGGGTCATTACTGTGATTTGCTAAAAGGCAAAAACGACAACAAATACCCCCCCCCCAGCTCCAGCCCAAGATCCAGCCCCAGCTCCAGTGTATAGTATACATACATTAATACTGCAAGCAAATGCAGTTGCAAGCAAGTGTCCTTATTGTTGCATTCAAGGACGCTTGTGGTGACTGAAATGTTATCTTGCTAGTGCATTGAACCAGGAGTCCAACATCTGAGACTAATGCATAAAACAACCTTATTTACATTATCTGTTCCATGATAACCACATATGTTTCTGCTTTGTCTAACAGGGTTTTTTGTTTTGTTTTGAGAAGTGACTAAAATCTAGGATATTATCTTATTTTGAAAACTAATTAAGTTTAGCTGAAGTAACCACTTGCTGGCTGTAGTCTTATATTTAGCAAGTAAGCATATTCCACACAACAATAATGTAGACATTTTATTTGACTTGAAACTATCTTCTTCTAGTATCTCTCCTCAACAACATTTGAATATTTGGTTTGTCTCCCTAAAACCTGATGACACTCAGAAAGGGACCAACTAGGAAGGCTGGTATGAGTCCAGTTCATTATCACCTGTGTTTGCAGGCACATGGATTAACAGCAGAGCTTTTTATATTTTATGTGTTCAACTGAAGCACATAGTCGGGGTGTGGACATAATAAAACGCACATCTGACAAAATTCTGGAAAATAACACTTGTTTTCATTAATGGAGACATTTGACTCAGCGTTTTGTTACCCATGCCTTGTTTTAGCCACTAGAGGGAGTTGTCAGTCCAACCTGCATCATATGGCTTGAGAAGCAGAGTAGCAAGACAGTATTACTACAAAAAAAAATCACACAGTGACATTGCTTGCCTTACTATGATTCATTGAGGTTTCTTTTTTAACAGAACTCACTTTGTACTGTACAACACTGCAAAGGCTGCTTAAGGAGGTCTTTGTAGGAGATTATGTACAGTGGATTGTTGAGTTTTTACGATACTGCACATTAGTGCACTCATTGTTCATGTTGCTATACAGGATGTGAGCTTGTCAACAGACCTGTAACAATCAATCAGAACAGTCAATTACTTTATTAGTTGATAGCAATATGAATATGAAATATAAATCTGCAGATATTTTGTTAATGGATAAATCATTTACTTTTTATGTCAAGCAAAAATGGCAACAGATTTTCTTGGTCTGACATTATTGTACATTGGAAATGTATGGGTTTTGAACTGTTGGTTGTACAAAACAAGACATTTAATGGCGTCACATTATGCTGGAGCATGTTGTGATGGCCATTTTCATAGTTTTTCTAATGATTTATAGACCAGATGATTAAAATAATCTGTAAATTAATTGATAGTTTATAAAGTAGCAGCCCAATGTGACAATATCTTTACTGATATCATTCCTCCTGTGTGTCCCCTCCCAGACACAGAGAAACGTGCCCAGTACATAGAGGAGGAGCGACACATGAGGGAGGAGAACATCCGGCTGCAGAGAAAGCTTCAGAGAGAAATGGAGCGCAGAGAGGCTCTGTGCAGACAGCTGTCAGAGAGTGAATCCAGTCTGGAGATGGACGATGAGAGGTACAGGCTGGGACATGATAGCACAGATTGGCCGCAAAATCATGTCACGTGTGTTGGCAGATACACAGCTGACTTTAACGATTGGATGAAAGGGGCTTCAACCTGTGAGAATGAAAAGATAAAGGAACAAAAGAGGGAGGGATACAAAAACAGGCACACACACAGCAGTTGCCAGTTATTGTTTGTGATGTATTTTTGCAGTGATTAGCAAAGTAACAACATGATATCCATTAAGCAAGGCTGTTAAATAATTTTAAACAACCGGCATTTTGGAAGGGCACCTACATAAATCTTGTAACAGGTCATATTAGTGGCTTTGCATGCTTCCATTAAAGTTTTTTAAACACTAACTAGTGTCAAAATAGTTGTTCACCCAGTATTCAAAAGGGATTATCAGTAACTGTCCTTATTGATGAAACTCTTATCGAGCGATATAAAAAATTCTGCCGTTAATCTATTATCAAAATTGGTTTGGTTTGGGTCCTATAATAAGCAAACTGATTACTTTCACTGTGATATTTTAGCGTGGATGTATATATTGAATTGCACTGTAGGGGGCGAGAACTAGTTTTTGAACCTCTACGTGCCTGTGATTACCGAACTACCATACCAAACATGATAGTCTATCATGGATGCAGCCACGAAACCGCAAAGCTTGCTTCAGGGAAAATGAATTTTTAAGAAGCTTCCCGATGGTGGCATTGCCAAGACTAAGGTTGTGTGCACCTTATGCAATGCAGCATTGGTTTACTGTAGGAGTTCTTCCAGTCTCAACTAGCACCTGAACGCAAAGCATTCAGGTGGTATTTGGTATTCAGACTCATTAACACAAAGCTACTGTCAGTAAACAGTTCTTCAAGCCGTCTAACTATTTGTAGGCTTACAATTCAAATTTTCATGTTTAACTGAATAAACAGTTTAACACAAGTATATCTTATGCATCCCCTGGTTTAAGAAACCCGTTCTCAAAGACTTACTTTTGGTCAGTACTTAGGTATTTCGCATTCTGAACGAGCCATTTTAATCTAGATTAATTTCAAAATTTCAGCGAGATTAATCTAGATTAAAAAAATTAATCTATGACCACCACTAGTTTTTTCTTTTTTTAACAATTTACTGAATGTTCTGTTTGTTTGTTTTGTTTTTGTTTTTTTTTGTTTTTTTTTTTAACAATTTCCTGAATTTTCATTAACTGGTCATCTCATTCCCCTCAGGTACTTCAACGAGATGTCTGCACAGGGCTTGCGAGCGAGGACCGTGTCCAGCCCCATCCCCTACACCCCTTCTCCCAGCTCTAGCCGGCCCATATCTCCTGGTAGGTACATTTAAGATGGCCGCTGGCTATGTAATATAGCAGTCAACAAGGTATTTTCCAATCAGAGAATTGACGTCACAACAATAAAAAGCACCTTTGATATCGGTTGATATGGCTTGCTGCCAAATAACAAGCTTTATCTTTGTTACAAAGCTCACTGTTGAAATTCATTTTATGGAGTCGGATCTGGAACAAACATTCATTCAGTGTTAAGTCCATAAAAGGTCAGTGGAGACATAAAGAAACCACTATGTCCATTCAAATTGGGAGGATTATAAAATATTGTCATGCTTCCATAACAGGTCAGGTTTAAGTAATCTTCCTGTGTTGAGTAGAGAAATAATAAATGACAACCGGAGTTGAAGTTGGAGTTAAATGACTTGTACAAAAGTACAGATGTGAAACTTTTCGTTTCCTGTCTGTCTTCCTGTCTCGCAAAGGTCTCTCATATGGCAGCCACACAGTTGGCTTTACTCCTCCAGCGACGCTGTCTAGAGCTGCCATCTCCCACTACAACACCCCCGCCCTGCACGTCCATGGGAGTTCCTCTCACGCTGTAGCGGTAAGTAACATCCACCCATGCATCCATAACCCAAACATCTGGAAAACTGTTTTCAGGATCTGGCAGCTGTACATTTTCCATTTTTGCTTCCATTTGTCCCATTTGCCTGGAGTTTGCAAACTAAGTTTATTTTTTAAGTGTAAAAGGTTTTAGGTCTAATAAAAAAAGTTAGTTGTTCCAATTAAAATGTAAAAATACTGGTAAACAATTTAGAAAAATAACTTAAAACATTAAAAAATAGTTTTATATCAAAAGTGCTCAATTTTTAAGTGAGAGTAGAAAGTAAGATGATTTCCAATTAAATAAAAAATAATAATGAATCAAATGATAAAAAGTGATGTTTCAGTTCAGCTCAGACACATAAAGAAGGGAACGTTTTTTATTTAGTGAGGTTTTCCACCATTGTTAATATTATATTTGGTAAATTTGTCTTTTTGTTGACTGATGTTAACTGCGGTCTTTTAGCTGTGGATGAACCCTGTGGATATTGTAGCTGTTTTATATACATATATATTTAACAACAGGAGTAAAAAGGGCTAAAAGTCTAAATGCTGTCTTGTAAACCTGAATCTTGCCGACAACTTCCGTTGATAATAAAACATATCATAACTCTATAAATGTCCCAAGGTCCAGTTGGCTGTGCATTTATCTTTTCAGTGATAACAGAATGAACACTGTGTATTTATGACAGTTGTATATACACACATGTTTATTATTATCATTTTTCTTAATTTATAACAAGGTCATTGCCTATTAAAACATGACTCATCAGATCTTTGTATTTGTAGTTTTGGTTATGACCGTGGCACCTATATTAGTCATAGTCTGTCAAATAAGAATAACAGATTTGCAGAATGTGTGTAATGTAATATTTAGTAATATTTTGTTAATTTAGATGCTATAAAGATTAACTTTGTTTCATGATGCTTTCTTAACAGCCTGATTGCACCTGATTCATTATTAAGGGTGGACTAGTAAATGAAGCTCCTGATCGTGATCTAAGTCGTTTATTATTGAGTATCTACTGACACTAAGTCCTGATCCGATACTTGTATTTTATTAGATAATACAGATGCACAGTTGTAGAACAATAAAGTTATTAAAATCAATCTAATGTGACAATTGAATAGCTCTGTATTGCATTTAGAAAAACAATTGTCTGCAAACTAAAAGATCTCTAAAGATTAAGTACGTCTTTTTAGTGTTTGTTGTTTCGGTGCAGCCTTTGCCTGAACTCAATGTCTTCCATTCAGTCTTTATTTTTTAGGTGCCATTTAAAATTGGTAGTGTTGAACACAGCTCTGTTACTACTGCCTTGTGAAATGCATGCATTACAAACATTACAAGTGGATTCTTTTCCACATTTTAGCCGCAGGTATGCCGGAGTTTTTCTGTGTCCTGTGACAGATGACGTAAAAGGATCAATATAACCAATACTGGTCAGTTAAAAAATGCCTTGATCGGGCCAGATACTTATCGATCGGATCGGGACATCCTTACTTGTTTGACTTTTTTTTTTTTTTTTTTAAAGTTGTTGTGTCAGAGAGCCATCTGGTTTAAGCCAGTTTGACAGTGTGATTAAGTGTAGAAGAAGAGTTCTCTTTGACCGGCTCATCTGTACCTCGTCATTACTCCTGAGTTGTGTAATGTGTGTTCGCCCAGTGTTCACCTCAGTTTGCTGATGTTCAGGTCACAGTGACCAAGGTCTTAACTAGAAGTGTGAGACGCCTTCAACCTCCCTTAACGTTTTGTTATGAGTTTGCTCTGTTTCCTACAAGTTGGATTTTTATTCTTTTACCCCTTTTTTTATTTTCTCATTTAAACCTTTATATGATGCCCAGTAATACATCAAAATATACAGTATGACCGAAGGATAAAAACAAGTTAACAACACGAATAAAGCAGAAGAATATGGCGCAATGGGGTGATGAGTACTTCAAATATGGAGAACAGCTTACTGAACACTTCAGTGTGATTAGCATCCTTTTTATCAAGTCAAGTGATGAAACTTCCAACCTCCATGGCAGCAAGGACAAATAACCAAGTCCAGTTGCGATCGATTTAATCTACTTGAGATAACTATGACCTGGATGAATGAGAATATTCACAGACTTTTTCCTCCATGGCAGCAGCATAATTCATAAGGTTACATGACGCCACATTAATGTACAGACAGTTTAAATTATTAACTTTATAACAATAATAGCAAAAGGGCCAATAGTGCTGAAATTCCTTTCAGTGCAGCTTGTTCCTTCTATACCTCAACCTTTTCCTCCACTGTGTCATGCCATTATAGACCCCTGTCTTTCTAGTTTTCACCCTGTCTTGTACCCACTTGTTTGCCCTTGTCCCATATAGATTGTACAAACCACATCTCTCCATCATCACTCAGCCCACCCAGGAGTAAAACTGGGAAATAAGTCTGTCTGGGAGATCTGAACGTCAGACAGATTAAATTTTTCCATACACTGCTTTTTTTCTTTTCTCTTTGCTTTCTTCTGACAGGGATTGTAGTTGTCAGGTCATGACCAATGGCTAAGAAGGGGAAAACATGACTGAGAGAAGTAACCCCAGCCACTCTCAATCTTATTTTCCCTTAGTAGTTTGTAACCCTGGAAACTTTGTTCTGCAAAACCTATTCCCACAGTTGCTTCTCTTTTTTTACACTCTGTATCTGCCTTTTTCTCCAAAGGCATCATTGTGCTGAAAACTTTATTTCATTATCTATAAGAAATGTTTAGAACGCAGCTGTACAGTCTTATGTTTTAAGATAAGGAATGCATTCATGTATTTTCTCTCTCTCTCTCTGTCACTTTCTATCAAACAGAGACCCTCTCCAAGAAGAAGCACCAGCCCTGACAAATTCAAACGTCCAACACCCCCACCCTCCCCAAACACGCACTCAGGGGCTCAGCAGCCTCAGCCTCCGCTACCCCCACCAGCCCAGCCCATGGTTCAGTCCATGTCCTCCCCGGCAGCTATGTCGCAGCACGCAGCACAGCAGCCTCCCTCCCAGCCTTAACGCCACACACAGTCTCTATCTTTGCGCGAGTGCGCCCACTGAATGCCACGACGCTACCGCAACAGCAGCTTCCATCATCAACAGCTCTGGAAGTCACGTTTCTTACTCTTTACCAACTCCACAAAAGAAGCCGCTTCAAAAGTTTTTGAGGGGAGAGAAGCGACGGCAGCGCATCCTCAAGTGAAGCTAGTCGCCTGCCAAATCCATGTGTGGGGTTACTTAACTACTCTTACAAGGAATGGATGGAATGAAATATAACTGCTTCTGGGATTTGTAGGCCAATTATCTGTTCCACCTAATGTCTTGTACATGTTTCTTTGTTTTTTTTTGTTTTTCCCTTTGCTTGGGACTTTAGCTGGTTGGAATTGTTGTTGTGGCGCTTCTACGATAGCACAAACAGCACATACAGTATGTGTCATGGTGGTGTTTTCTGATGGGTTGGATGTTTGGATCATTTAATGGATGTATGGCTGTAAAAAATGGATGAATTGATAAATGGATGTGGTCGATTCTTTTCATGCCTATAATATGACACTCGATTGCAGTAATGTCCTCCACTCCAGCTCACCCCACTCCCTTTGTCTCTGAGGCAGTGTACACAATCCACCCTGACCCCAACTTTAACACGGCATTGATTAGGTCAACGAGAAGTGTCATAGCAGACTCAGAGTATTCATTACAGGGCATTGATCAAAGGGAACTCGCTCTACAATTATTTTTGTTTCCCGGAAACATTCAAGGCTCTGCTGCTCTACGGTTAAAATGAAATGGAAAAAAAAAGCATCAAGGAGGATGGACACTGGTACATAAACCACAGATAAATGTCGCCTTTGAGGTGTTTAAAATGTAGTCTGAGGTGTTCAACTTAGTCATGTACTTCAGTCTCTTCTCTGCTTTTCTCTTTCTCTCTCTCTCTCTCTTTCTCTGGTGTATTTCTGAAAGCTTCTATCATCCTTATGGATATTCCTCATCAGAAAAAGGAAAAAAAAAACATAATGCTCTTTACACTAAATAAACATACTGCTAAACATTCTAAACGAATGGTACTGTTGAACTAAATTTCTATGTATGATTAAAGCTCTTGAGACGACAACTTATGTTTTTAATTGTCAGTTTAATGAACATCATTTGTGTTATTTGTAATGTGAGAACAATGACAAACGGTTTAATATTGACATGAGAACTGTTGCCTAGAAGAGTCAGAATCATTTATGATAATTGGTTTTTCCAACAAGATGACAGGAGACTGTAATATGATGAACATGCTGAACTGTTGGTTTACATTTATACTGATCTTTTTGTGCATTTTCGCTTCACTGGAGTTTTCCATGTGGAAATCATGAGATCACATCAAACCCCTTCAGTAGTTGATGGAAAATGTTTGTGCCTTTTTAAATAAATCCGTACCATCAAAGCTAACAACCTATCTGAGAAGGCAGAGAGAATGTTAACATTTCTCATTAATGTTGAATGCAGGACCATGAATGTCTGTACAAAACATAACAATCCATCCAATATAAATATATATGATATATTTGAGTCTGGGTCAAAGTGTTGGCATGACAAATAAATATGACATTAAAATGGATGGGCTGCCATTACATTTTCTACAGTTATTCATGTTTCCCAAAGGCTGCAGGTTGACATCTGTGGTTCAGAGTTGATATCCTAATATCTACTACACGGCTCAAACTTTTGCAAAGACGATTTATCACAATGAGTATTAATGACTTTGCTGGTTTCCGGATTTCCTGTAGTGCTGCCATGAGATTGACATTTTTGTTTTTTTATTGGAAAATCGTAGCACATATTGAATGGATTGCTATGAAAATGTGGCACAGTCATTCATGGTCCTCAGCGAATGAGTTATATTAATTTGGATTCTTTGACCTTTTATCAAGAGCTATCAGGTCAAATTTGAATTGATTTTATGTTTAGTGCTAATTAGCAAATGTCAAACAACATACCTGCTAAACATCAGCATCCCAGTGTTAACCAATCTTGTAAAACTGTAGCCAGAGTTTGGGTCTGACCTATATTTATTAAGAATTGGGACTTTCAATTGTCCTTGTGTTTCTGTAGACTAAAGCCAAACAGAAAAAAATCCATAATCGAATGATTAAAACAAAAAATAATTAAAAATAATAATAAACAACCCCTAAAAACCCCATCAACTACATGAGGCAGTGCAAAATCCAGCATGTCAGATGGAAAAGTCAACAACAAATAGGACAGTTTGGATAGAAGCTGGTGACTCCTGTTGGTAGGTAAGTTTTTCTGCTTTGGCCAATTTCAGACAGAATTAATGCTACTATATACAGTTCACACACACACACACACTAAAACATACTATGCATCGTTGTGTCTGATAAGCCATGTGATACGTGTCTTACACATGGCTGCAGCTCCAGTGGCTCTTGATCTTATGCTATGATCTAACTTTCAACCAAACCCATTTATACTAATCTTGTATGTGGTTTTGACTGGCTCTGTTTGTTTTAAGTTTTATTTGCCAAATAATAATTCCAGGACAGTTTAACTGACTAAACCTGTAATGCGAGTGCAATCACCTTTGTTCGGAGGAAAACAAGGCAGTGATGACAGCTCTCGAAAACACATTGGGCAACTGTAGTCCATTCCCACATACTGGTGAGTTAACCAGAATCAAAATACACACCCTGTTATACTGGCATGATAGGGTGTGTATTTATTGTGATATCTTTGTCCAAAGACTTGCTGAGAGTATCTCTCTTGCTGCTGAAGCCAGCAACCTGAACTGGAGGAATCTGGACTGGAGGTTTAGTGTGACCATGCTGGGTGCTAAAGTGGCCTTTCACCTCTGCAGCTTTATGGAGCTAGGTGGCTGAACCAAGAGAGATTTATCCAGACTGCAGGGGGGCTCTGTATTTTTTACACCTGCCAAGTCTCTTACGGAAAAGAACAGCGGGCTGCTGCTTCTCGGGTGTCACGAAAGTGCTGGAGGAAAAGAAAAGATATGTAAAAGTGTCAATGGTATCAGATCACCTCATGTAAACATTGTGGATCAGTAATATGAGAATTGCAGCTATGGTATAAGTAAGTGATAAAGTTGATTTTTCATATTTCATATTTTCATATATGTGAATTGAATTCTCATACTAACAGTAAATTATTTTCAAATAAAAAAAAAGACTGAACACTTGTTTCAGGACAAAGACGCCTAAGATGTCTGCGTTAGCAAGACATTTTGGAAGCCACATTATCAAGAGTATAAATCAGCTGATACTACTACACATGGTTTTATGACAAGTGTCAAGCTTCAAACGATTAATCTATTTATTACTTAGACGACTGGCTACTTTTAACTTTCAAATATTTGGGTTGAATAGTTTTTGAATAATATTTTTTGCAAAATATTTCTTAAATGTGTGAATGCAAAGCTTTTCAGTGTCACACATGATAGTAAACTAAATATATTTGGATTTTGGACTGTTGGTCAGACAAAACAAGACATATGAAGATCATCTGACATTTTATAGCCAAATAAATGATTAATCAAGAGAATAAGTGTTTAGACGTTTAGACAGTGTTTAGACACAAACATCACAAACAGACTTGTCTAGACAAGTCTGTTTGTGATGTTTGTGATGACCCTGGCATCTGTGGGTGGAAAACATTATTGACTTCCACGTACAGTATTCACCAGTAGTTCTAGAAACGTATACATAATTAATTATATAGGTTACCTTTATGCAGTGTAAGCACCTCATGTTGTATCGTCAGGGCTTAGATCCAGACTTTATACATGCTCTCATGTGCCCTGTACCATCTCAGTTTTGACATTCTGAATTGTCAGCTTATTATAGGTTAGTTATCACTCAGGTCAGGTGGTCAAGTTAAACAATCATGCTATTAAAAAGTTGAATTTATCAGTGTGTATAGAAACAGTGTGAAGAACCTCTACTACTTTTCTAACGTCATTAGAAATGTACTAATAATGTGGAATAACTTATCATAAACCTTTCCCTGTCCTCCCTCGCATTTCCTGCGCTGTCCCCTACATGCACTATATCTGGTTGAAACTGGTCTGGTGTAACATGTCAATGTAATGCCAGTGTAGAGTACAATTAACTGTGCCTCCCTTGTTCACTTAATTTTTCAGGCAGAAGGAGATTACAGAGCCTAAATCTTTGCTGTAAGACCCTTCTTGGCAACGGACCTCAGCTGTGGGAAAATGCATCAAAGTTCCTGAAGAATTTTAGGTGCATTCAGTGTGAAAACCAGTTTGACCTTTGGTCTGCACTCTTCATCTCTCCCCCGTTCTCCCTCCACTTTCATCAGCCCTCTCCACATTTCTTTGAGCTCTCCTTTTCCTCCACTCCTCTGCTTTACTTGACTAACGTTGTTACTCAGTGTTTCTGACCAGAGGTTATATGTGAATGGGTGCAGTCGGAATGTGATATAATTTTTTATGATGATGCAGTGTGACTAAGAGCGACTCCTTTTCTCTGCTCTCACAGGACAAAAGTAAAAAAGCAAAAATGTCTCATTTAAAATATGATTTTAGGGAAAGAAGGAAGAAAGAGAAAAAATAGATTAGAAATGAAATAAAAATAGAATAGAAAGAATAGAATGAAATAGAAAAATAGAAATTAATGCCCATCATACATCAGTGTATTTTTACTTTTGCTAACATTTATTTTATTCCTATAATATTTATGCAGAATCTGTGTGCTGCTATAATATATTTATCAGGATCCCCCTGTGGTATTTTTAACTCACTGTAGCTGCAAACACACTTTCATTTTGCTGCCAACTTGTATATCTTTATCTTTATTTTAACTCTCTGTTATTTTATAGTGATCAAAATACAGACTAAGATTTGTTTCAAAGAGTTTTGCGCATATTTTCCTTTATTCGCTGCTCAGCAGGCAGTGTGCCCTACTGGTGCAGCGTAGTGTTGTTACCGTCTATCAACCGGTTCAGACTGGACTGATGGCGATATTAACAATGTTCCTGTAGGGAAGTAACCCATACACCCAGCCCCCATCCTTAACACATGAATCCCCAACTTGTTCCAGCTTGACCGGGCAGATGAAGTAAGACACGGAGTCAACAAAGCATTTTTAACATTAAAGTGTAATTAATTTCTATTTCATATTTTGAATTAGCTTTTTTTTTTAATTTTTATTTTAATTTTACATTTTTTTCTAATAGCCTGATTTATGTTGCACGGCCCGGAACACATCAGGTAAACAGTTTTGTGTAGACTATATGCATGTGTGAGTTTTTTACAATTTGAGATGTGGAGAGAATAACAAGGATACTGTCTGAGCCATTAACCCCGGTGTTCACGTCTGAGGCGCTGAGGCGCTGCGTGTCCTCGGTGCGCTCCAGGCGCGCAAGAGGAAGCAGCGCTTTTCCTCCAGTATCAGTATCTGCGTTCAAGCTGCCGCTGGACCAGCAGGAACAGCTTTGAACCGGTTTTGTCGCCGGCTACAAAGCTGTATGAACGGATGCACAGTGCGCATTGTTGATGCAGCCTGCTTTCTTTGCACACGGACTTAGATTCCAGCTCATATTTCTCATCGTCCTTATGCGACGCTTTCCTGTCATTTGTAATGATTGTGTAAAACAGGCATTTTAATAGGGACGCCATCCTACATGGAAAGTTCCCGTATAGCGCGCAGATCTGCAGCCGCCTGCTGCTGTTTCTGTAGGTGCTGAGGTGAGTGGCCGCATGTGTTTTGATAAAATAACAAGCACAGTGTGCGCATGTTTGTGTTGACATTGGTCACAATGAGAAGAAAAGGCGGATTTTGTTGATGGTGAATACAAATAACGTCATTTTTTCTTCAGTATATTGTGTCTTAGGTTTGAATACAAATATCAGGATGTCAAGGTGTGTTTACCCTCAGCTGTAAGCAAACAGCTCTCTCCCGCTTTAAAGGCTTGTTGTAAACAAAGTGCGGCCAGCGGTGGTTAATGCTGCTGCAGTCAAAGTATATAGTTGCTCCAATTTTATTCATGGAAGAGATCTGAAAAACTTGGGTCAGCAAAGAAGACACGCCTGGAGACAGCGGAGGAGGCAGGTTAAAGGTGCAGGGTATTTTCTCCTCCTCCAAGGTGTGGTTATAGAGAGATGAACAAAAAGGGGCAGCTGGCTATGAGCTAGGTGCAGACAGTCTGTACGGGACATCACACCTGATCTGTCTGGCCCAGTGCTGCAGCAGCCTTCACTACATCAAGGCTTTGTAAGACTGTAGGTCCTGTTTAAAATGATTACCATAGGCTTCACTGGTCTTCTTTTGAATTATTTGGCATATGTCTGTAATGTTTTTTCTTATGTTCTTTACAGGAACTCCTCCTCTGTCAAAGCTGTAGCAGATACCAGAAGGCAGCAGAGACACCAGCACCATGGATCCATCTACTAAAGTGCTGGACGGAGGTTGGGGATGGGCCATTGTTGTGGCCTCCTTCATGGCCCAGCTCCTGGCCTACGGTTCACCCCAGTCCGTGGGTGTCCTCTACCCTGAGTGGCTGCATGCCTTCCAGGAGGGCAAGGGCATGACGGCTTGGGTGGGCTCCCTCGTGGCTGGAGTGGGCCTCATAGCCAGTAAGTAACACAGACACACAGTGTAATACTGTAATACCTAACATACTGAGTATCTGTTCTTTATATGTTTTTGCAACTGGTAAATCAGTTCTTAGCTGGAAATAGATGTTTTTGGCACTGCATATTTTTATGGGCAATATATCCGCTACTAGAGATTGTGGAAGAGATACGATATCTGCTTAATGCCGAAAGCAGAGCACTAGATACTCACCTTTACACCCGGCTTTCATTCTCAACCATCATACCACATGGTGCTACTGATAAGGCAGACACAATACTCGTTCAAAGTCTGACATGCATATAAAGGGGTCAATCAAACTATCACAGAGGAAGATATTTACAGCAGCTACATCCTTTTAAAACTTCTTTTTACTATAAAGTTTCAATAGGATGAAAGAGAACGGGAGGGAATGTCGTCTCACAGATGTGTACTTTGTGGCTTCCAAAGCAGAGTTGCCATTATTGATTTTTGAAGAGAGAAAAGCAAATGCAAGTCATCCATGCTATGAATGCAATCCAACCCCAAAGAGAAAGCAAAGCAAATACACAATAACTTGAATTTGCTGACCAAGTCAGTTGTGGCAAAGTCGTCTATGTGAACTCACTTGAACTTGAGCATGAAAACATGCTCCATAATGTTGAGCAAGCAGGGTCAGAGATAGACTGAGGTCTTGGTTGACATTTCCGTCTGAGGCAGAAGCTGCCCGCCAGCCTGGCTTGTTGCTTTCGTCTCTCTCTCAGCTGTGAGGTGAAAATCATGACTGGACAGATCTGGCCTGAGGCCTGTCCAAGTCCTGGACACGTTTCCTAGCTGTCTGACAGCTGCAGCACTGCAGTTCTGGTGCACAACAGCCAGGTTCCTTCCCCATTGGTAGGACAGGATGTAACAGAAAATGTCACATGGTGCATGAGTCAAGACACCTCAGGATATGGGAGTTGGGTTTTTAATATTTCATCACTGCAAGTGACACAGTCAGACATTAAGGAATAAAATGATTTTTATTTTATTTAAAAGAAACATAATATCATCTTTACCATCCACCTTTTGTTCCTATAGCACTATTTTGTGTTTCTCTTTCACACCCTGACACTTTCTGTCTCTTTTTTTCTCCGTCTTTCTCTCTCAGGTCCTGTCTGCAGCGCCTGCGTGGACAACTTCGGGGCTCGTCCTGTCACCATCTTCAGTGGTGTGATGGTGGCGGGTGGCTTGATGCTCAGTGCCTTCGCTCCCAATGTCCAGTTCCTCATCTTTTCCTACGGGATTGTTGTTGGTACGGAAATACACTTTGATAATGTTGTGGTGCATCCTCCTGTGTGTTTTACAGTCCAGCAGAGACAAATTAATGTTGCACTCAGCCTTGAGAACCCATGTGGCCTTTGGCTCAAACACACAGGTGGAGGCTTTGGTTTTTGTCAGTAGGAAAAAAAAAAATCTATGTTTGAAGTTGATTTGGTCATGGGAGTTAACTAAGCTTCTTATCTGCCCAACTTATGAGAATCTCATAACACATTATATAATCATTTAAAAGAAGCAGGAGCACAAGTCCAACTATTATGCAACACCGGAGACTGAAGATATCTTCATTCACCGGTTAATGAATACCATTGAAAGCAGAATCACAATGAGAGAAGTCTAAGCAATTCATTTTAATATAATTAATTTAATATTGATGTTTGTATTCATGAGGAATGTTGACAGAAAAATTCCCACCACCACCTGTTGTTTTGGCTTTAAGTGAGCCAGTCAGGCGTCATGCCGGTGAAACCCTTCACACTCAGCACTGCCTTTCGCAGAAGCAGCGTCTGAGAGGGGAGGCCATGCATATTTGAAGACAGTCATTTATTTTTAGAGATGCCCTTACATGACGGTCTGGCTCCACACACACACGTGTAGCTTGTTTACTGCTCATCGTAGGCTTCTTTTATGTTTTGCTAATGTATTGCACACAGATTTTTCAGACTTTCTTGAAGCAGCCTAATATATACATATTTCCAGAATATTGAAGAACTATAACTGGCCTTTACATAACACATTTTCCTGATAATGTGCTGAACATTTGTGTTTCCAGCTTTTACCATTTCACCAGAGCTGATGTTGATGATGTCTGTCTTTGCTTTCTGTCCTAACACAGGCCTGGGTTGCGGTCTGGTCTATGCAGCCACATTGACAATCACCTGTCAGTATTTTGACAAGAGACGTGGCCTTGCCCTCGGCATTGTCACCACAGGTACTGCCGCCACCCTCTCTGCCCTGAGCTCCATGCTCACTTCTTTCATGTGTGCTGGGAGCCTCGGGAAACTGAGGTAAACATCTGTAGTGCAGTGCAGACAGAGTGGCCTATTGGGTAGGGATGAGGACTGATGACCAGTGAGCAGGTCTGGTTTGGCTCATGATAATAACTTTAGAAGATTTGCCTTTAATGAGGATGGTTATCAGTAGCACCCAACGCTTTTTAAAAAAAATAAAAAAGTGAGCTATTGAGTTAAATGATTCTTTATGAAAATTATGAAGACCACTTTGTAGAATTCAAACTTTTCTGACTTTGATGGTATTTTAAAAGATGACTCTGACCTGAGACCACAGAAAGGAAGGAGTGAGCTAAAGGAACACATGCACTAGTTTTCACCAGGATTGACTAATTTTCTACAAATAAAAACTCATACCATCAGAATAATTTGAAAGTTGCTATAATCTAGCCATAGTATCTTGTATTTATATTGATTGATCTGACACAAACACTAAAATCTGTCTTCCTCTGCTCACCCAGGCACAAGTGTTGGAGCGTTCATCTATGCCACAGCTCAGAATGAGCTGATTGTGCTGTACGGCCTGGACGGCTGCCTGCTAATTATCGGAGCTATAGCATTAAACCTCATGGCCTGTGCTGGCTTCATGAGGCCCCTCAACATGCCAGGGTACTACCTCAAACAGAAGGCCGCCCTGGAGCGCAACACAGAGGAGCAGCTTTTCGAAAAGCCCACTCTGGATGACCTGAAGATCACAACAGGCTCCACCGAAACCACTCCGGAAAAAACTCTGACAGTAAAGGAGTTGCTAATTACCATTGACTCCAAGGACTTGGCCATTCAGACAGAGAAGAAGAAAGGCCTGGCTACGTTGGCCATCATGAAAGTTATCAAGAAAAAGAAGCAGGCTTACTCCAAGTACATGCACTCTATGCATGAGATCCTGCAAGACCAAGCCATGGTGGCCTTCTGTATTGCTGTCTTCCTGTTCAGCCTGGGCGCGTTCCCTCCTGTGCTCTTCATCGAGGATGTGGCGCAGAGCGAGGGACTCATTGAAGAAGTTAGTGTCATTCCTCTGGTATCGATAGGGGCCATCGCCACTTGCGTTGGCAAACTAGTGCTGGGCATCCTGGTGGACATCAGGTGGATCAACGGCATCTATCTGTATGCTTTCACCATGTTCGCAGGAGGTGTAGCGCTGCTCCTTATCCCTGTCACCAAGACTTATATGGGACTGCAGGTCCTGTCTGCCGTCCTGGGTTTCTTCTCAGGAAACTGGTCTCTCACCTCCTACATTACCACTAAGATTGTTGGCTTGGACAGACTGACACAAGCCCATGGCATCCTCATGTTCTTTGGGGGATTTGGGATCATGCTTGGACCTCCTGTTGTAGGTAGGTGGACTTGTCTTATCTGAATTTGTAAGCATTGCTACATTGGTAATTATTGATGATAAAGTGTCAACAGATTAAAAAAATTAAACCAAAGCAAAGGGAATGTCACCTTCAATAAGCAGCAATTATTAGTCATTGTGTAAATAACCACTGTGTCTTTGCTGACTATGCTTACAATGTCTGGTTTTTTATCATCACAATCCAGGGTGGTTCTTTGACTGGACGCAGTCATATGACATGGCGTTCTACTTTAGTGGGAGCTGTGTGGTGCTCGGATCATTCATCCTCTTTCTGCTCACCCTTCCCTGCTGGAAAAGGAAGCACTCTGAGAACAACAGACCAGACGTCCATTACACCAGCAACTGTGACAAAGTTGCCTCTGTAGCCTAAATATGAGCACCTTTCATAAAGACTCAAATCCCCCACCTCCCTACTGCCCGGCAACTGTCTGCTGATAAACTGTACCTGAACCAGCTCTGACTAAAGAAGTGTTTCCCCTTATATCTGCTGCCAGGTTTTAATATACCAAAATACTTGCCATAGGTTTTGAAATACAGGCCTATCCTCTGTACTTTGCCTGCATTTCTCAGGTCTGTACCATATACTGCAGATCTTTCTAAAGGTTTGACCCTGATGCCTGTGTTGATTTTATATTATAGCCTCATTTTACGAGGTCAACTCAATAATATTGTTTAACTCCCAAACTGGTTTTTACCTTCATTCTAACTCTGAGAGAACACATGGTGCAGTTACAAACACTGGGAAGAAAAATCATCTGTAAAACTGTTGGATGTTAGTTTAACACAATACCAACATTTGAAACCACTCTGCAAATGCACAAAAAAAAATCTCTGCTACAGCAATCTTTCCTGTAACAGAGAATACAGGGATTGGAATGAAGGAGGGAGCTTTTTTTGATAATCGTAAATTTAGCAACACGTTTTTATTTTGTATTTCAGTTTTAATGTATATCTTAATTACTCCACTATGTTTTTTTTTTTTTTTACCAAAGCATCAATGATAGTTAATGCCTGTCAACACATAATGCCTGTTGGAACAATACAACCGCCTTGCTTTTTAGATAATTTTTGTTTTAAAAATGCATTGACTCTAAATTTATACTTTTCTGAAAAGGTTTCACATACCTCCTGTTTCTGGATCAGACAGAGACTTTTTGAATATGTTATGCCAAATCAAATACATGTAAAACACTGAAGAGATCCTAGTGTGTTTCCAACCTTAACAGCATGTTGATTCTCTTTGTGGCATGATTATCATGACCTTTGCTGGCAATCATTTTGACCAGGACGGTCCTTTCCCATTATGTTGTGTGTGTATGTTTAAGTGTACACTGTGTGGGTGTATGTGTCTGCACATGTATGTACGCGTGCAGATTTGTGTGCGTGCATTGTTTGATAAACTTTTGTATTAGCACTTGTTTGTAAGGTCCTATGTGCTAGTGACTTTTATATGCACAAAACTGGCCACAGAGCTGTAAAGATGTTATTGTTTAGGTTGGAAGTTGATATGTGATCATAATTGTAACAGATACATTGCAATAGACTTTTAGAATCACTTGAATGTTGTTAAATAGACTACTACATATGTCTTTTGACAATTTCAGTTTCAAGAGTAGAGTAAATCTGGGACATTAGTATTTGCTTTGTTTGTTTGTAGAAGTAATTACCAGGTGCAGATGAAGTATAAATGTACTGACCTAGAAGAAACAGTGCGTTTGACGTTTTTCTTATTTTTTAATGCCAGTATTATTATATTTATGTCTGTATTTCTGTTCTATTATTTTATTTTAAACGTGCCAATAAAGAAATATTTGGATTACTGATATAAAGTGTTCAGATTTCTAAGGTATTTGTCACTTTAAATTCCAAGTAAAAGGTAAATACAGTGTTGCCGCCATATTTGTCTAACCGAGCACGTAGTTGGTAAAACTCAACCCATAAAATAAATCCACTGGCAGTGTGCTATTTTTGCAGTTAACGGGAAAAGTATCAAACTCATACTATACAGATGGGATAAACTCGTTCAGACGACGCTTTAGCATCCCCTTTTAGAGCCAGTCTGCCTCTCCTCAAGTGCCTTCTCCTGGCAACCGTAACACAGGTCACCATGGTTACACATGCGTCACGTGACTAGCAACATAAACAATTTTCCAGGGAGCTGGAAGTAAGCTAACCATTTCAACAACGACATTTTCCGTTACTGTTGCCTAAAGTTGGGAATTACGTGTTGGAGTTTTCCATATTTTCAAAGAGTGGAGCATCTTGAGAAAAGAGAAAATACGCCTAACGTTAAAATGGGAAAGTGGAGAGCTGTCTCCGTCCACTGAGCTGAAAAATGGGAGCAAGCGCTTCGGTATCGCTCTGTGTAAGTCATGTGAGGGTAGTAGTGAGTTGACTTACTATCACATTGCATGTTTTTGTTAAGGTTTTATTTATTTTTTTACCAGGTGTGGGAAGCAGTTTTATTATCAAGTAAATTAATCCCACACACAACTAAGCTAACCGCTGTTGTAACATGTAAATGTGCACGTTAACGTTAGCCGTGTGTTGTGTTTACTAGTTGTTGTCCTGACCTGGGTGTTTTATTGATGAAATTATGCCATGCATATGTCCTGACCGAGTGAGTAATTGTACTGCTACGGTGCTAACTTTTTCACATCGTAGCATGAATCATTGGGGTCCTCATGTCATCAAATAGAGACCTCTAGATCATGTTGAAAGGGTTTAAGATGACATGACAGGTACTCATTACTTCCCTAAAACAGCATCCAGTAGCACGTGACAACAATAAACTAATGATGGGACAGTTTGATTTGTGAATTATTATTATTATTGCCTCTTTCCACGCAGAGCGACCCATCTTCAGTGAGAATCCTGAGGCACAACGCTAAAGTCAGCCCAGAGCCTGTTGATCCTACCCTGGTTTCAGAGCCTGAAGTGGCCGCCAGGTGTGTGTTTGGTGTTGCCTTACAAACACTGAGAGAGGACGGGCAGATGGTCTGTGGAATACCTCTTATTTTAAGAGACATGGTGGATTACCTGGATAGGAATGGTAATCTCTTGTTCTGTGACTCCTCTGCTAGTCTTTCATTCATTTACATCCTATACACCCATCTCTGTTACTTCCCTCTGTCTTCATCTAACTCTCACAATGCAAAGCAAAACTCAAAACATCACATCAGTTATTAATTGCATCTACTTGTTCCTTAATCACAGGAATGCACCATAGGGGTCTGTTTCGTCTGTGTGGCTCTGTGGTGCGGACCAGGCAACTGAGGCAGCGGTGGGACAGTGGGGAGAGGGTGGACCTGGAGCATGAGGGAGATGTCCCCACCGTGGCCTCACTCCTCAAACTCTTCCTTCGAGAGCTGCCCACCCCCCTAGTTCCCGAACCCCAGCGCAAGGAGATGGTCCTGAGCCTCACAGGTACTTAGAAATCATGCTGGACTGATATTGCTGGAGATCGATTTCATTCGCTTTTTCAGATTTTAATCATTGGCATAATAAATTAATGCTGGTGATGATGCTCTTTAGATTAAGGCAAGGCAATCAATCATTACATTTATTCTGACTATATATACATGAGGTCCCCATTTGAGAGCTACAGTATAAGTGTTAAGCAGGTAATTTTAATGGGTGAAGACAATTTGTTTATGTTATGTGGTTATAGATTATATAGTAGGTGGTACCTGAGACTGTTAAGGGGAATAAACATAGCCTTTTAGAAGTACCTCAGTAGCCGAATGGTTATTATGGATGCCACTGTGCAGTAACCGTGACTGTTACGTGTACAGGTTTTTGTGTGTGTGTCTCTCTCTCTAACTCTCTCTCTTTCCTGTCTGTAGTATCCGTTGTTATCTCACTAGGTTATGGGTTGTTGTCCCTGATGTATTGTTATTCTCTTCAGGTATTTTTGGTAGAACAGATAGTGAGGCCTTTTTGTTTGTTCCTTTGTTACTCCCAGAACAGGTTGAGCTAGGCCCTTTTTTTTTTTTTTTTTCCCCCAGCTCAAAAGGTTTATTCAGATCACCACATCAGAAACATTTAATCAGTCTTGAAAAGCAGGCATCCATCCTTTGACATTTAAGAATTGCAACACCAAAACATGGAGAACTCATCATGGCACTTTATAGGTTAAAGCAGATTAGATCAGTGAAATATGCAGTTAGGGCCTCCGTCTTAACATATGGACTCAAGGCTTCAAAATGCTGGGGATGCGTTTAGCTCTTACCTCCCAGGGTGTGCTTGTCAAACAGGTACTCTGCCATCTTATTGTTTTGGGCATCCATGCGGCTAAGGTTGGTGATGTGGTCACCCAGCTTCTTGATGGCCTCCACCTGCTCATTCAGGTAATGACTTTCCAGGAAGTCACAGAGATGAGGGTTGACATGCTCAGAGGCCAGTTTGTGCAGGTCCAGTAGAGCCTGGTTAACATTCTTCTCCAGCTGCAGAGCACACTGCATGGCCACTCATCACACTCTGTTTTTTTTTAATCTTCCTTCATCCCGTTTGATATTTCAACTAGTCTGCGTTTCTACTTAAACACTACAGAGGAAATCGATGTAAAGCTCTATTTTTGTACCGTTTTGTTAAGAAAAAGAACGCTGACAACCAACAACGAAAAAACTCAGGGAAGACAAGAGGTAGGTTTGGAACATGTGGGGGGGGAGCAAGAACTGTGGGGGTTGTGCCAAATAAAACAAGCAAAGTACAAAAAAATGGGCCTAGCTCAACCTGTTCTGGGAGTAACAAAGGAACAAACAAAAAGGCCTCACTATCTGTTCTACCAAAAATACCTGAAGAGAATAAAAATACATCAGGGGCAACAACCCATAACCTAGTGAGATAACAACGGATATCACGTGTGCAAATGTATAGGGTGCCCCAGCCTTACTTCACTCTGTATAAATAAATCTGAGCCACCTTTTGTGCTGGATAAGTTCTTGGTGAATAGTAATGTGAGACTATGACTGTCATGTGCTGTTTTTATGTTTTTGCTTCTTTTTAGGATATCTAGATGAGGCAGAGATGAACCGGTCTCTGAGAGAAAGTCTTTGCCACCTCCCCGAAGAAAGTCTCGTTATTTTGTCTCACCTTATCCACTTCCTGTCCAGAGTAGCTGCTCATAGCCAATCAAATCACATGCCTGTGGAAAATCTAGCTACCATCTTTGGGCCTTGTATCTTCCAGTAAGTTGCTGTTGTTAATGTCACATTTAAATCCTCTCCAGACCAGTACTGGGACATTCATTGATATTGAGCAGACAGTGTAGTGACTTGTCTTAGTGTACATTTTCTTCTAAAAGTGAATTGCTGTGGTCAGCTCAATTTTTTCCACAGCTACACCTCTAAATTCGGGTGGAGATGGGTTTGTCCCCTCAGGAAATGGGTGGAATGTGGTTGATAACACAGAGCATGCAGATATGACAGAACTCATCAGGATTTTGTCGGTTTACAGAACTCAACTGTCACTGTAAACAAACACAATCTCCAGGGAGACACAATTAGACTTCTGCCGTTTCTGCCACTGTGAAAACACCCTTTTGATTGTGTGACACCCAGTCTCATGTACTGTATGTCATCCCTGTTTTCTCTGAAATTTAACCACATGTCAGTGGTATGGGATGTTAGTCATACCGTTCTGCATACTGTATGAGGGGAAAATTTCAGATGCTTATAGCTCGGGGAAGAAGAGTTGGTTAAGGGGAATAGAGTTGGCAGCAGAAGCTTGGAAAAAGTTAGGGGTAGGTTTGTATTGCAGTAGCTGCAGAGAGTTGGAGCATGTCATGCACTGTGGATTCACAGGCATTAGAATAACACCACAGGAAAGCTCTTATTATATGAATGGAAAAGAATACAGAACGAATGAGATACAGAAAAATGTTCCGCTGAACAAAGCTACAGTTGACCCCTAAATAGTAGGTTTAACTACATTTAAGTATTTTTTCTTGTTCCATCACTTTAATAATATTGATACCAGTGACGTGGTATGACACACACTGTAACACATGTTCTTGCCATGTAGCATGTGTGACAGCTTCTTTGGCAGCTTGCCCCCCATAACTCTCACACATGTCATCTAAGCCTCTTTCTAAACAGCCTGTTAGCCCTCGTATGTGTCTGTTATGTAATCCATGGGGCAGGCAGACATTTCAACTGACCTGCCTGCCGTGTAAACACACTTCTATTTATACTCAGTATTTTCACATTCTCTTCCCTGACTGTATGCTATCTTAATCTTTACTATGTATACATTAGGTAAGACCTAACCCCCCCCCCCCGTGAATGGATTTTGACCTCAACAGCCCAACATATTGTCAACAAATCAAAAAAGCCACTTCTGTTTTGGTCTGAGGTGGCCTCTGTATTTTGAATGTCATGATGAGAGTCTGCTCATATCTCTGACATTAAGCTGGCAATTTCAAAGAGAAGCTTACACGTTTTCTGTCCAGGTGTTCAGTCATCTCAATAGGAAATTTATTTCAAGTGTCACATTTCAGTTTATTTGCATTTGCTGCTGTGTATGCCTCCCTCCACTAGATGGAGCGCTTTCAGCAGTATCTTTTTTCACAGAGCACCATTTTGAATACACAATACTTAATACCTGTGGCACTGTGTTGCTGTTGGACCTGCCTTCTTCCTCTTCTATATGCAGCGTTCCAACTGGACCCAGGATGGTGGAGGAGCAGAGTGTATGCAATGCCTTGTTGCTCCATCTTCTCAGGCATCATGAGGTTCTCCTTCCAACCCCAACCGAGGACACAATAGCATCCTCCTCACCGCCTCCCCCTACTCTCTCTGCTCTTTCACACTTTGAGGTGAATCATTATTTTTCTTCCTATTTGTTACATTATTGATTGAATTTCTTGATCTCTCTTTTTACACATTGTGCTATTATCAAAATTACAGTAATTGACACAGCACTTCTCAACAAATACAACAATTTCATTTGCAGGGCCACAGTTATAACAGTATTTAAACTCATGTACTATATAGTAAATGCAGAAAATACAAAAATGCTTTGAGGTTTTGGTATCTCTCAATAGTGTTGTGTGTGTGTGTGTGTTCACCCTTGTTGTCCTGGGCAGGTCCGACCCAGCAGCTGTCACTCCAAGCAGAGTAATGTGGAGAGGTTAGAGGGAGACATCATCTTTGACTCAGGGACGGGTGCTTTTAACCAAACAACAGGGATGCAATCTCAACTCAACAGGTACTGTCATCACCGTTGCACAACCAAGATATATAGATAAATGACTTACATATGTCCATGGAGCTGTTTTAAAACAGTTTTTCTGCCTTTTCCGCAGTTAAACTGTCAGTGAGCATTCATGTGATTTTAATATACATAAGCTTCTGACTTTATATATCTTGTCCTGGAGGGAATAATGAGGACATGACCTGTATTGTTTAGTCGGTTGTCAGGTTGATTGTTGTACCATTGGTGATAAGGATGAGACGTCATTCGCAGGGTATCTAGGCCAACCTCTAAAGGTCACAGAGCTGGTGTCAAATTATGTTTCTTTGTTTTTGCGATTGTCAGACTGTCCTGTTCTTCTCTGGAAACCATAGCTTTTCATTAGCTTTAAACATGTTTTATGACATAACTGCTGTTTTTGACATGAGTCTGTTCTTCATGTTTTCTTTCATGTGTCAATACACAAGAAGCTTGAGGAATTTCATCATTTTTGATGCAAAAGCCTATAAATGCTCAACAGACTAAAGCTAAAACAATGTTTGTCATTTTCCAAAATATGGATACCATATTACCATTATCTTAAGATGTTCTATGTTAAAGGTTAAACCGGAAACAGGTTCAATGAGAACATGTTACAGAAAGGAGAAGTACACCATATTTATGATGATATGCAAGCATATAAGACATTTTACATCCTCAGTATGTTTCATTCATCAGCTATAATGCTCATTCAGTGAAGTTGATATATTTGCTGAAAAAAATATTACGTTAAAGCCAGGAAGCAACACACCTAGTCATCAGCAAAAAGTGCTGTTGCTTGCACAGTTGACTATCCTTTCATTCTGATGGCAATTAAAAATAGGATCACACACTTTTCACTGCTGGAAAGAATAGAGGAGTGGAACAACGATAAAGTGGTCCTCCAGACAGAATCTACATTCTGACGGCCATCTGCTTATATGGTACTCTTGTGCTATTTTCTATTTATAATGTCGGTTGCCAAGAGGTTGCAATGCAGACATGAAATAACATTCTTATATGTTTCTGCCCCCCGGTCTGTATCCGCCATGGCATCCATGTGCACTTCCTGATTAATTTTGTCACCTATGTATATGAGTATAAATGTGTATATATATGTATATATATTGTATATATGAGCTGTGTGTCTGGTATCTTAATTTGTGGATGGGAGTTCTGCTCAAAGTTAAAGGAAATTAAAAACACTTTGGTTGTAATTTTAAACTGACATGCTTTGTAGGGCTGTTAACTGTGTGACAAAAGAGATTTACCCCCAGTGGGATTCAGTTGAAGATGTTACTTGAAAACAAGTGTGAGTTATTCTTTGTGGACTAAAGGCAAAATAAAATATAAAGGTCACGGGATTATTTAAAGGCAGTAGCCTGGCGGCCAGATGTCACACTGGCCCAAACTGTAATTAAACTACTCTGACGTGTCAGTTTAAAGAGCAGCAGTGTCCAGAATTAACTTTTTGGCTAACCTGCCAAAGGCACTGGTCGATTGCACGCAATCATGGGAAAATGAGCAGCTGTAAGGGCAGAGGATACATATTTTTGAGCGTTACAACCACTGCAAAATGACAGAGTCAGAATGTGATGCACACGGTCTGATTACGTTTGGAAAGTCTAGAAAACCTGCACACTCATAACATTTTATGCCCATTCAAGTTAGCGGAGGGCTAAGCCAGAAATTCGTTGGCTCAGCCGGCAGAAATCTCTGGTGCTCTTTGGGAATATAGAATCATTTTTTAGGGCCATTTCTTTAAAGTGGGAAGTGGCTTTTTTGAGCAACTTTCATAGGAAAGCATGAGACTCCACTTCCAATGCTGTATCCAGTTCTTATCCATGCCTCCGACCATTACAAGTGCTCCTACAGTTTCACGGCACTGTTTAGATGCGTTTAAAAAAACACATATGGTGCATGTGTCTACACTGTACAAACATTTACCTGATAGCCTTCTGAGATTTACTTACTAAACAGAAAATCTACCCGCATTTGGTGCTTGGTGGGTGTACATTTCAGACTCTGAAGAGGTGTCATGACTATATGCAGTTATACAGGTCAAACAAGTGGCGTGTGTGTGTGTGTTTTTCCCAGTTGGCAAGTGAAAAGGTTGGTGGCCGTCCAGGTCTTTGCATAGCACACTGGCGGACACAGCTCTCTATTTATTACCACAGCTCACGTTGATGCACAACAACTCTGTTCAGCTGCCCACCTGCCTGAGGACTGTTTTGTCCCTCTGTCTCACCCTTTTTTAATAAACTAGAAGGGGAGACAATATTTTCATGTAGCCAAGAGCAAGAAAATGTTACTCTGCACAGAATATGGAGTCCTTATTCAGGCATTAGGGAGCCTCTGCAGGTGCATCATTTGGACACATAGATACTCTTACAGATATTAGATTTCTAAGATGTAGAATCTGTCACACCTGCTGAGAAGGAGTACTGAGCCTCAAGGAGCAGCTACACTAAGCCTGTTTTGTGTGTTCCCACTGCTTCAAAGTGTTTCTTAGCACTCATAGGGCAAACAAATATCAATATAGTTTCATCCAGCAGCCTCCCACTCTCATCTGTTTAGCAGGCATAAGATGCTGCATCATTCCATGTGTAATTGTTTTTATGGATCTAAAATATAGTCTGAACTTTAAAGCATGCTGCTTTTCCTGCTCCCTTATTCTTGTAAGCCCTGTCTTCTCAACTAAATGAGGGCCTTTAAGTTAAATAACTATGATTTTGGGTTGAAAAAAAAATGTTCAAAAACAACATCACAGGATTCAGAACAGGTACCACATGTCTTATGGTTTTTTTTTTGTTTTTACTTTGGTTTATTTTGCATGAAAAAATAAGAACGGGTCTGTTCTTCTCATATCAGACTGAGATTTGTCACTGGGATTTTGTTCCAAACATATCTGACATTTGCATGCTATTTCGTCTGGTCATGTCTGGACCTCTGTGCTTTCCACTAACGTCACAGTGTATATTGATTCTGTTCTAATTATATCTACAAAAGGATTGATTTCAAAACAAGTGTCTGTTTTCTGTCTCTTACCAGGACCATAATGTTTAAAAAAACAAAAAGGGTGTTCAGAAATCAATTTATTTTGAATAATATTTTATATATTTTTTTATTTTTTGTCCCTTTCATTTCAGTCATTCCATGTGTTCCTAAAACTATCCATTTTAGGTCAAGTTAAGTTATGTAGGTCGAGCAATATAACGTCATATAATTGGATTTGTTGGTCAGTAAACATAAATAGTTTTCTCAATGCAGTCTAATTTTTTCTTAGCAGTAAAACCTGCCTCTGCTCGCGTGTCTGTGTGTGTGTGTGTGTGTGTGTGTTTGGGTAATTGAAGAGGGCGGGTGAGCTCAAGCATCAAGTGCTTATCATCTGTGCTCTCTCTTTTTTATGTCTTTCTTTGCCTTTCTCCGTCCTTCCAAAGCAGGAAGCTGTCCACTGTTACATGTGAACTGCATGCTAGACAGCTGTGAGTTTAGGGATTTTGGAAAGGATGTTTTCTTGTCTCCTCTGCTTCAGCATTCATGACAACAACCATGGGTCTACAGTCCTCCACAAGTGAGTGAGCTAAAGGCAGACCTAGATCCAAAAGAGATAGCAATAGTTGCTTTAGAGTAGAGGTCAATAATTATTTGATTTTGATATCTATCTCAGTTGTTCATGCAGAGATTGTTTGTTTTGACCAGGCTCTGTTAAGATGAAGGATGTTGTTGAGACTAGAAGAAGTAAAAGTAATTCATGTTCATAATGGAGGCTGCTGCCTGCTCTGCTCATTCTTTGAGTAATAGCCTAAGCAGCTATCATTAGATTCTTGTTGCTGCTCTACTGACTCATCTGCTAAAGGTTTCAGCTCTCATGCACCACTTTAAGGAAGTACGTGACCAATGGGCTCATCAGTTGTGCTTGTTTTTGCTGAGAGCGCCTCATTAGAGCTTTATGAGACATGTCACAGTGCAGCATTAGAATAAGCACTGCTGATTTATGACCTGCTGGATGTTTGTTCTCTAAAGTACCTGCTGCAGAGGCCAGTGATTAGATTTAGCACCTTCCAAAGTTAACTCATGTCCGCCTTGTGATACGCAGAGTGATACACCTAAAGTCTATTGTTTTGATTATACATTATATTCTGGTGTCGTGTGGTCATGTGATGACTCTTTTCTCTCTTTCTCACTTGCCATTCTCACCTCTTCAGTGCCACTTTCTAATATAAGGTTTATAAATTATACCTTATGGCTTTGTTAATGGTTAATACCTAATTTTCTGCTTTATTGTTTTTAATTAAAAACAACTGCAACTGGTTTGTCATAAAAAATCTATTTGGCTGGTATTTATCCTCCTCCACTGTGACATTTGCTTTGTCTAGTTAGTTTATTAGGAAGACCTCTACAAGAGCCCATCAAACCGCTTACCTTCTGAGGAAGGACTTATTACTGATATACGAAGCATTAGTAAATTATGTATTAACCATTAGTGAATCCATTACAACATATAAACATTATAAACAGAATGCCTAATTAAAAAGTGGTATTTTATTTTCTCCTTATCTCCCCCTGTGTGTGTATCCCTCTGGTTATTTCTCTCTCTCTCTCTGTGTTTCTCTCCATAGTCCTGATACTTTGAAGCTGGGTTGTGAAACCAGTTCTGACGTCAACACTGACATTCAGAGGCTGATTCCAGACCAGGAGGCTGCGGAGGAGAGCACTGAAAGCACAAAGGCAGGCTGTGTGCTGTCCTGCCCCACTGACCCAGGGCCAGAGCAACATCAGTGCCAGAGCAAACCATCTCAAATCATCCAGGGGGAGTTACCGGACTGTACCACACAAAGGTGAGCAGTTCTCCTGTTTGTCCTTCTTTCTTTCATACACAAATGGTATTTTCACTTAAAATAATTTGACAAGGTAACAGCAGTGTCAAACCTATTCATATAATTTTGAGAATTGAAGTCACTTACTTTTATAAAACATTTATGAATTGTTAAAATCCTCCTAAAATCCTTTTAATGAGTGTTTCTTTATCAACAGGACTTTTTCACAAAACAGCCTTCCAGCATTTATTCTTATATCAAAGGAGAAAGAGGAGGAAGAAGTAGACAAGGTAGAGGATAGAAGGACAACTTCCTCGCCTATCAAAGACAACTGTTCAACGGTGTGCATTGTTTATTTACTTTTTTATTTTAGCTCATATTCTTTGTTTTCTTTCCTTTTCCTTTCTCTTGTGTCTCTTCTCAAGCACACCAAACTGAGTCTCCAGCTATCAGCACTCACCATCTCTACCTGTGAATATCATTCAGTGTCAACTGTCTTTCACATTTATTTCTAGATCCATTGAAATGTGCTGCAACACACATTCTGCGTAGTGTGATAACTGTGCTGTATTAAATTAAGAAACAAAGTACAGGCATGCTTTTACTGTTTACTGTTTAAAGTAGAAAGTGTTTTGGCCATTGAGTGCCTGGAAGGTTATATGACATGGATTGAATTGTTTTTCAGGCGTCCATTGATGCAGGGTACATGTCATCAATCTCAGACTGCTGTATAATGAATGAATCACAGAGCAAAACCAGAACACAAACTCAGCACCCAGAGAGGTGAGAGAAAAGCTTTCTGCACAACAAGATAACATTTTGTTGCAATTGTTGCTTTTGTTTCTGTTTTGTATTTATTTTGTAACAGTAAAATGTGTATTAGATTGAATTTGATCTGATTCCCTTTTTAAGTAGGTTATCAGAGCAGTGTGTTGCTCACAGTCATCTTTTTTAAATTATTCCAGTCCAAATAACACTGATTCGCTACAGGGGCTCATGTGGAGCCAACTAACTAGCTTGATTAGGGCAACCTAGCATGGTGACACACTGACTTTGTTTGCACAGCTTTCACAGTGCTACAGGACAGGTCATCTCATTTATACATCATTAATGTCAGACATGAATAAGCTATAACCTTAATGGCATCTCCAGATGACCATCTGGCGTCAAGGCAACATAGAGGGCTGGGCAGTCCTACCTTTAAGCAGATCTGATACCGTATTGATTAAATACAGACAGAGCACAATGTTTATTAGAGTCACATGAACTGTGATCTTAACAGAGGGAGAAACAATGTTGTTGCATACATTGTGAGTGTATTTTTCTACCAATACTTGATGGAACTGTTTTGCATTTGTTTGTTGACAAAATCTTGTTTTTTCAGCCTGCTGTTCTGCATGGAGTACAAGACAGAAGACAAAACTAAGGTAAACAGACCTTATCAAAGCTTGTGGCTACTATCTCCACATCATTCCCACAGGCAACCTTTTGAATGTTAGCCAGTGAGTATCATTGTGTGATAGCCAGGTCTTGTAGTTTATAGCCTTAATGCACCTAAAAAAATAAAGTTTGACAGTTCACCAAACAATTTAGATCAACCAATATTAAAAGCAATATGGATGCTTGTTTACATTCCCAGAAAATATAGTAGAAAAACTGAATGTTTAAAATGGTAAACAGACATTTATTGACACCAGGAAAGACATTTAAATATTGCTACCGCATTAACGCATAACATGAGATTTTGTTTGGCATCCACAGCGGGATGATGATAATGATGCAGTAATGGCTATCAAATTTGGGGCAATAATTTATTTTCAGTATAAATTCAGTTTGAAAATATATTGGACCTGCTATTTGTTAAAGTTCTGTTGATGAAGAAAACAACATCCAGTGAAAAAGATGAATGAAAAGAAAGTCTTTGCCTTAATGCTTGAGTGCTTGAGGGCCCATGGTGGTGTGTGTCAGTAAGTTGGCTTCAGGAATGAGTCTTCATCAGTGTGTATGCTGTCTGTTCCTTTAGGGGAGGAGAGGAGGAGGAGGATGTAGTGGTTCTTCTGACAGACACAATGATTGCAGGAACAACAGCTGTGACGTAGGTTCTCCTTCCCATCAGCCTTTTTAGACACAAATTAACAGTTGTTTTTTAGAATGAGGGTATCTATGACAACAGGGCCACTGATACCTGCAATGATTGTGTATGTTTGTGTGTATATATGCGTGTTTATATGTGTACCTGTGTGTATATTGCTAGGTGTGAGCTTGCCTGTATGTGGGTGTTTTGCTTCAGTAATAGAAGCCTCACGCCTTTCCCTTCCCTCCATCCTTCCACCTCCTCTGTGTGACGCACAAAGCAGTTTTTTTTATGAATGAATAACTGAGGAGGCTGAGAAAGTAGAAGCCGAAGCCTTATCTGCTGCTGCTGCTGCTGATGATGATGATGCTGAGAATGACGTCAGAGCACCTAAATGAAGAAACAGCTTTACATTGGCACCTCCCCACTGAGCTCAGAATGATTTTGATGCAGCCTAATTACAATTATTTTTTGCAGTCTGTATAAAAGCATCAGAATTCACTGCGTATATGTCCAGTGACACGCGCACACACATACACTGACAGACACACTGAGGCAAAAAGTTACATGACTCCCTGGAGCTCCATCAAATAGTCTCCTTAGCTCGGTCTGACAATGTTGCCTTGGAAACGCCTCTTCATATACAGTACCTCTCTCCTCCCTTACACCCACACCACACGCACCGACATGAGCGGTATTCTTCAATGCATGATGAATAATCCATGTGGAGGCAGTTCAGCAGCAGAAATGCCGGGAATGCCGGTCAGAAGGAAAACCATGTGGATTTAGGGATTCTCTTCAGGGGAAATAGCTATGCTCTCAAACACTCACGCGGATCAGGTGCTCTAGCCACAGACATACTGCTTATGGAATTACAGCGTGTTGCTGATCAGGTATCTTATGCTAATTGCTGACACATTAGGAATCTGACTCTTTAACTGCAGAAAAAGTCAGTGGGATTCTTGTCTCACTGGTTGAATGTGAAATGGCTCATTAGCTTTGCGATGTGAAAAAACCTACAGCAGAAGAAAGCCTTTGTTTGGAATACTGAGAATATGCACCACCTCACATGTGTTGGGTGTAATGAGCTTTTTTATCTGCTTTTGTAACTGACCAAAGCAGCTTTTTCTTAGAGCTATATTCTGCCTTTTGACTCACACCATTTTCTGGAAGACAAAGCAACCACTCATTTCATCTCATCTCATCGTGCAAACTCTCTGCCCAACCACGCTTCAGCGCTTCAGAAGATTTCTTTTCATAGGAGAGAGTGAAATGTTTTCAGAGGACTTCCCAGGATTCCTGAGCAGCATGTGAAGAAGACACAGAAGACTCCCTCCACTCAAACTACACATCTTTCTGACTTCTCTCTCTGCTCGTCTGCATCGCTGAAGCCATGTTCTGCTTCTGTTTCCAGAGCCCCTCCCTTAAGCTACAAGCTCTGGAGGCTGACATGGGGTCCTCGCCAGCATCGGTGGACCTCCAAGCTCAGGATAACCTACCTGCCCAGGAACAGCCTCTTTTTACTGAAGAGCCAAGAATGCATTTGAATCACAATTTGCTCCCACACTCACCACCAACACCATCAGCTCAGAATCAGGACACGGTCGACTCATCGCAGTCTGGTAAGACAATGATAACAATGTGTCAAACATTTTCTTCTTGGACTGTGAGTCAAAGAGGAAAACAATGTAGTTGTAACGGCCCATTGCCAACAATTAAATGTTTCTACCTTTGTTGTTCGTTATTTATAGCACTTGACAGCACAGTATTTCATGGGGAGTCTTGTTGGGAATCAAACCCATAACCCTGCAAGTGGAATAACCATACTTCATACATACTTTATGTATGGCTTTATTTATAACATCTTATTCACCATGTGTTTTTCTTCAGAGCATCTTCCCGGCTGCTGTAATTCCTTTGGTGCATGTTAAATAACAGTCAATAAATCCTGACATCGAGCTACGAGCTTTATCATTTCCCACAGCTGGGTGTGTCTTTTCTTGATAAGTTGAGTAACAGCGCACCAAGGTATGATGCTGTTACTGTCGCAACCCTAAACAGCCACCTGTGACGAATCGATACATACTCTTTGTCAGTGTATGTAATCATACATAATACTTAATGTAATCTAACATTAACATTTCATAACATTCTGCCTAAACATAGCAAGAAACCAGTATTTTTTTAACCATATATATTATATTTTGTAATAATCAAATCCATTTGAATGCAAATTTACTATATTTGTAATTAATGGACCAAACTATTTTATTTTCTTATGGATGATATGGGTAGCTTGAAGAGCTCTACGTCACTCTTTCTTGTTCTCTTCCTACCTTCCCTCACTACCCTTTTTTCTTCCTTTCTTCCATTTCTCATTTTGTCTCATTTATCTTCCTTCAATTATTAAAATAGATAACATAATACTCAAAATGACTATAGATTTCAGTTAATATTTTGCTCTTACTCTCTCTGACAGTACACACACCCTCCCCGCACTCATCAGGGTCAAGTCTTGTCCTATCCACTGCTACTCTTCCTGAGGGAATTTCAGGAGATGACAACCTGCCAAGCTCCCCGGACTCTATCACCAGCCCACTCCTCTCTCGTTTTACAACGAGTGACTGCCCTGTCCCTTCACCGCGTTGCCCAAACCTCAGCTACAGTCTGCGCTACAACCTAGACCCGGATACAGCCCCTTCTCCACCATGTTCACAGCACATCCGCATGTAAGACACCTGTTTTTTTTTTCACTGACTTTATTTAGAAATAGTGTCTCACAGATGGGGTCGGTGGCTAAAAGTTAAAAGCACATTATGAAGGTGAGTAGAACCTTATGCAAAATGTCAAGAGCAGAAGTAGATAGTGTGCTTTTCTATCTCCAGGGCTCGCTGCAGTGTTCATACAAAGACAGACGACGGCTCTGTGTCCATCTCAATGCTCAACAGACACATTCACACTGTGAGGAAGAGGATCAGGCGTTTTGAAGAGCGTTTTGAACAGGAGAAGCACTACAAGGTTAGAAGGAAATCAGAACTTCTTAGCCAACTGGGGTATTTTGTGCCATTGGAAGTTATTGCCTCAGAGTGTTGGTTCTCCTTTCCTACAACCAATAATCAGCTCTCACAGACCCACTTGAGAGATCCATTTTTCTAGTTTTCGTGTGTGTACATGTCTGACTGGGTGTGAATCATTGATGTTTCAGTACTAAATTTGGTACTGTTGATACCCACCACAAACATCATCATCAGTGAATGACTCCCTCTACTGGTGCATTGGAAAAAATACATTTTGTTGATAGAGCTGGTACAGAAAATAACAAAGCATTAATTTAGTTGTTATTTTCAGCCGGCCCATAATGACAAGACAGCACATCCAGAGATGGCCAGACTGATGAAGGAGCTCATCAAGAGCCGCAAGCAGCTTAAAGGTCAGATACAAACACATACACACAAACACACCCATGAGAACAATTCTTGTCAACGTACATTAATTGTTTAAAGCATTTATGCAGTTCTGAACATGGAAAAATGCATTTTGTTGTTCAGATTCACATTATCCCTGGTTTCATGTCACCATATGTTTCTGAACTGCTGTCGTCTCACCTTTTAGAGCTGAAGCTGAGACAGTCAGAAGAAGGTGAGTTAAAAAGGCAAAGAGGATTAAACCCACCAACCGAAATGTGCAGAACCAACATGGACCAGAGGGGGGTAGTACTTACAGGGACTGAGCTGCAGCAACTTAACAACAACGCTAAGACTAAGCCAAATGTGGAGGAAACAGTGAACATTATAACCAACAGACTGAAGGAAAGACGACGGGAGCTGGGCCTCCCCAACAGCATTAAGGTCGGTATTGCCGAAATGCCGTCACCACACACACATGCATATATTGTTGTTGTTGTCAACCAGAATGATTGTTAATTGTTTTCATGATGTCTTTGTGTACAGGAGATGTCCCATTTCCAGATGTCTATGGAGAAGACCAGCCTGCAGAAGTGTTTGCTGTACTTTGAAAGTCTGCACGGACGACCAGTAAGGCTAGCCTGCATGACTCACTCTTGTGTTTACTTTTTATGTACCAGATGGACTTCCTGTACTTTTGTAGTTATGTTTTCTCGTCCGTGTGCTATCACTTGTTTCTAGTCTGTTGAATTTGTATTTTCCTAACAATAACAAATGGGTTTTTCTGTGTGTCTCCAGAGTACCAAGCAGGAGCGGACTCTGATAAAACCTTTCTATGATCGATACCGTCTTCTCAAGCAGCTGCTACTTTCCTCTGCTGCTGCAACTGTCATTACAACCATTGTAAGTAAACACTCAAGCTGTGTTTATAAAGGCGACAGTAATGCTTAATGTCAAGAAGACACAGTTTTCTTGTAGAAAGGGAGATGATCTCTAGAACTTACCAAGCCCACTATATTTCTATATTTCAATTATATATATATATGTTTAAAAAGAAAAAAGAAAATACATATAAAAAAATAAGACTGAAGAGTGTTACTCTACTGCCCTCTAGTGGCCAGATGTAAACACGGCATCAAACTAGTTTCAACAGAATAAATGCTACTCTGATCTTGGTTTACTTCATCTTTATGTTCTGTCTGTCTGTGTGTGTGCGTGCGTGCGTGCGTGCATGTTTGTGTACATAGGAGGAGGAAGAGGGCTCTGATGAAGAACGTCCCAAACAGCGAAGCCCCAGGCAGCAGAAACTCTGGCTGAAACCTCCCAGGTGTGTGTCGGCGGATGAGTTGCTGCACCTGCCTCCTTTAGAAATGTCTGAAACACCGCCAGTGTCCCCGCTGGAGGAGGTCAAGGGTCTCCATCCACAAATTATCACTATGGCAACATTACATGAAGCTTCCAGGTACTGTGTGTGTGTGTGTGCGTAGTAGTAGGAGCATGCTGCAGTTAATGGATGTGGATCATTTTATCATTTTATTAGGAATCAGAGAATTATTATTTTTCTCTTCTTCATCAAACAAAATTTATCATAGTTACCAAAAAAGTTTCTTTTCAGCAGTTGAAACCATATTCTGGAGTACTTCAACCTTTTTGTTGGCATAGTAACAGTTAATGAAAGTGCTCACAACGACAGGTAATTTTAAATATCTAATAAAGTCTTTGATTCTTTCTTCATACAGATCAGAATTACTGGATCACCTCAGGGTGGCTAGATTAGAGAAGCGGAGGCTTCACCGAGAACTCCGGGAGTTTGAGGACAATGTCTTCATGCAGACGGGCAGGTGAAGGTTATACACACACACACACACACACACACACACACACACACACACAATACATCCAAGCTTCTTGGCATTTGAGTTTTATTTTGTATTTTAATAAACTTGGAACATTTGGTTTTTTAACAATGCATTGTGAAGAACAAAACAAACAAAAAAGGAAACATCCACAAAAGAAAGTCCATCATAATGGTACAACAGTATAATGCACACTCACTTAACATTAATACAGCACAGAGAGCTCAGGAAAGAGACGAAGAGATAAACTGTACACATCCTTTGTACTGTACATGTTAGTCCTCCAAAGTAAATACAGTAAGTTTTTGATTACAACACACACTGTACAAAGCTATCTGAGTAAGGCAACATAGGGACTATCAACCAGTTATGGAAGCTGCTGCAGGTTTTGAAACTACTGAAACTACTTGTTTGCATCTTCTTTTCCTCCATGTTTTTTTAACAGGACTTGTCAAAAGGAGGACCGTGGACCGATGGCGGAGGAGTACTGCCAGTATAAGAACCTCAAAGCAAAGCTTCGTCTACTGGAGGCCCTGCTCAGTAAACAACAGGACTCAACCAAGACCAGTTGAGTTTCTCACAGTGGGCTTTATTCTATCCTTACAGGACTTGATCATCTCTGAAAAATCAGGTTGTGAAGCTGGTGGGTCTGGTTTGGTTTTAATGCCATGCTCATTATGTTGATGCACTTTACATGAGGAGAACTGTGGTAGAAACTGGTGACAATCGGAATAAACTGCAGGGCAATGGCAGAAATTTTCTTCTTTAGTCCCCAAAACACATCCCTTGTCATTCATGATGCATCATAATAAAAACCTGACATAGCAAGTGTATGTTATGTAGCACTAAGTAATGTCAAGGATAAAGAGCTGTAACAACTTGATGTTAGTTATATATTAGTAATTTTAATATTACTGTACGTATATTATGGCACTTTTTTACTTGCTTTTTTCCTTGCCAAAATACTGTTTTTGGACAGCTTTGCCCATAGTTAATGTGGAATCTGCATTTTTTTTAAAAGTGCTATCTTGGCAAAAAAAAAAAAGTATCAGCTTAAATGAGACGATTATTGTATTGTTTGTGCATGTCGGTTTTTTAGTCCTACATTGTGCTATGATATGCATTAGGGATTTCATAGTTTATCCAAATTGTGACAATTCAATTTACATATTCACCTTGGAAAATACAATATTTGAACGTTGGTGAACATTGGCATCATAGTGCAAGTTATATCAGCTGTCTAATTTGTGTAATTTATCCCCCATACTTTGTTGTATGAAGTTAATTCCCTATAAATGCCGTTGTTGACAATGATCAAAGCGTTTGACATTGTGCACTTCTGGTTTATATATTTTCTATATATATACATAATTTTCTATATATATACAGTATATATATATATATATATATATATATATATATATATATATATATATATATGAGTGTATCAATAAAAATAAATATTTTTTCACATTTATTCTGCTAAACACAGTTTATGGTTCTACTTTCTTTCTTTCCACTGACTACAGTAAAATAAGAGCGGCTGTTGCAGAGCAGGTTGCTATGGTAGATGAACTGACAGCTTTCATACTCATGCTGCACAGAACTGCATCATGCTTTTTTTAAAAAGGTTAACAAGTAGTTCACACTTGGTCATCAAAGTACACATTTTAGAGGCTGTTGCATTAGTGCTATTAAGTTTCCACAGCTATTTTATGTCTGGTTTTTAATACCTTTGGTATAAAGAAAGATGACTATCAATGCTGCAGCCCTACAAAATTGTAGTACCAGTCCATGCCACTAGAGGTAAAAAGAAGTTTGAACTTGGAATGACAACAAAACATTTCTAAACAGACTAACAATCAAAGTAATTGGAAACAACAAAATGCTTGTCCACACAGACAGTGGACAGTCGATCAACAGCATATCAATAATAACAAGGCAAAGGTCATTAATAAAACATGGGACAACTGATTAAAATAAACAGAATCTTGAAGTGAAGCAGCCCATGTTTGTTAGTACAGTTAAAGGGTTTGGTCGGTACGCCAGTGTTGACTTGCAGGATGGATGGATCTGTGTTGTTGGTGTCACAGGTTTAGATTTCTCACTCAGTGCTCCCTTATGTGGGATATCTTTAAGTATATTTTTATGTATGTTTTCAACATTTATGTAAATCCTTTGAAGATGAGGAGACAACGGTGCAGGTTTCAGAGTGTGTGTACCCTCCTCGTTTTTTTTTTTTCCTCCACTCTTCTTGAGAATACAGGGCGGTGTCAGAGATATGTTGGTGTGCATTTCTGGGAGTCTACTAAATCTGCTGCTTCATGCATGTGTTGGTCTGCTTCATCGTCAGTACATGTGAACTTCCTGTGTGTAGAGGTCAGTCACCCCTAGTCCTTCCATCCCTGTCCTACATTCTGCCTTCTCTTAACGTCCCACACTGATGTTGCAGGTCTTGCAGCTGGGGTCTTTCTTGGCGTTTACTGTAGACATACTCATCAACTGGTGCCCGCTGATCTCAGCCACGGTGCCCAATGCTAGGTCCACAGGCTCTGTGTAGATCACCTCCAGGATCACGTCCTGAGCGTGGTGGAACACCAGACCGCCGTCACCCTCTTCATCCTGCTTGCAGGTAAGGAAACGGTTGTTGCTGATGTCGAGAGCGGGGAGCCTCTGCTTACAGAACTCGTCACCACTAGAGCCCTTTGGCGCCAGGACCAGTATAACATAGTGGTAGGCTGTGTACATGCAGTAGAAGTCCCCGAAATACAGGTTGGTGTCAGGGTTGAAGAGCGTGTCAGCCCGGACCTCAAAACGTTGGCGGCCATAAGGGGAGTCCTGCGGAGGCTTGCCTGTGTTGAACTCTGTGTTACAGCTAAAGAAAATGCCCTCCAGTTTGCCACTGATGGGTGAGCCGTGGCTGCCGCTGTTGTCCTTCACTGAAGGCAGCATCCGGTTCTCCTGCACCTCCCTAAGGTTTGGAGAAAAGAGAATTAAATTGGCCATGATCAAGCAGTATTTATGTCATCGGTTTCCCTTTTGGGGCAATCAGTAACAAATCCACCACATTACTTTGATCTATAGTTGTGCTCCCCCGCAGCCAATCAAAGTCATTTCAGAAATGCAGACAGTTGTAACATCAATCACTCTTTCAGACTGTGTGTGAGGGAGTGTGACACATAGGAAACAAGCTAATTAAATGGGCAAGAAACTACAGCTCTAGTTTGGTTGTCTCTGGAGCTACAATGACATTATCCCAGTACAGTCCATCTCACAGAAACCTAGGGGGAGAAAATTGCTCTACTGAAAAACAAAAATATGTCTTTATCATTATGACACAAACTGCCAGAAACAAAAGCTTTCAGAAAGTAAATTAACAGATAAACATTTAAAGCTATGAGTGCTTTTGTGGCAGCTGCTTATCTTCCCCACAGAGTAAATCTGAGCTCCAACGCTCCAATTATGAATTGTAATCATACCGCTATCACTATAGAGGTTGTTATTATATCCATAATTGATGCTTTGTTGTGTTCATTATAGAATTATTCCGCTCCCACCCAGGTCACAGGAGCAGAGCCGAGTTGTAATGTCAGTACTGTTTCTTCCCACATGATGGTGCAGTTTAACAGAAGCACTTTTTCGGTAAACTGTTGCAGCTGCAATTCATCAAAAGGGAGCAAAAGTCTGTAGCCTTACAGATGACGTCATGGAATTAAGATTCAACAGAAGAGTGCTCACAAGCTGTGGTATTAGTACAGAAACAGAAAGATTTGCAAAGTGGTGATTAGTGAGGGAGAGAAGATATGAGGAGAACGGACGACACCATTACAGGAGGAAAAGACAGGAAGTCAACCCAGACTCCACAGTACAAATTAAATTGCTATTTCAGTGATTTTCCATCTCTCCCTCATCTGTCACAGTTTCCTCCAACATCAAAACAGTCTTAAGCAGTTTTGCTGCCACAACCATGTTTTTTTTTTCTTGTCTTTCTTTTCCTCTGCATCCCTGAACAACTGTCTGCTATTGTCAGAGTTACACAAGGCTTTGGCAAGTAAATCACAAGGCAGATGAAAACATGGCTGTATTTTCTGTTATATCTGTATGCATGTGTTCAGTGGAGGTTACTGGAAGAAGAAATCTAAGGCTCTTTGTACTACTATTAGTACAGCTGGCTGCTACAGTAGTTCCATGTACTTGTGTGGATGTATGGAACTAATCAACATGCTTTCTGCAGCTGCACCATTCAGCTGAATCTTCATTTTTGCATGGCTACAAGCAGCTTCCTCTGAAGGGGAATACATTAACCTTAACTGACGTGGTCCTCATGCTGTTTGCATACAAAAAGAAGCTGAATGATACAGAAAAATGTAGTGCAAAGATGCATTTCATGTTCTCATTATCAATATACTACCAGCACCACAGCATTGTTATCACAGCAGTATATGCATATATTTCCTTAGTTTAAAGGTCATACAGTGAACCCTCGCTATAATGCAATTCACCTTTCGCAGCTTTGCAGATTTTTTAATGCTTTTTTTTTAACAGTGCATTGTGTTCTGAATCCTGATTGGCTAAGGGACTGTAGTCTTCAGTAGAAAAAGACGCTATAGCGGAGGCACAGTCAGAGGGACTGTGAAATACGCGTGAGTCATGAGTGGTCTCATTGATTCAAATTCCTATTATTATTTCCTATATAATATACACTACCCCTCAGACGGTGTCAGGGGTAATGTCAGTGACATTCTTCTTGATGCATTTCTACAATCATTAAAAAACTAAATGTAATAGATAGATAGGCTGCCTACCTGGCATGATCAAAGTACTCTTTGTTCTGGTTCCTGTAGAAGACAGAGAAACGCAACATCCGGCCTGCGATGACCTCTGCCTTTTCCAGCAGCTGGTTTAGATGCACCGTGGAATAATCTGGAAACAGACACAACATGTATCGTTACGAAAATCAATATTCCATCATAGGGATGAGAAACCATTGTACAAATATTATTAGTAGAAATAAAATGCATTTATTTGAAGAAACAGTGATGGACTATGAAGTTTGCATCTGTGCTCAAGGATCCTAAGATTCTTTCATCCTTAACTTCTTCATATTCACAGCATGAAATGACTCAGCATTTAAAGCACTTTCAGTACAACATCCTTTCACTCTCCACCGTGTAAGTAGCTCTGCCAAACGGGTGTGGATTTTATCTAAAGCATATTCTTTGTAATTGTGAATTGTTAAGACATTTTCCCCATCCCATTCTCCCCACAAGCACTCGAACACACCAACAAGGATGATTTGGGTTAAAGAAGAAACTGCTCTCTCATGCAATGATGAAATACCATGAAAAAAAAATGAAAGAAGACAGGCAGTCAGAGTTAGGTTAGATAAAGAAAACACGTTCAGCAATGTAGCTGTTAAAACACATGGTCAGCTTTTTGTTTTTGCTTTTAGTCTATTTTTTAAGACAAGGCTGTTGACAGTGAGGCATGAGGAATCAATGGACGTTAAACTATTCAACTGAGACATGGAGGATTTTACAATAATGGAAGGTCTTGGTAGTGATATCTTTTGTACACTTGGAATGCAGAGGATCAACAACATCCCCCCACAGGGAAAACCCTCCCCACCTCTTTGATAAGTTGTACCCTCCACACCATCCCCTCCCCCACTATAAGCCTCTAGCCAGCAATGTTGAGCTCAGTGACCTCTGCATCAGAACTTATACAGCACAGCTCCCCTCCATCTTTTAATCCTTCTATTGCTGAACATCCCCACTTCTATCTCTCCATCCATCTTTCCTTCATGACCGTCCACTCAGTATAAATTAGCCTCCCTTTAATATTCTCCCTCATATTCTGCTCCACCTAATTTGCCAATCCTCTTTCTTCACGCCTTCCACTGTTGTCCTCTGCAGTTCAGTTGGTCAAGCACACGTCACTCACGACCAAAATTAAATACAGCACTGAGTTCACACATCCGGGAAATATACTCTCCACCATAACGCTGCATCTTACTCACCAGCAGTGCAGAACTCAATGATTTCACTCCACTCGGAGACGGCGTAGTCACCGTCGGTCTGTTTTGATGCAGTCTGGACAGCCACGGTGTACTCTGTGCGCGGGCTCAGGAACCAGTGGCCCCTAACAGTCATGGGTAGGGGCACTGCCTTGGCCACCAGCTTGGTAGGAACATCCTGGAGGGAGGGAAGGAAAAAGGAGGTGAATGATGACTCATAAACACTCAAATGCACACAATTCAAATATAGGTGGCAGTTCCGCCCTTTTGTTTACCTATATACATCATTTCATACACTATTCATCCCCTCAAGTCTCAGTGGACCTTAGCAGCACATTGATTGCACCAGGAACTCCTGCCTAGCAACAGAGTCAGTCCATTAATCCATCAACACTGTGGCTGCACACCAAAATACTAGTATGGGGTCACCCACAACACCCAAGAAGTGACTCCAGGAAGAAAGGAAGGCTGGTCAAACAAGCCTGTAAGATTACCAAACCAGTTCACTGACTCACCGCTGAAAGAGCTGCAGTGTTCCTGCTGCTGCTGCTGCAATTACTCTCAGGCAGAGCGGGTTATGTGAGTGTGATATTAGCCTGTTAATGCTTGGAGCTACAGCTCGGAAATTAGTCTTTTTTTTGCCTCAAGTATGAAAAGAAAGGTTATCTTCAAGTAGAACATGGTTTACCTGTTTTATGTGTTTCAGCTTCACATCATTTTAGGTTTACATCTACAGATGTGTATAGCATCACGATAGTGATACTTCTATCACTAATATGACAAAATGGTTGTAAACCATATCACATTCTCTGCCAGTCCACTCAGTCGATGCAGCAACATGTTAATCCGAAAAGCAGAATTTTATATTGAGACATCAGATTGAACACTGTCTTATTTTGATACTTTCTGATAGGATAATAAATAAAACTAAACTAGAAAACACATTATTCTTGCTTTTAGGGAGCATCACAATATTCTGTGCTTTGCCCAATATTATAAACAATCTACATACACTTCATCAAATTGTTTTGAATGAATAGCATGCGACTGATTCTTATCAACATTCAGTACAAATTTGGCAGTTTGTTTCAAGAACATTAAAGGCAGACTGCAATCTAGACATTACTTGAATTAAAAAAGAGCCTTATGCATCATCTGCATAAGATATTTATTATTATTTTTGGCTTGTTATTACAAAGGTCAAATACATTTTACAATAAACTACATAAAAAAACAAGTCACCAAAATAAGTCATGTCATTTCAGGATTCAAGGATTAAATATATATATGAATATTTTCTTGATTTACACAGACTCATTGCCTGATTTGTAATTAATAAAACAAAAAACTTGACACATTTCTTTTTTATATATGAAATCGAAGCAAATTCTTTTCAGTGAGACTGCAACAAGAAGCCTTGTGGTGAGTCATCTCCCTGTTGTGTTGCCGTCAGTGGTGCTGATTCATGTGTTACCTTGTGTTTGAACTTGTTTGAGTTTTTATTCTCCTTCTTGTTCAGGTCAATGAAATAATGTGTGATGCGCTCTTTGCTGCGTGCCTCCATGTCCCAGCAGATCTTGAAGGAGTCACAGGTGATGTTACTGATCTTAATGTTCTGCGGAACAGGAAGCTCCTCCACCTCAGAAATACTGCCATCCTGGGATTTACTTCCTGTGGAGATGAAAAAATAAGTGAGGTTGAAAAGGCCTTACTGTCCATCAATGTCAAAAAGAAGGAGATATGAACTATGAATGCTTTGCAGACACACATCATGTTATGGTTTACCAAAACCATTTACTATTTTTTTGCTCATAATGACTGTTATGAGGCATTTGGCCACAAATCTTCTATACTACTGTAGTTTCTCAGTAATTGTTCCATAGACAGTACTCATAGTTGGCCACTTTACAGTAGTATATCTACCATGTCACACACAAAGAACTGCCTGCGTAGCCGAGTACCATATGTGTTGCCATGGAAACACATCAGCCCCTCAACACACACCTATCTGCTTCTGAGAACACACGAGGCATTAAATATTTCAAACGCTGCTGATTGAATCTCCTCTCCTTTTAGCAGAGATGGATCCATTTATAATAAGCAGTTAAAAAAAAAAAAAAAAACCTCAGCTACCACACTGCGGGGAGTGCACACAAGCCTGCAACAATGACATTTAAAATGCTAGCGTCACAGAAATTCAGCCGTTCGTTTAAGTTTGGTTTGACTTGAATAAATCCAATTTCACAGTTTTGTGACACGTCATTCTGCCTGGCCAGAAAGGCCAATGCAACATAGTTTTTCAGTTACAGATAAAGATAAACCATACATTTCTCTGAACTGCATCTGTCAAGTCTCCCACGAATAACACAAAATGTAGCACATGTACACAACCCAAAGTGCACACACACTAAGGCCAATGAAAATGTCAAAACATGGTTGAATAAGTGCTTTGTAGAATTAGGGTGAATATAGACTTTGCGTCACAGGCGGAGACGCCCACTTGGCATGGCAACAATGCGTTTTCTGTGCATGCTCTGGGGTCTAAACACAAGAGTGTGTAAAACACAAGAATGCAGAATTTGGGAGTAATGCACAACAAGACTGGTCTCTATAGAGGGTACACAATAGCAGAAGCAGCGGAGCATAGCACATCCATCTCCGCTCATCAGCTGGGAAGCTGGGAGAGGGTGAGATAAAAGAGTAATACCATAATTGGGCTGCATGGACTCTCCTGTCTCGCCTCTACACACGATGCACCAACAGTGGAGCATTTATAGATTGATTCATTCTAGGAAATAGCCAGCCAGAAGGTAATTCCTGCCGTGTGTATCCTGCCCTTCAGAGTTGAAAATATTGAAATATAGCCCAAACATGCAATTTCATCCTAGATTTTTTTTTTCAAATCACAGCTGTTTTAAAATAACATCTATAAGAGACAAATGTATGTTCTTTATTCCCAGACCAGATCCCACCCCCACTTACTTTACTCCTAATTACTACTTCCTAATCACTACTAGCTGATTACCAAAAATAATGATCTTTCCTGCAAAGAAAGACCACCTAGTGTTACATGTTTGGACAAACCTGCTGCTCATGATGAATGACACCAAAATATATCTTGTGGAATTGTGAATTCATTGTGGGCTTCTCATGGATAAAACAGATGAGTCTTTGAGAAGCACAATCTCCATGCTGAACGAATGTATTTACACATAGGATTTATTTATCTGGACTTAATGCACGTGGCTTAAACTAGATTTTAGTGGCACTGAGGGAAGAGGATTCCTTAGCACGTAACAAGCCAGCAGTTATATCTTCTGCTACAGTATCCTCAGCCCTCAGATCTACATCTTGATTTGTGAAAACATCTTCTTCTGTCGTTGGTCCACATTTAAACCCCATCTCATTAAAACATCACTGAGCTGATAAATTTGGCTCAGACTGAGAGGGTCAAGACGGGGACATGAAAGAGCAGACCTCTGTCATAAAATGCCTGACTAATGACAGTGATGTCAGCACTGTATCGTCCCACTTGAGACTTCATGTTGCTGACTTTTAACAAAACCAAGAAGAAGTCAAGGCCTGTTGTCACTCTCTAATATCTGAGTGAGGAGAAAATGCAATAAACCTAGAAGGCGGTGAAATATTTGTTTTGTTAAGTTTTCAAAATTCCTCTGTTGAGATTTGTAATAAATAGGCTGATACAGGCTTTAAAAGACAGACTGTTTCAAATGTAGATATTATATTAAACCAAATATGAGAAAAAAAAACCCTGCTAATATGCCTGAAGCAGAGTAACATCCTCAGCCTCTGCTTCTCATGATGCTGGTGTCAACACTGTTGTTTAAAATAAAAAAATTAAGCTACCAGTATGCCAACATAATATAAAATTCATGATATAAATGTAATGAACTACAATTTGCTGGCAATGAATTTCAAATTTCTTGAATCTGAATATGATATGTAGCACGTAGACTTGCTGCAGGCTTTGAGAGGTCCAGCGCTAAGCTGTACTCTGAGAGCACAGGAAGAAAGATGGAGGAGCGAAAGCCAAGCAGTGTGAAGGTCAGGCGGTAAGGGAGGAAGTAAACCTTTTACAATCTCACATGGGAGGCCTTCAGTCTGATTTACATTTATTATATACTAGAATTACACCTTGTCCTTTGCTTCCACTACTTTGTACTTGCTACTGTAGCTTATATTTATTTTGGTGAGTCATAACTTTACCTGCTGTACTGTCTTGTTCTTCAGTTATTTTGTCTTATTATTTGTAACTCTGTATTATACTGCTGTGCAGAAAAGGGGAAGGTAGAGGACGCCTCATAATGATCAAGAATAATATGTCAATTTTTGAGCCCATGTTTAGGAGATTATAGGAACACAGATTACTCATGCAGTGCAAACATGTTCATGGGGTTGAAATTGAGCACATTCAACTTGATACAAGTGAGTAAGTTCACAGTACATGCTTGAGCAGAGTGTCAAAATGCAGGACAGAGCAATGTATCTGCAGCATAGCAAAAGCATTAACCTTCCAAAGATGGAAAGCCCACTCGGTTAAATCTGCTAAATTAAATGGACCTTGCAGAGAATTGCCCTTTTGCTCAGCATATAGTCAAATGCCACAATATTGAAAAGCAATAGATGCAAGAGGATCAATAAAAATCTTGTTAACATGCTCTCTGTGGTAAGATTTGTTCCAGTCACACCTGGATTGATATTGTGAATTACTTCTTAGCGTTGTTTACTGGCAAGAGGAGAATGATTTGATTTCCATTCATGCCATCTACATAATGTAAATATACACTCTCATGCGTGTGAGATTGTGGTGCAGCCATTTAAAGGTCCACGTTCAAAACATTTCAAAACAAGTCAAATTTTGGTCTGGGTTAATGTTGAAAAATCAATTTCTACAGTGCTATGCAAGAAAAAAAACTGACAAAAGATGTTAGCAATGACTGCATAAGTGGGCATTGCCCTCAGACTAAACTGAACTGTAGACATGAGCAGGGCAACACTCAATAGGCATCGATGCTTGCAGGCCTTTGAAAATCACGCCTTTGTTTCTCTCAAGGCACAGGCGAGGCTGAGACAGACCACGCTGAGAGCGAGACAAGCTGCCAACGCAAAAGCATCTTTCTCCCAGAGTGAGATAAACAATTCCCTGTTCATCATGTTTGCACAGTCTGTGTTCTACCTTTTACACACCAATAACCTCCTGAACAGCAAACAAAGACTTTGTAAAAACACATTAGTAACACAACCTTTGGTGCAAAAGAGAAATCTTTGGTTCGGCTCATCCATATTCTAGGAAATTAATTAAATCAAGAAGACCTTTAGGGAGGACAGCTCTGTTTTTCTAAACTTGTCCAAAACCAGAATGAGTCACCATTTCTCATTTGCATTAAAATGAAATTTCTAAATAACAGACTGCTTCAACTGTGGTACAAGTCTTACATTTCTATAGACATGTCTGTACTAGCAGGCACTAGAAAAAGGAAATGTAGGGGATTATCTCACATTTAGGATCAGATTGCATAGAAGACAAGAATTGTCTGAACTTATGAATACAGTAAAGTCCGTTGCCACTGAATATATTATGCAGATGATAAGTGGCTGCATAATATGTAACTCTTGCCAACACAGTCATGGCACACAGCTGCTAACACAGAATATGGCCAAACTGAAATGCCAGCTTACTCAGACGATGCTGTATGTCATAAGGACGTCCTGCTGTTGTTGGGTCATATTAGATATTCTCTACACAAGTCCACCGAGTAACAGCAATCATCAGAGGAGTTAATATTCTAAACAAAACCAACAGTCTCCAGCCACATTTCTGACCAAATGCTAATAACAGAGTAAGAATCTCTAGCAGAACTTCAGAAGTCTGAAGAGGTTAAACGTAAACAGGCCAGAATGCTTTGGCCTGTTATTCTTTGTACTGCTGCTGGAGGCTTTGACCATTTCAGGCTAAATGTTAATTTCAGCATGCTGACACGTTCACAATGACAACGCTAAAATGCTGATATTTAGCAGATGTTTACCATGTTCATTATTTTAGTTTAGCATGTTCTATCTATCTATCTATCTATCTATCTATCTATCTATCTATCTATCTATCTATCTATCTATCTATCTATCTATCTATCTATCTATCTATCTATCTATCTATCTATCTATCTATCTATCTATCTATCTATCTATCTATCTATCTATCTATCTATCTATCTATCTATCTATCTATCTATCTATCTATCTATCTATCTATCTATCTATCCATCCATCCATCTATCCATCCATCCATCCATCCATCCATCCATCCATCCATCCATCCAGTGTCACAGCTGGAGTTGCAGTATTTCAGACAGAGAGGTTTCACAGCGTGCAGACACAGTACTTGGTTGCGTAAATGGCAGCCATCTATCATGACAACTTAATTATGTCAGCAGCCAATGGCACAAATGCCTTGCGAATGTTATGTGTATTTCATTACCTCCTCGTAAGTACGTGTTTACTCTGAATATAACATCAAAATGGTGGTCCGAATCACAGAGGTTGGTGACACATTTGCATCCGGTACGACATCATGGAAGCAGTTCTCTGTGTATCCAGACCCCTGAACATCAGCAGCATCCTACTACTCAGCAAAACTCACCACCCCCTACCTATTCATGTCAAAGTCCCATCACTAAACTGAACCATGAAGGCTGTGCCTCTAACACAGGGTACACACACACAAACAAACTTGTATCCCACGATTTCTTTTGTGCATTGAAATGCTCAAACAGTCCTCAGTGTGTTTGTGTGTGTGTGTGTGTGTGTGTGTGTGTGTGTGTGTGTGTGTGTGAGAGAGAGAGAGCTCTTTCCCACAGACAGTAGGCCTACTGAAACTGCATGCATTTCCATTTGTCAGCATAGGCACATAAGCCTCTCATGCTGGCAATTAAATATTAATGGATTTAGGAGATAAATTTAGAAAGCTATGTGGAAGTGAAATGAATATGGTCCTTGGAAAAATGTTCTCATTGACCGGATAACAGAACAAGTCTATTTCCAAGAAAGGATAGGGCTAAGAATACATTACATCTTCATTGGGTGTGGCAGGAGAAATGTAGACCTTGAGGTATCTGGAGGTCATTTTAAGTGTGAAGCAGAGGTGGTCAAAATAACCACATCACAAGCTTCACGTATCCTCTATAAGACTGTATCTTTTAGTGTACAGTACATGTATGTTACTGTGTCCACCACATGTGTCTGTCAAACCAAATGTTGGAGATCAGACTGAATTTGCATTAGAGCAGATGCAAGAAATGTATGCATTCATAACACTGTTATCAATAGTGCTGTGATGATTATATGACTGTTTCTAGTAGCTGCAAAAAGGAAAAGGCTTTCCCTTTCCAGTACACCTACAGCACAGAAGGCACAATGCTGGCACAGGGTCCATTAGAGAAGTCTAGCCACAGTCTACCATATACCATTATTAAAATTACAGCTTTAAAACCAGGCCAGCAAAGCACTAAGAGGATATAAACTGCATCCTGGTGTATTACGTTATGAGGAGCCGCTCTGGCAGATGAGGAAATGAGGCACAATGACTGCACTGTGATCAGATGCTGGGGGTCTTTTAAAAGGCTCAGTGAAGACACACCATTGACTTCAGGATGGATGGATGTAAACTGACCGGCTCTAACCGGTCATACACAGATAAAAAAATAATAATAATAATGAAGTTTTTCAAAAGCCAAATTAAATCCATCCATCCATGAAAAGGTGTGATCTCATTTCATTTCAGTATTCTAGAATCTTAATTAAAAAGAGGGTATCTGTGGCCACGAGTCTTGACTCAGATGTGAAAACGATTGTGTATAATTGCACTGATGGGTGTGTAGGGCTGCACCGCCTGTGCACACACACTCACACACACACAGACACACATGTGACTGCAGCCATGTTTGAGCCTCTCATTTTCTCCTGATGATGACTTGCTTTCCCCCCACCCACCCCACCCATTAAATTCGCATCAGGGTTAAGCCTGCTCATGTAAAAACTGCTTATCTATTTTGGCAACATGTATGAACTGATTTACAGACGGCTTCTTATTTGTGATGACACTCATATAAATTCTTTATTTGGTGGTAAATATCCAGAAAACTTTCAAATTCGGATAAGTGAACTATAGTCTATGCATGCATATGCAACATACATGCAGCTGGATGACTTGATGAGTTTTTCCACAAGTTAATGTTGGAATATAAGATTAGAAATGGTTCAATTTCAAACCACAGAGACTGATATTCACTGTGCAAAAAAAAGATAAGAAGCAGCGGTTATAGGCGGGGTGGAAACCGGCCTCTGTCCATGTCTGTGGTGCTGAAATAAAGAAACGTATCACTGAACACGGTTTCGTCGCATGTGATTGCTCAGTTTGCAGAAATATACGTTCCTTTTGAGCAGAGCCCTGTGTTTTGTGAATGAACAAAACCTTGCTGCCACAGAAAAGACACTCTACTATTCCACACACGCTTCATCCATCCTCCATCCAAAGAACCGGTGGAGCGACCGGCCCCTATTCCCTTCATACACACAATAAGGGTTCAGCATGCAGCTAAAACCAATGAAAAAAACACACTGTAAGCGTTGCAGCGGCTCTGGAAATTAACACCAGGCGCTTAATGCACCGACAATGTCTCAACACTGACAATCAGACACAGTATGAAAGCTCTGCTTACCATCCCGTTCACACAACTGTATGGCGTCCAAGCTCAGGTCCTTGATCATCCCCTCGCAGGGACTCAATGGACTGGTGATGTTGTGCGCCAAGCCGGGTACCTCCATCTCTGCAGAAGAGCCTGGGTGATGCTACTGGTGAATTACTGTCAACCGTTGAATATCGTCCACGGGGATTGCACAGCAGCAGACCTCCGTCTACGGTCGTCGGGGAGGGAGAAAAGAAAGAGAAAGAGAGAGACCGCTTTCCAGTCAGGTCCCTGCTCGTTCCGTCGCGCACAGATCTCTCCTGGGTGGTGCGGCTAATGGCGCGTCAGCGGAATCGTCACTAGCGCCAACAGCACAAGCCACCAGTTCAGGTTTGCAACGTAAGACATAGCAGCTTTTTTTTTTTTTTTTTTGCGGGGATGCCCTTTAAATGTATAGACGTCAAATATAGCTGTGCGTTTTGTCTTATTTCATGCGCTACACGTACACGCAGCGCTCCTGTGTTCAGAGCCACAAGTGTGTCTTGTGTTCCGCCGCTGAGCCGCGGGACAGTCGAACATGAATAGTTCAGCGGATTAGTGCAGAGAAGTGCAGCAAATTCAATGGCTTCTTATGTAACCAGATTAGCCGGTGTTTCCCCTCCGGTTTAAGGTCTCTATTTAAACACTCCGGTTCTTTCCTATTTCACGTTCAGTGTCATCACATCAAGAGTCGCTCGCATCTCCTTATTTGGGGAGGTGTAGCACCCTCTTACAGGAGCGCAGGTGCAAATGGACCACACAATAATGAGCTGGGGGACTACTCTGACATACTGCGCGAAATAATGAATGGACTGCATCTGCCTTTCCCTCTTATAGACATTATGGCACATAATGAAATGCAAACTCTGTCAGTTTATAGCCAGTAAACCATACATTATGTTTGGCTGTGTGTGTGTTTGTAATTATCTCTCCCCTTCTACACCCTTTTTATCAGCGGCTCACAGGAACAGGATTGCAAAAGGCACAAAAGGTCAAGTGCATGGCTAAATTGCAGCTTAAACACACACTGAATGCTGCAGGCTTAACACTCTTGGGCCATGCAGTAGAAGTCATTTTTAAGTCATTTTTTATTTTTTATAATTCCTGCAGCAGTATGTTCTCATCTTCTGACTCCGTAGGGGAGCATCACAGAGAGGCGGTGTCACTTTCTATTTGTTTTTGTCTCTCGGTGTTATACAAGGCGCCCCGAGGAGAGGCGACAGAGTGTTTATCTATTCAACGGACAACGGATTCTGCAGCTGCGCCTATGGGATCCTGAGTCATGCTGTTTAAAACGAGGAGAGAGGGGGGTAGTGCTGCACTATGGGCTGCATTTACAGGAGGGAAGTCAAGTGTTGTCTGTGTGAGACATACTGACACTGCATCATCATCATCATCACCTCTGAAGAGAGCGTAAATATCAACGTGGCCATTTGTGTATTCCAATTTACCATTTTCATTTTTTTCACGCATCAACAGTAAATACGGTACAGTAAATTGGTTGGTGCGCATTTTTAATGCACATTTGAGGATTAGAAAACGGGGTTACATGGGGCAGGCGAATTAAACTCTTGGTAAGCTCATAATCACTGTGGCGTTCATATTCAAACATAGACGCACAACTGAAGGCCTGAATATATTTCTCACTCAGATTTGCAACGTTGCATCTGGCTCAAATTTCCTGTTGGGGAGATACAATTCATTAAAAGTGAATGTCAGTATGCTGATTACTCCCTGCACACCGAGAGCCATTTGTGTCTCAGGAGAAGATGCTGTGATTGATTCAGCAATCAACAGATGAAATGATCTCAGCAATTTTTGGCATGTATCTAATGTATTAAAGTTACACATAGCAATATGTTTTTTATTCCTTTACTGTACTACCCAGCTTGTGAGCATAACTTATCAACTGCCCTCCTGCTGTCTAAGATGGCTTGTTTATTAAAAGAGCTTTGTCCTGATATCCTCAGATTTACACAGCATCTGTTTAAATGACTGTTTCCACTATAATTCCATAAACCAATCAGTAAGCTCATCAAAAGTCCATGAGCAGCGAACATAGCAAATGGGCCTGAATACATCAAAAATAAATACACCAAATAAAAAAGTGCTCATTGTTATGTATGCCATCATCTATTTCCCATTGTCGCTCTGCCTCCCTCCCTCCCCCTTCCCATTTCTCTGCTCCGCCTGCTGAGTTTATCTGGTATGGGAGAGGAGGAGGAGGCTGACCGATTCTAGAGGAGGAGGCTGACCGATTCTCATCCTACCTCCATCCATCCTCCTTGCCATGCCTCTCTCCATCCACCCATATCCCCTCCAGCGAGAGTCATCATGTGTTAGCATCAGTGTTCCAGTAGAGCTGCAGGAGGATGAGGGAGAGTGACACTGTGTCCAATGTAACACACACTGAGCCAAGTTTATCCCCTCCCCCTTTCTCCTCCTTCACCCACATCCTTTCTCCCTTTTCCTTCTCACTTCTTTTACCTTTTCCCCTCTTCTGTCCCTTCTATCATTTTTCTTCCTTTGCCACTTTTCTTCCATTTCCCTGCTGTTACCCTATATATTGTAAAGTGCATGTGCAGTGGACGGTGTCAGTGTGTGTTTGAGTGTGTGTACCCTATATGTGATAGTGTGGCCTGTATTGGCAGTCCACTCGGATTTGCTCACTCTGCTGTGTTTAGAGCTCAGAGGCCATGAGAGCACATTGTGACAGATGGAGACATAGCAGGGATGAAAGTGAACTGTAAGAGTAGGAAAAAACAAGCCAAATAGGTTTAAAAATAATAGAAGTTTAATCTCGACAAGCGACCAGCAGATGCTTGATGCCCCTTTAAAACTTTGTGAGATAAAATGAGTGATACCCAGGGCCTGACAGAGTTCTGGTTTTCAGACCAAATAGCCCCATTGCTATTCAGTCTCACTCAGTCAGTTCATCGACTGGGTGGAGTGGACTTATTTATTTCATCCTTATGGCAGTTTGGTTTTAGCACTGATCTCATATTTTGGATCAAGCTATTCTATTCTCCTCACATATTGCTATGTACAAATGTCCAACACCCCGTAGGATGTGCCAGGGTGCCCACGCTCCTCGTCATTGGACTGAAGGCGATTCAAAACTAGGGCACTGAGCATAGGGTCTTACTATTTGCTGACGATCTACTGTTGTATGTGAGTGACCCCCTAATTAGTATTCCACATACTATTTCAATTCTGAAACCTTTTGGAGTGATCTCAGCATATGAATTAAATATCCACACATTACAGGAAAAAGATTTGACGGACTTACAGAAGTAGAAGTGCTTGTCTATTATATATATATATATATATATATATATATATATTATATATAGAGGCCTCTTGCTATCAACAGTATAACTTCTTCTTCAGTCATTTGGGTTGGTGGACTGGTAAAGCTGCAGAAGAAGATCTAGAATAAAGCTACTCCAGAGGAGCAGGTCCCCAGGTCGAACATTGATTGCCTAGCCTCTTAGGCTACCTATGGATCATGCAAGATCCCTTTGCTCTGGTTCACTTTGCTTCAAGCAGCTGGTGTAAGATTGAGGCAAAGTCATGCCCCTCTTCTTCATTCCAAGCTTTTGCATGTAGCACCCCTTTCCCCTTGACAATTTACCTCTAACCCCATCGCAATGGGTTCTTTGAAGATCTGGGCATGTATCAGACGCCACCTTAGTTGTCTACACCCCCACATATGACTCTAGTGTGCAACAATCATGTTTATTCCAGCCAAGATAGATTATCAGTATTCCTCTCTAGAGGGGAGAGGCCTCTGCCGCCTAGGAGTTTGTCAGTTTCCATCAACTGCATGCAGCCTTTAAATTGGATCGCTCTGATTTTTTCAGATACTTTCACATCACGACTGATCCAAGAGGTCAGTTATAAGCCAGTATATGGAACACAGGCCACAACATTTTACATTAGTAGAAAACAATACCGGTCCCCAGGGTTGTGTGTGTGTGTACACATGCGCATGCGAGTGTGTACCATAAATACACTTATCTGAGGGAAGCAAATGAAGCGTGTCATTGATTTGCAGTGTGAGCTCTGGCCTTAGTTGCAGTTTGGCTGATATTGGCCATGTGGGACTCCAAATGAAATCCCAGTTTATCTGAGCTTTTTCAGATACACTGAATAAAAAAGTTTTCACCTATAAAGAGACACTAAAAGAGTTATTAATAAAATCAATTTAATTGATAAAGAGTGCACGATATGGGAAAAGCTGAAGAGATAACATAATTTTTTAATTAGAAGCATAGAGATGTCTGCCGATGGAGTCCAGAAAGAACACATGGATTAGACTTGGAAAAATGGGGATACCTGGGGATCCGTAAGTCATACACTGCACGCTGACAGCAGCCCAGAGAGAAATTGTTTTAAATTCTGACAGCAATAAAATTATTTGCTAACAGAAGTCTTGTGGGAACACCCTCAATCATTTGACTGAGTTGGAAACAGCAAAAGAAAAAGAGTAAGGATATAAAAAATAGTCTTCAAGCTTCATTTGGGACTGAAACATTTTCAACTGTAAGGTTGAGACCAATATAACTGTATTAGTCTAAGTGAGATTTAGCATAAGAAGGAATGAATGATGAGAAATAAACAGGTAGACAGACAACGATCCAGACTTATCAGACACTGTGAGCATATTGTCCACTGGACAAGGTCCAATATGCTGAATTAGCGACCAAGTCACAGCTCTACTCATTTACACCTTTCCTGCAGAGGCAAGCTGCCCATGAGAACAATATGTGACACTCTAAAATCTGCTGGTCTTCAAGTGGGGAGGATGGCAGGCTGTTTACTAAACGTACGGTTTGTTAGTAATAATTTATCTCTGAAATTTAGCCTCTTTCACTCTCCGTCTCTCTTATAATAGAACATGACATTGAAATTAGTCATGCTGGGCACTGAGAATCAATGCCAGCTGTGCCATACAGATAATTGCCCAAAGTGAGACAAAGAGACTTTGATATTTGTGACTTAATAGATTTTCTCTAGAACTGTTATGCTTGATGTACATGGGATGGGCTAAAATGTAAGTGTAGACTTTAGATTTCAGTATTTCTCTGATGTTATCAAACTGGACTTAACATTTTACTTTTTCATTCCACCTATATTTAATATATTTCATTTCTTTGTCCACACAAATGTTAATATTTCCTTTATATTTAATTTCAAGTTTTATAGCCCATTTCAAAAATATTATTCTTCTATCGAGGAAACAGATGTTAATTTTTTTTAAAAATTTTATTGTAATATTACATTCTTCACTTCATCATTATTATTGCAATATTATTTTTTTTCTAATTATTCTTCTTATGTTATGTTTTGTGGCAGTAAAAGCCAAGACACATTCTTTGTATGCTTGCATAATTGGCTAATAAACAGATTCTGATTCTGATTTATTTATCATATGAGAAATTGGCAACAAGACACCACAATTAATGTTTTCTTTACATCTTTCCTACACATTACCCCTGACGCTTCAGGATAACACACCAGTATTTATATCCAATTCAGTGTTATGGTGTTAAACAAATATGAGGGCGTTCTGCGTTCTTTAGCTTCTGTGGAAAATTATGACAACAAAGGAGAACGTGAACGAGTCACAAGCTGCCAAGGAACAAAGTTCAGTGGCGCCACCTGCTTCTGTTAAAGGCTCATATGTGTTGGATGACAGGCTGCCTCCCTCTCTCTGTCTATCTGTGCACCATCTGAACATTAATTTGCTGCCATAAACAAACGGCCTAAATAAATGAAATTGAAAAATTTTTTGTTTTGTACACACACACACACACACACACACACACACACACACACACACACACACACACACACACACACACACTTTATTCTTAATTCTGACATTCAAAACTGCAAAGTAAAATAATTATGAAAAACAATGTATCCGTATATGATAAATCAGTGTCTGTACGCTCATCAGTAAATAACATTTTATTTTTGAAGAATGGTTGTTCAATCATTTTGTAATATTATGATAATATAATAATTTCCCAGTTTTGGGATTAATAAAGTCTATCTATCTATCTATGCTGTTGCTGGGTAACAATTGTCCATGGTTTCCTAAAGAAGAGTAATTTTAAGTGGCAATACTGCCTCCTAGAGGTTTGAAATAACGCTGCTAAGCAGAAAATTCAACACGAAAAAATGCATTAAACCAAGTGGTTATCTTTTCTTTACTGATTCCCTGATTTTGCCGAGCTGCTCAGATAAAATATATGGGACAGTGAAAAGACACAGTAGAGAGTAAACAGGTCAGGACTGGATTATGTGACATGGATCAGGCCTGCAAATAAAAAAAGAGGAAAAGAGGAGAAACCAAACATAAAATTGTACAAAACATGCCAGTTGTTTGATGGTCCAGTAGCCAGGTGGGCGGGACATATGGCCGAGCCTTCAGACTTGACACGAAGCTTAAAATTAATTCACTCTCGTGTAGTACATCTCTTGCAGTACAGTACATATTCTCTTTCCTAGGGTGTCCATCAATCAGAATGGATTTATTCTCATGGATTAAGCAGATCATCTGCAGATTAGGCCTCACATATACATGCATGGCACCATAAACACATGGCGTGCAACCGGGTTTTTTTGTATGCATTTTTGATTATGGGTTGGAGTGAGGCTTTTAAACTGAGAAACCAGGATGAAGTGAAAGTACTGTGTGGTCAGTGGTATTTTTTGGCACATAAAAAGACACCGGTCATACTGTACTGTCTACAGCAGAGGCTTCAGTGTGTTTTGAAACAGGTTCATTTTTGAGCATCGCTCATCAGCTGTATGTGAATGTCCTGTAAAGCAGGCTGCAAAGGGAAAAATGAATTCATTTAGTCAGAGCTTTCTAGAGATTTCCTGATTGTAGCTTATATCATTTTCCTTCAACTCTCAGACAGCGGAGAAGGATATTTACGACGATCGTGGACACTGGTGCCTTGTCAGATGTAACATTTCTGTACAACAGACAAAAGAAAACTCAAAAAAGGGACTTTGTTTGCATACATTTATTGCCTTCATATTATTTGAATGTTTGAACACACTTTTTTTTTTTTTTGCCTGCTTGACAGTTTCTTCAAAATGTCTCATCTGTTTATATATGTACTAAAATACAGTCAGAATAACAATGGCATGAACAGATGTCACACTGAACAGAGCTTTAGCCACATTGCAATGTACACAAATTCTTCTCTGGAACTTTGTGCAGAATTGTACCTTTCGCACACAAAAAAAAAAACAATGGTTGTACAAGATGAAAAAGTTGTACAAAAGTTATGTATTACATCACTTCCTTAGTGGTTTACATTTATTATAAATGTACCATTTGATTGCAGTACAAAGACTTGTTCAAATAAATTCCTTTGGGAACAACAATATGACTAATACAACAAATCAAAGACATAACTGTGAAACTATTCGATCAAGGGCAAAGACTAGACAATTTGGCAGTGAGTAAACTTCTTGACTTGATGAGTCCCTTCATTGATCCGGAATAAATCTGCAATAAAATGCATCGATATTTTTTTTTTAAACAACATTCACTTGACAAGACAAGAACCTCTACTGCCTACCGAACACATCCGAACAAGGTGAACTTGGCTAGGGATGAAAACAAATGTCCGCTAGGCAAGAACACGAGTCACAGCACTGGGAGAATCAGTGCTCAACAGTTTCTATGTAGTACCATGATGAGTGGGGGCGAACTGCCCCCGGGTTTCCTCTCAGGATAAAGAATCCCTATCTAGATTAGCTATCTCCCTCAATCTCTTTTTTTTAAGACTTCAAAAGAAAAAAAAAAAGACAATTACCTGGTTGGTGTCAGCAACCATGTCAGAATATTATTTAGTATAGTGTTTAACTTGACAACCACATTGAGAATGGCTCAAATCAGATACGAGGGAGGGTAGAAAGTGGTTAAAAGTGAGCACAATAAACAACAGAAGGGAATCCCTTTCAACTGAAGAGAGGCGACAAATCGTTGACTACTCTGTTTGAGATTACACGAGGACTGCTGTTACTTTCCGTCATAGTTTAGTTGGTCAAAATAAATCTTCATGCACCCGACAGGTGATAATTTCTCTGAAGCCTCCTCTACATAGCCAATAGATTTTATACACAGTACTAGTACACTGTATTCAAACCAAGATAAGAAAGTCTTCAGCGTTAGCTTTAATGCTTACTGTTCTGAAAATACAGACAAATTTTACCAGTAAAAAAAAAAAAAAAGAATAAAGCTGTACAAAGAGGCTCTTAATTGCACTTGATATAAAAATTCTCAGGAAGATAGAACGGCTAAATCCTCAGAAACATCTAAAGAACATCACACAAAAAAAGTTAATGAACTGTTGGAAAGGTCATTTTCCTTCTTCGAAACACATGACTGAACATAATACAGAAGTCCAAACAAGCACAAGCTTTCGATGATAAACTCTGCTGTATTATACATAATCCTGCGACTTTATTAAACGGTGCTTAATCATGTTTTTCTGGATATTAGATTGCCTGACTGATACTAGAAAATTCCTTATTTTTAATTTGTTTTTTATCATAAATCTCATATTTCTTCATGGTTTTGGTTTATGATTGGCATCTCTGGTAGAAATGCTCATATGATACCATGTTGGCTGTGAATAAACTGGTTCTTTGTGTGATGTGCCTCCTTTTTCGGAGATTAAGGTCAGTCAAATTCGGACCAAAATATTAGTGTTCTAAGTGAAACTAGTTATGTACATTGGCACTTTTCAATACAAAGTAATGGCTTTACTCTGTTTCCTTGCTTTAAATGGGACAACCAGTGAATAGAAAGAAACAGGCACACAGTTCTAGCGTAGAAACTCATTCTGGATACGTGGAGGAGTGCTTTGTGAGATTTTTAGGCATACAGAAAGGGGCCACAGGGAGGCCAACACTGACAAATAACAGATGAGACAAAAGACCATGTACTATAAACAAACAGCGAAGGAAGACCACAGAAAGTGGTGCCTGTTGACACAATCAGAGAGAGGCCTAAGCTTAGCCTAACTGCCTCATGTCTCTGCTGCTGTCTCATGGCACAGCCATATTATGGCTCCACAGATTAAGGGGCGGAAGAAAAGTAAAAGATACTAATAATAATCTAATTACAAAATCATATAAACTCATGAACGTATAAAAAAATACATATGTAAACTGATTACCGTTAAACATCCCACCCATTCCCCTAAAATGGTAATAAAAACTAAAAACTAAAATCATAATGCATAATGAGTACAAAATATTTGATTTGTTTTTTGTTTTGTCTAGAAATACACAGACAGCTGCAGTGGCTGTTGGACCCTAACACTGACCTCAGAGGAATGTCCACCAATCAAAACACTGAAGGCAGCCCAAGGTCAAAGGCCACAATGGTACTTTCCTTTGGTATACGTGATAAACTTGAAGTCACCACTTTGGTGTGCTGACCTATTTTGCACTTGATTTGGTGTCGCCTTAATCTTACTGGCTAAGTGCTTACATTTGATTTGGTACAAAATGCATCTGTGCTTTTAGTCAATAAAAAAATGCAGATATTTTTTTTTTTCTTCAATCTAAGGAATTAGGCTTTCACAGGCAAAAGTCTAGTATTATTAAAGTGCATGTCACTGATACAACAGCATGGTACGAATGCAGGTAGTATCAATGGGTAAAATGATTGTACTAATCATTCTGCCTGTTCCCTTGAACAAAAAAAAAGTGGACAGAAATACTGTACAGTACCCCTCTTCAGAACCATAACAACAACCTTCATATATAAATGTTCTACATAGACTTAATGGCTCTATAAGGAGTGAACACTGAACTAAGATATCTGAGAAATCCCTTTTTTTTTCTTGTTGGCACTTAGGTAAAACTATGGCTTTTTCTTTCATATATCTTTATACTATATGGCAATGACAACATTTTGAACAGTCTTAATTCAGCTGAAGCTGAAAAGGGGGTCAACAACCACTGAAACCTGGGGCTGCTGAGGCACAGGGAGGGAACACTGGAGGCTGGTCTCTACAATGGACGGTTCTGGCATAGCCTGGAGGTCTGGAGGCGCCTACCATCGCCCACTGACGCTGGCCATGTCTGCGTGAAACTGACGGGAGAGGCGACCACTTGCTCCCCCTTCCAGGAAGGAGGATCTGATGGGTGGCTCAAATAGCTTCCTCCTGTTCTTGTTTAGTTCTGTAGAAGATGCAATAAAAACCACAAAGCATAAGCAGTTGCAAAGGTGATACAAACATGGTTTTTTAATGTGGACAACTTCCACCTGTGTAGTAAATCAAAGTAAAGAGAAAATACAACTGAGGAGTGTGTTAACATTTCTCTTAAGCCTCAATTGATCAACAATGACAAGAAAATTGGATTCAGACCACTTCAGGATAGCTGAAGATCAACAAAAGCCCTCGTTGTTTCCATTTGGTTTTACACAGCAGCATGGACAAAATGCTTTCATATAAAAGTCAGAAGCACACCCTGGCATCTTTGGGTTATTCATATCATAGTCGTGTTCTGTCGCTGCCAGCATAAACCTTCAGTTTGATTACTGGAGACAGCCATCTCGCTCCAGCAGCTCTTTTTACTGGCAGACTGGCAGGAAGTTAAAACCTGGATTGCAGCGACTGGCATTCTATCTCTTTATAATGAGAGGCAAAAGTGCAGAAAGACAGAGACAGACAGAGACGTACATGTTTCTTTTCCCCCGTAAGTCCGTCAACTGAGATGAGAGTTGACCTGTACTTGGCTGAGGCGTTGGGGAGAAAAAAACCAATCCTGGCCTTGAATCACGCTACCTCCTTAATAATCACAACCCGGCCATTTCCTTATTTTTGCTTCACTGTCAAAGCTCCGGTCTGAATATTCTTTACTGAACATTTACAGAATATCCATGACAGGAAGCTCATGATCCAAACATGTGCATGACTAATTTATGCAGTCAAACAACTCAGACTATTACAATGTCCAAAATATGACATCAGTAATGAAGTGTGACACCCACAACATTCACATTGAATCTAGTGCAACAAGAGGACAGGCTACATCAACATCAGGGAGGCAGCTGGAGCAACTGGAGAAAAAAAACAACACACTCATCTCAGAAGAATGTGTCCTAATCCCTAATCCCCTAATCTGGTGCAAATAACTGCAACATGTTTTTCTTGCATTTTATGACAAAATACGAAACATTTCTGAAACACATATCAGTGATTAAGAACACAAAAGAACAATTTGAAACAGAGGTGGCTATATGTGGGCATCTCTATCTAACTATCCTTTTGTGTTTTCATCCATTATGGGAGTTGCTGGATAAATGGGGTGACAAGTGACATAAAAAAATAAAATACAACACAGGTAAAATTCTTGCTTATTCATCTGTACCTGAGATGGCAAGCAGCATTTTCCTACGGGCTCCGAAGGTAGTGATGCCCAGCTCCTTCAGGTCCTGGTCTGTTAGAGTCAGGAATGTCTGGAGGTCAATCTGGAAGCAGCAAGAAGTCAGTTAAACTCTCCTGTTACCACAATTCAGCAACTTCTACTGGCATTAGACCTCCAAACATAAATATCATGATCCTTAGTACTGTGCTGTACTTTTTTTCCCCCACTAATCAGCGTTTCCAACAAACATGTCATCCTCCAACACACATTTGAACAGCATATAAGCAGCAAAATGTATGCATTTCCCCATTCTTAATGTACCTTGTTACACACAATATATAGAAATTAGATTTTAAAATAAACTATAATCCAACTCACAATGCAACTAAGGAAGGTTTAGAATCGTATAGGGCAAAGTACTTCAGAAACAAGAGGAAGAGCAAATATACCTGAAAGTGTCTATGTATTGTTACTGTTCAGACAATTCATAACTTAAATGTATATGCTTCTCATCAGGTCAGACAGCCCTACAGAACTGTAACACTAGAGAAAGTGAGTCGGTACCTCTTGTTGTTGGAAGACGTCTGTGTACTTTCCCAAGCCCAGTTTACTGAAGAGCTCAGGCAGGTCCGAACCTTTCAGAGACGAGTTTAGGCTGCAGCCGTTGCTGCCGGTTACAGAAGAGATGCAGTCCATGTAGTTGCTGCTGCTGAGGTAATGCTCTGCATCTGTCCATTTAATGATTGGGGAAAAAAAACAACACAGAATGAACATTTAGAGGCAAAACAGCAGCAAACATTAATCTATATTTAATCTCCCAAAGATGTCCTACCAAAAAAACAACATTTAACATATAATGATCACACTATTTTTAACTAGTCAACAGAAAATGACAAAAAGGTGGGAAACTTTAAGGTAGGTTGGTATAAGAGGCAGACTCCAAAAAATATCTAAAGTGCCATCACTGAACTGATGGCTTCAAATAATAATATCCCACTGAAGTAGTGGGATATTATTATTTGAAGCACAAAATACAATGAAGATGTGTCATTTTCTGCGTAATCATTAATCCATATAGTTTATGCCAAAATGTAAGAAATATTCTGCTGCTCTTCACTGAGGAATATTTCCATTAAACAAGTAATGGTTCTTGTATGTTGTTGGTACCCATGATCTCTGTATAGTTTACCAGTGTGATGTTCAATAATTATTATTAGATACTACGGAAATATGCAGAACTGACTGGACTTGTTCTGCTTCCTCTTTGGGCTGCTGACAGCGGTGGGGAACTCTGCGTGGCTCGGCAGGCCATTACCGGTGCCGTTCCTCTCTCGCCAGTTGTCAGAATCACTGCCGTTCCCTATGCCTTCCCTGCTGCTGGATCGAGACAAGGACAGCGGGGAACCCTGACAGCGAGAACAGAAGGAAAGACAATCCAAACATTTAACAAGGCGTTCTGAATGCCTGCTGAGCTGAATCTCAATATAGAGTACAAACATATATCTATTACTGCATAAATAATAGAAAAGTATACAAATGGCAAATGGTAAGCTATTGTATGTATCTGACCTCGTAGGTGGTGCTCATGCTGGGCTTGTATGGAACATGATTGGCTCTCCGCAGTTCCTTGATCGTCTCGGCTGGCATGGACTTTGAGAAACCAAGACCGCTCCAAGTGTTGGTAGGAGTCCGCACCTCAGTCACCACAGGCTTCTTCAACATAGCTGTGTGAATGCAGATACAGAGTAATGCACATATACAGAGATGATCCCAAATAAAATATACCATAAATAAGAATTTGGATCTTTTATGGCCTCATCACTAACATTAAATTCAAGGTTTTATAAGTCTTGTGCAACCTTTTATACACATGTCCTTGTAATTTTGGAAACCAATGAGTTTACATTTTTTGTGGGTTTGAACAATGATTTAATTTGTAATAATGGATCCACCAAAGGGTAGGTGGAGTTCAAGAGTTATGATTTAATAATCTAGAGTTTGCAAGAAGGAGATTGAGTCCTCTTACAATTAAACCTTCAACTGTATATGAACTTAATGGTCTAAGGATGGAGGGCGTTGCATGTTGTAAAACCCTTTGAGGGAAATCTGTGATTTGTAATATTAGATTAGTCTTCATTATGGGCTGCGACAGGCACTACTACTGACATTACGAAAAATAATGTTAATATCTAATATTTAACCATAACACATTGTCAACTTACCTTTGGTTGCTAGCAGCTTTTTCTGTTCATAGTCAAATGCCTGAAAAGATAAAAACAGTTTTGTTGCTTAATACCAGCAGAACAGTGTGTTTTTTGTGTGTGTTGTATGCGTGTGTGTGTTGTATGCGTGTGTATGCGTGTACCTGCATGTTGGCGAAGGAGGTCTGTGGTGCCAGTCTGATTCTCTCCCTTTCGTTCTGCTGTGCTGCCCTCTCAGCTGCCCGCTCACTACCTGGTGCCCTCTTGTCAGCTACAGGACTGTCTGATGAACTGGATTCAGCGTCCGAGAGGAGACAGTCAGAGCTGTTGGGATTGTATGAAAAAAAAAAGGTATTGTGAGCAAAGAAATCTAACACAAAGAAGACAAGATGTTATCAATAAAACTGGTATTAAGACACATTTGTAACAGTCATGCTGTCAAGGGTGATCCTATGTAACTCGGCTCATATGGTGGCCAATATTTCATCTCAGCTGTTTTATATAGTTTATACACTACCAATGGACTGCAGATGAAAATTAGCAGTGACTAAAAATAGCTTTTAGCTTGTACAGTACATCAAATGGCAACATGCTTAATGTTTAAAACTGCACATGGCCCCTTAAAATAAAATAAATAAATAAAACTATAGAAATGAAATATTGGGTTGGATGCCACTGAATTAAACTGTAGCCATGTGTACTATGTCTACAGGGATGAAGAGCCAAACTGAACCAGCATGAGCTGTAAATGATCTCTGAAGGGATGCTAAACTGAACCAAGATGAGCTGTAAATGATTGCTAGACTCCAACATACTGTAGATGGGAGTTCTTGGTGCCCTGCAGGAGCTCCACAGCCTGTCGCTTCCCTGATGATGTTTTACACGAAGCCAGCATCTGCTTCAGCTCATTCCCATTGGCTGAGTGAGAGGGGCTTCTGGGCATGCCCACTTCAACAAATGTATCAGAGCCTGTAGGAAACATACACAAACATATGTAATAACCCTGTCCTCCATCTTCTGTACAGAAAATACACAATGTTATGACAGCCTTAGATGAAACTTCATGTTTCATGATGCCATGCACAGTCTTGGGTCACTCGGTGTACAGGAGTGTGTGTGTGTAGCTCGGTGGGCATGTGTCTGTGTGTATGAATTAAAGTGTGAGTCCCAGTTGGGTCCTGCATTAATTAAAAACACAGCAGCTGTAATTACAGTGGGTTTTCCCTGCTACTCTTCTTTCAGTCTGACAGGAAACTGCTCTGTGCAACAGGATGTAGATGTACGTGTGTGTGATTGTATGCATGTGTATAATCAAGAACATTTGAATGTGCATATAGTGCTGTGTAGTTAAAAAAATATATGTCAGTCAATCTATTGAAGCTTCTCTGGGGTTTAATGTTTGAACCATTACCCCTCATTTCACAAAGCAGAGTTGAGTCGGACTGGGCGAGCCAGTCCAAACACATTCTGAGACACAGGAGGAGGTAAGGGAGGGAGAGGAAACCTTACCGGGACACACTCAATTCGGGGAGCACCAGCTCAGAAAACAGCGGGGAAAATGAGACGCGTGAGAGAGAAAGGTTTGAAGGGGAAAACCGCATGTGTAAGACACAGAGGAAATGAGGGCCTTTCTGAACCGCTAAGAGACCAGCAGTTAATCTGTCTCCGTTCCAACACAATAAACGTAGTCAGAGCGTGTATGAGGTTAAGACGACAGTATAGAGAAATAGAAATAAGTTCATTCAAGGCATTTTCCTCAAAGTGGGTTTAAGGGTTACATAAATCTCAAGAGGAAATGCCTGAATTGGACATTTATGTTAAGTCTGCAAGGCTGAGGTCCAGACAACGAGTTGAAAATGTCAACAGCGCAAGAATTTTGTCTATCCAAGGTTATCAGCGATAAATCACAAGATTTTAAGTGTGTCTTTATTATAGCTGACTCACAAGAGGGCAAGACCCCTGCTATAAGTAGACTTTTACTTTTTAGCCTTGTTGATGCTATTTAAAAAAACATTGAGTACAATGTCTTTCACAAAATGTATGTTCAAAGAAGATGGTTAAGAATTTATATCCGATTAATCTTATTAGGCATTTTTAACAAAATCAATATACCTGTCAGTGGTAGGCAATTAAGTTCTCTGCCTACCAAATAACAAATTTGAAGGTTTGATATTCTGGATGGGAGGTGTTTGGTAGATAAGATAGAACTCATAGCTTCTAGCCTCAGCAGTCTCTACGGCCAAATGTACTCCAGAACAGATGGATGTCTGCACATGTGGATATGTTTTACATGTTTTTTGGTGCGTACAGTCTACACCGTTTTAAATTTTGGGACTGCACATGGGTCTTTGCAACATGTGCAGATGACATAATGTCTGCGTGGATATGTAAAATACAATTTGCTCTTTAAGCACAGACCATGTCACAACCCTCCTTTTATTTTTCTGAGGATGATTTTTACTTCGTGCATCAAAGGCAGGATATTGCACATCACAGTTATGACGAGGACATTTTTCAGTCTGTAGGCCAGACTGGTTTCTATATGGGTTACTTCAGATCAATACCTTCATCGGGGCTGGACTTGCTGGACAGTGGTTCTGATGGATTGTGTCCACTGGCCTCCTGGACTGAGTCACATGGGGCTGGACTCAAGACAGTTTCTGCAAGTGACGCAGTTGCTATCCTCCCATAAACTGAGCCAGAGTGCTACACATGCATGCAAACATAGACACACAAAGAGTACAAGTCGCATATTGATTTAATTTACTAAATTAAATTGTCTAAGTGAAATTGATATTTAATGCTGTAATACTGTGATGGGCAAACCTTGACATGGCCATTGAGAGTGCAGGGACCCTTGGTGCAGTCGGGAACCCCGTTGGGTTGCTTGTCTATGGGGGCCAGGCCAGGTGGAGGGGATGGTGTACTCTGTGTGTAACCCTGCACGCCTGACAGCAGGATGCTGCTCAGGGTGGCCTGCGTGGCAGGATGCAGCATTAATTGAGATGAGAAGCCTGAAACAAAAAAAATATGTACAGCAATTTTCAAACAACTCACAAGGGAAAGGTTTATAAATCAACTTCACCTTCAAAAGTTAAGCTACGGTATAATTTTTTTCTACAGTATTAGTGGTTAGAAAAGTAATTCCTCAATTCAAAATATACATAAATCAAAGAGACCTTAGAGAACTACACATCAGTACAAAAAAAGGATATTGGCTAATATACAGACCTTGGGTGCTGGGCAGGGAACTAGGCCAGAGGGAGGGGGAGGGTGAAGGGGTGCTTTGGCTTGGGCTCTGCAGAGGGTTCAAGGAGGAGTTTAAGCTGTTGAGGACGGTGTTTGGAGCAGCAGAGTTGGTGAGTGAGTGGGCTGCCGTTGCACCCAGGAAACCTAAGGAGAACATAAAGGGAGGGGGAAACGGAAGATGGATAGATCAGCGGTGGTCCTGTCAAAGCACAGAGCAATTTATCAAGATAATCACACGTTACACCAAGGCCCTCAGAAAATAATCTTGGTCTTTCAGCTATTTAACTGGAATTCCATAAAACTGCCATCAACCAGGCAGCAAACGAGAGGAAGAATTTCTTAAATTCTACAAGGCCATGGATGCAAAGTATATATCTAGAGTGTCCTCATACCCAATAAAACCATGTTATTGAGAGCACCAACAATGTGGTGCTTGGTGTCTTAACCCAAACACAGTGTATGAAAACAGAAAGAAGCAGGTCTGTGGCTTTAACAAGGGGCTAGTTTGGCTCCAGGAATAAGGCCACGGATTCTTCTGGCAGGCTGGCCTGTAATCTGAGGAAGAGAAGCATGTAGCAATTACTAAAGCCAGGATGTGGCCGTTCAAGGCTTCACCCCCGGGCCCCTGGGTTTAAACGAGACATCAAGAAAGCGTTTCTACTGTACGGGGACTTCATGGCACATTCTTTTTTATCACTATTATTACTCACAATATTACTCAAATAATGATAGCAATAATAAAATAAATTAATACATAAATAAACACATATGGATATTAGTGATATATAAAGTCTTTCTATTCCTCCTCTTTCACAGATGGAAAGGAAATGTTTCAAATGGTTGCTGAGCATTTGCAGATATACGAAATATACTGCATTTATATATAAACTTATAATGCACCATAGACAGATAAACAGTAATATCTATCTATCTATCTATCTATCTATCTCCTTCCTTCTGTCAGCTTATATTATTATCTGCTTTTCCCACTGCTTTGATGCATCATTATGTCCTCACATCCACATTTTTAAACAGTCTGAACCTCAAAAACAGAAATATGAAAGCTGAACTCTCGAAGCTGAACCAAGCTGAACTAAAGCTGTGCCTTCATGTTGAGGTCAACGCGGCAGACAAACTAACTCCTACACGATTATAACCGTTCATCTTCCCATGATTCATAAGCTTGTGATTCATTCCAAGAAATGCAACTAAATTTGTATTGAGGTTATTTTCTGATGGTTGGCTGATCACAGATTTGTACACTCTTACTCTAAAGAGTGTATGAAGATGCTGATGCAATGACTCACTGGCTCATGATTTATGTAGATGTTGAAATGCAATGTGTATCCATTTATGAAATCACTTGCAGACTGTGATTCAGTGAGCTAGGTGATAACAGGCTTTAAGGACATTGAGACTGTGTGATACAGATGAGCATGACATTGATGTATGAGGACATTAGTTCCTCAATAAAGACATCTATTCTCTAATGCATTTCTTGCGAGGATAAAAAAGGTATCTTCCTTCACTGATTTATCCCCCCCCCCCCATCATGGAAAACTTTAAAAGAATAAAACAAACAAAAGGAGAACTTCCTTGACAAGCTAGACAGTTTCATTACCCAGATTGCTTAGCCCCAGGCCAGCTGAGGCCAGGATGTCCAGGCCAACGGGGCAGATGAGAGACGGGGATTGGTTGGCGGCAGGATTCAACGCCACAGATGGTGAGGAGGAAGACACCCCATTGCTCTCGAGACCCAAGAGGAATTTTCGGGCTTCGTACATGTTCACTGCATTCCTCTCCACGCTTTTGACAATCACAGACTGAGATTGAGGGAGAATGAGAGAAAAAAAATGTGGACAAGTAAGTAAAAAGGAAAATAGTAAATGAGAGCAAGGGAGAGAGAAAGTACAGAGGCAAGAATAAGATTTAGATGGAAGAAAAAAGGCAGGTGAGGAGCGGGTGAAAGATGGGTAGGGAATGTTGGCATCAGAGAGAGGGAGTGAAAGGGAGGATATGATGGGGAGACAAATAGAAAGGGGAGGAAGGAAGAGGGAATTAAGGGTAGATTAGAAGGATAAACACAGGCATTGTGGGAGAGAGAAGACATGGGAGCAAAGTTCAAGGGAAAGTTTTTCTTAATCATTTGCATAACATACTCATATCTCGCTCATTGAAGCAAATAGGAGGTGATACTAGTTACTCAGCCACTAAAATCCTATGAGGCACTACATCAGCAATGGTGAATTACAAACAGGAATTGTTTTAAAATTAGTGAGAGGAATGACTTGTACATTTTCCACATCACCAGAAACCCTGCCCTTCGTAAACATCAAATAAAAATGAACATCAGCACAAATCATGTCCTGGTTTTTTGTGTTGCTTTTTGTTTTTGAAAAGTAGGTTTCCATCATGATCAGTCTCTCTGACACACACACACACTCTCTCCTTTATAGGTCTGCCAAAGCGCCGGGAGCACAGAGGCAATGGCATGCATTTTGACGGGCCTTTTGGATTACTGCTGTCACCTCCTTAAAATGTTTAAGTGAAGGGTTCTTAAGAGGATCTGGGCCGGGTCATTGTTTATACTGGCGCCTCCACACCAGTCCCCACAGGCCTGTCAGGATTGGGCATTGAGCCCTGGGATGGGGAGGGACATGGACACCTAGAAGAGACAGTCAGGACTGGGCCAAGTGGTGAAATATGATTGGGATTATTATGTGTTGTAGAACAGTAGACTATAAGCAACATTAAATGTTTGCTTTGTATATAACACAGATGCACTATAGCTACTGTGAAAGGTTGTAAATTACAATATAATATGAAAATGATCAACACATTAAACTAGCTGGCGAGTGAGTGTACTTCCAGTTTACAGCTTCATTTACCAAGAACTTACGCAAATAAGGCCAGTCATTTTTCAATTGAAACAGCTGAGGCATAAAATAAGGATTGAGTGTGCCAGTCAGTCAGGTGAGACATGCTCTCTGACTGTGATTCCCCACAGTGGCAGATGTCGATCTGCCAAAGCCTCTCTCTGAGTTGGTATGGCATGATTCCCCTCAGTCTAAAGCTCCAATTTTTCCTGATGATTAATGAAATGTGACAAGGCAATCTATAATTTATTTCAATCTCATGCTATGACGTTTGACATAGAGCAATTCTCAAATGGAATAGAGGTTTATTTGTTTCTAGGTAGTCCTTTTTTCCCCCCTCTCTCTTTGCATGACACAGAATGACAGCATGTTTTTTTTTCCAGGGTGAAAAGTTAGTATACGTTTCTTTCTGAACTTCTTTCATTTTTAGTTTTAGCAAAATGTATTTCATTAATCTTCCCCATTTTATGCATTTTACACCTCAAAATAGATCAACTCTGTCAAATGAAGGCGTCATCCCCGTTTCTATGTGTGCAATGTGCAAAGGAAAGTGCATCAGAATATATATAAAAATAAAATTAATGCCACTGAGCATGCTTACTGTAATGCTTATATTGGAAGCCTATTCTATCATTTAAAAAATCCCCTAAAAACGTTCTGTGTTGTGTGAGCCTTGATGTCATACCTTGCTGGGCTGTTTTGGCTTGGGCTTGATACTGATGAAGACGTCCAGCTGTTCCATTAGAGCTGTGATACACTGGGGCTCCACCTCAATGTCCTCTTTAATGTCAAACATTAGCACCAGAGGCAAGCAGCCCTGTGGAGCAAAGATAAAAGTACATCAGAAACATATTCTTGTTTTGATATGTCAGTCTCAGACTATTGCTAAAACTAGTAATAAATATTCCTTTATACTTCATTTGCAGACCTACATGTTAGCCATACCAATAAATACAAGATTCACTGCTGGGCGCATCCCACACGGAGCTTGGGAAATTCCGCCAAGAACAATCTGTTTTGCATGATCACCACCACAAGTGCCACAGACATCTATATTTTGGGCTGTGTGCTGGACAGCGCTCCTATTGTGAGTGGGTGTAATTAGCAGCAGAGTATAGGGCCATGCTGGCTTTGACAGGCCTGACATCAGAGCTGTAATCTACAGTCTGGCTGGAAGAGACCAAATCACACACTACACTACTGTGGGCAGGACTCCCCCTCCTGTACAATATATCCACTCTCGACTTTTACTTTCATAGTTATAATCCCCTATCACTCTTCATCCCCTTTTGCTTCTTTCTCAGCCTCCTCTCTCCCGTCCTTGGCTTTGTATTCTTCTAACCCCTCCAACTCTTCTCTCATAAATCTGATGTGTTTTACTCTCCCACTCAGACAAACAGTGAGAAGCTCCTTCTTGTGTGTCCTTTTTTTCCAGACAGAGAGAAAATCCTGTTCAGTCACTGCAACAACTGTGGCATTTGCTGAATGTCTTTGGGGCCAAATAGGAGACCGCACACAGAATTACTGCTTCACATTATGGATCTCGAAACAGAAAGCCAAAGCTGTTTACAACTAAGATGTCTTATATGCACCAGCTCAGCAGAAGATTTTAGCCAATAGTAATTAAACAACCATCACTTTTACACATGATATGAAACAGACTTCTGATTATATCCTTAAGTAAATCAGATAAGGATAGCCTCATTGGTCACGGGCAACAAGACAAGAATGACCACAAAGCATTATGAATCAACAGAAATTTAAATGCGAGGCTCGTGTCCTGGTCCAAAACACCAATGCTAATGTACTGACCTCTTGAATTACTGAAAGGGATGAATTCCAATCAACCAAAATCGACTGTATATGCAAGCCAAACCATTAATCCCAACAAGGATAATGTGTATATGGGCAGGACAGTAACAACTCAAGCCAAGATGATGTAAATATGGGTGTCCATCTTACATGCAGGTATGTGGTAGCTATAAATCACACAGGCTAACCTTGAGTCGCCTACAGACCGTTGTTTAACTGACACTGACATTTCAGCAGTGTGACCAGAGCCAAGCAAAGCCCTCCCAAGGCTATTCAAAACCCTCAAAGTCAATCATGGTTAACTTCTTAAAAGCCCATCTCAAAACCCATGCATCATTCACACATACCATGATGATGTTAGTGCAACAGTGACATCCATTACAGATACCACACAGCATGTGGAATCTGCATACGGTGGGGATATATTTCCAATGCCACCTCTTGACCACAAAAACAAAGCAAAGGAGTTTAAAGTAATTATTTTCAACCAGCAGATGTCAGTAAACAAAGCACACTAAAACACACACACCATTAGGTACTGCCGTGCCAAGCAGACTGATTCAATGGTGCCCTGGATGTAGACTGTGGATTTCTTTTGGGGGCTGTTTGGGTCTGGGAAGTGGATCTGGGCTCCCGTCCTCTGGGTGATGTGCTTGATGTTGCTGCCATTGCGGCCCTTCATGAAGAGGTGGTGCTGTGGGGCGATGTCAAGGTGGGTGGTGACTGAGATGGTGCTTGCCAGGCTGCCAGCCAAGTGCTCCAACAGCAGAGCTGTACCCCGCTGGAGAAGTAAGGATGATAATTGACAAAATATATGAATATACATACTTTTTTACAAGGCTATTTTTTTACATTCATTATACAATAATTTTCTGGATTAAAGCTGGAAAAGCTCAGAAAATAGTAAATAATCCTCATCACAATTTCCAAATGTGGCTTCTTTAAATTGCTACTGCTATTGTTAAGGGAACATTACCCAGCTATCAAAAACAAAATAAAGAATACAAAGAGCAATTTACTTAAATTACATTAGAATATCAAACTCTAATTAAATTGCATGAAAATGTGACAGAAAGTTAATCTCTTTTTAAAGAAAAAACAAAGCTGAAACAATAGTTCATTTAGACATTACAATGAAGTCTGTTAATAAAGAGAGCAATAGAGCTATGTTGCCCTTTTCCCAGACAAAACACAAGTGTTTTTTATATAACCAGTGGAAACTATTGTATTGCCCGCTGCAGCTGCCGGGTAAGTTGAACAGACTCATTCCTTGCTGTCTCTGCTATGCCTCTGCAAGCCATCTAAAGTAAGTCATTTCCATTGTGCTAACGGGAATCCGCACACTGCAGCCAGCATAACACAGCAATCCACAGCGGTTTTGGGCAATTCCCAAAAAGGTGTTTCAAGGATCTCGCACCACCACATAACATAGCAAACATATTCCTCTAATCCTCTAGCGTCCATCTGGCATTGTTCCCAATCCTGACTGACCCCTCCGACCCACTACAGGCTCAGGGGCCGTGCTTTAGCAGACATGCAAACAGTTTACATTAGAATGCAAATCCAGATATGACAGCATTAGCATACATGAATAAATGCAGAGATGAATATATGCCAAATTCTGCTGCTGGAAAAATGAAATAAGATCCATATAGTTAACAAAGGCTCTGTAGTGGAAAAAAAATGAGTTGATTAGCTGGCAGAGATGATGGGAAGACTACTTGGCAGGTTTCAACTAGCCACAACTCAGAAGCCAGCTGAGGAAGCACATCTATATTTACATATATTATATATATAAATATATAAATAGAGTATACACAAGCTGAAGAAAACAGTAACTTCATTTAACTCAGGAGAGAAATCGGTCTGTCTAGTGTCTAGTATAGTGGGCTCAGTTAAAAGAGCAGTGGAGAGCTGAACCAGCGGCTGTCTAGTTCAAGCATCTCTCAGCACCCTCTTGCCTCTGTGGTGTTGAAAAGTAAAGAGGTGGTTTCTCAGTCAGAAACTCTGACGGTTGGTGGGCCTCGACATGGTGAAGCTCAGGAAACCGTTGTTGGTTTGTGGCTCGCCAACTGGACAAGAGTTAGGGGCTTAACTAAAGTATTATCACACTAAAACTGACTGACAAGGAGTGAGCAGGTCGGGCTTAAGCTAGTTATTCAATAAAATCGAAACTAAAACAAAATTGTTACTATTATTGCAATCAATGCAGCATCTGGGAGAGCAGCATTGTTAAGAGGGAGGTGCATTAATATCGAAATGAACTGGTGGATAATTGAAGGTGAATAAGCTGTGAGCTTATGGGATTTACATCCAGAACTGAAACAATTAGTCAATCAACAGAAAATTGACAATTTAAATTTGATTAATCAAGCAAACCTGCCAAATATTCACTGGATCCATCCTCTAAATTGTAAAGATTTTCTGCTTCTCTCTTTGGATTTTGGACTACTGGTCACACAAATAAAACAGCAGGAAAGTAACCCTTTGAGTTCTGGACAATTGTGGATGGATACTGCTTTTTCATAGACAAAATCAAAGGATTAACTGACATTAACTGTCTATGTTTACATCTGTATGGAAACATTTTGTATGATTTTGTATTGTTGTGTATGACTCCACAATGCTGTATAGCATTTTGTATTTGATCTTTACATACCAAGCAGCAGGAAGCATTGACCAGCCCACTATTATTACTATCCACCATTACAAACATGTCAATGACACACTGACTTCCTCACCTTGACGGCGTTGGCGTTATTCTGTGAGCCGCGGACCACGCCAGTGGCCCTATACAGGCGTGTCGGGGGCTTGAAAGAGACTGTGAGGTTGTAGGTCTGTGAGATGTGCTGCACGGTGGGAGAGCTGGGATCAGACTGCATGATGGCCGGAAGCTCAAAACTCAGCACTAGAGGGAGCAGCTCCTGCAATATGTAGGGACAAAGAGAGCGAGGGAGGGTTGATGGGGTGTGGTGGAGTGAGAGAAAATAGCTTGTCATGATGCTGTCACTGCTGCTGCACGAAAACTGATATATAAAACAAGTAGTACCCATATCTCTCTATAACAAGGCACAGGAGGTTGTATCACAATGTGTGCCATTCAGACTGATTTACACTATTTCAACAAGTAAAAACACAGAGGTAAAGGCTTCATTTCTTTAAACAGTGTAGACTTATGTGAACTGACAGACATAACAAGCCTCCTTTCATCAGAAGATGGCAGAACCTGGTGTGTAAATCTGTCAGCTCAAATAAGTACAAGTTAATCAAAATGAAATTAGACAGTTGCCCTCTGTTACACAAAATATGCTATAGTATACTGTGGTGTTGGCACCAGCGAGAATGACTTAAACATTACTGATTTGCAACTATAACAGTTTTAACATCAGTGGTTAATGACCTGTTCATTCTCATACATTACTTTCAAGCCGCTGATTCAAACCACAGGAGCATCAACTCCGCCATTTGTATCACAGCAGTCATTAAAAAAAAAATTGATGCAGAAAGGTCTGGCTTCATGCATACACATACTTGCATGCAAGGGAGAGAAATCATATAGGCACACGCCCATACACAGACAAACTGCAGGGAATGCACACACACACACACACACACACACACACACACACACACACACTTATCCAAACACTGACTTTTGGGCAGAACGCCACTATGGTTTTGGCTGCCAGTGAAGGGCAAGCAGCATGAATTGCTTTGACCAAAGAAATGCATCCTTGATCAGTCCCATATGCGCTTGGCCTTACATTTATATCACGTTTCAGCACTCGCTCTCCACAGGCTTGAGAAATTTAGGTCAGAACAGACGGAAACGCAAGAGAGGACAAACAGAGCAGCAGGAGTCAGGCGCTGAATGAAGAATAGACTGGTTTTTATGGTTGGGCTGACTTCAGCTTTTTTTTTTTTTAAAGTCTACCTGGCAGATATAAATTTCACATGTATTCAATCTGAAGTCACAGTTAAAAAGCCTCTGTTCGCCTGACATGAGGGTGAGAGATGGAGAAAAATGAAAATGTCTTTGAGGTAAAGCAACTGGCCAGACCTTTCATCACCTGCCTGTCAGCTTCACCTCTGAATGCTTGAAAAATCCCCTGAGAATCAATCACCTCAACAACCGACTTGTTACAGAGTCAAACAGATCTCCACCCAAGAAAGCCTAGCAAATACAGTAGACCTTAATTAGTGAGCTTTGGAGGTGCTGGTAGGCTGTTTTTTTAACCTTTGAACAGAGCTACTTGTTTCACCCTGTTTCCAGTCTTTATGCTATGCTAGGCTAACAATCCCTGACCTCCAGGTTGATAGTAAACAGATGAGAGCTGCATCCATCTCCTCATCTAACGCAAGAAAGCAAATTTACCAAACTATCTTGTATTATATTTAAACCAAAACTGGTGCAAACACAGTACATGTTATATTCGTTAAATGGAGTATTCATTAATATAAAATGCTGATTAGTTTGAAAATATCTGCCATTAACAGCAATTTGACTTATAAGGTTATTTATTTTTACGATGAAACCCTTCAGTTACAGCCAATGTAGACAAAGTAAAGTGGAATAAAGTGAGTATCAATGTCTGGTTCCATCAAAAGAAGCCAAGTTGACAGAGAGGCAACTCTGTCTTTGATCCACCCCACTCATCTGACTGTGTGTTCTCAACAGCTTATATTATAAACCTCTCCATACAACATTGATAAGGTGAGGTTTAATTTTTTTTATGTTTTTCCATCCACAGAAAAAAAGTCGATGAAGTGGGCTGTGGCTTGCTGCTTGAGAAAACAGCCATTAAGCATGAAGAGGTACAGATACATACATGTGCTAATATATACTGTACAAACATCCAGCGTGCCCTTCTCTTTCTCTCCTCATACACACACTTCACTCACTCAGTCACTCACTCACATGCACACACAGCTTTGTTAGTTTTGGTCAGTTCATAATGGAGGAACGTGCTCACTGTGTTGAAATGCAGCAAAAGTTCAGGGATGAAACAGTTCACACAAGAATAAAGTTCCTCCACCCACAGAGCTGAGGCTGGAAGTCAGGCTGAAACTGAAGCTTGAGAATAGGCTAGAAAAATGGGCTTGAGGTGGGCCTGCCAAAGGGGCTGAGGCTCCTGCTTATACTGAATTTTACAATTGTTCTAAGGAAGTGGTCTGGGAATAGGTTAAGAATGGTGCTTGTGGTTTAAAAAATCATGAAACTGTGCCTGGAGCACACAGCTACCTACTTCTGTAACTCTGGAGTGTTTCCATTGGTTGCATTAGGTATAGGGAAACTTGGCTCTCTAGAGCTTGATGTTTTGTTTACTAAGTAACTGTCCTGAGTGATGCATCTAGGGGTCAATCATTAAACTAAAGCTAGCTAATGAGTGGACTAGAGTTGCCCCCTCAAAGTCGAGGTTTTCGAATCATTGGTCAGAGACTCCTCAGAGATTCTTCACGTTGGGTAGCGTTTTGTTTTTTGTCAGGATGCATATACTGCACACTGACAACATTACAGTCCCCAGAAGTAGCCGCAGAGTGAGCACTCCTGTCATGCTGCTCTCCGGTGGTTCTGACTGATGGAAAAGCAGTAAAACAGGCACTCAAATCCATAAACCCAATCCACACACCTGCCACAACTTACCCTTATTTTTACTCGAGCTGCCTCCACCCCTCCTGGCTGCCCTGCGATGGACACCTGTTCATAATAGCATATGTAAATCAGTCAGCCACTTCTAATGCAATCCAAGATGAATAATGGCGCAGTTCATTGCATACAGTTGCACTTCATTTAGTGTTGAGAGAGAAACCTAGAGCAAACATGAGAAAATCTTAAAGGCCTCGTCTAAACTGAAACCCAATCCCTTTTTGCAACATGCAGTTAATGATTTATATTCTTGAACCACATCATTACTGTTGCCACAAATCTAATACCATGATAAAAAAAAATGGCCTGCACAACTAAAGCATTGACTTTTTATGAGAGGCCAGATTAAGTTAATTTCCATTGAAATGAATAAGGTGATGAATAGACCCAGTTTTCTCATGTTTACTGGTTTTTCCAACGTGGAACAAAGTGAGAACTGATCATGATTATTGGCCCAAAACTAATTAATTAAAAAGCCTGAAAGGAGAAATGGTCAAACAAACAAGGTAGGTTCATATCTGGATTCCATTACTTCATTACAAACCTGTACCTGCACACGAGTACACACACAGGGCCAGGTAGTGCTGCAAGGAGCAATTATATCTTTAACTATTTAATCTCAAAATGCTTAAGTGTGCTTGAGCAAAATCCTGAATTCATACCAGCTCCAGTGAAAATGAAAAGTAAGAAGCCACTTCATTGATTATGCCCATCATCAATATTTGCTTATCAGTACCAGTGCACTTGTCAATATATTCTCAACCCAAAAAGCTCTGATGATGCAGTCAGTAAGATTTGGAAATCAGAAAAGAGATTGCTTAAGGTGTCTGGAATCTAAAAAGAGATTCTTGCTAATTCTCAGTCGAAACTTGCATCATCAGAGGAAGACTGGAGGGGGTTGAAGAGAGTCTATGAGACATAGAGTACAGATGAGTTTAATGGTCTTTATAGTCATATCATATTCAGAATCATCAGACATAAGGTTGAAATCATCAAAGTAGAAAAAAGAAAAGATGAACTTCGTCAGTTTTTTATTACACAGGTGCACGGTACAGCACCAGGTAAAGATCAACATCTAATGACATCTAATACCATGCCAGGCAGTGCGCTCCTGAACCCTTTATACTTCTATACTACTTTAATAATTTATAGCAGGATCATACAACTCTTCTAGTGAGTCCAGTTAAAACATACCTGATTCCTCAAGGCTGGCCAACCAAAACAACCAACTGGACAAACTCATAGATCAAAAAGAACATACTCACACATCAGACACTTAAAACCTAAGCTACTACTGCAAAGAAAACTGTAAAAGGATGACGATGCAAACACCTAAAGCAGTGGAATGCGCATTTAAACTCAAAAATTAATCATGGTGCAAGGTTGTGATTCAGGAGATTAAAGCTAAATATTTGCCGAGGCTGTCTTTGATCAACCAGCAGTAAACAGCACGCTCCGCCCATCTGTCTCTTATGCCTCAGCGTGAGTGCACTTTGTAAATCTATGTTGTTGCCTCACAAACCTGGTTGCTTTTCTCTGCCTGGTTGTTCCTGTTGGAGTCTGGGAAATGGATGTGGCACCCAGTCTCCTCCATCACCCTCTTGATGTTGTTGCCACCTTTGCCAATAACGTGGGAGTGCTCCGTGTGGGATACGTCCATCTTCAGAGTTACCCTGTTACTCTAATGAGCAGAAGAGAGAGGGACAGGGTAAATAATGATTAATAATGACAACGCTGCGACTAGAGCCTGGTACTAAGACAATGCTGCATTATTCCTGTACTTAGAAGACACAAATCACAAACATGACATAATGTCTAACAAATAAGACATTAAACATTATAAAGTATATTCCATTTGCTGCATTCACTGCAAGTTGCACTGTCAAAAATAATGCTGTCCCTAAATGACTGGTGGTTAGTGCAGCTATCTAGTATATACACAGTTCAAAAGTGTCTCTGAGGCACAAAAGTGAATTCAATATCCCCAGAACTTATAAAACTCACTACATGTCAGCATAGATTAACTAAAATGTGTGTGTTTTATGGCTTTGTGGCATTTTAAAAAGGAGTACAAACAACAACACTCTAAATCCTGCTCCATTAACAGGCCAGCACAGTATTTTTCCCCTCAACTCTATCTGTATAGTCACGAGACCCAAAATATCCCCTCTTTTAAATGCTTTCAGATGCTGCAATAATTTAGAAGAGAACCCAAATGAGCAACAAGATAAACAGTACATTGAAATATTTACTAAAGTGAATCAAACAATAAAATACTTGTGCTGTGTCTGCAAGAATAAAACGGTCTTTTTTGTGACAAAACCATATGAGATGCGATAAACTAAGCCGATCATGTGTTACTCTTTCTTGTGGCTGTTCAAAAGTGCATAGATGATTGGCTGCCCCCAGGGGGTGCTACAATGCAGTCACCCAGGTATGAGAGTTCTTGTGTTACCATGGCAATGAAGCCTGCATGCACACAGCAATCCATGATGAGCCCAGGATGTGAGCATCAGGCTAGATAGTACCACACTGCTGTGTGCAATCTGTCACTTGGACAGCGGGAGAGCGGAGGTGAAATACAATTTGGTCTAATGAGTGAGAAAGAGAAGAGAGAATTTCACACAGTCATGATAACAGAGATGTTTACCTTTGTGTCAAGCACTGACATAATTCTGTCTTTGGCTTCCCTCACATTCTCCCTCTTTCCGCACACCTTGATATGAGGATCTGCAGGGAATTACAGGGAAAAAAAGGGAGACATTAAAACTGGAGAGACTGAGGGTGTGTGTGTGTGTGTGAGTGAGTCAGTGATGATGAAGAGCAAAGATAAAATGTGAAAGTGGGACAGACGTTTAACCCAAACATGACACAGCAGTCTGCATTTGTCAACAAATTACAGCATGTCACAGAATAGCTTGGCGACAGTAATTGCTGCTTTGATATCTACCGAGCCTCATGCAAGTCAGCACGCAACCACACCGTGATGGGCGAGGGCGAGGGTGGGGGTGGAGAGGTGTGGTGGCGCTCTGTGGAATTACATTCAGGCAATCTATCAGTCCGTAGCGACTGCAGAAACACTACGAGCTGAAGATAATTGTTCTGCTGCAGTTTAGCCTCAATAGAAGACGGAGACAATCACGTGATGCTTATCACCTCCTGTTCCTGAACCTCATTCTGTTAGTCACTGCAAAAGTACACATGTGTTCTTAAACACATTTTTGCACATCATTCAGCATGTCTGTGTGTGCTCTCAATCATCTGTCACATACAGAACCATCTCCTCAAATTCAAGAAATGACTAGATTGTATACTACAATGCACTTTTTATGTAAATATACTGAATGGCAGTAAAGTGACTAATAGTCTGACCAAACTGTGCTTTCACAGACCTCCTTGGCCTCGTAATACTTCAGTTAAAAAATCCAAACACTGCATACCAAAAGCATTCAAAGTTAATGCTCGTGTGTGTGTGTGTATAGTATTGGGTAAGTCCACATCTGGCTCTGCCGCATGCCGGACCACTGGAGAATGCAAATGAACATACACACAAACTCAAATGTGCACACCAGTGTGCTACACACGCACAGTCCATTGGCCCTGTGTTAACTGTACGGAGCTGCAGGAAGTCAGCTAAGCCCCCTTCCAGGAAACCCCCCCCCCCACACACACACGTGCACACACACACACACACACACACACACACACACACACACACACACACACACTCAGATTTACAGTATAGCCTTCAAACATAACTCACTGAAACAGATTTATTGTAACAAAGTCGCTGGACCTCAGAAAACCCCTCAGTTGCATGTTTACACTTTCAACAAGCAAGTATGAAGTCCTAGCAAAAATGATGGTTGTAGCATTTTTGTGACAATAAGGAAATTTCTCAATTTACTTTTTTTTTTTTAATAACCTGCAACTACCACTACTTCAAAGTCAGGCTGAGATCGCTCTCCATGGAGCTGCAAAATACAAGGAGAGCACATGATCTCAGTGTGTTTCAGAGAACAAAGTAACATGTGGGTGGCTGGAAAGAAGAGTCCTTTTGCTTATAAGTATCTGATGGAAGATCAGCTGTTGAATTATGGGAACTATAGAGTGCCAGTAAACAAGCACTGGTCTTGTTAAAGTGTAGCGGGGGCCAGGTAGTCTCAACATGCAACAAGAGATATTGGATCACAGGAGAGTATTAACAGCTATCACAAGTTTGAGGGAACACAACTAAACAGAAAGCAAGCTGCAGTCTAAGACAGGAAAACAAAGGAAAAAAATATCCTAGTCTCAGCACTGGTTCCAGGACATTTTACCATCAGACAGCAGTTGCTGTGAACAATAGACATCCCTCTACTTCCTTCTGTGACACCCACTGTGACCATCAGAGGGAGTATGGCTCTTCGAGTGTCCCCGATCTAACCTGCAGAGCACATCTGGCAAACATTAGCCAGCCTAAACGAGTGTTGCAGTTGTGATGTAGAACACCCCCGCATTTTTGAAGTTGAGTGTGCTGTATGCTCGTTTTTTGATCAGTGACTGTGGAATTAAAAAATGAACAGCTTAAGCATTAATTTGGCACGCAACAGCTATTTTAAATAAACAAAAAACAAGAGCAGACTTGCAGCTGCAAAAAGGTGAGCGTTTTCAGTCGCACAGATTTCACACAGTTTCATTTGACAGAGAAGAAACCTTTTGACCCAGAGCTCTGTACTGGCAAAGCTAAAGCATTTTTCCATCTCAAGACTTCATTTGAAAATACCACACAATTGAAACAAATTAAGTCCTTTTTTGCGTGGCGACTCTCATTCGAAACATCTGTGGAAATGGTGAAAAGAGAAAATTGGCAAGTGGGAGTGGTATGAAGATATTTATCACATAAAAAAAATAAACAAACATCTTAATTTGATGCCCTACAGTGATCAATCCATTAGAAAGGTAGATTCAACAATCTGTTGTTATTATAATACAGTAGTTAGAAAAGAAGAAAATAGCTAAAAGACTGTTCCTCGGTGTTGACCAGGATGTATCTGAAGCAATGCAGAGACCTGTCTGCATGTGAGCGATACTTCTCCTCACTGTATTAAATCACTGACAGCACAGTGATGATGGCGTGCCCCCAAGGCTAACAACTGGCCTTATCAGACTTAAGCAGGTGGCAGGGATAGTTAGCTGCAGGTGATAAATGAAATAGGGGAGCTGATATTGATGGATTGTAGCCTTGTAGAGGGAGAGGTTACAAACATACACATCGCCTCACATCTGCTGCGATCCTGCAGTGAGTGTAACCGTTTCCAGACTGCACACGAAAGACAACGCTAATGCAAAATTCCAGGAAAATGATATAATAATATAATAAAAATATAATTTTAGATTAGGATAACCCAAAATAATCTGTTAACCCTTAAAACTCGTCATCAGCTATTTTAAGAACAGATGATGATGACAGAGGAAGTGAGTTTAGTGTTGGTCACTTCCAGTGTTATGTGATGAGGAAAGAATGTAATGTGTCAAGTCATTTTCCTGATTACTTCTGAGAGGTTTTTTTTTTTACTGTCATAACAATTTAAGACCCTCAGAAGTATAAAAATCTTTTTTATTGACTCCCCCCCCTATATGCCCAGGTTGTTTAAATACCCGGTCAGTTCCATATGTCTCTTCTCCCACAAATGTATTCGCTCATAAAATAACTGTAAGTGATTATCCAACATTCCTTGCTCCTCTCAGTTTACGCAACACAGGAAAATCTGACAGGATACAAATGATAGGTCAGAATTTTAAATATTCTCATTTCGTACATGGAACATCACTCGCAGGTGGTGGAGTCAAGTTTTGTGAATGAACTAAAACCTGAGGTGAATGGCTGTTGTGTATGTGAATTGGATTGCCAGGGATTACAGTTGATTAAGTATCCATGGAGAAAAATGTTAAAGATTGTGATGTAACCCTGTCAAATATTTACTATATAGAGTATTTGAGGAAGTTACATAACATCATTGGATTCCACATCTGGCCTGAAGACGCAGACTGGAAATTCTCCTGAGGACAACAAAGTGGGCACAGGACACCTACTCCTCACTCCCCCCTCCATTAAAAGTCCTGCCTCACCCCCTCCTGGAAGAGCTTTAAATATCTGTGATAATGTTTTATTGGCAACAGAGCTCTGGAATAACTTGGCCAATAAATGCATGAGCTTCAGTACAAGCATCTCCTGCCCCTCTGCCTTCACAGCAACATCACAAATTCCTCAGTGCAGATAAAATTACTTGCTTATGATGAACAGAAAACACACACGCCTTCCTTTAACACTGAAACACTGAAATATATTTCTGGTATAACATTTATAGAGACAACATTGACTCCTAATCATTAATCTCTTATAGATGAGGGAAAGCAACCACACAACTGAGTTGTAAGTTGTACTGACTGTATATAGTCAGTGGTGGAAAGTAAGTACATCTATGCGCGTGCCTGTACTTAAGTACAATTCTGAGGTACTTGTAGTGCATTTCCCTTTTATGCTACTTTATATTTCCACTCTACTACATTTCATTCATGCTGCTCTAACACTGATGCTTCAGTATTAATAATATTAATTGGAGATCTTACTTTTACTTTAATAATTTAACGACAATTTGCTGTACTTTTACTTTTTACTTTTTTTATGCAGGACTACATATAATAGAATATTTTTACATTGCTGTATTGGTACTTTTACTTAAAGATATGAGTACTTCTTCCATCACTGGATATAGTGAAAAGCAACAATGCAACAGACTTGAGGAAATTGATGAAAACTAATTTGCTGATGGTAGAGCTTAAGGCATAGCAGGTTTAGTCATTATTTCAAATCATATTCATACATTGTGGTTTGCTCAACATTCACCAAACACTCAGGAGACACAAAGGCAAAAACAGTGGAAACAGAACACATGGATCCAATATAAGAAATATCTGAATATGGGATTAGAAAGAAAAAGCAATCACCTTTTTTAGACTTGGCTCCAATTTTCAGTTTGGATGGCCAGGCTATCTGTGTTTGGGTCTCATCCATGATCTGAAACAAAGAGAAGTCACGATTATCTGAGGGAATAATACAGTTAAAACATGTCAAACATATTAATGTGTTGCAGTAACATTAGGATATCTTATATGATATACAATGTACACACCTCAACAGTGAATATTACAGAATAATAAAGCTAACATTTTTTTCCGTCATTAATTAATGTGTTGATTATTTTCTCGATTATTAATTAGACAATGGTGATGATGATGGTAATTGATCACCATTTCTGTTTTGTGTTGACAAACAGTCCACAACCACAAGATTTTCAGTTGTCGAATCATAGAAGGCTAAAGAAACAAGAAAATATTCACATTTAAGAAGGTTTTTAAATTGATCATTTCCAATTAATTGACTAGTTGCACCTTTATGCAAGAGATAATGTACAGCGAGGATGGGGTTAAATAATGCAACACAAAATATTGATTTAAAAACAATTTTAAGGCTAAAAAAATTGGTTGGAACTGCATCCTTTGAAATGTAAACTCAGCAGCCTTAACGTTATAATTCATGTTGGCCTGAACATTTCCATAGATAAAGTGGGACAAGGTGAATGAGACTTGTTGATGTTGATGTTTCTGTCTTCATTCATCTTTCATGTTTTCATCTCATATCTGTAATGCTTTTTTTCCCCACAGGGTGCTGAGAATGAGCTGACGTTAAATTTATAAATTTTAGACTTCTTTCTAATGATTGATGGACGTGGTCCAGTCATATCAATACAGGAACTGACCAATCAGAATCAAGTATTCAACGATACTGGGTAATAAAGCATAATATAAACTTAATGTTCTAATAGCAACAGACCAATCATATTTAATATTGGTCATATTTACAGCCTACCTACACATCACAGGGCTGACATTGGCTCATCAGAAATGATGACATATGTTGTCAGGCTATAAACAAACAACCAACAACACAAATATCTACATATAAATCACAAATTAATTGGAAAAAGATGTCATTATGATTAGATAGTTTGTGCAGCAACATACTGAACTCTGACTGTTCACAACAGTTTGCAGCCTGCAAGATGCTTTAAGCAACTGGTAGTGAGATATTTGTTAAGAAAAGTTGGATTTTTCCAAAAACATCTGCTTAGTATCATGTTTAGATTATTTCACTTATATATATGTGCACTTGGAAAAAAAACTGTCTAGTATCCACTGGGCTCTTGTGACTTTTATTCAGGATCTATTTTCTGTTTGTGTCTTAATGTGGCTTTGGCTTAGCCTGAAGCGTGGACAACGTCACTGCTTCTCCTGCACTTGCAAACTGAAACTTATTTAATTTTGTTGACTCTAGGGAACATATGAGACAAGGTATTAGCAGCCAGCAGTTATAAAGAAAAGCCTTACATGGTGAAAAGTGAGACAGAGCAACAGCAAAAGTCTTCTTTATATGTTAGGGAACCCAGAGAAGTCAAAGAGCTGTGATTGAGTCCAGTTTAAACATGTCTGGTGATATAGGATTAAAACATGTTTCCACACATTGTTTCGTTAATGCTCAACACCCTGATTCCTCCAACACCAAAAAGAAAAAAGAAGAAGATACTGAGTACACTTGGCTTTGGTACATGTAAAGAATGCCAACAACAATCTATGCGAATGCTCTTCGACGAGTCTAGTCATCGTAACCAGGAGCATATGTATCGATGTGAAAAAGGGAAACTTCTAGCAGGACAAAAAAACTGAGGAACGGGTAAAAAAAAAAGTGTTCCAGTTAGGAGGAATGTTTTACCCAAACTCCTGCTCCTCTTTTAGACCATGAGGAAGCTCACCTTGGTTTTCTGGCTACAAATCCACCAACAAACCCCTTTACAGCTGTCCGCCAACATGAGTGGGTGATGTTAGTGGAAATAAAAACACAAGGAGGAAAAACTGTCAGCCCTATCAAAACATGAGAGGCTGACATGCTCTCTCCTAATGGCTCTGTCCTCGTTGTGCACTATCCTTGTTTTCACAAAAGGCCCTGCAGTCTTTTGTTTGTTTTAATACCTTCCAGGGGTTTGTGTTTTCGGGGTGGAGAAGATATGAATTTCTTGAAGTTCTCAAAGCCTGAGCCACGTGATCAGACGCCTGAGGACTGCTTCCATCCATTACATGAGCAGCAGCCACCACTTAATATTCCTTGGTGATCGAGTGCATTAAGCAAAGAGCCACATATCGTAACTTAAATGGGAGCGAGGGCGCGTTAGGAGCCATCAGTGCTCTGTAAAGATTAGATGTTAGGATTATTAGCACAGTGGCATCCATTTATGTATTTACGAACATTTTCAATTACTTTCAGCTAATTTTCCTTGGCAAAAAATGACAAAAGCCTGTATTCCACAGGGAGCTAGTGCACAAATCAAAAAGGGAAATGCTTAAATTTCTCCATATGCTCTTCTGGAAGTAGCCCTGTCTGTCTGGCATCTTTTACAACAGATTCTGACATCTTATCCACTGCCAGCCTCACACCCCTGTAAAACAGGCAGCTTTGAGAAGCCTGGTGTGTTCGACTCTTAACTCTACAACTACACACTCGGAGTCCATGATGGTTGAATGGAAGTCCTTTCAAACCTCACCGATTTTCTACAACATCCTGTAATCACATATAAAAATGAGCCTTGACGAGTAACAGAAGGAGGTGTGTATGCGACTATTCTGACACTAGAAAACCAAGATAAACCAAGAACCGCAAGTCAGCAAGTCAGAAAAGTTTTTTTTTTCCTTTTTAAGTTTCCTTCGTTGTAAATTCACAACAGACAATTGAGAACTCTCCTTTCGAAAAGGATGGCTCATCCTTTCTTTAGCAAAACAATACTGATTGCTGTTAGCCAATAAAATCATTGCAGAACATTGTACAACAGAAGTGTTAATAATGTTTCGTTGCATTCTTTCCTTTCTCTCTTAAGTTCTTGGCCCCAAGCTGCATATCTGGGGGCATTCAGGCTATTGCTATTGTATAATGGCAGAGAAGCATCCTTCCAGTCATTCTCATGAAATATGTTGCCCACAGCTCTGCGTTTACAGCTGGTTTCGACCGAGTAAATCATGGAACCAGAAGGAATTCTGGTATCATTTTGTGCAACGAAAATAAAAGAAAATTCCTTTCAAATGATCTCACTAAACTATTTTTGTATGGAATTCTTTCATGGAATCATTAAAAAAGGACAATGCTGATAACAGTACAACAACTCAGCAATATTAACACAAGTGCTGCAATAATGTTGTCATTAGTCTATTCACTCAGAATGCAATGAAGTTAAGGCCTGAAACCAAAATCTGATGAGTTCTGTGTTACTGGCTCGAGACACAAGTACTCATCTACAACATGATGCCCTCCCACTGTCGTAAATAAATAACAAATACCCCTGTAGCTAAATGCAATCTTTTTCTTTTCCAACTCAAGTCACGTGCTCTCACCAACAGCTGGACGAATCACATTACAGGACATTCTGTTCTCACTTTCTTTACTTGTGTCTCTCACTTTCCTGTTTTTTCTGCCTTTAGTTCTTAAAATCCTGTCCAGTCCCCTTCGACAATGGAGAGAGACGTGTCTGGATCCTTTCATGAAGACGGTCACAAACTCTCAGATGTTGTTGAAATTACAGCGGCGACGTGAGAGCAAATGATTGATTGCGAGTCCCATTTAAGGACGTCATTAAAAGGTTTAATTTACACATTGAAAAATATCCAGAAACCCAGCTCAATAAAAGCTTATGATAAAAAAATTTCACATTTCACAACAGGAGTAACTCCTATTATACATTCCTTAAATCTTCAAACTTTGTGGGCTATGCTTCATCAACTTTTTCTCTAAAAAGAGCCTTGTTCACAGAGACCTGTTTCCTGTACAGTGTTGCTGTTCTTGGCAGCGTCTTGCAGATGGGACTGATTCCTGACAGACCACACACCATTTTAAAAGGGTGGATGGCGTTTATTTTTATGAAGGGGCTAGCAAATACCTCTCAAATGGGTCAAGATATTTGCACAAATTAGGTTGCGTATACATTTAGCGTTCCACCCTTTCTCCTCTGCCACTCCACCCTTTCTGAAATAAATACATACATAAATGGCTGTGGTTCTGATCAGTTTCATGGCACAACCTTGACTTGATGATTGGTTTGCAGACGTGTGCAGAGCTCGAAGCGAATTCAAACAGGATATCATTAAGGCAATGTCCCGAAAGACAACACATGTGTTCCACACACGTGACTGTGTGTGTACGTTTATATGCGTGCGTGTGTGTGTATGTTTAAGCACAGGAGCAATCAACATGGCAGAGGCATGTTTCCAGGCTCACACTGCAATGGTGCAGCTGTTGATTTAGCTGGAATGTGTAGAAGGGGGACACAGAGGACTGTTCAGGGGTGTAGAGTGGATGTGAGCAGAGTCAAGAAACCAACTGAAGGAACAGCAGAGCTCAAAGCCGACAACATTAACGCAACCATCCCCGAGAGACTCGACACTCATAACTGAGATCAAGTTAACAATCTCAACACTAACTCGCAGCTAAAGCCCCGTTGCACCTCAGGGCTCAAACTAACATATGTATGGTTTAAAAGGGTCGCACACATTACAAGGAGGCACTTCTGTAAAAACACTACTGTTGAAATGCATCAAGACTAAATGTCACAGGTCGACATTGCTTGCTAAAATACAAACGTTTTTGTTTGATGCATACTGACCTAATTATTTCAACATCTCACAATTTTTGTGCCAACCAAGTATTTCATCTTTAAGTTTTCCTACTTGCACTGTGTTGGTGCAGTGAAATACAAGATGCTTCAGTGGTTTAAATCAAGTAAAGTTAATTACCCTTGGCCTAGGATCTGAGTGCACTGGCACTTATATATCACGCCTGGCATTATTTACAGAACCACAACTCCTGGGAAGGAGAACTGGAAGGGGACTCAGGGATGAGCTGGCTAGGAGTTCAAAGGGGTCTTTTAGCTCAAATCCACTCCAAGCTCTTCTGTGGTGCGTTATCGACTCAACCAGCCGAGCTTCTCAGCTCTTCTCAGTCCCACTGCTCAACTTTTGCAGAGCTCTCCAAACAACTTATTGGGCCGTGCCATGATTTAACACTCCAACAATTCCCGATCCAAAACTTATACTGTTGAACTGTTTAGTGACGCACAGATTCTGTTGTTCAACAATCATTTCATTTGAGAAATTCCCTTGTTGTACCAGACTGATAACAATGACGCCTGACTAGTGTCATAAGAGACGATGAAACAACATGAAAACAGCAGGAGGGGTGAGGAGGAACGAGGGAAGAGCAGGAGGGAAAACGTGAGGCACACATAAAAGACCAAAACAAAAAAAAGGGACATGATGCTGATGCGTTTCCCCATGTGAGCTGCTGGGACGTGCACATGGCTAATTTCCCAGCTGTGGCACCGTCCCCTGGTCCCAGTTTGTCTGCTATGCTTTTTACTTTTTCATTGACTACATGAAGAGGGTGGCGACTGTTTGCTCGTCATTACAAAATGTTGCTCTGGACTCAAAGGAAGTCCAGCAGACGGTGAGTAAGTGTTTTGATCAACCACCGCAACTGGGCCTGGGGAGAAAGTGTGGGGGTGGACCATTTTATTTTGCATTTAGTTAGCTCCTGAACTCTACATTTCACTGTTGAAGCAACTACACAAAGTCATTCCCAGAGCCTGACGTGTTGAGTGCGCGTCTAAAATGACCGTATGCTTCCTTACGTGAGGGACGGAGTTCCTACGCATGTGTTTTATTAGTTTCACTGGGTGTGTTGGATGGCAGGAAGCGGTCCAACTAAAAGTTTCCATTTTCATGAACTTCAAGGTATTCCACACACCCCATCCATTTTCTTTCAACAATACCATTTCACAGTCAAAGTCAGTGTTTATTTTCCTGGCTTTAATTGGACATGTATGGTGATCACGCTATCAGAGGGGAACTATACAGAGTTATCCAAATGGAAATTCTACAATAAAAACATGACTTTAGCACTCCTTTACTGCCTCTCGCCAGCCTTCCAACTCAAACAGCTGCACACTAATTTCTAATTGACACTTTAACCTCTAGAAACCACTGTGTTTTGAACGAGCTGTGACAATATTGAAGCCAGAGTCTTTAAAAAACCATGACTGACAAAGTCAATACACCGACAGCCGTATATTGTAAGAATAACTTTGTGCACCTCCAGTGGATATCTTAAACATTAGCATGTATTCAAACCAAAAGAGGTGAAAGAAGAAATACAGTATATCTACAGTCCTTGTTAAAAAGCCAAGTAGGGGAATCTTAAAGGCACCTGGTATGCATTACTCGGTTTTTGAAATCTGCTTCAGGGACAATTAAATTGCCTCCCTCTTTGACATCAGCAAATCAGCTTCCTAGCCTCCAAAACCAAATATGGAAAATAGACAAAAGAGGAATGCTAAAACAAACCGCTGTCCATCATTTATTTCATTACAGCCCATTAACATACTATACAGCGAGTTCAACATACGCAGGAAACTTTTTTTTTTTTTTTTTTAACAAGAATGAATCCACTTAAGAAACTTAATTAAAGCCACATAATTAACCAGATACCGTCGTAATGACCGCTGACAAAATTTAAATGACCGTCCCAACATCCCATCTCCCGTAGTTACTGTTGCTAGGTCGGACAAGCTTGAGAAAAAGAAACATGGTGATGATCAAATGATTAAGATCATTGAGGCAAATCCTTGCTTTAATGCACAAAATGAGGCTTCAGAACATTAACTAAATAAATCGGTGACAAGGAAAAGTCAATGAGGCAGTGCTGTCCTGATCAGGCCGAGTGAAATGGAAGTGGAGTCTTTAGCTTCTGAGGAGTGAACAGTTACAAGAGTGATCATTCGCATTTGAATGAACCGCTAAAGGATGGGCGGGGCTTAAGAGTTTAGCGCAACTGAGCTCAGATTGTGCATATTGTCCTCTACACACACCTCTATTATTGGTTGAAATTGGTTGGTTCAAGCTTGCGAAAGCATATTTTGTTTTACAGGAAGAAAACACAATTGGATTTTGATATATGGAGATGATCTGGTATACTATGATATATTACATAAGTGAGAAAGGCCCAAAGTGTTGTGTCAGCTGTGTTATAGGATCAGAGCCCTGGAGTGACTTAACGTCAGTGTTGCTCTATTGATTTAGTTTGTTTTGATTTGTAATTACGAGCGACTGAGAAGCACCTGACATCTGCTCCCTTTACCAAGAGAGAATCGCTGCTCAGTGGGCTCGAACCCAAAGACAAAGCAAACACTGCCCAACTGCAGACAACACACTCACCTTCTGAAAGAAATCCTCCCCTCCATTGACTCTTCCCTCGGAGGCAGCTAGAGAGAGAAAGAAAAATAATGAATAAATTAATATATAACCAAACAGAGCTGCTCAGTTTTGAATACACAATGTAACCCTAACGCAGCCAAATCATACACGGATTATCCAGTCTCTGCAAAAGAGCAGCGTTTATGGTGGATCCCCATTTCTTTGGATATTGTGTTTGGCACGGCTACTGATGCTGCTCATTTGCAGGAATGGAATAAAATGTTCCAAGTCATTTTCTATAAACCGAGAGATGAGATCCAGCTTCTGTGTAACAAATTGATGGATACAGTAAAAATATTTGGGTATTTTACAGTAGCCTTTAATGGCGTAATTCATACCATGATTGGGTCAACTGGTGTTGGTTTCACGGATCTTGAAAAGGCTTTCACAGTTTTGAAATTTGTCTGTCAGAATATTGTACACTTTCAGCCTCAGAAACAGTATATCAAAACTTTAAAACTGCATATATTAACTGCCCAGTGTCTCCTGTAAACATCATCAGCATTTACAAGATAAACTTTGTGTTATTAAAATAATTTTCCATGCAGGTGACAGAAGTCCAAGAAACTCCCTCAGCTGATATAGTAGGCTGGATAGAGACAAAACCGCCAATGCAAGTCAGGTCTGTAGTCACTCCAACACATCTGCAAGTCCTTCAAATTGTGGCAGCTCTGTTGATGCAAAATACATATCTGCTCTCCAAGGAGAATTCTCATGTTCCTCTGTCATTTGGGAGAACAGGAAGGTTTAATGATGCATTTCAGCCAGCGTTTCCTGGGATGGATCTGTTGATATCTCTGCAAATCTGGGTCAGGAACAGCAACACGGTCGATGTGAATATTTCAATCATAAATGATGGCCTCTGTGCACTGACGAGAATTATGTTGTGATTAAATGGACGCAAAGGCCTGCCATGTTTCATCTGCAGCACGCAGCTATTTCAGAATAAATGGCTGAGCTGCATCAAATTTAGAAGTGATTAAGGAGTGTTTTAATTGCTGGATGGAGCACATTAGTGTCAGCCGAACATGATGTCACTACACTGCAAAAAATACTGCTCACAACCACACTGTGAATTAGAAACCCATCAAAAATGTATTTTTAATGTGTTAAATTCCAGTTTTGCAAAAAATAAATAAATAAATAAATAAAAATAAGTACCCATATTATTATATTTTCTCCTTCAGACTGCAGGTATCACATACATAGTGCATCATACAGTTGCAATACAAAGAATAAAAAAAGTTAATTGGAAAACCTTCCTCAAAAGCTAGTTTTCTTGAATATGCCACCTCTGCAGGACACTGAGCATTTTTGTATACATAACTTCTTCATCTCAGTACCATATGATGATATCCATATCAAACCTGGATGTGAAAGGAATTATTAGGACTTCCCCTATCAACACCACATTTCAAAGCACAAACTGCAAATGAAAAGCCACACTAAACCCAATTTCATTTTCAACCAGACCAGCCATTGAGGCCTTGGGCAGTAATGCCTTCATCTTGAGCATTTAACATGTGTTTGTACTTTCACAGGCTGCCCAGTAAACAAGTCGAGGCCACAGTTTATGAAGACATTGAGACTGCTCTGTTTTGGCTCAGGTTAGTTGATATCAAATGAAATTTGTATACTTCAGAGTCCTACTTGGCTCATCGATCACAACAGAAGAATAAAGGAACTCTAAGAAGGGCCAAAGATAATTTAACAGTTCAGTTTTCAGAAAGTGATCATACACATATCCCAACAACCAACAATTTCCCTTCTGCCATTTTTGTCTGCCTTAATTTGCCTTAATTTAAATAAGACAAAGTCCACTTCAAAACTTCACCCACAAAGTAACACAGAGACATAGCCTGTCAATCCACTGAGCTATGACACATCCGTTTATGTCAACGTTTTAAATAACAATACTTGGAAACATATTTTACAAAACACGGTCAGCACAGTTGTGACCCATTGGAAGCATTTTAATTGACAGATGGGAAGCATCACAGATGGTGGTGGTGAGGGGTTACTAAAACAATGTCTGACGCCTCTTCAGCTGCCTCAAGAGCCTCCGATTTTTGTTTAAAATTATAGCAATTTTACCAAGTGGCTGATGGTCGCAGTGATGCACTCGGCCTATAGCCAAATACACACTGACAAGATAATACATTTGAGAATACAGTCAACTTGGACTTGGACTTTGATTCATGTTAAGAAATGTTAACATATTAGCAACATATTAAGATTAGATGACATTCAGCTTTGAGGTAGAACGATAGGGAGCAGCTCTAACTGAACTATTTAGTTCTTAAGATGTGCAGCTACTGCATCTGTGATGCTTGGCAAGAAAAGTACAGCAATTAAGTCCGGTAATTACACAATGACCGACTATGCAAGCAAACTACATTTTGATACTAGGTGAATAACAGTGCCAGAGTGAATTTAGATCCATTTCAGTTTTACCCACAATAGTGCCTACATGCAGACTGAAATACTATTTATATCCATAACCAATGGATTTCCAAATAATCACTAAATTGCAAAGAATTATATGCAACTGCCCTTTCTCTAAAGCACACATGCACAAAAGAAAAGATTATATGTAAATTTTCACACATGCTACTTTAAGGATTTCATTAAACAGTAGCTGGTCTGAGGTGCAGCGGAGAGTCATATGTCATACATGATAGCATCCTTCTTTTTACTCCAAATGTCCTGTGAAATGTTGGAACCACAGCAAACTGAAAACACAAACAAAGTTTTGGTGTGGCGCTATCTTAGTAGTATTAGATTTATAGACATTTAAGTCAAAACTGACAACAATAAGGTCAAATAAGGCCTAATAAAATTATTGATACCAAAATATGAATTTTAAGAATTGATTTGAATTTTAACCTTGCAACAGACAAAGACTCGAACGCAACCACGAAAAGTGAAACAGCATGTTTGGCATGTGTGTGCTGGGAGCCGAAAGGAATGTGATATGGAGCATGAGTGAAAACATGAGCCATGTGCTGAGAGCAAAACATCCTGTTGGCACATATGTGGCGTTTAAACTGGCCATGGGAGAACCCCAAGCTGAGACAGGGAGGTTACTACGAGCTCTGGGGTATATTATGATATGGAGGCAGACAGTCTCATCTAGTGCACCACTTATTTCACTGCACTCTGAACCTGCAATACACAAAAAAGCTAAAAAAAATAATAAAATAAAATATTGGCATGTTTCATCTGTTTTAAATTACATGAATGTACTAAATTTGACTTGAATTCTGGCCCAACTACTCTCTGCACAAGCCTGGTTCCAGACCTTCAAATTAAAATGAGTCTGTAAGATGTGTAAGAAAAAAAAGGAGGGGGCAAAGTTATGACACAAAAATTGCCACAGAAATGTTGACAAGTATGGATGAGTTCAATGCAGAAATACTGCTTGTTTTAGTTAGAGTTTTTTTTAATGAACACAAACACTAAGCCCCAAGCAACCACTATCACAGTTTAAGTTTTGAATGAAAACAGCGTAGATGGCATGGATACATTTTGAGAAATACATTTTGTTTTGCTTTCGTGCTGCAAGCTGAGTGAGAAAATTGATAATGACTCTCATGCCTGAAGTCTTGCACCCTCACCATGAGGTTGCCAAGAAACTGGCAAGGAACAGGAAGTCACTGCACCCAGCTGCTGGTCGCCAAGACCAGTGGCTTAACTTTTGGCAAAAGAGCAAATAAATTAACTAAACAATACTCTCTACTACATTTTTTCATAAAGATATTGTTACAGCAGCATTTGAGATTTGAAAACCAGCTGACCAAACAGCAACCATTTCAATGCAAGAAGCCACCAAATACTCACAAATTTACAATTTTCCTTTTCACAATATTCTTGTTTGCTTGTTCATCTTGTAGATTTGATTTTCCAACATTGTAAGATGATTAAAAAAAAAAAAAAGAAATGGACCATAGAGTGATTTCACATTAGTCTTTGTTCTTTTTCTTTACGAATTGACAGGCATTTACCGCAAACATGCATAGCTTATGCTTCATTACTTAAATAACCAAGAGACCCATTATTTTGCCCGGCAACTGAAACCCAATTTAAATTATAGGCTATACTTAAAACAAACCAACTGAATGGTTGGGCAAGAACTGAAGAACACATCTCTAATTTAAAGTATATTTTTCGGCATTTAGTAGCAGCGGCTTATTAAGAGAGTTTTGGTGACGTTTGCTTCTAAAATGATAAAATGGTCTAATAGTCTGTTTTTCGGTCTAGGTTATGTGAGGACAATACAGCGCTCCTCCCTTCCAGCTCAGCAGGCATAAAAGGCATCAGCTGAAAAACGACACAAGACCCCTGAGCACATGTTGCAATCAATAATGTTCTTTGGTGTTTTTTTTGTTGTTGTTGTTTTTTAACATATAAAGCAACGAGACACTACATTATTAGAAGTTATCTCCCATTTCACCAATAATTTGTCAAAAATAAATAAAGGGGGGTACAGTTAATCAGATACACACCCCCTAACTGTCTCTGTATAATTATTTAATGTATTATATGACTGTTGCTGCATGTAAAACTGTAAACTGAGTGCATTGTAAAGGCATGAAGGGCTAAATGCTGGCAGATGAAAACGGGGTCTGTTATCCATTACTTTGTGGAGAGACTGACTTTCTGGGAGATTCCACTGTTTTGACATTGAAGGAATGTAAATGGCATTGATTTCTACAGTCATGGATTCAATCCACACACAACAATCATGCAAACAATAGAGACACAGGCCCCAATAACTCATATCCAAAGAAACATTTAACATGAATATTTTGACTGTTACAAAGTTTCAATTCTACACTATGTGTGTAGGGTTGAGTGTGAGCACCGGATTAAACCAAATTATAGCTGGAAAATCTACAGTATCTTTTCTAATAACAAGAGGGCAAATACAGTTAAGACATAGGCCGACATCCTTTTATTCTGAACATACTGTGTGCATATATCAGTCAATTAATTCCCACCAAATAATACAAATGGCCTCTGGGGAGCTTATACACCTGGTTACCCCATTATTTGTGCTGTGCCAAAATTATGAAGTGGAATCCATCATGTCAAAAGGATTTATATGAAGACAGGGGCCTTTCAGATTACAAAAAGCAAAGAGAGACCCTTAAAAAAAAAGGCACCAGTTAAATCTATAAAACGCAGAGCTGCTTAGACTAAATCCTCTGCACTGGCAATAATCACAAAAGGATTTAAGGTGAAACTTGAAACATTCACAGAAAAGTCTACGCAAGCTTTAAAATGAGAAAGGTTATACAACTTCAATTTCCGTTGGATAGGATTTCATAACTAATGACATCTCCAATCTGGGAGAAGGTTTGACATCTCAGTCCCCCGCCTGCTTTCATGCCTTTACTTAAGCAACAAAGATTAATATTAAAGCCAGCGTTATGAACTCTTCTGGCTGAGAAGACTACAACTAGTATGAAATAAACTACATTTCCCATGTTTTGAATAAAAATAGCAGGAGAGCCTGATGTTTTTACACCAGCGTTCTGAAATCCTTCCCTCTAGTGCACACTGCATCTCTCAGCTGATTCAACATGGAGCTAATGAGAGGGCCTCAGGAAACTGTAAGAAAACATGAACACAGACGCTATGCAACAACAACTTCGGTACAAACCCGTGAGCACACATATATTCAGAATCTCTCTCATATATAAGATCTATATACACACACAATCAGCAGTCATACTGATTACAGTTGGTTTGCTCATTCAGTGAGAGTGATATGGATGCAAGGTATCTAATTTTATATTGTGATAAATCATGATACATTTCCTGGAAGTTAAACTGAAAAATTTGAATATTTAAAATCACTAGCCAGAACGTGGATTCAAGTAATTCAATACAAAATGAGAGATATCAAAATACAAAATGAGAGATATCAAAAGCAACGTTTGTATAAAAAGCAATGTCTCAGACTGCTGACAAATTTATATCATCATCTCATGGTGTTCATCTTCAATCACACATTCTTTTTCCTCCTTTGCACACTTTTACAGACCACAACAACAACAACAACAACAACAACCATTTAAATCCCAAATATGAAAGGTAAATAAATTTTACATACAGTAACAACAACAATGCATTCAGTACAATCAATAGCATTTCATGATGGGGGCTGTTTTCATCAATCAAGTCTAAATGCCTCACTTCAAAAGATGGTTCTACAAGTGCATCACCATGCTGCTGTCAAATAGTTGGCAGTAATAGGGTTGATCCTTGAAATAAAAAAACAAAACAAAAAACAGACAAAACCCATCATTTAGGTCTCCCTGTGAACTGCTCTGGCACTACTTTTATGCAAGTTGGCATCCAAACAAAAAGCAGCAGTGCGTGAGAAACATTTCAACTGCCTCAAGACAACAGTGGTATCTAATCACCGAGTCTGGACTGGGAAAGTATACAACTACAGCAGAACTGGCCGTCTTCTTTATGTGATCCCTCACATTAACACTGCCAGAGAAACATTCTGAACTTTCAACACTGAATTACTTATCTTATTTCAAAAAAGAAACTGGGAGGTTAATGATATTCTGGGACAGATAAATGTGCCTCCTACTTCTTGCTTATGGAATAAAATTGTTTATTCATTTATCCATCATGTGAGATCATTTGTTAACCTAATAATGACTTCTGATGGTTCATTTCACACTTGCTATGATCACTAAGAATATAGTCTGTATTCTGTAAAAAAAATAGCTCTGGTGTTTTAAGTCTGAGTTGAACGTGTGAAACTTTTTTCTTTGATACCATAGCTGGTTGCCTTATGATATCTTTACTGCCCTTTTTCTATAGTTTAAACTACAAATACATTCTGTGAGTGATGTCATTTGATTTAATTACTTCTGTCTATATGCAGTATTTTTTCATGTTTAGTTAGAGTGCACCATCTCGACTGGATTCAAGCTGCCTACCTGTGTATGACAAATTCAATGGGACACATGCATGCAACAAATATTCAGGTAATCAGGTAATGCAGCATTAAATGTTTCTCTCAGTAATATCAACCTCACAGTTTACTGTTCACTCTCCTAACACAGAATCAAAGCTCCACCAACTTACTGCTACTCCAAACTGAATATTTCCTACTGCTGCCAGAAGCATTCAAACAGTAAAAACGAGGAGCCGCGGTATGCTGTGTGTCCATGGCAACAACAGAAACTACAGAGGGGCTATAATTTCACTGCTATCTGGGTTAGTTAGGAAAACCTGACCTGATTACTTGGCAAAACTTGCTGTATTAATTGGGTCATATTAACAACCATTTTCTTCCATTTTCAGCTACTACCTGCTATTTGATAAGATTATAATATGTGGAATAGGTTATTCGGAGGTTGACTAGAGCCATTCATTCAGAAATAGATCGAATACGTAGTTCATTCAGAATAAGTCTGAATTCACCAAACGTTAAAAGTGTTTATAGAAAACGAGACAAAAGTCTTTTTAAGCATATTTTAAAACAGAAGAACAGTTTTTAAATACTGCAGGGAGTAATGGAACAAGAAGGAGAAGCCACAGTGAGCTTGATCAAGAGTTGGAGGGGACAATGTAAACAAACTTTACTTTGCCCTGCTGTTGTGTGGAAAACTACTCGTGCCATTAAAAATCAAGATAGCTATTGCAAGTACTGACTTTATTAAAACAACAGATGTTGGTTTGGCTGAACTTCAGTAGATACACTAGTTGCACTTGTATTTCTGACATAGTTTCTTCTCAGGAGTGTTTGCTGTAGTATTAAACCACACTCACATCCGGTAGCTATGGTGTGTCTCCAGAAGAGAGACACAAAGGATTACAACTATAAGGCCTGATGCTTTGAAACCAGTGTCACCTTTCCAGCTTTAAGTTACCCATAGAATTGCCTGTCGCCTGTCATCAAATTTCTTTTTTGTGAAGAAATCACCCTCTGTACTCAAATGGGGTCCTCTCTCCTCTTTACTCCAGCATGGTTGCCAAGCAACTGTGCTATCAAAATAATACACTAAAGTACCAGATGTTGCTCTCCAGCAAACAAAGATGAAAGCTTGTCAGAGAACCTACAGTCACTGACCCTGAGGTCACGCAAATGAGACACACAAGAAACAGTTACATAAAGTTGTAGTAATATTCTCCAACCTAAACTGTTTTTCACAATGTCCATAAACAACGTGTATTAAGGCTCAACAACATGTTGTACTGCTTACAAACAGTTTTCTGGCATCTTTGCAGTAGGACCATACGGGCCAAGAATACAGTTAGCATCAAGCTGTTGTTGGGAATATGTTTGGGTTATCATCATCTCCTTCATCTCCCTTGTGTGAATGTTGCCAAGCGATTACAAAACGCGGTACATTCCTGGTGCCTGGTATCTACTGTGTTAGATCCCTGCGGAGCATAGGGAGTCAGTCTTAAGAGGCCGAGAGTTGCACTGCAAACATAACATTGTTCTGTTGGGAAATCATTCACATTTGTTAGTATTTCAACCATAGCATCATACATCTTTACTTTAATGACGAGAAATCTGTTCAGGATTCTAGTGATGGCTTATTTTCTTGAGTAATCAAATACAGTAATCAAGTACCTCTGGATTTATCTCAACTGATACGTCCAATCAGACAGTTAATGTATAACTAAACAGTTCATAGGAAATAATTCAGTTAGTGCTTGTTTTTTTTTTTTCTTTAAATGCATGGCTATGGCCTAACTTCAACAAAATGAGATTAACTAATCTTTTTTTTCCTCCACCTATTCTCTATTCTGTTCGGAGAATATTCTTGTGATGGCCAGGACTAGATCCAAAAGGTACTCTTATAAAAATACTTTCCCTCCGATCAAGGCAAGTGGAGAAAGGGCAGATTGTACTGGATGTTGAATGAAGAGAGAGAACAACAAACCAAAACCTGAGGTTCTCCAAAGATAAACACTGAAAGCTCTCGGGGGGGGTGTGGTTAAGGGCTGGGTGGCGTGCATGCATGTGTGCCTGTATGTATGTGTGTGACGAGTACACACACTTGCAGCTTAGGTCAGGGGTGCCCCCGCCCCCCAAAGAAACATTTCTAAAATAGCAACCGCAAACCAGACAGAATGTAAATCTGCACTTTGAAAAGGTTTGTAGAAAAAGAGCTTTAAGGGCCGTAGAAAAACAGGTATTCATTTCAGCCCATTTACAGTTCCAGGAGCATAGAAATGGGTCGGAGCACTCCAGCTTCACTTGGACTGCTGAAATAGGACTCCTGGTTTTATTTTCTTGAGTAATGAATTGCAGGTTTTTCCAGTGACTGAAGCTCAATTATATTACAGCTCCTGAAAGCTTCATCATGCTCAGGGTGAAGGAATTCAATGCGTAAGCAAAGCTGAAGAGAATTGTTTAATTGTATCAGCATCTATCAGTAAAATTTGAAAGAGACAGAAAGAGACAAGAGGCAACTGAGCAAAAAACAACCAAAAAAAAAAAAAGTGTAACAGAACTAGAATCACCCGAGGTGTTTAAATTACACACTGGTTGTTCTGATGTGTTTTTACTTTACATATTGCTCAGATTAAGTATTAACATGTTGCAAAGTGAACAGTACCGAGCCACAGGTAGAAACATTTTATCAATGCATGTGTCCTTGATTTGTCTTGTCCAGCGCTTTATGTTGCACATGCATGCATCTGCAAAGCCCGCACATGCTGGATACTGTCTAATATGGACTGAGATTCATGACAAATCTCCAAGCTGTCTTTGTTCCCAGGACTTATTCCTAAAGTCCCTACTGAACTGGAAAAAAAGACTGTTTAAACATATTGTTCCCTCGGTTTGGAAGCAGCAGCAAAATTACGACAAATCTTCGGGAGTCAAAGTGATACTAAATGACTTGGAGGGAGGCACATCTGGCTGTAGATGTTTTGAATGTTGATTAAATTTTTTTGTTTTTTTATAGTTTGTAAATTGCTCTATGTTCTCATTTTAAATTGTTATACGTTTGTTTAATTCTGCAACTGTGTTTGTGCTCTTTAAAAAGAGATTTTTAGTCTTCACTCTTAAAGTTAAATGAAGGTTAAAAAAAAACAAAACAACAATGCTTAAACTAGGCTGGAAACATTATGTGGTTTTATTTGGACAGTGACAATATGGCAAGGTAATTCCTCAAGTTTAAAATGATACAACTATTTAATCCAACGCTATTTTTCTTGCATCCTGCTTTTTGTGCTTAATCAAGCCATGTATCATGTCCCCTCTTTCTCTACTATTTACTCACTGTGGCATTGGACTAATCAATACTTCCTGAAGAACAGGTCAATCCCAACCCTCAAATTGACACTTGACAACTGTATAGTCTTGCTATTTCACCAGTCAAAGGTCAACTAGACTGAACTTTGTGTGAGGTAAATGAGGCGATACCTATTCCTGACAGAAACAAATGCACTTAGAAGAAGGGGAAGCACATACTTTGTTGAAATGTCTGGCTACTTTTACTGTGGTTCACAACTACAAAAAAAAGAAACAATTGCTACTTTGGCACAGTCACAACCCTAACACACATTTTACACAGAATCTACTGCGTAAGTCAAACTCTGGTTTATACATCACGATATCTACGAATGACAGATGACAAACTCCTCTGAGGGAATAAACAATTTTCACATGCGAGACATGCGAGAAGACGTTTCCTCTCTAATGTTGGCTCCATCTATTGTTTTCCATTCTCAACCACATTTTTTCCAAGGGTGGTGTGTGTGTGTGTGTAACGTTTCTCTCCAATTTAACTGCTTATCCATCTTAACCTTCACTCTAAACTAGTCAAATATAATGGAATTACATGATATACTGTAGTGCTACACCTGGAACCTAAAAATCAATGGTCCACGTACCAAATTGACAAACATCACTACACACAATTACCTACAATTAGTTGTGCAGTGCTACTATCACCTTTTAAACCCCAAAACTGAATGCTACAAGGTACAACAACCCATCAGTGATTTCACTAACACTTTTGCCCGGGTTTAGTTAGTTTAGAAGGTCAGAGTGAGGACTGTGTTGTAATGTAAGAATAGACCAAAAGACTAGAGAAAGTCTAGTGACTCCACATTGGACATGATGGAAGCTGGAACAACAGACCAGTGTTTGAATACTCAAGAGGGAGCAACGGAGAGGGAGAAAGAGAGAGCGTTGGAGAGAAAGAGAAGAAAAAGCCTGCAGCACATTCCCCACAAGACACTCACTTCCTGTCTGACAGTCTTACTCAGCACCCAGGAGGAAGAAGAGGATGAGGCCCTCACACATACTCCCCTCATTATCTGGGTATGAAAGCCAAGGAAATAATCCTCTAAACAACAAGGGAAAAATATAGAAAAATATAATCATATATGCTAGAGGTTTTTTTTTCCCTTTTCTCAGATGAGTTTCCATTGGCCTCCAAAATAATATATTCTCACGTTGTTCAGAATCTGTGGCCTACAAATGAAGTTATGTATGAGAAAATGCTTCAATTTATGTAAGTACAGTAGCAAGACTGATTGCACAAGAGTCTATCATACTGAAAACATCATCACTACATACTGAAAATACCTGAGAAAACATTGCCATATGCAACAGTTTTTTTTTCTGTTCTGAGACAAAGCTATCCAATAATAGTCTGTGGTTTAGGAGCAGGAAAACAAATTAGTTCAATGATGAAAATGATTCACTTAGCTTAATTGTAGGTTGTTGTTGCAGTTACTCAGCAAACATGTTGTTACGATGTGTACACACACACACTGGCCCTCCAGGAGGCTATGCTTGCTGAACACACACCATTACTAGTCTGAGCAGGGAAACCCACAGAGCTCTTTAAATTGACCTATATACAGAATGCATTGGCAATGTATGCTTAAAAAAAAAACCCATGGAAAACCTTGTTGCACATGCAGACACACTCAGTTTGGAAAATGGAGGTTGAAGAAAATGTTACCTCTTTCCCACACTTGCCCCTTGTCTCTTAAATTCAAAACAAACGTATAAAAAAAGGCACAAAAGTTGTCTTACACGGTTCGCTGTACACATAAAACTATCTTTCAAGCTTTCATGCCTGTGTCAAGGTCTCCAAGCATTAACTTGGGAGTTCTATTCGAGGGTGCCAACCGTACAACAGAAAACGCAGATGACTGTCAGGCTGAGATTTTGTTGTCACTTTACACTTTATTTACTGATCTAAACCCAGGAACCCGTGTGCCTGCCAGTTTGAGAGACTGTAAAGTTTTAATTGCTAAGCAGTTAATAATTTCTATTTTCTCCTTATGCAGTGTGTGCCAAAACAGGGGAGGAAAACATGGCTGATCCAAATAAATGGTTTAAGTGTGTATGTTGGGCTTTTGCTTCGGCGTGGAGACGTGCTGGTGAATCTTTTAGTGGACACAGAGAGCTTTTGAGTCCTTTTTTATTCTCCAGAATCCATGCAACTGCTGACTACATGCCTCTTCACCAGTCTAATGTCCGACTCGGACCCCTTTCTTGTGCTTTCCGACTACAGCCAGGGTTATTATTTGGAAAATTTTCACATTCCTGATTAAAAGTAAATATAATTGTCATGATGGCTCTAGACTTCAATTATATTTGGGGAAATTTACTTACAGGAATTTTTTTGGCCCAAATCAATTTTTAAGCAAATATATCATAAATGCTTTTTTTTTGTTTTATATGAGTGCAAACATAATATAACATATATGCATAACATAACGTATGACATATAACATATAACAATCAATTAATTGGTGAATAAAATTCAGGGATAAATAGATGACATTAAAAATGAGTAAAATAATTAATTTAAATAAAATAGTACTTGGCTGTCGTATTGTAAGACTCAGTTCTGTTAGTGAAGATGAGACAACTTCCTGAAGCTTCACAAAAGAGTCTTTTTCTAATCTATCATCTGGAGGGAAAAAATGTGAGCAAAGAGTTCACAGCTTTTCTATGAGGCAACACACCACACACACACACACACACACAAAAATCAGTGTACTTGTAACACAACTTGATTCTGATTGCCTCAGTAATAGCTCACATCGGTATTTATTCTAACACTTTAGACTAAATTCTTAGTGACAAAAACAAGTATCAGGCTCGTTTGCAGTACATACATGCACACAGCAGCCATCGTTTCCCTGCATCACACCACCATTCCTAAATCATACTAACCAGCTAGCTTCTCATCTAAACTACCACCACTTATCAACCAGACATGAGCTGGGTACAATGAACACCATATAACAAGATTTGATTAATATAGCCTTATTATTAAATATTGGATGCAAATAAATAGCAGCAAATTATATTGAATACATGCATCAACAAAAAATTTACATAATTTAGTGCTAAGCATCTTAAATTAGAGCTACAATGGTCACTCAATGAATTGATGAGACAGAAAAATATTTTAAATATTTTGATCATCAATATATCATTAAAGACATAAGCAGAAATGCCCAATAGTCTGTGTTTCAAGCTTTTAAATGGTAGCATTTTCTATATCATAACTGTGCATTTTTAGTTTTTAGACTGTTTGACGGTTTTTGGGAAATTTTGATGAACATTTTATACAATTTTGTGAACTTTTATAAACCAAGCGATCATTAAAATAATTATCAGATTACGTAGTCAATAATGAAGATAACTATTAGTTGCAGTTTTCTTCAATACTATGATATAAATTATCTCAATTCATGTGTCTGATTTGTATATATTTTACATTTACAATTCAGACTCTGTCCACACGTAGTTATCTTTCACAAAACTGCTGATGTATGCGCAGGCCAGAAATGTGTTATCCATATGCCAGAGAATGAATGAATGTTTAGCTATACTGACTTAAAACCTCACAGCAGTTTCCTTAGAGGAGTAGCCACTGACATAATACTTCATTAAAAAGGTGGGAAGCATAAAATTCTAAAAGTTTCAAAAAGCCAGTTTTGTGTTCGTCTCTAAAATATTAGATTAACACATTTAATATTGATTTGCAAACAACTGCAAACATATTACCTGGATCAAAAAGTTGAGATAATTAATTATTGTTGTCTGGGAAGTGATCACAGCATGATTCGACCAGTGGCTCTTTGCCGAGGGTCAAGCACACTTCATTTTCCAGGAAAGAGAAGCCAGAGATTCAGTCACAGACAATAAAAACTCTAAGCAAAAATATACTGGAATTCCCATAAAATTATTTCATTAGAGTCCAAACTCTCGCCTTCAGAACATGATGTACCATGTCAAAATATACAGTTTATCCAATCAAAACACAGCCAGATGTTGCACAGCTCTGACCCAACTGACTGAAACTAAAAAAAAAGCTATTCATTAGGACTTGAACGTTCCCACTATGGCTACAGAACAAAGCAAGAGATGTGAATCTCTGATTCAGTGAGTCTGGGCCATGATGTGGGTGTAGTCATAAGTACATTATGTGAAATACTCAAAAGATGCTGGGACAGTGCAATGTCTACTAAGAGATAACAAAGCTACATACGACATGACCAGGCATCCTGGATTCGTCCTGAAGCCAAGAGGTCAAAGGTTAAAGCAGTTTCACAGTTGAGATAGTATGGTCTTTAAATCTGAACCTACAAAAAACCAGAAAGATCAGGACACAGAGGAACACAGCAGCCGTTTCTACTCTGCATCCCAGTTACAATGTCAACATGAGCAATGTCAGCCATGATGTCATTAGGCAGCAATTGGAAAACACGATGTTGGAAGAGATAGGAGACCAAACTAACAAACTGTGAAGACCCAGCTGACTGGATAGATTACACCTAACTTAAACATATGCACAGACAGACACATTAAGGCACAGCGAGTGACGTGGCACGTGGTATGTCCGGGACACTCAGATTTAGGGCCGGTCTCTGGTTAAGTTGTTTTCCAGGAAGAGTTAGGGATGACATGGAGCTTTGAGGAATGTACCGAGCAGCGAGGCAGCAACCAGGACAGTCTCAAGGGGAAGTGCGTGTGTGCACACACACGTACACAAGTTCACATTTGGTTTAATCGCATTTATGAATATAAACGATAATGTTTCTCCTAAGGTTTTGTCTGGCTGCTTGTCAGCTGTTTGACTTTCTGTCTTCTGGTGGAATTGATAAAGACTCCTTCCCTCTTACATAATGCTATGATAATCCACACACTTGTGTTTTGAAATACGTGATAAATGATCTCAACCTTTCCAGGGACCTATGAACAGGGACCACCTGGTCTCCCTTTATGTTCGTGTGCCGGCTTGGTTTACTGTTCACTGTTGCTTGTGCCTCTTTAGAAGCGATCACATAGCGACTCAGTTTTAATGACCAAAACAAGTTGAGTACATTGCATCAGTGGCTGTCATTAGTGTCATTAATGTAAACTTTGTTGCTAGATGCTACTATATTGTAAATCAGCTTCATTCTATGATTACTTCTTAACTTTCACGTTCCTTTTCATAACATTTTTGTTCGAGTGAGCCAAAGCTGTTGCATCAGTTGTTTCTGTCTGCAGGCCATTTTACTAAGGACTAAGCAAACTGGATGTTCAGGTCAATTTCAGTTTAGTCTACAAACACATGCACACTATGAGAGATTGTGTAGCGACAGCTTGTGGTGGGAGCATGCTACTACTTCCATAAGTACATCATTAATGTTGCCATCCAGTCAACCTTCTGTCCAAACTCTAGTTTAAGGCTGCAATCTTGCCCATATTAGTGTAAACTAAGCATCTTCTCTCTCTGTTCATCATGTAATTGTCTTCTACTTATAACGTACTGACACTAATTGAAATCTCAAAGCTAATTGGCTGGGCTTAATTGCCTAACTGATTGGTTCCGGATCACTCACACGCCACGCTCAACTTTCCTTTTACACTAGCAAAGAGTCCTACAATTTTAGGTGACTGAAAATTGTAATTATGCACTGAAAGTATAATGTTGTACTCTTAAGATAAACAAAGGGCCGTCAGAGGGCTTCCTCTGAAACAAGGACATGCTACAATTACAGTTAAAACGTAACAGGATGGAAGTTGAAAACGTTACAATATTTCTCTCTCTCTCTCTATCTCTATCTATATATAAACTTTGTACTTGCTTACTTGTTATGTTTGTTTGTTTATTTATTTTACCTAATAACATGACTTCCAACTTCTTGCGGTCCACTCGAAACCTCTCCTCCGTCCACTCCGGGTCTGGCAGCGGAAGGGGTCCGCTCAGATCTTCTTCTGATCCCGGGAGAGGAGAGTCGGTGCTGCGCTCGCTGTTTGAGCCCTGGTCCGACTGCTGCAAGTATCCGCTTAAAGTGTCGCACTGGGCAGCCATTGCCCTGCACAGCAACTTCTCCAGTGGCCACTGCGTTTTAAAGTTAAGTTGAGCTGAAGCAAAGAAGCTTTAAGACTTCTGTTAAAAACTTCTTTTTATTCCGTCACTTCGGAGTGTTGTAGGAGCTCATTGCAGCACAGTCGACACTTTCTCCTGCAGTTTTCTTTTTTTTTTTTTCAAGCCCCTTCGTTTTCCCCCATTAGGCAGACCTCTAAAAATAGTTTGGAGCACACTGGTCCGCTCGCTATAGGTTGTCTGCCGAGTTAACGGAGGACCAAACAGCACACAGAAGACATACCAGCCAACTCTTCGGGAAAGTTTCACGTGTCATCTTGCAAAAAGTGGGACTCCTCCCAGACAGATTTTCACCTCCCCCTGGGTTCCCGAAAAGGCCTCCAAATTTAAAAATCCACTGGGTTCGTGTCTCATTTACGGGGAGGGATTATAGCCAATTCATAGTTCTTATGATATTGCAAGTCAAATACGAAGGCAGTCTCGACTTGAGTATTAATACATATATATATATATTATATTATTTTTCTGGCAGGTTTATAGTTTATAATAAAGCACCATGCAACCAGTTTATTGGTTTAGAGAGGAAACAATACACATCCTAAGAGTGGGTCAAAGGGAAGCAATACAGGAAAAGGAAACTAAAACAAATGTAGAGAAAGGAAAAACCAATACCTAACCAGGAGGTACGATAAAGGTCACTGAACTCACAACTATAGAAATATAATTCTGACATAATTCTGGGGTTATTAATGACAGCATCCAGTGATATGAGCCTAATTCTCCACCTAATATGTTGCCCTGCTGTATTTATGAATTGTCCTCCAGCATCAGTACCTGCTAGGCCAGTCACTATTCATGTTTTACTTACATCATCGTTAGTGTTTAGATGACAGCTGGAGCTTTCATTACAAAGCAAAATAACCATAGTGCAAAAACACCATAGATTTCTCCCAGTCCAATTCCCATCATTCTGAGATCTGGGGTACCTGACTTTATTTTTTAGACAAATCTAAAATAGATTTATGGGGTTTTCACCTAAACTTACAACTTAATTGAAGTTGAAAAGCTACAACTGAGAGCTTGCATTTGAGTTAATACAAGAACCAAGATAAGTACTCCCTAAACCCAGCAGTCTGATCAAATCACATCACCATCGTCAACTGTAGAGGGTAAATATGTGTGTGCCTGTGTTTACATTTATATTAGTTGTGAGAGCATGACTACACTAAATTATAAACAGTTCCAAATGAGACGTGAGCTGATTTATTAATGGGTTTAATGGGTATATTTGCTGTACCTAGCATCACTGGTGTACAAAAACTGTGCTCCAACAAGCAGAGGTGATGATATTGGGCGGTCTGATTTTGATGGTCAAAGCATCTTATTTTTATTTCATTGCTATGCACATAAATTGCCATTTAGCAAATGGGCCTTAATTAAATGTAACACACACATGATTAAGTTATCCAGGAGAGAAATTGCCCTCTGTAAAAGCCTTGTGCGGTAAAAAGTAAAGGCTACCACCTAGTGGTCATGCAAATAATAAAATAAAAGAGCCTCTGATTTGTTGGCTTAAATAAATTGCACAGAAATAAATACATTTTAAGCCACTGCAAGATTTTCCATTATTTCAGTTTACTTGTGTATTGACAAGAAGCAATTTGAAATTCACTTTTTGATTAATTCTTTTAATGCAAAATAAATTCAGTGTAGTCTTGTACAATATAAATCTCTTAAAAGAAAAAATACAATTAGGCCATCTCACCACTGATAATAATAATAATAATAATAATGATAAAAAATAATAATGATAATAATGCCAATTTCAGGGGGAAAATAAAATAAACAGTAAAAACAATTAAGTTATGTCAAGTCAGAGTAGAGAAAGTGCTTCAAGCGCAAAAAAACCAAAACACCTTGACTAGAACCAGTGTGGATGAGGAGTTGCAACAGTGCGGCCATATTTTGAGGTGTTCAGGGATGCGTCATTGTTGCAGAAACTTTACCTTCTTTCACATTGCATACCTCTGAGTCCATTCTCTGGCAACTTTGTTGTATCTAAACAGAAAACAAAATCAGGATGGGTTTTTAAAAGAAGAGCTAACTTAAGTTTTTCTATAGCCAAAATTCTTTAGCTTTCATACTTACTTTTGTCTGTCTGATTTGTAAATGTGTGCAATGTCTGGGACTAGCGGATCATCTGGATTTGGGTCACATAGCAAAGAGCATATGGATAATAAAACTGGAAAAAAAGGGACCAAAAATCAGTATATTGACCACAAATACATATATGATTTATATTCAGGTTTCACTTAAATTAAAATTTACTTTAGGATTTAGGATCATCTTTCATACATGTATGTAAATACAAATAGGCAAGCTTTAATTTCAAGAATTGAGATTTTGGGACATACATCATGGTGGATTGCCTCACTAAATGGGCATCACTTCCTCTTTATGTTATGTCTTTATAATGCAACCTTTGGTGTTCTCTCCCCATGTTATATTTTCCACAACATCCTAATCTAACTATGCATTTAATTACAATAGAAATAAAATCCTTGTTCTGTACTGTAGTAAAGTGGCAAAATGTAGATATTAGTTACCTTTTGATACAGTGAGTGCAGGTGACCACTGTGACCTCAAGATGTCAAGGCAGATGCTACCATTGCTGTTTATGTTTGGGTGATAGATTTTTGTTGTAAAGGCAACCTATGGAAATAACAGACAAGTAAAGAAATTGGTAAATATTTTTTTTTACCTCTCAGAGGACCTGTTTACTGAAATAGCTTTTTTTTATTCAAATCATCCAAAACCCAACCTAGAAACATGAAGAATGTTTAGGTTTTTTTCTCTTGAAAAACCGATTAATTTTATGCTAATTGGCTAATCATTTCATTATTGAAACTCTACTTTTGAGCTAAAAGCCCAATCTCTAAGATAAATAAACATACCTTTGGTGGTTTGAAGGGGTAGTCAGTGGGGAAATGGACAGACAGGAAGAACACTCCACCATGATATGGGCTGTCATTCTGAAATGGGACATAAAAGTATTGTTAAATTAGGCATAGTAGTTTATCCCTATAAGAAAAGATAAAATACTTCTGCAGCAAGAAAGAGAACGCACATTTCCATTATTTTTCCGTTATATTCCCGTTCATTTAAGGTACAAAAAAGGAGATGAATGGCTAAGTAAGACATAGTGGTATTTCCCTTTTTCCTATTGTCTCAGTAATGCCATGGGCTTCCGTATGTATGTGGGAGAGAGAGTGCCAGTCTGTGCTCTCCATACAGAATAGAAAGGGCTGTAAGGTCAACATAAAACACTATTGTCTAGAGATCTAGAAGCAGCTTTTTCTTTTTTTAAATCCAGGAAACAAATCCAGAAAAAGCTCACCGGTCCTGTGATGGTCGCCTGCCAGTGAAACACTAAAGGAGACAAAGATAAAGAAACAACATGTGAGAAGAGTTCAAGTATCAAGGCTTCATATTCACAATACATGCTGTACAGTCCTAAAAGCATAACAATATTTACAAGGAGAATGACAAGAATGGCAGAGTACAGGATTAAAAAGCGAGTCCTTATACTTACTGTCCTCCCCTACAGGTCCAGCTGAACATGAAGCAGGAGGGTCCCTCTGTAAGTCATTCAACTCCTGGTAACGTTACAAAACAACGTACATTACTTAAGACATGTAACGTAACGTAAAGTAACTTAAGCTAACGACTAAGCACAGGACATAAAAGCAGATAAAAACACAACTTGAAGTGCCTTCGCACTGCTCGTTTGCTTGCTAACGTTAGGCCAACTTTAGCTATCAGCTAAGTTAGCTAACATCAGCTGAAGTTTAACTATAGCTTTAACCGTCATATGTAATGTCATGTCGTGAAAAACGGACGTCTTGGACTTTTGAATTCATTTCCAACGGTTACAACATTTTCAATAAGGTTGAAGGACACTACCAACGATAATAAATCAGTTTAGGTTAGCAAACATAGGTTAGCTAACATTAGATGAATGACTGGCAATAGCGACGTTTCCGCAACGTATCGCTCCAACCTTTTCTTCACCGTGACGCTACATCAAATATATGAAGAAAAGACGAACACACTTACCTTCTGTATTCTTTTCAAAGCCATAGCAAATCTTTCAGATGTGTTATGAGAAGCTACAGCGTTTACTTTGACAGCTGTCAGCTACAAATACGCTCACTTTATGCCTACTGGGTGCTGTTTGTTTTGACAAACTGGTTATTTCTTTTGTTTCCGCGTTTTTGTTCGACGACGAAGAATGGAAAGATGCATTCTGGGAGTTTGAGTTTTCAGTTCAGCCACTAAAAGGGACCGTTCACCGACATATATGGGCACAGCTCAATTCGTGGAAATACTCGGTTAAGAGCTCAGTAAATATAGTAAATATAGATAATCAGGCAAATAATCTGATTAGGCTTACTTTAAAATGTTAAAATTTTAAGTGTGTGGATATGTCTATGGTCTCAAACGTAGAATAGGTTGGATATGTACTCATTGCATTTAAAGCATTAGAGACAGTGGTTTTATGTCTTATGTGTTCCCCTTAAATCCCTGTAATGACTGATGTTTGACCTTTAAGGACAATATTACTTGAATTGGACAGACCAGACAATGACGCACGTTACACTAATAAGACGTTGATATCTTGGTGATTAAAGTTATATTGTAAAATATCAAATTACTTGACCAAATGCTGCTTGGAGGAAAAGGTTCGCACTTATGACCTTTTGTACACAGGGAATATCATCATCATGAGCACAAAATATTGGTTGCTACTATACATAAAAGAAGGTGAGGTGTATTTATATTGCATCTATTCAACACAGAGGCAGAAGCAGAAGCAGAAACAGCGTTCTCGCAGCAGAACAAAAGGATCTACAGGGATCAAGTGGCTGTTTCAAAAGGCCATCCTGATGAGATGAAGACATTGGTGAGTTTCTCTGAGAAAAACATTGTAATACTATACTGTATTTGGAAATTACCTTAATGTGGCTGTTAAAGCTAAGGTCTGAGTCCATTATACTGTAACACCAACATGTCTAACTTGGACTAGTCTTTATAGACCTGGAATCAAAGTGAACAATACTTTCCGCATCAGCACAACCTGATATTTTTTCCAAAATCATTTAATGAATTATGAAAATCATTAAGTGGCGATATCAGTGCAGTCTCAAGCCAGTCAAACCAGAATGAAATTAATGCATTTAATGGTCTATATTTATACATCCAGGTTGCACAGGCATGTTGAGTTACTTAAAAAAAAACCATCAAACTGCACAACCACTTTTAAAAAGCTAAGCACACAAACAGATGATTATTAAAACAGATTATAGCGATAAAAAGGCTCACAATGTGCGCACATCAGTTGACTCAGTATCCAAGGCTATAACATCTATTGCTGTTTGGCTTAGTAACCTATTATCTTTGTAAAGTTGTTATAGCAGCAAATCCATGATGGGTATAATTGAAATTCTGATGTTGCAGCTCACAAAGAAACTGAGTGAACCAAATGTTCAGGTCCACCTTGCACAGAGCTTAATTCCTGACATCAAAGGGGAAAGGGAGGCCAGCAGATAAACATACAGACACATACAGTAGAGTATAGAGTGAAAGGGGACACATCTGTGATTTTTTCTAATGCCTGGATGTCTGCACTAGCTGGACTGCCTCAACGTCCCAGATTGCAGCAAATTGTTTTGTTTATTATTATTTTCTAAATATCTGCATCATTGGGGGCATTGAATCACAACAACTCAAAATAGCTAATTGATAAGATTTTCTCAGGATACATTTGCAATTAGTATGACTCAGTTTTAAGGACATTGCAGACAATGAAATTGTCATGTTCTAATTATTTTATTACATGTGACATGCAGTTTTCAATAAGATGTGCATATAGTTATCAGGTACAGCTTGGTGTGACTGCTCTGACTGCAAAAGTTGGCAACTCACTGACTGCCACTGGAGCATCAGGATTGTGTCTACTGATACAGCATCAGAAGAGTTTTGGCTCAGAGAAGATTTGAGTGGTTTGTCCTTAAGTGTAAGTGATCTATCTTATCACATGGATTCTTTATGAAGTGCATTCAGATTCCTTAGTAAATGAGGCAACTCCGTTACAAGTAAAAGTCCTGTATTCAAAGTATTATTAACAACATGTATACATAAAAGTCTCACTAAGCAATGGCTCAGTTTTACTTAATTATATACTACTGCATTATTATGACTGATGCATTAACAGATAAGCAGCACTTTAATGTTGTAACTGTGGTGATCTAACCATTCCTATTTTATATAGGCCTAGTGATGGGTGGTTTAATTTACTGCATAAATTAATTCACTGCATTGCATCTTTTTTTTGTTGTTGTTGTAGAAGAAGCTTAAAGTAGCATAAGATTCAAATACTCAAGTTCAAGCACCTCACAGTTTTTCTATAGTAGCCTACTTGAGTAAGTTACTTTCCAACTCTGTTTAAGGAAGAGTTTACCACATTCACATTGAACTGCGTCAACAGCACTGTCTAACATGGGCGCATATTCAAGACAGTGTCTCATCCAGCCACAGAAAAATGGAAAATGAAAACCACGATATTTTGTCTCTTCTTGACCTTTAAGACTGAAATTGTTAAAATATCAAAACACTGCGGGTCTACACTATCTTGAACCTACATATTTCAGAACCAGCATAGCAATACACAATATGAGCTGGAAAACATAGCTGTATGTCTCCAAAAACGGGTTGTAATTTATTCCTTACACGCGATTGGTCATGGATCGATGCGCGTTCACGGCGCTGTGAGGTAGCGAGCCCGTGCTTCTGAGCATCGTTTGGAGAAGAGGAGAGAGACAGAGACAGAGAGCTGTACCACACCAAGTGTCCACCGAATGTCTGCCTCTTCACATTGCCAATGAATAATCCTCGCATTCCTATGTCTGCCAGTTGACATATTGAACGCGAAGGAATAGACTTCCACCTCTGCACGGATTCAGGAGTCCTATAGCGGGCTGCGCGTTTTTTCAGGTAAGCCCCCCTTTTCCTCCGGTGACCGATGTCTCTGTGTTGTCTGTGTATTTACGCGCTATTCTTGATTAAGGAGAGGGACCGATAACGGGCGCGGGCGTTTTGCAGTAGCTGTCCAAGGTCCTGAAATGGGCAGGGGCTTGTGGTAAGAAACACACAGAATTATACAGCTAACGGCCTCATGTAAAGAGCAGGTTACATGACTTCGCTGTTTGCATGCTATAGGCTATTTAGTGTTGCAGACTAATGCTTCCAAGGATGTCGTGTGGGTGTCGTAAGGAGAAGGAAGAATCATGGAGCTGTAACGTGCATACCAGATCCGTTACATTTGCACAGTTTTGCACGTTTTGACTATGGCTGCTCTAACCGAATGGATGTATCTAAGCTGCATTGTAGAGTAGCCTATCTCCTCCAGGGACGGTGTGTTGTTTTGCTGCATTTACCGTTGTCAGGTTCCAGGTCTTCACCTCACCTTATCTTGCCAATGCAATCTTGGGATGCATCTATAGTTTGGTGTCATAGAGGACGTGAAGATTGCTGCTGAATCCTCTAATGTAACAGTAAACAATAAAAGGTTATCACTGTTTCAGAGATCTGAGAAATATCTGAGAAAAGAATGACAGTGATCCTGCATTGTAGGCTTATTACAAAGGCTTACTTATCATTGCTTTTCAGGCTGAACTTTTGCCTCATTCTTTGATAATTCACATTTTGTCTGTAGCCATACCTTGTGCAAAATCAACAGTCTTTCTTAAAAAGAAATGCCCTTGTGAAGACCTTGTGAAATGTGAACACCTGTAGTCAAATAGGAGCTCTGCACATCTGTTCTATGTGAAAATGTCAAATATGTTGAAAGGTGATGCAGACCACAAGTTATGTAAATTGTTCTCTTCTTATCAAGGTAAGGGCAAGTCATGTTTATGCTCCATTGTTCATCTGATGGACCAAAATATCCTTTCTGTCCACAACAGGAGCACCTGACATTTCCTGTGGCAGATTTACTTAACTGGATCATGGCACAGACCAACAGCGGTGGGCAGGGGACCAACGGGGTAGCGGATGAGTCCCCCAACATGATAGTGTACAGAAAGGTAAGGTAGCTGCTATTTTTAGTCTGCGTGCGTGTGTGTGTGTGTGTGTGTGTGTGTGTGTTTGTAAGTGTGTGTCTCTCTTGCATCAATTTACTTGACGATGAGCGGTACAATGGAAATTGCTATTACTAATGGCAAGACAGTGTTCTTGTGCCATGGTTGATTAAGAGTTGTAATGCTACATCAGTTTGATGAGGGCATGGAGAGAACATGCAATTTTTCTCTCACAATGTGCATGACATGCAACGTGGATTTAGAGCATGCTTACACACATACACACGCACGCACGCACGCACGCACGCATACACACACACACACACACACACATAGTGAGACATCCTGACATGCATGGACAGATTCTCCAGTTAAACCATAAGCTTTTATTGCTAACAAGATGAAAGAGAATGGAGTTTTAACCAATTGACATTAATGGAACTAAGAGGAAGCCACAGGTTTTTTTTTATTCATGGATCATTACACTGCTGGTGGTGTATTTCTTCGTAGTTAAATCTGTTACTACATTAGAAAATTAGAGAAAGGGAATGAAATGGTCCACTGCTGTGACACTTTAATCCAGTCCTGCTCCAAACATGAAATAGATTAATGAATTTTTTCATTTATTTACTTTGAGGCTTGAGGTCCAATTAAAGCTACATACAGAAACTTCAACACCTGTAGTGTGAAATATAGATATATGACGGTATGTATACTGCTCCTCATGTGCACTGACCATCAATAGAGTCTTCTGTGGCGCTGACATTGTTTTTTAAAAGTTGGGGAATTCACCTCATCTCTTTAAATATAAACCACCCTGTATTTGTTACATTTCTAATTCCGTAATTAAGTGTGATTGAGACCTACAGTATCACAGCAGAACGCTATATGCGATCGTAACATTGCCTGATGTCAGATGCAATGTTTTACTTCACGTTCAGATGCACCAATGAAGTGATCATTTTCTCATCTTACTTGAAGATGACTCAGGCATTAAGTGAAATTCTCCATTTCATTCTCTTCACCCTTCAGCAAATGCCCCCATTCCATCTGCGCCAGCTTCTGCACACCAGGAAGAGGATATGCTTAGCATGATATCATAGATTGACGGTCTTTTATAACACTCATGGTGTGTTAGGCAATATTACTGCCAGTGTGGGACAAGATTTTCTGAAAGTGTCGCTATGCTTGTAGCAAAAAGCAGTACTTGTTATTTCCTAAGTCACAATTTTCAGGATCTTCCCAAAGCAACACAAGACGACAGGCTCGTAAACTAGATTGCTCATAAAGAAGGCTGAATATTGAGGATATTGTTTTCTTCAGAATTAGGAGGTAATTATGTTTATTCTCAAGTGTTTGGTCAGCTCAATTTCTTAGCCATAAATCTTTTATACATCATTCAGTTTTTTTCACTTCTCACAGCCTTTGTGACCACACATGGCCACAGCTTGGCTCTGTACACTGACTGACCTAGATACGCTGCAGAATGAAAGAACATAGTGAAGGCAGTAAGGATGAAATTGTGTTTCTGGAGTGACTTTAACTCAAACTGCAATGGGAAGAGCACTGTCTGTAGACATGTGGATACCACCAGGATGAACAGGTGCCTCAGATGCTTTTCAGATGGAGATGACTTGGCAAAGGTGTTGCAACACACAGTGACTGGGCCATACTAAGATAAGCTGAATTCTTAAGTGGAAAAGATGCTTTTATAGGCTGTGTTGCTGCTCAGTCTGTTTGTACACCAATATCATGAATATACTGTGAAAAGACTATATGTATAAAATGTTGATATCAAGCAGCTGTCATCATCCACTCAGTAGTTGACAATGTGGCAGTGACAGTGTGTAGTAGTGGAAGAATTATGCAATATGTGCAGAGGGAGTTCTAGAGGATAGTAGGTAGTGGTTTGATAGTCTTTTCCACTGGGAGCATAACTACAATATATCCTTTCACTCTCCCAGTCTTTCTTTCTCTCTGGCCCGTCCACCCTTCCACTCCTGTCATTAATCTTTAATGAAAATGGATGAGTGAGCTGAGGTGTTGACCTGCTTGCTGTGGAGATGTGTGCAGAGATGTCTGATGACTTATGACTTATGCACACAAGCACCTTGCTTGAGAGCATAAATAGATGTATTAAAAACTAAAACCATACAGTACATTCACATATAAGGAATGTAACAGAAACACATGCAGTCACACATGGACACATCCAGCTTTGCGATTAACTGATTTATTGACAGCATTTACTGGTGACCCTGAAATTTCATCACTCAATATATGAACCCAAGTAAAATACTAACAAGTAATACAATGTCTGCTCCAACTGCTCTAGTTCAAGAAACACCAATAAAATGTCCAATGGTTAATCACTGTAATTCTAAAGGTCTAAAGACAATAGATAATTACTTATAAACTTATATACCATATAAAAGCATCTGTGATGTCTTGCTGCTTGCATATTAACTGTGTCAGGCTTACATCATCAAATGCAAAAGAGTGTGTGTGTATGTGTGTGTGTGTTTTTTCCATGCCTGCTCACATGTGTGTGTTATGAATAATGCTCTGATGCATGTGTGAGCATGTGTGTATGCCGTATGTAGGGCGAATGTAGCTAAGAGAAAGTACTGAATTTTTTATGCAAGCCTAAAACAGCTCTGGCGAAGTTCATAACAACTCAGCACGAGGAGGGAACATCTTCTCTCACCAGCCAGCGCCTGTGTGTTTGTGATTGTGCGTGTGTTAAGTGTAAGAGAGAGGATTTATAGATATTAATATGAATAGATTTAACATACAGTGTACAGTGTAGTAACATAGATATTTTCTCTACATCCTCAGAAAGTGAAAATCTACCGTGCTCACCAGTCTCTTACAACTCAAGTCAGTACAAAAAAAAAATCTTAAGATGAGCACAAATACAGTGAACAGACTCCCAATCAAAATTCTGCTTAGAGCTTGACCTGACCTGTTTTGATTTACCTATTGTTTGGCACATTTTCCTTCAGAAATGGCACAACGCTTTGGTTTTTCTCCAGCGTAAGTTTGCTGTTGCACAATAGAGAATGTGAGACATTCATTCTATTTATTCTTTCTTTTGCTTTTCTGACCACATTTGTGCATAAAAGCAGCAGGGCTTTCAAATAAAGTGGTTCAACAAAAATGTCCATCTCCTCCAGTTATTTTGGAGATGTATGGAGAAATATATTCAGTCTTTTTTTTTTTAATAATAATCCACAAGCGACAAATTCCACTTGCAGCTTTACTTTTAAAAAGGATTTTTGCAAAGTGAACCTTTGTATTTTCTTGATTTAAGAGTTTAGTTTGAAATAAATTGATGTGCTTCCTGATAACCTGGATGTTTCAAAAAATTCTGTAAAAATTGATTTTTAAGACTCAATTGGAAAGATTAAATTTTTTTTTCAGTATACTCCAACTGCTGGAGCTTGATCTTCTCTGTGGTGTAATATCTGACAGCTGAGGCACCAGCCCACTCTTATTTACATCTGAGCTGCCGACAGGCATCCAGTAATTGTTTGGCTTCTTTCTCTGTGTAGAGCCAATAATCCTATACTGTATATTTATTGTTTTTTCTGCTCTGTTTTTCTCCCAGTTAGCACATGTAACATAGTATGGCAGTCATGTAAGAGAGTACTGTTTTACATTCTGGTACTTACATCTATGTCAATACACTACATCTTTGATGTAATTGGTCCCTGCGGAAACTTGGTCTTTGCTGCAGATGGCAATAATGTAAAAATAATGTATGAGTTTGTATTTCTTATTCTTGCATTTGTCACCTCCTCACAGTATGACTAAACAATGTCAGATAACGGTCTATACAACTTCATATAAAGTATAATTATTGTCACTTTTATGTCATGTTGAGGTAGCTATTTGTAAAACTAAGACACACACATGAGTTTTCTGGTATGTTTTTTCACAAAAAAGCAAATCCCAGACGTGCTTCAAGTCATTATTCACCATAATCATGTTATTAATTTCATGTCATATGACCAAATACTACATGACGTGTCATGGTTACTACTGTTTAGTTTCTAAATGGAAACATCTCAGGCCTGTGAAAAAAACAGGGATTACAATCTGAGAGTAATAACCATTTTAGTCATTAGTTTTCATTTTATAATGTTATCCTGTCTTTCATTTTTAGCTTCAGGAAACTCTGTCATTCACACTTTTGAAAAGGGTGTTGATGTTGCAGTGTGATATTTGAAGCATTTCCCCTTAGTGTGACTTAGTAATGAAGTAATGAACAAACAGAAATAACAAAGAGGGCAACTGTATTAGTGCATGCTATTGATTTGTCAATTGATTAAGTGGTTGTGTACAAGAGATCATTTTGCAGGAACAAGACTTTGCCTCTATTGTGCATCACTGCAACACAGTAGCAACACAGTGTTGTCAGATGATGCAGAACTGCAGCCATTATTAATACAATGAGTTTGGTTTAGACTACTTCAAAATGAGCAAGAAGATCGTCTCATTGGAGAAAACTTTTTAGTTTATCCTAATCTACATCTCTTAAACCTGCCCTGTGTCATTCAGTCATGTTATCAATACAGTTATTCCAGCCTTCCTCCATTGTTCATGAGTCATAAAGTGGAGAGAACTGAATACATTTTCAGCTATTTCTCAGTTAAGAGCCAGATTGAAGGGTTCTTATACTGCCTGTCTCCCTCAATCTGCAATCAGAAGATCAGTAAGACAGAGAGAAAGAGGGAGAGAGGGGGTGAGGTGGGATGATCTATAATTGTCAGATCAGAGAGAACTCTTTGTGTGTGAAGTAGGGCTCTTTGTATGTAAGCTTGCCAGCCAGGCGATTTCTCTTCCTGTGTATGAAAACATGCATGTTGTTTTTTTGCACACACTGTCGATAGTAAGTGTGGGTGTTTGGCAGCCACTGTTGGGTGGAAAATTGGCATTTATTGCTTTGTGTGTTTCAAACTAATCCATTTTTCCTGTATTTGCTGACGTCAATACCTAAACGCCAATTAGAGGGGCTGGCATCAGTGACATGCTACAGTCAATAGTAGAGTAGGTCTGGTATCTCATCATATTACTCGGAGCTAAGATAATCCACCCTGCCTTGCTGCATTTTGTCACAATGCAATGTATAACTGATACATTCCACAAATACCAGAATTGACCGGGGGCTTTTTTTTTTTTTTATAAAATGAGAATGTGTACATTAAAATGTATGTAACTAGCTGTATTTTTGGTCTTCCAAGACACAAGATAATTTGAAAAGAATAAAGAGAAAGCAAGACATGCAGAGAAGATATATACAGTACCACAGGTCAGGTCCTTTGGTTTTATCATAAATGACACTGTGGTACTTAGCAATTCAGCACTACTGAAGTAAAAAAAAACATGCTTATTGTAAAGCATTCACTGTTAATGTTCTTTCTATAATAAACTGTTGCATTTAAAGGAATAGTTTGGGACATTTTGGGAAAGCATGCTTTGCTTTACAAAGGTTAGGTGTAAATATTGCTACCACTCACATCTATCTGTAAAAACCAGAGCACAGAGATGAAGATGGAGAATCTGGAGAAAGATACCGAGAACTAATCAACACATTATACATGTTTACACAGATTAAACACACAAGATACAGTACAATTTTTTTTAATTAATGAGCTTTAGATTTGCTTGTTGGTGGATTTTGATTCTCTTCAGAGAGAGCCATACCAGCTGTTTCCCCTGGTTTCCAACCTTTATGCTACGCTAAGCTAACTGTTTCCAGGCTCCAACTTCATATTTACTATCAACACGAGAGTGGTATTTATTGTCTCATCTGAAAAAAAGGAAATAATATTTTGGTGCATCAACTAATAATCTTGATGTGGTTTAGTCACTGAAGTGACAAATACAAGTTTTAACTGGTTGACAGTTTGGGTTGCTCCGTGAAGACACTTAGGCCCGTCTTGCTCTAAGCTCTCCCCCGTGTATATGTCTGCCACAGCTGGAGCCTTTAGCCCTGTTTGTTAGGGTTATATAAGGGTCTAAGGAAGCCTGGGCATTGAGATAAAGGCTGAGTCAGGCCTCGCCTCTGTCTGGTCATTTAATTCCAACTCCACATTTAGAGAAAGATTACAAGACAACCCCGGCCAGAGTTGTGAATGAATCCTCTGCCTCTGTGTCTAGTGTGATGATCTTAATGAGGACAGAGGCTCAGTTACGAATGAACAGAAAGAGAGAAAATTAGAGGGTTAACATGCAGAAGGAAACAGAAAGCGAGACAGTTTTATTTGAAGTCTTTGCTGTATTTCTCAGTTTCATTATACACTGTGCATCTGTCCAAAACATCTATGTGTCCTTGTTCTCTCCTCGTTTATATCTCTGTACTCTCCTGACTCTCTATCTCTACATACACCATCTGCATCTCAACTCTGTCCAGTCTCTACATCTAATGCACTTCCCAGTTGTTTCTGGTGACAGCTCGTTCCTTCCCACGCTCTGTCTACTTTGTATACATTCCCACTCGCCTGGTTGTCTCTATATCCTGATGTGTTAGATGTTGTGTTTTTGTATATTGTAGAAACTTAGAATTCTGTCTGTATGTCATTTTGCATTTGCATCGCCTCCAAATAACTTCCAGTTACATGTAGCCCACAGTAAGTGATTCTTTGTAATTCTCTTTAGACAAGTCAACATCAGCATATTTGCTGTTGCATATGTCTGATATCAATTGTGAGTCGTTTTAGATATGAATACACTGTAAAAAGAAATGTTACATGTATTGGTGCATTTTTGCAAGGTAGATATCATTTTGCTTGTGATGAATCATTTTTTTTCAGTATATCCATTATGTGAAACATGAACTATAACACCAAGACCACATAATTCTTCCTTATTTCAAAAATCTTTTGATAATGTCAATGCCTCTCAAATCTATGATTACATCTGCTAAAGCATTATGCCAAAGAAAAAAAAATAAAATGAAGGAATGCTGTTCTACCACTGTATATTTTCCATAACCTTTCTCTTTCTCTCTGTCTAGACTTGTGAAGACTTTTCTCTCAGTCCCAAGACTTTTGCAACCCAGTTTCCCTCACACTCTGTCTCACTCTGGTTTTCACACTTTGCCCTCTCCATTTCTATCTCTTTTATTTCCCTCTCTCCCTTCGCTCTCCCCTCCCACTCCCATGCCCTCTTTTGTTTAGTTTCAGTTCTTTGATGGCTCTCATATGGCAATATCACATTAACTTTCTCTCTTTGTCTCTCTTGCACTCACCCTGTGCACTTTTCCACACCACCCCGTGCCCACTCCCCCTCTCACTCCCTCAGAGTGTGGCTCCTTACCAGTAAAGCATCCATCCACCTCTGTCTCTCTGTCCCCTCCTCTCTCATCTCTTGCCTCTCTTTGAAGTCATCAGAGCCCTAGTCAGAGTCCATGCCACTCCAGTCAGCTTTTATCCTCACACAGAGAAAAATAGAGGAATGTATTTAGACCCCGCTGGAGCACAGTCATCTCTCCTCCTGTGTAAAATGATTCACTCGTGACTCATAGCTTCATTGGGAAGTCTCTCCAAACAAACAGCCAGTGGATGTGGCATTTTCAATCCAAATTGACTGTAACTGTAACTGAGAGTGCTGGCCTGATTGTCCCCCTGCAGCTTGGTGCCTTTCTCAACAATGAGGAGTCGTTCTCCCTGAAGCAATCATGTCTCAGCGATTAGCCTGCCATGACTGAGAGCCATCGTGCAAATCCAATACCAGTGAAATAATAAAAGTCAAACAGCAATTGTTCCTAAGGGTACATTTTCATATGTTTGAGACAAAAAATATTCATTTGCCTAACAACCGGAGACACACCTTTGTCTAAAACTATACACTTTTCTACTTATCACTGCAGCAGACACACACACACACATGCACACACATGCACACGCTGACACACACACGCACACACACCCTCTCAGTTTGCAGGTTGTAGTGTGCTGAACAGCTTCCACCTGCAGCCTACTGAGGCTCACAGCTTCACACCATTAGTTCAGCTTAGCAAGCACAGCCATCCATAGCAGCCTAGTCTATAAACCTCGGGCGCCATCTTGACTCAACTTGCTGTGTTTTTCTTTTTTCATCTTCCTTCCCTTCACTACTAAAATGAAGCAAAATAATGATTGATGAAAATGTATGCACCTGTGGTGTTGTACTTATGTACAACCGCTAATGCTTCCGCAAACTACCCCGAATGATGAAGTTCAAGTTCAAGACAAACTTTAAATTAAACATTTTACTGCAATAAATTAATTCAAAGTCTGTCTTTTTTGTTAAGGCAGCTATGAACGATATGATTAATTAGTGCTAATTTACTTGTCAATGCAATTGCATGGTAATACAGAATGTTCATGTATTCATGGAGCTGTGGCTATGTTATAAGCATATTAGCTAATTATAACCATTATTTTTTCGTCCCTTCCTTCATCCATCAGACAGCGTCTCCCGGTTGCAGTGTCTTATTTGCTAATTGAGAGATGACATTCCTGTGGACAACGCTGTCTGCAATTGTTGTGCTTTCTCCTGCCCTCTGTTCTGTTTTTGCTGTGGTGGCTGGTGGCTGTTCCTTTAGCATCCCCATGACAACCACACCATCACTCTGTCAAATGCTATTATCTCAAGCACTTCAACAATGTGTGCAGCACACCCTTAGCTAGAACAGAGACGGAACGTGAGTGTGTGTGTGTGTTTCTTTGCTAGTCTATGTGTATGAGTGAGCAAACATTCACACACATTTAAGAGGGCTGCTCAGTCCGTGAAAGCCTGCAGTGTTTTGCCCGAGTTTGTTTCACCAACACTTTTTTTATAACTACATAAATTAAAGGGTAAAAAGCTCTAGATCCACTGCATTAACTACTCTAAGCGTATTTACTCAAGTGCTTTAAAAGAGCATTTTTGTTCTTTTTTCTTGAATATTTTATTTTTTTATTCAATGTTCTGTGCTACTTCATTTCACATTTCACAAGTAAATAATATGTTATTATTATTATTGTTATTGTTATTCGACAGCGTACTTTGCAGATTTCCTATAACCTATGAATCAGTTGCATTGTCATAGATTAAGTACCCAAAGTAGTTACAATTTTCTCCATCCTGACTAACATAGCATTACAATGCTGGATAGATCAGTAATAATATAAACAGAAAACATTTTTAAAACCACAGTGCATATATTGCCCATTAAAACGTAATTACATTTACTGTTTCATTGCTACTTTTACACGGATCTGAATACTCCGGACCACTGCTGATCTCTAGGACATAATATGCTGTATGTCAGATTCCCACTCTCCGCTCTGCTTCGCCTATACATCAGTGACTGGACATTGTTAACAGGGTTTCTCATCTCCCAATAAAGCCTCACTGCAGAACTCCTGGACATGTATATAGGCAGAATTGCCTCCTTTTTTTTTAACATTTGTTATCTAAGCTTGATCAGAGTGAAAGGAAGACAGGGCCATGTTTACAACGCATTAGGATATGGTCGGAAGGGTTTCTCTGTTCATCTGGACTGATTTGATTTGTTGATATTAGCTTGCCTTGCTTGTAATGTCGAGCCCTGCAGAGCCCTATGTGGAAATTGGAAAGCTGGAGAGCAAGTGAGAGAAGATATGTCAGGGTGAGGATGGATGCACATGATTTGGATCTCCAGATTCTGACAGGTTTTGCTAGTTATGAAGCTGTCCTATATGAATGTATAGAACTGAGGCCATTTTTCTTCCAGAGGCCTCATTGATAAATTCCAGCCCTAAAAACTGCACAAAGATGACAATCAAAACGTCTTTCACCTCAAACTCAACCTGGGCAGTAAAAAGTTTTAATTGTATCTCTTCAGAAGTGTTTCCCATGGCATGACATGGTTTTCCCATGGCATCACAATTCTAATAGAATAGAATCACTCCAAGACTGATTGTTGCTGTGAAACCCTCCACAAAGACTATCCATCATCTTCATTGCCATAGTTCAAGTGTCACTTGCATCAAACTGGAGTCTGGAGTGTACGTGTGTGTGTCCTGTCAGACACCCAGTCCTTGTTTTGTCTCTGTTCTGCAAACTGAAGAGAAGGTACAGGAATGTCAGACGGCCAGTATCCAGCTGCTTCTCTTTTATTGGTATCCGGGGCACACAGAGCTGTCTTGAGTGTCTGTTGCACGTGCCAAGGAATGTGGGAAATGAGGGATGGAGAGAGCAGGAGTGGAGGAGTGAGGCCCCCTCTCTCATGTTATCTGGACCTAAAAATAGACAACATCCTCCCTTCTTTTCTATTCCCAGTGCAACTCTGTTTCCATACTCAGCCTCCCTCCCTGTTTCTCCCGCTCTGTTTTCCCCTTATCCTCCTCTTCCTCCTTGTCTCTGTGTTTAGTCTAAGTAAACATGCTCTCTGGTGACCAATGAATCCTCAAGTGTAATGCCAGACAGTTTGGACTCTGCTAACAGGCCTGCCTTGATGAAGGATTAACTATAGAGGCAATTTAATTTAACACTACTACATTATTCCCGTGGTGCGATTCTGTCAACAACTGCTGATTGCTAATCACAAATAAGTGCTGAAATCAGTTTGAACTTTTAAAAAACAAAACATCTTATATTATTTGTATACTGAATTACAAATTATTATAGTGCATGGCAAAATAGATAATAACACTCTTTTTTTAGGTGTGTGTATAGTAACACTTAATTTAACTGCTGCATTACATCAAGACTATATCATCTGAAAGTAATGTAGCTTTTTTTCTTTCTTTATCTACTAATTTTGATAGTATACCAGTTGAGTGATGAAATAATGGTAGGTGGGCAGTTGGGATATTGGCTTTCAGTGGATTATGTTCTAGCACATGGCCAACCTTGGCTTAGTCATAGCGCCCACTGCCCGCCCACCAAGAAGATGAGAGTGTGTGTGTGTGTGAAAGAGAGAGAGGCCTTGCCCTAGGAACATTATCCCACCACCAGCTAGGAACATTAGATCATAATAGATTTAGAAATAGACAGAAAACAGTGTCAACTAAAGGTAGAGACAGACAAGTGAAGAAGGTCTTGCCCCAGGAGTAACGTCCCGATATGAAGCAGAAACTCACATGTAATAGTGATAAGATTAAGGCAAACCATAACAACAGCAGTGAAAACAGAAGTAATACTGGACAAATGAGGGTACAAATGTGGGATATCAGTAATCAGTAAATACTAGTACAAGCAGTTTATATATATATATATATATGAACATTAGCAAACAGTTTCCCTGTTTACACATACAGCGGACAAAGAGCACTTAAGCATTTGTTCGGAGTTCTGTTTCTGTCCAACCGAAGAATGAAAGTCCAATATTTAATCTCTTTTTAATATTGCTCTCCACCTTCCTCCTGAGGGGAATATCCATCCTTTTAGCTGCTAACCACAAATCAGAATAAGCATTTCGGGAAGGTGTTAAGTTTAGCTAAAAGCTTTGTTACATCCTGTAAGAGTCAAGTACAACACTGACAAAAAAAAATCAATTTAAAGTTTACTTTTTCATGCATTTTTTACTTACATATGGCATGAAATGGCATCAACCTACTGACTGACAAATTTGGAATAAGAACTGCATTAACAGCAGCAAAGTTAAATAAGGATAAATGCCAGTGTTTTTTTTTTTTTTTTTAGGAATCAGGCATAGCTGGCTGACTACCACTCATCCATGATTCAATGCTTGTCTCTTTCTCTCTAGTCGAGGATTGTCCCTTGGGGAGAGGGAGATGTGGAGGAGTCAGGGGAGATATTGAACATCCTTCTGCAGCCATACACCAGGGACAATGATTCTCCGGGGATATTAGGAGGGAAAGAGGCCATGTGTTTTAAAAAGCTGCGGAAGTTGATGAAAATACTGTGAGGATATAAGTACAGTATCTGTTGGAAACCATCTGGAAAGTATCCGAAATGAAATAGTAAATAATCTGTCTATCAAACCAGATGACAACATAGCAACTGCTACTTCTGCTTCTGCTGTTATGCAATCAACGGAAATGATGGCAAAGATCAGCTAAGTAGTGTAAAGGTGTAAATAATCTGTCATCTGGGTCATGATATATTGAAGGCAACTGGACATGCTTTAGAAAATCATTTAATGACATTAGAAAGTTAAAGGAATGCGGATAAAGTATTATTAATAACTAAATAATACCTAGATTCGATGAGTTTCTATAGCAAAATTTAGGAAATTAAATATATTTTAATTCTGTGAATAACAAACTTTCACTTTGCAATCTGGCAAGGCCGTGGACAGAATAGCTTCAGACAGACATCTAAAAAGCTGTACAACAAAGTCTTCCTTCAACTTAGACATCAGCACGGACCTTTCCTTCACCTGATTAGATTGGACTGTCTTCTGTGCTTCTCTGCTTCTGATTTTCAACCTGAAATACAGGCGATCCAATTAAAATTTGTTTCTGAAAGTTGTTTCAAAGGACAGCAAGACAAGTCATCTGAATAATAGTGAATATAGCAGTTATTTGTATCTGTCTATGCTTAAATCTTAGCAACCACTGGGTTTAAGAGGCCTTCTGTGACCTTCTGCTACCCGTAACATCCTACACTGTCTGGGTTTAGTTTGAAGAGATGTTTGTGTATCTTCAGAGAAACACAAGTGATGTGCGGAGTGATGAGTTGTGTTAATTCCTGGCTGCTTATCTTTCAGCCACATCTTGAATTATCTTTGATCAGTATCAGCTATTACATGTTACTGATTCACTGTACAATAGGTATGGACTTTTCACCTATCACAGATGCCTCATGATGTATTCTCCTCCATCTGATCAGGTTACATATGTGAAGTTTAGTTCAATTGGTTTAGTTCCAACTAATTAAAGGGGTTATTGGAGAGAAAGAGATTCCATTGTTCTTCTTTCATAAAATTATTATTATTATTCCTTCACGCTGAGCATCAATTGACAGCGCAAAGGAAAATATCACTGTAAAGGTGGACAGCACATGACACAAGCTATGAACCACTGTCTTACAATACTGTTGGTTTGATTATTACTGTATTATTCATTTAATGTATTGTTCACATTATTATCCTTCATGACAGCTTTTAGCTTACAAACAGGGCTTCAAACAAAAGATATGCTGTATTTAAGCACAGGGAAAACAACACAACATGCCAATCAGGTAGCCTTAAATCAATAACACCACATGGGGAATCAAAGATCTACTTGTTTGCCTGCAAACATCAGTCTCATTTTTATCCATTAGCAAATCAGACCAAATACGATCAAGCCATTAAAAGGCTTTCAGTCACAACTCAAGAAGCATTTCAAAGCCGAGGACGCATCGTGCAAGCAAGGCAACATCCATTTGTTATCATCCAAATAAAACAAAGTCTTGAGTAAGCAAACCATCTGTTCTTTGCTGTCCATCAGAGTATGCTTATGATAATGCTGATGCTGCTCTGAGCAAGAGTGCTTTACAGTGGCATCAGGTTGTTCTTATCATAGTCCTCCATTACATAAATAATGGGCAAAGCAAAACAGTACATCACCAGCTAGTACAGTATGAGACACATTTGTGATTTTAGGTGTGAGGAAAGAGGGGAGGTAGAGAGGAAGAATGATTCTCACTTGAAAACTGCATAAATCTTTGCACTTTGCTGGAAATATAAAGACATGAACCGCAAATGGCATGAGGGACATTTTTCTTCTTCAATACTGTACTAAATAGGACAGTATAACGTGCAAATGGCATACAATGAAGAATGAAGATTACAGAAGGATCAAACACACAGAGTGTGAGAACATGCTGTAGTGTAAAACAGTCAAGTGTCTTTCCAAGAAACAGATGCTTCATTTGACAGATGGCTCAATGGAGCTTGATTGGATATATAGAGACAGAACTGTATTGATGAATACAACTGAAATCAAGGCTTATCAAGCACAACACTGTTAAATGGCTAAACCTTATTTTGCAAAATCTGGCGAACAGTATATAGAAATAAACTTTCATTTGAGATGGAGTAATTGCCTTCACTGCAGGCAGTGTTGTCACCTGGGCATCTGTTCCTCATGTTTTATGATCCAGACCAGACCTCCAGTCAGCGTACCTATGAGAATTGAAGTGTTGCAGGAATAGAGAAAAATCTGGACTATGAAAATACAAAAAAAAAAGCAAGCACAAGACAGATGAATGACAGAAAAGAGCAATACATTTGAAATTCTAGCATGGATTATAAATCTGGATAGTTTGTAGATTGAATGGTTAAGAGAACTTTTTTCTCTCATTACATACAAGGCCTTTCCAACTATGTAATTTTGAATTCCTGATGCTTAAATATTTGGGCCTTGGGTGATAGGTGGCTTACAGTTTCGCTTAGAATGATCTTCTATAATTGATGCTGACACAGTAAGACATAAAACAAACCCAACATGACTCTTTTCACTCATACAGTAAGTGTACCCAACGGCAGATAGGAACTATCTGTTTCTCTCTCTCTCCATCCCTTTTACCCTCCGTCCACCCCATGCTACCCCCACAACCACCTTCTTTCTTTCTCTCATATGAATGAGCAATGGCAAGCTGCCAAAGATGTCCTTGTGATAGTGGTCGCAGACCGTGTTGCTGTGGTAACTCGGAAATATATAGTAACCTCAGAGAGACTTAAGATTCATGTCATTTATTCAACAACCTTGTCAGCATGAGCTCAATAACTTCTTCCACCTAGCTGCAGGGTAATTTTATTTTGAATGCGTGGTGCAGTGGTGCACAGGTGCAGTGTCTGACTAACTTTGTTTGTGTATAACCAGCAATGCAGTATAAATATGCTAATGTCTGTGCGCACTTGCCGGTTAGTCGAGTTAATAAGTTCATTGTTTCAGCTTACACCAGTCAGGTGCAGATTGTTGTTAAGGTGCTGTGATGTTACTTTCATTATTTTGCATTGAGTGTTTTTTTGACACTCAAATGAGTGTGCTGAAGATTTTAGCTGGGTGTTGTCATGGTCTGCATGCAGGGTTTCAAGTGCAAAAGGTAAAGTCGGTCATATCTGAATTTTGAGCAGAATAATAAGATTTGAAAAAAAAATCTGTTATGCAGATACATCGAAGATTAGATCCTTTAATCTCTACATTTTCCCACTCAGTAATCTTATGTGTTTGCAGTGTTAACATAATCATAAAACATACATGCACTGTGATCTTTAGGTTCTTTGTATTGATCAGTAGCTCTATTTTGGCCTGGATATCATGTAACAATCTATATATTACATTGTGCAGCCTTTCAGTGATCCCTGTCATATTTATGGAGCTTTATTAAGATGTTTTACTTCAGCATCACTGATTGATTCAGCTGTTACTCTGCAGTGAGATATGGGCATTTTACTTAGTCATCATATTTATAACACTGTAATGTAAAATGATTAGCTTTTTACCTTCTCTCAATACTTTAATAATGTAGCTGTGATGTGAGGGTTTTCACTTCGCCAAATGTTGCTTTACTTTACTAGACATGTTACTGCTCTATACGTGATTTATTAAACAAGATTCTAGCTCATTCATGCTTTTGCAAAGTGCTCTAGTCTAACAGAAAATACATTACTGTATAAGTGCCTTTGGTCAGCATTTCTCCTTTGTGTTTGCTAGTAAATGAGCAATTGACCTCTACATTCCTGAGTGGGGGCAAGGAAATGGTGCATTTACGATTCACTTGTTTGTGTATGGTTAATGTTTTTTGATGGGTAAAAGTAAGTCCTCCAGTCACATATAAACATAAGTCTGTTTTAAAAGATTTAGCGCTTATGTAAGAAATTATGATCTAATTAAGGGTGTTTGAAAAATGTTTTTGACTTTATGAAGTACTGAGATTTCTCCCGCTCACCTTATTCTAGGTCACCACTGGAGAGGAGATGAATCATTTTAATATGTCACCACTGTATACAGATACAACACATAAAGACTTGACAGATTATGCAAAATAACAATACCAGACATAATGATATAGCTAACTGCCCTGGAAGTGCAATTGTTTGGGAAATGCTTATCTGTATGCTTTACCTTTACTGCCCTACCCTTATCCCCAAAGGATGGCATGGAGAACATTGTGTTTTTGGATTTCCTCCATATGCAAATGTCCCTAGAAATGTGACATTTCAATGTGCTTTTATGCATCTGTAGTATAGACATTTGAATTCCTTTGTTTTCTTAGTATTGATCCTATTTATATAACATAAAAAAAAAGAAAAAAACAAGGTGCATGTGTCTGCAAAACCATCACCGCTGCTGGTTTTTGAGAGGAGACAAAATGTGAAAATGTTATCTCTCGACCTCCACCACAGGTTCTGCCTCATTCATGGAGCAGAGGACTGAAGTTCAGAGGGAAATACCAACCAACTCCAAAGATTGTTTTTATCTGCTACAGCTGTCATGATATATAGACACAGGTTCTATCCAGGCTGCTCTGCTGTGCTGGATTGCTCACCTATTTTTATGCTGCACGTTTGAAAATATAATAATCACACTTTCCAAGTTTCTAAGATTTATATAAACGTGTGTGTCTCTTTGTGTGTGGTGAGAGCTAATATTTGCGTGGGAAGAGTTGGGAGGAATAACTAGTCTCCTCATGTAGACACAGTTATCCTCAGATAACAATGTCAAGGTAAAACCATTACTATATATCCCTTTATATCTGATGCAGTGACATTCACCAATCACAGTGCAGGCAACAAGACTAAGGAAGAGGGGGAGAAGAAGCAAGAGAGGAAGAATAGGAGAGCTTTTAATTTCCTCAGCAGCACAGTCAATGAGGTTTTTACATCTGCACAGACAGAAAATGGAATAAACTCTAGATGAGTTTCCAGTTGAATGACGGCCCTGAACGACAAGCCTCATTGAGTTACATAGTGCTAAGAACTAACTAGAATGTAGATTTCCTTTCTTTCTCAATGTCACCTTTACAGTATATCAACAGTGCATGTGCATGCTTCTAAGTTACTATTTGTTAGTAGGCATCAATCACAACTTTTTTCTGTATACAGTACCAAAAAAAGCAGCCTGTCCTCACAAGAAAAACAACAGTATCGGTCTGGCAAAAACAACCTATAGTTACGTTTACCATTTGTTGCAGTTGCCATCTAGCGGCTGTAGCAATGATGACTCAGGGAAATGGCGGAAAAGGTCAGATGACGTAAATACAAGATGACAATTTTCCTTTATTAGTAGGAGGTGAGTTGAGTTTGGTTTTGATGGCAAAAAGTGGACTTAGCTGCAGGAGACTGCTGTTTGTTACCTAACTGTGTTTTCAACTGTGTGTGGGGACGTTTTTTTTTTAAATCCTTAACAATTGTCGTGGTGTTTACTCCTGTTAGTAGAAACCATGTTTCAAGTCATCCTTTGAACCCAAACCTTGATTTCCCCAACCCTAACAAAATGGCCTAAACTTGACCAGACCTTAACTAGAACGTTGTCACATCATAAAACAAACTTATTTTTTAACAGTGATGGAAACAGTTTGGAAAGTGTCATATTACACTTCTGTGGGTCGTTCTGGAGTGCAGGTACAATCAATCCATGTGGTCATTTAATTATGAGGATCTGTAATAAACTCTCATCTAATTTAACACAAGTAGGAGGGGATGGTCTACTTAAGGCTGTTTAAAAAAGAAGTTTAGGTTCATTAACTACTATTTCTTTCCATCACTTAAATCTAGTCAATCAGTTAATCAGTTAAAATAAACCAAAGCAGAAGAACAGCCTCTTTTCCAGCATATGTTTTTATATGAAGGTCACTTCTAAATAAGCTATCTTAGAACACACAATACAATTGCTGAATTTCTTTTCTAAAAACCTCCCACCTCCTGCTCAAGATAGAACCTTTCTAATAAGTAATCCTTTTATTGATCTTCTTGGCAACAGCCTGTCAAATAAGTAGACTTATGGTGCACTTAACAACAGCTAAAAAGAAATCTAAGAGGCCAACATTGATTTACAAACCCAGTTTGAATTTTTTCTTTGCTTATAACGGTGCTTCAGAACATTCTGATTGCACCCTGAGTGTCCTCAGTGATAGTCTTTGAAGTGCTTGGAGCCGTGTGCTAAAGCTCAGTATGTGCTTATATCCGGGGCTTTTGTTAGTCACTTCATATGTATAGAGTCCTGTGCCATCATTATTCAATGATTCACACTGCACAGCCACAACACTCACTCTTATCTGTTAAGAGGCTGCAGAGACACAGTCAGACAGCTCTGGGTGGGTGGATAGGTGGAGGACAGAGAGAGAGAGAGAGAGAGAGAGACCCTTACTCTCTCTTCCTATCTCTTGTGGGAAACTGCTTTCCTTTCTTCCTCACAACATGAACCCAGAGAGCATCCCGACTTCAAGAGCTTCAGATACTGAATATTCACGCTGGTGGCATTTTACCATGTGTAGGCGGTGAGGGTTTGCAGAGATAGGAGAAAGTGTGCGAAGTATTGATCACCGTTGCTGTTGTCCTTGTTTGCTCTGTGTGTCTCAGTGCCAGCTAACTCAGAGAAAGACATAGACAAAGATACAGAGAGGAGGTCGGTGGTATAAAGCAAACTTCAACAGGGATAAAACAAACTATTAAATAACTAATTGATTTGGAGAGATGTATTTAAAAACAACAAAAGGAATGATGGTATGCTTCATATAAAAGGAGGCCAATACTGTTAATTTCTTTTTTTTCTTTTTTGTTTTTCTGTGCTTCAGTTTTAGGTGCAACAGCTTGGAAAGCCTAATTCAGGAATGATATCTGGTTTGATTCTCCTCTTTAGCTGGTATTTAGTTGAGGACCACCAAAGAAAAATTCTCACCCTTTGATATTTTCAATTGTTTTGTGATTAAGTCGCTTTTCCCATCAACCTGCCTCCTAATAATTAATTTGATGACTTCCTTCTGTATATTTCCCAGAATTACTTTTAACAAAGTGGTGAAAGTCTGGGATTGCAGCAGTGTCCCTTATTAAAAATGACACCGGTCTTGTGACTGCAGTGCATTTCTGAGCCATTAAAGCTCCTGCTGTGGGAGACATTGGCACGTTACTGGTGTGACATTGGTATCAGTTTGAGCTTCTCTGGAACAATCCAGACATCAGATATGTGAGGGAATAAGGAAAAGTCAAAAATGAACAATAAATGGAGGCAGAAACTAAATGAATATAGCCCAAAGCATTTATGATAGATTTTTCCACTAATTGCCCACCTGATTCACATGGTTGAACTACAAAGAAAACCTTTTGTAGAGGCAGATCTGCTGACCTGCCTTATACCAAGTACATAGGGAAAAAAAGATCAATAGTACAGATTGAAATAATATATAAATTGATATTTTTGATATAAATTCAGGGATTTTATATATTTTCCTTTCTGTCTTATTCAGGCCCTCATTTCTCCCCCAGCAGCACTTTAGTTACAGTATTTGCCTGTGCTCCATCATTGTCAATTAGGCTCCAATTACTAACCGGTTTGATTTTTAGCTCCAAGCTTTCATTATAGATTTATATTACAGTACTGGCACATAAACTGCAAAATCGAAATATTCACAGATTTACATACCAAATACAGCTATTTCATATTTAAGAAGTGATTCTTACTCACTAATATAGCCATAGATATTCATTTTCATCCACACAAAGCCTTCATTTGTATGAAATGAAATTGCCTGCATTTAAATTGTGTCGCTATTTCCCGGATGAGCTCCACTGATAAGGTGTGTGTAATTGTGTGTGTGTATGTGTGTGTGTGTCTGTGTGTGTGTGTCATATGGAGAGGAAACAGAATAGAGGGTTATGATCCATGAAGTCAGATATGTCAGAACAAGGGAGTACAGTCACAATATCCAGATGCTACACATTAGGTTACAATAGGTTACATGTTCTGTACAATTAGATAAACAGGGAACACAACTAAAACCCAACACTACCATTTTAAACACACAACACAACAAACATTTACTGCTGCTACTAAACAACACAGCAAATACACAATAGTGACATGTCATTGTAATATTTGATAGACAACAGGCTGTGAGTTTATTGACATTGGCTTTTGACTGAAAAAGTTGAGTTGCATTTAGGGCCTCAGCTCATGATTCGGTTTGCTCTTATCTTTCTAAAAGTATTATCTTGGAAGGGGCCCTCTATTCTGCGACCACCCCCCGTCATTTGGTGTTGTCCTGGGATCTATCCTGAGTTCCCTGTTGTTTTTTAATTTACATATTACCCTCGGGGCACATAATTTGGAATACAAATAACATCAATTTCATGCCAATGATTGTCAGTTGAATGCTCTACTGAAACCCAGTGAAAATGGCAACTCATAACCTGTGAATTGGATGTTAAATGCTGGATTTCGTACACCTTTCTGCACATTAATGAGTAAAAGTCTGAGATGCTTATATTTCCATCAGTATGTTCAGAGTCAATTTTGATGGCTTGTCCACTATTGTCAAGTATGTCATTTAATTTGAGTGTACATTTAGACTCCCTTTTTATAGATAGTGGTTGCCTACTTGAGGAACACAGTCAAAATCAAGTTCTTTTTATGACTTGACTTTCTACGACTGGTCTTTTTACTCTCACTGCTTAGCTTTTCTTAGGAGAAAAACACTTTCACCCAGTGATTCTCTTCACTGTGAGGTTTAGAAATAATTGTATTGCTTTATTGAAGCAATCATTTGATTGACTGGCTGATGGATTAGATTTAGATAGTCAAGCACTTAGTTGTGGGGATGTCAGTCATAAATTGTCAAATTCTGTATAGTAACTTGGAAGGCTACAACTGAAAAAAAAACGTAAATTAACTGAGTCCCTCTTAGAGCTGAAATCACTCTACAGGTGGAGAGATATTAAGCAAAAATGTATGTGTGTGTTTTTTAACGAGTTCCTATTAGTGTATTACCTTTACCTTGTGTACACATTTTCCATGTGTACCGGTATATTTTTACACTGTGGGAGGAGTTCGGGGAGATCTTTTAACATCCAATCCAGCTGACGTATTGGGGCCATGCATTACTCTCTGCTTTGCTCCCTTCTGTGTGTTCTTGGAAACGTGGCTGCCTTGTGTTGCCCTGCCAGGCCCTTGAGACAGCTGCCAGAACATTTCTGTTGCAGTGACGTGTGCAAATGTTTGTGTGTCCATGTGTTTTCCAGTCATTCCTCAATGTACTTCTAGTTCGTGACTAAGTCAATGCTGAACACGCACAAAAAAATGCTGTCTAAAATGCTTTTGTGTGAAATTATAAACTTTTCTTTGTGTTTTGTAGAGTTTGAATGTGTGGGTGTTTCAGGACACACGTATATTATGATGGCTAATTACAAGAAACTTAATTGCTAGACTTCCAAAATTCAACAGCAGTTGTAGGTGCACCTTACTGACAGTTTAATGTGACAGATGACAAAAGATTGTCAGAGGGGAGGCAAAAATCTGACAGTGTTGATTGTTAGACACTAACTTATTCTCTCTGTGCCCTGGAGATGTGGCTGAACAACACAATCCTGTTTGTATCTGTTTAGCTTTCACTGGCGTGTTCACACATAAGCCCCACTTGCACTGAGGCAAGTTCATGAAAACTGCTCACTTTCTCTCATCCTCTCTCTCCCTCCTCTCCCCTCTTCTCTCCTACTGTCACCCTTTTGTACAGATGGAGGAAGTAATAGCACGCATGCAGGATGAGAAAAATGGGATCCCAATACGAACAGTGAAAAGTTTTCTAACCAAGATCCCCAGTGTTTTTTCAGGTAAGGCTCTCCTCTCCTCTCCTCTCCTCTGCTCTCCTCTCCTCTCCTCTCCTCTCCTCTCCTCTCCTCTCCTCTCCTCTCCTCTCCTCTCCTCTCCTCTCCTCTCCTCTCCTCTCCTCTCCTCTCCTCTCCTCTCCTCTCCTCTCCTCTCCTCTCCAGAATGTCAAGAGGATCATATTGGTTTTTCAAGCTGTACAACCTGTTAGATAAGAATCCTCATTGAAGTGATACTCCATAAATGAGTAGAGTTAAGTTAAACACTACATGCAACATTAAGAAGAGTGAGACCATCATCAGTGTTATATATATTTACATGCTGATGAAAAATAAACAATGCACTATATACTGTAATATGCACTTCACTTCACTGCTGCCAGTAGTCAATACTAGACTTGCACTAGTCCTATTAAATAAAAGGGTCTCATATATCTGAACAGAAATGTTCTGGCATATATCTGTACTTAAAACCATATCTCAACTAATAAAATTTGGACCTATACCATGCTTATCAATTCTTCAGCTGCAGATCAATAAGGGATTAAAATCCCAATATAATATAAAGGATTTATAAAAGCCTACTATTACTGGTTCATTAGTTGTAGTAGTAGGCCCATGTGTATTGCTACTACTACTGCTGATAAATTCATATTCCAAACCGTTTCAGTTTTTTCTATAAGTGCTTGTGCCTGCAAAATGTGCACAAGTCTCCTTTTTGTACAATTTTGCCTCAAGGCACCGTCAATGTCAGAGCCACCACTGGTCTTCACTGCTAAAAAAAGGCCCATGTTTGGCTTGTCAAAATAAGTGACAAGCCAAGGCCCTCTTGACATGTATGGCTAAGATTGGGTACAGATAAAAACAACATTTTGGCTTGAGCACCCACATATGAACCCATACATGGATACATTTAAACTGTAGGTTTAATGGCATTGAAGTGAAATGGCAAATACTTTGGCCATATATAGAGCAGCTGATGCCCCCAGAACTCCAGCCTTGGGCCACAGCTACTACACTGTGTTAATGTAGTATAATCTATATTAATTAATGATTAGATTAGAAATATGACTTTAATTTTACATATAGCCAAACAAAATGAGTTTGCATTCATCACTTTTTCCACATGTTACACAATCAGTATAACTTCCAAAGGCCTAGACTGGAGAACACCACTCCTGTAGTCTTGCTGCAGCTCCTTCTCTGCGAACACTCACACTTGTGATTATTAAAGCACTTGGCCAAGCTGTAAGCACCATAGCTGAGGATGTAACCCCAGGTTGTTGCAATGTGTTTTTTTCCCCCTGCAACACTTGGTCACTAAGAATTTAATAAAATAAACCATTTATTCACTTCTTACAGTAACACCACTTGCTTTCAAACTGGCATATTACTGACTCAGACCATACTAGTATAATTCTACAGTATTGCAAGTTGCATTTTTCAACCTATATTTTTAAGATGTACAAATAACAGAATAAAATATATTTGTACTGTTAAGTGCATGTTCCATAGAGCTGTATGTGCATGCATGTTTGTGTACAAGTGTGTCTCCTTTGCATGTTTTGTCCCTGTGTGTTTTTGTGATATTGTGTGTTCTTTCCTTAAAGTGAGCAACAGAATCACATCTTAGAAACAACACTTCAGCTCTCAGTTTGTTTTCTATTTATATTCATATAAGTGTCACACAGAGCAGAGGTCAGTAAACATTCACATTCTACATTTTTTTTTTTTTTTTTACAATTTCTTGCAAGTATCATTCACAGTTTATTCTAGTCTTACACAATTCCCTCATAATTTTATTAAAGGGGCAGAGTGTGGAGTTTCTTTGTAAACAAACAAAAGTTAATTCTTTACGTGTGTGTATCCTTGAAGTCTAACAAACATGCTGAATGCATTTTCTTCTGATTTTTGAAGTAAGTATTGTTTACATCAATGTTTACTAGCCTGTCTTCTTCTTTCCTGCCTTTGCTGGCGCTGCTCTATAGCCACCTGTGGAGCAGTGGAATAGTGTGAAACCATTGGCAGAGATATGCATTACGTAACCCATGTGCACGCACACATGCATGTGCTCCCTGGTGTGTGTGCATGATACAAACAAAACGAGGCCCTCTCATAAATAAACTAATCATAACAACAACCACTAGAGGTTTGAAACTTCACAGGGCACCTTTAAGTTTCTTTTTTGCTATGAATTGCTTATGCATACTGATAGCTTTATGCTGTTTTCACAATCTGTTTTGTGCATAATTTAATTTGAATTAAGTGCATTTGGTTCTAATTTTGCACATTCTTTACATACTATAGGCACTTTCATAATCTCATTCTTTTATCATTTCTTCTTTTTCAGGTTTTATTCTTCAGCTGTACATGTACTGTATCCTGATAACATTTGCTGTTGCAATTATCCAATGTTTTGCCATCATCATGTTCATTAAAGGTTGACTTTATATCTTATCACTCTGTATATATTATTCAGTACATGCTTGCGTACACACACACACACACACATGCACACAAATATTTACAGTCCAATCTATGGACATGATATTAATCATTCAGGGAACAGCCTTGTTAGAGGATTACCTTACACATCTCATTTAAGCTGTCTCTTAGAAAGTGGGTCAACTTTGATAATGTGAAAATGGGTTTGTACTAATGATGTTAATCCAGGTAAAATCTCATCTGGTTATGGGGGCACCAAAAAGAAAGGGTGTGCAGTGAAAGAGAAATGAAGAGACAAAACAAAGACGGACAGATATAGCATGATGGACAGACAGCCAGCCACAGGGACTGATTGACTCACTGCATGAATTCCCTCATGTCTCCATTTCACACCTTTGTTCTGCCTTCTGTGGCTCTCGTCTCCTCAGCACACCTTCTTCACCTGTCAGCATGACAGACAGTAATAATAGCTTGGAAAATATATATTTAACCAAAGTGCCAGAGTCACATGTTGTGGATGGGTGTGAAAATGCCCAGGGGGCAGAGGGTTCTGTTATGTTTTTCTGAGATGTGAAAATGATTCATTTGCAATCTCAGTTGAAGATGATGAATTGCAAAATGGTATTTATCACACACAAAGTTGGATGTCCATCTTTAGAAAAATATTAAAAGTGATATACATCTCTAGACCTTTACTCAAAAAAGGTTATCATCTGTTTAAAAAAAATATTACTGTGTCCTCTCCTCTCCTCTCCTCTCCTCTCCTCTCCTCTCCTCTCCTCTCCTCTCCTCTCCTCTCCTCTCCTCTCCTCTCCTCTCCTCTCCTCTCCTCTCCTCTCCTCTCCTCTCCTCTCCTCTCCTCTCCTCTCCTCTCCTCTCCTCTGCTCTTTTGTTTCTTTGACAGTTGGAAATGCCCAATGTGATGCAGTGACTTATTAAATGAAACAATTGCAGCCATAATGCCTGTGCTGTCTCTGACTCAGATAAATTGTGTTGTTATTGTATACAATAGATGCTTCATTATGCCATTGTGCATCTCTGGTCATTTATATTAATGGACTAGAGCCAAGAGAGAGGTGGCTTGGAGAGGGTGTCAGAAAAGAATATTTGGTAATGGATGGCCTATTACCCACCCACATGGTGCAAAGCAAGAGGAATTGGTATGCACTGTGATGATGAGGGAAGGTGGGGAGGGTTAGGAGTGTCATTGTTTTCCCTTTCATTTGCATCTATATGCAAAAAGGTGTTTTAGCACACTTTGAATTTATTAGCTATATTTCAGTAATTCATGTTAATGAGATTTCTCTTGTTACAGGTTCTGATATTGTACAGTGGATGATCAAGAATCTGGACATTGAAGATCAAGGTAATAGAGCCCTGGTGTTGAGTTAATGATCAATTCTGATCTAGGACAAAGAGATTGAAATTACTGATGCAAATATTTTTGTTTAGATTCATAGTACTGTAACTTGCTGGAGGTTCTCAGGTCAAGATGAAAGAACTGCTGATCAGATATTGTATAACTTTAATTAGTCTGTCAAAAGACATACCTACATGCCTCTGTTAGATTAAGATACAAAAGACTCCAGTTCTGTATTTTTCTTTGATCTGTCTTTCTGTGTCCTTAAGCTACAACGGAAACTGCAGTTTTTTGTTATTATTCTTCCTTTTTTCTTTCTTATTATTCTTATTTTATTCCAGTTTGATGAAGTAAAACTATACTGTCTTGAGGGAGTTGCCAGATCATTAGTTGATCCCCTCATTGCTCATTAAATGACTAAAGAGGGGGCAGGTTGAACTGTGATAAATATGGAAAGTAAAAACTGGTTGCATGCTCGCATTAAAGATTGCAACTCTCACTCAAAAAAGTATAGCTAACGATGTTAAATGCCTTTTTCTCTGAATTGTAAGTGCATGTGTGTGTTTACTTATAGTACTTGAGTGTGTATGTGTCTGTCTGCCCTTGTGAGCACCTCAGCATTTTACAAGCAACTTCACAATAGTGACATAATCTGTTGTTCACTTAGCTGACTCATCAACTCACGGTTCCTTTGTGTGCCGTTTCATTTGTTGGCAAGTCTTTTTCTGTTTTATTGAGCATGTTTGCATCATAAAAATGTTTTTATACAAGTGCTTGTGTATGTGAGGGGGTGGTACATTTGTATAAACCCTGGTTTTACTTGTGTATGTGTTTAAGGGCGCTAAGAAGCAATCAGTTCATTGTTAGACATCTGCAGAGTTTGACATCAGTTGAACTTTCCCTAGTGGACATGCTGACTGTCCCTGTGCTTGTTTTCTTTCTCTTTTTTCTATTCCTTTAATTAATAATGTATCTGTGTCATGGCACCTCTAATATGCAACATAAATTATTAACAGTCAACAACAAGTCGTATCAATTCTGCTTAATGTGCTGAACAGGCCCAATATATTTGTCCTAATGTCAAAAACTGCATTTTATAATGCTGAAGAGTGTGAAAACATGTCAACCAGCAGAGGTTCTGTGTCCTCTAAAACTATATATATATATATATATATATATATATATATATATATATATTTAGATTTGTGTACTTTTATTTGTAAACAGACACAACACATGCTGTCAGTTGTGAAGTGACTTTAGCACAAAACTCCTCCTGACGAGGCTGACAAACACAGCAAACTGATATGTAATTAATTTGCCTCATAGCACAAAAGCAGCATGTTTATTATGTAAAAATGATTATGTAAAGATGAGCTTTTATTAAGTGGACTGGGGATTTAGAAGTTTCTTGCTAAATGAGTGCTACAGATAATATATACGGACACACTCCAAATTAATTGATTATCGTCCTATTTTGCAATCTCTGTAGTCGCCAATCCTATTTTCATTCAACGCTGTATTATAGACAATGCAAAATCTTGCCTTCAAAGTTCTTCTCAAATGTTTAGATGATTTCCATAACTCCATAATATTTGAATTACAGATCATTATCATCATTTTTCTAAAACCAATTGGTCAGCCACATATTGACACTGTCTGGTGAGGACACTATAAACCTTAACTTAAACACTAAAACATTACAGTAATACACCAGGAATCACAAAGCTGACCAGCTATCTGCTCCTTTAACACTTTGATCATCTTTATATTTCTGCCTAAAATTAACTTAAATTTAATTAAAAACAAAAACAAAAACAAACCATTCACAATTCATCAAGGCTAAGTGTCCATAAACCCACTTCAAAATCATTCAAAATATGTTCCATTTAACTTTGCCTCATAATCAATAAATACAAATTTCTTCAGTTAAAAAAGTAATTTCCAGGTGATTGTTGTCTGTACAGAGCAAACGGAAACTACTAGCAGCAAGTTCAGAAGGACTTTCCATGCTACAATTCACTAAAACAAAAACCTGACTGACAAAAGTACGCTTATATTACATTACCTAGGACACAATGAGAATCCTGAAGGGAAGAATTCAAAATATATTCATCTCATGCTTTATACTATCAATTTATACTTGTCTAGCTAAGGTTTGTACTAACTACATCATAAGTCTGAAAATGAAGAAATGTAAAACCGAGAAAAAAACAGCCCGTGGTTCAAACATTTTAATAATCTAGAGCCACTTTAAATTAGCTTTGCAGTATTAACATTTTGATTATGCCAGGAGGGTAGTGAAACCCAACTCCTGCGTCACTGGTCTGCAGATATTCTGACCTCTAACCTGCCTGAAAATAAATCCCTGCAGGGGTATCAATAAGATCACATTATGATTAAAATATATACAGTCAATGGCACTGTAAAGCTCTTACATGTACACCAGGCTTGTCCATACACTGTGGATCAAATATCCACTAGCACTGGGATAATGATAACATCACAATATAGTGAAAATTTCATATAAAATAATAACTCAGTACAATAATATTATCACTTTTTTTTCTCAGCTTTTTAAAAATCAAATCAAAGCCAAATCAAAAGCCAAAAAAATGTGAAAAACAGGTTATTTGCTATGTCCCACACACACACATACATACATACATACATACACAAACACAAACGTATGTTATATACATGCAAATACTGTTATCAACAAAAATCTAAACATTTGACATCACACCTGGATTTATGAAATAGTGTCAGTGTTTTCTCACCAGTTCTCTTTGTAGTTCTGTTACACACTCAGGTATTTGTATTATTATTACTATCTCCTCCTCTATATTAGATTAAACAGAGTCTTTATCACCTTAACATCTTCAATCATCACTACTGTATACTGCAAGCGATCATAATCAAAATATAGCTACAAATACAGAATCTCTTCACTTGTCTTTAGATCAACAGGAGGGAAACTCCCACACTCTGCTTGGCAGGGCTCCAAACTGCTGGGTTTTTGGCACAGAGCTGATAATATGATGAAATCAAAGGGTGTCATCCCCCTGGACTCTGAGGCCAGCCTTTCTTGACAACTTGACTAATTCCATTCCAAGGTTTAGTCAGCTATAAAGCTTATAGAAAAGCCTGCAATATGTTAAATGGAAGCCAACGGCTCCCTTGGTACCAAGAACAGATCTTTATAGACTTACTAGAAAAGCCGCAACAAAACAGCCTTAGTTAACATTACATTTATCTCACGGACACTCCCATCACATTAGTCTGACTTAGTATTTTCAGATTTAGTCTTTTGTGTCTACTGTATACCGTACACATTGGATTTGTTAATGAAAGAAATAAAATGTCTATATCATATAATAAAAGAAAAATAGCATTTACTATTCAGCTTTATTTGATACAAGCAAAAAAGGACAATGAAGGATATGAGGCATCAAACGGATTGTTTTGAGGATTCAGAAACATTGTTGTATCACTGACTGTGTGTGTGGACGATATTCAATGCCCATCGTTAAAATGTCATCAGAAAATATGTCAGCTTCATTTGAACAGTAGCAGAGAGACTGAACAAACCAAAACAGGTGATGGAGAAACTGCACACAGAACGGGAACAGATCAGCCCCCTGCTTGAAGAACAGACTGTCACAGACTTTACTTTCATCTGATATTCATCATGTCTGAAGTAACAATCCAGAAAATGATCATTTTTAACATTACAATATAGTATAGTTTAGAGAATATTATAGATCTGAGTTGAAACTGACAGACTGAGAGAAAAGGGCACAATTACAAATACATTTGCTACTTTAGCACCACAGACTGTGCCATGGATTTATCAATACACAGCACAGTTAAGCTTTTACAAAGTCAGATAAAAGCAGACTAGACTAACATATTCAACTAAGCGGCCTTTCTGCACCTGCACTCTCTACTAGTGGATGTAGAAAGATTGCAGGTTGACAAGGGGGATGCATGACATCCCCCCTGAAATCATCTACTGATAATAAGTAAAAAGGTATACAGATGAGTGGATCTTTGCAGAAAATGTTTATCCTTTCAATTCAAATTGCTCTGTAACTCTTGGACAGTGAAGCTCTTCAACTGCACGGAAATTATGATTTCTCTTGAATAACACAACAAAATATAATATACCGCTAATGATATTCATATTTTTGGGACAATATTGTCGAACACTGAAATAAACACCCTAAACCTATAGGTGATAAGGCGGGATGGGTGTGTTTATAAGTAAACAGGTTTATTCAATAAATTATGTGTTATAATTTATTAATAAATGCACGCACACATAAGGACCCTGACCTCTTAATGCTGTGACAGTCAACTCAGTGGTAAAGGAAAAGCCAATCTATATTTATCTCACTGTGTGTGTGTGCATGTGTGTGTGTGTGTGTGTGTGTGTGTGTGCATGTGCTTGAGAGTAAGAGAGCAGAGAAGTGGATATTTTATGCATGCATACAGTAAGCTCCTGTTATAGCATTCACAACTCACATTCACAACAACATTTCAACCTTTGTTAGCTTATTAGTGCAAAAAATACAGTAAAGAATCAAATTATATAGAGGAAATAGAAAAGGACACAAATGCATGAAACAACATCTAAATAAAGTATTTCCTATTTCCACCCAAAACTGGTAATAAAGAGCCCTGTCAAGACTTTACTTAATATGAATAATAGACATAGACAAAATTAAGGGGTTACAAGTTTAGAACAGCAGGGGATAACTAGCGGCAGATGAGACACACAGTTGATGATGATTGCATGTTTTCATTATCTGATGGTTTCAAATCAGAGAATGTCAACCATGTGCTGTGGAGCGCTGTAGGGAAGCAGGTTTTTTGCTCCAACCAAGCACAACACCAGGTGATTTGACTGATGAGTTCTGCGTCTCCGGCTGAAGGTGGGCTAATCAGCGACAGAAATCCTGCTGTGGTGTTTGGTATGAATGAAGACCTGCCTATCCTGCTGTCAAAGCAGTAACAGAGTCTTTTAAAGCAGCAGCTTTTAATTCGGGTCATGGTACTTGTTGTGGCCATTTTGTCAAGGATGAATTTAGAGGTAATTAGCTGCTGGAACAAAAAAAAAAAACACATGCTGGCCAAGGATCTGTGATAAGGAACTATTGATTGCACAATAATGAGAGAATCTTCTTTTAATGAAAAAGTGAGATCCCACAGTGCAATATATTTATCTTTTAATACATAAGCAATAACTAAATAAAGAGTGTTTACAAAGAGAGGAAATAAGAACCTACATTTCAGAAAGACATTTTTGGAAAGGAAATTAAAACTGAAAAGACCAATTTACTATTAGAAAACTGATTAGATTAGATTTACTGATTATAAACATATTTCTATGTACTTTCGAGTGCCAATACCATATGCCCATATATACCAATATAATAAGCTAATTCCTGATTTAAATATGAATTAAAGATTTATCAGTTTTCAATATCCACTTCATACAGAACAAGTCACGTCAAGTCAATTTTATTTGTATGGCTAATCAGTAACAAATCACAACAAACGTTTCCCCCATGAGCTCTCCTTTGAAGGGAAGAAACAGAAGAACCTGGCTTAAATGGTTGGCTTTAACATTTTTACAAGTTTCTTAAAGCAAAAAGTCAATGCAGGCACTCCAAATATAAGAAAATGTAACAATGTTAAAAAGCCTTTATTATAGTGGCTGAATCATGTCATGTTATGCCACTTTAGGTCTCCGTCAGGGCTTGAAACCAGACAGCACGGGTGTGGCCTCACCTGTTTCTTCCCTGTTTTCCAACAGCACCCGACACATTTTTTGATCTACATTTAATTATACAGTGTCATTTCTTTTTCCATTTCTACAGGGCTGTTGAATAAAACATGTCTTTCGAAGGTCTTTCTGAGCCGCAGTGATACATGTGTGAATGTTTTATATGCATAAAAGTAAAGCGGTGTGTATACATGTGTGATATTAATGGGAAACTGACAGACAGAACAGGAGTAACCAAGTTGTAAATTGACTTTTTGTTTGTGTTTTCTCTCAGTGGAGGCTCTTCACCTAGGAACTCTGATGGCTGCACATGGTTACTTCTTCCCCATCTCAGATCACGTCCTCACTCTCAAAGATGATGGTACTTTCTATAGGTTTCAGGTAAGAATGATGATAGTAATGCTGTGATACTTTGTAATTCGTATTATGCTATTATACCCACTTTGTAACTGTAATCCAACAGTCCTGCAAAAGATCATACCTCTATAGTCATTTTAGAAGCTTTACTTTGTGGTGCTGTTGAATTGCATTGCCTCATACTGAAAGATGTTTTTTAATATTTGGTCTAACTCATTTATATCAGAGAAAGAAAAAAACGTGGTTTATCATTTCTGTATGACACATCTGAAGCTCCTTTTATGCTGTTGAAAATACAGTACAAAAGTCCCTTTACACATGACAAATGTCCAACTCTTATTGTGGCAGTCAATTTGGGAAATTATGAATAGGGTGAGAGAGGCCAAAGAAAAAGCTGAGAAACGTGTTAAAGTGCCTCTGTGTGAAACCCTGGAGTCAAAACAATAATTCAACAATCTGAATGTGTCCCAGAATCCTTACAGGCTCATAAAACAAGAACAAAAAAAGCTTATAATTCTGAATGTCAATAGCGGGATTGACGATTTCAGTGATTTTCCACCCAGTGAGCTCCCCCAAGTGTGCTGCACCGGACTAACCAAAGTAAATCGATACCTAAGGCTGTGTATGTTAGTAGCAGACTTCACTTGGCTTTTTACATCTAATCAGTTCTCATCTGAAGCCAGTCCATACAATACTGCTGCTGGAGGGCCCAGATCCACGCTGGTGTCTGCTCTCTGTGCCCGCTGAAAGGAGCTTATGTGCTTTAGACATTATGCCGAGCCCATTATACAACAAAATATTTTATTGTGACAGCTGCAGCTCAGTAACTAAATGCCCTCCTCGGATGACAGCACACTTTGATTCAAAACACCATGTGGTTAGTAATACTGTCTCAAAGATGCAAGGTTTCTTTTAGTTTTGGTTACTAATGACCCGTTTTTCCCTTCAGACTCCATACTTTTGGCCATCAAACTGCTGGGAACCAGAAAACACAGACTATGGTGAGATGGCTGTTCTGTTGTAGTCTAATTCCTACTATGTGCATGAAGAGTTAATGATACTGTAGAGCATACAATAGATATGTTATCACTCCTAATGTTAAAAAGTTCAAAAGATGAAACACAAATTATGCAACTGTAGTATCTGAATGGTAGACACAGATATAAAGTCACATTTAGTTTTACTGTTGGGTGCATGCATATAAACACATTTGTGCACATTTGGCTGAATGTTTTAATGGTGATACAGAGGTGAAATGTTTATTGTTTACAGCGGAGTAGAGTAGATATGACTTCATTTTGTAATGCCAGTGAATAGCTGCAGCCTTGCAGGTCTTTCATTTGCTGTTTGAGTTGTAGGAGAGGAGGAGAGGAGAATGTGTTACGGGAAGTTAAGGTTTCTCAGATGCAGCATGTGAATGATGTCCATTAATGAAAACAGTGTAATGGCATAATGGAGCTTCCACATAATGGTCAGCTAACAAAGGGATGGAGGGATGATAGTACATGAAGACATCAAAAGTCAGGAGCACCCACACACACACACACGCGCAGTAACAGACGCTTACACACCATGCACAGTCAATGACCTTTGTGATTTGCAGGCCAGTTTAAATGTGCCGTTGAGAGGATTAAATGAGTAAACGCAGGGCCACTTAAGGCTGTTAAAACCAAGCTGAGATCCAGTCCTCTCGCTATTACCAATCTCTATGTCTCTCTCTCTCTCTCTCTCTCTCTCTCTGTCTCTCTCTCAGCTGTTTACCTCTGCAAAAGAACAATGCAAAATAAAGCGCGTCTGGAGCTTGCAGACTATGAAGCGGTAAGTGAAAGAGGTCTTTTAGTGTCAACACTCCTCTCTCCATATATCTATTTAGTTGCTGTGTTGGCAGCACTCTTGGCTTCATCTCTTGCCTTTATCTTCACACTGATACCGAGTCCATTTGTTTTTCTGTGTGTCACTGCATCGTTTGAAACTTTCCTCATCAAAAATGAAATGAATCCCCAGTTATGCTTTGTTTTTTATTCTATTGTAAGTTTCTTTTGTTTGTTTTACTTGCAGGAGAGCTTAGCAAGGCTACAGAGAGCTTTTGCCAGGAAATGGGAGTTCATTTTTATGCAAGCAGAAGCACAAGCAAAGTAGGTTTCTTTAAGAACCACATACACATGGAGCAATCCTCTTACATTCTCATGACATGACATCACATGATTAAACTTAGCTTTCACTACAGCATCCCTGTAATGTCCAGCTCACAACATCACGGATGAGCAGTACATTAAACATGTGATGGAGTAAGTGGAACGTACTTGTGTTGGAATAAGCTACATGCTCTGAACTCCTTTTTTTCCCCATCAGAGTGGACAAGAAAAGAGACAAAATTGAGAGGAAAATTCTTGACAGTCAGGAAAGAGCATTCTGGGATGTGCACAGACCAGTGGTGAGTGAAATTACTGATGTTGTTGTCATCTTTGTCTTTGCTGTTACCGATATCACTGCTGACGTTATCAATGTCATCTTAATTGTTCCTGCAAAAGTGAATATTACTGAAGAAAATGTTTCACAGTGACCACTCCACTCCACCCCTCCACACACACACATACGGTCAAAAGAATAAATGCATAGATACAGACAGTATCGTTCATATTCTCTGGGTTGTTTTAATCTGTTCCACATATTTCACCGGCTTTAACAGGGACGCGTCAAGCACTGTGTTAACAAATTAATGTTTTGAAAATGTTATGCAGTGACAAGCACTGTGGTGATGGCGTTTATATATAAGCTATGCTTGATTCCTGTGGCATATGAAGAGGTGAAAATACTGTAAATCCCATCGTGCACATGAAATGCCACATCAATAACTGTCACAACACATCAGCCTCAGTGCTGCTCTTTACTTTGTTCATACACCCTTGCTTAGAATTAGCATTTAGTCCCCCCCCCACCACCCCACCCTGAGGTTAAAGGGTCTCCTCTGCTGTATTTCTCCAAAAGCCACAGCTCCATGCTTAATTGGAAAATAACGAGTTCAATTTATGCGTCCTTGGAGCAACATAATCAATATTAATTCAAATTTCACAGTGACGGCGTCAAGCTACTTAGCTCTGTTCTTCTGGAAGAGACCTAGATTAGACCACTTGTTCAATCAGCCAGAATTTGCATGCTAAGACTCTGATTTTCCTGCTGGTTTACTTGTTTTGCTAGAATTGGCACATTCTATGTTTAATTAAACCAGCATCTGACACATTGTCCTGGAGACTTGTCTGAATCACTTCACACCACAGCTACGTTTTGGATGTAATTATCTTAAACTCATATGATGGTGGCAAAATTGCACCTTCACCGTTTTGCGTGATGACATCCAAGAGGGCAAAACATAGATAGATAGATAGATATTCTTTATTAATCCTAAAACTGGGAAATTAGAGAAATCAGCTGAAATCATAAGAACCGAAATGACAAATTAACTCATGACATTCTGATTCTTTTCTCACTCTCACTCCTAGCCTGGATGTGTGAATACAACGGAAGTCGACATAAAGAAGTCCTCCAGAATGAAAAACCCCCACAAAACCAGAAAGGTACACTCCATCCTCCCACTCATGCAGTTTTCTTTTAAGGTCAGGGTTGATAACATTGTAATACAGACATGAACAGACACATTTATTGTTCCTGCTGCTGTAAGGCTACTACTACTAATAGTTTTTTTTTACCGGCATATATTTTTTTTGTTGTCTCAGTCTGTGTATGGACTGCAGAATGATGTCCGTACCCACAGCCCAACCCACACCCCCGCCCCAGAGGCCAAGCAACCTACAGAAGAAGAACTGCAGGAACAGGTCAGCCCTGCAGTCGGTGCACTACCACTACAGACGACATCTTTAACTATTTGAAGCCAATGCTAGCATTCAAATTGTATTTTTTTTTTTTTATTGTTCGTTTTTTGGTTATACAATTATGATTCATACATTACTAAGGGCAGTGTAGTGTAGTACAAAGTTAAATGTGCACATTTAAAGTCAAGAAATGAACATGAACATGCGGTTTGTATGTAAATATGCATGCAAACCAACATTTTTCTGTGAATTCATGGTGACAGATGTATGATTATTGTTCCCTGCTATGGTTTCAGATCACCTTTTGGCAATTGCAATTAGACAGGCATCGACTGAAAATGTCCAAAGTGGCAGAGAGGTGAGCAATGTTCTTTTGTGTCTTTTGTCAGTTTAGCCATTGATCTGTTTATTGAGCCTTTAAACAGCCTAACATGGCGTAGAATTAAAAGCTCCTATGACCTTGAGGAGTGATTGGGCCCAGATAAAGCCTTCAGTGGGCATCAGCATCGACAGTGCCAGATTATAGATGTCATACTAAAGTATCCATTTGTCATTACCTTCACTGAAAAGCGAAGAGGTGCACTCAGCAGAAGAGTTTTCTATTCTATGTCCAAATGCAGGGTCAGTCCCTCCTGTCAGACTCTACCTCTATTTTAATTAAAAGTATTTGATCCCAAGAGCATTTCACATCTATTGGTAATTAAAGCTTCCAAATAAACAACTTATTCATAATAATCCAAATAAAGGTGCATAACATAATTTCACCAGTGATTGATTCTTGTTTGCTGCCAATTACATTTCTTCTGTTGTGTTTTGTCTCACTGTAGTTTGCTGGGCTACACAGAGCAGTACGTTGAATACGACCCCTTCCTCACGCCCCCAGATCCATCCAACCCCTGGATCTCAGATGACACCACACTCTGGGAGCTTGAAGCCAGGTGGGTACATGTCTCCAGGCAAAGAGCCGTATGGATATATTTTCAATGTTGCACATGTACTACATCTGTGAAATGATAATGTAGCATTTGTGTGTGCCCTCCCCCAGTAAGGAGCCAGGCCAGCAGAGGGTAAAGAGGTGGGCTTTTGGCATTGATGAGGTTCTCAAAGATCCTGTGGGGAGAGAGCAGTTCCTCAAGTTCCTGGAGTCTGAGTTCAGCTCAGAGAATCTCAGGTACGCAATGAAATACACTTCCTTGTTTCTGTTACTGGAGAAGAAACTCTAATGACTTAAATTATTCATAATGTTTCATGTGCAAAATGTCAATCTGCAAAGCAACCAGCTGTCAAATAAATATAGTGGATTTAAAAATACATTTGCTTCTGAAATTTAGCAGAGTAGAAGTATAAAGAAGCATAACATAAAAATACTAAAGTAAAGAAAAAAATCAAAGTATTTGAGTAAATTGACTTAATTACTTTCCAATTTGTTTTATTTTTAAATTTATTCATAACCGCTACATGCCTAATCCCAAATTCAACCCTTACCTAAAGTGAATTGTGACCTCAACCATAAACTAAGTCTTAAGCCTAAAATAAATGGGAATCTTCAGGGGGATCAGTTTGTTCCCACATGGGTCCCCACAATGTGACTGTGAGAAAATATGTTTGTTGCCACAGCATGATTAATACAAACACACACACAGAGACACACGTGAGAGACTGTGGAGGATATTTAATTCACACTTTTCTGCCCCCCTGCATCACACATACACACACACACACACACACACACACACACACACACAAATGAACACTATATATATAAATGAATACACTATATGAAAGAGATACATACATTTTATGCATGAATGCATGTACATGCCCAAATAGTCAGACTGGAATATGAAAAACTATTCATTTTCTGTGACTCACTGTATTGTCAACAACAACATCGAGTGACTAATACAGTTGTCATTGTTGCCATTGGTTCTTACTGTTTAGAAGAAGTTACCTGCTCTAGTATTGTTTTTTCAAGGTGAGTATAGCTGGTGAATGCAGCTTTTTTTAAACATGGGCACAATCGGTTTATTCATGGTAACAGGAATACTGCAGAGTTTCAAAGGTGCATGGAAACAGCTAAATATGAATAGAGTAACCACTGTGCAGGATGGCTCCTGTGCTCCCTCTGATGGTGCATGTCTGTACTGACCAAAGCTGATAATGTGGTCTGTCTAATTAAATAAAAAATATATTTCTCAGTTGAGCATTATAGCTCAGCTGTAATCAAATGTAATATTAAAACTTACAAGAAGCACATACTATTTATGGGCTATTAACTTTTTAAATGGAATTTGTGATATGGTGCTGTAACTGCCCAGCAGCCCAGTCTCTGCTGAGGTTCTCCTAAGTAAGTAAAATACTGCCTGCTGCAGATACATCCACATGTTTCTTAACATATACTTACTTCTCTTGTGCCATTACTGACCTAGTTTTAAATAGATAGATTTAAATAGAAAAATGAATGAATCTGTTACCTACCAACTGCTAATGGACAATATTCAGCAAAGGTACCAGTGTTGATCTTCTAGTTTATTCATCATTGCTAATTATTATGTGACTGTCTGCTCTATAAATCTTAACATCATTTGTGATCCAGAGCTACTGTATCTAACTTTCTATACTGATAGTTTACTACCTTTTACTGTTTTGTGTTTGGTTTTTAGGTTCTGGCTAGCAGTCCAGGAACTAAAGAAGCGTCCCATCAGAGAAGTTCCAACTCGAGTTCAGGAGATCTGGCAGGAGTTTTTGGCCCCTGGAGCTCCCAGTGCCATCAATGTTGACTCAAAGAGCTATGCCAAAACCACCCAGAATGTCAAAGACCCTGGTCGCTATGCCTTTGAGGATGCACAGGTGTGTGATTCAATAGTAAATGATACAAATGCATCTAGCTAACATCTATAATCGTTCATATATGGATTATAAACAATAGATAAGCATAAAAAACTTCAACTTTTTGGCTGGATCAACGGATACAACAGCAACATTTTTCTGTGGTAATTAATAAATCACAGCTCCGTTTAGGTGGTCAGTAGTATATTGCATTTTTATTAATTATATTAAACAATATGTGATGTGTCTGATGTTTTTATCCACTATTTTTTTTATATTACGTTCTTTTCTACAACAGGAACACATCTACAAATTGATGAAGAGTGATTCTTACAGTCGTTTCATCCGTTCCAGTGCCTACCAGGAGTTATTACAGGCCAAGAAGAAGGTAAAAAAACCCAAACACCTAACCTGACTCCAATCATGAGATAAACACCTTTAGATGAGATGAAGAGAAGGAACATGTAGGTTATAGTGCACCCTTATGTTAAAACGTACACTGACTCTTCAATCACTGTGAAGCGGAAACCAGCCCTCCTGGCACCAGTCAGGCCTTTTTAGATCACACTCTAAACCCATTGCCAGTAATCTGTTCACATACAAAGCAAGTGTGGAAATTGAGTTGCTGTTGAATGTACCTGTCATAACATATATTCTTCTGCTAAAGTAATAAGTAAAGGTATATACAGAGAATTTAGACCACCAAGAGTCAGACGATCCTGTCGGGCTTGTAGAAACCATTATGAAAAACAGGTGTTTTTATGTGCTTACAACCTGCTCTGTCTCATTCCTCCTATACTCCTATACTAAGATTTTAGTGTTATAGCTAGGAAGATCTTTGAGTCTTTCTAATGGTTTTATAATGATGATGATGATGATGATGTGAGATAGACTTTCTTTTTTCTTCCTTCATGGTAGTCTTTCTGGTCCTCCCAATGATCTGCATGGTAATAACACGCCACTCAATGTGTCATTTTTCTCCCTCCAGAAAAGTAAGAACTTGTTCTGAAGGCTGTTGCTTCCAGGTAATGTCTAATACAAAATTATGTGCATTGTTTCTTTTATTGTTTACTGTTGGTGATACTGTAATGAAGTAAGTAATGTTCCATTTCAGCTCATTCAGCTCAAATGTTAAATTTGTAAACAGTGGGTAAAATACAGTGTACTATTCCTGCACCATGTCTACGGCTGCTCTCATTTGTTATTAAAGCAGAAAATAAATGTATACACTCCGATTCTCTGATTTACCTTATTCCCTTTCCTGCGTGTCTATTCTACCTTGCCCTCTCTTTCCAGCGCAGGGGAAACCACTAGTATCCCAGTGGCTGACCAGTCGTGTGCCATCATGCTAAAATCAATGCCATCTCTCTCTCTGGGACATGGAGAGGGGGACCATCTCATCTCTTCGTCATCATTGTCTGCCCATCAGCTCTTGGCTCAGCCAGGTGATGTGCCGGGTCGTCTGTTCGTCTGTTGTCCACCGGATGTTGCATGTCCATGGAGAGGATGTTCCTTCTCTCTCCTCTTACAGTACCTGATATATTTCCAGTATTCTCAGAAAAGGAGGCATTGCTGGACTTGTGAGGACACTGACAGACTGGTGAGATACAAAATGTCATTCAAATAGAAGTCAAATCCAGTGTTCAAGTTTTTTCCATCATAACTGCTGGATCAGCGCCCCCTTTCTCACTTCCAGCTGAAACAAATGATGTCAGAGAGAAAATAGAAAAAAAAAGAAAACACACAATAAATAAATAAATAAAATGATTAAATCTAACCAATGTCATCGCTTTACATGATCTGAGGTCACAGATACTTTGTCATGCTATGGGAAGTGTTGTGCAGAATGAATACATACATATATATATATATATATATATATATATATATATATATATATATACACATATATATATATATATATATACACATATACATATATATAATGATGATTATTATTATTATTATTTATTGTGCATTTATTTTGCTTTGCATTATTTTATTGCACTACAATAATTAGCACATATGGTTTTCATTGCACTTGTAAAGTCACATTCAAAATTACAATAAGGCTGTCTCCTGTCTTATGTAGAACATAATTCTTTGTTATTCTCTCCTGCATTTATTTTTATACCATATTTAAAGACACTTTTACTTACTTGTATTATTAAAGTTGGCCCTCTATCTGTTACTATGGCTTGGACTTTTTTCTTTTTCACTTTTCACACATACACAGTGCCACTATCATTTCATTTAGCAGGGCTATACAATCTAACAGTCATTGTGCGATGCATGTTTTCTTTCCACCACTAGAGGGTGATAAATTATTTCATACAGCAGGGATCTGCTTCTTATAAGCAGCAGACTCCTCCTCAACCCAGATCTACAAAATGCAACTTGGTGCTTTGCAGACAAATGAAGTTTTGTCATGCAAAAGTGTCATCATCCTCTGGTCGGCAAAACGAGTTATTGTTCAGTCTGTACCCATCTGAGGTTTTGCATGGTCTGTTGATGTTTCAGCTCTTTGATGGTAGAAGTGACAGTCAGTGTTTTCAGTCTCTGTGCCCAGTGGTCAGCTTAGCAAGAGCCACAGAACAGACAAACATTATTGTCTCGGTTGCATCAAGGAATGTGAATTGTGGCGTTTTTCAAAGCATCCTGTCAGTGTGTCAGGGTACATGCATGCAATGATTTATGGATTGGGGATTTTATCTGATTACTCTAACTGCCCATATTATGGATTGTAATGTGATGTGGTTACAGTGCCAATTAGAAAGCATAATTTAGGGTTTTGTAGGAGATCATTGTTTCCTCCACAATCTCATCCTTTATTGTCCATGGTTAAAAAATGTTATTCACTTCCGAGAAAGAGGGAAAGAAAACATAAAACTGAAAAAAAAAGACAAAGGAAAAGCTGTCATTTTGATCGGTTTGACACATGATGGATGGCTGAGCATTAAAAAAAAAGGATATGAAAAGAAAAATATCAAGAGGCAAAGAAATGCTGAGAATGACAGACTTAAAGATGTGAAGCTTGGTTTGATTCACACAATGACCAGAGCCAATAGGAAAAACCCTCCCAGTCTTGAAGAGGGAAGGGGGTGGTGGGGATTCAAACCAAGGCAGGCTTTACAGTGAGTCAAACACTCTCAAAGACAGACTACAGGCAGTGTCCGCAGCACTAGGATATGGGCTTACAGTCACTGAAACCTGGAGCTTCTCTCTAAAACCTGAAGCAATAACAACAACAACAAAAAAAAAAAACTAAAGAGAGAAAACTAGACAGAAAGAAAGAGATACAACTAGAACAGTGGGATGGAAAACTGACTGTGTCCAAGACTTTGAATCTTTACCCGGGGGAAAAAAAGAGGAACAAGGACAACCCTGAGGATACTACAGATTATGTTGCCATGGAAACCAGAACCTGGAAGCGGACGCAAGGACCACTGAAGGTGGACAACCTCCCCTGACTGCATCCTCAACACGTTACTGTCCTCCTGCGCACTGTGGTGAGAGGTACATGAATCGTTCTGTATGCTTCACTTATTTAACACTTGACTTAAGAGTCTAAACTGTTTTACAAGTTGCAAGAACTTTTTACTGATGTTTTAGTGTCAGCTACTATAAAAACTATTATGCACTAATTCCAAAAATCATGCCAAGTTCTTGGTGACCTGATACATGTGGACATATAAATTACCACACTTTATTGGCAAAACTTTCATTTTAAATAACAACAGGACTACAAACTATAATTATCTGTGCTTTGATGATGAACATTATTTAGTCATTTGTGTAAAGAAATAGTGATTACTGAGTGCTGGTTTGATATAATTCACGGGAACACTTTGAACAAGTGGGCAGTAAGTGACTGCGATAATGAGACTGGGCGACTCACAAAGTCTCTGAATGACTAAGTGTACAACCATGTAATTTGCACAGCAGTATAGTTGTACAGTTATTTATCATTTCTGCCAACAGTCAGGGTTTGATTCCCACTGGGGCCACCCATAATAAAAAAACTTACGCCTCAAAGGCACTGTAAGGTGTTCTGGATAAAAGTGCCTAAATGACTAAATTACTATAATTAGTGACTGGAGGTTCCAGGGCATTTGTGTTGTGAATGATAGTGTTAGTGAGTGATGACAACGTATTGTACTGTAAATCTCAGTGAGATTAAGAGTCCGTTAAGCTTTTCCAGTGGATTTGAAAAGGAGAGAATGAGATATAATGATGTTTAAAAACCTGTATTCTATGTTTACAAAATAATTACTAATGCTTTTTTCTCTCGCCTCTTGTGTATAGGTGTATATCCTTGTGTGTTTGTATGTGTCTGTGTACGTTCACTTGTGAGTCATTAATGTATTAGTGTGTAGTCATGCGTATTCTAATGTGTATCCAAGTTGATGTGTGAACATGTGTGGGTGTGTGTGTTCCTACAATATGTGTGCGGTGAATGGTGGGGAGTTTGCCTTTTGATCCTTCTTACAGCGCCGGTGACTGCACCACCTTGTACAGTCCACTCTGATGTCAAAGCGGCTTTAGCGCATGGACACATTACAGTTTCTTTAGCGAAAGAAACACTTCATTGTAAGCCTCTAAAGATAGTAAAACTGGTATTTTATAGAAGCCTTAACAACATACTTAACACGTGAAGTTTATGCTTGACACATGGACAAGTACTAAGAAAAAAATGAAGGAAAGCGGATTACTTCATTTGGGCCAATTGTGGCAACTGTTTCTGGCATTATTAAACAGAACATCCAACAGAGCATTCACCTCGCCTTAACAAGTAAATGGCCTGCTGATGGGCCATTAATTGCAAAATTCAAATGTGTATAAAATGGTTGACCACAGTAAGAGAGAAAGTCAGAGAAACTGTATGTTAAGGGGTTTTTAAACAAACACATTCCACCTCAAGTCAAAATGAAAGGTGGTGTTAATCATTGCAGCTAAGTAGTGTCATCCTGGTCTGAAAATGAGAAACGCTGTACTATCATAGCATCTCTAATTGCCCCTCATCCACCACTGAAACACTTTATGTTGCAGAGGTGAAGGAGTTGCTTTACATTCTTGCCAGTACTTAGCTTGGAAAGCATTATATCTGGGCTGCTAGTCATTATCAAGATGGATTGTGGTGACAAATGGCTGCCCAAACTGCCTAAAGCAACCTCCTGGCAATGTTGGCATTAGACACATTTACACAGCAAAGCACCCCCCCCCCCCCCCCCCCCCAACTGTTAATGAGCCAACAGCCGAGCGTAGTTTGGGAAAATACAATCCGCAAATGCAGATAATGACATGGTTCCTCTTTGTGTAATTGGCTTCAAGTGAAAACATTTCATTTACCCTCCTCTCTCTCTCTCTCTCTCTCTCTCTCTGCTCTCTCTCTCTCTCTCTCTCTCTCTCTCTCTCTCTCTCTCTCTCTCTCTCTCTCTGTCTTGTGTGTGTTTGGGTCTGTCTGTCTGTCTGTGTGTCTGTGTGTGTATGTGTGTGGTCATGTATGGGTGTGCAAGTGGAGTGTGTGTGTGTGTGTGTGTGTGTGTGTGTCTGTGTGTGTGTGTGTGTGTGTGTATGCGGCTATCCGTGTGTGATTGAGGTTTGAGCTACATGGTGAATTAAATGCAGTTCTACTGTAATTAACTGCACTTAGCAGTCTGTGTATGAGACTTTCTGACGCACCAATAATTGAGGCATCAGGTTTTGTTTGTTTTAACCTGCCTTTGAAGACATGCTGGGAAGATGTTTCACATGGTTTAGTGGAAGTACATCTGTGTGTACAAATGTGAATGTCTTCAAAGGATTCTGGACTCTTTTTCCATTTTTTTTTTAATAATTGAATAACAGATGTACTAAAACATTTGAAGCTAGGGAGGAGATTTTCATGACTAATTTTGCATTTCATTTGACTGAGATTTTGAAAAAAAAAACAACAACCCATTGTTATCCAGACACAAAACATTATCATGGTATTAAAATACCAATCTGAAAAACAAAACATAACAAGTTCCCACTGATTATAATAGTTGTTTTCAAAAAGGTTTGTGTCTAGCTCAGCAGTCTCTGTGGTATTTGTTTCTGGTATTTGTAATTTCATTAGAGGTCTGAATTTTGGAACCAAGGTCTGCCACAGTTCAGTGAAGCATATCCCCCAAGTATTTGTGGTTCTGGTAAAACATAAAGCTGTGTTTGTGGACAATATTAGTATTTAGCAGACAGAGAGGTCCGGTTCAGTTCTGTCTCGGCATTAACACAGAAAACCACAGTCTCCTTCCGTCTCTGGGACTCTGTGATGATTGGTGCATGCGTCAAGGAGAGACAGACAGCTAGAGGGACAGAGAGAGACATATGGGGAGAGAAAGAAATAAAGAGACAGCTTGTAGAAAGATATACAGTTGTGGGAAGAGGGTATATACTATACATGAAGCCCAAGTGGAGTTGGTTTTGTTTCCCAGTAGGTCATCTGTAGACTATCATTACCCCCTGTCCTAAACCCCACGATCTCTTCAGCCCCTTTCCTTCCATCTCCTAACCCTAACCACTAACCGCCCACCCATCCACCCCCCCCAAAGACCCACGAATATCTACCCCAAAACCGCAATTTGTCTTGCTGCAGAGATTGATGAGGATAGCTTGGCAGGATCAGCGCTATCATACTTAGGCAGAGTTTGGGAATGGAGAGGGAACCCGGCTGATGACTGTATAGGCCATTTGTCATGCCCTGTGTACACAGTCGGTCAGGTCATCCCTCCAAAGTCCCCAGGGCTTTGCAGACTGTAGCTCACCAGAGTCACAGGGTGCCTCTGTAAGCGATGGAGAGCTGAAGAGCAGAGAAACACAGAAGCAGAGCCTGTTCATATATTTAAATACACAGTCAGCGGGAATAAGACACTGCATCTTAAGACAAATGGGACTGTGTTGTACATGGAAGGTAGATCATAGTGGGGTCATGACTCTGTGATGCAGTAGGTGGTGAAAGGACCCAGCAAAAGTCTTTTGTTTAGTTATTCTAAACCTCTGATGGGTGTGCTGGTTTTCATGTACATTATGTGTGCACATGCAAAAACATGTGTCCACTGAAGAAACACAGATCTGAACTGCATTTCTGAAGATATCTGCAATCTCTTTGAAATATAAAAGATATTAATAATAATCATCTTTTTTTCTGTCATATTTTTAAAGAAGAAATTCATTCATTTTCATTTTGGACATGAGGATTTTTACTCAGATGTACCAAATTTTAGAAACAGACTTGATTGTAAGTGTTGTGCACTCTGATTTTTTTGGCAGAGATTACAGAAAATGTGAAAATATTTTCCCTCCTGCACAGGTTTGATCTTGTAATTAAGAAAATAAAATTTTTTCAAAGGAAATCAAAACTAAAGTCAAGCAATTCTTAAAAAATAAAATGGGTCTTCTGTATCTACATTATATTAACTCCAACATATCAGTCAAACCACAGGATATCCAATAGGAAAGGTCTGGTTAGAATTCATACTACACCTTGACTGGATGGACAAACAGCTGCTGTCTAGCTTATGGCAAGTGCTGCTGGCACAGTGATATACAGACTAAGTGCTATGACCCCGGGATCAAGGGTAGAAAAAAGAAGGCAAAAAAACAAAGTTGATTATGATAAAGTAATTTGTTCCATGTCAGGGTGAGTTGCAGGTCCAGGAAAGGAAGACGGGGAACATACACATTTGCACAGCAAAGAGGAGTCTGTGAATAAGAGCAGGCAATGGCCTTGAGGCAGTTTGGTTCTCTGTCAGAATTTCTGACTTGATGTCATGCAATGCTTGTCAAGAGCAACATCTGCTGAAAAGATGCTTGAGTGATGGTCAAAAATGTGCTGGCGCAAATACTGACAGCATGCACACAGGCGGATACTCCGTCCTGAATGGCAGAGAAATCATTTCTCTAGATCATTATGATCCTAGCATGATACATATGACACTATGGCTATCGGGGACACTGTGGGTCATTCTCAGTTCAGTTTGCTCTATAGTATATCACCAAAGAGTAGAAGAGTGGACTCTCAAAGGGTACTGTAGAGTTCCCCAACTCTTCCCCTAATAACATGCAGATGGGCCTCTCTAATGCCTGTTTACATATCTGCGGCATAGTTCATGACTAAAGTAAGCAAAGCCCTAATTATTTTACCCGGCGACGGGACCAATAAAATCAACTTCCCCTTCTCGTTATGGGTGTTTAAGTGTATCCTTTGATGACAGGGCTTTGTTTATTTTTGGAAGAGTTGCGTAGCCGAGAGGAAAGCAAATAGAAGTAATGACATAGAGATGCTGACAAATGGGGGCCCTCGTGATGGATTCATTTCCTCAATGATGCCTGGAAGGTGGTTCAACGTGAACGCACATTTGCACAATTGCAAACATGATTGGCAATATCAATGTCATGTTAGGAATTGTATGACAGTCATGTATCATTACCTAAATTAGTATTACACCAGCTTTTTAGATTATATTCATGTGATGAATGTTTCATTCTTTGTAAGGTATCCGTTCTTTTTTTTCCACATGTAATCATAGTAATTTGTGTCTCTTTATAGAATGCTGTGGAAAATAACTATCCCAGTCATACTGGCTGGGGTGCTCTGCATCACCACAGAGGCTAAAAAGCCCCGACCCCAGGGATCCATCCCATCCCCATATAAGACCAAAGGGAACCTGTCCTCAGAACGTCACCACCGGCTATTGCAGCAGAAACCTGAGGTGCTATCCTCCAGCAGAGAGGCCTTGGTAGTAACAGAGCGCCGCTACCTCCGCAGAGACTGGTGTAAGACCCAGCCCCTCCGTCAGACAATCAGCGAGGAGGGCTGCCGCAGCCGCACTGTGGTGAACCGCTTTTGCTACGGCCAATGCAACTCCTTCTACATTCCCCGCCACATGGGCCCCAGCTCAGGTCAGGGTCAGAACCGAGGCCAAGCTTCAGGCTCTGGAAGAAAAAGCCACAACAAGGCTCAGGAACCTTTTCAGTCCTGCTCCTTCTGCAGGCCGCACCGTATCACACAGCTCACAGTGCAGCTGGATTGCCCAGACCTGCAGCCCCCTTTCAGACACCGTAAGGTGCAGAGGGTCAAACAATGTCGCTGCATGTCTGTGGATGTGAGTGGTCATGGGAAGCTGTGAGGAAGGACTTGAAAGGTCTTTTAAAGCTGAAATGACATCCCAAGTACTGTCAGAAACAGACTGCCAATTCATAAACTGCCAAACAAGGACTGTCCTTAAGTTGAACCAAAATAAAATGACATCAAACATGGAACTGCTATCATTAAAAACACAGGTTCAACATTGATTTAATCAGACTTGCAGCCATGTTGGCAAACCGATGCTGTTGAAAAAGACTGGTTCAAGCGTCTGTGCGAGAGACACACTTCATGAAGCAACCAGTTTTCAACAGTGAACATGTTTTTCCTATTTGTACATTTGTTACTAGAAAAGGAATTAACAAAGTGCCTCTAAATTTTAAAACCCACAAAACTTTATGGATTTCCTCCGTGAGAGACCATGTGTTTACCTGTATGAGCCTTTAATTGACTGCATTTAACAAGTATTGTATCCGTTATCCTGTTTTTTCCTTAAACTCTGGTGTTATGACACACAATTTGATGTCAAGAAAAAGAGAAACATGAAGCAATACGACAAGGACTCGTGGCACCACCTGCTTGGACACAAGACTGGCTGTACAGATTTGCTACAAGTATACTAGCCAGTAGGAAAAACATACTGCAGCATGTGTAATGGAGGTGCAATGCAATATATACAGTATATATATATATATTTTATGTATGTGTGTAAGTATGTATGTGAAAAGTATATTAAATCTATTTCATATAAAACAGCAGTTGTGTTTAGAGTGCATGCATTTCTGTACCGCTTAATTTTACCGTTGGACAGCTGATAAACAGAAAAGAAAAATCAGCAACAGTAGAATTTCTATTAAAAATTATGTAATTTCTTTTATTCAATAAATATATTTTTTCATGGTCAAAGGTATTCAATCAAAAACATTGTTGGTATTGCACATGAATGTTATGGGCATTTATATACTCTCACAAAGTGGGAAAGGGTTCAACTAACTGCAAAGGATTCTGCTTAAAGCCTAAAGCAAGTTCACAATACTGCTGAATAAACAATAGCAGTTCTCTATTAGATCACACTTCCTGGGTATGTATAATAATAATAATAATAATAACAGTAATACCAATTAAACACATTAGAGGAGGTGCTGTATTTAAAAGATATTATCATTGCTATGATCTGAAACACACTAGATAAAAAGGTACATTTTTCACATTTCAGCCAATGCAAAACCACTTTACATATAATATTTAATTACAGATGATATGTTCTACAGCACTCTTTTGATCACTCCACGGTGCAATAAGGCACTTTTCTGTCTGGCAGGTGATCTACACCTCCGGCATTACAAATGTTATAAAAGTCTGTGCTTTTCTTTCTTGAGTGGAAGGAGATACAAAGAGAAAGTGTTCACGCCCTCCTAGTAAACCAGGTTTGGGAACTGCACTAAAAAAGAAAATAGGCTATATATGGCTTATAAAATACAGAGAAACCATGGACACAAATTTCAGACTGCAGTGAGCATCTTCTGGCATTTTCTGTCAAATGACATCATTTTAAGGATGCCTTTTGGTAGCAATATTTCATTTAATTATAGGACGGCCGAATGTTTCATTCCATTTTTAAACAATAAAATATTCACTTTGATTCACCAACTTACAATAAACAGTTGTAAAATAGCTGAAAACAAATACTGAATACTGGAAGCAAATAAATGACTGATGAGTTATGCCAGATTGTACAAACTGATTGTGCAATAGGCTTGGTGACGATCATTTTCCATTCTCTGCTTCAGATCTTCTGACCCAACTTTGCTTTCTGTGAAATAAAAAAAAGTATTAGTGTATTTATATATATATATATCTCATATATAAAAACATATAAAAGGACATATGAGCAGAAATCACTGTGCAAAAACATACAATACTGTAACAGACAAGAGCAGACATACTATTCCAGTTGCATGTTTGGGTTTAACACTGTAGGAAGGCTTCTCTCTAGCCTGTTTGAAAGACTCCTCAGCCATTTTGACCCTGAAAAAAAAACAATAAATAAAAAAAGTCATCATATGTACCTCATTTTCAAATAATTGGATACACACACACACTCATTCACACAGCTAGAATTCACTATTTCACCATACAAAAAAAAAAGACAAAACAACAGGTCCAGAATAATCTGTCCAGACTTTGGTTCTGTGGAATTTGGATACAGTGATCTTGGTCTGTCTAATGGCCAGTCCTCCTCCTCTGAAATGACATCTTTATTTATTACTGCATAGAGAGAGCCAGCAGTGTCACTACTCATTTGTGCTTTACAAAAGACAAAACGATGACAATAAGTACAACAATTTACACCAACAGATATGTATCTTGCCTCCACTCATCACATGGTTGCTGTGTATACCAGCACTGCCTGTTCGCATGGCCATACAGCATAGGTGAGGATAAATATCTATTTTTCCACTGGAGTCTAAAAGGGGAACCAGCAGAGCGAGAATTGGGATGATTGCCTCTGGCTTAGAGCAAAGAGTTAATGCTTTCAGGTTTGTTTTTTATTCTTTCCTAATGAACAAGCAAAGCTTGTGACATTTGGCTTCTCTTAAAAATATATATCACAATTCAATCTTCATTTGGCATAATGGACCAATTTGCTTTTTGTTGACATATGCAATATTATCTTTATGGTCATCAAACCACTGGAAGCTAACTGGATGCTGCATGTGTTCTTTTCATTACTGGGGTGAGGACAAAGATTTGGGTCATTTAACCTCTTTTCCCTTCATGAATTTGAATGAATTTGATAGTATCTTCAGTGAGCACGGGATGTGCTGTAAGTTATTAATGGTTCGGGAACTTAACGCCTGAGGAAAACTCTTAATGTAGGAACACTGGTGCATCTGTAATGACATTTTAAAACAGGTCAGAAAGTGACCTTTCTCTTACAAGGATTTGGTTTTAGGACAATCGGGTCATGTATCCCGTCAGTATAATGTCACATTCTGAAGTAGGAAATCTGTTGTCATATGCTCTTACCGTTCCTGTAACATCAGCTTATTATGCTTCTTCCACTGATCTTTGAAATCTGTGGAAAACTCGTGCCAAACGGAGAAAAAAGTGTTGGGAGAAACCTCTTTCTCTCCTGCCTTGGGTTTAACTGAGAAGGACACGCTCAACTCCAAGAAACTGAGAAAAAGGAGAACAAAAACATTACTTCAAGACCAAACTATTACAACATGAGATTAGAGAAACCTACGCCGATTATTGTGAAACCTGGCAGAGCTAAGTAAAAATGCAAAATATGAAAGTTAATCTTGGAATAATATGCTTTTTTTCAGGGATATAATAGTAGAGTAACAAAAAAAAAGGAAAAAAAAAGAAAACACAAAGCAATGATGACTGAGCATTTCAGGGAACAACAGTGAACACAACATGCAATTACTGGCACAAAAGCAGCACAATCATTCTGCTTTCCCTGACAGATTAACGTCAAGGACTAAAATAAAACTAATACATGTCATATAAAGGGTTTAACTCCGTCACTCCTCTCCCTGGTGTGTATAAGCCTCCGTGTAAGTGTGTGTACAAATACACGCACCTACTGCAAGTGTGTAAATATCAGTGAGGTAAATGGGGAAAGATGTAAAGAATGTATAGACAGATCTAGCATAAGGAAAGAGTGCACGTGGCAGCCGATGATACATGTTAAAGTGTTAAATGTGGTGGCCATTTGCAGTGGATCAATACAGTGGACAGGTTGGGGTCTCTTTGTTTGGAGTGTGCTATAGGAACACATTCCTCGCCAGCAGTAACAGAAGCCTGGAGCCAAGGCTGTCTACTCTCGCTCCACTTAGATAAACAACACAGACACAGCACAGGGGGCCTCCCATCTACTGAAGGCCTGGCATGACGGCCTGCACCTTCCATGTAACTGAAGGAACCAGGAGTCCTAAATATTGACAAAAGCAGCAAGATTATATTTCTTCACTGCGGTGAGAATATATCACTTCAAACTGTATTGGATCGTATTATCCCGTGTTGCCTTTACGTTCAATTTCACAACTGAGACCGCGGCTTTCACACATGAGAAAAGACATAATGTCAGGCCGTGACATTGAATTAGAGTGACGGCAGGTGAAGAAGCTAAAAGATAAAAGAAAAGCTCTTACATCTTCTGAGTATCTGTCAGCTGCTTCTCCTGCGTTTCCAGTTCAGTTTTGGCTGTAAAGAGAAAACATTTTGATAAAAGCGAAGAGCTCGTGAGTGCGTGAGTAAATACGAGATTATAACATTTCCTGTGTCACATCCAGTGCAGCGTACATATTTAAATACATGTCACCATTACTTAAATCAACAGTCATCTTCAAGGTCCTCTGTGTGCCACAAGGTTATTGAGTGGTGGATTGTCCGTTCTTGCACAACTGACAAATGAGCACTGCAGATCGCAGGACAACCGCTTCTTTGTGCAGAGTTACTTCCAATGGAGACAGATGACTGTGTGCTTGCGTGTGTGTGTGTGTGTGTGTGTGTGGTGAGAGGTTGAGGTGTTTGAGAGAAAGAGACAACGAGAGGGTAAGAAAACTAGGAGTTGGACACGATGGTACACATTAAAAGATATTTCCAGCAGGCCACAACACTTATCTCAGTGGGCCATCAGGATAATTTTGACTGTTATAAATTATGATATAAGAGAAAAGCAGTGAAATGTGACAGCCTCAGACAGGAAAATGCAGCAGGTTGCTCCTTATCTAATTTCGGATCCTTGGGCTGATTTTCCAGCCCATTTTCTAATGTAAGAGTAGTGGAGTCAATCCAGCTGTATTTTTTTCCCCCACTGCTCTATATTTTCACATTGCTGCTGTAGGGCTGTCAAAAGGTTAGAGATTAAATTTCCTTCCCAGACAGCTTCTCTGCCTTAAGGTCAATAATCTGTAAAAATGGTGTTGGCTTCAACTGTCAAATGATCAGAAATGACCTACAGTGAAGCCTCTTTATGGCTCGCCAAAAAGGACATGACAGTAGATGGGACAGAGAATCTTTCCTGGCACAAATGTATGTTCTGCTCTTATCCCGGGAATATCTGGTTGCTATGTGTAATTGAAGCCAGAGCCACATCTAAAAGATCTCAGGCAAACCTACTGGGGCCAGCACTATGCTTAACCATTCCATGGTGCTAAATCACTCTGTAGCCCACAATCGTGTCTCTCTCTGCTGACAACTCATCAACAAATGATGACAAATCGCTAAATAATATGACTTGCTTAAAGTATCTTAATATCAGGATGGTGCCTTGTTTCATGAGCAACGGCAAAGTTGGTAAACCATTCCCAGAGACTGGATGATTCAACATGATTAATTGCATTCTTCTCCATCTTACATTAATAAATGTTCCTCTACTTGTGTGTTCTGTCACTGCACCTGCAACACCATATGGTTCAATATGACAATAATCAACATGTCTGTGTGATTTGACCATAATGTGGCGAACAACCTTATTTTTTTATATTGATTTTGACCATATCATCTTACTGGGAGTTGGAGTTGGTAGGAATGGGGGAGAGAGAACATCAGTCTTGCTAATCTTCATGTCCATCAGAAACAGATTATCACATGGCCAGTGCTTTTTTGCTAGTCACAGAGGCTCCATCAAAGGCCTGTATGCATGAGAATTTGTGAAGCGAGCGGGGAAAATCGAGCTAGACCAAACAGCGGAGCTCCAACAAGTCCGCTCCCACTGTTATTCTGTGGTTAGTTTCATGGTCAGAAAATAAACAAAAGCGGTTTAAACTGTGGAGCCAGAAACAGTTTAACCCCAGGCTTTTTAGAAATTACAGAAATAACAAAAATAAGACATTTGGCTGTTGTTCTTTTTTTCACCGCCACAGTGGAGGAACCCCAAGAATCCCGTCTGGAGCCTTGTGAGTCACATGTCCGCGTTATGGTGCTTACATTCTGCTCTCAGAGGGAAAAACCTCGTCATTCGCATCAAAGAGAGAGCTCCCATATTTCTCTCAAACATAGGAGAGACAGCACAAGAGAGGAAAAGAGAGGGGTAGAGATGGAAATGGGAGAGCTTTCATCTGCAGACTTCCCTTAAAATGGACAGTGAGCATTACTGCGGAAGAACATATGCTATATATTATACTCTCATTTGAATACAAAAGCAGTTAGAGAGAGGCCTGTGAGCCAGGTCCTTCACAAAAATTGGTCACAGTCAGCTGAATGTATAGTCAGGGTCAAAGCCAACGCTACATAAAGAATGACATTTGGCTTGTTATGTTAAAACAAGCGTAACAAACCAAGTCTTCCACCTTTGAAGTGGACCACAATATTGTAGATGTCACATTATGGAGATAAAAGCATGGCTGTATGGACACGACTGACAGCCACGACTCCATTTTTATTGGATTTTGCAGGCTGTAACAGTATCTGGACCAAAAATGCAGTAGTAGCTGTTGGTCTTTGCAGCTAAAGATTTTTTTTTTCTTAACTTTTCTTAGCTTTTATGCTACTGTCTTTACTTTTAGGTTGGTCCACCTCTTTGGTCCACACTGAAATATCTCAACATTTATTGAACCAATTTGTTCCAGATACTCGGTGGATGACTTTGTTGATCCTATGACTTTTCATCAGCGCCACCAGCAGGTCAAAGTTGTTATTTATTCAATAACTCAACACTGGATAGACACAGGCACAAAATTTTGTAGATTGTTTTCAGATTTCTATCACTGCATTTGTGGTTTTGAGTGAGATGCTTTGGTTCATACGTTGATGTTCTCCTCCCTGAGTTTTCATCTAGCGGCATCATTAATTAAAAATCTTTCAATTGCCGATGTGAGCATTACCACCTTCATGTTAGCATTCTGCTCAAAGAAACCAGTGCCTAAGGACAGGGTCACAGAGTAATGGAAGAGGACGTGCTCATGATTTACAGTCAGTTCATCATCATCATCTTTTTAACAGCACTCTTTGGTAAACACCCCACTTTGAAGGTTATTTTTTCATTTGATTTGATGAGAGAGAGAGAGAGAGAGGGGTCAAGGATGCAACAGAGTGCTTCCATCTTCTCTGCCATTCCTATGACAGCAAAAAAGCTTGTTATTATAACAGGACAGGAGATTGGAAAAATAAAAGAAGACAGGAACTGAGGAAAAATTTTAAACAGCACGAACAAGGACAAATATGATAAAAACATATGATGTTAACTACTAAGTGAAATGGATCAAGTTTTTCATCTTCTCAGGCATCCAGTTCTATTTTCTGCATTTCATTTTGCAGACTGCATGACAGGTTCACCTAAATCTTAATTTGGGGCAGAGCAAGATTTACTCCGTTTTATATGGTAAAGATCAAGATAAAAGGGCCCAGATACCAAGTGCAGCTATAATCTGTCAAAGCACATATACGCACATGAAACAATAGCTATGAGTTATTCAATACTGCCTGAAATAAATAGACGACCCTATGAAAACGACACTGAGTGAACCCTTGCATGTGCATTTTAACCAGAAAATGGCATGAAGCAGATTTGGAAATGTGTTTGCAGACATAGAAGACTTACATCATTCTGATAGATGAGCTGCTTCACATACTCTTACACCACAGAGGAATGTTCAACCTAGACATGCCAAGGATATACCAGTGCAGAATACTTTGTGAATCAGAAGGTGGAAATTATTAGCCTTTTAGGTTTCAACCCCTCGTCTGATGGTTACACAGATGAGCAAACCAGCAGTATTGACCATCATCTGTTTCATCATATTTAAAAGCTGGCATATAGTATTTTTTTTTTTCTTATTGTGAACAAATGCCATGAAGACTTAAATCAACAATTTTTAGTCAGTCTCTTAATACCTTCAGACTTTCCTGTCTGTGGCACTCAACCACAAACCCATTTGTTTCTTCTGAACACAAAAAAAAAGGTTAGATAATTATAAATAATTATAAATTAACAGGAGTTAATAGTGGGGGACCAAATTTTAGCAAGGGATGAGGCGCAATCTTGAGTTCAGCAGCAGGACGGTGCATGTGGAATTAACTAAAAATAAACAATAGTGCCAACCAGTGCAACAGTGTGGCTCACTGACACAATTTCAATAGTTATGTACAACAATTGAGGTCTTAGGCATAGAGGAATATGTTATATATTGGTTAAATATGCAATGCGTGGTAGTCAGATTAATTTATTGTTTTCAAGTGATTTGTTAACAAGAAAAAAGCAGACTATCACCAGATTTACCCTTTAATAATAAGACAGTGAAAGTCTTATCAATCATTAGTTTTACTTGATTTGGAAAAAAAGGCTCACCTTGGCTGAGAAACTCGTCCATCTTTTCCTTAAAGGGTTGCAGGTTCTCTTCAGAGGACAACTTGCATACTTTCTCTGTTTCGGCTGAGCATGCTGAAAGTACAGGAGATGATCATGATAAGAGTGGAAAAAGTCTTTCAGAGCAATAATATCTTATCCATCTTTTGCTTTGTAATTAGAAAGTGTACAGTGCACTTCACCCTGGTTGGGCTTTGATAAATCTTTGCTGAATTTCTACTAAAAAAAAAAGTGTCAGCAAAGACTTAATGACCCTTGATGGCTGATAAGGCGCCCCCAGGAACCAGGAAGGCCCGCACACTGATCCCAGGAGAATGTTATTGTCACGCTCTACCTGCAACCATAACAGATGCACAAACTCCGCTCAAGGCCTTAGAGGTGGAGAGGCCATGAGACGCTTAAAGGAACGAGGAGGTCAGGACTGGGCAAGTGGTAATTCATAGACCATATGGTGCCTCCTCCAAAAAGGTACAGCGTGAGCCTCTCCACTGCGCTGCTTGCTGACATCCTTCGGGCCAGCCAAGGCCATTTCTGCGCCGCCTACCTATCAGAACCCCCTTGTGGGAACTGTCATCGAAGCCTGCGTCTGTTAGAGCACTCAGCCGACTCTGCTAGGTAACGAAGAGGTCTGCAGGTATAGCATGTGATGATGTATTTATGTACGGCCAAGTATGTGCCACTGCCACTGGGGTCGGAGCAGACGCAAGTCTATTTCCCCTGCGAGCAACTCCATCGTTATGAATTGCAAATAATGAACAGCCTAAAGAATCATTATGGCAGAGGAAAAACAATATTTGGCAACACGGATCAGACACCTGATTGGTTTAGCAGCAAAGATACATAAAACATGATAGAGGACAGACCAGGTTTGGGGAATTGTCGATCAAGCTGCAAGTGGACAACCTCACACATACGCACGCACAGACTCACACATGTGCACACATATGTTTGCATAAAAACACTTGTTTTTTTTAACCACCTGTAGGCGCTTCAGTCTTTGGAAAGTGTTCCAAGTGCTGAATGACTTGAGGCTTGAGAAAGTGAGCATTTCCCAACAGCCCCATTCATTAAGATTTGTGTTTTTTTCAGTCAACCAATCAGTTTGGCTTGTCAAAGCATCATCCAGTTGCCATGATTTTTTCCTTTGTTGTTGATATGCAATAATTTAGCATGTACAGGCTTGAACATGGGCATTTTAAATAATTTATGACTTTACTACATGATAAAAAGCATAATCTGAGGTCCCGCCATGAAGTAATTCTGTCATCATATGATTCTAGTTTTATAGCATTGTGACTTCATTACATAATCATAACCATAGATGAATGGGAATTCTGGCTCCTGACTCTTGGGCTTGTTAAACCATCTAAAACAATGGCATAAAAAAGCAGTTTTTTTCCTTTTGAATGTTGATGGTTAGTGGGGAAAACATCTACAAAACAATGATGATCTTTTTTTTTTTTTTTTACCTAATAGTAATGATACGTTCACTACAAAAGTTATTTTAGAATAAAGCATGAAGTTACCACAGGACCTGATGGAACAGCTGACTGATGAATGAAAATAATGAGTCAGGCTAAAAGCCATCAACTAAATTAGTCCATTAAGTAATCATATTAAGGATCCCTCTGGGCAAAGTGATGACACATCCACATACACAGGAGATACACAGGAATATTATAACCCTCTTCAAAACTCAGTGTTGTGTTTCGAAGGTCTGATCTTTGTGGGGCCAGTGAGTCAAATCAGAGTCTGAGAAGAGCTTTTTTTCAGGTCAGTGAATAAATGATGAACCTTTGATAGTGTATACAGGTAGTGGAAGTTCTTTGACCTTGTGCCCTCTATATTTTGATCTCTATTTCATGAGGACAGTAAAGGCACGCCAGGTCCAACAGGAGTCTACATCTGACAAGTCACATCTGCTTCTGGTTAGCCCGTCTGTATGACAAACAGATGCTATCTCTCTATTGACCCGCCTCTACGATCCAAACATGACCATAGCTGGTCAGGTTTGGGAAAATTATTTTCCATTGTGCTAGAAGATATGTGCATGGATTAATACATAAATTATGGCTTCATACATTTCCATGCAAAGGTATTATAAACATGATATGACACCTGCCATGATTTGCTGGATATGGCAGGCCCAAGTTTACTACCTGGTAAGCTTACTGTAAATATACAGTTTAAACATTTTGGATGTGCTCGAGTAGAAGGGAAATTGTGGAGTGTAAGTTGATGACATACCATTCAGGTCTTTCCTTAGCTTGCGGAGGTCCCTTTGAAAATCTTCAAACTTCATCTGGGAGGCTTGGAAGAGGTCCTGGGGCTCGGGCAGAGGGTAGACACACGTCTCCCTGCCAGCATCCTGGTACAGCACAACACACACATCCATGCACAGACACACAATGTCAAAGAGAATCTTACTCAAACCGAAGAGGGCCTCTCTAGTATATACTATACACAACAGGCAAGATTGAAATAAATGTCTTGAGAGACCCACATGTACTTATCAACAGTCTAAACAACCCTGAGAAGATATGGGTGGATTTACAGCAGATAATGACCATTAAACCTAGTGCAGAAAGTGCACCACAATTCTCCTCATCAGTATTACTACAAGGCCATTATGAGTGCTACAACCATGTCATGCAGGTTGATTTTGGCAAGCAGCACTCTACTGAGTTCATCTCATCTGGAGAACCTAATTATTTACACTAGTGCTCCTTTGGATGCTGTGCCAATGAACAGACTGAAGGTTTGAATGAACCCAGACCAAAGCAGAGCGAGAGCGGGAGATGAAGAGTGAAAGACAGAAAGAAAATTATAAAGAGAGAGCAGAAAAGGAGAGAGGAGAGAGATTTCTTTCTGCTGTAAATGAGGAAAGGGAAAATAAATAATTTGATAAAGGATAAGCCATGGTATCCTCTGGCAAGAGAGGAGATGAAAAGAGAGCTCTGGAAGGATTTCTAAGCAAATCAGGCTAAAACAGAAAAGTGATTCAAATAAACAGGAACCAAAACATACCTCATCAAAGTGCCTTAGATAGTAAGCAACAATGTAGGACAAAAGACTCTGGGAGTTATCCTGAAAGAAAGAGAAAGATCCAAATAAATAAACCAAAATCCCTTTATTTATTAATTTAATCATTTTGGAGCAGAACGTTTTAATTTGTGGAGGGCAAACAAGAGTAGAGACAGAGGTCTTAGAAGTTGGGGATAAATCATGACATTGGAAGAGCAATACAACAAAACAACTGTGCTGGGCTGGCTGTCAGGACTTAGAGTTAGAGGAAAGTTTGATGTTTTATGGATACCTTACTAAGTCCACCACCACAAAAACACAAACCACTGGGTCCTTATATGGTAGTGCCAAGGGCACACTAAGAACGATGTGATATTGAATAAGAACAGTAAACAGAATGGTCTCTCCTCTAAATCTGCGCAGCAATGGTTCTCATGTTTGACAGCACAGAAGGTCCCTTTCAACTCAACAATACATGGTGCAACTGTAAAACTGAGTCCACGTCAACATTTAGGATCACCATTTTCCCAAACCACTTATTTTGTAGTACAATGTGAATTACAAAATAAAAGGTTTACTTGTGTGGGTGCACATTAATCACACATGCTTGTCTCGTTTGCTTATTTTAAACTAGTTTATACAAACACTTCAAGTCTCCTGTTTGCTTGTGAATAACACTATAACACACAATTTGAGTGTCTACTGTTGTAGAGTGAGTGATGTTTGCTTTCACTATTGAAACACACAAAACTCACACTGCTCTTAACGTCCTTCAGTTTTGGCAGAATGTCCAAGGTGAAGCCGTCGGCCTGCCCTCGAGTCCGATTGCCTCCGTTCATGAAGTTGCCAAAAGCAAGCACCAGGCCCAGAACCTGCAGTACACACATACTGCTCTGGAGAGCCTGGTGCACGCACACACACACACCAACAAACACACAAGTTAGAGATATTGAAGCTAATGGAATTAAGACATCAAGATGTCAGACTGAGAGACCACAGAAAATTAAATGTGAACAAGGCCAGTGACTCACCTTGCATACTCTCTGAAGGATTTCTATCTTGCGGAGGATTGAGGTGATGCATTCATGGAAAGTTGACTGAAACAGGATGCAGAACACCCGTTCAGAGAAGTTAGGGATTTGGGATAACTGAAATAGAAACCTGACGAAGGGACAAATATCAGTCATCATAACATGTATTTAACAAGACAGCTCTCATGTAATGAATTGTACAGGTTGGGTTCTTACTGTTCAGGCTTGTCCAGTGGCTTGGCATCCTCCTTGTCTTTGGCTGAGTTTATGTGTTTTTTGATGCTACCCATCTCATCATTTTGAGCTCTCTGTCAGATGGAAATTCGGGTTAAATTGAGTTGGAAATGTACTGTAAGAAGTTAAGTACAGTATGACGTTTTCACAGTTGACAGAGGATTTTGTAAGTGTAAGATTAACTGCACATATTTAGGTGATACTGTTTTTGTCACTTTGGTTCCAAGGTCAAGAATGAACTTTGAACCTCAATGTTCATGAATAAAGTCTTTCAAGAGCTCAGAAAAATCATCTACAATTTGGTGAACTTCTGTTGATGTAGACCACGTGATATCACCAAAAGCTTTTAAGTCAACAAACTGTAGCTCAAGCATAACTCTCCAACTTTCTGCTTTAACTCAACGGTATGCTTATATGTATAAGTTTCACAAAATGCTAAAGAGTTGCCCTCAGTCAGACTACATTCCTGACTATTATCCTGCCGTCAGGCCTTGGACCACAGCTTTATACAAGGTGGTTTAAAAAGGCAGACCAGAAATGCCCCTTCATTTCACAAGAGGCAAAGACAATAGACGGGCAAAACAATAAAACCATCCCCAGGAAGAAAATGTAAACTCTTTCCCAGTTCCTCCAGAGCCCTTAGACCCCCAAAGTCTGAGCAGCCTGGTCTCTCCCTCCGTTTCTCTCGATCTTTCTCTCTGGGGTTTGGCCTCAGCATGGATCCGTGGAAAACATCAAACACCAGCATCAAACGCACTGAGGGCCCGATTAGTATTCTACACACCGCCGCCTTCTGTCGAAGAGGGCAAGCTCTCCTTCTCCTTCTCTTGAGATGTTTTCAAGTGTAAATATATTTAACACAAAGCAGATCCTTTTCAAAGGGCAGCAGCAGAGCCCAGCAGTGTTTGGTGTAATTGGGGACAAGTAGGCATTAGCGTGTGATCTTTGAATTGCTAGGGCATGTTGCAGTGGTTGTTAGCATGAGAAATACAGTCCCACGAGGAATATCAAATGCAAAAGAAACTAGGATGATATTTGTGATGCCAGAATTTGAGCAGTAGCCAAGTGGTATTCATTAGCCAAGTTTCTAGTACAGGGCTAAACGGAGCCAGCCAGGGCTTAATCACTATTTATGTCAATCAATTTTTACTGAAACAACATTTAAGATTCTCTGTACGTTCTGCTGCCAAAAAATGTTCAAAATGACAAATTGTATTAATATAATAAATGTGTAAAATATATTTAGACATCACAAGGCACTTGCGGAAAAGTGGCATGAGAAAAACTTGAGTATGAGGTGATCATTTGTAGTATAAAAGTTTTATAGGAGGGACTACGGCTCTAACTGAGCTCTAACTGACCTCTATGACATTTAGCTACCGTCAGCTGAAAGGAGTCAGAACTTCAGACAACCAGTCTGGGCCCAGATTATGGCTTGTGATATTAGAGGGGAGGGAGCGGTGTCCCACTATCACTGTGACCCCTTTAATGGCGGCGGCTGATTGTTCAAAGAACAGGAGTGGCTATAATCCGCAGCTCATAGACTGAGCGACTCTGTCCCTGCCTGTGTGCCTTTCTGTCTCTGTGTGCATACAGCATGTACATATTTGTGAGGGTTCACATGTTTGTTTGTGAGCATGTTTGTGTGTGAGTGTGTGAGAGAGAGAGAAAAAAAAGAGAGTGAGGGAGCACAGTGTGTGATCTAGCTCCTAGCATAGTGTGTGAGGGTGTAACCATTTGAAGCCCCTCGCATTCCTCAAGACAGGCTGACTGTGCTGCCAACTGTGGTTTAGGGGGCTGGAGACCCACAGACAGGATGGAGTCTCGCAATACAAAAGAGAAACAATTTGGCTCCTCGACTCAATAACATAGCCTAAGGCCATAAGGGGGAGAAGGAGAGAGAGAGAGAGAGAGGGCTTGAAATCTCAGGGTGAGTGGAGAGGTTAGAAGACTTTTGATCCTTAGTTATGACACATTGGTTCATAACTACAGCTTGTCTCACGCCTCAGTCTCATTCCCATGATCAACATTATTAATATGCCTCTTGTAGCCAAATGTCTAGGCCTCTCCTGTGTAGTTGTGCCAAAAAGGAATTCACAGGAATTTCACAGCATCTTAAAACTGTATCACAGTTGAAATGTAGAAAACATGCCCGTTTTCATGTTCCATTATTTAGTGACCTGACGTCGTACGGGTCCCGAACCATTTCCCCTGGGCGGGGGACATTTTCCTATCAGTCAAGGTTGATGAATATGTATTTACTGTACACAAGGAGCCCTTCATAGCTAAAATGGAGACATATCGAGAAGTAGTGATGACAACTCTGTTAATTCTTTTTATGCTAATATTACACTATGCAATGTGGTCATTTCACTTGGCAAAGCTCAGTACGGTCTCTCTTTTTAAACCACACCAGCACTTTGAAGAGGAACTATATATATATATATATAAATGCTGGGGTTTCTCAACTATCATTTCCTTCACACAGGGGTATTACAAAAAAAATGGAGTCAATCAGATCCAGTGTGAAGAAAAAACATGTTTACTATGTAGAAGCATTGGTCCCCATCCAGGCCAGCAGACAGACCGACACAGGACTGACTCCAAACAGCACACATAGCAGTTCAGTTTGTGGCCCGGCCTGTTTGTTTTGATATCTAATGCACACTTCCTTTAGTTCACCCTTTCAAGTGGAACACGGAATAAGAAGCCCACGTAGAAACCCAGTGATGTGTCATCCCTGATTAACAGTAAAAAACAACAACATTGTTTTGTATTATAAACATCATACTATACTTTAATTAAAAAGAAGATTTTTTCCCACCTAATACTGTATACAAAAGTTCTTGGAGAGGTATTTTTTTGATGGATAGCCACTGGTGTTTTGTGGTTTACCCTCCGTGCTGCACCAAATAAAACAAAACCAACAGCTGATGAATGATTTTTTGCCATTTTGTTGATATCACAGCTTGTTGAGTCCTCTTAGGTTTCATTCTATAATAAAATGATTGCCTGTTATTCATATATGGCATGAAATGTGAAACCATAAATCATTTTATTTGTCACAAGCAAACTGTTCCAAAATAATAGTTTTACTGCAAACCGCAGAGGGAGGGGAAAGAAGAAGAAAAAAAAAAAGAAAAAAATATAGACAGGCTGCAAGGTTTTTCCTGCCTGTGTGTAGTCAAGATCAGCCTGAGCTGTCAGTGGTGTTGCTGTGTAATTATACTAGCTTTGTTGCTCAACACTGTGTATTTATATGATTTTGCATTGGCAGGAAAGTTGAGAAATGTATTTGAGTTTGGGATATTGTCTTTTCACTGCTTTATTGACTTTACTGAAACCACTACCCACATGAGCCTTGATCATCCTCCCTACAAAGTCAAAAATTTGCAAAGTTTTAAGATTTTTTTTATTACTGTTGACACCACAAAGACATGGGTCCTGTTCCAGGCAGCCATACAGTATGCTATACTCACATTTTCATAAAGGGCTTGCAGAGTTTCCAGATCAACAACAGTGTTGTCCATATTTAGGACGGCTGTGGACAGAGAGAGAGGACGATATGGTTAATGTTACTTCTCTGCTACCTTCGAGGAACATCCTCAACAAGTCAGGAATCAAACCAACACAAGCAGGCCTCTACTATTCATAACCTCATGATTATAAGATTTTTCTTTGGCAGAGACAATTATCACAAACAGTGGCAGAACACCTTCTCAAATCTGAGTTTCCTGCTTAGCTGTGGTTGAAAGTAGCACAAAACAAGGTCACAATTCTCCCTGCACAACCCACATGATGTCATGTGCCGTACGCTGCAAGTTACATATTTATCAGCTCTCATTATGATAGCATGCAAGGGGCCTTAGACTAAAATATAAATACAAAGGTCTTAGAAATCTGTCAAAGATACAAAGATCTGTGTTTGAACTTCTGTGTTTGAATTCCTGGTGTCGCCTTTTTGTCTCGGCGCGAAGACCTGGCGCCCGTGAGCATTAATCCTTTGAAAGTAAATGTTTAAAGACAAACAGAGCCCGGGGGTCTGCGGCGTGGAGGCTGAGGTGTTGCTGTGCGCACAATCACCCAGTGAAGCACTCAACACCTATATATGTATTTCACTAAGCCATGGGTGTCCAAATTACTCACGTTGTTTTGATCTTCTGATTTGCTGTTGAGGTACAAGGGGAATAGATAGCGACCGGAAGCGATAAGGGAACACGGAGCAATGTGGTCAGTGCCCAGTGTTCACTTTTCACGTTGTACTTGGACGTGAAACATGACTGGACTTCTTATAAGTTGTTTACCAACAAACTAAATAAGAAATGAGGACCATAAGAGAAAAAGTAATTTAGAGAAAGAACAGGCATGTGGAAAAAAAAAAAGCCTCCAGTGATCCAGTCAGTTCTGTCTCATGGTTTTAGTTTTGATATTTGCTTTCCGTCTCCTTATGTAATCCCATAGCTTTTATCCAATACTCCACTCATGTGCCACTTAGGCAAATCCGTTCCTTCTTTGCAAGGCTTTTTCTGTTGCCGTCACTCTCTAACCTCTTCACACTCTCTTCTCTTCCAAAGCCACCACAGAAATAACTTCCTTCTCTCTGACTGTTGTTTTTTTTTTCTATTTCTCGCACTCTTCTCTGGTAACCATTTGGTTTTCATTACAATCTGAACCAGAGTCTGTCTGGCTGCTTTGATTGGAGACGGGTTTTAAAAGACACGGGAGGAAGCCGTATCATTGCTCTGACACAAACCTCTTGTGACCAAAAGCCAGACCCCTCTGCCTGGGTATACCTCTACTACCACATTCAACCCCAGCATGGCGCCAGCAACCACCATCTAATACTGTAACCGGCGCTCCAAAGCCTCACAGGAAGTAGACACCCCGCGGAAGTGTCCTATGAAACATGTAGAGTGTCAGCCAAGTCTAACAACAAACAACAACAGCTGTGAGGAAAAGAAAAAATGTGTTGACTTCTCGCTGAGCCAGTTGCTCAGCGAGAAGTCATAAAAGTCATAAAACCGACACAATCTAAATTAATGATTCAGAAGTTGTTTTTCTACAAGTTTAGTGATGTCTAAGCGATGAGGGACTTAGTCATCGTCTTAAATCGTGATATTATGAAGGAAGTAAAACAATGATTCACACTTAAAGGGATAATTAAAGTTTCGACAAATGACAAATCTCTCTTTTGTAAACAAATTGTCCTTTGATTATTTAACCATCTTAAGGCACAAGGGAACACTTCAGGGATAGCAAAACAATAGCATTACTAATATACAGTCTTTTAGGGTTTGCTCTTGAAGTGAAATTATCATTTTGTTTTTATATATATCCTATACTTGTTCATATAAAATAGTTCATCAATTAAAAGGCAAATTACAAAGTAAATTTCTGAGGGGTTTTCAGGTCATTATTTTGTTTTTGCAAGGCGGTAGGCATCCCATTGTTTTGGGGAATAACAAGCACAGAGAGTCTGATCTTACTCTCCCTGATATACTGACGTTTCCAATCAGCTCTAATTATGTACTATAGCAAAAACTGTCCTAACATAGGAGATGAATGTCAGTACTGATGAGAGTGGCCCTTGCTTGCCCTCCCACTCTAACCTGAGATAGATGCACCATAAACTGACATTAAGGCCAGAAACAGAGTGAAAAGTCAGTCCACAAGATGCTTTGAAGATACTGTGGACAAAACAACCCCAACAGGAGTAAATGATTATTGCTGCAAACATACAACATATACCAGCTATTGTTGTGGTACACATTAACTTTGATGTAAGTCACCAAGCTGCCATGCTTTAAGATAAAGATTTGAGGCTGAAATAAAGGCTATACTGTCGGAGGGTTCCTTTGAATAGGATGGGGAGATGAGGGGTGTTTAGACACACGGATGAGGGAAGACTGGAGAGCAATCAGAGAGTAACTAAAACAGGAAGACGGTCCGTTCCCATCAACATCTCCTGAATGACTTTACTTCACCAAATCCATTAAGACAAGATGGTGACAACTCATCAGAGAAAGACGGAGCTGTGGATAAACATGATGTGGATGTTATATGGGAAGAGATTATGCAAAATGAAAAAGAAAAACAGAGGGGACTCGTAAAGGCAAAAAACATTTCAGATGGATTGCAACATTATGACTTGTGATAAAAACTACAAGAGGGGGTTTTAGACTTTGGCAACAACTTCAGCAATACTCAATCTTATTCTCTTTTCAGCAGACCGAGAACAGGATGTATTTTAAGAAGTGAGATAGCAGCACAACAAAAGGTACGGTACAGTAGATTTATGTGATTTTAATTTTGTTAGTTAAGTTACAAAGCTGGTGACAACGGCTTTTTCTTTATAAAAAGAGGATGAGGAATGTATGAGAAATAAATGGGTAAACTAGTACTTCAGTACTGAGATTTGTGTGTACACTCTCAGAAAGCACACCTGTATTGCATTTGACACAAGATGTATTTTATGACCTACCAAAAGAGTTGAAATAAAACAATGAAAGTGTAGTTAATTTAAAGCATAAGATTGATATCGTACTTTTCTCTTATTGCCAACACATCCCGCGAAAAAACCAAAACCACAAGTGTCTTAGTCTGGCTCTCAATACTTTCCAACTCTTTCCTCCACTGTTTGTGGCTCTTAACTCAAAGTCTATTGATACTATAATACAATACAAAGCCAAACAAATTTATAGTGTAAAATATATTAAATTAGCTGAACACTGTAGTTTGAACAAAGGTTACTCAAACAAGAGTAAATAGTGCACTGATTTTGGACTTCATCATTTGCAGACACATTTGATGCTCTAGTGAGTATTTTGTACAGCAGGACAATATATGTGGTTTGTTTTAAAATGAAGATGTTCACAGTAATGATTCTTTGCAAAGGTGGGGCTCATTTGTTGTGTGTTTTTGGACAGTTACACTGAATGAATGAAGATTGTACTTTTTATGTTTCAAAAATGAAATTGGAGATTATGAAATATAATGTATATATATATATTTATTAGTAAATCTATTTTTTATCTTTTTTGCCACAATATCATCTCAAACAGGCATAACTCCTTAGCTTAAGGTCAACACGTACCATTGTGGATGTCCTTCATATCAAGATGAATGCTGGACATCAGAATACCCACAGCCTGCGAACGCTTGTTGCTTAAAAGCTTCACCACCTAAACATGGATAAAACAGAGATGTGAGCATTAAGGTTATACAAACAGGGATGTTAATACTCCATATACCACAACCACACACACACACACACACACACACAAACACGCAGACAAATACATTTAATAATTGACAGGAAACAAAAGACAGGAACACCACTCTTCTCAGTCTTTCATTCTGTGGGAGGAAAACTTAAGACTATTCACCCGCAAACATCAGGAAAATTACAATGCTGTCTGGCTGATTTATGATGATTAACAAATATTTTCCTTTTCTTCCAATTCTCTACATCTATCAATTTTCAGTCATGCAATTAAAAAACGTAGCTACAGATCACTCAGACAACAAGAGGCTTATTTGCTAAGCACAGCATGATCACATGGATCCAGGACATGCCATTGATTAAACATATAAAGGATCTGCATGGTTTTGTTTATCTTATATGGTCTTAGACAGTAAGGATAGAGGAAAATAATACATCAAACCTGATAACTTGTAGTCAAAACCACTGTATCCCAAGATCAAAACAGCTCCAACAGCTGTGATATTAACAAAAGTTGGCTGAATAATAATGGCTTCCACTTGTCAAACAGCCAGGAGTTGAATATCAAGCCATTGATGTTATTATGCATGAAAAACAGCATCCAAGGGGGCCATATGGACCACAACTCGCCTGAGCAAGCAGAAGTGCGCACTGGGTTGCAAAGTGGTGAAGGAACAGGATGGGAAACTCATAGCCTATGTGATCCAGACAGGACGCTTCCATCTAAACCAGATCACACAGACCACAGACCTCTCAAACACACAGGAAGTTATATCACCAACCCTCAACTGTCTCTGTTTTCTTGGCGCAACCATTGCTTCAGGGGAAAGGCCGTTTGAGATATGATGCCCAGCGGCTTTGACTGTAAGCCTATGGTGACTAATGTAGGGACGCTGTGCAATATCAGTAAGAAATGGGTCTTTAGTTACATTTTATTAATGGACTTGACTGATCCAAATGTACAAACAGATTGTAATTATGTTAGATGGAGTCCAGTAGTTTAATTCCTAGCAGAATTGCCCAATTGTACTTTTTTTTTTTAAATACCTTTGCTTTGTATCAGTAATATTATTTTGTGATAGAATATAGCTGGATTGTAGTTATTGAAATTATTTTCGTGACTTAACATTTTAAATAATAGCCTTTCAGGACAACATAAAAACCCTGGAAATTTCACCTAATACAGTGGTTTTTGCAACAGTCTCACGAGAACCATGTGTCTAAGTTTTTTGGTTTAAAGAAATCCTTTAAGTCACATTAATTATAGGTTGATCGTTTGATCTTTTCATCATTTCAGGGTTGGCAAATATGGACTGTTATCAAGCTCATACAGCTCCGAATCCCATGTGAGAAACAAATCCCTGAGGTACAACATGTTCTCTTGAAAGGAGATGAAAGATCTGAAAATAAAAGAGCATTTGGGGTTTGAGTTGTACAAAAAGTAATTTTTAATTTATCTAATCGTTGTCATTTCACCTTAGAATCAAGCACAGAGTTGAACTAAAACCATTAATGATCAAAATTACCATTCAAATTTATTTTGTGAACACAACACAACACAATATTTCATATTTAAAATATTTCAAAACATTATTTTCATCCATACATTACATTCAATTTAACATATTAACTTTTAATGAAACGGCAACAGACTTCTAAAGATTTTAAATATATTTTAACTAAACTGTCATTTAGAGTTGAAATCATTGTGTAAAGGGAAAAAGGTAAATGCACTTCATTTATATAGCACCTTAACAGACGAAGTGCTTTACAGTTTTGCCTCTCATTCACCCATTGTGTCTCTCATGGACAGGAACAGTCAGGGAGCTCAGTTGGCCCATTAGTTGATTAACAGAAAATTAATCTACAACTACTCTGATAATATTAATAATTTTAAAAAAAGTCTTCATTCCTGTGGGAATGAAAACATTGACCAATGATGAGACTGTAAGCCGTAGGTTGCATATTGGCATGTTCATTTGATCAGAAGTAAAAACGCACTCCAAAATCAAGAACTTGTCAAAGCATAGCTGGATTGACCCTGAGTGCCATGAAACAAAAGCTCCAAACTCTTCTATCTTGAACAGATGTACGTCACATACTGCAAGCCAGCAGCATACTTGCTGTATCACCATGTCTCCATATGTAAAAGGGGCAGCAAAAAAGACAGCTCAGACCTTTGTGCAGATAGACAGCAGGGTGAACACTTGCCACTGACATCTTATACTGATGTCAGCAGAGGCCTTTAAACTAGCTGAGCACTGACGTCAAAGCTGCTCTCTAGTGGTAGCTCTGGAGAGGATTCTTGTCCTCTGTCATCAGTAAAACAGTTGAACTCACAGTACACAGGGGGATGGGATAGCAGCAAGTAGCAGGAGATGTGATCAATCGTTTTGAGCCCTGGGACTCGTCCACATGAGCTGTAAATGTCAAAGGTTGGCTGCAAATTGGTTTCAGTCATCAGTTTTTATTTGCTCATTATTGGCCTCAATATCCTCGGCACCATTGTTGTGTTTGAGAACATCCGCAGCAGCAACATGCAGTGATGACCAAGGGAATTCAACCCACACCCATCTCAATTTGTCTCTTGTCTCTAACAATTTAGCAATAAAGCCACAACATGAGCTGCTTCATGATGTGGTAGACGACTTATTCAGAGCTCCATCAATCAGGGAATTCTGTTTAATAGAGGAGGGCATTCTGGTTGTACTCAGTCTCTCACTGTGTCATCTACTAGATCAAACCAAAAGTGCAGTGTAGTGCTTCTCTGTACAGATGTAAATGACCTCTACTGTGTCTCTCAGGTGTCACAGAGACCACCTGACAGCTCAGGAGAGCCATGTTGACATGGAAGGTGGTGACGACTATTTCTTCAGTGTGTTTAATAAACACACAACAATGCATGCAATAGAATAATTTGAAAGATGATATAATATAAAACCCTGTACAATGGGCGTTTAGCTTAGTTACCGTATTTACTTCCTGGTAAGTGCATATTCCTCATAAAAACATAGAAGCAACTCAGGCTTGTGGGTGTTGTACAAGTGCATGCTGCAATTTTATCACAGCTTGAAGCACTGAGCATTGCAAAATCTGTTGCACTCTAGTGAACACATGAACAGATGAAAACAATAAATGCAAAGAGGCTGGAAAAGGCTCGTCAGGCATCAGATATACAGTCGCTTTGTCTTTCTAACAGACATTTATTATTTATTTATATCTACCTGGTCTTTGGCTATCCTTTTCCAAAAGCATCAGAGCTATGACATTTTCCATCAGGTGGTCACTTATTCATCTTGCAGGAAGTGGCACCTCAGTGACTAATTATCCTTAGGAGCTTTTATAAGATGGCAACCCAAGTGTGAGACAGTTGAAAGGCCCTCCTTCACCTTAGTTTAAAATGCACTGGACCAGTATTCAAATGTATATTGCCTCTTTGACAAATAACATCAGGAAGCAAAAGAAATGTCAAAATTGGCCCAGCCGAAAATATGTTACATGGCATCAGAAATTACTGTAGACCTACGTTTCCTATTCTTATTAGATGGTATTAGTGGATATGTTCAACCACTGTTTGTATTTTAGTGTTGAGTTTCAATTCGTCACTTAAACCCATAAACCAAGATGTACCACCAACGTCCATGTCTGAGACCTACATTTGATCTCTGCAAATACTGTCGAGTGATCCTACAGGGTCTCAGTTAGATGGGAAAAGTTCTTCCCCGGTGCATCATTAGTTTTATTTTGATTTAGACACATAAATTAGCTGAATAGTACATTAACATAAAAATCTTGACTACAGCAGCTTTAAATTGTAGATCAAAATTTTCTACACTTGCATAATGGAGTGACATTGTCTGACTATTAAGTCACACAGAAAGCACATTGGGAGGAACCAGATCATGAAATACAGCTCCCAGACTTCTCCCTCCAACCACTATCACCCCCACCCCCCACCCCCCACCCCCCCACTCCCTCTCCCCCTCTCAACAGTCATCACCGTCGTGAGGTTTCCTCACCGCACGCGAGACATTGGCTCAGTGCCACTGGATGGTCACGGGGGAGTCGGGTGGGAGCCACGGCTCACACCACATAATAACTGTCTGGCTGTAGCAGTTCCTCTTGTCACTCATAGCAACTCAGAGAGCGACAGTGTGGATAAATGAAAAGGAATGGGGCATCAGAGTAGTGAGAGTGAAGATACAAGCTCGGAATCAGTGCCATATTTGGTGACCCAAGGGGATATGCAAGCAAACACACACACACACACACACACCCCTTTGTGAGAGAGACACAAGAGCACACACATATACACACAAAACATAAAACATACCTGTTTGGCCTTGGACTTGCTGATTGTGTCTGAAATTGGCTTTTTCTTTTCCTTGACAGCACTTTTAGAGAAGAGTTCCACAAATTCTTCGAAGTTCACTGTTGGTTCATCAATTTTCTCCCACACCAGTGAGTCGCTTTGTCTAGAGATGGAAGAGGTGGAAGAAGAAATAATACACAGTGCACGTATGTGAGCTATAATCTGCCATGTATTATATGAAAAAGTGAAGTATACTTTTATGGTGCAATTCACATTATTATTGTGTCACAAGGCATTTTGACATTTCTCGATTATCTCAAACTTTTCTTAAATCTTTTGCAGAGGAAAATCCAAAAGTTATACCCCATACGATTCTGTCAGCCAGCAAATTAAATTTAGAAATCAGTAAATCAAGTAGTCTATTTCTAGATGTTTATTCCACTACAATTTTCCAAGCCTTATTAAGGAAAGAAAACCTGGTTCAAGTCAACTCACTGCTGACCACAGTGCCTGGACTGCATCACTTTCATTTTCCACAAGGTTAGCATCTCTGTTGCCGTCACAGCATGTGGCCGATCTTTATCTTAAGTGGACACGTTTCCTCTCAATTCTCTACTGTTCAGAGAATACCTTTGTGCAAATGATCCATATCTATCTTCACTTTATTCAGCATATCCTTACTTTTTAGTATACAGCTGTATGCGTGTCCAGTAGAGTGGCTTCATTGGCTTGGGGGGCTCTATCACAGCCTTGGCAGGGGCAGCTTCCTGGGCCATCATGGAGGGCATGAGGCCTGGTGGTGGTGGGGGCCCAAAGCCTGGGGGTGGTGGTGGAGGAGGTGGACCCATTCCCGGTGGTGGGGGTGGTGGAGGAGGGCCCATACCCGGCGGTGGAGGAGGCGGTGGTGGAGGTCCGAAACCAGGCGGGGGAGGGGGAGGGGGAGGAGGAGGAGGAGGTGGTCCAACCCCAGGTAAGGGTGGGGGAGGTGGTGGGGGAGGAGGAGGAACACCTCCTGGTAAAGGTGGTGGTGGTGGTGGAGGTGGAGGAGGAGCGACACCTCCTGGTAAAGGTGGCGGGGGTGGAGGAACTGGATGGGTGCTGCTCTGCTGCCTCTGCTGGCACGTGCAGACAAAGCACTCAGGAGTAGATTTGGGGAGGGAGGTTGACGCAGAAAACGATCCTCCACTGGAAGGCACATCAAACTTAAACCCTTCCTCCACTGGCGAGGTTTGAACAGACACCTCCTGGCTCATCTTTCCCAGTCTTCCTCCTCTCATCTGTGAGGCCTTGTGATGGGCAGTGCCTGAAGCTTTTATATTATCCCCACTACTCTTTACCAAGGAGGCCTGCTGGCTCTGCAACACAGCAATCTTAATCCGCAGGTCATCGATGGTCCTCTCCAGCTGAGGGATGTGACAGCTTTCATCCTCTGAGGATGACTGACCTGTCTTCAATCTGCTGGTTTCTGTCTGTAAGCAAACAAACAAAATTATTTTAACTTGACTTAAAAATAAAACATATGGATGTATAAAAGCAGGTAGTCAAGCTTATTTTCCTCTAAATGTTGAGAAACAGACATAAAAAATGCTGGCAAGTCTTTATCTTTTAATAAATTACATTTTATAAACACCCACAACTGAGTGACAAGGCTATGAGCTAAAGAAGGGTCAAGAAAGTCCATTATGTCTAGACTCCATCAGACCTCTGTCTCCAAACTGGTTAGAGCAGGGATGAGGGGATACTGAGAGATTTGACCCAGAGACAGTGAGTCTCGTTGGGCCTCACATGGGGAGGGTCTGTGTCTGCTAGTGCACATTCCCAAGTTGTGGTCACATCATTGAATGTAACAGAGAATGTTCAGTCGGTATGGCTTTCCTAATTTATTAGTTCTTCTGGGAAACAGGGAGGCTCACTGTGATAATCTAACAAGTCTTTCAAGGCATGTCTGACCTCTGCTGGGCAAAGAAGAAATTACAGTTACATTTAGCTAATGGAACTTATCCACAGCAACTAATGAATGCGGGGGGCTGACTGATGGTTCACGTGGGTAATGCTGTTTTGAAAAGAAAAAAAAGAACTTTTCCGTTTTCATGTTTAGGAAGGAGGTAGAGTATCTAGATGTGATTTCTGTATGTAGAGCACTTTACTGTTTGCTGGACTCTACACAGTATTTTGTTGGTGTATTTGTATGTTTGAGGTGTTTGTGTGCCCTATTGAAATAATCACTTTTAAATAGGGAAGTGTGAGTTTCCTGAAGTAAGGCTCTGATGTTAGTAGTGAAACAAAATCAGCAAAACTGCTCTACACTACCAGGCAAAACAACAATTAATCACAGACTGTAGACAGGGCACACATAATGTAAAATATATATATACACGTAGTAAATGTAACCAACCGGCGAATGTAGCGTTCCAGCTGTCTTGGCTGATGATTGATGCAAAGGAGATCTCAAGCTTTGTACTCTGCCTGTAGTTCGCCCACCATAGAGTTCCCACAGGTGCGAAGACACGGGCAGGCCAACAGATGCCCAGGTGTACAGCTGCTCCTCCTGCACAGAGTTTACAAGTGTATGTAAATGAGATCAGAACCATGTTTAAATGCTTGTGTTTAAATGTTAATAACATCCGCCAGGGACCTGAGGCAAGTGGTAGCTCTTTTCACAAGCTTCAAGTGTGGAAACACTTGAGGATAATAAGCAGTAGGAGCTGAAGCATGAACATTTATTCCCCGTTTGCATTGTCAATGCAACACTCAGTCAAGCCAATTATAAATCTCTAGCTTCTTCTCTCAAAGCATGATGACATTTATAATAATAAAAGGTACAATAATGAATGAGTACCAGTGGGCTGGCTTTCAGAGTTAACTGTCCTGCCACAAAATCTCCCCTGAAACATCATGTCTTCACGTGACGTTACTAAATGATCTAAGGTTACTGTCTGACCTCATTTTACTAAGGGCTGTTGTCAATGGTATGAGATAAAAACTAAGCCCAAGGACACATTGAAAAAATTATTCCTGCATTCCTTCTCAACCCTTTTTCGTCAAAGAGTCTACTTTATAAATCACTCTGATATTTGTATGCAATGCTGCCTTCAAGATGCCACAAAATATGACCACAGTGCATCTTTTGGAGCTTCTTGATCTTACTGTTTACACATCAAAAAAAGAAGATTGTATCAGACACTACAGCCAGAGCATGCTATACCAGAGACTCAGTTTTAAATTAAGCTTTTTTTAAGAGTTTCAGTACGTTTTCCTTCTTCCCAAAGCAAGTGATTTATTGACAGGACACTAACATTGTGATCTTTATGCCATGCAGTGATCAACTACATGCCAATATGTACCAGTGTAAAACAAATCATCAAAGTGCTAAGATTACAAGAATCTGTTTAATTTGTGCAAATTGGACGTATTTGTGGATCATCTGTGTGCACAAATGTCTACGCTTTTTCTGAGATTTGGGTTTTAAAATTCCCCAGTCAAACATGAACTACATATATGTTTGATAATGAGTGTTGCTCTCAGGACAAACCCAGCTGGATCCTAGTAATATGACCCACAGCCAGAAACACACACACACACACACACAATACAAAACATGCCAGATTGATGTAAGCACATGCCACCTATCAGTATCCACTCAGCAATGTTTTGCCAAGTATAAAAGGATGAGACTTTATACACAGTTCTTAGATACTCATCCTCCCCAAACCCCACTTTTGGACTGAATGAAGATGATGAAGTATTTAATTTCAGGCAGTATGCAGAACATGAAACCAACCACCAACCATACATTTGTTCACTCCAGCAAAATACTGTAATGAAACTGGACACAATGCCATATTAAGGTAGCAAAGTTGAGGATGAATAGGAGATGAAAGTAAATGATGGAAATAAAAGGAAATGGAAAAAAACAGATGACGCAGTAAGTGATTTATTTCAAAATTTAACTGAAAAAGAAAAGGTGCATAAAAAGGGTGAGATATAGTGTATACAAATGTTGCAGTGAAGCAAAGACAAACCGTTTATTTTAAAAGGGAGATTAACTGTAAAATAAAAAAGCTATAACAATGGCAGCAGCAAAGGTTAGTCTTGGTCAAGATGAATAATGCAGGACTCTATGACAAACCCGAGACTGAAGTAAGCAGAGACTGGGGACAAAAGAAAAAAAAACAGCAGCCAGGAATTTCTGTATGATCCTGGCATGGTGAGCTTTTTGCTGGGGAAGAGCAGCCAGAGCCTGAGGCACGTGGGGTTGTTACATAACATGGTCAGCAGATGGTCTACGCAAGCACAGATGTGTATGTGTGCTTTTGTGTGTGTGTGTGTGTGTGAGAGTATCAGAAGGACTACTATTAATCCAGCCATGCGAGAAAATGCCTCAACATGTAAGGGTTTCTCGGCAGGCCGTTTGTATATATGAGTACACGTGTCTTTAACTTACCCATGCAACTGTGGACCATTGGCAAAGTTGTACATAAAAAGAAGTGCATTTGTGGTCTATTGAGTCAACTGGAGAATGCACAAGTAGAATACATAACAAGGTATCTCAGAGATATCTCAGAGAAAATAGTTTAGTTTTTAGTGTGCATGTTTTAGTGAGTAATCTTGCTGTTGTCTTTGTGTGTGTGTGTGTGTTTTGATGTTTGTATTAAGAAATGTGCATGTACAGTATACATCCACATCTGCACGGGAGGTGCATTATGCTAATCTGCTCAAATTATTTTGTACTCAGACAAAATCACAAGACAGAGTCTACAGGCATGCTAGTGGCTCTGCGAGACAGTATTTTGGTTCAAAACAACAATTATCATAAACAAGATAACCAAGCTCGTTTTGATGTCTTTCAACCCCTCTCTGAGATGTAAAGACAAAGTATCTGTAAAGTACAGATACTGTACCCATAGTACCAATTATTTATACTTCCATCCCACTAGTTTACAGTACACCAACATAGTTCAGTTGGATGGATCCAGTTACAAGGACACTTGATAAAAATGGCCCTGACAGTGGCTGTGGTGAACTGTGCAGGGGAATGTGATAACACATGCACTTGAGATTAGGTCTGAGCACAGCATTACTGGGATGGAGAATTAAAGATTCATGAAATCAACACTCATATGTTCAGCCAAACTACATGGTTTAATATTCTTTACATGATGACATATCTCTAGTAAATATAGAAACATAGATTTAATAAGATTTGCACAGCATTATATTCTTATAGTAACTAGTTGAATGAAAGTGACTTTGCACTATACTCACAGAAAGCATTTGATATGTTGTATAGAAAAATACTCTCTTTTGTCTACCAGCCAATGTCATTACTACCTTCAGGCAATGAACTAGTATAAAAATGTACTATGAGAAAACGCTGCCCTTGGGATCACTATGAATATACATTATAATTTTTTTTGCAAAAAAAAAAGAAAGTTTAATCAAAATCGGACTTGTGGGTGTTGTGTTGATAGCTGTTCAAGTAATTAAATTTTGACCTTTAAAACTAGAACTCATCCCTGCAAGTTGTGTAAAAATCAATGCTGTCTGAGAATATCATCTACTCGCTATGCTACTATAACAAAAACCTCCAATTAAGTTTAGCTTTGGGCCAAGCTGATGCCAGGCAGCTCATGTCTTTTTTTAACAATTGTGATGGCACATAGTGGAAAGAAAAGGCCTTACATTAAAGACTGGTGCAGTTGCTGTGACAGCACTGTCACCATGGAGCTCTCCAGCGCTGTCGCTGAAGGGGTGCAGCAGACCCTGGACCAACAATCGGTGACACAGTTCCTTCGCCTCCTCTTCTGTAGACCCATCTCCATGATGCATACACTGCCTGTCCAACAGAGTGCGACCTGAGAACAGAAGAAAGTGCCAGGATGGGTTTCTATTATTGCTCCATTTATGTACAGAGATGCATGTTCGGATACATTTGAATCCATTTGGGATTTCCTATTTTTATATTTTGTATTTTTAGATATTATAATTAAAATGGTGTGGTGCCTAAGTGTTTAAGAAGACACTTCATGTTAATGCAACCAACCAAGATTTAAAAAGAAATCTCTCAATCTCAGATGTGGTAATTAAACACCTACATGTGCAAACTCCGATCACACCATTTACACTGTTGGTGACTACATAGATGGTGTTAATTGTGCAGCTTGAGATATCCTAGATGCTTCAGAAAATGAAAAACTGAATGATTACAAGATACAAGTTGCCACACAGAACATCTAAATCAGTTTCTGTTTTTATACTTATTATTTAGGATTTAACAGATTGATTGTGATTGGGATAGCAAGTAAGCTAGGGGTGTCTTTGACCAGGTTCGTATCCGTGATAAAGACAAATCCTCATTTTTGGTGGTGGCAGGAGCAAAAGTAATCATTAGGGGGTTGGAAAAAATATTGACTAAAACGTGAAGCTGAAATAGAGGATGTGGGGCACAACTTTAATAAAAAAAAACATTACTTTAATATCTCCAAGCCTGATACACTTTGCAGTGAGTTGTTAATGTTGTTAGACTTGATTCAAGGGAAGAGCACCACATGCATTGATGAAGTCCTGTGACTGTGTGAACATTGGTTTTACCGTATTAATCTCTGGGAACATGTATCCAGTTGTTTGAAAGCAGAATTATCTTTTTCTCTTCTACTCCTCTCTACCCTCCGTTTTCCCACCTCCTTCCTTAAAGGCTGGGTGTGACCTGGAAAACTTGCTGAACTGATCAGTATCACATGTACTGCTAATTGAATGACTGCTTCAGTGTTGAAATAAGAGTCTTTGTGAATAGAAACAGGATAGCATATGTGCTTCAGTTAAGAAATACCTGCTTGACAAATTGTTGTGGGATTTTGAGATACAGTGTACGTCTGCTGCTTAGCTGCAGATGAAATGCAAACAGATCTCATACCATGGCTTATTTTTGTCATGCAGACAAACTGTCACTTGGGTTTAGCATCCACAAGTGTGCACTTTATGTGTGTGTGTGTGTGTGTTTGTTACTAAGCCAGTGGAATCAGTGGATGGCATCGCCATGGGTATATGGCAGTGTTGTCATTTGGTCCTCTGATTTATGAACACAGACAGACAGTGTAGAGCAGCTGAGCTTTTGAAAGGCACCACAACAGAAAGGAGAACAGAGTGGCATTGTTTCATTAGAAGGAGGCATTTGTTCTGAAAACACACTCTCAATAGAGAACCTCCACTGTTTCATTTTGGTTTTCATGAGCTATTGTACTTTTAAAAACACAACTTTAGTATTCCCATTGAGATCATTTGTATAATGTGATCATTTGTAAGTCATTAGAATTAAAATCACTCTATAATTACCATAATCATTTCACAATAGCATTGCATAATAACCTAGGAGTCTCCAAATGGAGACGAGGCTTGCAGCCAAACAAATAGAATTAGGAAATCCCTGAGACAATAGGAATTTGTGATGAACTAACCAAAATATTTTAATGGTAGGATTCCTTGTTTTCCACTGATATGCTGTTTCGCTGAGAGAAAGCTGCTTCTGAGAGAGCAGAGGGGTCAATATGACTTAAAAAAAACCCTACAAATAAATAAAAATATAATTCAGTTAATGAGAGATGCAACTTCTATATAGCCCTGCATTAAAGTCTGGTGACATTCTTTTTTTTCTAGATGTCAGCAGACAACTATTTGCTATGTAAAGATATAATGAAGTAATGGTGTTTAGGGCAGAGTGAAGTCACACTCACCCTGTGTGTGTTGTAACATGAGCCTTCTTTGTTTTAGACTGGCCATGCGTGCACATTAGTGCATATGAGTTCTCTGTCCCACCTGTGTTCGTTTGGCAACTGTGTACAAACTTGCATATCATATTATAGCTAGAAGGTACACTAAAATATGTTTTTTATTATTTAAAACAGGAAATAGGCAACGCAGTAACGTGGATCCAGAGTCTTGATCCTCATGTGACATCTAGCGAGGCTAAATGTTGGATATTGCACATTTAATGAAATTATTAAGTTATTTTTTTTATTATTTAAATTAATGCCAAAACAAAGTATGTGTTTTCCTTACATTATTTAAATTGATATTTTGCCCCATACTGTAGGGCTGTTACGTAAATCGACCAGATGTCTTCAGTCAGAAAGATCATTTCATTCTAATCCTTCCTTCAATGCCTCTTCATTTATTGCTTCCTCTAAGACAGATTTCCTGACTCCATTCATGTTTTCCCACATCCCTGTGTTATCCATTTCAAAATCCAAGAGGCTACTCCGTTCTGGTTTACCAGTCACTGAGCCCAAAAACACATCTTGCTCTTTATCAATTAGCCACACCTGTAGTTCGTAGAATTGATTCCATCTTAAAGTTGATACCAACATCTAACCAGTAGTATTGGCATCAAATGCAATAAAAATCTAAATCAATGCAGTGATGGCCAAGATAAGACGTTACATTGCTAATAGATAAGGGTCACGTGTTTCATATGCGACTCACCAGAGAAGACATCCAGGTAGGGCGCTGTAGTACTGGAGGTCTGGCGTCCATAATGTGCTCTCCTAGAGCCCAGTGTCCAGTAAGTCCCTTCTCTGCAACCCTTCTCTGGTGTCTCCTGCTCTGAGAATTTGGCCTCGCTGCCCTGCCTTCCTCTCAGCTCATCCAGCTCTGTGGACCAGTCTGCAGACACACTGAATGGCCCAGCAATGGAGCAGGACCTGTGCTTGCGCCCCCTAGAACGCTGGACCCCACTTGATCCCACTGAAGTAGTGACAGCATCCGTTTTCCTTGGCACATTGGGGCTGGTAATGGGGGAGCTAATTGGAGAGCTGAGCTGCCGGGTGGTAGTCTTAACATAGGAGGGGTGGACTGGAGGGTACAATTTGACAGTGGAGGGGGAGCTGGAAGATGTTTGTCTAGGCTGAGAAACAGATTGGCTGTCTGATGTAAGCTGGCTAAAAGACAAACTGCTCTTCCTCCTTTGCAGGGACAGGAAGTCCCGTCTGCCAGTTACCTCTTCCTCCTCCCTCTCCACAGACAGGTCCATACTGCTGACACTCTTGTGAGCTCCCATTGGCCCTGCACCTGCCCCTGTGTGGTCCTGATTACCTTGACTCTGCTGTGGGGGCAGATCTGGGCTCTCCAAGTCATCCTGGGTCTCCTCAGCACTCTCATAGGAGGTGGTGGTGGTTGTAGTGTCAGGAAAGCTATAGGTGCTGTTGGTCTTTGGGAAAATGCTGCCACTGCTTCTCTCTGTGTCTGGGGCAGAAGACGGTGGACCACTCTCACTCAGGGACCCAGGACCAGATGAATTTCTTGATATGGGTATGACGTTTTCGCTCTCCGTTCTCTGTTCTTGAGCTAAATATTCACCGTCAACAGCGGGAGAGAAATTTTCCTCATCCACGTTAAGTAGGTGGTGAGATATTACATTTTCTTTGTTCCCCTTAGAGATCAACCCTTCTGATAAATGGCCAGTCACCATTTCTAGGACCCCGTCACTGGCCTCACATTGGTCTCTTATGGCCTGCTGGATGTCAGAGAGCAAATCTTCATTTTCAGCTGCTGCTGAGTGAAAGCTATAGAGGTCAGCATCCGACCCAGAACTTGTCTTCCGGCCTGTCTCATCCACAATGGATTGGTGACTGTCTGCAGTCAAACAGCTTAGACCACCCCCAACATCTGATAGCATGTTTATTTCATCAGCTGATAGCCTCGCCTCTGCACCGGGCTTGAGCTCTGCTTTCCCAAAATCTACTGACTTCCCATCTTCCATCACATCATCCTTAGACAACCCTTTGGTCTTGGATAAACTCTTCCTGATCTTCATGCCAGAAAACACAGAAGCCTTCGACTCTGACTTTGATTTCTTCTTACCATTAGCTTCCCCTCCTTTACTGATCTTGTTGGACTTCTTGGATTTTTTATCCACTTCTCTCTCATCAGCATCATCTTCACAGGAGACATCCTTTCCAGCTCCACCACCACTTCCCCCTCCTTTCTTCTGCTTTGCTTCCTGGTTCCCCATGTTCCTGAGCAGGCGGACACCCTTGGCTAACAGGCCATGCTGCTGGGGTCGAGGCTGGACATGCTGGGCTTCCTCCTGGGCTGATGCTGGTCCTCTGTTGGTCAGAGTCCTTTCAGAGCTGTCTAATCCCTGCTGTTTACTCACCACAGTTAAAGGCAGCTGTGAGGATGATGCTGCTTCCCCCAGTGTCGTTGATGCTGATGATGAAAGGAGGAGGAGACTGGCACTGACAGCCGCAGGCTCGCTACCACTCTCTCCTCGCTCTGTCCCCCTCCCCTGCACAACCTCTCTCACTCTCTGATCCTTCCTCTCCGTTTGCCCCTCCTTTCTATCCCCATCTGCTCCTGCACGCTCAACTGTCTTGCATAACGGGCTACTGGTCGAGCGAGCAAGGGGCCGATGCTCCGGGGTGGGCTGCCCTTGTTTGTTTTCAACTGAAGGAGAAATAAATTGCTTTGGACGCTGCTGCTGATGCTCTAAAATACACAGTTGTTGCTGGTGTTGCTGACTAAGGATTGAGTGCTGTTGTTTACGAAGGATGTTGGTAACACTGCTCTTCCTCCTGCCTTTGAACGTAGTGGTGAAGAAACTCTCTTTCAGAAAGGGCACTTGGGTCTCCACTGTCTTAATAGTCTGCATCCTGAACACTGTGGCTTCATCCACAGGACAGATGATCTAGACGGGCTGAAGTAAAAGGAAAATAACAAGTACCAATTGATTCAATTCATATTTTGGCTTAGCTTCACAAGAGCAGGACGGACATTCTGTTCTTATTGGATTCATGAGGTGAAAGTTAAAATGCAGGATTACATTTGAAGTTTAATTTCTCTTGTTGCCATGCACTGTGGATTTTGTGAAGTCCTCTCAAAATGTGGTTTCTCTCGTTTTGTTTCTCAAACAAATACTTCATCCAATAGTTCACCTCAGTTTCTTTTACTGTAACTTAAAATGAAGCTGCCGTTACTGAATAAAATGTGTGTCTGTAGTCTATCCAATAATTCAGGAAATAGTAATTTAATTTTAATTGTAGTTAATTGTTGTTAGTCTGACATAAAACTTTGACTTTAAACTTCACAAAAGCTGCCTTTTTTACTGGTCAAATGTGATCACATGTATTAGGTGCAATACAAAAGAAAAATGACTTGTTGCATTTCATTTCCTAACATCTCTAACTAATAGTGGACATTTTGTGCGCGTGTGTGTGTTTCTGGCTGTATCAATGAATGCCTATGGACTGATTAATGCATATGGGTGTGGTACAGGCAAAGTAGAGCCAGCTAATTATCAGGACTGCTATCCCTTTCTTAGAAAAAAAGTCAAAACTAAGTGGTTTTAAGCAATATTACAAATAAAATGGCTGCAAACTAGCAACATCAATGACATGCACACTCTGAGGATCCTATGAAAAACTTTTACCAGAAATTGCCAACTTGTCCATTGATTACACAACTGACTAAATTTTCTTAAGCAGTTTATATCAGCTCTAAAACATCATGTATGCATCACTTTGAGTCAAATCTGAAAACTAATTAAACGATATGTGAAATGCTGGGAAAAGACAGAAAAAAATCTTGATTAAATCTCTTTAAATGTATCATAAATGACAGTGTACTTGCCTGACTGGTGGATTCTCCTCAGTGGTTCAGAACTGACTGAAGAAAACAACACAAATGGGTGTTTGTGTTCGCCTATGAGCCGCTCCTTAGCCATGGGTCACATGAAGTTGGTATTTTCTTCATCACATGGCTGGTCTCCATGGCCATCTCCCATTATCACTGTCTGAGACTCCCCTCACTAACTTCATCAGGCTTCATCATGAGAACATTCAGAACTGTGCAACACTGCTTTGTTTATTCAGTTTCTGGTCAAATTAGATACTCTGTGCTAATATTGTAGTGTCAGACTGTAATGCTTGAATCATACTTAATAAACGGTTAGACAAAGGGCTCCACCACCACACATAATATCAAGTTGAGCAGTATTATCCACTTTTGCTTTGGTGCATGCTGGTGCCACTTTTAAATCCATCCCTCCAATCAGGAAACAAGCTTCAGCTGTGTCATTCCAACAAAAGCTGTTACCAAACATGCTAGTGACCCAAAAAACAAAATAAAACAAAATTCTGAAGAACTGAGAGCTTGAATGATGTATACAAGCTGAGCACTGACACATTATCATCACAAAGAGATTTTAATATTGTACACATTAAAAGTTTTTTTTGTTTGTTTGTTTTTTAAACAGCTGTTCATATTAACTTTGATTGTTATATTGATTATAATTATTTAATTATTTCTAATTTCCAGAATATGGGTTGTGTTTAATTTCAAATGAAGATTTATTTTAGTATTAGTGTAGATGAAACATGGACTTGAAAATCAAGCATTTTTCAAGAAGATTATTCAAATTCAAGTATATTCCTAACTTTTAAAATCGAATGGTTAAAATCAAGCAATTTCCAAGACTTAAGAAAAGTAGGAACCCTGATGTTATGTTGATTTCACTTTTAGTGAAGGCATGAATGATTTTTTAACATATCATACAATACCCCTCAGACAATGTTTGAGTGGCAGGAAATTAATTCTACAGTTGTATTATAACCCAGAGTCCTGCCAAGATAATGTCACTAATCAAATAAGATACTTGTGGTCTTAAAGCAATGGAAAAATTGGATGCGTTCAATTGCATCTAATTTCTACAGTTAGATGTTTAAATTGGCACCATGTCCAAAAAATGTAATTTGTCTTTTTACAAGAAAGTGTTAAAACACACCACATAATACCTAGTACATATCTACATCTGATAAAGAACAAAACATTTAGAACTGACGGCAAAATGTGAACATCAGAAAACAAATTTGCAAATAATAAAATATGGAGATAGTCACTCCGTCATTACTCACTGATGAAGTGGCCTTGAAGGTTTCATGACAGGTTTCATGTGTAATAGTGTAATACGGGAGGCAGGACAACACTGAATAAAAAACATTCATGCTCAGTGAAATTAACTTGGGTTAATAAATATAAAAATAAATCATAAATTAAAATAACATAGTCATGACTTGTGACACAAAGAACACATAATATCTGTCAAAAAGTTTTTTGTTTGTTTATTGACTTAAAATATGAGTATGATTGGCATACTTGAAATGTAACAAAATGTTTGTGTTCACCATTTTGATAGTTTACATTCTCAATATTTAAGTACAAAACTCCCATATTTTAATGAAGAATGTGTTATGATACTGGAGTCATTGCGTTGAAAGCAGATGACAGACATGGGATAGTTTTTAACATCTCTTTCGCATACAGTACACAAGTCGTACCATTATGTATGACTATTGTGTCCACAATAATCCAACATTATCATTCTTTAGTATGCCTGTTGTCATAATACAGTTTATTACTTGCTTTCAATGTCTTTTCCACAATATTTATATTGAAAGTTTTGGGTGCTGCAATAATGTATAAACCATCTACTTATGATAAGAATAACATAATGTGCAATACAAATAAAAACATATTTTTGCCTTAATTGCTCACTCTCTATACCCGATGTAGACCAAGATAGCTATCAATAGACCCTTTGAAAGCAGGAAAAGCACATGAGTGAATAATAACATTAACAATGGCTCAATTCCATTAATTGTCCCAGTAAGCCATGTCAGTGAGTGAGCAAGCACAATAGCAAAAGCCCTGGAACTGGCTCACCTAAATGGAGCCATTAGTAATGTTATTAATTCCACCTGTTTTTTCTAGCTTTGACAAGTCAAAATGTTTGCCATGAAAAGAGTCTTTTTTTATTTACAAAGCAATTGCTCCAAGTCTTAGAAATAAGTTTGAAGAAGAAATCAATCACCCATAAATCATATGAAACAAATAAAACAGAACATATTGTACCTTTGAACGATTGCAGCCATTCCCTTTACACGCCAGACAGAAATTTTAAAATCTAAATTAAAACGAATAAGCCAATTCATGAAACCAAACAAACGTGTATATGTATGCATAATTGCTGCACAATTGTGAATTGTCTGGCAGAATGGGACTTCGACAGTGCACTATGGAAGCTGGACTGACACTGATCAAGCCTGGACAACAGGTCTTTCCCAGGCCACTAGAGGCTGCCATTGCTCTACTAAATCAAAGATGGACGGCATCTTACAAAGAGTTCAATAGATGTGGTATTTTGTAGAAATTTAAAAGATAGTGTAAAAACAAAAAACACATCTTCATAAATATCCAAATGTACACAAACAGAATATCATCATTGTATAATCATTACTCTTGACAGAAAACAGCAAGTACATAAAACACAACCAATGTACTTATTGTCTCCACCATAAAAACCACAACAATCACATTGAACACAACAGTAGTTCACTGACTGTGGTGCCACACAGAATATTCACAACTCATCAGAAGAATCATTTTCAGACTGGCTCAAAATCTCAGGAATATTTAGAAATCCAACGATGAATATCACAAAAAATAATAGACCTCTGTTAACTGAAAGAAAGGACACAATTTAAGAACTTTTTATATTATATCAGACACAGGAAAGCTATAACTATGTAAGGCAATGTACAGAAGTTCTGATAATAAACACATGCCAGTCAAAAGCATGTCAAAGTCAAATCAATACAATGCAGAAGCCTGTGAACACAAAGTAGTTTTTGTCTTGGCTTTCAGTGATGTATTACAGATACATAGTTTTGTTTGAAATGCAAAACCACTTTGCACATTACAAGTCTAGCTACCAACAAAGAGAAACGATAAGAAGTGTGAATCCCCAACCTGTGACAAAGATATCCTTTTCCTTGAGTCAGTTGCATGTCAACAATTATTCTGCAATGCATTTTAAAGCCCTTTTCTAAGATTTTCCACTCAGCTTGTTTTCTTTCAGCTACACTTGCGTGAAATGGTTGAGTTCTTCAAGGACAGCGTTCATCTCTGGACCTCACCTCATACAACCCTTGGTGCATGCACGCAGCTTTGCTAAATGGATGCACTGATACAAACCTCAAAACCACCACGTAGGATTGCTGTGTTTGACATATCAGCAGAGAAACACATTTAGGATCTCTAAGCAAAGAAACTCCACAGAAACAACTATATGGATGCTTCTTCCTGTTCCTAGTCGTATGTGAAATATGTCAATTTCTAATTATCAACTACTCAAACTTCCTGTCCTTTACGTGGACTCCCTGGGAATCTTCCTGTGGAAGACCACTGACTGTCTTTGCTGGAACTGCTGCTTCCTCCGTTTTCTCTGGTCCCAGCGGCACAGCAGTATCATCTTAAAGGTTGTACGGAAAGTCTTGTTGCACAGGGCGTAGCACATGGGGTTGACTGTGCTGTTGACGTAGCACAGCCAGTACCCCACTGCCCATAGGGTCTCCGGGATGCAAACTTTACAGAAGGCATTGATCAGCACCATGATGTTGTATGGTGTCCATGTGATGATGAAAGCAAAGAGGATGGCACTGAGAGTTTGAGCTGCCTTCTTCTCCTTCACTAATGACATGCGCTTCCTCTTGGTGATCTGAGTCCGAGCTCGGGATGCAAAACGCTTAGCTATAGCTGCCTCCTTGAAGGACATGGAGACAGAGGGGGATTTGGTGACTGTGCTGGTGGTAGTCGTGTCGGTGGCAGTGGTAGTGGTTGTTGGGGGACTATCCAGAGAGCCTGTGCTGGAGGTAGCCTGGATGGTAGACATGGACTGAATCTTGCGTGAGCAGAAGCGTTGGTGGTAGCTATTTTCTGCATTGTTTGCTCCATCAGCAGTAGTCGTGGCAGTGGTGTTTGTGGTGACTGTTGAGAGGCTGTCTCGGTTATACTCCGCCCCCCTGAGGGGCTCCTCTTCTGAGGCCGCATGCAGATCCTCACATGAAGTGAGTTGGGAGTTGACAGCAGCCTTAATACCAGGCAGGCTCAGAACAATCGAGAAAATAGCATGACTTTGGGAAATCATCTCTCCACCTCCACAGTCCTCATCCTCTGAAGACCCAGAGTGGTCTAACGAAGCTGCAGCATCATTGTTGTTCCAGCTGTCGCTGCTGCTCTGGTCTGGGTCTCCCTCTCCCTGTCGGCTGCTACCAGGTCTCCAAGAACGAACCCCAGGCCAGCAGTGGAAGTGACTAACCAGCTCCCGACATGTGCTCTTTCTTTGGGACAACCTGGTCAGCTCATAGCTGCTGCAACTTCTGGAACTTCCTGTCTGATGCACAAAACTGGCTCTCTCATCCCCACCATTCCCGTTTCTTTCTCTTACCCCACCACGACACCCTGAACCCTGCAACCCAGCTAACTCTTTTGAACGGTTTTCAGTCTCCTTGTAAATCCGCCAGTAGAGAACGCTCATTATGGTCACAGGCAAGTAGAAAGCCGCCATGGCTGTGCAAAAGGTTATAGTGGGCTCTGAGAGGAACTGAATGTAGCATTGATCTGAGGGTACTGTTCTTTTACCCTCAAAATACTGCCACAGAAGGATGGCTGGGGCCCACAGAACAAGAGAAACAAACCAGGCTAGGCCAATCATAATCCCAGCCCGCTTTGTGGTCCGTTTGGCTCGGTAAGTCAGAGGCCTGGTTACTGAAAAGTAGCGGTCAAAACTGATGACTAGTAGGTTCATAACAGATGCATTGCTGGCCACATAGTCTATAGCCAGCCACAGGTCGCAGGCCCAGTTGCCCATTGCCCAGTAACCCATCACAAGATAAGCTGTGTAGAGGTTCATGGAGATGATCCCAATGATGAGGTCAGCCACAGCCAAGCTCAGCAGAAAGTAGTTATTGACTGTCTTTAGCTGGCGATTAACCTTGAAAGATACCACTACCAGGATGTTGCCGATGATGGTAACAAGCGACAGCATGCCTGTCAGCAAGACAATGAGGACAACCTGCCACACAGAGTGTCCACCCAAGGGATCAAGGGCAGCAGTTTGGTTCCCATTTTGTGATTCAGAGGTGAGGTTTAAGAGTTTGCTGGTGGAAGAGGAATTGTCACCCAGTGTATTCACATGAAAGGCCAACCAGGGGCCTCCTCCAGTTCCTCCTTGGTGGAGAGCATTGGATTGTGGGTAGGCTCCTGCCGCTGGTGGCGAAGTGTTGGCAGTCAGGAAGAGACCAGGGTCTGTGCTGTTGGAGGTCATTGTTATGTCCTGGCATATTCTAAAGAGAGAGACAGAGTTGAAAAAACAGAAAAAAAAATTATAAGGAGAGAAGAGAGGAAAGGATTTGGAACAAAAGGAGGGGTAGAAATGGGGGAAAGGATAGAGTGACATAGTGACACACATGAGAATATTGCTATTCATATCCAGTAGGTGATGCTAGAATCCTGCTTTATCAAGCTGGGTGTCTAAAAAGAGAGTTGAAGCAAGATGTTATATATTGAATTGCCATATACTGAATTACAGCTTGACATCTGATTGAACAAAAGTACGACAAGATGACTGTTGGGATTGCACCTTGCACATCATTGGGGGCTGTTTCCTCTTGTCAGATTAGGTGTGGCAGGAAGAGTTAGCATGCTGCTGAGCTTTATTCAAAATGTATCTTAAGTGTTAGCTCTGGCGTCTATCAGTCAAACACATACAGAGGGAAATTAGTAACATGTTTTTTTTAGTAATACTGTTCAAACTCTGTTGATTGAGTTTTCTAAAATATGAACATGACAGACTATATAACATGTCAAAAACTGACCAAAGTCCCCGATGATGTTGTTGGTTTAGCTAGACTCATTTTCAAAACATCATCCTTTTCTTCTGGCTGTACTTACCTTGCTGTAAGTATAAGCTTGCAGAAAGCAGGAGGGATTGAGGATAAAGAAGACATCATTTAAGTACAAACTCTGGTCTGTCTTTCTGTCTGAACACAGAGGGTTTTTTTTTTTTTTTGTTATTTTAATGATGCAAAGTCCTGGTACAGGTTAATTAGTTACCAGATTTGAACTGGTGAACAGGAGCCCAGTTGAAGACATTTTAGAGAGAAAAAGCTGTGCAGAGATAAAACCTAATGGTAAAACAGAGAGAAAACAGCACTGTAGGAGCTAATAGTAGTGTGATCCTGGAGTGTATGAAGTGCTGTTTGTTGTTTGATTGGGAATCACTTCACAATGGAAATATAAACAATAAACAGACGTTCCTGCTGTTATTGTCAAAGCTGTTCCTTGATAATTGGATAGAAAGAGATACGATGGGAAACAGTTCATAAAGCAGCATGTCCTTTCTAATTCAAGTATAATTACCCCGGTATTTTGTATTCAGCTGTGTGTACGTTTATGTGTGTTTATGAGATGTAAACAAAAAAGCTACAGTATGCTTAATGAAAGTGAGGAATATAGAAAGATGTCTGTCAAAAACAGTGTAAGTTAATGCCATATAGTCATGTACAAAGCATATTGTTTTATACAACTGAAACAACTTGTTTAGGAATAATATCATGATGTGCTTTCTAAAACTATCTATCTTTTAAAGATCAGGATTCACTGTAGCACCAGAGTTTTGTTAAGTAACTGTTAAGTAGCACCTTCGACTATGATGAAAGTTGCTGCTTTTTGTGATTTCAGATTGCAGCAGTCAATATTCTCATTTGGATTCATTTCATATAAAGTGCAGGTAATTGGACAAAGTGCTGCACATTACGACGGGCTTCCTTTTTATTGTGAAAGCTATGAATGTAGTGTTACATTTTAAACCTAAAACTAACCCGAGGTAGCCTGGGTGAAAAGAACAACCTGTTACCAGGGAGGACAATTAAGAAAATCTATTCCCTCCTCTAACCCATCCACACAACTATACACACACACACACACACACACACACACACACACCATTTACACAAATACGCTGACAAATACATGTGCTGAAAACCAATGTAAGCAAAAGCACACATGCATTTCATACAAAGCCACAATCACACACACACACACACTATTTCTTCCCACAGGTATTGAAGGTATATGACGCTGAGTGCTGCACCTGTGCTTTGACAGAATCTCACACCCCCTACAGAGCTGTTAAAGAACCCCAGTAGCCAACAGCAACTCACAGCCGTTTGTGACACTGAGCGCACAGAGCTATTACTATTATCAGGAGGCTCCCTGCTATTCCCACACTGCGGCCACATGACTGCATCTGTGGACACACGTACTGAATAAATTCATTTTGTTGTTTATGTTGAACGAGTACTGTCTACTGTCACATACATTATTTGTGAATATCACATCTGCACATAAATACACAGTACATGCAAACTCGCACATATGTAAAATATTTTTTTTATAAAAGTACAGTGAGTGAAACACAAAACCAGATGAAAACAAATAAAACAACTCCTGAACATAAAACAACATGCATGGACAAATGTAAAGATTTCCAGCATTTACAATAGACAGCAAACTTAAAAGCCTATAAAGAAAACAAGGTTTACTTTTATGTGCATGTGAGACAGCACTGTGTTACTAATAAGTGTTAAATATCTATTAATTGACTTACTAGGGCAAAATGTGTCTGTGTGAAGATAAGAGCTTAAATGGTAAAGAAACAAGTCTATCTGCTACCTTGATTTGCTGTAAACATAGAGGATGGAAGAAATTAGAGAAACGATTAATGAAATTAAAAAAAAGGAAAATCAGGCAAATAGAAGCACAGCGAAGTGCTAAGTGCCCTGTCTGGAGAATAAAGTCAAAGGCAGCTTGCAGAACAAAGGAGAAAATATTGGATCCTGAAAAAGACAAATGTCAGACTTCCTGTACTGTACTTGCCTCTGCCCATTATTTTAAGTCACATGGATAATTCAGTGTGGGCACAGGTGGGTTACGAAGTCCCTCTGTTGAAAGGATTTTAAAGTATAGAGCACTTTAAACAGAATATTCATATTTAACCATGCTCTATTTTCATGCACAATATTGCGTTATACCACAGGAAAAAATATTTACACATCGCTTTGCTGCTCCCTCAGTTATCTACCATAAATTTACACCTGCAGTCCCCTGAGAGCAGAAACTGGCTGCACAACACAGGGAGAAAAGTGCTTTTTGTATTGTTTGTTTTTTCACTAAAATTGAACTGATCAAGTCTGTGCAGTTGCAAACTGCTTGCTGCAGATGACAACATCCTTTTGCAACATGGGTGGGCTAGACAACCTGCTGCTGCTACCACAGTGAAGCCATTAGAGTGTTTTGCTGTCTCTCGAAGCCCATGTTAAGCCCTATAACTTAAGTTTAACTCCCAGGCACGTAGGTTGATAGTTTCAGGTACACAGAGAGATCGATACTCATTTACTGTGATGCAACACAACATGTGCGCTGACATTTTGAGGTATTTGTCCCACTATGGTTGGACAGTGCAATGCCAGGGTCCAAGGATCCATCTAAATGATTGGGTGACTAATACATGGCCATTTCAGGTTTCTATTTTCAGCAACTAATCGAGCGGAGCAGTAATACAGGCAGATGATGTCCAGCAAGGATGATCCATGTTGACAATTTGTGCTCTTTGATAAAGGTTAAAGCTACTATCAACTGAATCTTGATCACTTTGGCAACCTTTTTGCTAAAGAAAACAATTTTTTTTTCCTTTTCTTACAAGGCAGTCAAAGAGGTTTAATCAACCGTGTCTGCATTACAAAGATAATAAATGATACTGTCAACTTTTATTTTGTTTCATGCTGCCTCGACTTTACAGTTTAGTCTCCTACTATTCATGTAGTGCATTATGGAATATGCAATTTGTGGTGGGAGTGCAGGAGGACATCTGGAAACAGACGGAGGTTTGTGCTGTTTACTATAATAAGGCATCATGGTAAAAAAAAAAAAAAAACTCTGCATAAGCATCTTGAACATAACAAAGGCTACTGCCAAATAAGGCATGACTAGACTCAATCACTACCTTGAAAAAACACACAGCTGTTATACAGCCGTTACAAAACAAATCAAAAATTGGACAGCCAGATTGGACTGACGAAACTGTAGTTGTCAAGCATTGGAGATTCCAAGAGAGAAACTACAGACTGAATGCATATATTTTTAGTAAACCCAGCAGATGCAAGCAGTGTGTTTGTTATTACCATCATTGGCTGTACAGTGCTGCTTTGTCACACAATATGCAAATTGCTGTCTTGTGATAAGATGCCAGACAGGAGGAATCAACACTTTAAACAGGGAGTGCTCACACACAGACACGACATGCATGTATGACGTTATTTATCACAATGTAGTGGAAGCCACAATTCCTCCATTTAAAAAAAAAAAAATTTCTTTGGGCATTTTATGCCTTTATTGGACTGCAACAGATGAAAGGAAACAAGACTATATAAAACCTAGTATATGACTGGACTGAGTATGGTCAAGGTGCAAATTTGCCAATTTGGCCAATCAGGGATAATCAGTGGTAGTGTCTATAATTTGAATTCCTAGATATTATTCATATGTAATTTTCTGTAGCGGTTCCAGTAATATTTGCAGGTAAAGTGTACTGAAGTAGCATATCGCATGACATGGTTAAGCTAAGTCAAATAAAAGGTTATAAATGCAGTTGCAAGAACAATACAATATTTTCTACCAGGGCGTGCCTGAAATGCTTTCAATTTAATCTCATAAAGATGTGTTATTTATAAAACAAACAACCAATCATATGAGTCAAGCCTTTGCTATCCCTCAAAGCTAGATGATGTGTTGTTTCACAGCAATGGATCACACTCAAAGATATACCATGTCTAATCCAAGTCATCTAAAGTGGTAAAAGGTGGTGGGGGTACTTGTTTCAGGGTGAAACGTGATCTGGCAAGTAGTGCCACAACATCAACTACGGTAGAGTTATCGATTTCTTCACATTAAGTGAAGCAGCCTTGCTGGTAAGAGAAACCTGGAGTGAACCACCAACTCTGTCCCAGAGGTTTTATCTTACATTTGCAAATACTATACCGACTCATGATGTAAGCCACAACTGCAGTGGCATTTGCTAAAAATAGGAAGGTAAAAGAAGATTCACTTGTCTCTGTATGAATAAAATTAAAATCTTCAGGATGACGTATAGAACATATTGATAGTTATATATAAAAACAGAATATACTTTTAGATAATCACTAACTGAATGGATGTGGTGGAGGGGCTAGCACAACAGCTGATACTACCTTAATTCAGACACACATACAGACAGTGATTAAGGAAGAGCTAGATGTATGGGTATTTTAACAGCCCAAAGGGCAGCCACAGAACTTTGTTCACATCCGCATGTGAACAAGACATGCTGTACAGTAATTCAGCTCAGTTGGGAATCTTCAAAAGCAAAATAGTTCTTAACCCCTGTATGAGCTCCCTGTTTGAAAGCTTTTTTCAAAGACTGCTATCCCCCAGCTGAACACAAAGCACAGGAAGATAGAAGAGGAGCAACTGCAGTCTGTCACTCTTTCTCCATCACCTCTGACATCTCCAGTCCAGTGAAACATCAGAACATCAGAACTACTTCAACAATGCATTTTGCAGACTCATGAATGTATCTGTACATCACATTTTCCCCGGGGCTTAACAGAGGAAGCGATTTCTCTAACTCAGTATGGTACACAGTAATATATAAATCTACATAATTCTAATTTAAGTCATTTCCTTATTTCAAAACATAACACAGTGACAACAGAAATGATAAACCAACATAGGTTGGTTCATAGCGCTGTTTCACAATCACAATGATGGATCATTATATAATTGCACATAAATGTATAAGAGCATGAGACATTATAAATATTGTATATGTAAAATATTAATATCATTTTAAGTTCAATTTAATTTAAATTTAAGTTTCAGTGAGGGGTGAAGAGGAGGTCGTATGTAGTGCTGGCCTTGTCCTTCTCATCAAAGAAAGAGGCTTTGCAGTTGCACAGGATGAGCTCAATCTATCACAGGCTGGTGACGACGGTGCTGCTGCCAGGAGATGGTGGCAAGGGTTGTGAAACAGCATGAGGCCATCTGTCAGGTACTCACTGCTGACAAGAACAAGTATTTAGTGCCTCCTTGGCAGGAAATGCACAAGCTGGAATCCAGGAGTGGTGTCCTAAGTTGACTCTTAAAGTTCACTGATTTTCTGCCAGGCAAATCTTAAGGGAGTGTGTTGTTATGTAAAGCTTTTACAGCACCTCCTCTAAAAAAAAAAATAATAATAAAATAAAAAATCATGAAACCTGCAGATGATGGATGTCCACCATCATGTATAGTCTCAGTGAGAAATATGACACAGCAAAAGATGACTCTCTCGACATGTCATCACTGGTCGAGCCACTCTTCAAGACACAGCCTTAACAGGAGCCATCGACTTCACATATAGGTAGAGCAGAAGATGTGGAGGAGGAGGTAGAGCCAGCTGCTGCAGGTGTACATGCCAAGAGGAACAGATAGTTCTTAAAGAAGCTTTTCAGGTTCTTTTAAAAGCGACCTTCTTTAATTACTTTCAATGTGTGCATTTCAACCCCTGAGAGGATTTTCAGTGGAGAAAGTGACACTGGGAGCCATCACTGAGTAGCTCTAGTTGTAGTTTCTGATGAATTCAGTGTGGGTTTTTTTATGAAAATAAAAATTCCTGCTGAGTTTACTGGACGCCACCGTTGCACATTTTGAATGGGCACTGTGCTAGTAATTATTTTACTTACTACATTTATTTACTACATCTTCACTCTCCTTGATATTGTAGTCAATATAGATGTAAATGAATATCTATTTAGCAAAAAGGAATCTTGCAGCAAAAAGCCCAACTTAAAGTCATTTATTATTGTTTGTACAGTATGACTATTAGCAGACATATATTATTACTTCAATGTCAAGGAAGACATTGCACAAAATGTAACCAGTGTAAACTTCTCTGCCTGGTGAGCCAGAAAACAGGACTTGTGTGTGTACAACGGAAGAAGTCCCTTCAGTCCCTTAATACCAGGAAACAGCTCAGTATAATTATTCTGCCCTAACCTTGTTTATTCTCCTTTATGACCACGGGCAGCCAGGAGATCTGCTTTCATTGAGGTGTCTTTTTTGCTGCAATCCAGATTACTGCAGCAGAGTGTCTGAATCCTGTTTACACTGGCACCACAAGCCATAAACAGACGACAGTTTGACGGGAGCTTAGACTGATAAAATAACATAATGTGAGGAAGGATGGCTGTGCGTGAAATCCAGCCAAAAGTCATCACTTGGGAAGATCTGTTGTATCAAGGGGACGCAGAGGGACAGTACATTTATAATATAATAGTAGTAATTTAACATTCTCACAGCACTGCAAAGTCACAGGGGGGAATTCGGGGTGGATAGATGATTGTATGCTTGACTTTAACCCAGGAGACTGGGCATCATGTCCGGTCTCATACTGCATGGTGAGTTTTTAAATTTTTAATGAAGAACAATTAATTAATTAATTAACTAATATAAACAGAGTTTCATATCAACTTTCTGCCCCCAAGTGGCAAAAAAAATCAGTTATTGCAGGTTTAACGATGTAAGTAATTTTTACCCAAATTACAATGTTTCCCCAATCTAGCTAATTAGCTAATTAAACCTAAACAAACCTGTCTGAGAATAACAGTTACAACAACAAAATGACAAATGATGTTGTTCTGTCAAAACGTGTTGTTACAAAAATATTATAACATTTAATTTCCTTGTTGCTTTATAATATGGTGTTTTTCTGCATTTTTTGCAAAAATGTAATCTGGTATTATTAAATTTCACCCATATATTAATTTAATGCTATAGAGTTGTATGTACTGTAATGCAAATGTAATTCTTCTTTTATAGGCTTCAGAGTGTTGCTTTATTCTAGCTAGATGTGAGGAGGAAAAACTAAACATGGAAAGAGAAATATGGATGTTGTTATGCTTCTGACCAGTGCTAGAGGCTCATGGGATTTCACACGTATCCTCACCTCTGTGGTGGGTCTCTGCGCTTTTTGACAGCCTCAGTAACAAGCTGCTGGAACTCTTTAGACATGGCACTCTTAGACACTTAGACATGCCTGTGTAGTATGTGTGTACGCGAAAGCAAGAGACAGGAAGAGTAGAGAGGCAAAATAGAGACAGTGGAAGAATAGCTCAGGAATATGTCAAACCAAAAAGCTGCGGCCACTTGAGTATAACTGCACAGAGAACCCTGAAGTTAACCATTCTTTCATTCCCACAGTAAATCTGAACCTGGATGAGGTCCAGTGCATACCTTGTGTATGTTTTAAAACAAAAGCTAAGTTACTGTCATTGAAATTAGGCTCAGTTTTATGGTAGATGTCAAAGTGGAACACAGGGAAAATGTTTTTGCTTGTGCAATAAATTTGCTGCAGTGACAGCTCGTTCCTAACAATTCCTACAATCCAAACTATGAAATACCACGCTTTGAGAAACAATGTTGTTTTGTGTGAGACTAATACCAGGCCTGACCCTTTGCCTCGCTCCTCATGCCTGTCCTTTAATACAACCCTACACAGATGCTATACACATGTAAATGATAGGCTATTGCGATCAATCCTTAAAAGGAAGTGCAACCATCTGCCTATTGAGCAGGCACTCGAAAGAGATGGCGAGGGAGTAAAGGAAACACACTCACTACAATGTAAACATGTTTCGGCAGGAGGAGAGGGGTCTTTGAATGCTGGTGGCAGGGTTGTGCAGGGGGTACAGGAGAGTGAGGGGAAAGGATAATGTAGGGGCGCTAGGAATGTGTGAAGAGACGTGAGTAGTAACACCACCTGCTGTGAGAGTAAGTTATCTAGCAGGGGGATATTATGTGCGTATGTGAGACGAGACGAGAGGAACAAAACAGACTTCTCATCTCAGGACAGAGGGCTGTCAGATGACGGAGACCATACTGTATCTACCGACGTGCACATCCTTACATAAGCATAGCAGCGGTACAAGCGTGACAAAAGCACACTCATACAACAACTAAAGCGTATCACATGAGCTCTGTGTCTTTCACAGTTAGTCAACAAGATGATTACAAGGTCTTGAAAGTATTCCAAGTGCTGCATCACCACAAAGAGAGGTGTGCTGATAGGGCTTGTTATAATTCAAGCCAAACACTCCTGACGAATGTAGACAAGCCAACATAAACAGTTAACAAAGCGCTAACTGTATTACAAACATGGACACCCACAGACATGAAACACACAAATACACACACACAACCTCACATCTCTGGCTGCCCTTCTTTCTCATTCACTCAAACATTGCCCACCCTATCACCCCACCTGTTCCCGCTCAGTCTGGCTGCTTCTCCCTCCAACACACACACACACACTCACACAGACTTGGCAGAGGGTGTATCCTATTTCATCCAATAATAACAACCCAGGTGACATGACTGTACCTGGCACAGGAGCCTAAAATAGCTTTTAAATTTGATTCCCTAAATTCTCCAGGGGAAGTCATCGCGGCCTCATCTGTCATTCTCGGTATCAAAAGCCTGTTCTCTGATAATCAGCTCCAGATGAACCCGACCCCGATGTGTAGCTCTGGAATGACAGGTCCAAAAAAAATAATAATAAAAAAAATACAAATGCAGAGAAACATCAGTGGGTGGGCTTGCACATATGGTAGTTTTACACATATGTGCACACAAAGAACTCAAACAAAACAAAAAATATCCTAATTACTCCGCACAAAGCTTGTGTTGCATTTTGTTATGTACAATCCATATTATGCACAATGTCACAGAATACTGCGGTATCATAATTTTGAAGATTGCAATGCAGAAAGTTGTTGTTTACTGGCAGAGCAGGAGTTTATCTGAATTGACTGCCTTTTATCAATATTTAATTTCCTTGTCAACACAATATTTTATTCAAACTATTTGGTTTACTGGATTACTTTATTTGTGCGTACTTCGCTTGTAATATTATTTGGTGTCACTCTGACCTTTCAGTATAACTCTAATTGAGTTGGACTGTTCAAAAATAAAATAGTATATAGTGATTTCATGGAACAAATAATACATTGTACAGAAGTTAAGGTTGGGTCAGAGCCTTTTGTGAAGTTGGTTACCGAACAACAATGGTGACGAATGTAGCAGGGATGAAGAGAAAGTGTGTCTTTAAGTTTGTATATAAGGGGGATTCCATATAATGTTAATCCAAAGATGTGAGGGGACACAAACAGAGGCTCTCATCCACTCTTGTGGTTGTGGGAATTGAGGTTTAGATGTATCCATATGAGTAGAAAATGTTTCAACAAGCCTGCAGAGGAAAAATAATTGTGTTGCACTCAGTGTGAAAGCAGCAAAAGAAAGTGACTATTGTGTGAACATAGACAAATAACTTATTTTAATTTATTTATTTATATTTCAGGGACAGTGCACATGAAGTTGTACCAAATTTAACCAAAAACTTAATTTTCATCTACAGCCCTGGAGCAGGGTGATGTTACACATTAAAAGAAACAAAAGCCGGAAAAAAAAACAGTCAAAACAGTATCAGAAAGGTTAAAAGAGGCCAATAATGATAAATCACCAGTCCGCCAGTAGACACATTAACAGGTATTTACAGCCCTAATTCTGAACCATGTTCAGTGGGTGCCAGTGGTCAGGTGCCATAACAAGGTTTATAGCCCAGAGTTATGGTTTATATTTGATGCTTGCTGGCTAATGATCCTTGAATGCTAATGGAAACAGATGAGTGATGGACATGCCGCACTCACAATTGGCTTTTGCAGCTGAGCCTTGTTGTTATTGGTCTGTCAGAAAACGTCCAACACAGGAGGGAGAGATATAAAAAATCATCCATTCATAGCCAAGGGCTTTTACATGGGCGGGATTACAATGGAACTGATCTGACAGTAAGCCGAGATCAAAAAAGTGACATATTGTAAAATAAATCTAAATAGTGAGGGAGTGTAATCCATCTGACAAAAGCCTCTTGTCTTCTGCCATCCTTAGAACTAACTACAAAGCACATGATACACGTTATGAAATTAGCATAACGATGCAAACCACTGAGTTAATACACAGATGGACTAATATCTTGTATAATAAAACTGCCGGCATTTATGGGGGCCCCTGCATCTAGTGAATGATGATCTGTGGTGTGTGTGTAATAGTTCCCATCCGGCACACTGACAGGAACATTATGAGGATGGAGAGTGATGAGCTCCTCACAACCTCTGCTACTGTATGGAGCCATGCTGAATGGAAAAAGACTCTCTATGACTCTTATTGTACTTACAACACTAATATGAGTGGGACCACTCACCGCAAGAGACACAGAGCACAACAGGCTCCAAGAATATGACGTGGCTATTTCAGCCATAAAAAGCGTTCTCAAGCTACAAATGACATTGTGGCTGAAATGATTATGAATATTTACCTGTTCTTAGTTTTCTACTTCAGGTGTCAGTTCTCAACCCTTTTTTTTGTCAGGGCTTAGAGAACACACCATATAACACCAGTAACCCTCTGCTATTTGTCAAAAATTAGCCACAACTTTAGAACTTTCATTTGTCATAATCACGTTACACGTGTTGTGCTTGTTGTATAAATTAAAGTGTTATTGATACTTCGTTGCTAGATTCCCATCGTAATATGTGTGAAAAGCAGTAAAACATTAGTAACTGTGTTGATTTGCTGCAGAAACTTCTATTTAAATACTTACTCTATTTAAACTCCTGCAAAAACATAATAAAAAAAATCCTGTTCACTCCTGTATCTGCTGCCAGAAAATAATAATCAAGCATTACGTTCTATAATGACGTTTCTCTATACTTTGAACCTCTCTCTTAATCAACTGGACCGTTCTTCTCACCCCGGAGGCTCTTCTGTGTCTCCCTATTCAGATGTCAACACCAAACGAGGAGGCTCTGAGCCCCTTAAACTTATTTAAACAGTGCTGAGGGTGAGTATATTACTCCATGCTGAAGTTAGTGGATGAGATAAACACCATAACCACTCAAGTGTCTCAGCTATTCCTGACTATGATCCAGAGCCATTTTGTAGCCTTAAAAATTCAATCAAAGTAAAAACCCCTATTAGAATACACTTCCTTGCTTTATTTCATCACTAGTACAGAATTTCTTCTTGCTGGCTTCATTTTTTTTTATCTGCATTTTAAATTACTCATGAGTGTTTAGTGGAGGGAAATAGAAAGACAGGAGGACATAGATAGACAGAAAGGAGCAGAAGCTTAGACATATACAGCAGGACGCAAAATCCCCCAGTGGCCTGGATTCGACTGATATCATTCCATTATCCTGCTTTCTAGTTTTTCCTAGGGTGACCTTAACCTATACTTTGTGGGAATTAAAGTCTCACTGGAAGCTGCCAATGCATACATGTCTACTGGCTGACTGCCACCCCTGCAATATATTAGCATTTGATATGAACTGTGATGGCAAAGGGTTGTCTCATTGAAGAATGCAGGTCACTGAGCGCTGTGGGCAAATATTGAATAAGCGCTGACTGTATGGTGTGCTGCCATTGATCTGATGTCAGAATCAAATGGTCAGACTCAAGTCTTTTGAATCATTTAATCATTTTTTGCATAAAAACCTCCACAATTGTTGTGGTACTAATCAGAAATCAAGTTAACAACACCTACAGTAATGTAATTATTAACTCCAAGGGAAAGACAATATCTGATTACTCTTCAGAACAATACCTCTTCAACAAGTATTTTGGTGTAATTATTAACTAAAGTTAAAAAGTGTTTTCTATCACCTATTAGACCTGAAAGATTGGAGCAGGATGGATGAATGAAGAGTTCACAGCTTGAACGAACAATCGCCTTGTTTGAATTGCTCGACGTCATCGATGTTTGTTGGATCAGCTGACGATCATCTGCTGGGTGCACATGATTTACACTACACCTCCTGCCTGAGCTAACGCAATGCTTCATTAACTTATTTTATCTATTCTTCTTCCAAGTCCCAAAATGGCCAGACTTTATAACTCAACGTCACGTAACAATCCTTATGAAGTGCTGAACTCCTTTCATGCTAACCTGATGCGCAAACACAAGCCCCAAATAAGGGACTAAGTACAATTCACCCTCCTCAGTTTCCAAGTAACTCAATAATCGCCAGATTGCTTCTTTAATTATGTTGTTAGACTGAATTACTCTAAACCAAGATCAATACAAAATTAAGTTGTTGGCAAACACAGCACTCTTCATTGCTGGAATTTTTTTTTATGATAAACAAAGAGGCTGAACCAGGAATATGAGGGAAAATCCACATCCTGGATCTGTCATATTAATGAATGTATATTTGCCCTCCCACTTGTTTGTCTTATGTGATACAATGCTGCTCTGCCTTTTATGCTTCATGTATCAAGGGCAACCCTCTCTGTAAACACTAGCAAACTCAAACATAATTCAATTGGAATCATGTTTCCCTATCACGTGGTTTTTACTGCGTAACAAATGTTTTTATTTCCTCAGCTAAAAAAAAAAAACATCTCCAACTCTGCTCTTCTGATCTGGAAAGAAGTAATCCATGCCTTTATTTCATCACGCTTGAATTACTGCAGCTCTCTATTCTCCTGTGTGAGCACAAGCTTCGTCAGCCTCAGAGGCAGGACAAGCACCACATGCTGTGTTTTCCCGCATTGGCTCTCCCTTAATTTCAGAATTGATTTTAAGATCCCACATTTATTGTTGTAAAAACTCAATAAGGCTTGGCCTCATGTTAAGTCATTGACCTTATGACCTCCAACATGCTGCACATTTGTTCTTTCATTCTTTCAGAGCCTTTTTTGCTGCTAGAAAAGCTGAAGGTCTATGTCATCTTTGAAAACAGAAATTAGAAAATAAAACATCCTTTATAGAAAAAGTATTTTATTTTTTTATTTAGCTAGACTCACCATTTGTTGTCTCTGCTGTTATCTGTTCTAAGGCTCTTTCCTTTTTGGCGATCAACAGAACCAAACAAACCAAAGTTTGTTTGCAAGATTATGCAAAGTTTTACGTTGCAGAGGATTGCAGAGAGTTTTATTTGCAAGTTGCATTGTCGGGTGTTTATTGTTTTATCAGTGAGAATGATTTTCAGCATGTTGGCATGAACTTTTGCTAATGAAAAAAAAATGAGTGTTGTAGGAGTGTTAAATTTAGAGCCTGTTAATGTACAGTTACCCAAAATACCATATTTGGCTCCCTATGACTGTCAGTGCTGTGGACATTTAATGAACACTTTTTAGGAAGCTCTCCCTCTGTGGGTGGACAGAATCAGGATATTTTGGATATCCAGTCTACTTGTTTGGTGGCTGACTCTCCCCAGATCCACATTTAAATGAATGCTTTAATTTTGCATACATTTCGTAACAATCCCAAAAGGTTTTCAGACAACAGCAGCTTGCTCAACCAGCTATTATTCATTTTGTTTATTCTATTTATTTGATCCCCAACATAAACACATAAACTGAAAGGGACAACTGCCTATACCGATATGCAGATACAGTGACAAACAATCCCATCCAGCATTGGATTTTTTTCCACATAAAACATTATCAATTTAACGTTGTGTGTCCACAGAGACCTGATAGTTTTGGTAGGTAAAAAGGAGTAATTGTACAACAAAATCTGTAGTTTTGTGCAGAAGCCTCATAAACTGAGGTTTTTTTTAAATTCAGTAGTCAGACATTAAGACAACTAAGCAGGTTTTGTTGACTGTGTGAAAAAGGAGGGGAACAGTGACAGGTTGCCTTGGCGTACAACAAGAGAAACGTAGGCTGGCGTGAAACAACAATAATGGTGTTATCCTTCACTTCTCTCCTCTTGAACATTATTGTTATTATTAGACTAAATATAAATATGTCATTCTCTATAATTGTTAGGATGTGTGACAAGGGACATCTAAAGAAAATCTGCAATTATTATCACAGTAGGCAATTTATTTCCCCAATAAGTACCATACCTTACTATGGGCCGTGTGCAGATGGTGAGAAGCGTGCTGACAGTGACATTATTGAATTCAGTGTGAACTGTTCTGAGAAACAGTCACACTTTTCCTGTTAGAAATCCCCGTCTATCCCAACGGTTTTGAAATAAATACATAATAATAAATGTGCCGCAGAGAGGCAAGGACCTACTACAGTATAAGAAAGCCAGGGATAATTAGCCACTTTGGAACTCTGGAGGTGGTGTTTCTCCATTTCATGTGGAAAGTGTCACCTCTGCACACAGCTTATATATTTTTTTTAGAATATGTCCCCGAGGTTGCATAAATTATTGGATAATTGCTTTTTAGGTAACCGACTACAATAAACAGTATAACAAGATGACACTCAAATCACTACTTCACAATAATAATAATCAGTGTATACTGTATATTATGATGTTTCTGTACGCTGGTTGAGTGGCTGTCTGATTATGAACGTTATAAATAAATCTACACAATATTCACCACATCAGTAGAGGAGAGATGCTGTGAAAAGTTAAATGTCAATGCATCAAAGATCTGCTGATGTATCTTACAGTGTCAGTTTTCGACATAAGTTGTTGTGAATTTTCTTACATCACTGCTCATTTGAACCATCTAACATCTCGTCACATTGCTATGCAGACTGTACTTTTATGCCTACAACAGTCCAGTATAAAATGTGAGGGCATAAGGCTGTAGCTTACAGTAGCTTTTCTTGGAATGGTTCAAAAATAATGTAAGATAAGAGGGGACGTTTGCATTGTTACAGCAGCAAAGGGGATAGTGCAATAACAAGAACTGTCAGTAGAAAAAAATATAATAAATAAGTAAACAGTAAAAAAAGATATCATAATAAGTAAACAGTAAAAAAAAAACTATAATATGTAGAAAAACGGTTGAATTCACTTACACTATAAAAGAATGCTTCATCCCCTGAGGATGAAGACTCGTCCATCAAACATACATTATACTAGCCTGTGGGCAACATACATTACAGCTGATGTGGAAGTTACCATTAGAATATAAATATACTCTCAGTGGAGATCCCAGTAGACTCACAGTATGTTATTAAATTAGAGGTCAACACACACAACTACTCCAGCCCTCAGATCCCCTGCCATGTCAACCATGGTGCTTGTAGGCCTTAAAGGCTCTTTGGAAATACAGAAACGGAATAAATTACATGAATGAACTCTAATTTATTTTTTGTGTTTTGCTGAGTGTGCCTTAAATTGATGCCAGTTAACTTCAATTAAGATTAGCCGCTTATGTATGTGCCACTTATACTAATTTGATAGGCCATTTTTTTTATCTGGCTAGTTATTTTCTACCTGATAAAGAGAAAATTAGGAACACATAAATAAATAGATGCAATGGATATTCCTAGTTCATATTATTAATCTTATTTTCTCCACTGGTTGATACAACCTTTTCAGTGCTCTTGGCATTGATAGGTGTGTGTACAGTTTCAACCTTTTGCAGGATTATAACTAGTTGCGCTAATGATTCTGAATCAAATGCATTTATTAATTAGCAAATACTGATATGTGTTGTACCAGTATTCATTATTATTTAATTTATTGATTTCATATTTATGGAGTTATATTACCATTAACATTTTTTTTTGCCTCATTAATAAAGCAGATGTATGCATCAATGTCTCCAAAATACATCCATGCTGACTCCACCTTATCAGTGGAGTCAGCATGGATGGATTACGAAGCCTTTGTGAGGAGGGACTTAACATTTTTTACTGAAGAGTCAAAGGGTTCCTCTCCTAGAAAACTGGGGGGAAAGTCTCTCTAAAATAGTGAAGAAATAGCCTTCATGTTCACTTTAAGGATATCACAACAAAGAGGCCATCACCGTCACAGGGAGTGTTTGTCCCCTCAGGCTTAGAGGTTTGTACTGACAGCATGCAGTATGGGCCCTTTCACTCTGGGGAGAGGGGCTGCTCAGGAGGGCAGGTCTTTTAGGCATCTGTAGCAAAAGATCGATCCTCTCATAATTTGTCATACGAGTCCACATAATTATGAGTAGTACATCAATAATGCACAAGCTATTTTCCTATAATAACATACTTCAGGTATTTAAAGAGGTTCATCACTGGTTAATGTGTATATACATCAGTTTATTATTTAGAGGAAGTGAACACTTTTCTCTGAAACTAGAGTGAAGTTGTAAAACCAGTCTGTAGTCAGTTTGTTTACGAGACGTTTTGATTTCCTCTTCCCTTTTTGTCATGCCAACACATTTACATGGCCTATGTAGTCAAACATTATAAGAAAAACACTCATGTTTACTTTAGTTATCTGAAGCTGGAGTGTAAAAGAAAGCATCATATCTATTATTAGTAGTCTCTTCAGGTTCCCACTGTAACTGTAAAGCAAAAACATCTAAATACAATATAGTACCCAAACTAAATAAAATTAAAGTCACTCAAATGTATTCCACTAATCTGCTATTTTATATTTTTTCTTATTTCACTACTACTCACAACATAGTTTCTTCCTTTTTTTACCATTCAGAAAGAAGGGACACATTTTTTTACAACAGGCATTGTAAAAGTAAAGGTAATTTTTCTTTGCCCAGCCCCTCAATCACCCTGTCCCTGTCTTGCTGTGCTCCTCTGACAGTCTGTCTTTCTCAGTTGAGGGATTTGTGCAGTGGAATCAGTGGATGGAGGCACAAGGTTGGATGAGATTTCATTGATCAGATGGGACTGACTAGTGGATTGATCTGATCGGGTCTGAGCTTCAACTGTTGGCTGTATCACATTACCAATTATGTTTTCAAAGCGTTTCCTCTCCCTGTCTGTACAGTGCTTGCTTTGTGACACAAGTTGGGATTTAGTCAGCAAGAAGTGATCTTAAATGTTGTTTGTGCACACAATAATTAGTGCTCAACATTATCTGAATGTATTGTTTTCTGCAGTGTTACAGAGTTTTTTACTTTCTGAAGGACAACCGCTGTGTCCCACTGTCAGTCTTCTTTTCTGTCTTGTTGGTATAGGAAACAATAAATGAATGAATAATGGGACTTTATGCCACACAGAAGGTCACTTTTATGTTTGTGGCTTTAGCTTCAATTCAACTCAGTAGAACAAAGACAATTCTTATGTCTGCAGTAAAAGTTCACAGTTCTCAGTTAAACTTTAATCTAATTTGAATTTAGTATATTTCTTGGCTATAAAGAGAGCACTCTTTTGCCAGAAGGGTTTGGCATTTACCCTAGACATTTTAGTATTTCCACTATAGATGTTATTTCATTATGCATTATAGTGCTGTTTAGATAAATGACACTGGAAGCTTTTTCAAGTTTAAAAAGTATTATCTGTGAAACCCTGAAGGTGTCTGTGTGACACTGATAAAATCATGTGAAGGGAAATTAATTAACTTCCACTAACCCAACCAGAAAATTAAATGAGAAAAGCAACGTAAGGCGGATGCTCAGTGGACCACAATTTCAATGTATGTTCAGTGTTCAATCACAGTCATCATCATCTTGTTTATCTGGCCAATCAATCCATGTTGCTGGGTTGTCTTGTACAGGATTTTGTCACGGATGATAGAGCCCCTTACAATTGACCTCACATCTACTCGTCATCCACAAATGGTTCAGGGGGAAGTCAATGGTCCCCAGCAGCTCTCCCTTGATACCGCAGCAAAAGATTTTTATCCCTAAATCCAGTCTAAGACATGTTTTGTCCACTTTCGTCTGCGGTAGAAAAAAACTGAATGACATGTCTTATATATTGCTCACTCAATTCTTCCCAAGAAAAGAGAGTGAATGACAGTTTCCTATTTGTTGTGGGGAAGTTAAAATGCATTCATTTGTTTTAAATGGCTGACATATATAACATGTCATCTTAAGTGACCTTTAAAGCTGTTATCTATTGGCCATGGAAATTATGTCTTAAAAAGTTAATTCAGTTCAGTTGAGGAAAAGCCTGCTCCTGATTTCTTACACAAAATAAAGTATGTTATAACCTGTGTTGGCCTTTAAGTATGGTATGATGCAGCAAAATGTAATGGCATCTGCAGTAAGTAATTGTGTTTCCCACATTTTCAAAAGCTGAATGCCACATGCCAAATTGAGTATGTTAACGCGTCTCTGTTTCTGTGTTTGTCTCCCTCCAGCACACAGAGACAGTTCGCAGCCACAAGACTTAGTCAGATGGAATATCATGAAATGCCAAATTCAACAGAAGTTGAATGTAGTCTGTTAGACTGTCTAAATCAAGTGAATTGATAAGTGATACGTGTTTCGCCAATACAATATATGTTATTATGACTCATGTTGAAAGAACACTATCTGTTCTACTGTATATATATATACAGTTATATATGTACAATAGAAAGTTACACACAGTGGAAACAAGTTCAATCATTTTCAGAAGGTGACACGTGTTATACATTTGCAGTACAGTGGGATTGTAGAAGGTTTGTCATTAAATATATGCATATGTAATTAACTTTCACTGGTGTTGATAGATCCATCAATACTCACTAGAGGACACTGCAGTCAACTCTGCATTGACTTTTTCCCCTCTCTGAAAACACAGTAATGTTATGCCTGAGTGCCTTAGGTGTTGAATTTGTTTTTCTTTTTTTTTTAAACGAGTAAGAAACATTTGATTCTCACTCCATCTGTGATTGTACTTTTATTTCTCTTGTTAGCCATTATTGCTGAGCTGCTGACGGCTTAACAGCTTTTTATACTCCAAGAAAAAATCAGATATCCCTTAATTGGAGTGGTTGCATATTTAATGAAAGCGGTAAGGCCTGTCTTCTTCAATATTAATCTGTAAACAAAAAAAAAAGAAAAAAAAGAAATGGGAGTGCAGAAGTGGAATTACTGGACACTTTGGTAAAAACTAATTTGATGATGCTTTCAAGATGATGCAATTTGCATGCAATTCATAAAAAGGTTTTGGCAAACTACATCAGGGTAACCAGGGAGAGAGACTGTAACAGGGAATTACCCAAATTGTCTTTAGTATCTTTCGTACGTTCAAAAAACTGGTCTGAGTCAGTTAAGAAGGCCTTATGAAAGAACTGCCTTGACTTGCACAGACTATCAAGAAAAGAAATATTGCTTAGTCTCCCTTTCACTTCCTGGAATATCAGAGTTAGGGTGTTTTCTTCTTAACCAAACAACAGCATCAGAACAGTAATTTCCAGTGGGATAATAAATCACCTCTACCCTGGAGACAGACAAACACAGCATGTGTGATGGATAGCCAAGCTGTTAAAATGTGAAAATGCACAGTTTGGAAAGAGACAATACAGCTCCACAGTATAATGCCAAGAGGCATTTTGCCAATATGAAACGATCCATTATCATGAAAAATAATCTTTAGGGGAAAAGGTGATTTAAAACTATGTTGCTTAGGGAAATGACAATGATAGTCCCATGATTTTAAAAAAAAATGTTCAAGTATGATGTTTGTGGCATAAAAACATAAAAGGCAAACTATGAGTAAACACAGTCCATTTAACTGAATGCTGAGATGAAATAAAAAAAGAGTGCAAACAGGTTGCAGTGGCTGACGAGAGAAATGTGACAAAAGAGGATGCCAGAGAGAACACAAGTGGGTAACGAGGCATGACAGGAGTAAAAAAAATAAAAAAATAAAAAGGCAGGCCGATGTAAGAGGGAAAATATATACACATAAAAACTAGTTATGAACTGCAATGGAGTGAGGTGATTATGTTGTTGTAACATCCTACTGAGCTGCTGGAGTTGTGGGAGGCTGCGGTGCAGGATGCAGGTGTTGGGGCGGAAAAGGCAAAGAATGTATCATTTCTTCTGGGGTAAATTGTCTGTGACTGCTTTGCATGTCCATCATTTTCCTCTACAGTCTAATTTCATTCGGTTCCACCTGGCTACACTGCTCCCTTCTACTCAGTGCAGAATGATGGTAACATACGCCCGACCGAGATTCAGAGATGAGGGGTTAAAGCTGGGAATAATTGCCCTTTGTAATGTGACTACGTTTAGGGTTTGTTTTTTTACACGCAGAGCGGGTTTTTTATTATTAAATTTAGTTGAATGAGTTGACAAAAATATTTAAAAACTTCCAAAATAAATTCTGGAAATATATTTTTTATGGAGCACCATTATCTCAGAACTTTAAGGTTTGTTGTAGAAGCTTTCTTCTAACATCGGCAGCTCCCTTTAAAAACTTCTTGGGATCTAACCGGAGTGCCTCTACGATGCGTCACAATGAGAAGTCCCTGTCTTCACTGTGCAATGAAAGGAATGTTCTTTTGTTCTTTCATCAAAATAATGATGGAGACTGAACCTGAATAATACAACTGTGAGGCTCACTTCATCAAGCAATATATATTCTTTCCCTCAGCTTCTTCTTTCTGTTATCACCATCCCTGAAACTCATTTTAAAGCTGTCATTCAGAGTAACCAGAAATGATTTCAGAAAAAAACAAAAATCATCATTAGAAAAGAAAAGAGGTTGTCTGAGAGAAAGGAAGCTTGGTAGATGAACGTGATGTCTTTGAAGTGACGGACAAAGAAAAACAAAAAAATGACCTATGTTGTCTTCAGGTGTTAATGCTCAGCATGGCAACATATTAAAATTAAATAAGTCATTATAATACCTTATTGTTTTCAGACTTTAAGCCTAATTGCACAACAGGGGGATGACACTCAGATGATACTTGTCTATTGAGGGCTCATTAGTAAGAGAAGGTATTCAAAGCCGCCTTAGTTGAATGACAAATGGTCCACATTAAAATGCACGCTGGGTATTTGCTTGATATAACTTTGGAAATCACCATTCAAAATAATAATCGACTTATTACAAACCCTGACAATTATGACTGAGTGTAGCTATTAAAGTAGTGACAGCTGACAGCGTTTTAGAATTAAGCAAACGTGTGATTTAACAAGACAAGTGTGGTAAATTTAATATGTCTAAATCTCTGTCAGTTGTTGTTTGCTATATAGATTATACATAAAGTATATAATTATACATAAAGCAAGCTGCATTTTGTAATGCCCTAAAATACAGTGTAACAGGCAACATGAAGCCTGCTAACTGTTTCTACCATGACTGTCCATCAGAAGAGACACATGCCGATAACTACTCACGACACAGGCAGCAGTTCAATAAGGAGACAGAATTACTGGCAGCTCAGAGTTACACCCATCTACCTAGAGACATCTGTGTGATAAGAAACTTTTTAGCTGTCTTTTGAGAATTAATCTTACCAAGAGCGACGGCTCAGTACCAAACACTGCATCACTCTGTACCACGTTTCAGCAATCCCAGTCACTCAAAGAAAAACAAGGGAGGATTTCCCCAAAAGTGAGCCAGCCTTCACAGCATAGTGTCACTGTAAATTCACACTGAGAACATTTCAAGGCGCTGGATTGAAAGTGACTTTTACATAAGCGAAAATACATTAAGGACGCTAGCTCATCTTCTGAGGACACATCAGTCATCCCAGGCAGAGCTGCGGAGAATCAGGAGCCTACATTCACTGTATTGAAAAGATAATCCACTTAATACAGTTCATATTACGGTTCTTTTATGCTTTCCTCACAATCCTGACACAATCACAGTCACAGCCGATCAATTTCTCAGATGGTGGTTGCTTTGTATGTCGTTTTTTTTTTTTTTTTTGCTGATTCATTATAAAAATAGTGTGAGGTGAACATGCTTTTAAGATGTTGTAGACGGGCTGCATTTTCATGTAAAGGATGAAATAGCGTTCTAACTGTGAGAGGTGAGATAACCCAAGCTCCTCGCCTAATAAAATACTGCTATGTCAGACATTTATTGCTGTTAATGTTAAATTATACACGGAGCCATTTAGAAGTCAGATTTCCGGCCTGTGTAAGTAAGGATATATTTTACAGCCTCCATTTCCCCACTTGGGAATTGAATTGGTGATATTACACAGCACATGAGTCCTGTATTAAGTTTGCAAACAAACAAATAATGTGCTATTTTTGGCTACTAGGTCAGATGTCAGTCCTTGTGTTGTGACTGTGTTAGCACACAGTTTCTTTGCTATGCAACTAATGACAATCTGAACACAGACGGAGTAATTTACTGATCATAGCAAAACTCAGCTGTCTTGTCTTAGTCATTAGTTATGCTAAGTATCAGCCACTCAAACAGAGGACATATTGCGGCTTGTGTTAAAATCTAATGAGGAACAAAATAAAATTATGAGTGTAATCACTGTGGAAAATACTGATTTTAGACAGTGCAGTTTAGAAATGTTCCACAGCATCAATATTGGTATACAATAGCTCAACAATTAGAGATACAAAATAAACCAAGAGGATAAATAACAGCAGGTCCGGGATGTATTTATTTGAATCTTATTTGAATTCCAGCAGTGTTGTCTAAAGTTTTGCACTCTGTGTCTCAGGTCACGCCCAGTTTTACAGATTATATATTATGTGGAGGATATGACCCCAGAGTCTGGGGGCGGGGGGGGAAGAGGTCATACAAACAAACAATGTCAGTGCAGAGCTGTCAGACATGTCTTACTGAAATAATACTGTGCTGCAAGTAACATGACTTTTATATCCTCCGTCCAGTCAAGCCCAATTAGTCTAGTGCATGTACAAGTCTCTTAATATGATTATATTTTCTGTTCCATTTTTCCTCTTGCAGTGGTATATGTCACAGAAAGACTATAGCGCAAAGACAGATGGTTATAGATTACATTAACTATGCATACATATCAATTAGACTTTGCAACAGCCACTCGGACAGAGGACAGCTGCATCTCTTCCAACAGCACTCAGCACTCACTTGCTCTTAACTCTCTTCAAATGATCCCACACAGTCTTGTCTTCTCACTACCCCCCCTGCTTCATTTTCAAGGTCTTCCTTTACTACCATCAATTAATTCTTTCCCTTTAGTTTTTTTTTTTTACTAAGGGAATCTTATCTTGCTTCCTTGCAGACACTAAAATATGTGAAATTCTGTTGTTCCTGTCCATAGATGGTCATGATACATTTCTTATGGTCCATTATACTTGACCACATACCTGTACTATGTTAATAACAATGATTTCAGACATATTAAAAAATATTAATTAAAACACAGATAGATTAGGTCTGATGGGGAATACACAGATATTACAATGGAGAGACCTTCATTTCTGCATCTTCATGTCGTGAGTTTGATTGGAGCATCTGGGTACAAATATGCATCGCCATAGGTCATCACAGATCAAACGTTAAATACCAAGAAATGTCATTCATATTCCTCTCCGCTGTGTCTTCACAAGGACAAATTCAAAGGTACGGTTCAGTTGGCTTCCTGAGGCACTGGATTTTACATTATGTTGTTCTAGTGAAGCCATTAACACTGTATCACACTGGCATTTCTCTATCAATGGCCAAGCACAGAGGTGACTATCAGAATTCACATCAGATCAAAGCTCATTGTCTCTGCCTTTGTCTCCATCACCGGCAGGTGTGGCAGCAGAATTAGACAGACACTATTTATTGCTACTGAAATAGAAACAGAGAAATAGAGATTTTCTATCTTATTGGGGCCACTTGTGTGGAGACACATTGTAGACACCAACCAATACAACTGGGAATCTTTGTGAGACAGGAAATCAAGACAGAAATCCATTAGCCAGTTAGTCGTATGTGTTTCATGAATAGTAAGTTGGATTGATTGCATTGCGTAATGTGTTTTGCTTTTGTGTGCTTTATAAAGTTGGAAAATACCTGCAAAATTTTCTTGCTCATTTTCTAAACAATTCCTTTTACAGGAGCAAGACATTTCACTTTCATTTATATCTGAAAGGGAGCGACTCGTCTTATCACTGCAGATAAAATGTGCAAGAGATCAGCAAATTAAGCTTAAGGAAATTAAGGCTAACTCTGACCTTCTGTTCACACAGAGCATAACGTGATCAACAAGTATTTCATTTCCTCAAGAGCTGAGAAACCAGAGAAAATCAGCAGATGAGCGGATGGCCAGCAAGTTTATCAGCAGTGAAAAGTGAGTCATCAGTCATTTCAACTGCAAATCAGATTTTCATCCTTCCTACTGTAGATGGTATACAGACATTCACAGTTTCTCAATTCTCAGAATGATTTGAACAATTTTAGGGCTACATATCTCAAAAATTATGCATTTTCTTGTACTTTCACCTAATGTGTCGTTATCAATACTTGCCCAGATCAAGCATCTTTAAGGTGAGTGAAAGATTTGGGGTTAATTTAAGGTAAATCTTCTATGATCCATGCCATCCATGTATGATCTGCCTCCAAACTCTATGATAATAATATGATAATAATATCCTTTGCTTCTGCCTCATACTGCAGTGTCCCTCAGTATTGAACACTGACCAATAACACAGTCTCTGGGCCTGTAGTGCCAATGAAAGGCTACCTCTGCCATCTGTCAGCCAAGCAAATTTGTGAGTGAGGATGTGAGTGCATCTGTAAGGTTATTTCTTAATAAATAGCGCATACAATATGCCATGTTAAGCAGGAAGGAGAAAGAAGACAGAGGAGGAATAGTAACAGGCAGGAAAACGTATCACCAATGATAGGGAGCAAGAACTAGCAAAGAATAATGATCTTTTTTTCCTAACCCGCTGTCATTCCTCAAAGTAAGAATGGGTAGAAATATCATGGGATGTCAGAGACTGGTTTCTGCCTTCCTGCTGAAATCCACAGGGATGAGGAATAATCCATACAACTGTTTAAATCTTGGCTTTCAAATCAAATCATATGAGTACATCTAAATGAGCTCAATTGGTTAAAAAATATATATATATATTTAATCCCAATAGCACTTTAAACTTATCATGAATATTCAGACCCCCACCAGCTTGAACTACCCTCAGTCTCACTGGGTGATGTTGAAAATCAGACATGTTTGACTGGGCTTTAACACAGCGTTGGCTTTTGCAAATAAACCAGGCAGTACTCGCCTTAACATCAAATTTTGAATGGACTCTTGATTTAGAGTCTGTTCAGGTTAATATTTAGGTGAAGTACTGCTGGTAACGTCCCCAGAGAAAGATTTAAACTAAGTGCATTAAGCTAAAGAAATCTGTGGCTAGTATAAGCATCCCCAGCAATGGAAACAATCAGGAAACAATCCTCTCGAGAGCTTTTTTATCTGCCAAAAGGGAATGGGCTGAATCAATGGAGTGTCATTAATTGCAGGACAGGGTGGTATTCTTGGCTCCAATAATTCACAGAGGAAATGGCTATAAGCATTATTGCAGCACACAAATCACACCGGCAGTTAGCTTAGCTGATGGACAAGGGCTTGAATGTTCCCGAGAAATGAACAAGAAATTATCGATAGCATGAAGTCACACCATCTAAATCTGATCAAAAATCTGAGAAGGATTTCCCACCACTAGCATTCTCACAGCTTCTGGTTAAAGGCTTGAACAATGGCAAAATATAGAATATAGTATATCAAAATATTATGCAATATAATTGGAGAGGAAAAAACATGATATATGTTTCCGCTAGGGGTGGGTGATATGGATAAAATCTCTATCTTTTTACATTTCAAAATAAATATACAGTACCGGTTAAAGGTTTGGACGCACTTTCCCATTTGCTTAAATCAGAAAGTGTGTCCAAACTAATAATGTGTACCTCTGACTGGTACCATATATCACATAATATAGTGATACTTCTGCTGAATCCACTGAACTAAATACCTGACCAATAAGATACATCATCACATTAATGCAAAAATCAAATAGAAATCTAGCATTGTCATAAAGAAGTGCTGCTCATCAATTTGTAACATTGACCACAATGACAGACCTAGATATAATAAAGAGATAGATGCCATGGTATAAACAGGATGGGAAAATCTCTGAGAAAACATATATTTATATTGTCTCACATTACCGTATATATATCATCCGATCTCTCAACCCGAGTTTACACTCCAATAGCCATTTATCAAATTGTTATTGAAAATATGTCGCTGTCAGGATCAGCACATCAGATTCTCTACGAATTATAATATAAATACATGTACATAAACAACATGATGTCAAACACAGCAGAGGGTAAAATGTGTTGCATATAGCAGATCCCAGCACCTCCATCTCCAATAACCTGCATTCATTTTTCCTCGGTGCACTGCTCCCAAATTACTGGGATTCCAATTACTTATCATACGTTCTTGTCTTTGATTTATTGCAAACGAAAAGAGAAAATTGAACATGCCTTATAGTTTGTTTATTTTTTGCTCCATGCTATGATACAACATAGAGAAAATCTCACTCCAACTGCTTTATCAATGTTTGGAGACAGAGAGAGAGATACTCAGCATATGCAGTCGCTCATGCACCCACACACACACAGTGGGTACCTTACCACAAAGTAAGGCAGCTTAAGAGCCTATAGCTTCTCAGGCTTAACACTTTCCATACAGTTTGGAGACGATAGAGGTAATGAGTCAAATTACTTTACCCTTTACCGGGAGGAGTCTGGTGCTCTGGAGTATAACACTGCAGAGAGGTCACCCCAGGAGGCCCTGAACTTTACCCAGTTCTCCCTCTTGCCTCTCCCTCCGCTAGATTCAGGAAGGATTTTATCAGCAAGGTTAAACAGAGTCTATCACTGGCTGATATTAGTCAAAATGTCACTGTTGTCACAAATATGCAAGATATATAACCATAAACACACATCACATGATTTAAAATGTGTATATATATATATATGTATCTTTCATCTATATATTTCTAAGACTACACAGTTTTTTGTTTTGTTTTTTACTTGCAGTTAAAACATGTGTGACCAGTGGAGAAAAATTACTACGAGTAATTACTAGTTGTTCCACAGCTACAATAACATAATTAGCTAGAAAAAACATTATTTCCACTGATGTGATGATTGAGGAAACAAACAACCGAAAGGGTTAAAAGCCTGACTGGGGAATAGATTGAGAGCATTAACTTTATTTGGTCTAAGTTGATGTAAGACGGAGGAGGGGGTAATACAATCACTGGCTTTCTGTAAAGTCAAAATGTTCTGTGGGTCTGATTTAAACAGCCACATTAGGGTCTGAAACACAGCTGGACAAGATGGATGGAATCTTAAACATGCACGTTAACTGCTGTTAGCCATAAAGACAGAAGATTCATCAACATAGATGCAGATAACATGACACAATGGGTAGCAGATTAATATACCAAATACTAAAATCAATCACCCTGAGCATATTGCACATTTCAGTAAATTTCAGAGTAAATTGTGTGTGAGAGACTAAGAGACTGCAAAACTTAATCATGTCCTTTATGAAAACTAAATAATGATTAATGACAAATTACTTAAAACGTTAAGCTTTAAAGGTCGTACATGAGGACAACCCGAGGGGTGATTATGTTAAAGAGAGCACATTTCCTCTCTTGGCTGCCTCAAAGTGAAGCTTACACAGGTGGATTGATATCCCTGCTCAGAGCCAGACAAAGCAAAGAGTGCCGCAGGTTAAGTATGAGGGCAGCTGCATTCAATGCGTGTGTGCATAAGTGTGTGTGTGTGTTCACATGTGTTTATCACTTCGTCTATGCGTCTGTGTGTGTTTGCATTTTATATCGGGGTCTGATCCAAGTGCCTCCAGATGCTGCTGCCATTTGCTTCCCTGCCAATCAAAGGCCCCAGCAGAATGCCAGTCCCTTAGAGTCCCTGGTTTACAGGCAGCTTACCTGTATGTCAGTATTGCTCTACTCCACACTGTGCTCTACCCCGCAGCATCAAAGTAACACAAAGGGAAGATTTCCCCACAGTTACAACAGCATTTATCAGTCGTGAATGATAGACATGACATATTCTATCTTTAGTGAATTTTGTTTAGTGATTAATATGTATAATCAGAACAGTATTTAATCAAAACTGCCACAAGTATAAACCTTAAAGTTATTATCAATAAGATTTTCATTCTTTCTTAGTTTCTGGTTTATTTAGCAACACCTGCGATTACTGGTGGCAAAGCTGAGAACATTTCTACAAAGCCCCAGAATATTGTTCAAACATTTATAAATTAGAAAACGCTCCTTGAGGACCTATACTCTGTTCACTTCTGACAAAAATGTGATGTCCTCATCAGTGTAGCTGTACTTATATGGACACAAATATATTCCTCTTCAAAATAACAGGGACCAACTGTTTTTAGAGATTACATCATGAGTGACATAAGCACAAATTACATGCAATGTGCACATGCGTCCATGCTTGAAATTGCATGCACTTCCCTGTGAATCCATTGTGCATCTGCACACCTTTTAAATCCAGCAGGATTAGTGAGTGCATTATATATTTAATGGCTATAACTATCTTCAAAGATGGGTTTGATATGATCAAAATCTTACAGATTATAACTTTAAACAGATTGCTCCAAATACTCCACAAATAAAATAAAACATAAACATGATAGAATTAAGTTTTATCAAGCTTTTTCCATGCAAGATATATATTCTCCATATGTGCATTTATGGGTTAGAGTATTATACATTTATCATTGTAGAGGTCAAACGGGCTTCTGCAGAGATGGCTTTTTTATAGGACTGGCATTCTGTTAAATTACATGTCTATAGGTTAGGAGCCTCTAACATAGTAGGTTAATGGAAAAAACACCAACAGCAGTTACTGAAGCCAGGATTGTCTGTACATTTTCACACCAGTGATCCACCTTATCCAACAACAAACGTGAATTGAGAAAACAAGCGGGGGGTAAGAAACTGACATTTACACTCATCGAGTTGGCCAGCAGATCTCTCAGAAAAGGCCACTTGATTGCAGTGGGTAAGACATATATAGACCTACTGTAAACTGTAAATCAGTTTGTCTGCTGACCTCCACCTTTACAGAAGACCTTTATCAACTTGAACCATTTTTTTTTTTTGTTTGTGTTATATTTCATAGCATTGACTCAAAAAACAGCAATAAATGAAAAGAGAAATTCAGGGTATTGACAACAGTGTTATGAAATGCCTCAATGTCCATCATGGAGAAATGCATCCGTCCCAATTGCATTGCTGATTCTGGCACAGATTAGCATAGCCTGTAAAGAATTGCTGATATCACTAAAACAGGCTATACTAATTAAAGCCAGAATCATCAATTCGGATCTTCAGACACCTCGACTCCTAAAAATGGAAGAGTTAAAGAGATAAAGAGAAGCTCATTACAAACTATACAAACAATCTTTTTAGTCCCGTTAAGGAAAAAGTAAATTAAACCACCATTTATTTTTTTAACATCCCTAAAGCCGGTTCTTGGAAACATATCCAGTTTGCAAATCTCTGTTCCCACTGAGAATGTTCAACACATGTTTTATTACAGTGCAGAACAGCACAGGAGTAGAGACGGGGTCCACAGGACCGATGTCCACACGTTCTCCAAGAAGTCTTTATCACACAGAAGCCATATCTGCGAATTATGCACACGATGAATCACACCAGGACCAGTTTCTCAATGACACCCTGGCTATAATGGATGGCATGGTGAAGGAGAAATAAAGAACATAGGAAAGAAAAGGAAAAGGGTGCGTTTGTGAACGAGGGAATCAGCAACCAAGGAGAGAGTTAGAAAGGTACAGAGTGACAGAAAACAAATGAACAAGAGAACTGCTTTGTGAGATAAGGAAAATATACATTTTGTTTCAGACCTCAGTAAAAATTGCTCAGTGCCGAAAGAGCAGAAATATTGCAGTATTTTTTAACATTTACCACATTGAATAATACAGCAATGATTAGGATAAATGAGTCAAAAGCTCCAATAATGAAGATGCTTTACTGGCTTTAGACTCTCAGACTTATATGTTACAGAGATGACGTTCCCTGTGTTTAGTTTGGTTTGCCCTTTGAAACATTTGCAAATAAAACTCCTGAGAGTACGCTAATTTGTCAGAATTGTCCAACGAAAAATATTGGCACTGAGGACGCTCTGCTTAAAAGGCCCCATTCCTTTACTGTCTATCTGTGGCTTAGCAAATGTGGAAGCTGTAATAATTTATCACCATAATGATACAGACCTAAGATTCAGCATTAGGCAGACACCGTTCACAGATGCATCACCACACCATTATGACGCATGCCTGCCTTTGATTTCTATCACTGATTTGGAAAAGGGAAAATTCCTAAGGGATTGTGCAAACAAAATAACTAAAGCGGTATGACAGAAAGTCAAAAGACAAAAGGAAGAAAGTGAGTTTGTCCTTTTCAAGGTTTTGTCTCAACGGTTGCTGGTGGATTGTTTAAGACTCTGAGAGAAGCTGAAAGAAATTCATATCTGGAAACATGCCTACCTGACAAATGCTTGTTTTACTTTTTGCATGCTTTTTTGGCCCTGTTGCCACTGACAGATTAAAATACATCAAATATTGGTTTGGTGTAGCATCAGAGAGAGAAGATAAAAATTCATCCTGTATCACAGTGGTGATACACCAGTAATGTCATTCTTGATCAAACTCGCATTGGCAGGTCAAGTAGCACTTATAGCATAGATGAGACAGTTACTTAGAAGGCAATAACACTAATATTACTTCAGAGACTTACACAATTTACAGTATGTATAACATGGAAATACTGAGTGACAGAAGCAGAGAGAGACAGAGACGTGTGCCGCTTTGTTCCAAGTCAATAACTTAACTAAACAACACTTTTAATGTGATGGAGACATTCTGAGCCAATAAAATTGTGTTCAGGCTATATTGTGCTCTTGCCTTTAAATGGACTGCTTTACAACATGTTTTTATATGTGTATTTATGTGTGAGACCTGAACTAGTATTTCATCATTTGTCCTCTTTGTTCTTTACAGAATGTGTGTGAGGTCCAGTAGGACTATAAAGCTTGTGAATTGCATATTTTAAACAAAAATTAAATCATGTTGTTATGTGGGGAACCCACATATACAAGTCATTTTAATTCAGATTCTAACTAGTTTCTGCTTTCCAAGTTATGTTATGTTATGTTATGTTGCCTGTCGAGAAATATTTAATGTGTGAATATAACCTCAAAAAATACAACATTTCCAAGACGTGGCTAAAGCCATCATGGCCAACAAATGGCCAGTGTATAGCAGATTTCCATTCCTGGAGTGTCTGGTGAAGGGTGATAGTGCGTAGGATGTATTAAATATTGCAAACATGTACAGAGGTTAGACTACATGTCGACTGGTTGACTAAGGAGCTGCATGAGTCAAAAGCTACCATGTAAAAATATATTAATGCCACAGAGCAAAGCTGCAAAGATACATCTGGACACTGTCTCCAGCAGGTATGGGACTGTGTGTTCTGGCAGCTGTAGTAGGAAGGTAAATAAAACAAGGAAATTTTGTTTTTAAGATAGAGAAAGGGAAAAAAGAAGGGAGAAACAATGTCAAAGTCAAATTTTTGTCTAATTTCCCAGTTTTTGGGATTAATAAAGTATCTATCTATCTATCTATCTATCTATCTATCTAGTTCAAGTTTTCGTCAGATTGGAAACATTCAGTCTAGTTTTAATTGTGTAAATGAACACAAAAGAAATTGATGTGTGCAAAAAAGCTGTAAAGCTATAAGGCCACTCATCTGTGTAATAACAACAAGTCCCCATACAAAAATCAAACACTGAAAATGCCTACATTTTAATCAAAAAATCCCATGATACATTTTGTCATGAAAAGACTGAAGTGATTTTGAAGTGTTTCCTGAGAAGCCAAAGTCTGGAACAGCTTATTCTTCTGTGCCAGACTTTGGTTTTGACCAAAACCTATTAAAAACACATCAAAAAGCTACACAGTTGCACTAAGTTCATTAAAATCAACATGGACTCTGTAGTTTATTTAAACTATTTATAAGTTAAACCACATACATCGTCCTGCTGCAGTAAATGTAGCACAAATTAATCTGTGGCTGGAAACAGTCCCCAACAAAGGCAGTGTTGACTTTTGTTTTGTTTTTATATTGTCCAGCCGTTTTAGGAAATTACTGAGCCTTTTAAAAAAAAAAAAAATTATTACATATTTGTGAAATCTATGTCTTTGGTAGAAACCAATGGGCTGTGAGCTGGCTTCCACAGACAGGGTAAGGGAAAGTAAAGTATTGAGCATCAGTAAAGAATATTGTTAGTTTTGGTCTTTTCTTTGGACTTGTTGAAAATCTGAAAAATATGGAGCCTTGCAGTAGTTCAGACAGACATCCTCCTGCCTGTCAATTTCCCATCTCAATGGGTGGCCCATATAAACATTTGACACTTGACAATGATCATATTCATGACATAAGGCTGAAGACAGTTGAAGGATACTGAGGACATACACTTTATAGACTGCAGCTCACAATCCCTATGAAGGTGTGGTGATAAAGTTGGAATGTTTCTTTGGCGAATGGAGTCATAGGTATATGCATAAGTGATAAGAAAAATATTAAAAATATTAAAAGTAGAGAAGTTGGAGAGGTAAGAAAGCCCCATGGAGTCTTAATAGTATGACTTTCTATGAAAAATCACATTGAAACTACCTATATCAATTCTTACAGAGAGCACAGACACAAGGGTAGGAGTATAGAATAGATACGGTATCAACAAGGTGTACAATGAAATTTAAAAGAAGCACCTAAAAGGCATAATAAGTGCCCACACACGTACACATAGAACAGGTACACCAAAGGCATAGATCATTAGTGCTGAGCAGCAAACGTCTGCAGCAGGAAAACTCAAGAAACAGACGAGAAAGACTGTTGTGGAGTAAACATATTGAGGCAGCAATTAGTGCCTATAGCTGCATTTAGACAGTCACTGGATGAGTTAGTAAAGTACAAGAAGGGGACTTGGCTACAGGGTTGTGCGATATGGCAGGAAACCAAATTAGACTCATTATGTGCGATATTATGTGCCACCATCCCCCCAAAACCTCAGCGGACGAGTGAGTGAGTGTGAGACAAGACTGGAGATAAGACGTTTCTTTTGTTTTGTTTGTTTGTTCATTTAGAAAGCATGTATCATTTTTCTACTAAATATTAAAAACACTATTCTACGTGCTGATAATAACAAACTGTTTTACCTCCTAAAATGATCACACATGTTTCCTTGACATGTGTTACTATTATAAAATCACACTGTATTATAAATGTTTATCATATACTGTAGGGTATAGACACATAAAACAATGTTCAGTCTTTTGGCTGCATCCTTGGGTGGCAGCTACTCGATGCTCTGACTCGAGAATAAAAGTCATCAGAAACAATGTCACGGCTGTGGGTCTGCACCATTGCATCTGTGGTACTTCTCCTTTTATTAACATCTTTAATCTGTCCCCAGAGGCTCACCTCATACTCACAGGGCCTCTCCATGTCAACACCCATATGTTTGTAAAGTTCACCAGTCCCCCAAAGCAACATATGCATATGCATATGTCATAGACAGCATTATTGTATAAAATAAAATACAGAGCATTTAAATCGCACACAGAGGGATTTCTGGCTACAACTGATACACACATGAGAAGGGCTATGTTTGCTTTTAAATATGTTATATTACAATCCAAGACGCAAACATGCTGGTATACATAGAGAAAAATAATAAAAACAGTTTACACCAGCTATCAAAACTATCCCATTGTGCTCCAATTAAACACTGTAACTATTGCGAGCATATGTTGTGTGATGCTGTGAACTAAAGAGCATGAAATGTAGCCAACTGTTTCAATTAGTATAAGAACATGGACAAACAGCCTCTAAATAACTGCAATTAATTAAAAACTGTATTCAAACTTCAGTGCTGGGGACAGAGAGGCTGCCCAAACCTTCCTGCCTCAGCAGATCCAAACAAAAGCATTGCATTTCAAAACAATATAAAGAACGTAGAAGCTACGCGCACAAAATCAGACATGTTAAGTGAAAACTGTGACGCATGTCAAACAAAGCCGTTACACACTTTTCTAAGTGTTGCATGTAGAGGAGGCACAGGATGTTGAATTAAAGAGTAGAATAACATGGTTCTGTCAAACTAATTTTACTGTACACCTAACTGAGTATTCATTGTTCAGCTGAGTCATGAATAGTAAAAAAATAAAAATATCAGATTGGTATTGGCAGATATTAAATATTAAATGGCTTAGATGGGGACAAAACATGATTTTTCCTAGAAACACTTATCATTAACAACAGCTCATCTATTTTTAGCTAAAAAATCCCTAATCCTGCAATAGTTTCATTAAAATACTGTGTAGACACTGTATGTGTGTGTGTGTGTGTGCGTTCATCCGTGTATGTAGTATTATTCTGTGATTTCCAGTTTGAACCACCGAGAACTGTTGCAGAATACAAAATAGGTATTTATAAGGTTTTTCTCAATTCAAACAAGCTGTTTTTCAACTACTTTTAAAAAATCAAACCTTGATCTTTCTCTATCGCCGAAATTACAGGCCCATCTTGAAATTGTCTTTTGTAGCCAGAATTTTAGAAAAAGTGGTTGCTAAGCAACTCAAAACTGAAATAGATGAGCATAATATCTTTGAAGTTTCAGTCTGGCTTCTGCTGGTTGCACTCAACAGAAACAGATCTTCTCAATGTCAGCGAGTCTCAAATGATATTTTGATGCATGGTGAGGCAGGAGAATGTTCTGTGTTGGTGCTGTTGGATCTCAGTGCAGCTTTTCATACTGTGGACTGCAGTATCTTGATTGAGAGATTTGGGCAGTGGGTGAGTTATCTCTGCATCAGCCCTGCAGTAGTTCTCTGACTATCTCTCTGATAGGACTTCCACAGTTTCTGTTGCCAGTTTCACCTCCTCATCTGAAACTCTTTTTTTTTTTTTTTTTGTGATGTGCCCCAAGGTTCTGTCTTTGGTCCTGTTCTGTTTGCCTTGTATATGCTTCCACTTGAACAGATAATAAGGCATTTGAAAGGAATCTCCTATCAGTGCTACACAGATGATATTCAATTATATGTCTCATTTAAACCTAAACAACCAGACCTTTTCTCACAGCTAAAGAAAAATCCTTATTTCTGTACCTCCTATTCTTGTCCCTAAGATAAGGGATGGTCTCTTACGTCATCTGTAAAATCCTCAATAAGAAATCTAGGTGTCACTATGGACCAGGCTCTGACTCTGGACCAACATGTTAAGTGTTGCTTTTATATTATCCTGTATTGACTATTGTAACTCTCTTTTCACCTGCTTCAGCAAAATATCCCCAGTTCATTTACCAGTGCCCGCTGCTGATGATTGCTATTCACAGGCTCCCCATCAAATTCAGATTCCAATTAAAAGTTCTTATCTCTAAGGTCCTCTGATGAGGGTTTACTGGTTGTTCCTCCATAAGGAGACTGTACGTTTGAGGTTGTAGCTAGTAAACTTTGAAACTCCCTCTATTTGGACTGAAGATCTATGGACACTGGACATTTTTAAAAAGCAGCTCATTTGTTTTTGTGGATTTTTTTCTATTAATTTCTGTATCGTGTCTGTATGTATGTTTATGCTCCTCTGTGAAGCACTTTGTCTGCTCTCAAAAGGTGCTATATAAATGAAGTTGCCCACACACTTACTTATAATGTGTATATATATATATATACATATACATATATAAAATCCTCTTGATTTCATGTAAGTTTTAGAAATATCAATATACTCCAGTAACATATTCTGCTGTGGCTATCAGATAAACAAAAATCCTCAAAGCATCTCAAACTTTAAATCAATGATTACAACCTGCCATTTAACATAATGGATGGCCAATAAACTTTAACAATGTAAACAACAGCTGAAACTGATAAGGTAGACCAAACACATTGCTTTAGACAGGTAATCATATTCTAAGACATTAGGTGACAGAAATGGTTTATCTGTGCCTTCCTATACTTATGCTCCCAAATGTGCATGTCCACATCTCTTATACAACTAACATGTTGAGGCCTCCTGTTACAGCAAACCCAAATTAACTGCACGGTGTCTGAATTTTATCCAGTGCTCGAGTGCTTTTAACCACTCCTGCTGTTGTACCCACACTCACAGATACGCTGGTTGACAAACTCTAAACCCACTGAACTCTGTACAAAATAAAAGCATTTACATGGCACATATACACCATTTCTTTAATGACAAATGAGCCTTGCCTCTGGCCAGTTAAAAAAAATATTCGTTTCCTTAATTTGAATGTTTTTTTCTGTTTCACTTACAAAGATTACATTGATTATAGCCTGAGGTTCTCAAATCAATGCAAGTCCTATCAATCACAACTTCAGTGCAAAACCTCATTTCCATATAGAGACACTTCATGTAATACTCACTTTTCAGTAGATTTAAACGTAATATTTGATCACAAAACAAGCAGAACACGATAGCACACTAAGTCGCAATAAATTCAAAAATAGATTTTCATAGCTTCTGTTTTCATTCAGAAAACAAAGAGTAATGTGAAAGCAAATGGTTTTTATGGTTGTTCAGAACCACTCGTAAAACCAAATATTATATCTTTAAATGTTTCACGTTTAGGCATGGATTATCAAAATAAATTACCAAAATTGTGGAAAAAAATAAATAGTCTACTAGAGTTACTATTTTTCACCCTAGTTTTAATCAGACTTGTGCGTTTGCTGCTGCGAGGTTACCACATCACAGTAAATCACAGAGATGCTGGACCTGATACCTCAGTGTTTGCTGCAAGGTCACAAATGGAAGTTCAGGCTTTATGACCAAAATCTGCAAAATCTGACCTCTGCAATTCTGGATCCAACACAAATATTAATTTAAATCAAACCACTTGCTTTAATTAAACCACACATATGTTGCATTCACACAGTTACAACTGACATTTTTCCTAAAGCTCCCAATTATTTAGGCCCTGAATCACATTGCACATTATTACACATCACCCATTATTATCTTTAGTGGTAATAATATCAGTGTTTTGATGATGTGGTTGTTGCTGTCAGACTATTACTGCATGTTTGTTTGTTTTTGTCAGTCTTGCGTGCACAGATATTTAGTTTCCACAGGTAATAACTTACAGATGGTTTCACCCGCCACTGAGGACTGTTGCCGTATATGGGCCTTTGCTTTTGCTAATATAAACTGCCTGGAATGTGCATCCAAATTAAGGTCAAACATTATTCACCAACATCTTCGCACGGGTACCAACAATTTAACGATTTATTGGTCTGCGCAGGTTTTGTGAATGAGACAGAGGTTGTTTTTTTTCCCATCCATGAGCCATTGCATCGCACTGGGGGACATGTATCTTCATTACTATGAACATGAGCACTGTAGTTTTCATTTTGAGTCGACTCAACTTATGCCGTACTGCTGCATTTGATAATTACACTAAATATGAGGATGAACGTAGTTTTTTCACTAAGTGCACTAGTCTGAGTGGTTTGCTAAAAACTACAGTCCCCAGCTGTATTCATTAGCCATGTTTATATTATACATTCATAACCTGATTTTAAAAGATGTATGTCTTCAATAGGAACCAATGGAAAGGTATGAGGCTGAACGAAGTCAGAAAGTACTGAGCAACACATGAATGTTGCTTTTGGTTGTTCATGGGATTTGCTGGCAAAGACAAATCATATCGCCAGCTTCCTCCTTTAAGTATAGGAAAAACATTTGTGAATGAGACCAAATATCTTGCCTCAGTGTTGATATGGTAGTAGCTAGATGTGTCATCATGAAACACAAACATGCAATCAGACAATTTAAGTCTAATGACTGATCGAAAGCCATCACCATATCTTTTTCATACAAATGCCCACTCACACACTTAGATACAAACCAGTGTATTTTGTGCAGAGGCGTATTAATCTCATCTAAGGCTATTTCAGATAAAATACCACTGTATACTTTGTTCATTGAAGAAAAATACATGCTTAATTAGAAAATAAAGATTTTTTTCTTTTTATGCTTTAAAGGTTATCAGCATTTAGGCCTAGGGGGAAAACAGCAATTTTGAGGCATGGATGGTTAATCAATGCTTCAGGGATACAAAACAGTATAAATGTTTTTTTAGAGGTCTTCAGTTTAAATGTCTACTGAACATTAGCAAAAGGTTTGGAGCTGCTGCACGTCCTGCCAAACGTTGACAAGAGTGAGGGGGGAGGTGGGATACAAGGCCGTTCTCTGACTCTTAACTCACCAAATGTTTTGGGGAGGTGAAGTGTCTGGAGGTCACCTTTCAGCGGAGTGCCTTATGGTGTCCATGCTGTCTTCTGGGGGTGTGCGATTATCCTCCAGTCGGATCATGGTGCCTGCAAGGCAGACAGGGAGCAAAGAGGGCAAAGGGAGAGAACAAGAGAGAATTAGTCAAAGAGGATGTGTCCAAATTAGGAAGTGGAACACCTACAACTAAGAGATTTTTTTTTTCAGAAACTGGCGAAGCTTCAACAGGTGTGAAAGACCACAACACTGTGTCAGAACAATCTGAGCGAAGAGAACAAAGAGACTGCTCTTTCCCTCTGGAAGAAATATATTCTGCCTCTCAGGGTAGAGACAAAGGTCATTAGTCTGTAACTAATTTGTATATCTTTTCATGTATGTCACTGCCAAATTAGCTCATATTGCTCACAAGAATCAACCTCGTCATCCGCATCAAAATCTTTCTTTATGCTTTATTTATGCAATATGTTTTAATCAAGGATCTACTCGAGTTGTGCAGCTACCATTCCCCACTGGATAATATCTGTCAAAGGGAAGAATGGCATGTCTTCATGTCTAGGGAAGTGTTCATGCCTTATATAGTCTTGGTCTTGTAGAGTTGCCTGCTGCACATAGCTGGATCTAGCCAGGGGCTAAGGAAGCAGACCTTATGAGAGCTCATTAAAACAGTCTTCAAGTCTTAAGAGACAAATATGAATGTACTACAAAAAAAGCTGGCCATTAAAAATAATCAGAAGTAATGGAGCAGTTCCCAGACTGAAAAAAAAAACACTTATTAAAAACGGAAGTCGTAGCTGACTTGGGTGGTTCCATGAAAAAGGGCAGAAAATGACTGAGTGGAGAAACGTGAAGGCAGAGGCTCGATAATAATATTCAAACAATTTACAAACACCTATAGAACAGTGACACAAATGAGCATACCTTTTCATGTTACACTTACAAATTACACCTCAAAGGTCAATCAAGGAAACATTTCTCCTCTAATGGTAAGTAGCATGACATTTCAAGGCGAGGAAGGTTCCCTTTGCACTGGCACTGTTTTTTAGTAACATTGTCATTTCACTGCTATAAATAGTAAAGTAAATTCATTCTTTTTTTCTTTTTCTTTTAAAAATCCACAACCCATTTCTAGCCACTTATAAAATGTATTCAAACAAGGCGGAGTGCTTCATCCTAATACTGATGACCTCTCTTGGTCTTTCTGCTCCACATCTTAGCTGAGTCAGTAAGGGCTTTCTCAAGTGACCCATAAAGAGGTCTGAACGAGATAATTACCATTTTCAAGTTTCCTCTTTAAATCTCTAACAAGGCTTGGTGTGCATCTCAATTTGCATGAAATACACTATGCATGAGTGGGCCATTTCCACTATTATGAAATGATAATTATCCAGACAGACGTGAACGTTCAATAGCTCATTACGAATCTGAAACAGAAGTCTGTCTACACTGTAATGTACATGTGAAGGCCGCTGCTTTACACTAGCAGATAAAAGGTCAAGTAATTATATAAACTTTAGTTCTCATTCTCACAGCAAATTAATCTGAAAAGTGCTCATTTTCAAAATATAATCGTGATGAATATGAAAAGAAATACATATTTAATCAGAAAACTTTACTTCACATGCCAGAATATTCTTACAACAAGAATTTGCAAGAGGACAAAACAAAGCATACGGTTTATAATTCCCTGCGAGGGAAATACAACCTGTGGTATTTGTTTATTGGGAGGCTGTAACAGATCTTGTTCTGGTCGACTCCTACCATTCAAAAAGGCACAAATGACAACGTCTGTGTAAACAGGAACTCACTGTAGTGTCGCACGCTGTAGAGTAACTTCCAAAAATGAGTTGTAGGGGGCCAATTCAATGTAAATGTAGGTATTTCTTGTATGTTATGGTAGGTATGTTTTATTCATATATGCATCAATAGGTAGATATGTGTGTTTGTGGTGTTCATGCAGTTAAGAATGAGTGGGAATGTCAAAATATTTTAAGATAACTAATATTATTATATGATTAGTTTGTGTGATGCAAACTGTTTTAATTTAGTGATTTATACATTCTTATTATTATATAGTGTATACATACCATTGTAACTAGGCTAAGTTTGAATTTCTAAAGAGCTGGTGCTGCCAGAGGAAAAAGCATGAACCTCTGTATGAATTATGCAACAGCAAAACTTGTTGCCAGGTGAAAAAAAAAAACAGCTTCATGTGTATTAAAGAAGACACATGGGGGTCTCCAGTGTCCTCCGGTCATTACAGGGGATTAACCATTGTAGCACATGGTCACTGTGGTACACACAGAAACCACAGAGGCAACAACTAAAACATGATAGGTTGGATTGTGCAGATTAAATATAAATCGGTGTGAATCTCATGGCACTCTCACTCAGTCCCACTGCTTTCCTCCACCTAAACGGAGCCCCTTATCGCACCGAGCTATGGTCCAATATAAATCTATGAGTAAAGCTCTTCAAATTTATTGGCTGAAAATAAATTGATATCACCTTTCACCGACTGTTTATCCTTCCCTGAGAGTGCAGCAAAGTGAGAACAACTACAGACGCTAAAAAAAAAAAATTGCCCTTGATTAATGTGTTTTGGGATTTATGTTGTACTAGTTAAATACCCGGTGTCGGGTTGATTTAAGAGGTGCGAGTCCTGTCGGAGCATGATAAAAATGGGGCTGAAACTTCATTGAATACTTAGACAAAAGGAGAAAGAATGTTAACTGAACCTGCTTTGGATATTAACCATCTAGTAACATCTTACCCTTGCACCAAATACTTCATCCTACTGTGGTAAATGCTACAAATAACTCAGTATCTAATCACCTGCTTGTAAAGGGATTTGCAAGTGCCTCCATGCTTCAGTGAGTGTCTTACAAATTACTCTTTTTTTATGATAGATTGATTGTGCGGAGGAGTATATATTGTCTCCAGCTGTAATAGTGCATACAGGAATGTGTGAGAGAGAGAGAGAGAGAGAGAGAGAGAGAGAGAGAGAGACAGACAGCCATACAGACAGAAAAGGACAAAGTGTGTTTTGTGTGGTTGAACCACAGTTGAGATTGAGCCAAGGTCATCCTCTTACTTATGACATACATGGAGCCAGACTGAGTCTCTCACTTGGACGCTCTCCATCTGCTCCCACTGATATGTGCAGCAGACAGACACCGTGGCTCTGTATTGTGTAGTTATAGTGTGATTAAACCACATTAAGATTTTTTTGGATCACAATAAAGAAGATCATTCTCACACATGCAGTACACACGCATGCCTTCTTTCCCAAAAAAAAAAAAAAAAAGCTTAAATGTTCAGATGTCTTGATGTTACGTTTAGTGAATTATAAAATAAAGAAAGAAAAAAAAAAGACCAGAAAAAACTCACTTTTGACTGAGAAAAAATGGTCTACATATGAGATGAAGCAGAGGAAGCAGAGTGCAGTCACACCTACTGCTCAGAGGAATTTGTTTTCACAGCCATAAGGGTGGATAAGGATATTCTGTTAAATGGCTTATCCATGTCAGTCGGGAAACTCAATTGCAGGCTATCAAAGGAGCCTGAAACAGTTTAACTCAAAAAGGACCTTAACCAGACTAATGCCAACAGTGCCATATATTTCCCCTCAGTGTTTACTGAAGCTTGTGTAAAAATGGAAAGGTTAATAGCTGTAAGTGAGCAGAAAGACTGTTCTCCTTTCTCCTGGTCAACACTCAGGTCCACCTCCTGCTAGCCAAAGCTTGCTTTATAATTATTTATGAGAGAAAACAAAAATATATCTTTCTGACATATTAGTAAGGACACATTTAAGTGAGGGTTTTTCTGTAAGCCTCATGTTTTGTTTTGGGGTTTTTTTTTTGCATTCAGAAAACCACATGAATTCAATTCTAGAGCAGAAAATACAGGTGAGAATGAATACTTCATGGGTGAAAGATTACTGTGTAGGGAGATTAAATATGCGCCATGTTGATGACAGTCCTAAACATGATGATGGCAACAGATTGCACACTTTAGGAAAGCAGCAATAAAATAATGAAGTACCATATTTGCTGTACTGGGAGGATGTTTTTTTTATTATTGCATGCGACTGTAATTAAAATAAACTGACAAAGCTTTGTATGCAGATCATAGTCAGCTGTCTGTATATGACGTTCGGCTTGCAAAGCAAACAAACTGTGTATTTGTGTAACAAAGAGTTCCCTTGATCAAATAACCACAGAATCTTTGCCAGCAACCTGACTACGGGCACAATGTTTTTTTTATTTTGTTTATTTTTATTGACGTTTCATCTTGCTACAATAACAAACTGTTTTAGTCATCTGCTAAAACAGTGTCGTTTCCACACAGTGGCCACACAGTGCCATATTCAAAACCTGAAACAAATGGCCACGCTCCAGGCAAGCTTCTGTAACGTCTAGAGGTTCACAGACTGATCATAACTACAGCTGATGATCTCAACATGCGTTGCTTCCTGTTAAATGAGCCTTAGCCCATAGAGGTGGACCAATTGGCAGGAAATGAGACCAAATTGATTAGGAAACAGATGGGAGAAAAGCAGCCACTATAAAAGCTGTAAAGGAAGGAAAGAGATGAGGAGTGAAGATGAGACAAAGATAGCATGAAACAAAGGACAAATTAAGATGAACTATGAGATGTGACTTTTAAAGGACAAAGCCTCCTCTTTAAAATGAAAAAGTAAACCTATAGTAACATTCATATCTCAAACACATGTGAATAAAAATCAATATTATTGCATCCTCTCCACGAAATTAATCTTTAACACTGTTATTTGCTATTCTTATATAATCTTTCCAAGAAACACGACGAGAGAAAAACAGAGAGGCCTTGAAGATTTGCCAAAAAGCATTCTCGTCCTGTCATGTATGTTAAAAGTCATCTTTCCACACAGAGACAGCGTCTCCACAGTCACACTCGATTTTAAGACAGATGTGCGATTCATTTAATCTTTGTTTGCAGGCACATCATCACTGATGGCAGAACAGGTCTTTGTGACCCCCCCAAAAAAAACAAAAAAAAATAAAACTGCACGAGTGCTACAGTATAAAAGTAATTTGTGATCCACAAGTAAACAAAAGGGTCACCTTGCCACCCAAAAAAATCAAAAGGAACCTGTGCACTCCCAAATTAACCAATATTTAAATACACATGCTACGGCAACAACTAAATCTAATTTATTACTATTTTAAGAAGCTGTTCATCCTCATGATTAAATCAAACCCTTCAGTTATATATGTGAAGTTTGAAGGTCAGAAACTTAAAGAGTTAACTCAAGTACAATGTGTTTGACCGCACAGTGACACCACAGACAAACAAGTACTATTTGTACTGCCAGGATGGAGCAAGAATTTTATATGTGGGTCCCGGTTTTGTTTGTTTTGTGCCCGCACAGATGAGGGCATGCAAGTGATGCAATTCAAATTTCACACTCTTCTGCCTATCAACAGCTGGTGAGATCAACATGCAAAGAAACACAGCGATCCATCAACAACGGCAAGGAAGTAGTAAACAATGCGCTATAAAAAAGCCTTCAATGTCAATCAAGCAATGTGTTTTAGCGTTTAACACTTAAATATATAAATTGCTTTTTTTTTTTTGTTTACAAGTAAAGACATGATAATCTTCTCTGGCCTTTCATCCAGACCAGGTATTTTAGCTGCGTTTTATATGACGGTTTTGGCTTTCACAACAATGACCCTGTGGTGCAAGTGATACCAACAATGAAACGATAGATGATTGTGTGCTCAATAAATGTCTTTTGAAATGCCCCGGAATACCTGCTAGGTTGATACAACACTGAATAGCCACTCAAACAAAAACCTTTTGTCATCTGCACAAATGACTCATGGCCATATTAACAAATCTCCTGTGTTGAATTGAGACAGGCACATATACACACACACAGACAGACACGTTTCCCTGTGTTTATCTGGCTGACTTCACTCAGTTGAGGTCAGTGGATTACAATTTATCTTGTACGGCCGGATATGAAAGCTTCATATAAATCTATATACTGTATGAGGGAACAGCAGCATACTCAAGATACCCCCCACGTCATTTTCTGGAGACAAGACGAGAGGTTGTCATGGTATAATATAGTTGGATCATTCTTTCTGTCCAAGTAAGAGGCACAGCTGTTATTATACGCTCTTAGAGAAATAGGGAATTACTCTAAGAGAGTCATGAGAAATGATAAAAAGAAGAAAAAAAAACGAATCTTGGTAAATCTCAGGAATGCTCTACTTTTATTGTGAACCACTTCTAACATCAAATCAGTCTCTGCACTACAGGATACTTCATGCCATTGCTGAAATGAGATGTGCCGTCTACCTCGTGGCTGCAGCCATGAACAGCCTAGTGATCTCGACGAAGTAGACAGTATCGGATAATGACAGCTCTAAGCCCAGCCACATCAAATTGCAGTCAAACGTTTTCATATAAAGTGCTTTAAATGCAGGTGGTTCTCAACGTGCAAAGTGCATGAGTCATAAGAGGAACAATGAGGCCTCAATGTGTTAAGAGAAGTTATTTGCTGGGAGTCGAAAATTAAAAATCCGAGTGCAGTCTCAACATTATTAACCCTTTGGTTTAACACTGACCTTAGATGTTCATTTGATCTCATTATGTTTTGGTGAGTGTGAAAATGGAATAGGTTGATGGTGCGCCTTTTGATGTCGAAAATGCAAAATTTCTTTTATCTCTTGTGGAGCGTTTGAGTCGAGGCCGGCTGTCCAAAAACTCAATTAGTGGTACTCTGAATGTGAGTCGACAGCATTAGAGGAGGCGTGAGGCATCGAGGTGTGAACGACACAAGGGAAACATTTAAACATATGTAACTATTAGGACAAATGGTTCCACAGACTGAGACTGAGCAAAAACAAAAAGAGCAGATTTTAAGATGAAAACTGTTCTGTTTAACTGCAGAGCATCGTTAAAAAAAAAGAAAAAAAAAAAGAATCAGTAACAATTTCAAACAGCTGTGTCTGGTAGCAAGATAACCAAAGAACAAGCAAATTCCTGTTTATAAGCTGCTCTGTATGTATGTGAGCCGGTGTGCAAACAAGCTTCACGTTAATGGTAAGTATTGTGTTTGATGGATAATTGAAGACAGCTTGCTCAACAAATGATGTGCATCCTTGCAGCCAGTGAAGTTCCTCAGCCCATTTAGCCAGCCGTCATCCAAAGCCTCATCCCCACAAATACCACAAAGTAGCAGAAAAGAATTCCCAATCCCAAAAGCTCAAAGCTTTTAGCGTGTTCACTAAAACCATGTGGGTTGTTTTCTGTCTCCATGAAGGATATTGTACCTTAGAAACAAGACAGAAAGAAAAGGGGGGAAAGGAAACAGTAGGAAGATGGGATGACAGGAAGAAGAGCTGCAATATGTGTCTGTATGTCTTTGCATTTATGTACTGTGTATATTGACAGGACTGGCAGAGATCCTGCATTCTTTCATGACTGTGAATAGATGCACTGCAGTTTAGGTGAGGAAGGAGCGAAGAGGAGGGGAGAGGAATGGTGGCGGAGGGGAAAAGAAGCAGAGGCACAGCTTCTTACATTAGGCTTTTCATCTCTCTCCTGCCATCGGTCATCAGAAATGGGAGAACACAGACTCCTAAAACACAGCGTTTTGTTCCAATTCCATTTAGCTCCGGACCAGTTGAGACACAACAGAATGAGAAAATAAAGAAGGCTATATTACAGTGTCCCATAAGGAGCAAAAAGAATTATTCATGCACAAAGGAATTCAACTGCATTGTCTTAGCGCCAGTACCAACAAAGGAATATTCTTGGTTTTCAAATAAAGGTGGTCTTCAATCAGGCAAAACTTCATCTCGCAAACAAGACCACTAATAGTCATGAAATACTTCCTGTGTACTGACTGTAGCCAAAAAAAGAAGCAAAAAAAAATCTAGGCAAAAGGTCAACACTAACAGCTTCAGGAGGATGAAATCCAACTCCCTCGGTTTCTTAAAGTCGAGTCTACTGTATGTCTCACACAAACAAACACACTGATGAGGAGTCTTTTCTCACAAATCAGTGAGATTCGCTCGGTGACGTTTAATATGTTATGGCCATATTTTGACATGCAGATTGTTGAGAAGTGTTTGTGTGTTCAAGGAATCACTTCAGAGAGAATCATACGTTTACCAGTGTTGTGAAAACTTGCTTTTGGAAATCATGGGAACAACATGTTTGGGTCACTTTGTTTGCCTTTTCATGAGTTATTTGTTCAATTTGACCTTTAAATTCTGGACAAACAATAAGTCAAAAACAGTGAGGGACAGTCACAGGATCTTCACCAGATATTGAAAAATGAATAATGAAGCAGAGATCTAAGCTGTAGTGTGTGCAGCATTTTCAGGGAAAACATTTAAACCAGTAAATAACTGTACAGAACATATACAATGCATGTTGAATCAAAAACATTAAAACACATATCTGCTCAGCCCCCAGGAGCATTAACCAGAAACCAGAGGTATATGCTAACTCACACCGGTGATAAAACAGCAAACGGGCACTCTTAGCTTTTCCCCAAAAATCAGCAGTGAGCCACAGTTATGACAGCTGAAGGGTTATTACCAATTAGACCGGCAGTGTCTCTGTGCTGTGTGACTGCGAGGTGGTGGTGGGGGCGCGGGGCTGGGGGGCTGGGGGGGGCAGAACAGCTGAGCCTCTGCCACAGGAGGTGACAAAGAGAGAGACAAGCAGCAGCAGTCAACCAGTCTTATTGGAAAAATGTTCTCCTCAGGACCCCAGAAGGGAAGTAACAGAAACCAGAAGGAGCCTGCGGCTGTAGAAAATAAAACCAAGGAATATGTTTTATTGAATACCAAGCTACCTGCCGACTTGTATTAAATGGAACCAGTATACCAAAAAAAAAAAAAAAAAAAGCACATTTTGTCAATTTCAAAACAACACGTTGCCACAAAACATGAGCGACATTAACTTTAAAGATGAGTTCACAGTTGAATTTACATCAGAATAACATCAATAATGAGCTGGAAGGAAACTTGAGGGTCAATTTTTCAGCGCTTTAGCAGAATTACAAAGAGTATGTTTCAGAGAAAGAGATAATGGTGGTAAGTTACATACTAATTTAAGTACACAGCTTCATTTCAGCTGAGCATTACTGAGAGATTTTGGTAAAGCGATCCAGACTATACATCATCCGAGAGAGACACTCTCACTTAAGTTCTTGCTGGTGCCTCTTTCTGTTTGATTAAAATGCATCTTCTACAATATATAGCCAGTTTTCGGTTTGAGAGGGTACTTTATTTAAGAGAATAAAAACACATTAGCACAGACAGCGACACTCTATCACCCACTGTAGAACAGAAAATCATCTGTTGTTAAAAGTCTAAAAAATACCTGAAGCACAAATGAACAGGAGGTCAGGAATAATGAGAGAGACAGCAAAATAATAAAAAATGCAAAACACAATCAAAATAACATGCATCAGCAAGGCTTATTAGGACACACCCATCCTGCCCACACATAAACGGATTCAGCTTGGAGTTAAACAAATATAGAAAGGCTCATGCTCCTCCACTTCTTTGTTCCTTCTCTGGATCAAGAGTTAATTCTGCTCTGAGTCACTGCAGGCTGCAAGTGACAGGAGCAAATTAATGATTCATTATGTTCAGTGTAAGCAAATAGTGAAACGGTGATGGAGAAAAATTGATTTGCACCCGATGCCAGCCAATGCATATTTTCAGCAATTATAAAAATATTCAGATACGGGAATTAAAAAGCAGCGCTGGTTTGTAAAACCACAGGATTTTAAAAAAAAATTTAAAAATTTAAATAAAGAACAAAAAAAACAAACATGCAGATGTGCTGTTCACATCAACAGAAACATTTAGAAACCTACTTCTTAAAAAATCTGAAACCAAAAACGTTGACAGTCATAATCACTCATTATAAATGTGATATATTACTTGCCTAGCCTGGAGCCTTCTACTAAATGAATTTTCCATTTTCTTTTTATTCAGGCCAGTCACTTGAACCCTCAGCAGACAGCCTCGCCACATGTTCAGAGGTAGAAAATGAAGTATAACTGCAGAAAAAAAAATGTAGAATTCTGGCGAGTTTGTGAGGTGCTTGATTTTTATGATGAGGATCTAAAGCATCATGAAAATTTGATAGGCCTTGCTAAAAAAATATTTCTCCATTTTGGGAATACTAATGCAGGGAAAACTGCACAACTGCAGAACGTGTTGTACATGCATATTCCATTAAAGAGACATACCACTGGACTTACACATGATGTGCTTCGAGACAGTTTGTGTCTAACGCATCAGACTGTTTATTCTGGTTCAGAAACTCATGGCATAACTATAAAACAAAATCTCTTTTGAGGTTCACACACGCAAACGTCTACAAAGTCTTAATCTCCTGTGTCCACAGATCACCCCAAGGCTGTAAATTCAGCCGAGCATCACAGATTGGAGTCTTGCTTCTCTAGTTTCTATTTCAGGGGGAGTGTTGTTCAAGTTCACAAACGTTATATCATCCCTTCCTGCTACCTTTTCTATTCCACCTTCCCTCTCTATCTTGTCACGACCCAAAGGAAAAGCATGTGTAAATTATTCAATTAGGTAGAACTCAAGTTTAAGTTTAGCTTGTGTTGAATGTCAGGACGCTCGGAGCTGTAAGTCTCCTGTGCATCACATGACTAGACACTTTTTTTGTTTTTGTTTTATGAGCTGGTGTTGGTTTATTACAAAACTTAATATCAGTGGTGAAACATTTAAAAATAACACACACACAACAAATGACAGATACTACACATCTAGAGGTCTTATGGATGTACAGCGAATCATCTGCATATGTCATTCTGATGGATGAGGAGAGAGCAGAGATCGAACGACTTCGCTGTTTAGACAAGCCTCACGTTAGGTTGGGCCCTGTCCTGTCACCTCCACTGACTGATGGTCGCATTGAACGGGAACACGCCCCTACAATCCCAACGACGAGGCTCTAATAATGGCACTAAGGGATTTTTGCCCGTTCCTGAAGGGAAGTTAAAAGCTGATCAATATGAAATGTGTATATATTTTGTAGTATATCAATCAAAGAGAAAGAAGAAGAAACGGTGAATGTTAAAATAGTGTGTACCAGAGTAAACTTTAAAACTCAGGGGGGAAAAAAAAGAATTGATGCCCCAGCAGCTGTAAATAAATAAATTCAGTGCATATTAAGATATGATGGATTTCTGTTTTAATTCCCCTGCAGTCCTCAGAATAACGTTACTATGACAGAATTGATTTTCTCCCAGACAGCCAAAGCTTGCAAAAGTCACAACAGAGGTAAATCAAATAAGGGAGTTGGGGATTTATTAAAACACCCCAAAAAATCTCCTAATAGGGACACACATCTGACTGAATAACAGCATGACATGCTTTCCATACTTGTTGGATAGTTGCTCATTCTATCGTTGGCAAACTGTTACTGCTACAAGAATGAAAACTGAATTAGTAATTTGTTTCTTTGAGGTATTAAATTATTGCCTTTCAAATGGTGGGGAAGTGATTTTAAAAAAATGACACAAATAAACTGAAATTGTTTATGCTTTGGCAAAATAGATACACATTTGTAACTGCACTTTCTAAGAAAGGTAACTGTAACAATGATTTTTCTCTCCCAGCTCCTGGTCTTATACACCCAGTCAAATTAATTTGTGTGGTTAAGACATATTAGGGAGCTACACTACCCGCATGATGCCGCCGGATGGTCAGGCACACGGTAAACTAACAAACAGTACACTGCAGAACAAGTTTGACAGGTTGCTCCAGGAGCCAAATAATGACACTGTTTCCTGTCTGACGTGCAGGCACGCACACCATACCATACTTAAATTATCCAATAAAAAGCTACATCTAAAGCTTGTTCTGATCCACCTGAAAAAAAAAAAAACCTGATTAGAGTTCAACTATGTTTTAGGCATTACAACCGATTTCTCATTTCATTCTTCAAATATAGTTTGGTTTGGACACCTGCCGCTGTAAAAACTGAAGAGTCAAAACATAGTCGAGGAATTTCAACTGTCTGGAGCCTCTGGCACACATCAGTTTTTCTGCCTTGTTAATGTTACTGTTCAATGAAGAAGCATTTCATACAACAGCCAAGGAGTCTCCATACCAACTCCATAAAGCCACTAGCGATTTAACACCTTGGTTTTGAAGAAGCATAATTAACTTTCTTCACATTAAGCAGAAGATAGTGCTTGGAAACTAACCATGGAATTAAAAAAGGAACCCAAACACTGGATTGTGAACAATGTAAATAACCTCTGCCACATCCTGATTATGATATACGAGAGCCAAGCACTGTTTTCAAACTTGCTGCCAAAGCTGAGATACAATAAAAGGGGTCATTACCAAAGGAGAGAAATGACTCAGACTCTCTTTCATTTGCTCTCTAAAGAACCATTTATCATTGTTAACTTGTTATATCACCTTAGATCCTGATATCTAACGTACAAATAATAAACAGAGGCTACAGCGAGGTCAAAGGGTTATCCTGCTCCCCTGGAGGTTCTCGGCAGTTACGTTAAGCAGGATGTGACTGATGTAATGATAGCAGCTTAAGAAAAATGAAGCAGATGAATACAAACTCTAACTGGCCCTCTGTGTCTCTGGTGAAAAAGAGATTTAATGAGATTAATTTAAAGAGCTTTAGTGAGACTAATCTGGATATTTCAAAAAAAAAAAAAAAAGAAAAAGTAGTTTAATAAACATGAACAGCAAAGAGGATGGAATAAAGAGGTGGCAGTGCATGAAAGCTTACTCAGGGTCATCATTAACTTTTCAATGAAATATCATCTCAATTTATCCTGCAAGTGCAAAGTATTCTATAATAACACTGCTGTATGTATGGCATTTTCTGTATCCTAATGCCAGTGTTAGGAGATTTAATTATTTAAAGCCACTATGTGCACGGTTGTTTTATGATTATTGCATCTTTCACATTATTCTGATGGGATCAATTTTTGTTGGTAGAAAAAAAAACAAAAACAATACAGACGGAAGGTCATGAAAACTATTTGTTGCTTTCAATCGCCTCGCTGTCTTTCTTAAAACTACCCAAAGGTTTAGCTTAAGTAGCAATATTTTTTATTACTTTAATATACTTATGGTAAAATACTTAAATCATCTCATTCATACTACAAGCAGCTGTTGATGTCATTTTCGGAAAGAATTGGCCATTAAAAATGATCTAATCTGATGAGAATTTAAATGTGTATTAGATTAACGTTTAAGGAAAAATACCTAAAAGTTTTATGTGACTTCAGAGACGTCTGCATGTGCACCTTCCCCTACCGAAACAATACAGATTACCCACACTGATCACAGGCACACCTTTACGCATCTATATGAACATAACATCAGCTGTGTGTTTCATCCTCCTCGGTGCGAGCTGGTTTGTTTGAAGCAGCAAAATTCCCAAACAAGCTAAAACTAAAATGGCGCCTGCCTTTGTGCCTCTGCCAGCTTTGCTCCAGAGCCCACGGTCTCGTTTCTCTCACTCGCTTTCATTTGATTTAAACTGAGCTCAATGCCAGGAATCTACACTTGATAAATCAAGCAAATTTAACCATTGTATTTTCATGTTTACACTGTATATTTAGCTCATTAGATATTGATGAATAATAAGATACCTCAACTTCAGTGTGTTTGCCTGTACCGCATATGCAATGAATATGTCCAGCTAGGGTTTTGATTACATTTCAAAGAAACACAGAGGGTACCAAGTCAATAAACAGTTTCCTTTTTTTTCAACCAACATAACCCTGCCAAAAACTTTTGAATGGAGACATGCCAGGCAATTCCATCTATCCTCGCTTGCTTCTGGCCTGCTCTTCATCCAAAAGACACCACTAAAGTTAATGTACTCTGGCTGTCTTGTCCTCCACCACATTTCCGCAATACCAACTCTGTTGAGCTTGTCCTACGCTGATTTGAAACTGGACCAGAAGCAACAAAAATACAACTTTTCCTTCACAAGGGTGTGTGCCCAACGTTAGCCCCAGAAGGCTTGTACAGCTGATAAGGATGAACACAAAACAGATGACCAATTCTAAAACCTAGCCCAGTGATTCATGTCATTGCACTTCTACCACAAAGCTTTCATGTCATGCCAAGTTACACACATTCCTGCGATGAGCTCTAGATTATTATCACTCGGTTAAATGGAAGTAATCCCCGGAGAAGTGTTAGAGGTTTACACCACTCCATCCACAAAACACGGAGGAGGGAGAAATGTCGGCAAGGGATTTCTCATCACACCGATATTAAAGCATTTGATTTCTTCTGATTGTAATAATTAAGTTCTGTAATTTAGTTTCATTGCTGTGAGATCGTCTTCAGACACACGTGCACAGTGCACCAGAGGACTAAGAATCATAGCAAACTATGTCTATATTATTATTTGTGCAGGGGAACTGTATCTTTGATTGGCAGGGGTGCAAAACCTATTGGGAACCACTTGACTAATCTATCCAGATAACCAGATAGACCATCTACAACAGTGTATGCATTGATACATCATTATTAACAATTCTAATTATCGTCATATATATTAATGTGTGAGTCACAGGGGGCTGGTTTTCTGCAGATCAAGTATGTTGATATTTAAAGTGTATTTTGTTGATATTACTTCTGTATCTTGACATGTCTGATTGAAAAGCTAATTGCTTTGGGTTGGGCCTAAAGGCAAACATTATTTTAATTTGGGTGATATGAGGGTTTGTCTTACTCTACCTTGTCTGCTTGTTACTATTAAGAAACACTTCAAATCCCCATAGGAACACTGTGCAGCTGTGTCCCTTTTGTCTAATTCTGCCTCAGCTTTCAACCTGTCCAATAAGAGTACCCCAGTGTGCAGTAAAACAGTGACAATAAAGTACTGAACCAAGCACTGCTGTAGACATGCAGCACTGACAAGATAACAAATTGGAATGAAATTATTTGAATACACTTTTGTTGCCCAAGAAGATTTGCCCTGGAGGCCAGGGGTATTGTTGCCATGGGGTTTTGTTTTTTTTCTCTACAGTGTTTAGCCAACGGGCTTTGTCTACATCTTGCCAAAGTCTGGTACAAGTTCTACAACTCCCTGTCTCTTTCCTGCATGTCAATCAAACTGAGGAAGGAGGAAGACTCAAAGACATGTGCTGGCTTGAACTCCTTTAAAGAATGGGGCAAATTGACACTCTTTACAACTGTTTAAGGGTAAAAACTATAAAATTGAAATTTCAAGATGTTCATTTGACTTTACTTTGAGCATGCCATTCTAACTTTTGACATTTGGTGGTAACAAGGGTGCAGGGGAGGACACTGACACAGGCATAAAGCTACATGGGAGGCAACCTTCAAGCATCATTAAGAGTACAGTTGGAAAAAACAAACTTTGGCTAGGCAGATGAATCGGGTGAATGACTATTGAAACAAACTGTGGTAAGCTGTGTAAACAATTAACATCTTCCCAACTGTAACCTCAATGTATCAATATTTGACTCTTAACGTATGACGTCAGCGTCTCTTCAAAATTTTGAAGAGGGAGAAAATTCAATATAAGTACTACAAGATTTCAAATATGTCTTCGCTTAAAGACATACGTGATGAAACATGCAAACACAAACATACATACACATACGAAATATGGATTTAACACTTGTGGACAAATGCAAACTGTAACAGAGGAACACATCAGAGACTAAGCAGGATTTTAAACCACAGCACACTATATAGTATGCTTATGGTAATACTGCTGTTTTGCAAAGCAGTTTTGCTCAAATCTTATCAAAAACGCTGCTGGCAGTGCCTCAGTGTATAACTTAGCTGTAACAGGTTGGCACAGGGGCCAATTCAAAACTCTAAATCCCCTTAAAAAAACACTCGCTCACCTTTTTTAAAACTGCTATCCCACAAGTCTGGCATTGTGTAAAATCCTGTGCTGCTAGTTTTTGATTAGTTCTGATTTGATATATGATCACTTGCACTGTTTTAATTGTGTGACAGGTGTTAAATGAAACAAAGGCAAAGAAAAGCTTCACGCTTTATTACAGAACTCCATCAGCAGAAATAATGCCAAAACAACAGCGAGGTAGTGCAGACATGGTGAGTTGAAAATGTATTGCTTCAATGCTCTTCCCCGTGACATGGTGTTTTGTTTTCTCAATTGGAAAATAACACACACAAAAAAAAACAGTGTAAAGGCAGAAAGCAGCAAAGATAAATCACTTATGTTAGAAGGGTTTGGGTTTTTTTTACCATACACCAACCTCCGACTTCATTTGGATTTTTTACACAGCCAAAAATGTGATTTAGTCAGGATATGCATTGAAGCCGAGTGCTAGACACATAATTTGACTCGCTCGAGATGTGCTTGATGAGCTGTATTACAAAAGCAAGGGGAAGGCAGGCAGAAACTGAAAGAGAAAAAAAAAAAAAAGGTGCAGCTGGCATTCTTCAGTTATATTGTGCCACTGCAAAATCTTTAAAAAACAATTCTTTCTGACAGGGACCTAATCACATAGCAGCATCTAATCTAACTTCACGTTTGAGTGATTAGAATTTAAATACTTTAGTATTAAATCAGGTGGGTCCTTGTTTTTGTGACATTAGAAGAATATAATGTCAGAGTGATAATGAAAAGGTGCCTGCATAATAGCAGGAATATATGAGCAGAATGATACAGTATGTACTCAGATTATATGCTTATTGGAACTAAACTGTGCTTCTTTCTTGAACTAACAACATATGTTTATATGTGTTACCAACATCTGCCACAAGAAATCCTCATTGTAAATTAATGATCATTAATGAGTAAATGCTCATTTTATCACCTGGCAGGTGTGACGGTGATCTACCCACTCATAGCATCATTTTAACCCCCCGATGTCATTATTTAGTGCATACAGTATGTCACCGTATGTGGTATTCTTTGGGTTCCTTCAGCTGTAAAAACTCAATCCTACCCTGCTGACAGACATTGTTACATTCAGAAGCCATAACAGCTAAATGCATAGCCTATAGCGTTGCTTTAATGTTGAAAAATAACTACCATGTGCATATCAGACAATATGTATATTTATATATATATTATATATGATGACTAGATGCTTCATCCACAGTAGTAGTTAACTCATATTTACAGTCTAGTAGCTGTTTTCTGATCATGTACCAGTTTTTTTTTATTGTATTATGAAATTGAAGCCACTACACATCTGTCAATAGAGGGTATTTGCAATCTTATCAACACTTAAAATGTGTATTGACACTTTGAACAATTACAGTAGCAGGCCAGCCACTGTGTTTACTAAACATTTGGCTCACCTGAAATGTTCATGATTTATGTATATATATAGTTAAATGGTAGAAATGTCTTAGTTTTACATAAACTTTAAAGCTCCAGCGCTACAGTGGCTGATCTTTTGATAAATCAGTCTACCTCAGCGAGAGAATTGAAATGTACTGTGTGGTAGAGTTTTATTGACAAATCAATCTTTAATCAATACTGTGTGTAACTACATTAACCCAGAATTACAAATGAGTCATCAACATTAATTGGAACACAGAAACATATGGCTGAATGTTGAGAGTATGAGGCTGGTCCAATCTACCTCGGACATCCATCATCATTATAATTTCTCATTTCTCCCTTTCTGTGTGTTATAGCACTCGCTGCTCTCCCAGCTCTGCAGTAACCGGAGCTGGTGCAGATTCATTCTCCGTTAGTGGTTTTTGACTTACAGTACACATATTTCACCAGCACTATATTAGTCTACTATATGTTGTCTCATACTCTGCCACACTCTCCCTAAGTGTACAGTATAGCTTTCTTTTACCTTCAATTCATTCCCCCACACCTTCACTGAAAATGATGGAGGGCAAGTTGCTATTGATTATTTTCGTAGAGCACACAGAGTTGTCATGTATTAGACATGAATCTGAATTCCCTAAAGTGAGGTTTACATTGTCAAGAGAGCAGAAGTAAAGAAAGGGAGACAGTTTGAGAGAGAAAGCCAATGACAAATGACAGAGGGAGGAAGACAGAGAGGCTGAGAGAAAGAGAAAGAGAGAGAATGACTAAAACATTCAGTCAGAAGAAAGAAGGAGGAGGAGGCGAGAGTATGACAGAGAAAGTTAAAGGAGAAATAAAGGCACAAAGAAAAAAAATAATTCAGCACAAAGATTACCAGTGCATGGAGTGTAGCAGGGCTTGCGAGACATTTACAAACTGTATGGAAATACGGGCATGTTGGCAGCACTGCAGCCTGTTTCTCAATGCAACATTTACAGTTTCGGCTGACAGATTCAAATGTGCACCCACTGGAGAGTTTATATACCTAAAAGTATATGTGAACCTATAAACACAGCGTTTCTGACCTCCACCCTGCCTCTATAAAATCACCCTTCCTACCCTGTCCGATACCTGACCTTTGAACTATAACTTAGTTACACTATCTTGATTTGTGTGTGAATTGCCGTGTGTTGAACATACACAATATCCTAAGGTAAACATGGAGCAGCGTTGTTAACAACCCTGAAGTGAACACCTTATTGCCACCAATAAGGGGCAGCTCCAGTTAAGCTTATGACAACTAGTAAAGGTCAGTGAGTGATGAGTGCCAGTTTAGCACACATGTTATGCTAGCTATAAAAGCCTCTATTGCATCTGCAGGGCACCATTATTGCAAGTAATATAACCACAAAAAAATGTTGCTATTGTATCTAAATTAACAACCTGCTTAAAATGTCCAAGATGTCAAGCTGCTTATTAAGCCGCTGAAGTCCGTCAGTGTCTTTCCAAGCACTGTCACTCTGAAACTAAACAGACAACAACGGTAGCTGCCCAGAGAGTGAGACAAAGACAAAGAGGCAAAGCACTCACCTCATAAGGCTTTACAGTAACCGTACCCTCAGGCAGCATGTCAACTTACTGGAGAAACAACAGAAGAAACGGGAAGAAACGACTGCGTATAAACACGACTGTTTATGAACAATGTAATTGAGCAGACACTGATTGACAGCTTTCTATCTAATGCTGAAATCATCTTTTCACCAGCATGGGAGCAGAGACGTATAAAGAGCAACCACAGTGAATTAATGTTATTGTTTTAATAATTGAACTGGGATGGAAAAGTTTCTGCCCATGTGCTGTCTAAAGATAGACACTGTGCTTTGCTCTGTTGTGGTCTGCATGGCTGTGAAAGTGGATTAAACAGGCTTTAACATCAAGACGAGCTCTAATGAAACCCAATGGGGGAGTTAGCCCGTCTGTTTGGCCAGCTGACTCTTGTAAAATACCCATCACTGTCTCCTACTGCCTGCTCTAAAAGTAGCCTAGTGGTGCCAGCCTGTGCATGCTGTGGCCTTGGGGTTATGGTGCCTCATGTTTTTGTTTGGATCATACAGCAGCTGAAATTGTCTGAGTAATCCTTAATCTTGTCTGTATTTGGTTGATATATACCATATTGGTGTTATTGTTTTAAAATAATAGTTTGACATTTTGGGAAATATGCTTGTTTGCTTTCTTGGCAACAGTTAGATGAAAAGATTAAAGAGTGGTATCAATCTTGTCATCTAATTGTTGGCAAGAAAGCAAATAAGCTCATTTCCCAAAATGTCAAACGGTTTCTTTACTTAACTGAATTGTAAGGAAAAAATCCTGGACTTGAAACAGACGGGGAAGTTCCAGTAAAGACTGCAGCTGCAGTGGCTAAATTATCTGTAAGATAACCTTACATGTATTACGCAATAACAGTACACAAGCTTGGGACTAAAAAAAAAAAAAATAAAAACCCAAAATGATCAGCACCTGTGCACATGCCACCAAGACACAACCCTCGCAGAGCAACTGGTACAGCAGAGGATAAAAGCAAAGACGTTTTCATCCTACGTGGTGCCATCTAAACCTGTATCACCAGGGCCAGACTACAATGTACTATCCTCCACCCACAGCCCATTTAGGAAAGTCATAATGATGATCAATACGGTGGTAGCGTTGTGCACAACAAAACCATCTATCAAGAGAGGAAAGCCTGAAAAAATATTACTCGACCAATATTGACTAGGGCTCAAACAATACATCAAGCCAAGAAAGCTCTATTACTGTTCACCTTTCTCTCTCATCCTCTCTTGTCTTTCTCTCGTCTGTATGTCCTCGGCCATCTCTCTCTCTTCCAACAGCAGGCAGTGGAAAGTCATAATCATCTAAACAGATTTCTCCTTCACCTTTAATAGACTAGTAACAGACCACGCATTTGCCATGACACAGGACTTGACTGCGCCGTTCCCCAACAATGGCTTTGTTGATATATTGATATGAAAACAGGCCGGTTGTGTTGATATATGAAACATATTAAAATGTTAAAACTATTGAGCTTTGCAGCCACGGTGGAATAGTTTGTGATTCATATATATATATGGCTACTGTATTGTCAAACTCACACTCTGGCTTTTGTGATGAAAAACTGCAGCCGTGGACTAAAAGGAAAATATTTGCACGGTGGCACAGATGCCATTCCCTCTGCTCTTACTCATTATCCAACACAATGTCAAAGTACCCCCAGGTCACTGAGAGGGAACATTCCTTCACATTGCCATCTATGGGCATCATAAATAAACAGTAATCCTAATTCATGAAAGCCTTCCATTTTCCATGTAAGGACACAATTAATTTCCCCCCTCTGTCTGCAGCTTTGTAATAACATTACATCTGATCACCAAAATAATAAAGACTGTGCCACAGGAGGGAGAATACGCACAGGCGACTGCCCCTTTATTATTAATTTATTATTCTGTGTGTGTTTGATTGACTTTTACTCAATCATAGCACATAAACAGTTATTCATACGCTTTTCTAATTAACTTTACAAAAGCATGTATGCTTGTGAAGCCACGTAGCCTCTTAGAAAGAAAGAGCTGTATCTGAAGAGTGCAGAGCGCAGAGGGCTGGGCAGGGATGCTGAGAACAGCAGCAGCACTTGTTTGCCAAACTTGCGTTAAAAAACAAAAGCACATCTAATAGAAGCTTGAAGTAATATCCTAAATACAGTATACACGCTTTGGAGACGTGCACCTTCTGCAACTTCAAGTGTTGTGCGGCAACGATAAGCAGCAGTCAATCGGTTCTGGGAGCAGAAGAATAAATAAATAAATACTTTGCTTTGACAAAATATTTCCACAACTTTTTTTTTTTTTTTTTTAATCTTATCCCAACCTACCTCATAACATTCAGTGCTGCGCGGGTCAAAGGGAGTACAGGTAGAGGGGAATAACCGGGCAATCCAATCAAACTTGACTCGGGTCCATGTTTGGCGCAGCAGCAGTCCGGCAGTCCAGGGTACTGCTGTCACATCTGAAGCGCTAACCCTACACAGTCTGCGAGCCTCGACACCTTCCACCGTCACCGAGTCGTGGTTGGACGGCAATGAGAGGAGCACCGCGGGATCTCCAAGGGCGCACGGAGAGTCACTGCGTCAGGATTGGTCAGAGCGCCGGTGACGCACCGGCAGGTGGCACACCCGTCGAATAATAGAAGACTAAGATTCATTCATTCATTGATGATAAACTGGAAGAGCTCCGGCAAACTATAAGAGCTCAAACACACTGACAGATATAACCGAGGAACAAACTCTCTGGGAGGAATACAAGCTCATAAAGTGTAAGGTTTTGATGCATGTAACCATGTTTGTCTCCCTATACATATAGTCTGTGCTGTTTTTTTCTTTTTTCTTTTTTTTTTTTAGTTTTAATAATTGGTCTCATCAACCAAAGCTTCAGGCTGTATAATTTGGCACAAAAATACTGAGCTATTTCATTTGGCACAGGCAGTGTCTTTGGTTTTTTTAATTGCAGTCTGCTTCCAGAAATGACTGCTGCAATTTCATTATAAAACAATTTGTTGTATCTCTGCAAGCAAATAATCTATTTTACATATAATAAAGGAGCAAAATAGTTCCAAATTATACGTTTCTTGGATAATGAATTAAATAATCTTGTTTTGCTATTTCTAGAGAACACTTGAACAGAGAAAGAGGTGGAGAAATGAGGATCAGATGCAAGCAATAGAAATGCAGTAGCAGAAAGATGTAGTCTGAGTAACATAAACAGCAGACACTTACACATCACTAACATGGAGGAAATCTATGAAGGTGTTAAATCAGATGAAAAATCTAAGTGGAAATGTGTGTTTTGACACTTTGCTGAGTGTAATTCAGGGAGCCAAATCAAATGTTTTAATAATTTTTTTATAAACACAAATAAGGAGTGAATGGTAATCCCTGGAGGAATGTGTAAGCCAATTACGACAGACTGCAAGGACTTGTGGAATGAAGCCTCAGAGGTTCACTCACTCACACTCACTGCAGACCCACCGACCACATTTCCTGTTCCCTGTGCACAGGCAAAATACAGAATGGTCAGAGACATGAATAGGATATTGTGCTGACTTCCACCAACATTTACCTCCATCCTAAAGATCTCTAGGCTTTTTATTTTAAAGTTAAGGTAAGTTTAGGGTCATGTTAAGGTTAGGGTTAAGCATATTGTGGTTAAAGGTTAAGTTAAGGTTAGGATAAGTCTCCAGGAAATGAATATAAGTCAATGTAATGTCCCCTGAAGAGGTGGAAATCTGATGTGTGTGTTTACTTTCCCATCAGCATCTGCCTGCATCCTGTGATTGGAGAATTGGAGAACTGGCTCTTTCCATCTGGATGCTGGTGTATATGTGTGTATAGGCTTACATAACATAGTGTCTGTTGTGAGAAAGACAGTTGCTGATCTGGTTAGTTAATGATCTGGAGTTCATGCTGGGTGTGCTGTGCACTCTCCTATAGCTTCATGGACATGTGCTGAGCTGCCTGTATTAAAAAGAATCTTGAATATTATGCAGTGATGTAAAGCAGTCAACCAAGAGAGAAATAAATAAAGTAGAATGAGGGTAAATATTGACATAAAAGCCAATTCATTTCATTTCGATATTGACTGTGGCCAGCTAATAAAGCAAACATTGCAAATGAAGGCTGCAAATGATATCTGGAATACTGGGGTTAGATAACCTAAAGCACAGTGCACTTTATATACACTGTAGCTTGAGTGTTAGCAGTATGTTGATGAAATATATATATATATATATACATATACATATATAAATACTATAGCTTGTCTGGTGTCAGGATTTATTTTTCAAATCATGAATAATAAAACGGCAAAGAAGAACCCAGTCAGTGGTTCTGGACTAGCACACCTGCTATGTGGGGTTTGATAAACACACACACTCTGAGCTGAGCCTCAACATTCACCTTCCTGCAATTTCACACTGTCTGATTCCTGAAGAACTGCATGAACACACTGATAACCGAGTCACTATAGTCTACTGGTCTCCAGAGACAGTTTTCACTTCATAATGGCCTCATCCATCCAACTCCCCCTTCTCAAGAGTATTAACGAAATACCTGATTACAAAGAAATAACATGGAAACCTTAAAATGATTTTTTTTTACTTGCTTAATATCAGAACAAATATTTGCTTTCTGCTGAAACTTTCTAGAAACAATCAGAGCTGGATAGCCTCTAACAAAAATGTGTCTCCTGATCTGATTCTGATCCTCATCTACAGGAAATAAAATCAAATGAAAAAGAGGAAATATTTGCCCATAAGGTGTACTGCATGACAAGCAGCGCTGGCGCAGTCAGAAGAAATAAGTGTTTGCAGTAGTTACCGCACACACAACATGTAATTCTACTTGAAATATAGTTAGAATTACATGAATGCAATTTGAAGGAATCTCTGAAACATCAATATAGAATCAACAAATCATTCATCTGTAAATACACACAGACTACATCTCATAATGATTCTTACTTGTTTTGATGACCATAATTCTGGCTGCAAACAGCATTGTGGTAAATGGGAATACATTTAATACGCTGCTGACAGTATAACAGTGAACCTAGTTTCTTTATAGCCATGTCACAGCTGAGTATTGAGTAGCATTATTTTTTTTGCATATCAAGGCTACATTCAGGCTGATCATTAAAGTATAGCAATAGCAGAAAACTGAATATTTTCTAAAATGTAATATTCTCCTGTGAATTTCTTATTTGTGCATGCATAACAGCGTTTTAAGGGGAAAATAACCAAAAGCAGAGTCCGTGCAGAGTCCGTTTGACCAGACAAAAAAAAAAACCCTAAAGACTTACAATGCACTGCATGGGCTCTATTTCATTGTAAATTTGTCTTTCACAAAAACAAAAATATGTTTCGGGGGGGAAAAAGAAGAATAAAAGTCTTGTTATGAAAACATCATGCATCACTGCTCCAAATCATGAAATGTTTTATTAACTGCAGTTGGGGTTATTCAGGGTTAAATACTGCCTGTCTGATCCTACATTTCTGATATCACAGCATGAGTAATTTTCACCGATGATTACAGCTGAGACATATGTTATAAAGCTTTAAAACATGTTGACAAATATTCCTAAAAAAAAAAAAAAAAACTAAAAAAAGCAGTACTGGATTTTACAGGGGATGTCTGAATTTTGCATGTTTTTTTTTTTTTTTTTTAATTAGAGGCTAACACCATAAGGGGGTTTCTTTGTGTGTGGTTTCTGTGTGTATGTGACTGTCGAGTGTCCTTCTTTCACATGTGTAATGAGATATTCGCATCTGAATACCAATGACATGTTGAATCTCAGCGCTACATCGTTCTTTCATCTCCTTCCTTGAACTTAAACTTTCATTCCGGCAGTTTTTCTTACCTCAAGCATACACATTCAGTCTTTTCCCTTTTATAGTCATCTCTTCCATCCCCTCTTCACATGAACAAAAAGCCTAATCCTCTCACTGTGTCCAGAGAATCCTGCATTTTTGTAGACATTTTAGCACTGACCTTGATCACAGCCTGACTTGTCATCTTCACTGTCATCCCTGTCCTTTACCAAGATGTTAGTAGAATGTACAGCTAAGCTCAGTCTCTCTCTGTCTCTCTGCGGAACCTATTTGCCATATGGCCTGTCATATGGCCTGTTCTTCACCACGAAGGCTTTTCAAAGTGAATATTGCTTCATAAAATATCTGGCTGCAAGTTTCATACAAACTCAGACGAGCAGAAATCACTGGAAACACAACCAGACACTGCAGTGGATCAAAATGTTCCAAGTCTGGATTTAGTCTTGAGTCTCAGTGTTTCATCTATGGGGAAACCACGGGGAGGGCAATCAGTTGCTAATCGCATAGAGGTCAACAGCCTGTAGTTAGAGCTTGTGCCATGTTGTGACAAAGAGTAATCACAATCAAATATACTTAAGTGTAGAGAAAGTGCTTCTTTCAGTCAGGAGAAGTGACAAATCCTGACTTATGACTGGAGTCAATCAACTTACTACTTAGCTCTGATTCACTCATGGATTTTGGTTCTAATTGAAACTAAGAATAAAGACACTCCTTATATAACAATGTGGTCACAGATGGCCACACTGAGCAGCAACTCTGTTTCTGAAACGGCATCAATGAGAAGCAGCATACTAAACTGACAAAGCAAGTTTACAAACACAATCGGTCACCCCAGACTTTGCCGTTTCGCCCCGTTTCACGATTGTACCGTCTGTCACTAGTCAGCAGCTATTCAGTCAGAACAAAAGTCAGATTATCAAGGGTTTTAATTATGCTGAAGGCATTAGCTAATTAATTATCACTATCAGTGGTATGGAACATCCCTTTAGATAAAGAAAGCGAATCTAATTATCTTGTGACCTCTCTGTCTCCTCTCAGTAAGCTCCTAAGTAAGTGTACAGTCAACACATGACATGCATGAACTTGAAAGTCAAACATTATAATACGGCAGAATTCTGCAACAAAATGATGTTTGCTGGCAAACACATGAGGGATAGACTGAAGCGTTTCCTGCTTGAGACATGGCTCAGAGCTCCGACAGAGTCAGTTGGACTAATTCCTCCTGCAGCCACAAAACAGGGCTTTCCCTACATCCAGCAACACAATGCCAGGGTGCATGAATCACTTATTTATATCAGTGTGCCATGAACCAACCACATGCTCACCATATGCTGCTTTGTCTCTCCTCCCTGAGTCCCAGTTCCCTGAGTCCTTTCCTGATGATTTACCAACTGCGTACCTGGTTAGTCAAATACTGATCTCGCAATATTCATAAATGAAAGAAGCCCAACGGGGGTTTTACTGGCTACAGTTCAAAACACAATCACTCATGGGGCGTGTGTGTGTGAGCGGGTGATAAGGAATGAGAGTGTGCCGGTGAGAAAACAAGTGATAGAAAAACAAGAAGTGAAATAATGGATAGCAATGGAGTTTAAAAAACCCTTATATGTGCTGGGTAATGGCTGAACCTCAAAGGCAAAAATGAAGTTGCTCATCCTTTTAGTCTCCTGAGCAGATTCTTGGCTTGGTTTCTCATTCTGAACTGGAAATCCAGGTGTCCAGATGTTAAAATTCCCAAAGAGATTTGGGATTTTTAGCAACTGGGAGAAATAATCAAGATACACAAAGGTAATGTAATATGGAATTAGTGCGTGTGTGCTGACTGCCCACACAGACAGCACTACACGTCCACCTTTAAGCAGCCAAATTTACTCTGTTTATCTCTTTGAACTTGTACAATCAGCTTAAGTGCTGATAAATATCCTCAGAAGAAGAAGAAAGACCACATCTGGTCTTGGTTGTTAGACTCATATTAGCTCTTTATGAAGAACTAATCAGAGCTATCCTAGCCGAGCTTATAGGATAATGCTGGATCATACTGTTTTGATGGACTAGGAGACGGAGCTCTGCTAACAGTTAATCACGCCTCATTACCTCATGAGGAGACATCCACAGACACTGTGATATTTGCATTTTGCTGATGTAAAGCAAATACTACAAGTAAGTAAGATGTGATACATTTGACACACATGCACACGTGTGTATATTCCTGTAGCATACTGCAGCAATGTTATGACAGTATAATAGAATTGTATAAGGTGTAAAGCTCATGAACATGTCTGAAGTCCTTTTAGGAGAGTCTAACTCGATGCTAGTGGCTCTGTGAGGCTGTACAGCTGTGCTTGGAGCTGAATACTAACGTCAGCATATTAACATCAACCATGCTGACATGCTGATTTTTCTTCAGATATGTTTGCTATGTTCATCATTATAGTTTACCTGCCAAGGCTGATGGGAATGACATTAGTTTTGCAGGTATTTTCTCATAAACCATATATATACATACACATATATATTCATCACAATCCATCAAATAGCTGTTGATATAGACCAATCTGGACCAAAGTGGTAGGCCAAATAAGCTTCTGTGTATGCATTGCACTGAACATACTGTATATCCTTTTTTTGTTGTTGTTGTTGTTGTTGTTGTTATTCTGGAAGATTTGACGCCTTTTCTAACAAACCCAGGATACCGAGCAGCATCTCAGCTGACAGTCATTCAATATTCCACACTCATGTTCCTGTATGTATTAAGGTAAAAATGACTGGCAGAAACACATCTCATAGCGGAGGGAGTGGTCCATTCCAGTAAACCATGACGGGCAACATAACACAATAAACATACTCACAATTTCAGGTTATTAAAATTGACAGACTGTTTATCATATGCCTCTGGGTGATAAACAGAGAGAGAGGGGAGTGGAGAAGATAGAGAGGAAGATGAAAACAACAGAGGACATAAGTTATTCTCACTCTACAATGTCATCAGCCTCTTTGCATTTTATAACAGATTATGTATAGATGCTATTTTTTAATTCACTGCAGATGACATGACAGAAAGCCCACGGACATGAAGACACTCCACTCAGAGTGTTCACACAATTGAATGATCTGAACACTGCAACGGCCAAGATGTCTCTCTTTCCTTTAATATCTCAAAATAGGTTTTCTAGCTACACTGGAAAATATTATTATTTCCTTCCTTAAGTAATTCCCACAACAGCACCCACCCTTCGCATTACATAGATTTGATTAAAAAAAAAAATTTAAAAAGCTCCAACCAACGTTAACAAAGTTAATTAAATAAAAAAATATCTTAATCAAATGTACTGTAAGTTCCAATGAACTGCTTTTTTGTATTAAATATTGAGTGAAAATACTAGTGGCATCACCCCTGATATGGGAAAATTCTATTTATTTGTTATTTTCTGATTTTCCTAGATTTTGCTGTCATGGCATAAATTGTGGCATTCCCATTTATCTCCCACCTGGCATCATAAACATATAAACACACACAGCAGGTAGCAGTGATCACCTATTATTACACAACTTACACAAACATCAAAGCACATGTGAGGTGATTCTGCATAGATGCTTGGAAACTAAAGATCTACTTTAAGGTTGAGTCTCTGTCGTAAGCAAAGATCTGAACATTTTCACATTTCTCAGTTAACTAACAAAACCTTCCTAAGACACATGCTCCTGAAAGCCTATGTGTATGCGTCTTTGTTTTCATCACTTGGTGGGGACCACAGCATGTCACCATGGTCACAACTTTGTAAAACTCAATATCTTTGTCGCCTCAAAAAAGTCAAGGGTATGGATACATTCTGCGCGTGCGTGCGTGCGTGTGTGTGTGTGTCCACATTGGTACCACTTTGCCACTGTGCCAGGATCCTGATGTGTTCACAATCACACCTCTTTGTTATTGGTTCTGCATTAAAGACTGCCAAGGTATTGCCATCAATGGGAGAACAGACACAGCATGCAACACAGGTGCAAATAACATCTGGGAGTTAGAATAGGCACAAAGAAAAGAGAGACAAAAAGAGATAACAGACGTAGACATCCACACAATCATACACAACTTTAAATACTATAATGATGCAAAGTGGACAGCAGTGAATATCAGATGTACTCCTGCCACGTACAAAACTAAAAATGTTTTCAAAAGTCCTTCATCCTCGTGATTGAGGATCCAATAGGACAGAACTAACCACCTCTTTACCCTGACAGCTCCGCTCACTGCTGGTGGGTTCTTGGGCTGCCTCCACAACTGTTATCAGGCCACATTTTGAAGCAGCCAACTCCCCTGTCAACACGGGGCACTCCCCAACCTCCTCATGGATGCAGGAACAAAAGCCTCAGACTAGAGAGTTAAAGACCATGCGTCCAACCGGTTTTGGAAAAGTAAACATTTCTTTCTTTGAAAAACTACGGATGAATGAGAGCACCAAACGACTGTCAGACAGATCAAAGCTATACCGGCTATCTGCAAGGGCATCGGGCAAATCAATGATTGGATGTGTCTGGACTTTCTTCAAATAAATGCAGGCAAAACTGAGTTGGCGCTCATCTCGACTCTCTATCTCTAAAAAGCAAAAAAACAAGTCAGAAATCTTGGTGTAATCTTGGAATCAGAATTAAACTTTAACAGCTACATTAGAATCAGCCATAAACAATTAGAAGAAAGATGTCCAGGCATGCCTTAGAGAAACTAACCTATGTTTTCATTTTCAGTCTGTTGGATTAGCTAATAGTCTTTTCTCATGTCTTTCAAGATTCTCTGGCAACTTCAGCTAATCCAGAAGGCTGCTGCTCAGGTCCCAACAAAGACCGAGGACTAAGCACATCAGTCTGATCTCAGGCTTGAAATGGCATCCAATGTGTCAGAGAATAGAGTTTAATGTGTTGCTGCTTGTCTTAAATCTCCCAAAGGCTTGAGAACAAAATACATTCTGACTGTCTTTTACCATATTAACCTTCTCTGTGTCTCAGGTTGAGGTTTACTAACAGTTTTCTGGGTGGAAACTAAACGCAAAGAATTGATTTAACACAGAGCTGGAATAAATGTTCAAAGGAAACTCCAAATTTGTCCATCTTTAAGTCTGGGTTAGAAATGTTTATGTTGTGCACTGCCTTTGACTGAATGTGTTGCATAATTTGCATTTTAGTTTTCTTATTTAATGTTTTTTAATACACGATGTAAAGCCCTTTGAATTGCTTTTGTGTGTGAAATGCGCTGTACAAATAAACTTGCCTTGCCTTAAAATATATTTTCCATGTATTACTGTAAACAACACAGAAATATAAAGCTGCTACACTCTTAAACTGCTGTGCGTGCGTAACATACACCTTAAATAAACAAAATGGCATGAACAGGCAGGGTTAAATGTTTGTGTTTCTTATTAGAAAGATGAAGGGTTGTGACGTGCATGCTGCTCACTCTAAATTGGGCTCGGTGAGGAACCAATTAGTGTTGCATAGAATGTTTAAAATTATCATCCCCCTTGTGCCAATCATCATGATGCAATTTCAGCTGACAAATTAAGTCCAATTTACTGGGACAATTAAAGTAACTAAAATCAGAAACTAGGTTTTAAGGGGTTCAGTGATAATATGTGTATCAATTTTCTTTTGAGAGGAGAAATTAAATGAACAAACCTCTACCTCAGCAACACTTTGATATGAGTCCTAGGACTATCCACTTACACAGACAAAGGAGCAAAAGGAGAAATAACGAGAGAGACACAGTTGAGGGAATCACAATTGGATCCAGAATGGATGTACTGGAGATGAGCAGCCCCAGGTCAAGGTAACTGAACACTTCCAATAGCAAAGTAACTGCTGGCCCACTCTGAAGCTTATTTACACCATACAAAGGATCTAGATAAGAGAGAATAGTGAAGGGTGTGTGTGTGTTTGTATGCATGGGAGTTTGTAGGAGTGATAGAGGCAGGAAGGGAACAGATCCTATTAGAATGGAAAGCTGACAATGAAAAGCAAGTGTTCAGGACAGATAATAAGAGAAATCAATAAAAGTGTTGGTGTGGAATATCCACAGACAGATAAAGTATCACACAGTAACTATGAAAGCCCTGAGAAGCAATGAGGGGGAAAAAATTCTGGTGGTCTGTTTTCTAAGTCTGGTCTAATTTTCCTGAACAGGTGAAAACAGGCCTGGACAAGTTATTTTTTTTATCTGTTGAAAACCATAGACTGTAAAAAAATAATAATGGACGAGGTCACTGTGACGTCACCCGTTGGTTTGTCTCTTTTTGAAGCCTCAACTTTGACATTTTGACCGTCACCATCTTGTTTTTTGGAGCCAGAAGTGACCATATTTGGATGTGAGGGTGGCGCTGATGCTAACGCTAGCCGATAGCTAGGTTAGCACAGTGCATTTACAGTCTATAGTTAACTGTGATAAAAGCTAATGGCTCCTGAAAAAAATGTCTTAAAACCATTAAAACAAAATGCACTTACTACAAAAGGTGAACAGCTGACTCATTAGTCATTTAGTACAACCACATGCTGAACAAGCCTTTTTTCAAAATGTTATAATCTACTTTTATGAACTGAAAAAACAATGAAATACTGACAGCTATGCCTATACTCCAATTGTAATCGGGGGTTACGATATGTAATGTATCCAACACTGTCACCGTGGTAGCGACTTGTCAATTACAAGGTAGCCATGCCCCAAAGCGTACCCCGTCTTATCGTCTATTTATTCTAAATGGGACCATAATTTACAAAATGAATATCATGTTATATTGAATAAGAATTGCAACTAACAATTGAAATGTTAGGAAAATGTTTAGGAGATAATGAGTGATAAGTGAGATAATAAGCCAGAAGTAGGGTGAATTTCTCATAGACTTTCCTTTTTGCAAACAGTGGAGAGCCCCCTGCTGGTCATTAGATAGAATGCATGTTTAAAGCACTTTCGCATTGGCTTCATATTCATACAAGGAGCTTTCAGTGACAACCGAGAAAAATGTTGGCAGATTTGTTTTGTTTTGTTTTGTTTTTTTGTCAGGTGTTTGTTGTTGTAATACTAATTTCATCCACAAGAGGCTGAAGCGCACCATTACCTCATGTTTTAAACGAGACTAAACTTTAAACTGCAGGTGGTTGGTGGTTCACAATCATTACACCTCATAACAGGTATGTTTCAATATAAAAGCTTTCATTTTTATATTAATATCATGACATAAATGTTACATAACACAATATATGTTCAGAGTGCATGCTTTCTCACTTGAAAGAAAATATGAATGCTTTTAGTCAAATACTTACAAACATGACCAATAAAATACTAACCTTAACCCGTACTAAGTTTTTTAACTATTTCCACAGATGAATAAAAAAAAAAACTAAATTAACTCTGCATGAACATAAATATAGGAGAGTTAGAAAACAATTTAGATCAGACTTGGATAATAGATCACCAGAAAAAAATCCACTTGTCTCTCAGGCCTCTTTGTACTTAACCAGACACTTTTCAGCCACCTCTTCATGTTTTCTTTGGTTCAAACTGAAATATCACCAACAACCATGGGATGAATTGACCTGTGTAAACTGTGTACAGACAACAGGTGCCAGGTGACACTCAGTCTCACTCAGGAACAATATGTACATCATTAGTCATAAGGTTTTGACCATTTATGATTCATTCTGGGAGTGTAGTGGGCAGGACATAAGGCCAAGTGTACACAATTTCACAATGATGATGAGTTAGAGGAAAACTGCATGCAGACAATTTATACATCTAATTATTCGTGTGCACATTTTAACTTTTGACCCTACACAGTTTTATAAGTAGGGCAGCTGGTACTGCTTTTCAGAGCTCATACACAAAGTTCAGCAGTGAGTTTTCTATGAGATCACCAGTGTCAGTAAATAAATAACAGTGGTCTTAACTTATTTAATAATTTCTGTATTTAATTCACAATTCTTTTTCCCCACTACAGTTTTGCCTGTGGCTCCTGCATTCAATGTGCGTTATGTGTACCCCACAAAACTAACTGTCATAAATTATGTGACTTAAGTAAATTCAGTGGCATACATAATCAACCTCTGTTAACATGTCTCCTCCTATTGTTTGTGTAATCCAAGAGGCTCACTTTGCAAACTCAAACGACAAACTGCCACACTAGCCGGGTGCATCTGCTTTATAAATAAATTGTATGAGTCTGTAGTAGAAAGCTTCACATCTGTACCTGAAAAAAAAGGTGCAAAAGCCTCAGTAAATCATGCCCTAAGTATTATTTAAAGTGTCACTCTACTCAAAATTGTTACTTCAGTTGGATGTTTGATTTTTTACTATCGAGAATAATGTATGTGCAGCATTTTATACTAGATGACTTTTTACATTCATCTTTGTTAGGGGGAAAGTTTGTGTGTGAAGCAAATTACACAAGCTTGATGTGGAAACTTGAAGTCTACAGTGCACATACAGTACAATAAGAATGGACTTTACTTTGAAGGAGGCATCTTTTTGATCAATTACACCTCGAAATGAACAATAATTGGATATTCATTGATTCTGAATGTTTAATGAGGGTAGATGTAATTTTAGGGAATTTCTTTTTTTTTTTTTTCATATTAGACACATATAATTCCAAGCAGAGTATTTCTTATATATCTAAAATATGCCTTGAGGGGCCCTTTAAGTGTTAATTAATGCTCATGAACTGTACAACTGATAAAACTCATATACTCCTTAGAAGTATAGCTAACCATTTATACTCTCTTCCTGACAAATTAAACTATTTCCTACTTCTCTGTCTTCCTTCGATGAATGAATCACACCACTGGATGTTTACAGAGTAAGCAAACAGGATTTGAATACATTTCTGCCTACTGCTGCAGTAACTCCAAAGGCCAGAAGTAGATTGTAGACTTGTCTCTATTCATAATGCAAACTAAGTCCCTCTTTGCCTTGATTTTCTTTTAAAGCCAAAGGGGAAAACTAACATGTTTTACTAGACTAAATATGTCCAAAAGCCGCCTCTTGCAGAAAGAAAGGAAGATGACCAGAATATAAATTTGCCAGTTGGCACTTCACCATGTCTCTCCTAATCTACGGAGCCAAAGGGATTACAGGGGCGCAATGTCCTAGCATTTTAACCTGATATATTCACTGACTGCTACACTCAGTCTATCTGTCTGACACATGCTCTCTCCCCCTCTCTGACTGTAGGCAAGGTCTCATTTCTCATCTGTCAGGGGGAGTGGACAGAGACAGACAGACCGTCCGACTGACTGACTGACTGACTGAGCTAGCAGCTACAGTTGTCTGGGAACACAGAGTCCAAAGATGACAACACATTCTTATCACAGACACATAATGTTCTCAGAGTTGAACATCCTCAAAAAAGGACCCATGGGCAAAAAATATTGAAACGTTTCCCTGCCTCTTTTCAAAATGTATTAGTACTGTAGAGCTGCCGAGTCTTACCCTTCATAACCATAAATCCTTAAAGAACTACAAATATTGAAAAAGGAGCAGCTTTGGGCATTTGAGTTAAACACAGAAATGTCTGCGTGCATGCTTGGTAGAATTGTCACAGGATCTCATGTCCCTTTTATAATTTGGGGTACAGGATGGTGCAAGTGAAAGAGGTCCTGTAGGTTTCAGATTATGACGTTTCCTAATGCAGTTATTTATTAGAATCAGTATTTTAACATAACAAGATTTTGATTTCTTGTTTAAAATGTGCTGATCTTAGAAGTTCCACCACTGAACCTTTTTCAAAAAGAGAGCAACGCTCAGTTTTGTTGACACAAGTCCTCAGCAATCAAAATATCCCTTTTTAAATAGTTTGTTGCTTGTCACACTGTCATACTAGATGTACCACAGTCCTGAATGGCTACTAAAGAGATCCTAAATATTTCAGTCACTAATTTATAATATTCATTAGGGCCAGAAGTAGCAGCACTGAACAGAAAGCTGCTGAGCCGCACTGCAGTCAATGAGCGTCATCTTTGATTTAACATGGATTGTATTGACTTTAATTACTCCCTTTTCCATCTGCCTGTCAGTGATAATTAGTTTCTTGACGTCACTACAGAGCTGGCTACATTCTTCTTATGATGACTTATGAATGCCTGAGTGCAATATTAAAGGTTCCCACTGATAGCCATCAATAACGAAGACACATAGTACAACTGTCCTAGATTTGGACAAGGATCAGATGTGGGGGCTCAGATAGAAATCTGGCAGTATTCTTCAAATTCACTCAGCACTAAATTCAAGGGAAGCAAATTAAACTAAAATGAAAAGTGCAGACTGCTGCCACTTGATCAAAGCACCTTGTACAAAGCTGCCCATCATCTAAGAAGAAGGTAGCTTAATGATCTGAATATCACGACAGAGATAACAAATAGGGACAGACAGCAGCAATCATCTATCCAAATCACGAGGCAAAACATTGAGTCTGCATTTATATTCAGAAACATCCGTAGGCGAGACACACACTTGATTGCAGGACTATCAAGAGAAACGTCCGCACAGATGTGTGGAGTTCAGATTGACCGTGACGATGACTTGTGCTCAGTGTGTTGAATTGATGTGACGAGACTTTTGGTCTGTAGTTACACAAGTGGACACAAATGTGATGCCTTCCAGTTAATCTGTGTCACTGAACACAATCTGGTTACTTTGTTCAAAACAACACAAATAAACAGACCTACATTACACAATATACTGTATATATACACACACACACACACACAGACTATATATACAGAGAATATAAAACAGAGAAATATTGCTCTTATAAATCTGAAGAAAACAATAGATAAACAATAGAAAACAAACTGAAGTAGTTTGTTGTGTGACATAAACTGTTTATATGCTGGAAATAAAGGCTCTAAATGGCAACCACTAATCAAATATGCTTCAACACGTCCAAGGCAATCAGTCTAAACTCCGAACCCTGAGGAAATCTTTGGAGATTAGTGTCAGTCAGTAACTGACTGCCCGTCTGCAGTGTGTGATAGCATCACCATGATAACATCCAGCCAGGCATTTCTATCAGCAGGGAAAGGGTTTCTCCATGATCGTGACAAAGGAGCAAACATATTTTATTCCTCTGTTCCTTTCTGGGACTCCATGCAAGACGTTACAAGAATGTTGCTTTTCTGATTTACAGAAAGAAATTGTGGCAGGTATTCGAAGCCTACAGCTACACGATGAAAGAAATCCAAACAGAGAAACTCTGCTGGGCTGTATATGTCAATATAGACTGCTACTTCCATAAAGGAAATTTGGAGGATTTCCTGTTAATTACACTTGTTTATGTAAAGGGTTTGTCATTTCTTTTTGTCATATTTAATGCAAACAGACACTAAAAAGCAAAAAGTTGTGTGTGTGTGTGTGTATATATATATATATATATATATATATATGGTAACTTATTAGATGACATATGGGTTGGACAAACATTTTCATTTAAAATAATAGAAAAATGTGCCTAAACTTTTGACTGGTACTGTACATGTATTCTAAATTATGTGTTTCTAGAGAGATTGACAGCAACAGCTTGACAGTGTTTCACTGGTCTGCTCAGGGGAAAAGCAAATGTGTGTGTGTGTGTGTACTTAATTATAATGGTAAGCTTAATTATGATTGTGTGCGCATGTGGGTTCCCCTTGGCAGTAACTGGGTCATTTTAGGAGACAAGAAACAAGCCCAGTTGCCAGCAGCAGGACATTCACACACACCATATTTCCCTCCATTCAACTGTGTTGCTATCAGACCAGCCAAAGCCATCTGCCACCCTGCACTGTGCCATGTCCAGGTATGGCAAAACTGGTGCAGGCTTATCATTTATTCACAGAACATGACAGAACCTCTGTTATTGTAACCTTTCTGTGTAATGTGACAAATATAAACTGTACATACACATTTATTTTATTTACAATGACAGCCTGGCAAAAAGCATGTTCTGAGAAGCAGTGGTATAGGGGATAGTTATGGATGTGAGCAGCGTTTCTCACATTTTTATTCAAGACTAAACCTTAGGGCATAATGAACAAAATGACTTCTGCATCCAGCCAGGAGCCCGTTTTGCATTTAAAACACGTCTACCATCACATTGGCTACACAAATATTTTTCCTTCATTTCTAGTTCCGTTATTCCACTTGAAAAAGCACTGATGAGCTCATATTATCTAAGTCCCATAATGTTCTGCTGTCAGGCCTGATAGATTGGACCTTAACACTGTAAGATCTGCATCATTTGGTCTCATCTTTGATGACTATCACAGATGATTTTTAGAAGTCTCACTTGTCTCTATTGGCCAGATTATTTTTGTATTTGGTATCAGAATATATCTCGGGAGGCTGGAGGGGGGTAAAGCACCGGAGAAAACTTAAAAGCAGATAATGGCCACTGAAGAATGTTGTTTGATCTGTGCTCTCAGTTCGTATAGCTGAAACTGTTAGTTGATTAAACTATTAATTTAGCAACAGAAAATGAATCAGCAACAACTTTGAAAATCAATCAATTAATTAAAGGCCTAAGGTACAGTTCAATACTGTACACCATTGGCTTTTGGACTTTGGTTGAACATAAACAAGTTAAAGGCAACTGCGTTGGTGTAAATTGAGAAATGCACTTTTTCTGATATTTTATACACCAAATAATTAATCTACAAAATAATAGCCAAATTAATAGATAATGAACATTAGTTCCAGTTCTAGTTTATTTTTATTTATTTGTCAGAACAATAATATATATCACACCAAGATTAAAATATATACACAGCAGGTCAAACGTCACACTTTTGGACCCTATTGTGTCTAATATATACATAAAATACATAGATATGTTTCATTTGAGTTTGAAGTTGCAGATTTTTGAGCTTTACATTGGTAAAAGTAAAAATTACACATCAACATGTGCGCACACACATGCACGCACGCAAAGGATAACAGCTGAGCAGGAAGAAATCAACACAGCTGTGAATACAAAAACAGTTTTGATTACACTTTCTTTTAAGCCAAGGCAGGTTTGAGACTCTGGATAAAAAGTCTTCAGAAATTAAACACAACAGTGATTAAGAATAATATTAATGTTCATTTCTCTTGGCTTTAGATGGATAATTCCTCTCACCAACCAAGTGTTCTTAAAACTTATTTTTTTGAAAAGCAAATAATTCCACTTGGCTGAAAAATGGGTCATTTCTCCAACTGCTCTAGCTTACCTTTGAGTGAGCCAATTTGGCAGTTTCAATTATTTAAGGCAGCACCTGTCTGCTTTCAAATGTCGGAGGCTCAGGTCGCTGTGCGAACAGCCCTGCAGAGACAAATTCCACTCTGTCTGCTGATTCTTAAGTAACAGCCATCGAAATGAAACAGGATGTTGGTGTGATACAGGAATCTACAATGAGTGATGCAAACAGACCTCATCTGCCGGGGTATCTACTCACTCTCCAGCTTTCCTCTGTTCCTTTTCCTTACTAATCCCTCATTGAATAATTGGCTTTTTCTTGGCACGAGTTGTCCAATCTAAATGGTAATTTGGAAGGCTCTCCTCTCGTCACTACTGGTAATGCTTGTTTACAGGAAGACAGTTACTCTCTACAAAAATCAGAGTTGTAATGAGAAGGCAAGGGTCTGTCTGTCATGAGACAATACTTGTCAAAACTGTGAATCTGACCTAAGAACACTTCATGTGATAAACTACGTATTGCCTGAAGCAAGCCAGATCCCACAAAAAATACAATCTAAATTAATCAACTTGATCATTATGCTTTATTTAGTTTATCAATTAAACCTTTTCTGTGTAAGAGTGTGTATGTTCTCCCTTTTTTAACGTTTTTTTTCTCCAGGTGTTCTTGTCATCTTATTATATGTGTTGTTTTATCATTCGAGTAATACAGGTGTATTGGAATCTCTAAAGTGTTAATAGGTAAAAATGTTTTCCATTCTCTCTGTATTAGCTATGATGAATGTAACCTGTCAGAGGTGCTACCATGCCTTCCACCGAATAGATGCAGGGATAAAGCCAAATTTAAATATGACTAATGAAGTAACGAAAGACAATAAACCAATGACAAGTGCAGGATTGCATTACTTTTTGGCATATCACGCGTGTGCGCCAGAAATGCTGTATAATATTCCTCATGTAGTTTTAATGCAGACATTATAGTATTTAGTTACACTGCCGATTACAGCAACTCTTCCCATTTCCACACAATGGAGTATGTCCAATGTCCTCTCTCTTGAGAAAATAAATAGCATAAAATAAAAGTATAAATCTAATGTGTCATTTTGATATTAAAGTGCTAAAGTAAAAGGCAAAGTCAGCTGGGAAAATAATCTCATGTCTGCAGCTTTATTATTTCTTGTTTTGTGACCTTGCAAGTTCTGAGCATTCCACATCATTTAATCTTTGTGAATTGGTTCTTTTAACTGGTCAATTTAACAGTGAATTCTATGACTAAATGTTAGTTTAATAATGCTCTAACGCCTGAAAAAGGATTAAGGGAGCTGCAGGTGAGCATTTAAGGAGATAATCCTTATCACAGGCAGGTACTTAATCAGACACAATCAGGATTTTTTTGGCTACAAGATTAAGGGATTAATAAAACCACTGGTGCCAAAACTGTAAGTGTTTTTAAGAGGTTCACATGGTTGCATAAACTGACAACCTTTCATAATTATCCCATTTACATGCCTATCCAGAGTTATGGCTCTTTTATTTAGAAAGGTGACTAGCTTCACCGCTACGGCATTATGTGAACTGAAACATCCAACGGTTTGATGTCACAGGGACACAACAGTTCGTCTCATTATAGTGGTGGTGTTGGTTGCAAATGATTTAGTCAATGTAACTACAGAGGATCATCATCATGCGTCATGGTGTTGTGTTTTGATGCAGCACTTTTCAAAGTAGAGGCTATCCTGATGATAATGACTTCAACTGGCTGTAGGGGTTTAATCAACTGAAGGTGGAGTATTACTTACAGACTGAACATGTTGTTAAAGACAGATACTGCCAGTAATAAAACAGAATGGGGCTAGCAGACATGTTACTGGGATGAGAGAGGAAGTGGTCATGTAAGAAAGGAGAGTCATTTCAGCCAGTATTATGTGTATCTGAAAGAGTTCTGCTTCTGTATATTTACAGAAGCAGAACTCTTTCTGCTTCAAGCAACAAAAGGAAATTTTGGCTAAGCAATTCAAAACACCTTACTGACTTCAAAATGAAAAACAGTATTTTCAATGGATGGCCAAGAATAGGAAAACTGAGAAAGAAATGAACTGAACAAAGAAAATGGCTTTAGAGCGAATGTCTCGGGATGACATTGTGGATGAAAAAGACCATTGCTGAAGTTGAATTTCAAAAGGACGATTGCCCGTAAACAAACACGTAGCATCCATACTGTACCACTGTACTAAATATGTCCTTTTATACTGAAAGACAATATAGCATTATTGGTTCCAGGGCTCTAAATCTACATTACTGACTGTTCAAGACGGCCAAGTGTTAAAATAAAAATTTACAAATTACTTTTAGTCCTACTTAGTACAATCAAAGCGAGCTTGGTGTGATCTGATGTGTAAAACAGTCACAGTTTGTGGCAGCCAAACTGAAATCAGAGGCAGTAACAAAAAGGAGCCACTGCTCATATTTAATTCAAGATTCTTGGCCTCAGGTAAGAGTAAATTCACAGCTGCACTCTCCCCCTTTTCTCTCTCCTCTTGTCATCTTTTATTGATTTACAACTCAGATTACATTTCCATGATATATTTGTGTGCAGAGGCAATATCTCTCAAGTAACAGCAAGTGTCTGAGGCAATATTCAGATCCAGCCACATTCAGTCATCTCTACAATGTCCTCTATGCAAACCCAGCTGCTGCATGCCAAACTAAAGCCATCTGCATGTGCTTAATTCCAAGATTTCTTATTGATGGCTACACGACATTATCAGAATATATTTGAATAATGTAAAGCTAAAGGCTATAGCTGATGGATCAATATCTTATTGATTTCCCATTGAAGACTATGAGAAATATGGTTAAAACCAATTGTCACTGCACACATGTTGCTTATGTGTCACAAGGTCAGATTAGTTTATATTTTTTCCATGCCACTGACAGACCCATTGGCTTTTTGTAATGTGTTGAACCAGTGAAGTAAACATGACAGCAGCTCTGCAGTAAGGCATGTATGATACCGTTTCTGCAAAAAGACAATAGAGCTTCAAAATGTAAACATATTTACTGTGTTAAACTCGGCATATTTTGTTTAGGTAAAAGGCAAAACGCTAAAGCTGTAGAGTCCAGTCGTTACGGGTGGGCCCATGGTTGCCAGGCATGTGCCAATACTTGCCTGGACTTTTTTGGTTTGAACTTTCATGGTAGCAACTACTAGTGTGGAAACAGGAGCAGCAGTAAACTTGATACTCTTAAATTGTGATTTTACAGTGCGGTTAGAGACAACAGGGTGCTGCTGTCCACACTTCATGAATAGCCACGGTGATGTGGGTGTCCCGCTTACATTTCAGTGGACGCCGCAGCTCAGCTCAAGACAGAGACAGAGATCATATGAAATGCTAGTTCATAACACGCTTCCTTCCGTGCTTTACAGAGGAAAGTTTACATGCATTTTTAGACAGTATAGACCTGATGTGTGTGTGTCACTGTGCTGTAGCGCAACTGTACCGTGGTATTACTGTTCATATTTTGATCAGAATGTGTATATTCTACTACTGGGGTATGCTCCTCAACCTAAATTACATTCAGACCTTCTGGCGTCAACATTACTCAGCCACAGGATGGAAAGACCAGGGGAAAGCTTGGCGGATGCAAGTGAACATCCATCTTTTTTGATCCAGCGGATGTGGCAATTATCCAATGAGTAGTCAGTATATTTAATTTGGGTTGTTTTGGGGGAGTTTGGTGCCCTGCTTAAAATAATCAACTGGTAGAAATCTGCTTCTGAAATTGTACCCAGTGTCTGTTGCGGATCTGTGGTGTGAGAAAACGGCAAAGAGGGGTTGGATGTCTGTGGGTTTGATGTTATGAGGGTATGATTGATTTTTATACACACTAGAAGGGGATTCATTTCAAAATGAAATAGGCTTTTGATGAGAGGTTTTCTCCCATTCTTCGAACACTGAACAGAGGCTGATATGGCATCTGATCAACTAGGTTTTCACTCTCTGGGCGCTTCAGTATGATCCTTAGGAATCTTCTTAGGGGCTCCATAAAGTCAGTACTCAAAAGCAACATAAATGCATATTAGTAGCAGATGCAGACTTGTGTAAGATCAGTGTACAGCCTTTGCATAATGAGGACAATATCAATAAGTGGCACCCCCACACCTGTCGAGTGTGAACAAGTTTATAACGGTTTATCAAAACTCGGCATGCTCCTTTAGTCAATGAGTTACACCTGGGAATTCCCCAGAAACAGCAGTCAATCACATCATTAAGCTTGGTGAGCCATTTTAATGGAGATATTTTGACCTGAGCACAGGGAGACCTGCTGGCATCCTACACGCTGGCTGATAATAAGGGAAAAGAGCTAAATATGGAAGGAAAAAGAGGATGAGTAGCAAGGACAAGAAGAGGAGGAGGAGAAGGATCCTGGAGAGATGAGCACAACAGACAAGAAGAAAGAGCCTCAAGAAAATGGGTAGAGGAGGGTAAAAAGAACAAATGCCAGAGGGAGAGTGTTTATCTCAATGTTGCACAGGGGAAAGGGATGGAAGGCTGTGATTAGAAAGACAAATCACTGCATTCACAAAACACGAGCTCACACGAATCACCCACCCAGCCAGCAAGGTGTCATAAACTGGATTTGGATAGACAGCTTTGACTTCTTGAAATTGAGAAAAACCCAAAACAAATAAACATGTTAATTTTGCACCTAAGCAGAAACAAGCTGCCCACAAGTTTCCAAATTATTTAATAAATATAATTTAGAAAAAAAAATGTGTGCTGTGCATCAGTATATAGAATGCATATGTTAAGGGGAAGCCACTTCAAAATCCAAAATAGTGCGCACACAAAATTCAATTTTAATTTAGTGAGTCCAAGGGGATCAATCAAGGTGGCTTCTGTGTGATGACATTAGCTAGGGAGGCTTTAGATCTCTCAGGTTTCCTTTCATCCCAGTTGATCTTCATATTGCTTACGGAAACAGTCTCCCACAGGAAAGAATTCCCAGCAACGCTCTTGGTACATTTTCCACACATAGGATTCCTAGTAAAACCAACAGAGTAGTAATATATCTTTAAGTCATTACTATGTCAAAGTTATAAAATGCAATTTAAAGTTTAAGTTGTCACAAAGTTATTCTGCCCTTATTTTTTCCAGACATAAAAACAACAATCCATTAAGCAGTTCCCAAATGTAATCTACACTTGAGAAAAAGAGTAAGAAATACATCACATTAAAAGAATATACAGAGTTTATCTAGGGATGAGTGAACTCAATTTGGAAATTGCACCCAATTGTCCAAAATGTTTGGGGCTGATAAAAATGTAATATTTTCTTCTAAATATGCAGCATCACACACAAGAAGCTTTCTGTGCCACAAAGATAAATTCAAACTATTTAATAATAAATGTATTTTTATACTACACTGTGCAGGATTTAGAATTAAACTAATTGTCATCTATTCTGATGCAAATTTCTTTCATAGATTTAGGGAATATAAAGTGTGATAGACAAGACAGAAAAATGCTGCTTTTTAAACTGTGAAAATTTCTCTCATTTAAAGCACTCATCTTTGCTCTGTGCTGCAACAGGTCCTATAAAATGTTATATAAAAGATAAGAAGAAAAAGTGAATTCAAGTAGCCCCCTAATTTAAATGTATAGCTTTTAATACTGTATAATAATAATAATAATAATAATTGTTTATGAGTAAAGAGAGAAATTGCAATCATAAGGGATTTGCCTGTCATGTATATTATAATAAAATGTGTGTGTCAGGACTGATATGGCTTTTGAGAGACAGTGTGAATGCAGATTCTGTCTTAGTTGAAAAGGTTACACTACAGCTTTGTCATTACCATGACAAATGCTAGAATTCATAGGTCACTGTGACATACAGGAACTGTTGTGGATATATTAAGGAATATGAGATTTGGCAATGACAGTAGAATTATTTTTAAGTGCTTTCAAAGAGCACCCGTTCTGACTTTGATTTGGTTCATGTATTAAAACACAAAAGAAAACTTGTACCTGCCCCGTGTGTTCAGTTTCATCCTTGTTAATGAGGTACATCAGAAAAAATCTGTAAGGACACAGAGGAGGGAATCATGTAGCTACTTAAATACCTCCCACGCTTACTCTGATTCAATGTGGGGGGATAAACATGCAAGTAGAAAGATAGATGTAGCATTAAACTAAGAGCCTGTGCAAAAGTCCTAGGATTGTGGTGGTAATAGAAACAGTTGTCAGTGGAAATACTGCCCGAGATTACAGCATACAGCAGTCAGGGTAAATATTAATTTTAAAGTGTGCAAATATGTGCTAAATGAAAGGATACTGTAAACCACTGATTTTATTAAATTATGAGGTTTGATAATCAGGTAAGATCAAAATGTCAAAAAGCATTACCGTTATACATATATACATAGAGGTGAGCAAGCAAAAGTCCATCAGTCATAGGAATCAAACACTGGATCCATACCAATTAGGCTCCATAAGCTCTTGCCACTGGCCATTATTTACATAGCAGCACTTTCAAAATACCATTCTTAACCATGCACATAGCGGAAAAAAATTAACTCAGTAATCAACTGTGTATCCATGCAGCTGACCTACACTGTTTGTGTGGTTTGTGTTATATATGCAAAAAAAATGTAACTTTTACAGAAAACCGTTATAATCAATTGTTTGCTGTGGCTTTTTAAAAATTTGTACATGGGTAATTCTCTTCTGCCTTTAATGCTTTAATTCTAATACAAACATTTTTTTTTAACTTCTATTGGTATTTAACCCTTTTGTGTCTCAAGGAAATTAAATCAAAAGCAACTGGACTTGGTTATTTGTCTTTGAAGACGTTTTACCTCTCATCCAAGAGGCTTCATGATGAGAGGTGAAACGTCTTCAAAGACAAATAACCAAGTCCAGGTGCGTTCGATTTAATTTCCTTGAGATAACTATGACCTGGATGAATGAGAATATTTACAGGCTTAACCCTTTTGTGATAATTGGGTCTTTTTGTTTGTATTGTCACATTTTTCTCAACATAGTATAAATGGATTCTACTTTATCTTCTATTATAATGATTTTTGTAACCATAATAGATGAATGATAGTGAGTAGTATGGATGTCGCAAGATATGTTAGCATCCTATGTTTGGTGCTCATGCTTCTATTTGTGTAGGTGTGGAGATTTTTGACATTTTAAGCCTAAGGGCTGAAAGGTAAGACTTCTTGCTGAATCTCAGACTAGCCAAGACAGTGTTTTGAGTCTAAATTAAGTACTACTGCAATGGTACTGCATTTAATATTTTAATCCAAGAACAGGCCTAAAAAAGAACATATATTGTCTCAAAGTTTGGTGATAATGGTTTATTAACCAGTTATAACACTGTCTGAGGTACAGCTGTGGGTTTTTAATGTTCTGTTTTGTTTTCTATAAAGGTTTAGTGATGGTTGAGCATGCAGAAAAATTCAAACTTTACTATAGCTGTGAAAGGTAACACATTTTAGTAACTATATAACCAGTTCAAAGTTTTAGTATTTGCAAAATTATTAGTTTGAGACAATGGAAAACCCAGGCATGAACGTAGTGGGCACAACTTACAGATAGTTGGCCAAGTTGTGCTCCTGTAGAGTGTGAGTCTCAAAGCCATGAGGGACTGTATCAAAGTATTCACTACCCATTCCACATATAAAACACTTGGTCTGCAGGAGGAGGAGAGAGAAGAAGAAATTAAATCCAAACCTAAGGACCAGAGTCCTTCTTTAGTGTTCTGTGATTCAAATGTGGTGTTTACTCTGCTGGCAAAACAATATGACACCTTTTAAGTTATTTCGTTTTTACAAAAACACTCAGGACCCCCCACGAAAGGCAAATGCCATTAAATAGCTGCTGTTTAATTCTTTTAAGGATTATTTGCTAATCACATTAGATTTTTTATTTATTTTTTTGCTTAGTATTTGTTTCCTTTTAGAGTACTAAACAGTCATATTATTTTTGCTGGTAAAATTGCAGAAAAGTACAATACAAAAATTTTTGTTTTGGGGTTAATGCAATAAACTGAATCTTTATAACATAATTTGAAATTGAATTGAATTAATTAGTTTGAAGTCAGTTGCTCTGAAACTGTATTTGATCCTCACTGAAAACTCAACTTTCTAACTTTATGTAAACTTTCACATTCAGTTCTCACAATTCAATTTCAGTTCACTGAGAGACATCTGGTTGTTGAGGAAGAGCAATCGAGTGCAGATTCATAGAATTCCTTTTCATCCAATCAGCAACGAGGTTTTTGACCATTTCCTTCACTACCTTTAATCCATGGGGTGCTTTTCATTTAGCTAATTTATGCTTTCTCACGTCCTCGCTCCTCCATCCTCCGGCTGTGAGCCAGAAAACGATCTTCTCTTCATAAGCTAAAAGGCTTCTCCTTTATTCTTTTACTTTTCAATACGTCTCAGCTCATTCAAGAAAATATGACTTTCACAAACTAATAAAATAATATTTTATTTAAACATATTCTGCAGCCAAAGCTGTTTTTAATCCTTCTAAATAATTTTCAGCCATTCTGTTCTTTCAGCAATTAACAGATCTATCAATAATAGATCTATAATCAAATGATAAATGATTCAAGTTCAGTTTAACTGATTTATCATTGCTAACGGACCACTGCAGCAAAGAAACCTGCGTCACTGCAGTTTCATTTTTTGGGACACACATTGCACACAAATTATTTCAGGAAAAAAAAAACTAAAATACTAATAGAACACTGTTAATTTTAGTACTATAATATAATACTCATTTCACAGGTCTCATTTGAATTCTTTCTGAATCTGTTTTACATTCAAATGCATAATATCTCTCTTTTATTTTCACGTGATGTGTTTTTTCATGTGAAAGTGTAGTTGCTAGTTGCTTGCGAATGTGTGTTTGCAGCTCAAGTGGGAGTGACTCTAGGAACTATGCGCTTAGTAACAACACATATGTACCCTTTCCCTCAGCATCTAGAGGGTAGATCAGCTCTGCCTGCCCCTTTCATTTTTGGACTGTTCTGACTACATATTTTGTATTCTACATCATCTAGCTTTTACTCACCTTTACTTACTTACAAGGCTCCCCCTAAATTTACACTGTCACTATACAAACATGTGTGAACAGAGAGACTGAAAGTAACAAGCAGAGGCAGTAAGTGATATGCATTTTATCAAAAATGTATATTCTATGTGTGCCAAAAACACTCAAACATAATCTTAAACAACAGGAATCAGTTCTTCTCAGATTAAACATGATTTAGTGATTACCCACAAATTATCCAGGGGAAAGAGATAATGGTATCCTCTCATTAGGGCCAATCGTAAGATCGTTTCCTGTAACACAAGCTCCCGTAACAACCTCTGAATCTACTTAATCTTGTACACACACAGCCATCACTTCACCCACACCTCAAGCCTCAAGTTTATATATATCTACTGACCTCTTTGAACCAGCTGCTAAATCAGCATTGTCAATTATCTAGATATGCAACAGATATATCAGGCAACATACTTTATAGTGTGACATCCCTTCAGATAAGAGGATCAAACATTTATATTTAAGTATATTTATCCTTCTATAGTCTTTGTATCTAAATCTAATGCAACCATTATACAACCTTGATGACACTTTCAAAATGTACTAAAATTGTTTGCAAGGTATACGTCAATAGTGCACTTGTGCATTCAAAAGTGAGTGTGTGTGTATGTGTGAGAGAGAGAGAGAGAGAGAGAAAGTGTCAAATCTCACCTCCATATCCTCTTTCACCTGTTCCTGCTGGTCACGAAGCTCCCCAAAGGCATCAATTATCAGGCCTGAAAAAAAAGAACATAATTGTGTGTGTCCGTGTATGAGTTTGTGCACAGGTACGCATGTGCTTCTGTCTGTCAGTGAAACTTAAGGACTCGAGGGATAAACCGATACTTTGTTCTTTTTCCAATTCCACATGAAAAATTAATCAAATGTATTCTGGTCAAATGAGGTAATTACATTGTACATATTTGTGTCTTCATACATACGGTACATACTGTATGTGGTATATACATGTAAATAAATTTAATGTAAATACACATTTCCTCAAGTTGAGCTGACTCACCCTGGATGATAGCCAAGAGGATGACAATGACAAAGAAGAAAAACGTGATGTCAAAGATGATGCGTTCCACCTCAAACTCATCACCAGCAGGATCCTCAATCTCGTCACCAATGCCGCCACCTGCACGCACTCCCACATACATGTGGAACATGTAGCACTGAAATAAGATATAAAATGAAGTATTTTTTTATTTATTGTATAGTATGCATTCCACCTTCTCTCATGAGACACTCAAACTAAAGACAAAAGTACAGTACATGGAAATGAAAGAAAATTTAATGTAATAAAGACAAACTGGAGTATTGTTTCTCCAAACTCCAAGGATAACACTGTATGCTGAAAACTATGCTTTTTGGGGGGGACAGGCCAATTTCAAAGTCCCAGACAGGCAGCATTTTTACTTTGCTATTTCACAGTCAATATTCTTTGCACCAGACAGTACATTGCCCCATAAGGAGGTTTATGTATGAAATAATTAACAGTCTCATCACTAGCAATACAGCATTGCGCATCAGTGCCAACTGATGACATTTTCCACAAGAAACGTGAACAAAGCAAAATAAACATCAACTGTTGTTAAAAATTTGAAACTGGTACTATTATACTATAAGTTCATGGGGAGACTGAAGTATCAGTAGAGAGATATGTCTGTTATTTTCAGATTAATATTTTTTATTTATTTTGAATTTTACTAGAAAATGTTTGCAATTACTGTCGCTAATGTGCGGGTCAAAGTCCAGCATAAACAATAACATATGAGTGATTGAGGACTTATCCCTGCTCCTATAATAGCAGGGTTTTATTCAAATAGTATCGCTGCCCATCCTCCTGCTTTGTGAGTGACAGTAGAGTCCACATTAGAATAGAGCAGGCTGGTGGGGTGTTAATGCTGTGAATGGCCAAACAAAGAGCTACGCTGAGGATTGAGGGGCTGTTTTCTATTCATGTGTCCATCATTTTATGGAAAAGCAGTGGAAGGGTTAAGACAAGAGGCTGTTCTAACTTCAACAATGAGGATCACTGTCAGAATCCTCCTCCACCCTTCTCAATCCGCAGAGAGAGAAAATGAGGCATGTGGCTGTGTTTGTATTAGAAAGAAATATAGAGAGAAGGATAGATATATATGGAGAGATGGATTACTATGTGTATGTGCTTAAGTGATGGTATGTGTGCCAATATGCTCATTCAACTCACAGTAAGCATGTCATTGCACTTCATGTCTTGGGTGTCCTTGTCGTCGCTCTTGTTGTAAAACTTCCGGAAGAAGTTAAAGGCCACAACAGTGTAGAGATACACCACAACCGCCAACAGGCCCACAGTCAGAACCAACTGACAGACATACACATAATTACAAGTGGATAGACAAAGGCAGATGGACTTTAATACACTTCTTCATCTCAGAAAACTCCCAATATAACCCTACAGCCTGAAAGCAAACATCACATGCTGCAAACTATGAGCACACAGACACAGATGGATAGATGAATAAAGACAGACTGACAGATACACACACACACCTGTTTTCCATTGTGTGTTACAGAGGAAAGGATGGTGCGAAGTGTCTTAAAGCCCATGGCGATGTCCAAAAGGTGGGCAGCAAAGAAGAAGTTGTTATAATGACCCAGAACGGACATGGCCATATACCAGGCCAAGTACAAAAAGAACTGCAAGCACAAACACAAGCACATACACACATATAGCCATTAGAGATTACCAGACCAGATAGAGACAAATGTGTATTTTAGATAAAGCAGAATCACAGGATATTACCATTGTCCCTTATGTATCAACGAAATCTTAGCACAGCACGGAGTAGAACAAGAGAGATGAGTCGTAAAATATTAGATATGTTTAACACACACACTGCTTGGTCATATTACATTATTTGTTAACATAAATTACAGAGAGTGACATCTTTATCTTGACTTTGTAGGAACATAAAGGCATACACCAACAAACTAGACAAAAGCGATAAAATATTACTGAACTCACATTATCAGTGAAAACAACTCCTAGTTTCCAGACCTGGTACTTCATGTCAATGGAGTTAAATCTATAAAAAAAATAGTATTATTAGACAGATACATGATGACAAGAACCTGGAGAAGGTCAAAATGTTCATGGCGAAAATCAGACTCTTGTTATTACAGCGTCTTTTCTAAAAGCGCCTGGCTGTTATGTGGCTTCACAACAGAATGTCCTGTTCTTCCTCAAGTACAACATAATGTTCTCGGATCTTCTTTTGTCTGGCCACCCTTGTTATGGTAACACACAAACATACAACCTCACAAACACGTACACATATTAGTGAAATGGCCATTAGTAATGACAGCGACGATTAAATCAATTATTTCAAACTAACTAACAACGCCCAGACAGGAGCTCAACATAGTAAAAATTCCCATCTTGTTCATGTTGACCAGAGGAACCATGTGAGAATCCCATTCACCTCTGTAATAAAATGTATTAGAGAATATGATGTATTTATTTCCTTATTTGAAAAATTCTTAATATTAAGTTGCCTGTTTGCAAACGTTATTTCAGCTATTTTCCAAGGAAACACAGTATGCCACATTATTATCATCATTACAAGTTGCTTTGTGTAAAAACCAACTGTTCAACATGCTGAAACAGAAAGATCTTGTGCTTTGATGTTAAGTTGAAGTGTATGAAAAACAAGAAGCAACAATTTTAAATCCTATCCTGTCTAATCCTCCACATTTCTGTTTGAAACAGCATTCAATGCAAATTAGTAAATAGCTTCATCTCGCGAGATCTCGTCACACGAGATCTCGTCACACCCCTAGCAGTTTCCCATGGATACTCACAGAGCACCCCAGGCAGTTTCTCTCTTGAGCCTCTCTTTCCTCTCGGAGCTGAAGTCTAAAGCAGCCTGGTCCAGACCAAGGAGTTCACTGATCTTCTCACAGCCATACAACTCGCCATACTTATCCATCACCTGACAGGTGAGTAAGAGGACAGATTTACACACTGACGGAAACAATAGCTTCTTGAGTCTTTTCTTCTAGATGAAGAAGGAAAAGAGATTAATGGCAGAGTTCTTCGCAACAACTTTGATAATAAGTTGGCAGCACAGCTCTGCTGATGGGAGCACCAACTAAGGATTTTGTATGATACCTGTGTTGCCAAGATGTGATGTTTAGAGGGTATATAGCATGGAAGCTGTCAGTAAATGATGGTAACTCTGCTCCACGTTATTTTCATTGACCGCAATCTTACACAAATAAATAATAATAATAAATTTATGTAGGTAAATATTTTGTTCTTTATGTTCCAACTAAAATGTGTGTTGTGTACAGTAAACTCTGACTAGAAAGTATTTAAAATATCAATTACTTAACAAATGCAGATGTTTCGATACTGTACTTTAGTGGCTTTGTCAATTTAATTATGAGCTTAAAACAAGAGCCAATCAAAGCCTACCTTTATTACAGGGCTCATTTTGTCACATACCAAAGCACTTCAGTGCATCATAAACAATATCTACTGTACAACCTCAAACCCAAAAGTGGATTACCAGAAGCACTTGAAAGCATTATACTGTACCATCTGTTTTACTGCAAGCTCTTAAAATGATGCAATGCAGAGTATTAAATGCAATGGGGTAGTGCCAGACATAGTTTGTACAGTATGTCTCCCCTGTGGCAAAAACAACCCAATACATTTCTTTTAAACAACATTAAGACTTAATGGCAACTTTCACTTCTAACATGGGTGTTTGTGGCAATAAAGTTTTATGTCACTTTTATTCACAGCACATTTCTACTCATTATGTATCAAGTTATCGAGATGAAACAGAAACTTGGAGAAGTGCCTCTTAAATACAGTGGCAATATAATTTATAAGTAGTGGCTGATATTATTTCCAGCCAGGGTCTTCTGATGGAGAGACATACTAATGAGCTGCTGGGGAGGAGAAATGAGATGCTGCTTCTGAAGACCTTTGAAGACTAAAGGATTTTAATAGCTGGTTTTCCTGATTTAGCAATAACTGAACTAGTAGAGATCCGGTTTGACTTAACACACCTATACTTTTCATTTCCTACAGCACATTATCTAGTTTTAAATTTTTGATAAAAAAATTCTCCAAATTTACTAAATTGTCCTTAAATAGAATATGGACCAAAGAGGAGTTTCTTAAAGCAAAACATTATTTCATTTCCCTTCATTGCAGGGGAGTCGATGTGAATGAAGAAGCTAAAAGTGTCATACTGTCTCTCTGGAGACAAAATCATTTTTGTACCTGATGGGGGAATAATTATACCCGCCATTAAATGGTTCATTAAATCCCAGTTAATGCAGTGTCACTGAGTGAAATATGCACAATTACATAGATGCATAAGCACATTTAGAACAGAATGTATAATATATCTGCCACGCAGAATCACAGTTCCTTTATAGGATCTTACCTTTCTCTTCACAAATTTATCCCAGTAATTACTTGGAAATGATCTGAAAGAAAAACAAAATGGTATCAAAATGTTCACATGGAAAAAAGTTTAAAAAGAAAAAAAAAAGTAGTGTAGTGAAACTATTGAAACAGAAACATTACTGTGAGTGAAAAACTTCTATACAGACTATAAATAGATGCAGGCAGCAAATATATTTATGTTCATAGTATGAAACACTTGAATTTATTAAACTGGTGACCCTAATATGACATCAGCCCTGTTGATTATGTAGATATGAACATACGGTGTGTTAATGACCAGTCGATCCCATTGGCCTTTGATGTCCTCATCAGGAGGCTGAACTGTCACATACAGCCCGTCAAACTCCAGTCTTCGAGCCACTTCCTTCTCACGTTTGAAGATCACCAGTGGTACCTGCCAATCACATCATGCCTTTGAATAAACAGACCAGTGTTGGGGGAAAAAAAAAAAACAACCTATCTTTGTACACAATTAAATCTATTTTCAATTTGATTTTTAAAATATAATGTAGATCTGACATATATGATGGATTCAAATGAAATGGAAAATGTAAGTGGGTTCATTTTTAAATCTGCAAAATTACAGTATATGCTTGAGCCAGTACCTTGAGGCAGTAGTAACCGATAATACAACAGAAGGAGATAAGTGTGTGTGCGACAGCCAGGAAATGGAGAGATGGCTCCATGTATCCACTGCTCTCCTCTAGCACAAAATAAACTCTGCCCTCGTTGTCGTCCTCAGTAGCAGAGTGCTCTTCCTCTCTGCAAACAGATGTGACAACTCCTTCCTGTACTTGTGACGCGGGCAATGCCACCTGGGAACAACATTTTTTAATATGATGTTATTTTATGTTATCTAAGGATACTCTCACTTTGGTTAAACCTTTACTCATGAATAGCTATACAGTCTCATGGGAGTCTATGGGTAGCATGATTATGATTCTACAATTAACCTACAATAAAGACTTTGACCTTTCCATTTGAAGTAATTTACCAATTTAAAATTTATTCCACGTGCGCACACTCACCTTGTAGAAGAGGAGGATGAAGTTGATTGCAAAGGTAACAAACAGAGCCAGAAAGCGCATATTGTAAAAAATCCTTGCAAAGTAGTTCTGGATAATAAGGAGAAAAAAAACATTACGATGTAAAAGTTTTTATCTGGGCATGTAAATTGAAGTGGATGTAGTCTGCATCATTGTCTGTATTTGTATGCATTAGTGCATTTGCATGTGTGAGTGTATTTGTATATTACCAGCAGGCTCTTGTTATGAGTGCTTATCATCTCCCAGAGGGCAGAGTGTTGACTCTCTGGTTGCTCTGACTCATTAGAGCATCTCCTGGCTCTCCTGTCTACCTTTGTGTTCTCCTTTCCAATTTTCTTCTCAGATCCCTTCCCTCTGAAAACAGCCCAAAACAAAAGCAACAGAGAGCCTCATTTAAAAAAACGGGAACATCTAAGATCATGAAATCTTACTTTTATTATTTTATTGTTTGTTTACCACATTTTCACTCCCAACTTATCACTAGAATGCACAAGAGACTGACTCACTTTGCATCCTCTAAATCAGGCATCTTCTCATCTTCTGTTTTTTCTTCTGCTGTGACGTGGGACTACACACAGTGAAATTAAGGAAATCAACAATTAATATCAGTACAATATTAAAGCATGAGTGTCAAATAATATTATATCTGTAGATATAAGTATATACAAATTAATACATACCATTGCCAGATCTTTGTCAGAAAAAGTGGTGGTAATTGTTTTGGGGATTGTGCTGAACCGGTCAGTCAGATTGGCAGTGAGGTCTTCTGTTATAAGTCTGTATTGACCTCCCTCCTTCTTCACTTTGAGGCCGAATATGTCTGACAGTACATCCACGTCCCTGGGGGAGGTCACAGCTGCAACCTGCCCGATCTTCCTCAATTCTCTCTGCGAAGAGAAACTCGCAGAGTACTTCCTCAGCCGATCCACACCACTTGGCACCTCAGTGACCTCATCAAGTGTTGGCTCAAGGATACCACCAAGCAAGTCTGATATTCTCATCCTTTTGGCTCCTTCTATGAGCCCACCACTGACAAAGGCTATGTAAAGTACATATATGATGCTGCGGAAAACAACACAAATGCACCGTACAACAGCCATTGAAATGAATCTGAGGAAGAAAAGAGCCGACATGAGGATATCCTTCAGAGTCATCTTCATCAGCGTCTTGAGGCGTTTGACAGAAAGTAGAGATGTCAGCAGTAACCACCAATGATACATGAAAAACGTTCCTTTTTTGTCCAGGCCTTCATCTTCACTATTTTCCTCTGCTCCTTTTCCAGCATAACGCTCTCCAGAGTCAGTGCCAGATATCTGGGCTGCGAGCTGCATCTCGAAGATTGTGTCCTCACAGAAATTCACAAACATCTCCATTTTTTCTTTCTCTCCACCTTCATTGACTACATCAAAAATGAACTGTCTCTTGGACTCTTTGACCTGAGGCTTCTCCCACTGTGTGCGGCTGGATTCAGTGATCTCAAAATAGACACGTTCAATCCGCTTCCCACTGCCAAGGATCTCAATGCATCCGAGATAGGGCTGGAAGTAAGTCAAGACACACTCTGCCAGTTCCAAGAATGTCCGTAGTCTTGAATCGTTGGGCATGTGTTGAGACAAATTAGTGAGGAGAACGGCAATGCTAAAACCGATGTCTTTGGCTGGCTCATGGAAGCGATCCACAAAGGCCTCATAATCCAGGATTTCACTATCGTCAGTCTCCATGCAGGACAGGAGGAAATGAGTCTCATCTTGGGAAAAACGCTTGCAGCTCTCCATGGCTTTCTGGAAGTCCTTCCTGGAGATGTATCCCTTACGATCAGTGTCGTATTCCCTGAAAGCATCTGAGGAGGTTAGGTCTTTAAGTTTGAGGAACATGTCAAAAAACTTGAGGATCATCTCCACGTTGCCTGATGATTCCACCAACATATCCACCATCTGCTTTCCAATTGTTCCATTGACGACATTACCTGCAGACAAGAGACAAGCAGAGAAACACATTTCAGGATTAATGAGAACTTCATTTAATTGCAAATCATTTATAATCATAAATTGTGAAACAGCTGGATATGTGTAAATATTACCTTCTAACATGGAAAGCAAAAACACAACCATGTCCTTTTGTAAATCCATGAGGTCTTTAAGGAGCTCAATTTGCCTTGAATCCTGAATTTAAGAACATGTATTTACAGTTTACTTTTTTTTTTACATATTGTACAATTCATTTCACATCTTACATTTTACATATTTAAATAACATAATTCAGTGTCAGTGAATTGATGTTCTATACCTGAGAGAGCTTCATCTGCATGTTGGCAAAGACATGAAGAAAACCCACCACAGCATCCCATAGCCGACTGTGAGCTAGACTCTGCTGGTTGCCAGTACATGGGCCCTGGATATAAACACTGATAATGTGAGCTGTTTCATATTTTCATTTTAAGAAACATCTCAACTAGAAAGAGCTGTGAGGCAGATGTTATACCTAGAGGGAATGAAAACCAACTAACCTGTATGTACTCAGTGAGCGTGTTGAAGACCTGCTTGGCCACTTTGATGGCTTTGGAGAAGTTTTGTTGGCCATGTACATCAATCACATCCTTCCCCGAGTAGTACCAGTAGAAATCACTGATTGACTCCTATAATATTGTGTAGGTAAAAAAATGTTTGTGCACAGTATGTTCATCGGCCTAATTAAATCGAAAAAGTATCACTGTGACCAATAAAGGACTACATGTAAAGTTATGATTACATCATGATGAAATTTAAGATTTGATATTTGATATCTGATGATTGTTAAACACATTAATCACTGTGATCACTGTAGTCCAGTAAAGGACTACAGTGATCACCAAACCATAATGGCCATACAATTATTTCTAAACAATAACTGGAACAGCTGTGAACTATTGTAGTTTGGTTTGGTTAGTTTGTCCAGCTTACCTGTACTCTTAGTAAATAGTCCACAGTTGATATAATGATGTTGACAGTCGTGTTGTTGCCTGTCTGTGTTCTCAAGTAATTCTGGAAATCTAACACATATAAAATAGTACAGTATGAGCATGTTGAATAGAACATGAAATGAGCTTTCTAATTTATTTCAACTAAAGCCCGAAGCAATTCGTTGCACAACTATTAGAAATCAAGGTTAAGATTTCATTACTGCAATGTAAATGTGGCAATGAGTTTTTTAAAAAAAAACAACACAACGCCTGTTTTTATTTTTTACCTTTCCTTTAAGTATCTGTTAAGAATATGTGATCCTTTATTTTGGAGACATTAATATGCATTATATGGACTTTGAGACAGCATGTAAATAGTTACTGCACAGGACAAATAACCTGAGTTGTGTCCTTCACAGAGCAGCTGTAGAAAACGCAGTAGGTCACAAGTTAGGTCTTTATCAGGCATCACCTTCTCTCCTGGGAAAAATATATGGGCAGAAAAGGGCAAAAAAATAAAAGGATGAAGGGCAAAGTCAAAAGGAATAATACTGTAAGGAGGGGTTTGAGAGAATGAACAGAGAAATCTGGCAAAAATTGAGAGAAACAGAAAGACAGCAGTTGATAATATTCAAGACTGAGAAAGGCAAAAAAGGGGATTTTACAGTGTGAATTTAGAGTGTCTGTGGCGAAGGATCATGGCTCTACTGCCATGACATGGCTACACAAATTGTTTTTTTGGTTTTTTTTTTTAATTTCCATATGAATGCAGTACCTGAGCTCTCGTCCATGGCCATGCCTAATCCTTCCGCTTTGTTCTGCCTCTCAAATGCATTCAGATCCAGAACACTGCATAGACACACACATATATACAAAAGGATAAGCATAGATTGTGTCCTCTTACCATTTTTTATCAATCAGAATATGAAGCTTGTCAGCCTTTGCAACATTTAAAAGAACTCAAAGAATTTTTCTACTCACCTACTTGACCGCATGAGTCCTGCCATGCTCTGAAAGAAGCCGACGTCTCGCTTCTCTTTCAGATAATCCAGCATTTTCTATCAAACAAAACCAAAAGCCATCAAAGGCAAAGTCTGATAAATGGAGAAGGATCTCATCTGAACCAGACTAGCTTCAAATGACTGTAATTAAAAAGTGATATGTTCTGAATAGGGAAACACTCCAGATGCTGAAGAAAGGGCCCTTAATAAAAACAAGAAATAAGTAATAAATATACTCTTTTAGGAACAGTCATGACTTCAAAACCAATATATCATCAAGCTGCTACAACAGTACCCACTTTTTCCATATGAAGAATTATCATATCATATTTTTCCAACTGAATACAGTTAATCAAGAATTTTAATCTAACCTCTACAATAACCTTGTTTCTTAGTGTCATCTGATCTAATCTTACCTCTATGTTATCTTACCTGTGTAAATTATTATAATCTATCATTTTCATTATATTAAAATCTGTGGTCCCTCTCTGAAAGGGAGAAATAGCCGATGTCAAAGATACAATGAGTATTCAAATTTAATTTTAATTTTTAGGGAGACACCAAAGCAGTATTGTACCTGTTGAACAGTGGCATTCCCTCCGTTGAGAAGAGCAATACCCAGCTTCAGTGTAGGGGCAATCATGGAGCCCATTGCCCCTGATAGAAAGTCATATTAATCACAATCAGAGGATGTAAAGTCTGATTCACAAGAATATTACATGACTGCTACATGGTGCACATTTGAAGGAAGTAGTTAATCACTCTCATGGCTAATCTGTATTGCTTACAACTAGTTCATCTAAAGAAACAACAGCTTACTTGTGAGAATGCACCTCAACTAAGCCACAAAACATATGAGTCATTTACTTCAGTAGTTAACCTTTCCCACCTTTGCTGGCGCTGATGGTTTGCAGGACCATCTCAGAAGCTCCACGATGATGCAGCCTGGCCTGCTGGTACAGCAGCTTCTGTTTCTCCATCTCTTTCTCCTGAGCCACAAACAGAACAATTCAATGTCTCACTCAATGTTAATACTTTTTTATTCATTAAATACACCTAGAATGTCTCAAATATGACACAATTTTATTATGTGGTATTATTGTTATTATTATAGCAAAAGCATGACAAAATAGGACACGTAATACATCCAATAAAGGTTAAAAACTGAAGAAGAAGCACTGAAGAAGCACTAAACATCAATTTCTAAAGAGCCCATTCACTCACTTCAAAGGTTTCCACCTCCTGTTCATCGTCATCGTCCTCTATGTGGCAACTCTGGAAGGACAAATGTACAAACTTTAGTGTTTATTGTTGTAAAATGCTGGTAACTGACCTTCAACACAAAGCAACTTTTGTAGCAGTGTCTGGAAAATGTAAGTACTTTTACTGAGAACTCCTCTGCCCTCTACCAGGACCATTATTAAATAAAATATTGCCACTGTTGCCTTGCAAGGTGCAATACTGTAAATAAAACATCATAGGTACTCAACCCATTTAAAACAATGTACAATTAGAATGATTTAATACATCAGTTGAACACTTTGACAAATATTTAGGTGCTACCAATGAGATCATTCTCCATTACCTTGGCCATAATAGCAGCGTAGGACTTATAGAGACGATCATTTCCAAGCTCACTGTGAAAAAGAAAGACAGATGAGATAATATCAGTGTATGTAAAATAACTGACAGCTGACTGAACAATGACCAGGCCAATCTGTAGCAGGTGCTCACCAGATCCAATCACAATGCTTTAATGTGATCCCAATTAGCACTATGTGGATCTAAAGCAGAGTGTGACCATTTTCTGCTGTGTGGCACTCAACATTTTTATTTATCACACAAATGTGTCTGCAATCTAGCTTATCTGATCATATCATATCGGATGTGTGTGCAAGGGAGAGTGGGTGTGTTCTCCCTCATAATGTCTTTATAGTCACACGGTAAATTTGATGCTACATTTTCAGACAGCATGAAATGTGCATGATGGTATAAGAATACATATTGCAAAGTTTGACAAATAGACAGGTTAAGCATTGGGTCAAAAGAGGTATCACAACAATCAGTGTTGATGAATAACTTAAAAAAATGGATAACACTGTTGGAATATTACCACAATTTCTATGTAAAGATTTCTAATAAAAATATGTTTTGCAAGATGAACCTAGAGATAACATATTAAAGGTTACAGGAAGAGTGCTTCAGAAAAAATGGCCACAGATGTTAAATGAAGAAAGAAAAAAATAACTTAATGAGTTTGAGAGTAGTAATAAAAGTAGAATGTGGTTTCTACTGCATTTGATCTTTTATAATGAACACACACATACCTCTTCTCTGTGAGGGCGCTTCGACTGAAGAGTGTAATGAGTTGTAGGAGGGGATCGATTGGTTTGGCACCTTCATTCACATCCCTTTCTTCCTCTCTGTTGCCTCTGTACAGCTCCATCATTCCTCCCTTCTGCAGTCCAAAGAGAGACTAAAGATACTGATTTGTTCTCTTAAAATTGTCACACTAGCCATCCACAGCCTCTGTTGGCTGACTACGTTTACACACTGCAGGTTTGCTCCAAACAATGAGGATTTCTCAAAGTATTTTTGTTCAGTTAAATCAGTCAGCCTGGTGAAGACTGTTTCTGAGCAGGCAGCTGGTTCTGAACAGAGGTTGGAGCGGACTGAATGGACACAAAGCTTCATTAGCATTCACATCTTGATCATAATATGGAATTATTTGGTTGCGTAATAAGTTAAATTGTATAGCATGCAAAACAAACTTAAAAGGTACAACAGTAGTTAATCAAAAGCATTATTGGGCCTCATTATGTTTCTCAGTTGGTCATAATTCAAAATACAGTCCTGTTTTACTCCTAACAACACTCACAGCTAAATCCTCCACAAGTTTCTCCTCAAAACTAAGGACGTCAGCTGATATCCAGGATTTATTGTAGCCTTGGAGGAACAGGTTTACAGCTCTGTGCCTGAGGAGGAAGACAACAAGAGATATGATTTTGTCCTAATTTGCATTACAACAGGAGGCATAGAAGAAAACTATTAAAGTATAAAACAGCACTGAAAAGGCCCATTATTACTCATTCATCAAGGCCTCTTATGCCTATGCTAAGTATTAATTGTTATGTCACCAGAGACCTAAGAGTGCTACACTACAGCTATAATTCACAACACACTAGCGCCAAATTAATGTTTCTACATATGCAAACCACATACAATCACACACCTTTCATATTAAATTGCTCCCTTTGGGCTTGACATGGTTGTGACTGATGTACATTATATTTTCATTACAGTAGTATATCCTGCATGTAGCAGACACCTGGATGGGTGTGTAGTCTTATGGTGCTACTGTATATGTTCATACAGAATATATACAGTGAAGAAATAATTTTAATGTGTGATGTGAAATTATTGTTTTCCTATTATTTATTTTGACCTATTAGCAGATCAAAATAAAGTCTTCAGTTAATGTATCAAGCATCACTATTACTTTGATTTAAACTGTTTTACTTAAAGCTTAAAGTCCCCCTTCACTCTGTTTTTCCTCTTGTTCCTACAGTTGACACTTGAAGGCTGTTTTCACATTTATCTGCTGAAAGCTAAAAGTTCCTCTGTGCTCACTGAAAAGCTCATTTTAAGAGGTGGGTTTACAAGCATGATTTGTGACATTGTTTGTTTGGATAGTTTGGATGCCAGCCATGGTCCAACGTTTAACTTACACTAGTTAATTTTTAACTTACACTAAGGTGACTTGTTGTGTCACCTTAATTCCATTATTTTGCCTCTTTGTGTGCTTCATAATGTCAGAGGACTGAAGAGACTACTCACAATACAATCACCTACAATAAAACCTACAAGGCACAATACTTGACCATTATATCTACTTGACTTATTCAGTGCAAAATGAATATTACTAATATTTAGTAAGCAATTAAAGGTAATTTTGTATCTGTATACACATTATGTGTTTATACCTGGGTAAGTTGTAGAGGGGAGCCATCCTTAGACAGGCCACCACTGCTCGTTTTCTCTGCTTGGATAGGACCTTTTGCCATGCAGGCTTTTTATTTCTCTGTGGATGTTCCACCTGAACCCAAAATCAGAGATTGATAAATGCAACAAGGCAGTGAACATGAACCTCCAATGACATTTCAGTGGTAAAGTACTGCAGGCACTACTTTCTTGAATGTGATATACTGAAAATACATTTTTGTTTGGAATAAGGACTTATTTTTTTAAATCTCAATAATCGCCACACTTTGTACTATCATGCAAATCCTTACCACAACGGCTATTATTATATTTAATGAATGCTGGCGGAGCAGAAAGGTATTAAAAGTATTAAGGAATATTAAGAATTCATTAATGCTGGCCGGGTTGATGAGAATGACAATTAAGTAATACTAACAACAAACACTACATCCACAAGATTTTTCACTTTTTTTATTCATGTTTCTCAGCTTAAGAGTCTTCTTTAGGGATTTTTATTCATAGGTCTATACATTCAACAAAGAAATTGAAATATCAATTTCCTAGTGAGGACTAAACACAGATGGCTCTAAAGAATGAAGAACAATGCTCAATGATGTTCCAGTAAGCCAATGTGGTGTGACAGTGAACCCTGAACAGAATTTAGCCATATTTAACTTGATTATTTACACCTATGCTTTCCTACTGTGACATTTCAGTATGTCTGAAAAATGCCTATAAAAAGAAAACGTTTTGGCAGATTTAAAATAACATTTCTGAATTTATCATCAAATACAGCTGATTATGTGTTTAGCTCTTTCAAAGCTCACCTGGTCCAGGTAATATAGGACTCGAGCCATTGCCAGTATCCTGTCTACAGTCCTCTGGGCGTCAGGGGTGGGCCCTTGCGTGTTCAAGTGCTCTGAACAAAGGGTTTCCTTCTACAAGCACGTCAAGAAAAAGAAGAATGGCACATTCCTTTATTTTGTTCCAAAGTGTGGTTATTTCATCCATTTAGTTAAAAATATCTCTATAAAGAACTGCTGCTCACAAGGCCCTCAATCCAGGGACATGAGAAAAGAAAATAAGTTGTTCAGAGCAAGCACTTTTAATAGGGCAAAACCCATGAATGAAGGAACTTTGCTCTCAAGTGTTGGCTTGAATCTTTCTTTCCCTATTTGCTTTTATTTTATTTACTTTAACAAATGCAATTTATTTTTCAAAGAACAAGGAATGATGGAATGAATAATATGATCAAATGTATGTTTAAAAATTGTTTATGCTAATGATCAAGCAATATTTATGCTTTTATATATACCTGACTTATCAATAAACATATTTATCACTGTATATTCTGTACAGTATTGTGAGAGTATGTCACGACTTAGGATTTAACAGGCTACAAGAGTATTTTTCAGTTTAATTTATCACACATTTGTTGCCTTAAATTAAAAGTCACATGTGCTCAGGCATTTCAATGAATATGCAAAATATAGAAAAAACTATGCACTTCATTCGCACATTAACTAAGAATAATCCACAATTCTTTTAATTTGCACTGAATGTAGATAGATCACAGAATCCTGTCTGATTTTTTTTTCTAAACCAAAAATAAAACCCTGAAAAATGTGTTGCAATACAACAGATTATTTTACTCAAATGAAACATCTGAATACTACTGTACTGTATAAATGTTTAAAATAAAAAAATAAAATAAAAACAAATGCAGAAAAATGCAGGGACCGTCTTTACCTGACGTTGAAGATGTAAAAGACATTTAAAAACATGCTCCCGAATTTCGTCTTCATTGTTCTTCTGTGAAAAGTAAAGAATATTACAACTATAAAACAAGGATATCTGTAGATTATCAAAGAAATACATGCTATGATTCACATCTTAAAAGCTTTTGTCATGGGGACGACATTAATGCTGGTATTGTCCACACTTCCAACCAACCTGAGTGAAGCCGTTCTTAGCCAACATAATAAGGTTCTGGTCACTTGGAAAACAAACCCTGAGTCCCACAGGGAGCACTCTCTTCATGGAAGCAACAATGAGAGAAGTGTGTGTGGAATAACGATCTCCCTTTCTCTTCATTCTCCTCTTCTCATGGTCAAACTGAGCATTGAAAAGCCATAAAGATAAATTAACATTTTTTTTTACTAAACCGACAACTGCAAAAACATTTTGTGATTACCATATAACTACTAGTAAAATCTATGTTGTAAAGAGATGCAATTCTAGCACAACTGTAAGTACAAGGTCATTAGGGCCAACTAACGGATATGGCTGACCTTGGATATTCTGTCACTGCTGACCAAGAAAGCCAAGTTGTTGATTTCATTTTGGACCACATAGTTTTGTTCCTCCCATTTGAAATTCTGTTGTAGCAAAAAATGACACGGTTTATGGAATAAGGTATGCACTTATTCACATGAAAAGAATAGATAAAAAATATATATTATATGTCATCCTCACATGAGATTTGGCCCAGAATATAAAGACCTCTGCCACCATGCTGAACAGCTGCTCAGCCTCAGGGTTCATCTCTTTCTGCCAGCTGGCTCTGAGACAAATAGTCCAAAGTACATTATATTATCATCACAGTATATACAGCTGTGAAGAATAACATAAGCCTGAAATAATAACTAAAATAATGACTCAATGCCACATACGCCTCTTTTTGTATCTTGAAAAAAAATATTTTTATATGTATTTTTGCAATAATTTTTTCAGTGATTACATTTTAACAAGGGCCAAGCACTGCGGTGGCATTACTTACCGGTTGGAATCCACAAATGGGATGAGGAGGGGATAGAAGGCATAGAGGTCTCGCACAAGAACTGTGAACTTTTCCTGTATTTGCAACTCTGCTTCAGAGGCATCACACCCTTCGACTTTCATCTGTTCCTCCTCTAGCAACACACATTCTGCCCTCTTCCTCAACTTTTCCATCAGTGGCAGGAAGTGGCTCTTTAACAGCTCACCATGGGCTTTACATATGATTGGCTGAGAAAAAACTGAGATATACAGTACCAGTTAAAATTTGGACACACCTTCTCATTCCCTCAAATTAGAGAACTCATATGGAATAAAGAAATAAAAAAATAAGATACATAGACACAACAAGAACAGAATTGTATGTGACCACAATACCTGCCAGCTGCTTCATCCAGTCACACTGGCTAGCACCCACATGGTTGTGGATGATACGGAGGATGTGGCCAAGTAGGTCATTACCATGCTGAGGAATGACAGAGGTACAGATCGCGCCATCAAGCTGGCCTTCGGGGCCCCAGTACCACCAATGGGAAATGTAGCTGCACAGCATGGGCAAGGTGACCTCTGTGACATGGCTGTAGTGTGCCTGGCAAGCTCCAGCACCTGCAAACTCTTCCACTTCTCCCAAAGCTTGTTCAAAAGAAGGCAGAAGAGGACACATGTCGTCCACCCGATCCTGCAGCTCCAGGTCTAGCAGAAGCAGATATATGAAAAATGAGGGGTAGAAAAGAAGAATATGGGAGATGAAATGTTCAGGGAGCCCCAAAATAAAAAGGAGAAAATATTCAGCTGTGTATTTTTATGATTATTACCTTCTCTCTCAGTAGCACTCAGGGTGTTATAGATGGAGTAAGGGTTGTTTTGGTTAAGGGCTGGCTCCAGGAAACATACAGGAAAAGCCCCAGTCAGGGCTGCTAGACAAGCACCTGCTGCTGGTCTCTGCCTGAATGGAAACCCACTGTTACACAGGCACAACAGGACTGACTGCTGTCCTAATCTTGCCAAGATCTGCAGAGTTTATTTGCCAGCTGCTTTACTTTATCTCACAGGTTCAAATAGTTTTTTATTTTACCATAGCCTTATTACATTTATTAATAGCCAACAATAAGCCACTAAATTCAATGAGGGCATTAGGGCAACATTTAAGTTAGAGGATTTTTTAATCAAAAGCTTATGTGAAAAAAATAACGAGATCAATGTTAAATGGAGTTAAAAAATAAAAAAACAAAATTACTATCATCAGCACATATTCTGAAACTGAAATCATTTAGAAAAATAGACAATACCCCTCCATGTAGATGCTGCCGGTGGTGCCAAGAGAGTAGAGGCTGTTGAGGATCCTGTAACAGGATACCTGAATACTGCCCACTGGAACGACAAGGTGATACTGAGCTGAGATCCTTGTAAGGTTTCTTTCAGAAACAGCCAAGGACACTGAGAGGGAAAGCTGATAGCATTCAAACAAAAAGAAAACAGCTCACTAGATAGCTGCTGATTCAGGTAATGAGCGATTCCTGGATGGTCATAATATTAGTAAGGGGGGCAATATGCTCCTGCTGCTCTGTGGACATGACTTAGACACTTAATGAGCCCTGGTTTCAAAGATGCGGAAGGTATGAAATTGAGGGGAGGGTGTCCCTGAGTGATTTCAGGGGTGTGGAAACCAGCTGTTCATCCTGCTCCTTAGCATATGGAGGAAAACAAACGAGATGACTGGAAACACATATGGCCGTGTTTTAATATTTACCATTGTGAAATGATACGTGATGGTAGGGAAATTGGCTACATTGGTAATTGCATATTTTAGAGTAAAGCAGGAAATGTAATATATATTCACCAGGAGATTATTTATTTATTTTAGAATAATCTACAACCTTCATGTTAAATTTTTAAATTCTGAATTTTCATAGTTCAGTGGCTAAAATTCTAGGAAATATGTATGACATTTATCCCTTTTTTATGCCTGCCTCTTACCCAAGAGATCCACTCCATAGTTTTGATTGCTAAGATGCTGGAAGAGGGAGGTGAGCGTGGGGAGAAGGATGGAGGTTGTGTAGCTGAGAACCTTTCCGACTCCTCTCGCCTGTTGGCCTCTACTCTGAGGCAAAGAGACCAAGGTCGCAGAAAGGTTTTCTGCAGTCATCTCCAGATCAGCTGCAGCTGTCTCAAAGAATGAATGCAGAGCTGCCTGGATCGACTCTGTGGCTGACTTCATTAGTGTCCTAGGGCCAAAGGGTGAAAAAATGTATTTAGTTTGAATTGTAAAAATGTCTGGATTAAAAGCATTTGTTATTGAAAAAAAATAATAATTGATTTTTATATTTTATAAATAATAAATATATAAATAACTATAATAAAACTAGTGTAGTGGCCTAAATCAGTTGCTAACCTATCTGGCAGACAATTCAAAATGACATCAATCTCTGCACAGCCAAGATTTTACTACAGGCGTCATGCTTCAGAGGCATTGTCTCCAGGGAGTAAGAGTGATATCAACCACAATTAGATAGCATCAGTGTATCAATTACAGCAGTCATTTCATCCTCAGACATGGTGGTGTGACACTGATATAACCGCAGATAGAGTAAGGAGATCAATTTCAGCAGAGTATGACTGTAGTGCCATCTAGCTACCTGGCATCCAGAGCCTGGGCCAGAACGTGGAGACAGCTTATAACTGATGAAGCTTCATTTCCTGGGAAGACACACACAAACCAACATTAAATTCAAACTATGCACAATCGAAGAATTACATGAATAACAAATTAATGCATCTCAGCAATGCAGAGAGAAAAAAAAAATTACATAAAACCGATATAATAGCTAGCCATTGCTAGCAAAGGTCACAACAAATAACCAAGTGGGAGAAATTAATGTCTGAATAAGCTTTATTTCCACATTATTCTTACCAAAGAGTGAGATCCTGTGCCTTACTAGGGCTGCAAGCTTACAGAAGATGCTGGATGTGATGAGAAAGACAAATGAAGTAATCAGGGGAGGGTGTCGAAGTAATTAAGGGACACGAAATCAGAAGAATGACAACAGAGAACAATGAGGCTTAAATCCCTCTTAATTTTTTTTTTTTTTTTTTTTAAAGTTCAATTATCATGCAAAACATATCAAGAGAAATTGTCCCATAACCATATGATGTACAAAAGAATAAGACATTTTAAAATAGTGCTAGATGAATTGGCTACATGTACTACATGTATACTGTGTTGGGCATGACACATACCTTGAAATCATCTCCTTCTCTTTTTTTGAGGCATGGCTTCTATTAACATTGGAGCAGAGAGAAACGGATAGGAAATACATATGGTGGCTTTTCACATATTGTTCCAATAGAGGAAGGACAACCTGTTGAAGGGGTAAAGGCCAATGGTCACTTTCTGAATCAAACTGTACATTTCCTTAACTAAAAGTCTCTGATTACCTTTGCTATATTTCCATTTTGGGCAAAAAAAATTAAATTCTTAAAAACATTCTTGTGGACTGTTATTCCAAACATAACCAATATTCCTGTTAATTTATCTCTGGTTAGATTCAAAGTTTCATAAAACATTTTTTACACTGCAACATATATTCTGTGCCTGCTTGTTGCAGTGCTTCATTGAAGCTATATTACATTTAGATTTCACTCAAAGACAGTTTTTATAGCTGCACCACAACATTTCAAATGGATAATTCTAGTCTTGTTTACCACTTGCTCTTCAACACATTTTCCTGTAATTCAGCCAGAAATGTTTTGAATGTCTTGTGATCATGACTAGAATTTTAATTTTATAGCGCAGAGCAGTGCCTGCCTGTTTAACACAAGTTTATAATGATGGACCCATCAAGGATCTATAAAGAAAAGAGGTTAAACATTTTGTACTCTATTAGCTCTTCTTATGAAGCACTAGAAATTCACAGACAGAGACGTGTGCGAGGTTGCTGAGTGGGAGGTGTGGGGTGTAGAGATCTGAGGCATGACTGCTCACAGTCTTGGCTGACTGGTCTGACTCAGAGGGGTCTCATCAATGAAAAATAAACATTTTTCATTCGCTAGAGGCAGAACTGTGTGGGCAGCTTTAATCAATGTCCTGATGGCAATCGACACACCCACATGGATTTCCAAAATGGTTAAATAAATTACCAGCCACAAAGGTTGAATTGTTGCCCATGGCAACCATCTAACAAGACTAATTAGATAACATAAATGAAATAAAAAAGGTTAAGAAGAAAATGTCATTGGGAAAAGGGAAATTGGATGGGCTAAATCAATGTTAGCGATTCCTTATCAAATGGTAGATTTTAACTGTGTCTTGATATGAATTTGATCTCAGGCAAACCTTGGGGAAAAAATTGTGAGGCACTTTCTCTCCTTTAGACATCTGTCCTCTGGATTGCATCACCTCTGTAAAGAAAAACACAATAAAATACTGAATCCTATGTCGTCAAAGACAAGAGTGATATTACAGACAAGATAGGAAAATATAAATAATGAAAGTGTTATTGTGAAGTGCAAATTCCCTCAAGTTGACGGACATTTTCTGAACTCTTTTCTGAATAATTCTTCAAATCGAAACTACCCTGAGGCAGACTTGCTGAATGTAGACTCAAGCTCATTATTCATGTTACAAAAGCTTATAGTATCAGGTAGAGAGTACAGTGCATATGGGAAGTATTCACAGCACTTAATTTTGTTATGTTATAGCCTTATTCGAAAATGGAATAAATTTATTTTTCCCCCTCAAAAAAACATAAAAACATTTGTTTGAGAAAACAAACAAATCACTTGTACATAATTATTCACAGTCTTTGTGATCAAGCTCAAAAGTGATCTCAGGAGCTTTCTTTTTCCACTGATTATCCTTGAGATGTTTATACAGCTTAATTGGAGTCCACCTGTGGTAAATGCAGTTGATTAGACACGATCTGAAAGACTCTCAGATCATGAGAAACAAAATTCTCTCGTCTGATGAGACAAAGATGGAAGTCTTTGGCGTGAATGCCAAGTGTTATATTTGGAGGAAAATAGACACAGCTCGTCACCTGACCAGTACCACCCACCAGCTGTCAGGATGTTTTTCAGCAGCAGGAACAGGGAGACTAGTTGTGATTGAGAGAAAGATGAATGCAGCAATGTACAGAGACATCCTGGAAGAAAACCTGCTCCAGAGCTTTTGACCTCAGACTGGGGTGATGGTTCATCTTTCAACAGGAAAAAGACTGTAAACACACAGCCAAGATTTTAAAGAATGGCCTAGCCAGAGCACCAAGCTTGTGGCTAATTTGCAAACAAAAAGCTTTTTTCATATTGTCCTTATGGGGTATTGTGTGTAGAATTTCTGAGGAAAAACTTGAATATTGAATCCATTTTGGAATAAGGCTGTAACATAACGAAATGTGGAAAAAGAAGCGCTGTACTTTATAATGTATAATGTTCAACCACTCATATCAATTTTCTTCACATTCAACAGCACAATGTTACCCAGTTCCAACATGTGCTCTTGGGCCTCTTCAGTGTAAGACAGCAGCCGCTGAAGGAGAGTGTAGCCAAAGCAGGTGGTTATGGCTGAAAAGTCAATCTCCACTGTCTTTCGATCTCTGTAGAGAGAAATCAAAGAGGGCCAAAAAAAACACAAACAGAAAAAATAAAAGAGGTCTGGTTGCTATGATGCCTGCCAAACGATGCGCAGAGAGCAACTGAGACATGAAAATGAAACACCTCATTTGCAACCCACTTCATGCATATTAACTTGCCCTTTTGCTACATAAGCTCACCTCCACACAGTGTAGCCATTGATCTGAAGGAACTTGAGGACATCCTGGGCTCTTTCTCTGAATTTGGTCTTCTCCTTGGCAGTCAGAGTATCATAGGGTACAAACATTGAATGGCCACGTCCTCCTGAGGCAACAAAAGGGTCAAACACAATACAATTGTGTTGACTGCTCCAGGAGAGAAGATGAATAGATCATAGAATTTTTAATATGGTACCTTTACTCTCAAGTTCTAATTTTTTCCTTTTAGCCCAGGCATTGTGGTAGTTTTCAGCCAACTGTTCAGCCATACCCTATAGAAGAGAAAGAAATGGCAAGAAAAGAAACAGATGCAAAGAAGCAGCTTCAAATAATTGCCAATAACATCAGCTACTCTCACTCCCTTTAAAAGCTGCAGCCAGTATCCTAATTGACCTGAGCTCCTGTACCCCAAACATGTTTACCTAATTTTACCATATGTTTACTAATATGACACCAAGAGCAAAATTATTTTTTTTTAACTGTGACTTCACATTTTAGGAGACACTGTAATTTGTGTCACTGAGTTGTTATTACATATAACATTATAACAGTTATTGTCTGTGCACTTTGACTGCAACTCATGCAATTTACACTATTGTATAATCTGACAACTCCCAATAATAATCCTGTTTGCATGCAAGGGAATATTATTTGGTTCATTCAGACGTGCTAGACAAAGTGCATACTTGTTTGTTTAACACAAAAAATGGGCCAGGATAAGTACCTCTGCTAATTGTGTGTCAAGATTATAGTAGTTTATTTGTGTATTAAGCACAAATAAAAATACACAAAAATTTGACTTACACACTGGTCCCATGATAAGGTGATGCCACTCATGTCCATAGGTTTAGGGCTGAAAGTTGATGCTCCTTCAAAAGACAACTAAGTCACAGAATACACAACTGATTACTAATATATAGAACCATTAAAACCCAGCAGAAGAGAAGTTTAGTTGTGAATAAGATCTCTCTGAGATCCAGTGAAAAATAGAGTATATATACCTGTCCTGACTGTGAGATTCTGCGAGTGCAGGCATGTAAGCCAAATGCATCTCCTTCTTTAGTTCTCTCTATGGTCCATCCAAAGGCCAGCATACTCTTTATTGTCTCTTTAATGGCCCAGCGGTACGCCTCCTTGTCCTGGGAAACTCAGAAATATAGATAAGCCTTCATGTATATCTGAACTTAGTAGAAAGAGAAGAGAAAAACATGAACTATGTTGATATTTTGAAAACTTAAATAAACAAGTTTTGTAAGAAAGGCAATGGGGTAATAATTCAAAGACCAAGTACAGAGGCATTTTAATCTTTTATATTACATACACCACATTTGGTATGCAAATGCCTCTGGGATTTGTCAGTTCACTGCTTTCTTTCTGATGTACATTAACATGCACAAACACACACCATAAAAACTCTCAGTCTACCTTCTCAACCAGAGCCCTGTATGGCTTGAGGAGAGGGTGAACCTTGGTGTTCTCACATAGCTGCTCCCCGTGAACCCAGCCATTGGCAAACTGACACAGACAACACATAGATTCACTAAAAATCACACACCAGAACATATGCAGATCAACACACACACTCAACTACTTTACACAGAGGTGTTTTCACACCGTCAAACAAGAAGGTTTGGATATCATTTATCAACGTTAACAGGACACCGATATTCGAAGAATTATTACTGTGATATTACCTTGTTCAGTGACCACTTCTCGTGAGTATGCTCTGCATATTTGTTCACTACAAACTCCAGTCTCTCTGGCACTGACACACTAGTGCAAGAAAAGAAATTATACATTATGTAGCTTTATCACACAACAACACATTTACATATAAATAATAATGGTAAGCTTTGTTAATGGCATGAAAATAAACATTATTCAAACATTTGTCCCAAAGTTATTTCTGTCTACCAAATTAAAGCCATTAACTTCTCCTGGAACAGAACAGGCTGTCTTCAAGACATTTTTTATCCATATTCAGGATTCCTTGTCAGTGTCTTACTTGGAGGTGTCTACAGGCTGCGGGTCAAAGTGTCCGTCTGTGTCCATGGAGGGTTTTCTCTCTGTCTGGGACACACAGCTTGGGTCAATGTGGTCAGGCGGCAAGGCCTTGGCCACGGCAACTAGGCATTGGAGACACAGCCTAAATAACTGTGGCTCATAGGGCTGTAGAGTTGGAGAAGGAAGGGAAGAAGAAGAAACAAAGTGTGGGAGGAAGGGATTAAGAGAAAAAGACAGCATGACATAGTAAGACAGAGTCAAAAGAACAAAGTTTGAAATTACAAATAGTTTTCAAAGCTAAATTGATCCTCCTAAACCAGTCTGTCTTCCTTTCCCATTATCTGTGAAACTTGGAAAAATAAACAAAAAAGTTTACCATCACCCTCCACATTTTACAAGAATACAGTCATTGTAAGAAGGAATGGTACATTATGAATGTACACATCACTTTGCTCATCCTGTTTTTCTGAGGCATAATAGGTGTAATTTAGACTGACATTTCAAAGTTCCTTTTATGTTTATATACATAAAAAAAACTAGGGCAGGAAAATTGATAAATCAGTGCATGATTTACACGCACTGAAATAAACTGGTTGAACTACAATAAATCAGACTTCTTCCTTTTTACAATTGCAACTCTGAAGCTCTGCAATTGTATGATATTGGTTAAGCTTAGTTTCGGGTGCTTTGCAACACTAATGCAATTGCAATGCGTGCCCTGTGCATGTGTCTGAATTTTACAAATAGACAGTTGTCCTTACTATACAATATTCCCTGTTTTGCCATCAACATACACTACACCTTTGATTTAAATTAATAAAATAGGGCTAGGGTTTCCTTTTCATCAATCTGTGATGATCACAGTAGTATAAATAGGGCAATCGAGACACCTAATCTACAGCACACGTTATACTAAGTAATATGTTTACTGTGGGCTTCTGCGGCCGTTTGATCTGGGACTGGAATGACCTCATGAACCTAGTTCTTCGATGTTTCTTGTGTTTTGAATCAGTCAGGTAAGAGTCTGTCAGAAACACAATATTGCATGCTCACAGTGAACTCTAAGAAGATTCAGTTATTACGTCTGTTTGAGGATGGGAGGTTTCATACCAGGATATAAAAAATTAACTCTTAATCTTAAGCGTGTTACATCTTCCACTCAGTTCCTTCTACAAGTACACTTAAGGAAAACTCAGGTCACTGTTGCTCCTGAAATAGATTTTGAGGAGGATGGAAAAAGAAAGGAGCCAATGAATCAATGATGGGATTACACGGTTATCAAATTGTCAAAACATGAAACATTTATTCACTTTCAGGAACTTTTATGGCACTCTAGGAAAATATTATACTAATTATCAAATCATTTGAATGTAATGTGGAGATTGATTCAGATGTTCCATATGTTTTACCTTCTCAGCCAAGGCCTTAAATACCCCCCAGAACAACTTTCGAGACAACTGCAGCTCCTCATCAGAGGCAAAGCCCTGGTCCCCCTGCCCTCCATTTAGCGAGTAGTACTTCCACCTCTGCTCGTAGTGACTCGTTAAGAGCTGGTATACAAAAAGTAGTGATCAAAGTCAGAAAACCAAGTTACAATTATTAATTGCAGTGATATGTTTTCAGGTAAAAGTTCTGTAGCTACCTTTAGTGGCATCTTGCTGTGGTCTGTGAGATTGGGAACATCGTAGACCAGACGTTGAAGAAGAGGCTGCATCATAGGTGGTTGGAGTTTACTGAGGACACCAATGTGTGCAGGATTAATCACACGCGTAGATAGACACCACTTCCACCAACACACAAAATGAGTCATGTAATGGTCGGCTGACTCAAAACAATGACATACATAATTAAGAAGATACCGTGGGCAAGATGTTAATTGGCTTGTTAACATTTTGATTGAATTTGGTCAATTATAGCTAAATGGGGCAAAAACAGGCCTTATAGTGATTCACTCAATATAATGAGTGGACTGATGTGTCTGCATCAGTTAATGATAATTTGTTGCAATGTCTCATTCTTCTTCTCAACACAGAACTTGGTAAAATAAAACAATGGAGGCTGATGGTGCCATTAATAATTAGTAAATCAATAGCTGCAGACCACAGAGGATGCAGCTACCAAAAATAATATTGTACCAAAACATAATGCATCAGCAACTTGCTGAAAAATCAATACCTTATCTGAACACAGTAACAATTGTTTGCAGTAATAGTCGAGTGGAAACAGAGACCTAAATCTGTAGGTTATTCTACCATATCAACTAAAATCCTACCTGCACACAGCCAACAAGCAATCTTCAATACAGTCTCGCTGAGCCTTGGTCAAGCTTAGGGCCCTAGAGAGGAAGTAGACTGCCTGGATGAGAGAATCCAGCAGCGAGGCATGGTCCTCTAAACCAGAGAGGAGAGCTGAACATTTGGTGAGCAGAGGAAGCACAGCTGTACACAGGTATCTGTTCAGGGCCAAAGCCATGTCAGTGGATCCTAAGTCAGCCTGTGATGAAAAGAGAGGTTACACTTATAGAGTCCATTTCAAGTCTATTTAATACAAATTTTAAAAAAAAAATAAATAAAAAATCTACTTTCAATATGAGGTTTGCATATCATTAGGTGACATGGAAAACATAACACAAGTCTTTAGTCTTCAACAAACAACTTGCCGTCATGTTATGATATGATTGTAGGAACAGGGTAGGTAGAAGACATTTTTCATTGTTGACTGGTTACAGCTGGGATCAATACTAAGTCACAAGTCACTCCTACAATGTTGGACTGAATTTTCCAGTAGGTGACCAGGGCAACAAAACAACATTTCTCTCCTCACAGTGTCAAGAGAGACGGCTGCCTGAAGGTCAGGTAGAAAGCCAACTTCTAGTAGGTGGAGAAGAAAACTCTGGTTCTCAATGCCATAAACTCGGTCCAGGAAGAGAACCATAGCTGCCTTGTGGTCTGGGCAGAACACTGTTGATAGGTCGGGCTCCACCACCATACCATCTTAAACAAACGAAAAGATTAGATGTTACAACTAAAAGCCATATTGACATATTGACTGAACAGTTATATGTTGTGGATCCTCTTGGAGTAAAATCCTCTTGTTTGTTTTGCTGGTTGTTCTTGGAAGCTGGGAAGAAGCGAGTCATGTTTTAATGTTGCACCAATGTTTCCTCAGGTTATCTGTGTTGTTTACACAAAATGTTCTTGATATCAATAATACAAAGCAACTGGAATTATGTCTTGTACCAATGCAGTATTAATGCCCTGCCCGGTAAAACCATCCACTATTTAAAAAGGGAAACTCACTAGAGCTAGAAAACAACATTTAGATTTGTCTTTGTTTAATTGGGACGGCACAAAATTAAAGTTAGTGCAGAAAATCAATAGCCTCTACAAAGCATTATTTGTATTATGCTAAGGGTTGTGGACATAGACAAAGACTATAATATGGTCTGGCAGTGAACCTTGGACCACGTTCTAGGAAACAGTATCAAGCTGCATGTAGCTACACATGACAGCTATCAACAGTAACTTTAGCATCATGAACAGGAACAAGACATTTGACAGTAGAGTCAAAGTGCTGTGGCTACACAAAATCACAGACTGGGCCCCTAATATAAGCAATGCAATCTTAGGAAATCTGAATTAAATACACAACCACAATAATCAATCCATGCAATGGCTTGAATGAGTGACATGAGACAGGCTGATTTGACCTTTTGACTCAGAAGGGGTTTGAAAGGGGATACTGATGACTCCCTCAAGATCCTGAAGAGGAATGAGCGACCTCAAAATAGCCCGGATGCGGATGGCTTCTCCTTTGCCTCCTTGAATCAACTGCAATATTTCAGGGGAAAATATCGATCAGGGATACACAACTTTATACATAATTATACATAATGGAATAGTGACATGATTGTCAGCTAGATTCATATTTTCTATTTGTTTTAGATCCTCTACTACTGACACTCATAAATTTGTTATGTTTTTGTCTACCAAATTCTGAAAGCAGGCCTTGAAGCTGCAAGCTATATTTCTACTCTTTGGGAACATTTTTGTGAATGAAATGTTTCCATAAATGAGCAGAACATGGAGCATTATATGAACATTTTAGAGTCATGGCTTATGCTGATGATCATATCTGAAACGAGGTTGCAACAAGAAATTTATGACAACTTCAGACAATTAAGAGATTTTGTTGAATCCAACTCAGAACACACAGTTTTAAGATAAAAACACAAAGATGTTCTTGCATGAGACACATTGTCTTGTCTTCTCTTTACACCTCAGTGTTGCTGTCATGTTGACAGTCTGGTACACATGCTCACTCCCCAATCTGGGCTAGTCTGAGTTTTAGTCCATACTGGTACATGCAGGCACTGCAGGGCAACTTCAGACAAGTTTCAGCCCATTACTCAGTATCTAGTAAATAGCATTAAAGAGGGTAGAACCTTTCTGGATCTCTTTTATTTATTCTGACTATAAAAAGATGGAGTAGATTTTTCCATTAGGCTTTATTGTTGGACACATCAGTGGATATTAATGTGGAGGAAAAGCTGAAGGCTGGGAAAAGACTCACATGCATCTCTGGAGCACAGCGCCCCAGCAAGTCGATAAGGGCCGAGTAGAAGGTCATGATGGCGTGCCCCATATGAATGAGGTCATCATCATTATCCTGGACAACATCTCTGTAACACAAAACAAAACAAACATAACAATTAAAAGCTTATCATGAACAAAAATACATTGTTAAGGATTTTGAGTAGAATTAAATGATTGTTTATCACTAAATAACGAGACAAGAAAATGGTTTTGATAAATCAAATACACTCCTGAACAGGCTTAGACAGCATGTTTATTACAGACTTCCCCGTGTCTGTATTTAAAACAAGAGATTAAAAAGAAGTTAATAAATAATGTACACAGGAATTAAGTCTTTTTCCACATCTCCTCAGTTTAACCATTATAAACTCTGATCGCATTTGCTAGTGAACTTTCAAAACACAACCAATGATCTTACAGATTGCCATCAGAATGAGATACAGACAGAGAGGAGAGATTGAGAATCATACATTTTTGGGTCTATAGCACCAATTTAACAAATATTATGCACCGACCATTGAATTGTTTGTAATCTTGCCATCTATTGTCTGGCCTGTTGCAGAGTAAAAACCCATTAGACTGCTTTTCATGCATAGGCTTTTGCAACGTGTTGCCACTATGACCTTGTTATGTGAGAGATGTGTGGAGAGAAGGGTAAATACAATTTCAAACTACATTTTTAAACCACAGGATCAAAGTCATTTTCTATGCCGCAGCATCAAATTGGTGAATTGAATCAATTTCTAAGACATTATACTATGCGTCAGCCACAAATACATGTACATGCACAAAAACTCTTCAAAGTACTCGGCCTATAATCAATTCTGACTGACAGTGTTCTGTTGGACTGGTAGGTGGTACACGGTCCGTCCATAGACGTGTCCTCTGAGATCCTGATGGCTTCCTCCATGGCTGCAAGGAGACCATTTCCCCCATCACCACGTAGGGCAGGACCAAAACACTCAGGCCGACGAATCAGCAGCCTCAGCACTACATAAGCATTCTCCTCCACACTCTCGCCTGTGGTCAAGCAATACACAAAGAATTAGGTGTGGGAGAGCACTGGACAGCCTGGCTGTATATAAAAGAGGTCAGGCTGAAGTCACTAAGAAAGCCAATGCCGTTTGGCTGAACTGTCAACTGAAACAATGCACCCTCTTCTACCTTCCTAACTTTTTGTCTGTCCACTCAAAAGAGATTTCAAAGTGATGGATGGTGAATTTTCATCTCTTGTGCTTCTGCATTGGAAAGCTGCTTTAGCCTATATAGTTACTGACACCTGCGTCATTACTACAGCAATTCAAGCAGATATGTTGGTTATTTCTGGACAAACAAAACTGATCAGATCCTTTACAAATAAAAAGGTTTGGACAGTATGTTTTAAAGATCTGATTTGAGATACAAAATCTGACTCGCCTGCAGACTGAACAAAGCCTAAGTCACCCTAAAAAAGAACATAAGAATATTAGATTTAAAAATACAAAGCTATATTCTCTTTGAGTATTTTTCCCTGTAACAAATATTTAAGGAGTCCCAGAAATGATAAATGCCTTAGATATGTTACAAGTCGAACGTCTGACTCAATACATACTGTACATAAACAAATAAAAGTTAAATAGTTTAAACTGACTGGATATAATTAAAGGCTGCATATTTTTAGCTGAAGTGAGGAGCCAAGCAAATAAAATTAAAGTTAATAAGACAGTAACGTTTACATATTAAAGTCTAGCTGACTGGAATCCTTAAATTAACACTGCATTTCTACTGCGTGTTAAACAACTGGCATTTCTACACCAGTGTTTTGACATTTTGTAATTTAACCCATCAGCCTTCAGATGCCTTTTGAATGGTACCTAACAAGTTACCATTGCAGAAGACAGCAAAACGTAGAAAATCCAGGTAACGTTCGCCCTCCACAGGATTCCACCCAATATCAGGATAGCCTTTTGCCACTAGCAGTGGGCAACTCTGAAGACCACAGCCAGCAAGGTACTGCACCACCTGGACAGTAGATTAGCTGATCAGAAACTGGGTTATTGCAGCTACAAGTAATGGGTACAGCAAAGAGTGAGCATTTTTTTCCTCAGGTTGAACCTGCATTGTCTTAACATTATGCCTTTCATAGAACCGGACCAAATAAATATAATTTCTGTTTTGCCATATTTGGATTTCAGGTAACTAGTTGTAGTTATGCAAGTGGTGACAATTATGATGCAGTGTATTGCTCAATATACATGCATGTACTACTGAATGGTACCTGCGTCCTGACTGGTACTGTCAATAAATTAATCACACAAAGACAGCTATTCAAATGCATCGATTACTTTCCCACAAATCTATATGGTCAATTACATACATTTGTAGCAGAGGTAGGAGTACACAGAGAGAGTTTTATATAAAGACTCAAATACGCAAAACTAAGACACTAAAGACAATGAGATGAGTAGGATGAGAGGAACACTGAAAAATGATATGCAGCAGCAGAGCATGTTAATTACAAAGCAGAGCACTTATCAAAGTATAAATTACATCATGGAGACTATTAACAGCAGAGCTGTGGAGGGATGCACTCGATATTAACTCACCTTCTCTAGGTCAGGTTCCCTCAGTGCTAGGGCCAGTTCATTATTATCCATCACAGAGGCTGCTGCCACATCCAGAGGAGTGGCCCCACGCATGGACGGTGAAGCTAAGGAACAAAGGCATAAAAATAAAGCACCAACTCATAAACTATAAAATGGCAGGTTGTTTGAGTTTCTTATAATGGGGGCAGGTTCCTAACACCGTCACGAGGTTATCTGCTGCTCTAAAATTAAATTCAGCAACAGGTCAAACAAGAACTTTTTTCTTTTCTAATCTAACAACAGGCGTATCTGTGGTTTTCAATACAATACAACAATTTAATAATCTAAGTGATCTAAGTGTTACTTGTTTACATGAAATTGAATGTAATCCTTGCAACAGCACTACAAACTATGGCCTCAAAATTTGAATCAACACTCAAGTTAAAGGTTATTTAATTTTATTTAATTTAGTTATTTTGTTTTACTGTATATCTATAAAAAGTTTCTGTTACTTTGTTAAACCTATAGACACTAACAGAGAAAAGTTAAAAAATAAAATTTACCTAGTCCAACACTGCTGTTTTCCAAAAGGTAGCTGAGGTGGTCAAACAGGGCTCCCTGATTGTGACAGCTGATGCGGCAAAAATAACACAGGAATCGACAGCAACTGGCCACCATCTTTGGAAAGGAAATCTCCTAGCAAGTTAATGCAAGACAGACTAAATGTAAGGAGGCCATCAAAATCTGATAAAAAAAATAAACTGTAATACAACAAAATAAAAGTGTACAGTGGGAATTTTGACAAATTAATAGTGTATGGCAGTAAGAACAAATAATTTAAGCTTAAAAATATGGTTTTTGGTTTTTAAAAATCTTTACCTTTGGCATGCAGCATATGAATTACCATCAGCATAGTTCAAATGACTAATGAACTCACTTTAGTAACAAAAAAAAAAAAAAATGATTGTAAATGGTTATTAATCTCACCTTTGATTCCTTTTCCCCAAGAACATTGACCATCACTTCCATCACTGTCTCATGTATTCCCAACGCCCTCATTAGGTTGGGGTGCTGGTAGAAAACTTTATTGTTCATAATGTCTCTGAAGAATCCAAAATAAACATGGTAATAATGCTTTCCACACCAAATATACATTATGATATGCTCACAATAATCAAGTTGTGTCAAAAAGGCAACCCCATGTTGCATTGCAAATTACCCTAGTCTTCTGATCATTAGCCTTTCCTCTTCTTTCCCCATGCGGACACTGAGGAGGGAGCGTATCTGGCCCAGGGAGGACAGGAGAGCCATGGTGTCCTCCACTGAAGCTTGGCTGATTGTATAGGCTCTGCAGAGGGGGGCTGCCATTTGGCCACCAAGGCCTTGATACTGGCGGTGCAGCAATGAGAAGATGGCTCTAACCAGCTCAGGGTCCTCCATCTCAGTCTCTTGAGCCCAACGCATCATCGTCTCAGAGATCAGCTTTTTGAGGGACTCTGAAAAAATACCAGGAGGTAGTAGGAAGTGATGAATGTACTATCTTTATGCTTAAAAAAAGGGTTGGCTGTTCCATCAGCCTTCGATTGCTGAGATGTAAATTATGGTGAGATAAGGACTGATTGTGTCATGTTACCAAATATTTATACTGTTTTTACATTTATTTTACATGTTGTTGGGCCTGCTGCAGTAGTTACTGGTCTAATTCAACAACAGGATGTCAATACTTCCCATTGACATATACATATACTTTTTCAAATAACAACCAAGCTACGTTTCTTCTTACTACTGATCATGAACAAAGATTGCTTGCATCTGATCCCATGTACAGGTAAATTAGTGGGCCAGCAATAGTGATGGAAAGCAAGTTTTCAAAAAGAACTGTATCCAAAATATACAAAGAAGGGATCTTACAGCATACTGTATATGTACTTACTGTGACTCTGCAGTCTACACTCATCCACTTCAATGGGTGTCATCTTCAGTCCAAGAACTCTTGCCACAAGACCAAGAAGTCGATCTTTTACTGACTTCTTAGCATCCTCTTCATCTTCTGAGTCACTGTCTAATGCAACGCCTGTAATAACAGCAACATAAGATAAGATGTCCTCAGTGGTAATCTCAGAGATTTTTCATTGTTCACCGGCTCAACTAGGATTAATAATGAATCAGTTGGGTTTTTTTTATTTGTTTTTTTTTTCCGTTTTGAACTGCATTTTAATTGTACTATAGTCTTGCATTATGATGTAATGTTTACTTATGTGAACCCCAGAAAATTCAAAGATAAACGGTGTTCAAACCACAGTGTGTGTTGAGGAGGTGGTGGAAGTCTTGCAGTGGCTGTTGAATTTCTACTGGACATGGGCAGGTCTCCTGCTGTGTATCCTCTCTGAAGCCCAGTAGCATATTGATCTAAAGATAAGTCATAGATGACAGTATAGGCAATATTTTAAGAAATGCCACTATTCTATTCTCATAAAAAAATAAAAATCACACAAGACATGTAATTGCTAGATTACACACATTCATAATTTAATTCCATAATTTCATTTATTCAACCTGCTCCTGTGGAGGTGACCTGAACTCCTTGGTCTTGCGGGCAGTGAGGGCGGCAGACATGTTGAGTGCCTGCATGACCTGATTGTATCTAAAGCGTTGGTTCTCCTGCAGCTGACCCACAAAGTTGTCAGAGAAGGCAACCACAGCTTCTACCCTGTGGCGTACCTGGCAATCACACAGGTAAGACAGCAGATGGCAGAGCTGGAAGAGAGAAATATATTGATATTAAATCTTCCATTATGATTCATTTTATCATTGCTTATAGGAACGAATCACAGCATCTGAAACTAATCAAAAATTATACTGTGTGGAAGAAAAAGAAAGAAACACGTCAAAGAAATCTGCTTATTTGTTCACCTCAAGTTTGACAGCTTCTGGAAGCTTCATTTGAACAAGTCCTTGTTTAGGAAAGTCATCTTCCTTTTTGTTGCCCCATTGCCCTTCTTTTTCATCATCACTAGCCTCGTCTTCCTCTTCCTCTTCAGCATCTGTGGAGAAGACTCCAGGTTCTATCAATTTCAGAACTTTACCAAGTTCCTCATCTCCCAATACCCCCATTACCAGGAGGGTATAGAACAATCTAATTATAGGAGCCAGCAGAAGCTCAGTGGTGCCTCCTACAGGGTCCCTCACACCCTGACCCACCGCCCATACTCCTGCAGTCAGCATCTCCACTGTCAGCTTCTTCAGTATGTCCAGAGGGATTTCTGGGCTGTCTGTACAGACTATTTCATGTGCAACACTGCCTCCCATCCCATCACTCCTGACAAAACAAGGACAGGAGAAACGTATCAGTGGTTTAAGTGAAGTGCTAAGACCACAGCTGGGACAGCCCTCTGGAGGTTGGCTATTCCTCCCATTATCACCATTTATAGGACTGGGATAAAGGGTGATATCTCTGGTCTGGTCTGTCATAGGTACAATGTATTCATGGTTCATCATAAGACACGCAGTGGTGTGGCTGCTCAGGTGAACCTAAAGACCAAGAACAAAAGTATTTATTTATTTATTCTCCAAACACTGAAGTCAATGAATGAAGAAAAACATGAACTCCAAAAGCAATAACCTGAATAAGCAACTGGTAAAATGCAGAACGGAGTGGGCCAGGAAGATGGGGATTCTGAATGGCATTAAGGAGCTGGGACTGATCCACGTGACTGCAGATGGCATGGCAAACTCTGGTGTTACCAAGGGCACATAAAGAGTAGTAGAGGAGGAGGGTGTGGTGGTGAAAGGTCAAGAGGTCAGCAAGTTCCGACAGCTCCAAAATGTCAACACACCTATGATGTCAACGCATGTCAAAAAGTAAAGACTTGGTTAATGATGCTAGCAACATTATGGGCAAAACATTTTTTCTTTGATATTTAAGTGCAATTCCAATATTTTCTATTCTCTGACCTGTTTTCATCGGGGATCTGAAGGGTCATGACTTGAAGGGACTCGAGGCATTGGACCCTCCAGCCATGGTTCTCATCTGGCCGATTTACCAACACGTTTAAAGTATTGCCTGGTACTCGGGTCCATGAAACTGGGCTCAGATACTGGACCTGAAACCTTGGAGGGCACTGAGGAGTAGCATTCCTTCTTTGTCTGCGAAGCAAACCAGCTGACAGTGGCATCATATTCTGGTTCGAGAGAGAGGACATGCACCACAGGCCATCAAATATTTTAAAAAAGGAAAACATTGAATGAATAAATGAGTACTCCACAGAGCAGAAGCTTTGCTAAACAGTTCACTAATTTGCCAAACTGAAGCCTTATTAATTATTAATACAAATTGTCCAAATGTATTGAATGTGTTAGCAATTTTAAGTATGTTGACAAACACAGCAGGCAGCAGTCAAAGCACAAGGTTCTTCTAATGTCTTTGGCAGGATTACAACTTAAAGGTTCCTTTACCTTAATGCGCCCCAGTTCAAACTGAAACATGTTGCTGGTAGTGGGCTTGACAAAAACAGCAGGAAACAGCTTTGTACCGGCCTCCACCTGATTTGTGTAGAAACAGTACTACCTCAGTTTAATAATGCAATGCAAGTGTGACTTAATTAGTTTTAATGTGTATCAACTCTAAATTTGTACAATATCATTATATTACTTGTTATTATAAAACAAACACTAAATAGAGAAGAAAAAAATATTCATTATGATGAGCAAATATGATTGATACTGAGTTTCCTGTGTGACCTACTTGGTAGAAGGTGGACATCTCCACTCCACTGGAAGTAAAGGTGAGCAGTCCAGTGGATGTGTCGATTAAACAGCCAATTTCTAATCCTGTACTTCTTCGACTCTGAGACAGGCCCGTGGCCTCACCAGCACACAACATGTAACAGTTACATAGTTTCGTACTGTGCAAGAGGATAAAAATATAATTATTAGACAGTTTATAGCTAATTTGTAATGAAACACAGGTGAATTTTAGTTCTTCAGTAATACAGTAGATACAATTTCACAACATAGTTTGGGATTGTCGTGTGATAACGATAATCATGGCAACAATCAACAACATCTCTGACTAAAAATTAGTATTTCATGTACCCATACTAACAATTTAACTGCCTTGGTGTGCACTAACCTTTCCTGGACTTTGCCACTGTCATCTCCAAGGGTGACAGTCACAGTGTGGATACTGTCAGGGTCATAAGTCATGTCATGCTGATGAAAATCAGAGGTCACCCAGCCTATCCACACATTGAACAGCTCCTGACCTGGAAGAACCTTCACTGAGTAGTAATACTGAAACAGAGAGGTCAGTTGGTGTCACTTGCATTTGCATTTTGTATGCAATGTTTTTGTTGTGGTTGTGATTACATCTACCAGCAAAGAGCGGAAGCACAATACATCATTACCATTCGTGACCTATGCAGCAGAGTGCCCAAAAACATTGTCTTATCCGTCATTATTTACAGGTATTCATAAGTAATTTAGAAATAACAATACAAAAATATGTGGCTTTAGCATTAGCTTTTGTATAAAATTTTGTTATGAAGAGATGATATCATGAACTTACTCTGGAGCTCTGGATAAGATGGTCATAATTATCTTTGTCAACTACGACATCTTCTAGAAGCCGTGCAGATGAGTTGCTGCTGACCAGCTCTGGTTTAGTCCTCTTAAGCATGAACCTTACCAAACAGAAACACACATAAATGCGTGTACAGCACAAGAAACCTCAAAATCATAGTGACTGTGGTGAAGACAGAGAGCCACTTTGGGATGTTTGTGTCTTTTTAATTTCTTTTCTTTTTCTGTAATTTATTTTGTAACTGGCAAACAGGGAAGCATACAAAACAGTGTTTCTAAAAGGGAGGTAAATTACTATCCTAACTGAAGTAACTGCTCACTCTTTTATATTCCAAATGACTGCATTTCATTACATGTTTTCCCTATTTTGCAACAACCTACCGTTGTTTCAATCTTGATGTTTTGTCTTGGCTATGATCCTTATGGTTGAGCTCATCTCTTGAGCCAGCAAAGCTGTGGGCTGACTTCATCAGCACTTCAAAGTCAGAGTCTAACTCTTCCTGCTCTTTCCTTCCTAGAAGGACAACAGGAATTAATTACAATAGTGCCCTGGGGAGCTTAAATAGAACAATGATCAGGGTCATAATAGTAAAATATCAGTAATCTGGATAGTGGATAATCTGGATAACTGCAAAGAACAGCTACCCAGATTTTCATGCACTAATTATTTCACTCAATTTTCATCTAGTAATGGCTCTGTAATTTTTAAATGCTATATCGGGGATAATTTTATTTGCTTTTAAAGCTTATGCCAAACCAAACAAATCTGTATTGTGGTCCTTTGTCAAGAGTCGTGAGTTCTCTTTGTGGTTAACTTGAACAAAGTATCATTGATATGATGTAACATCATCTGAACCTGGAGAGAAGCTATTGGAGGCCACTGGAGGCACGCTCGTGACAGGGCTGGTGAGGATGGCGGCACATTCAATGGACATGCTGAGACGGTAAAAGCCCATTTCACTGACTCCACTGTGGTGTGCAAACAACCGCTGAGAGATCCTCAGGCTGGATAAAGAATCTGTTGAGCCACTGACTCTAGTGACCTTGAATAAGATTTGAACAAGATATTAAAGATCAGTGTTGTCAATTAAGCATTGCTATAAAAAAAAACTCCCAAAGATCCTGTACCTACACCATACCACATGTCTGAAAACACATAATAACCAAGCTAATAGGTATAACAAAGCTTATGAACTGCATAAACTAACCTGTAAGCTGTGATTATCAGGCAGTATGGAGGTAAATTGAGGCTGTTTCCAACTCATCCACAGGGCTGGATCTCTGCCCATGTTGACAGCAAAAGGTTCGTAGCCCTCCTGCAGGCCGCACACTGTAAAGTACTGTAGAGAGCTCACATGGCGGCCTAAGTTCAACCTCCCCACCTGGTTCACCCCAACACTGACCACAGGCAACATGCCTGGGAAACACAGGAAGATGGGGGAAAAACAAAGGAAAAGAAAAAAATTCAGACTGATAAATATGATCACTTGGACTTAAAAAAAGGATTGTATTGCCAAATCAAAATCAGTCTCAATTTATTATGTTTCAGTTTAATAAACAAGTAAGTCTTTGCAAAACACTGAATAAAGCCAGAAACTCTTCCAGACCATCTCTGATATCGAAGTCCTTGGCAGCCAGCTCTGATCCTTTGTCATTAAACAGCACTTCGCCATTGATGGTGACCATCATGGTGCGTTCAGCCATGTCAACCAAGCAACCCACCACATCACCGCTCTGCCACGGACATCCCAGGGGCTCACCGCCCTGATGGTACCACTGAGCCTGGAAGCAACATAAACAGAATGAGTCACACAGAAATAGTGTTTTCACATTGGAAATGGTTAAACTGTGGTATAATTACGTGTGCAGAAACAGTCAAGCTAAAATTGGCACCGTTTGATCACACACAGTAATTAATCAGGGTTACGCATATTTATTACAGCTTTGCTGTAACAGCTGTGTTGTTGGTCAGGTACTGGGTTAAATTAAGATAATACTGCCTGAACATGCAATGTGTTGCTGGAAGCTTCAGTATTTCTTTAGATAGTTTAAATGTTTAAATTCTTCTCACTTGACAGCTTTTTCAAAGAGGAGCATTGGACCTGCCTCACCGTCTGCTCTCCAAAACATCCTCTGGCATCACTAATGATCACACAGCTAAAATACACCAGTTGTAAACAGATTTCTATTTTTTATTAGATCCAGACATATTGTAATTCTTTATATTGTGAGAATAAATCGAAAAGTGCCTGCGTACTGCAGGCACTTCTTGTTTTTTTTAATGTACTTGAGGAATGTTCAAGTAAGAAAAAAATCCACATTGGGGCATTAACACACTGTGATTTAGGCTCAACATTGGTAAATTGGCCATAATAAGAACAGTAAAATTTTAATATCTCACCTCAAATCCATCAAAGACATATGCCTGGTCATCTGAGCCGAGTTCTTTATCTGGGGTACACCCTGGCCGGGCCCAGCCAACTCTCATATTACCCGCTGTCACTATTTCAAATTCAAAGTACCACTTCCCCTGAGTCACAGCGTACGACTTATCTGGTCTGAACACTCTGCACTTCTCAGCAGAGAAGAGACTTGGGTTTGATAATGTGGCTGCAAAGCCAAGAAACAAAAGAAAATGTTAGCCACTATTCATTGGCTTATGGTTACTACAATAAATAAGAATTAATGAACCGGGCTGAAATTCATACGAGTAATGACATACTCTGTTCCTGGTTGAGGGGCTCCAGTATGTAACCATAAGCAATCAGGGTGCAAACAGCATCTTTGACACCCTCCCTGCCAACTCTCCTACTCCTTTCATCAAGAAGACTGTAAGGCACAAGGTACGGGCTCCGCTTGCCTTTCACATCCTAAAAATGACACATGCAGAGAAATTGGATGCAAAGAGAGAAAAAAATAGAAAACTATCAATGTCTGAGTTGCCTGAGCATGTTGCTGCTGTGTGCATGTCCATGTTGTTACAGAGAGAGAATATGTTTTCTTATACAATAGTCTTTATACAGTCTGAAAATAGTTAAAGACTTGATCAGCCTCATCAATGACAGAACATAAACCTGTTGGGCTCCATAGGTCCATCCCTGCTTGATACGCTCTCTGGCCCATACGTTGTGATCATTCTCTGCCAATAGGGTGACCACTTCCTCATGGGCTGGACTCAGAAAAACCTGGCTGAAGTCTACTGGGGCAGGTCTGTAACCACTAGGCTGCTCATACCTGAGTAAAGGGAATAAAAATTGGACTTGAGTGTGTAACAATGACATTTGACATTCAAAATTATTGTAAAATGAAGGGTTATAATGTAGTTGTGATTCACAGGCTGCAACAATAATGTCCCGTGCTGAGAAATTGATCCCCCCATTTTTTTCTCTAGGGCTCTAAACAAAATGCGAAATAAGATAATCCTTAACATGTGATTAATACATACTTGGTGGAAAGTCTTGTGTATTTGACTCTCTCCTCATTGTGGTCATCAGCCAAACCAATGTGAAAACCGAGGGCAAGGAGTGTCCTCCAATGATAAAAAAAAAAAAAACAGAAGAGGTTTAGGTTAAAATAGAAGCCTCCAAAGCTACTATAGACTTCAACTTACTTTTTAAGTGTACAATATAAAGCGAGAGGTCTACCCGAGTATGCACCTGTGTGTCATAATGTTTTTATTTCAAAATTGAAATCATATTGGTAAACCACACAAAAAATAACAATTATCAATAAAATAATCAAGCAAAATTATGATTTCTTTGTGTGTATATTCTATGATATAAGTGACAGAGCTTACCTGAGGGTGTCCTGAGCCATCTGAAGGTTGTGGTTCCTGTCCTGCTCGGGCAGTTTGGAGAACTCAACCAGACAAGGATCATGCCTCTTCCCCTCATCTCTCACCTGTTGACAAAAGCTAATGTTTTTCACACTGCAAGCAAAACTGAAATAAGCTGGACTCATTAATCTTGAGATCATAATACTACTAATTTCTTACATACCCCAGTATGTGAAAAGGTGTTATTACTATTATTAAACTATTACATTATTTAATTCACGCAACATACTTAAATGATGTTTTAATGATATTGCTCGTCTTTTCTTACAGGTCCATGAGTCCATCCAAGATCAATCTTGTCCATTGCCCAGAGTTCATGGATATTCTCAGCCATTTTGTCTCGGATATCCTCAATTTGCAGGGGCAAAACAACCTGTGGCAGTAGTACATTGTGAGCACAAAGAAGCAATTAGATATAAACATAATTAAATAAAAGATATCTGAAATCTCTAAAAAAATAACATAAGAAAGAAACTGCCTACACAGATTTTTACCTTGCTGATGTCCACTGGTGCGGGAGTGAACGTAACTGGAGTGACAGGTACTAAGGGCCCAATGAGCTCTTGTTTCCCATCTTTATGAGCCAAGATGTATTTATGACACGGCTCTACCTTCAGCTTGACTCTAGGAAGCAGAGCCTCAGAGCAGGGAGCAAAACCTGGCGGGGGTAGGAAGCGAAACTCTCCATGCGTTCCCCCAAGCAGAAAACGAACCCTTGTTTCCAGAAACAGGACAAGAAAAGCATTTACTGTATGTAGTGAATAGTGCCAAAAACTAAATGTTTAAGGATAATGTTGAGTACATGTGATTAAACTTCAAAATCCATTAGTCTTTACACTAGATAATAAAACAATAAAAATATCTTTAAATACAGCATTTTATTTCAACTATAACTACTGAGGAACTAAAAAAGCAGCCATGTTGGACAGTTAAACACAAGCATATCTCCACTACTGACTTGACTCCAGCAGAGAAGCTGACCACAGGATAAAGAAGTCCATAAGCACTGAAGTTCTCCAGCATGCCCTGCACAGGCAGACCGTTAACCCGAAACGAGATGCAGGGAGCACTGAGGTCAAGACAGCAGCTCACAACATCATCATTTTTCAGCAGGTGAGGGAAAGGAGAGCTCACTCTGCGGGCCACACAGCCTGAGATTCAAAGGACACACAATCTTATTGATTGTTGTTTCTTTTTTTGGTCATTCGTGTTCATTCTTAGTTTCTTCTCAACTCAAAATGAGACAGCATTTTTAGGTATAGCAACACGTCACTAAGATTGAAAACATTTACAGTGCTTTAAGAAATGAAACACCAACAACTAAAATAGAGCAAAATGCATGTTTTGTACCATTTCCATCATATCTATCTATATAGATCTATATATCTCTGTACAATTACTGAATGTAAAACATATTGCAAAGGTTGTAGCTGACATTATGGAGACTTTTGGGTCCACTGTCAGCCACTGATTGACAGGTGACTATATTTTATTTTTTTAATTAAAGCGTAATATTAAAGGATATTATTTTATACAATGACTGTTGCATTCTGTGTTGTAACAGTAAATACTTCACCATACTGTACAAGACTAAAATACAATGCCCTGGATTACTATTATTATTTCATAAGTCTTCTCGTTTCCTGAAGTGATCTTAATGTGGTATAAACAAATCTATCATTTTCAAAAGTATTGCTGTTGCTTCACTACTGCTGCTGATTTATTATCATCACTCCCAATATTTCTCTGTTCAGCTTACAAACAGTAATATATTACTGGCTCTCTCTGTATAATTAAATGTTGCAGAACAATGGTAGTCACTGCTGTAATTTCAATGGCTGCTGAAATGTCAAGTTTTCCATACAGGCAAATTATAAAGAATCAATTTTGTTGAATTTCTTTGTAATTTTATTGAGAAATGGTAAATCTTCCATAAATGGATAATGTATAAATCCCATGGCACTAAAATCAGATGCACTCACTTTGTAACATCTCTAGATACTGATGGTGGTCTTAAAAAAGTACCCTGGAATATGTGGAGCAATATACTTAAGTATACATTTTTTTCCAACTGTCTTGTAACTTGATTTTGCATTCTGTCTACTCAAGTTTGTGAAACAATTCAAGATAAGACTGCAACATGGTTATACACACACACAATCATATTTCAGTGAGCCAACTCCCCTGTAGTACTTATATAATACACTGACTCTTGTATCTCGGCTCTGATCTCATCCATACCTGACCAGAGATGAAGCCCGTCAAAGCCGTAGGAACAAAGGTCATCTCCCACTCCATTGCCCCCCCAGCCTTCACCTCCTGTAGGCCTGGGCTGGTAGCCCTCAGTGCAAGCCCAGCCGACACGCAGGTGGGTGGGCTCAGATGTGAGGAAGGGATCTACATGATCCACAACCAGCTCATAGTACCACCTCCGATGCTGAGCTGAATCCTCCCCCATGGCCAGAAAGATGTTTGGCCTCATGCTATGGTAGAGTGGGGTGCAGACAGAAGGTAGTGGTGCATTTATTTGGTTCTTTCATAATGTTTTTTTTAGTATAACATTCATTTCAAAGACATGAATGTTACAAAATTGTACAGAAATATGATTATGTCTACTGTGCATGAGTAAAACAGATTAATAAACAAATGAATCATGAAAAGAGTTGAGGATTAAATGCAGTTTCTTAAAGCCTCTTGAAACTTCTGAAATAATAATTTGAGGAAGATTCAGGTGCCAAATTAGAAAAAGTGGGATGGTGGATATGATCAGGGCTTAAAGCAAGAACAGGTTTGTGAGCCTGAAAAGTTGTCTCGGAGGAAATGTGTACAATGTATTGAATTAAGCAAGTATTATATGAATTTATATGAACTGTATGCCTGAAGTCAGGCATTAGAACTTTAAGCCCTGTATGCCATTAGTGAATTAGTGAGTGAGTGAATCATTAAACAGATTGTCAAAATTATGTGTAGACAGTCTCTGGAAGGTTTGAATTTAACCTGTATGGGACCACAGGAATTTGGTTCTCTATGCAGCCCACGCAAAGCATAATTCAACTCCCATATGCACAACACATTGTATTGCTGCATGAATACAGAAATTAATGAACACACACAGAAACAGGCTCTTGAAGCTTTTCTGCTTTTGACCTCTTAATATCAATGCTGAAACAAAATTACCAGAGATAATTTGGCAGCACTATGAGAGACAATGAGATGGAGAGGAATGTGGACGTGTAAATCACCAATATGTTGTTGGAATTAAAAGTGTGCCCGACACGGTGTCTGGATAATAAAGTGCTTGTACAGTGACATTAACCTTGCCCTTGACAAAGCTCTAATGACAGTGGAAACATGAGTACGGAGTTGAGGGAATGAAAAAAGGACACAGAGAAAAGTAATACCTGAATAAATATAAGAAGAATAGAAAAGAAAAAGAAAGAAAAGTAAAGCAAGCATTTGGGAAAGAGGAAAAACAAAAAAAAGAAGGATGACAATAAATGTTTCAATGAGGCATTTAGCTGATCAGGAAGTAAAAGCGATAGAATGAGAAATGGCTTGAGGAGGAAGAATATGAAAACCAAAAGCTATATGGCCTGAGAAACAAAACTGTCTCCCAATACAGAAAGGCCTGATAAAATAAGGCAGCTGCTGAGGAAGGCAGATGGAGTAAAAAAAGAAAAAAGTTCAAAAGGAAGGGAAATAGAAACTGGCACAGCAGGCCAAAAGATTGAGTGAGAACATGAAATATGATGAAACTGGCTAAAAAGTGTCCAAAGATGAACTCTGTTGAGCCACACCACCTCAACAGCAGGCAACTTTTCCAAAGTCTCATTTAAAGAGGCTGAAACAAAGACATCTGTGGTCTGAAATCAGCTTTACTACGCTGATCTATTTAGACAAAAAAAATTAAGAGATGACACTGAAGGATACAAGTTATTCTTCAATTAACTCAAGTCCAACTGAGAAAAGATGAGTGCTGCACTAGAGAGATCTGAAGTATTTCTTGTGTCAAGGATGCAGGCATCATTACAGATGGAAAACGTCAAGGATACCGAGGCCTGCAGCAATGAGATCTCTACAGCTGACAAGTGCCGCTCAGCTAAACAAATTCATGAGAATATGAATATGAGAATATGATCAGAGCTAGAAAAAAGAAAATCATTCAATGCTAAGAGTAAATACAAGCGAGGACAGAATATGGGAAGACACTACGTGCAACACAATTTTTACATGTGTATTTTTGTGATTGTCATGGTAACAGGTTGTCATTTGTCAGTAATCAGTTGCCAAACTACAATAATTATCTAAATTAGTTTGTCAAAAGGCAGATGCCAGAAGAAGAGAGAGTAGAGACATGATAGTGACGTGCTGCAGTATATCGAGACTGTGATGTACAATGAATGACAACCCTCGTCCCTGAGGTATTTTGGTTTAGTTTCTGTCTGCATCCATTTGTTAACTTGAATGTATTGACACCAACGGCAAGCTCAGTGCACAGTTGGCAGCACAATTCTTCTATCTGTGGCATTTACAGACAGAAAAATGTGAAAAATGAGTGCAGAGAAATGAAGAAAAGCACTGAACAAAGAAAAATACGAGAGACTGGAAGGAAGAAAGAGTCAGAGACAAAACAAAGTTGTCCTATTTAGAGAAAACTCTCAAAATTGTACCTGGTGACCTGATTAACCAGACGTGTTTGGAGCAGTAAGTCTCTCTCTGGCAGCAGATTGTCACAGATGAGGTTCTGATTGGATCGTACCGCAACACCGTGACACACGCACAGAGAGCACAGCACCTCCAACACCTATAAAACAGCCTGTCAGCACTTCATTCAGCAATAGCTTCATAAACACTTTGATATTTCACACATTCGTAAAGAATCAAACACAATTGTTACAGCCGTAATACTTGTTTCTGTACTTTTGCATTAGTTAAAAATTGACACAAATACATTTTTTAAAAATTTGGAAATATGTTTGCGGTCTAAAATGTAAATTCTGGGATGACATATTTAACCAATGCTATTTTAATTTCCATTAAAAAAAAATACATTTTGATGAGCTACTGCATATCAACCAATGCAACAGTAATTGGTAATTTTATTCCCCCAAACGCATATAACCCCTGCAAACACTACCTTGTGGTCGCGTCCATGCTTGTCTAGAAAAGAGATGACAGAATGAATGTGCCCCTCTTTAATGACATTGAGTGCTTCAGGACTTTCCACTAGGACACAGTGCAGAACCTCCAAAACTCCTGTATATATGACAGTTGGCAATTACTCAATATTGTATGGACCATACCGTGTTTACTGTGTACTTTTTGCTAGGATGATGAAATAAAAGATATGATGTAAGTAATTAATGTCAGAAATAACACACACACACACACACACACACACAGTAAACAAATTATTTCACCACATAATCAATGATGTACTTTTTTTTTTTTAACTTTTTTTTTTTTTTGCAAAAAATAAAAAATTCCCATAAATCCAACCAACCAGAAGATGCCTCTAGCCGGTCTAGCCTGCTAATCAGCCAGTCAAGGGAACCTGAGAAATGTGCACAGTTTACACGGTTTCCCCGGATCAGAGCAGCTGGAGGGGAAACAAGAAGGACACATTAGGAGAGTGTTCAGGATTCACAATAGTTAAGCACTAATGCAAACACAAAATGGTAGAATTCAAATTAATTGATTATATTTTGATCAAAGTTCGCATGAATGGCCATCAATAAGATGTGTTAATTCCTACCCAGTAGCTCATAGAAACGGTCGAGAATGGTCTCCCACTCTCCTGTGTCACCCCGAGTAGCTTCAGCAAACTGTGAAGCACTGCTGTACTGTTGTAGGCGGTCAATACAGTCAAGGACCAAATCTATCACGCCCTGAGAAGAGAAGGGGGTATATTTTTTGAACACAGACAAATATATCACATTTAGGACCAATTTATTCATTCAGACATATATATTTACCTCCTGATGAAACATGTCCTGTCGATTCTTTAGCATTATCATAGTGTTTTGCTTAACTTCATGGCCTAGCCGCTCGGGCGGAGGCTGGAAATAGTTTATCAGATCCTGCAGACTGCGCGTCACTATCTCCATTGGCAAAGCGACAGAGGGCAGGTTTCCTTGTTGAGTAAAACCATCAAGTTTCCTAAAGAAAAGTTGGATTAAGAATGCATCAATACATCAGAGATGATTAGTCTGTGGTGGTTGTTTTAAGGCTCCCGGTGTCACTATGTGCAGGGACCCAGATTCTGGAAACTAATGCATTAAAACAAAACAATTTCTTCCTGTGGAGCTTGAAAACTATTTTTGTTAACTCCCAGCACTATTTGTGTGTAACATCAAAAGTACAATACCACATAGCTATAGATAGAACTTGGGTGTTCTGCGATACCTTAATCAGGTACCATACATACACTCACTCTAAGTCTCTATGTGTGTGTTATTCAGATTTGATCCAGGGTTCAGATGTGGCATCCAGTACCTGATGAAGCGAGTGAAAAGAAGAATAGCAGTCCGGATGAGTCTGGCTGTGTGAGATTCTTCCCTTTGAGAACGAGAAAGTGTCAGCCCATCATCCATGTGACCCTCGCTGTGCGCAATGGCCTGGAAACACATAATTTACAATCATTTCCTCCTGAGTTTTCCAGTTAAACTGTGACTTAAAATATTTAAAATTTCACCATGTTCACAGGGTAGTCAGAACAGTGCATAAAATGAGTCTTATACTTTTGGTTAATCAACAGTAACTCCTAATAGTGCTTTCAAATTTATAGGCTTACTTTTCGCTGAGCTCCTCCCATGCGTGTAGATTTGGCATCAGTTGCTTGGTAGGTGAGCCAGAGCCCAGAATCTACATGCTGAACATAACAAATGGAGTCTCCGTACTTGATCTCAGGGGTCCCCATGCCATCTACATTAGTCTTTGTTCCAGTGTCAAGCTTCTCCTATCAAGGCAAAACTCTTTTGTTAAAACGCATATAATGCTCATAAATTTGTGGAATGTACTTATACATAGTAATAACCTCAAAAATCTCCAGTCTGTGGAAACTTTCACATTATACATTGCTCGCAACACACTTAAAAAATGTGATGTATTTCTCATGACTTCTGACCTTCGATGAACGGAAGCAGAAGGACGTTGTGTTGATGTTAGCCTTGTCCCGATCAACCAAATGCAGGCCTTTCTCCTCTGTGAGACCGAGGTACCTCCCTGTGGTTACATGGCGGAGTCGGAAAGGCTGCCCCCAGCATGTATGCCTACCACTCCACCTGAGAAACATCAATAACATTGTGTTTTTGTTGTTTTTATTAATGTTTGAAGGAAACGGAACAATCTACTAAATGTAGTTGTTCCTCTTTATTGTTGAAATATTAGTGGAGCAAGTAGGAGAAACACAGCTCTAATTCTATTCTGGGCCGGCGATATTAAATATGGTTTCTGCTACTCTGCACAGCTGAATGGAGAAAAATAGCAGAGACAGAAATTCTGGGCCCTGATCTGGCAGAGATTAATACTGACTCCCTCTTTGGTGTCAATAACAGTCAGTCAAATGTTCGTTAGGACACTCTCAAAAGTATTTTAAAATTTAGATGGTGTTTTCTATATGTTTAAAACTGAATACCATTCTGGCTAAATATTACTTGAAACTGCAAGCTGAGCTGATCACCCATGACATCCATGTATACTTACACAACATGTAGGATTTCCAGCCTCCAGAGAGAACGGGCATAGCTGGAGACTGATCCAATCTCATAATGCATTATCCTAGATTAAGAAAGAAGATGTGACCACATGTGAAGAAAAGGACATTTTGTGTAGCAGACATGAGAGGGGATTAGTCTCTGACCTTTGCAGCTCCTCTCCCTGCTCTGTGGAGGGAATAGTCAGACATGCGTCACTATGGCTGTGGAGTAGCCGCAATGTATCGCCGCCCTTCAGGAATCCTAGAGGTAGCAGAACAGAGACCAGATGTCATCTCCACTAAAAACAGACCTTTCGATTTTAATTGAACACACAGCTTTGCACAGTTTGCAAAAACAGAGGGTCACTTCATATAGGTGGGATGCCTCTATGATCATTTGGATTATATAATTTTGCAGATAAATAGATGAACTAATATAATAAAACAAACTTGCCTTGAGCAACTCCACCTCCACAGCAAATAGGAGCAACACTCCACAGAGTCTGCTGGAAGGCTGCATTTACAATCAGGCTGTCACTCAAGTTTTTGTTGTCAAATACAGTGCCAAATGACAGGTGCTGGGAAGAAACAAAATGGTAAGTGATGGCAAAAATCGGTTCATCAACAAGAAATCCAACTTCCGTTTTTTTTTTAACCACAATAGCTGTTATCATTATCAATCATGCTAAAACTCCTTATCAGAGGCAGAGACACAGATTGCCAACTAGTGAAGTAAAAGAAGATGAAACCTTCTTCTGATTCTGCAAATCTCAGGAGAAAGATGAAGAAACACAGTGAAAAAGAATACCCACTGTACATGTTTAATCTGTAGTATTTAGTGTTTTTCTTTAAATACATTAGGGTGTTGGTGAAATTTAATATGGTCTGAAATACCATACACCAAATTATGTAAAAATAAATATTATATTTTTTTGATTTACCAGATATCTCTCCGAGGATACATTGACCAGTATGAGGTCATCTCCAACGCGCACCTTCTCGCCCTCTGACCTCTGCCTGGATGCCGGATGGACCGTCCACCAACATGCCTCACCTGAGACAAACGCAAAGAGAAATATACGATACATAAGAAATAAATACATTTCCTTATGAAAACACAAGATAAAAATGGTACAAATTGCAACTGTCTTAAAAAGCAATAATAATATAAAGTTGTACTGATATAACAAGCTTCAGTTTAACAATCAGTTTAAATAAGTCCTATACCAAATACCTGCTATATCCTCCTGCAGACCAACATCAAAAGCCAGCTTGTCAGTCGAAGACTGAGACGAAGTCAAGCAGCTGAGATACTGTGAGTAAAATGAACAATAGTTTGTGAACATATATACAGATATTTATATAGGTTAATAAAATTCTTTGAAAATTTAAGACTGCAATCAACCGCATTTTACCAAAAATGACTCACCATGCCACTATATGAGTGTAGGAACAACACCGCCTGGCCGTATAGAAGCGTTCGATGGCTACCTCCAGATCCCACCTGTTTAATCACACCAGAAACAATGACTCATACAATGAGTACGAGAAAACACATTTACAGTAAAAAGTGAATGAACTCAAAAAGGAAATTAATAAAAACCAAGATAATTGCAGTACATTGAAAAAGAAAATACAAACACAAACAATTATCAATTAAAATAAGGGCACATAGTAATTAAGCAAAACAGCAAAAATGATAATGGCGTATTTGTCATCCTCGTTATAAAGCTCTGCTAACTTTGTGGCTCTAGATGAATAAATAGTATATGGTTGGAGTAAACAGTTTACTGAATAGTACAATAAAATCCAACTTAAATCACATTTTGTTACTCCTTTTTGCAGTCAGAACTAAAAGTGTTGTGTGTTAATGCATTGTTAATAGCTTTTGTTAATGAACGGAAGGAGGAAGAAAGGATCTTAGGGAAAATATTAAAATGCTTCTTTTCATCTTAGCTGCTGGAGGGCCATGTCCATGTTTGATCGATAGCACAGGAACAAAAGACAAACTAAACAAACAGTGTTGTGTACTGAAACAGTGCTGAAGAGTAACAACCTCAGCAGTAAAAGGAGTGAAGAAGTGACATATGTCTGTATGCTGCTTAATGTGCTGCAGCTGAGCAGCTAATTAGCTATCAAGGCTACAAACTCACAACAGGGCAGTCTTCCCAGTGAATACTGTATTTGTTTTGGAATAACAATAATAACAACAACAACTCGTTTGTTAGGAGAGGAGAGGAGAGGAGAGGAGAGGAGAGGAGAGGAGAGGAGAGGAGAGGAGAGGAGAGGAGCTCACCTCTGCAGCCAGATTTTTGCTGTGGACCAGCATCTCCTGCAGGGCTCGGACAGAGAGACACTGGGCCAGGACAAAGCCACATACAGACAAGTCTGGTGGGACATTCTGTTAGAAACAGCAAGACAAGAAGTGTCATTGAAATAGCTTCACATCTGTCCACTCCCCCAACTGGCCGACAGTGGAACGGGCACTGACAAGAACCACAGAAAATTGCAAACTAGATAGTCTAAGAAGTCCTGTCTTACATCTTAGCGCACAACTTTTCAAGTTTACCTTGCAGTTAGAGGTGGGCTCGAGCCTGCAAAGTCTGCTCCCGAATCCCTCAGCAGCAAGACAGAGCTTCACATGTTCCTCCTGGGAGGTGAAGGTACTCTGCAAAACAACCTCATCACCCTGAGAAAACACAAAACAAACAAATAAACACACACAAGTAAGTGTTACAGATTCCCATACGTTGTATAAACAGAGCACATTCACAGTATGAGAGCATTAAAATACAACTTAGATGTCTGTGAAGGCTAAATATGATACAGATCTTCACCTTCACCAAGTACTCGGTGCCCCTTCTGAAATGTACTCTTATCGACTTTGAAAATCGCTCTGGAGCCGCATTTATGCTGAGGGACTCTCTGTTGAATTTTATATTAACATGTTAATCGTGACCCAACATGTCCATTCATTGCTAAGAGAAATAATGGCATAGATTTGGTGTTCAAGAACACTATAAACAACCCACCAATATCTAAGAAATAACTGACAAAAACGCTGAAAATACAGAGTATCTACAGAAAGAATGAAACATTTCTCTGCAGTTTTTTTTTTTTGCAGTGTTTTCATTGGTGTACAGTATATCAGCTAAACATGACCTATGGATACTGTAAATTCAAGCACAGTAGATTTATGTCACCAAACTTTTATCTTATCTTCATTTAAATGCCAATTGAAGAACGTCAGGGGAATTCGGCCATCACGTCTATTTAAGGAACTTTAGATAGAGACAACAGACGACAGGTCTCCAAAGTGCAACCAAGACTACCAACACCTCTCTGTACCCAGGCTGCATACCTCCATACTGGGAAGCTACTGCACTGTCTGACCCCTGATTCACCCTTCCTTCCACTCTTCATATCAGCAGTACTCTGCAATCAGTCAAACACACTGTGGGACACTGAGATGGCTACAGGACTCAGCTCTTTTTCCAGGCACAGTACATTCTGCAAGTAAAAAATAATAATAAAAAAATCACAATGCTACAAGACTTAAATCAAAATGCTGAGAGCCCTGGCAAGATGCATGTAAAGGCTTTCAAAAATTTGGATTTCCTATACATATAATGTAGTAATGTAAGCGAGAGATATCTGCAGCATAATTTCACATAGAAAGTGGATCAATCCTGCCAAATGTTTAGTCCAAATTTGTGTTTTATGATTTTAAATGCTGTAGCACTTTGAGATTCACTACAAATGAAAAGTGCAATACAAATTAAATGTATTATTATTAGATCTGGGCGAGTGGGTTCAAAAACCATCTCCATCACAGCCTGCATGGGAGTGTGTGCGGGTCTCCAAACACTCTCCCTGTGACATGCTCTTATCAGAGGCAAAGATAACAAAGCTGTGAGAGGACAACTTACAACTGGGGAACAATGATAGCATCTTGCAGTGAAGAAAAAAGCCATTTGTGGTTTAATGTGCCTGATAGTGACTAAACAGTAAAGGAGTGACAAAGATATAACAAAACTGCTGCTGAGAAGTGTGCACTAAAAGCTAAGCAGTTAAATGTTATTGTTATTTACCTTATAACGGTTATGTTACATTCAAATATCAATAAAACATCAATTTAGCAATAAAAGAAGAAGTAATGCACAACTTTTAACAGCTTTGGGTATGCAACTCTAAACCACGGTGATAGCAGGACTCACCCCACCCCTATTTATACAACTATTTATTCTGTCCATAATGTACATTCATTTCCATATCCTACCTCTCTATAGTACACTCTTAAAGTGTTTTCTATTTATTAGTGTATTCATTCTGCTTTAACTTACCTAATGTAAATATAGTGTAAAATACTGACATAGTATATTCATTTGTAAATAGTGTAATCATACTCATCTAGTGTACTTATCGCTATAGTGTATTTTTCTTACTGTTTCACTGACACATTGCACTCACTCATCTAGTGTACTTCCCATACCTGCTCTTCATACCACTATTTATATTTATATTGTTCATTTGCACATACTCTGCACTTTCTGCTGTTTTTGCACTTCTGGATGGATGCTAACTGCATTTCGTTGTCTCTGTACTCGTACTCTGCACAATGACAATAAAGTTGAATCTCATCTCATCTCATCTCATCATAAGGTCACAATTCATTTTCATAGACCCTGATATGAAACTAGCTATTTTTAATCTCAAGTTATTTCAATAAGAAAAAAATAGGCAATATTAAAAACGAGTATGTATCCTGGGGTTACTCAGGTAAGGGTTGCTCTTGTTAAAAATAGTAAGAGCTTGCAGTTGCAGGAGACAAGGTGCCAGTAACTTTTTGTGCTTGAGTAACCAGATTGAGTGTTAGCTTCAAATGTGAATTAAGCAGATAACAACTAAAATTAAGAGTTTGACTAGCTTGCTTTCTTTCTTTCTAAGAGATGTGTTGGGTTAATAGTTTTAATTGTTGACACCTCTACAACTTTACTGAAAACGGTGAGCTAGCATTAGCACTTACAGGTTAGTTTGGACTCACCGTTCGTAGAAACTGGAAGTCATCTTCAGCCTCGACAGTGTCTGACATTATTTCCGATAAACTAGCTTCATAAGACAAGCTTTGGCAAAGGAGGAGATGGAGGAGATTGATGAGTAATGTAGCAGGAGGAACAGCGTCAGCAAGGTGCACAGCAGTAAACGTGTGGGTGGAGTCTGCCGTTAAAGTCCCGGCGTCGCGTCACTGCTTCTACTTACGGCCATTATTTTGGCGGGAAGAAACCATTTTTCACAGCAGCCATTTTAACATGTAATAGAAGGTAAACACCAGCATTAGCTACCATCCACTTTGTCCCATAACAGCTTACAGTATATTTTATGGCATTTAGCTTTACCTGCAACCACCACTCTCCTGCCCCCCGTTATAATTCGCTGAAATTGAATAATCAACTTTCCTTGTTGTTTTTTTAAAGCCTTTTCTTGGAAATGGAAGTGTAGGTTTCTTCATATTAGCTACAGTGTAATAAGTATGCTAACTTAGCTAAGTTTTGTTGTTTTCTTTTACCTGTTAATGTTACCTGCTGCTTTAACACTCGACAATGACCAAATAGACGCTCTAACACTGATGCTTAAGTATTAATAATCTAATGACGTCATATATAATAATATATGCGTCAGAGGGACAAAATGAGTATTTTTACTTTAATACTTAAAGTACTGCTAATACCCCTGTGATTTTACTTAAGCAGGCTTTTTCGTGCAGGAATTTTAATAAAGTGTTTTTTGCTGTATTTGTTCTTTTATCAAATAAAATGATCTGAATACTTTCTTCCTGTCCATATAATACTTCCACCACTGCTTATTTGGACAACTAATAGAATGGAGCCATCGTTAAGGTCATCATTTACTACTGTACTTTTCCTGTTTTAAAAGTTTTTGAAAAGGGTCAAAATACATCCATGGTGCAATATTCAAGATGTTAATTGGTAAAAAAAAAATAGTCAACTCGTTTGTCCCAGTGGTAGCCTATCTGTAAAACTAATACATGAATTTCCAAGACGTTTGCTTCAGATATTCTTGTTGCCCTCAGCAGGAATCCTAATGTTTTCTCTAGCACCACCATCAGGACAAAAGTTTAATTTGATAACAAATATATCAAATTCTCTTCAGCTTTTATTGTCCTCAGAGGGTCGCATGTCCATTTTGATTACATGACCTTTACTTTATGCCACCATTGCGCCATAATTCCACTTCCATAGCAGATATTGCATAATGTAATAGGATGATCACTGTGACATTTGCTGATCGCACACTCATGCTCCTCAAAAGGGAGAAGCCTTCTGAATTTTGTGATTCACTGACTTTTTCTGCAATGTCATCCTGACGTTCATCTATATTTTTAGCCCTATGAGGCAATGCTCTGTGAAAAGCTAAATCATTAACACATTGTTCATTCCATCAAACAATTTCATATAGTGGGGTGAAGCGATAATTACAGCCTATGATAGATGATATTGCAGATGTCCATTTTCTGCAAAGTGTGAATTATTTAAAACGCTAGGCTCATGGTTTTTCAAGTCTGTCTTATAACAAAATTCAAATGCACACATGTACTTATTAATCTGTGAAAGGTATCTTCCTATAACACAATTTCAATGTACATTTATATTTAAACCTAGAGCATTTAGATGTTTTTGCAAAGCAACTTACAATAAGTAACATTTGTCAGATTAAAGTGAGACAGCTATATATCACAGGCGTTATAGTAGAGAAGCAAATTTCTTTCTCTTCCTACCAAACAAAGCAAATCGAGGCTTTCACCAAAATTGAGAACATCTGTGGAGCATAACGATGTCTAAGGCAATTTTCATTCTTATTACAGTAAAAATAAATCTTTATTTCAAAGGGGGTTGATTGCTTGCATCTAGATATTACATAAATAGCACGCCCCAGTGCCTTGGGCTGTCTGTGTTAAGCACCGATGATCCTCTTAACAGAAAATTTCTGTACTTTAATAACTCACAATATTTTAGCTCTCCTGAATGATTCACAAATTGACTGTGAAACCAAAAACACAAAATATCAGATTTGTTTTCATTAAGAGTAGCCTATTACAAAGATTATACTAGCAAAAGGTAATTTGCATGGAATTCGTATCAAGTGTTATAAGGCACATCTCCATTACATTTTGGTTACATAATTCCCACTACCCTGCCTGTCTGTTAGATAATAACATCACCTTTAACACCACTTTTTTTACTTATTTTATTCTTCAAACAGCATACAATACAAGTACAATGAAAAGTAACATGTGGCCAATCCAGCTGTTGGACAGAAAATGATACATTAATTTAAATCTCTACTAGCAGTAGGTCGTAATATCTTTTAAATGGAAAAATGGGAAATCACTTGACGACAAAAGCATGCAGTAAAAACCAATTTCTTACTGTAATGTCTCTAAAATAGTTACAGGAAAGATAGATGAGGGTTAGCACAATGACTGTGGCAGCCCGTAGACAAAAGAGAAAAGAAAATTGGGAGGACAGAAACAATTAACAGAGTAATGGATTAATCAACTGACATAAGATTAATCCCATTTATTTTGATCAGTTAATCATTTTAACTATTTTTCAAGCAAAATCTCCCAAAAAATCTGAGTATCTTCATTACACAATTCATACATTTAGTCTTCTGTGATTTATGCCTTTAAAGCAGTAAGCAATTGTAAACATTTGCTTTTGCATTAATGTGGTTTCCCACTTTTCTTTTGTTGGTACTGTATATTTTGGCCTTTTGTGAACCCATTTTTATCACTTGATGGCAGTCAATCTTACACTTCCTTTGCAAACTGTAATTCAGTTTATGCATCTCAAAATCTCTCATAAGAAGATTGGAAACAATACATGGCAGTGCTAGATGAAACAGGATTTTATGTATATATTTTCTTCAAAACTGCTCAATCACCATGATCTTTTTGTTGTACAAGTGCTTCCAAGTGATTTGTATTGTTGATACAAATGCTCCTTACCATACCTCACAAGACAAAACCTACAGTGTGTCGTTTCTCACAATATAATCTGATCATGGAAATTTCTATTAATTTAGGGGACATCTTTTATCCAAGAGGACAAAAGTTAAGGACCATGACACATGACAATGCTCAGCATGACTGCAGACAGACTAATGCGTCTAATTAATCAACAAAAACTCGGTATGGTCACAAACACATTTCATTCAACATATTGGATTCTTCTTTCATTATAGATTCTTTAATTTCATCAAGAGATGGATGGCGAAGGAGGAGGGGTTGGTTAGGTAGTCAGGTTAAAGGTCGCTCTCTCCATAGAGGGCGGTGGAGAAGGCGGTGTAGTCCAGTGCCCCTGGTGGTGCTCCGGGGCCCTTGTGAGACGGCATCCTGGAGATGCAGTATTCTGCCTGTTCAGGAGGAAGTTCTCTCCTCAGCTCCTCCACTAGGATGTAAGGCTGTGGTGGTGGAAAGAACATGTGTTTTGTTTCCACAAAGATTCATGCTAATACCCCCTTTTCCATTGTGAGATCATAAACAAAACTGTAGATCATAAATCATCTTGGCATGGAAAATACATGGTAATGATAACCGGAATAGAATAGATTAGTGTCAGCTAAGAATATCTGCTTATATGCCAGTAAGCTACACTGACTCACACACACAAACACATACCTTGTCAGCTGCCAGGATTCGGAAGGATGCCACAACCTGCTCAGCCGTGTCCGTATCAGCGGTCTCTCTGGTCATAAAGTCAATGAAAGACTGGAAGGAGACAATCCCAGTACCATTGGAGTCCACCAGCATCATTATACGGGCAAACTCCACCTCTCCCTGAGCAGCGTATGGATAGACAGAGTTTAAGTGAGGAGATGTAAATACAGCAAACATGATAATGTAGCTCCAGAACATCCACCCGCATTTAAAACACCATACCAAGTCATAACCCATAGAGATGAGACAGGCTCTGAAGTCATCCGTTTCCATCGCTCCATTCTTCTTCTACAGGTGATTTTCAAGATAAAGTAACATCAGAACAGATTACAGAAAAAAACAAATCATGACAGAGACCAGTTACCAGTATGTAAAGATCTAACAAATACACTGTTCATCTCAAAATTCCATTAAACATGACAGAAAGCAATTTAGTATGACTAAATCCTAAAAGCACGTGCAATATGTTTTCAAACTTTTTTCCATATCTGACAATTAGATGTGCAGCACTATGATATAAATAACACTGAGGAGGAACGCTTTCATCTTCAAGCAACTTCTTTTGGTTTTTATGATAAAACATTAAAGATGGAAAAGATTTTATGATAGGTGAGGTTTGAGAACTCAGTCATTGTGGTATGGTACAAAAAAGATTTGCATTAGTTGGATGTATTATCCACTCTGTATTCAGGCATAGGTGGTGCATAGTCAGTCTGTTGAATTCCTAAAACATAGCTTCAATAATTCATCAAAACTACAAGATTCTGACTAAAAATGCATCAAATGTAAACATGGCTTGGCATTCCACAATGGATTTTTGTGGCATTTTTTAATCTCTTTCTACCAGGAGTCACTTCAGCTCAAATGTAGGGTCAGCTTCCTACACTGCTCCTGCGTCTGGCAAGAATTCAACACGTTGTACTCAAATACATCTCTATGAAAGACATTTAGGTCTTGGTGCTCCCAGTTACAGAACCTAAATAGGGCTAAACACAGGGCTGCCACCTTTCTCTGCTGAGCTTCTCAATCACTCAGACCAATCACTCAAGTAGACACAACAAGATGTAGGAGAGCTGTACCCGGTCAAAGTGGTTGAAAGAAGATCTGAATTCATTCATCTGCTGCTGGCTGATGCCCTTTGCATCTCGGGTAAGGATCTGGGTCTCAATCTCATTGATGGTTCGGGCAATAGTTGTGAGGAGCAGCTCCCACCCAACACGGATGTGCTGTTGATGTGTTGACAGAGAAAGCATGTTAGCACAGAGAAGACACAGCTTGAGCAGGTCAATGAATGAATTAAATATTTACAAAATAAGTGGAAGTCTAAATGTTTGTTTACATACGTATTTGTGAATTTCAGTGTCCATGCGGCGCTGCAATGAGTATTTTAGGAGTGTGGGTGCGTGTGTGAATGTTTGCACATACCGTTGATGCATGTGTATGTTTTCTGTTTGCCACTGTCCTGTACCTCCATTGTGTAGTTGGTGTGTTTGTTATCGAACACCAGCGATTCTTGGATTAACTGGTGGTCTCCCTCCAACTTGTCGACGTTGGGCTTGTAAGTGACAATGACGTGCTCAAATTGCTTCAGCTGGGTCATCTGGTCTTCCAGGGTCCCTCCTATCTCCAGGGAGCAACGCCCAATTTCCTGTTGTAATTTAGATCATAAGATACTGGTCTAAAGATCTCATGGTTTGCTTACTGACACTAAAGGGAGTCATTTACCTGCATCTAAGAGTAAATTCTGTCAAGACATACAACATCTGCTAGAGAAATAAAGTTCAGTCATTTTACTTTGCATTATACAATTATCAGAAGAAAGCCACCATCATTGTATCTCCCATCTGTACAATGTATTTGAATATAATTGTCTTCCATTTTTGGTCTTTATTTGATTAGATGAAGATAACTGTCAAGTTGCTTATGAAGGCTGTATGTCTAACCTCCATCCTGGCCTGTATCCAAGGTCCAATGAGATTAGCCTGAGCAGCAAACTGACGTCTCAGCCTTTCATGGGCATGCTGGCGTGCCATCTCCTCTTGCAGGGCACCATCTCTCTGAGGAACCAACTTCTTCACCTACAAAACACACACATGTACACATAGATGGCTGCTAGGATTATGCTTGAGATTCTAACTATGTGCTGAGTCCTTCAGTTATTTTTTAATCAGTGGCATGTAGAAACTGCTCTCCTTACTCCTAATAAAATATGAAAATATACACACACGAATATGTAGAGTTTTGATGCTGTAGCTACCTTATCCCACTTGTTGAGAAGCTCTTCAGTTGTGAGGGTGCTGTAGGGGTTGGTAATGTTTGCCTTGATCCCGTAGCTCTGGGAAATTTTCTGCACCTCATTATGAATTCCCAAGATGGCCTGTCTCTCTGCATCTGCCTCAGGTAGAGTAGCTTTGAACTGCTCATGAGCTGCGATTAGACTCTGGAAGGGAGAGTGGAAGGCGGAAAGTCTTGAAATGTTATTAAAATTTCCATTTTAAAAAAGGTGTGATAACATTATGCCGTTTTCCTTTGGGTGTGACAGACTTACCAGTATTACATGTAACACTGTACAGACATTTACAATGAAAAGCAACTGTTTATGGGTGTCATTAAAACATGAATCATAAAACATGGTAAAAATTGTGAGCAGGCTAATCTAACCTAGACTTTTTAACAGCAGCAATCCTGTCAAATGGAACGAGAATCTCACAATCAGCCAGTGTGTGAGACAGCCTACCTGGACTTCTTCAATAGTATGCACCATGAACATGTCCTGCAGATCCTCCATGGCTCCTTCCATCCAGTTGTTGAAAGGAGCTGACCTCTTGGCAAACTCCAGGAATAACTGTTCAATAGTCTCCAGAAGTTTTTCTGTCCGCTGGGAGGATTACAAGATTATCATACTGTATACTTTACCCTGGCCTACCAAGGAGTCATTATCCTCATATCTCACATACAAATCCCTCACACAAACACCCCCTCACCTAACTAATCTAGGGTGCAACATTGGTATGGCCTTGTCAACCCTAAATTTGGCTTGTGTGTCCCAGGGACCTACCCCACAGAAGGGGATGCAAATGACCCCTGTCCCTGTCATTCAGACATAATCCTTGGCCATTTTGCTGGGCCCTCACACATTTGCAGGTCTGAAATGGCCAGCAGGGATCAAAGGAAGTGGCTAGTGGGCTTCGAGCCAGTCACTTTCCAGACAGGACCCTTACATCTCCCCCGTCCCTCACCCCCCCCTCTGGTCCTCCTATCTGGGTCAGGGATTTTAGAGAGGATCCCATTTTCTCACCTCATCTATCAGTTATGTCTTCACTTATCAGACGTCATTGACAGACTATTAAATATGTTTACACTGACATTTTGATTAAGTTGGTAATGGATGCAACTGTTGTGGTCAGTGTGGAACATTAGCACACTCTTGTGGGGATTTATCATATCCTAACATATGCAAAGAAATTTAAGTTTTACTTGAACTCCTTAAATAATAAACAAACATGTTTAGCCTATGAAAAACAGACATGTTCAACAGGATATGAATGATATCATATTGATGGATAAATATTGCCCTCACCTCCAGTGCCTCTCTCCTTTTCTGAGTCAGGGTTCCCAGGCTGTCCCACAAGTCACAGATGCTCTGGCAGCGCTGGTTCACAGCAGCCACATCATGGTAGTCCAGTTCACTGGAAGACAAAGCATGTGCTGCAGTTTGGTTTTGTTGTGGAAATGAGCTCTGTTTTCAGACAAAAAAAAAAAAAAAAAGCCACAAAATCATATAAGCCCAAGTCAGAGCCAACCCCAGAGTTTAAATTGTCAGCCTTGCTCAATGTTTGATATGAGAACAAAACTTTGCATTTAGTTCAAGGCTTTGCCATTTCAAGATAAGGACAGGCGTGAGCTCCTGGGTGTCATCATAAACACTTTAATCCCTAGTCATACTGACCATTAGATCTCTTCAGTAGTGTTTGTGTAACAAGAAGCCATATTCCTTGTTTTGAGCAAAGTTTTTTGAAGATAGGGCTTTAGCCATCTACCTTTCCCCTGCGTGTTTCAGTAGATGGCAGTGGAACTACTGTAAAAGGGAAAGTGATCTCATGCAATACATTTTACATTAGACTGGATTCATATTTGAAACAGCTTTGATTAAAACCAAGTCAAATGTAAAGTACCGTAGTCAAAACCAATCCACACAGATATAATAATCACTTAGCTTTTAATTTTTTAAAAAGTCACAACAAGTAGCTTGAACACAAGTCACATTTGAGAGTAAACAGCTGCCTTTACTATGATCTACAGGCTTGGTTAAACTTTGGTGTAGTGCTGGGGATGCTGCAACAGATGATCACTGGGAAGCTCCTTGGTCTGAGGTTGCCTGATGGGAAACTGGTATCTCCTGTAATGGTCTTCATTCCAGTGGTCTTGGCCAGTCTCATAGTCTGACTGGTAGTTAGAGTATGTGCCAGGAGGAAGTTGGCCAGTCAAGAAGAGATAATACTGGTTTAGTCCAACTGGTCTCAGGTCTTGTGAAACCAGTTCTTTAGGGCCTTCTTCAGACAACCCTTCAGCTTCCAGCTGAGCTGAGGCATAGTGAGGCACTGGCATCAAGCCTTGTTCTTCCGTTTCCCTCTCTTCATTTCCATGGTCATAGATGGACTCATACTGCCTCAATTCACCTGCCTGGAAGCCATGACCTGGATATGGTGGCGGCATGAAGCTGGGCTCCTCAGTTTCCCTTTCCGAATTACCATGTGCAAAGTTGTCTTCGTAGTGCTCAAGGTCACCTGCCTGATATTGAGGTGGAGGGGGGAGGAGGCCAGATGATCTGGAGGCAGTGTAGGAAGTTGTAGATTCTTCCACAGGATCCCAGACAGGAGCAGAATTCCACATAGCCACACTGGACACATCTGGGGCAGGGTTGTAGCTTGGGTAACTTACACTGGAAGGCTGCATAGGAGCACCTTGGAATGAGGCATAATCAGGGCCAGAAGGCACCTCTTTGTTGTAGAAACTGCCCTCATATGGATCATGTGCTCTCCAGCCTGGGGGGGAGGGGAGGTTGAGTTAACTGAGCAAGTGTGCAAGACATTTTAAATCACCTCAAGCTTGTAATACTTAACATTAAGTACACTTATAATATCTGAACTGACATTACCTTTTTTAGCAGGAAAGCAAAGGACATTCCAGCTTAACAGTGCAACAAGGAACAGGTAACTGAAAAAGGAAACAGCTTGGTCAAAAACAACAAGTAAAACAAACAAGTCAAACAGAAAACATACAAGTTATTGTGGTAATTTAGCAACAACATACCTTGGAGAGAACCATGTGGCCATGTTGCTGGTCGCTGAAATATGTTGTCTTCTTCTCACAGAGCACCAGTTAAATATAAAAAGGAAGTACTCTGTGGCCAATCATAGCCTGAGAAGGTAACGATGAACAGGTTGCTAATTGAAAATACCTGTGAATCTACAATCTACACCCTTCGTCCTTCTGTTGAGAAATAGTGACATTCCCTTTACCCTCTTCTTCTTAAGAGGGTTTATGTAATTTTCATTTTCATTAATACATTTCCCAAAGTGCTTCAAAACCATCTCAGATGAAAATCACAGTTGAGCTGTATTAAGTTCATGTTGTTTGAAATTATCTTCTGCACTGATTTGTTGCTTTGCACTGCCCATTTTTTCTTCTTTCTCTGTCCCAAATGTGAACAATGAGAACAGATGTTTTTCTGAACCGTTGAACTAAAGAAAGTTCTGTGTAAGCAGTGTTGTGTTTTTAAATCAATCTGACACATGTTTGCTGTTGCTTGTCATTTCTTAACCTATCCAGGCAACCTCTCCTGTATGGTATACACTGTCTAGAGCCAAAATACTATTAAAAGAGAAATAGAAAACAAGACTAGCTGATTTTGCCATTAAACCCCTCAATGTTGTGTTTGGATAGAGAAAACATACTCCTGGACCTCCATGACACATGACTGCAATCATCTGCTATAGGAAGTGCGTACTTTAATTCCTGTGCAATAGCGGCAATCTGTTCCACTCTGTCCTGGTGGGCAGCCAAGTCACTCTCAAAGGCCTCGTGTCTTCGGAGAAATGCTTTGATTTCTATCAGGGTGGCTGTTTCGTAGTCCTTCTGGGAGAGGATCAGTTCTTTACCTGGATATCATGCATATGAAGAGAGAGAGGGAGAGGGTAAGAGTGAGGAACAATTAGACGATCAGTAGTTTTCATCTAAACACAGGCTTTATTTGGTCATTGCACATGGAGAAAATGACCGGCTGCAGTGCACTATAGGCTGATTGTATTGGAAAGACTCTTAAAACAGGTCAATCAAATCTTAATAGGAGCAATTCTAAACAAACCCCAATGTTAAAGGAAACATTGAATTGAAAAGCAGGCAGAGAACAAGAGTACAGATGCTGAAAGATAAACACAGAGCTAACAAGTCAGGATAAACAGATAAACATGCAGATCTATAGACATAAAGGTGAGAGATAGAGAAGGAAGCATGTAGACAGTTAAAAAGCCAAATGTATATCTACAACTGACCGCTGGCCCAGGTCTCATGATTGGTGGCTTTTTGACGAAACTTTTCAGCCAGATGGTCCAGCCTCTCCAACCTGCGGATCTCTGTAAGAAGCCACTCCTCGTACCCCTTCTCCGCCTGCTCCAATCCCTGCCAGGCACTGGCTATGTCCTGTAGACACAATGAATGTTTTGGCTCAGTTCTACCTTATTGTAAGACAAACCCTAACCCTATTGGTAGAATGCCAGTGCCTGTTACTCGTCAGCTCCATGTAAGATTTGACCCCTAAAGCATTCGACATAAGACTTAAACATACAGTTGTGCAACGATGAACACTTCTTTCACTGAATTCCTGAATTGTAATTGGAGGAGGAATGTGGACTTACAGATACCATCTTTCCCTCAGAGGGCATGAAGGCAGGACGATTGCTAATGCGCAACCTGGTCTGCAGGGTGTTGAAGTTAATTTCCAGCTGGCACTTCTCCTGCACCTTAGGGGGCTTGTGCTGGCGCCTATAGTCCCTGAAATCCTCCAGCTTTCGCTGCATTTCCGACATAGTCTTCTCAGGGGTCCGGTTCTCCAGCCAGGGAGTGGTTCGGCGGATCCACTCCAGCAGCTGGGAAACATAAGGACAACATGGTAATAAGTGGAGAGGCAAGAGAGTTTCACATTAAAATAGCAGTAAATAGCAAAAAACTGTCATGAATTATTCGTGGTTTTTTTGCAGATGGGTCTCATCTTATGGCAGCAATGGGATCCACAAGTGGGACACAGAAAGAGATGTTTTTAAGCTAAGCTTAGGTCTGTACTTTTACTTTGAACTAGTTTCACGTTAGAGACAGCGGGCCAACTTTAGTGTAATATGTACAGTATGCAGCATTATCCAAGGTTCTACAAATTCATTTCTCTTTTAATTACACAAAGTGCCATCATCATTATATAAGAATATATTTTTAAATAAAATTTTAATTCATAATTTACCTCACTGGCCAGTCTCTCATATTCCTCCATCAGTTTCTCGTTCTCCTGGTTTACACCCAGCACCTTACAGATCCTGTTGGCAGCCGTCTCTGCCTAAAAATAATAAATAATAATAATAAATGCTTCCATTAATATTTCTAACATCATTATCCTCGCAATAAATGTGCCAATAGATAGATTGCAAATAAGAGAGACAGTGATAGCTACCAAATCTAAAAATAAAAGTTGTACATTAACGTTCAATCTATACCTGCTCTGCTCCAGCAAAAGCATGATAAAAGCAGGACACATAGGTCATGATTGCTCTTTCATCAGGCTTGGGGGTGTTGATGATATCTATGGCATTGAGAGGGAGGAAAAGTCAGTGACAGAAAGTAAGAAAAAAAATGTCAAAAATAAGTGAAAGGTAGAAACAGCAAATTTAATATTCTTCTAAACTACTTTGATTTTTTATAGTTTAAATTCTTTATTAAAAAAATATGTGCATGCAAATGTAATTATTGAATATGAAGATGATCACATAATTCGAATGATCAAGACAAATATTTGCGTGCTATGCTCGATCCTTTTCCAACAGACAACACATCTTCATACACACACAGTGAAGTTTATATTGCAAAAATGCACTTCATATAGTAAAATAGTGAAGTAAACATTACCCTCAGCATCCAGCATTTTGGGAATGTCCAGGTGTTTCTCGGCTATGTCAAAAGCCAGGTTCAGGTTCCCCTGAGGATCATCCTAAATAAAGAAACACAATTCTACATCATTGAACAGCAATGCTGGACTTAAAATGCCACTGCGCTGACCTTCATGCTATGTAGGACACATTATACTCCCCAATCACCTACTGTAACATGCACATCAATATAATAGGACCTGTTTTGAATCTGTAGTTGATTATATTTCCTGCTGGAACCTATAACTGTTGCTATATGTTTTCTAGTTTTTACATGAGCTGGATGTTTATTAGGCCCCTTGCATGGTGATGTTTGCAATTTGACTAGTCAACAATCAATCAATTGTTACAATTTTCTCCAAATCCATAACATCAATGACTTGGCTTGGCTTTCATCAGACAACTATAGATTGCAACTAATGATTATTACTGTTATTGATTTTTTTTTTTTTTTCAATTAGGCAATTGATCTTTACTCTGTAACATGTCAAAGTGATACATTTGAGATGTTGGATGACAATGACAAATGTAAGCAAATCATTACATTTACAAATCTGTAACCTGTCTGTGTTTACTATTTTCATTTCATACATTACAGCCTATTTATTATGATACATTTTCATAAAATGATCAGCTAGTAAATTAATCAACTAATAGTTTACTGTAATTAAAAGTCTAATCAACAATATACATTACATTTATATATATATATAGAAACTTAATCATACAAATTTTATTTCTCACACAAATGACTGACAGTAGAAAGTGTTTGGACAGACTGGGAGTGGTGCATTAGGCCAACAGCTGACAGTGAACCCTTTCCTGCTAATGGGGCAGTCAGTGAGAGTGCATTGGGGTAAAGGGATCATGCTATCATGCTGCTGCTATTGTCCCTGTGTCTGTAGCGCTGTTCCATAAAGGTAGCGGGGTGGGGGGCTGCCACACTACATGACAGGGCCAGCTGCTCACAGATCCAGTGCAGGACAGATAGATGGATGATGTGGTAAAGTGATGGCAGGATGGAGGGATGGATAGAAGGATACCCCAAGGCCTCTACGAATGTGTGTGCGTGTGTGCGTGCGCGTGTGTGTGTGTGTGTGTGTGTGTGTGTGTGTACACTGCTAGTTTAATGAATATGCTCACCTGGAGCCAGATTCAACAGCTGCCTGGAGCACAATGCAAGTGTCTCCTGGCAGCGTAAGCAGATCTGAAAGTGTATGAATACTAATATGTCAAAGAGACTGAAAGAGTGAGAAAAAGCAGAGAGAGATAGATTTGTATGAACCTCATCACTCACATGTATCTTCCTAGTATTTGCAGTGATACATTAGCTTTGACCAGTGAATATCAACGTGACCATTTTATAGACATATACGTATGTATTTTTCCTATTCTTCTTTAATCCTCTCACGGGGTATGTTACGTGACAGCATTGGACAATAGCAGAGGGAAAGCTAAGCCTGTGCTCTGCAGGGAATAGGCTCATGTTTCTGTGACTATTTAGGGTCAACACCAAGCCAGGTCAGTGAGTTGTGTGCTGAAAAGAGAGTGCTTCCGTTTCCAAAACAAATGAAAATGTCACTCCTCATAACCAGCCAGTGTTCCCCCACTATATACAGTACTGGGTCAAATTCTGCCTACAGTACAATAGGTAAAGCTGTCAAGGGAAATACATACATCCATAGCTGATATTAATATACAGTCTGATTTTTAGGCCAATCCATTTTTTGGAGAAAAAAAAATTGTAAAATTTCTAATGCATGGCTAAACACTGTTTTATATCAAAACAGACCTGGCAGTGAAAAACAGAAACCTCAAATATTCTCATGGTTTAGACAACACCTCCTTCCAGGAAGGAAAGGGCATATTTCTTGTGGATTATAATTAGTTCATGAATGCATGAGGTCTGTCAACTGTGTTGTCTGCCCTGCACATAAGCACAGCACCTCACTGAGGCCCTCACCTGTTTCTATGAAAACAGAGAGACATATGGTAAAGCCAGAATATATAAATGAGCCGTGGATTTGTTACCCCGTAAAGATACTGTTGTATCCACTTTTAACCACATGAAGCCACTATGCTGGACAAAGACAGACTATGTATCTATTTGTCATAATTTAAAGTTAGGATCTCTTTGTTTGTATGTTTATGACTTTGGGCTTGTGTTGTGCATATCCCCACCATTATATCCAATTTTGTAAATGGCACAGTGGGGTGCACATATAAACTGACGGAAAAATAGAACCAAATTTGCTAATCCTTTTAATATGCTAAAATTTTGTGCCAAGGACACTGGTTTATTAAAGAATAATGAAGCATGAGAATAATGAAGCATGAGGTGAGACTAAATGAATGCACTTTGAATAAAAACAATTGGTTGCAAACAATCATCCGAGCATTATAGCCATTATCCAAATAACACGCTGTTTTTCTACAGCTAACGCTGCTGCACACTGCGTCTGCTTCTTCTGCTTCTATGACAACCGAGTGGACTTCACATAGACCGCTGATTGTCTCTGGATCAAACACTATCATGTGCCCTGATAACGCAATCAAAACAGGCAACCACATTAGCACTGCAAATAAGTCATTAGCAGAGGAAATGGGAAATGTGTCAAAGAGATTGCATACACCTCTTTTCTTAGATATAAACTAGTTTTCCTCACAACATAGGTCATAAAAAGTAGTATTTTATTATTATTAATATTATTATTATTATTACTCTTCTTTCAGTGTGTTTGTTTTTATCACACCGTGACAGAAATGTTAATGTTGTGGACTGTTAGTGTTTGATGCTAATACACAGCATCCTGGTTACAAGTGAGGCCACACAACACCTTGTTGAGCTTAGAGTAGTCGAGGAGGTCAGGTCTGTGTCTATGAATCAGGGCGCAGAAAGCCAGGCCATCCTTCCAGCTTCACCAGCGACGAGCAGAGAGAACCAACATGTCAGTTCACATGTACCAGTTGTCCAGCATTAAACACTACCGTTAAAGGTGCAACAGCAGTGGTAACAACATCTTCCTGATTTCAGTCCTCATATTTTCACGTTTAGGAGGAACTTAGAACTGTTACACCGGTGCCAGATTTTTTTTGTGAAAATGTGATTAGGTACCTGTAACTTGTAACAGATAACAAAACAAACTCCATAACACAGTACGTCGTTTTTTATGTCGAAAATTAAAAGACATATTTGAATATGGGCTGACATTTATTATTCCTTTTCTATATATGCCATGTGTAGTATGAGTCAAAAACCTGAATCACATAGACTGTTATTATAACCAAACAGCATTTAAGGCTCAATAAAGAGCGTTTAAAATGTGAAACACTTACCTGACGTGGAAGTTTTGGACGTTGACATTCCTGTAGGGGGCAGTCTTTCTCTGACACCACAGGAGGAGGCCTTCCTTGGCAGATGTTTCTGAGGAGAAAGTGAATTCACAGAAATTTAACGCAGGTCACAGATTGCTTTGCCTTCTACAGCTCACAAATTTACATTGTTTTATTTTTTCATATGTTGTCTTTAACATTTTGTAGCTTCCCATGTCTAATTTCAGTGGACACAATGTCTATAGAGAATGTATGAGATTTGGCTTCTTTGGATTTCATTATCTCACCTTCAACAGAAATGTCCTGAATGGCAAAGCGGAGGATAATAGTCCAGATCATTCCAAGAGTCATCTTTACATTCCCGTCCACAATCTCTGAAAAACCAACGACGCGATCAGTTACAATCAGTTTGCAATAAAGTGAATAATAAAATCTTATTATCACATTTTTCATTTTATATTTGTGATATAGATATAAATATATATATATATATATATATATATATATATATATATATATATATATATATATATATATATATATATATGATTGTCCATATTGCACAACGGATGGCTTGTAGTACATTCATATATTCAGGAAGCGATCAGGTACCTTCTGCTCCAATGGAGACCAGTTTCACTCCTTTGCCTGTGATGAAGTCCAGTGCTTTGTTGACATTAGCAATCTTATGAAACCGCATCTTCCCTCTGTCTGGCTTGGGTAGCCTCTCTCCTGCAAACAGACCATTATGTGATGAGTGAGGAGTCACTTGTGTGTTAAACATAACACAGAAATACAAATTATGCTACAGGTGAATAAAAATGTGCAGTTTCCTACTGGAGTGGCAAAGAATAAATCACAGAAATGAACTGAGAAAACATAAAGTTATATTATAGTAGAGATGTCTCCCTTCTGTGATCTGACCTGAGATGACTTCCAGAAGCAGCATGAGTTTTAGTCCATTCCTGAAGTCATCCTCAATATTTTCAATTTGAGTACCAGCTTTCCTCAGATGGGAGTTGCACCAGGCTGTGAAGGTCTACCAGGAGAGGGAGACCCAGGACAGCAGGATTTGATAAATGTCAGCATACAAATGCATGAATACATTTTTCGTGCAAGGAAATAGTGCCGATATGACTGCATGTAGCACAGTTTGAAAAACAAAAGTCTTGAAAGTGATTTAAATCTAAATATTCTTCACAAGATATTCCTCTCTGCTGTTAACCTGAACAAACAGTGCAGCTAACATCTTCACAAGTCTACACTACAAGACTAAACCCAAGCAGTGTTAACCTATTAGACCAATGCCACATTTTTAAAATTAACCTTTCGTGGCCCATTAGTGTCCAACTTCAACTTTTTCCTAAAGTAGTTCCATAGCTAACATCAGAAAAAATGTGCCGCATGTGCTCTATGTGGTGCACTGAAATACTGTAAATCAAGTTAAGACAGGATCATTGTCTTTCTCCTCCTATTTTTATAAAGTCTCTCAATAGCCAGCAGCAGAGTTCACTGGCGCTCAGCGCTGTTCGGATGAAAGCTGGGAGCCGACCACAGAGCACATTCCGACCGATATAAGGTGTTAAATTTAGCCTGCTCTGGTGTGCTTCATGATAAGAGACCGGCAGGAAAAAACGTCAAAATGTCTCACCGTGTCAACATGAGTGAAAATGTCACATGGACACAGAGCACGTCACTTTCTGTCACTATTTTGCCACTTACAGTGTGATTGGTTACAGCTGAGAGCTTTATCACAATACATGTAGACTGTAGGTTCATTCAGGTCATATTCATTACGGTGCTGATGCTAAATTCTAATCATTTTAAGGATACCCTACATACAGAAGCTATATAAATGGATCATGGTCATAGTGTTAAAAATGTTTTCATGTTCATAGGTGCTTGAATCAATAGGCTGATTAACAGATACTGCTGCCCATACATTATGTGTAAATAATACAGTATACTGTAATGTAAGTTAACTGAATGCTGATGACATTTTGCTCTTTTACTCAAAAACAAACAGGTCAACTTTAAATATATTCTAGTTAAAGTCAGTCATTTCATTCATATTAAAATATTTTTTGACCCAGTTATAATGCAATGTTTAGATACATTTCAAGTGCATTCAGATTTTAAGTGCAAATAATGGAAGAGAGTTGGCTTTCACTTAATTTTGCAATTTTTGCTAAGCATCTGTATTGATCTTTTGAGTTTTCATCCATTTAAAAAATGGATTAAAAACAAGCAGGTCAATATTTTTATTTTTCTAAATAATTACACAGTACCTTTTACTTTATGTACATTACAAATAAAATATTTTTAAGTGTATTTTGCACCAGTAGTTTTAGGCTTCCCTGTGTGCCTGTGCAAACACATAATATTACAGGTTTTAAAATAAAGGTCGCTTGGAGAGAGTTCCCAGGGTGTATGTGACTTTCAACTGCTGTCTTCCTTATTAAAAAATGTGGCCTGCTGGTCCTCCAAATTTGACTCGGCCAAAGTCGCAGACCCCTGCTGCCCACTTTCCAAGCCCCCCGCCTCCCTTTCCAGCACTACTGACCAGTGACGATTATAGCTAAATATATTTATGAATCACATCCAGCGAGGACCAACCCTGACTGATGCCTTTGAGGCCTCACTAGGTCAGAGGCTGTGTCCAGGAGGATGGAAACTAAACGAGAAGAGAAGAGAAGAGACAGACTTTTATGAATAGATCATTGTGTTTTCTAATATTAGTTTTGTTCTGGTTTAACTTACATGAGAATATTATTTTTTCTATTAAACATAGCCCAAGTCTAAAATCTGAACTAAGTATCTGCCTCTGTTACATAAATGGGTACGAGTGGCTTTAACAATCAGCTTGATAAAACCTGTCTGAATCAGGTAACACTGTCACATTAAAATGGACTGCCGTACGACAGCTGCAAATGATGATCTGAAATAAGCCCACTGCACCACAGCTTGAGCTAGATAAGTGGTGTAAGGCTACACTATAAATTATTTGGAAAAAGCTACTAAAAGTGGTCCCTAATGGAGTCAACAAAAGCCTTGTGGCAGCAGCACAGCTCACAGTAAATGTCAGGCAGGGGAAGGGTAATGAAACCAGTCTCTTCCAGAGTAACGTCATTGCCTCCCACAGTGCCAAACAGAAACACTACAGCAGTGTTACTGTATGAAACCAGTGATATTTTAGAACAAAACAACTCCAATGAGGAGTTCAGTATCAGTAAAAAGATAATCAATGGACCAGGAACTTGATTATCATGTTGCTGCCTTGTGTTACTGACAATACACAGCTGTCATCCTTGTGGGGGCAACAGGAGTCTGTGGATCTGGAGCTGATGGCCTCCAATTGTGCAAAGAGCTGCAGTTTAAAGTAACTCATAAAGCCTTAAAATCAGCTGACACTGTGTGAGGCTGAGGCTATATTGAGGCTGCTGGTACTGGTACAATATTTCTGGTTTCTATAAACAAAAGAATTCCGCACCAAGGACACTGGATTAACCCTACTATAATGCCTTTTGGTCCCGAGGTTAAAATTAGATGTAGCGTCCATTCTAATCCCAAGAGCGTCATCATGTGTTGGAGCATCTGTTGACAGCTCGCATTCCGCGCGTATCAGTGGAGAGGCAGCGGTCTGGAGAGCCGCTGGAAGCCCGAGTTATTGTTAGCTGGTACCCGTCGCATCCGTCCGTCAACCCCCCTCCCTCCCTGCCTCCCTGCCTGCCTGCCTCCCTGCCTGCCGTCAAGTAAACAAGATTCACACCGGAAGTTTTGTGAGCTGCCCTTAATATAAAACCATGAGCAATTTCTAATAAGCGTAAAACACCCTTTGTAAAGTATGATACAGGTGTTATACACCGTATTTGGTGACCAATCAGATTCTGTGACCTGCAGAGTTGGAGGAAGTACTTTTACTTAAGAAAACTCTATAGCTGAAAATTAGAAGATATATAGACACCTATTAACTATTAACTTTATATGCCAGTGACACTTCCTTCATTATTTATTTCAAATTTTGCAGTTTCTATTATTCATAAAGAGTAAGCTAGCTAGCAAGTTAACGCTAACGTTAGAACAAATCATAACGGTTGGTTTCTAACGGATATTAACGGTCGCTGAAGACGTCCCTGACATATTTACACACACACACACACGTTATATGGATATATTCAATAAACTTTTGAACTTTCAAAATGAAATTCTGTAAATTATGAGCAACAACACTGGCATAGAAAAACGTCTTTCTGCATTTGCTTTAACTTTTGTGTGTGTGTGTGTGTGTGTGTGAATATAGCCAAGTTTGTTCACTATTTTTTGTTGACTTGATTACTCACTTTCCTCTGCTGTTGCTCCCAGGCAGGGTCCAACAGCATGTCCCTGTCCCATTCATCCTCCTGGAGCATGTACTCGTCCTCATAGCCGTTATCATAGCACACCGTTGTCTCTATCTGGGTCATCATCATTGTTCCCCCTGAAACTCAACTGTTATCCGTCAGGACAGACAGCTTAGACTAACTCAAGTGTGGAGTGCTGGGTGCTTTTCTGACTTTCCCTTCTCTCTGCTATGTTTTCTCTTTCTGACTCTCACGCTTGCCCTTGTCCCGACCTGACAGACGTCTGGCCCTGGTTGCCACAGATGAACAAGTGACGGCATCATTAGTACTGGACAGTCACGTGACGCCCTCATTCCTCCCCATCACACACCCACCCACGCACACAAACTGTAGCAGGACATTTTTATTACCTTGGGATCAATAAAATAGTCTTTATTGTAGAAAAAACCCAAACAAATTCAGACTTTCATTTAAGATAAAAAAAACAACAACATTAACATGGGCTTGGGACATATAAATAAAATGCTTATTCCTCGGGAAACCCCAGTCTCACACCGAAAAGCACTGATCACCCTGGGTGCTGTTACAAACCTACCAGGTGGATTTAAACCTGTTATGGTACAATGTAGTGTGTTTAGTCCACTTTTCCATTTCCTACTGTTCATTTGTTTCTCTTGCTCACTAAATAACACCTGATGACCAATTAGGTCCTTACAATATACTGGGACAATCAAGAAGATGACCAAATCCCAAATTTTGTAAAATATAACACTAAATTCAATGCAGCATATAGAATATATGTAATTGTGTGTCTGTGCCCAGGTGTAAATGTGCCTGTACATCTGTGTACACAGTTTGTTCAAGTACAACAAATTTAAGAATATTAAACAATATGTGACCTTTAAGATTAGTTTAAAAAACACTATGGCTTTGAGGCAGACAAAATGTGTGATATGAATTATAATGTACTGCACAGATTTAATCATGAAACTTTAACCTCTTCCTGTCAGTTACACAACCTAACATGAATGAAGTGATTTTCCCCCAAAACATTAACCTGGACTGGACTGTGTTCAGATTTTCCACTTTTTTGGAAGTCTAGTCATTTAGTTATGTGTGGCACCTGCTCTGTTTGTTGAGTTACTAAAAGCAGAGATTGTAACTATATGTAAATAATGACTGAGACATTCAGTGAACTGACTGTATGTCTGTACCTCTGAATAGCAAGCCGTTTATGAAACTGCTTTGAATATGGCGCATGTAATTTTGCCTAAAACAAATACTACAAAAATGTAGCCCGAGAAAATTTGCATTGTGAAAATGCTAAAAAAAAGAATAAATGAATTTCATTGTCTCAACAACCACAAGTCCAAGTGCGCACTTAATGGAATTTAAAAAATGCAATAAAAAAAAACAGGCCTCTTAAAAACGTCTGTTCCTTTAAGGTTCATACCGTCAATGAGAAAGCTGGTCCCTACAGTCACTTCTGAAGGATAACCTCACCACAGAGCTAAAGTTCAAACAGAGTGCAAACATAGACACATAGGTGGGAGTGAAAGAGTTTCTCATAACCATCCAACAACCTGAACAACATGCTATCTGTCACAGTGGTGATAATACTGTCCAGGGGTTTGACATTAACCCAAACAATCTCTGGGCTCAGAGAACAGCTGGGAAAAAGGGAGTGTTTGAGCAGGAGGAGTGAGCCATTTGGACCCCATGTATCCATGTGTATCATCTGATCTGTGATCTGCAGCAGTAGTGTTCTTTGGTCCTGGGTGGTTCACATGGAAGGAGATAAGAGGGCAGGGGGGTGTGATCAGGAGATTTTCTGTTTCCATCATTCAGTTTCGTTTAGGCCACAAGGTCGTCGCCACTCCTGGCCTCGTTCATGAATCCATTTGTTTGATACTAAAGGCAGAAAGAAAAAAATTCATTACTTACAACACAGTACTTGATTTATGACACTGGATCAAATTACCTTTAAAATTAAGATTCTCTTCAGCAAATAATACAAATATTTACTCAGGCCTTAATAGATGGTTTTATGGAAACAGGCAAAAAAGAACTCACCCCACTTGTTGCCCACCAACACAGGGCAAGCTGCATGTCGGGTGCTGTAGTCTCCTTCCCCGCTGGGAAAGAGGTTGTACCAGAACACTGCAGAACCCTGAAGTACACACACAAGCAGAAAACAGAGGTTAGCAGGAGTCTCAGAGAGTGAGCCTCAGTCTCCAAACATAAAGGGTACTTCACTGCCACAATTTTACTTCATTAATTTATATCTAGCATTTTTAGCATGAATTATGCCTAAAGCCAGCAAACACAAACAACTGTAAGTGGTTAGTGAGTTTGTATTACGTTTATGATGTAAACTCATTGTAGTGTATATGTTTATTATTAACACAGCCGTTGAGACAGTAATAATGGACGGTGATAAATGATGTAGCACAAGCAGGTACCTTTTGGGGCCAAACTGCAGCACCAACATCTGGAAATACTGTGGCTCCACCTGCTGATACATCACTCATCTACAACACAGACAGAAGAAGCAAAGAGACGTTCATGTTTTACTGGTGAATCAAATAATTATGTACTTGTAATAAGTGAAATAGTTGGAAGGTCAGGGATCATATTGCCTCAGTAGTATATATTTTAGTATTACAGACACACATTTACTGCTTTCTGTGTGGTTATGCTCCATTTGATATTTAAATGTTCTGTGGCATTGTTTTCAAAATATGAAACTATCATTGGTTGTAATTTGTCCCATCTTTCTTAGTTCCAGCAAATGCAACACCCTCCTTAATGCGTTAGCATATCAAATCCTGCTGGAAGTTAGATGTTACCTTTGGGGCAGTGATTTTTCATACTTATAAGCCCATAATCAAAAATGACAGATAGTCCTTGATGTATAATGCCTGGATGTCACAAAATCAAAGATGAATAAGTATGATTATGCCATTTCACTGGCAAGTATGAGGCTGCTCGCTTTATTAGCATTTTTCTAACCACAGGAACTAAATTTTACTCAGCACCATGTGAGAGTTCACTGTTCTGTTTATTTAAGGCCTTGTTTTGTTTAACCCATCTTGATCTTGACTTGTTTAGACCCAAAGAGTTGAAGATGGTTTGGCCACAGTACAGGTTGAATTTATCCATTATGCGATTAGTGCAATTATCAAGACATGACTCACATAGAAGAGCCACGTTGCTATGCGGTTCCCAGTGCCAAGTTCTTTAAAGGCATCTGGCTCATCTTTCTGTGGAGAAACAGTAAAAGTTTAGTGCCCCGACATACAAACACTACTCTCTGACTTAGAAATTAACTTAAGTTACAAAGATCATACCCTTCCAAAGTCAAAGTGAGGTTCGTATTGACCTCCAACGCCATAATTTGCAACCTACAGAAACAAATAAAATTGTATACACAGTGAAGGAGATTGTTAAAAAATATTTTACATGTATACAACTTTTGACTTTATAAAGATTTAGGAATAAATAAATGTAACAAAAAAAAGAATATGACATAGACATCCACACTTTAAACACATGAGCACTTTACCTGCAGCTCTTCTGCAGTATCCATTTCTAGCCCTGTGAGATCCTCAATTCTCTGGTTGATCGTTTCAATCATTGGATCTTCATAGCCAGTGAGCCAAGCACTTGAATAACAGGAGGGGAAGCAGACCAATTGAGGAAGAAGAGATATGCTTTTCAGTTTGTCAGTGAGACACATATTTGCCCACTAGATGGTAGTAAAGATTTCTTTACTGACTGAGACATACAGTATGCTGTCAGTCAGGCTGTACACATGCTAAGAAAAGCTAAGAAAAGCTCAAACATGAAAAGTGAAATTGTGCATTACAATTAGATGACAGAAAAGGAAAAGGCCAGGGAGGTATGAAGAAATGAAAATAAGTAAACAGAATCAGAATCTCCAATCAGCTCAGGGTACAGGGTTGTTGTCATTTCAAACTATGTTTGTATATGTTTATATAGAGTCTGGTTGAGGACTACAACAAAATATTTTCATAGATTCAGCTTTCTTCTCATACCCTAGTCCAAGAGAAGGCCTCTGATAAAAAAAACTCTTTCTTGTAAACTACTACAACATGGCACAACTATTGTCATTTTTCTTCTGGCTAATGCACTAAAAAGCCACAATATCCACATAAAAAACAGAATCTTTTGTCTACACAATATAAAATTTAGGTTTTGGGTTTTTTTTTACATTGTCTTTAATGTATAATTACTCCCATCCCCACTGACTAATGAAAGCATTCCTGAGAATTTCTACAGACCTTCTCTGAGATATGTGTCTGTGTCTGACAGTGATGATCTGTTTTATTAGGAATTTGGGTTGATAACAAGCTACATTTCTGATGGGATGCTACACCAAATGTCAGCCAACACATTTTTTCCTCATGTGACCTGCAGCCAGTTCAGAGAGTGGCCAAACTCTTCATCCATCTATCCATCCACTCTATCACTACATGTTTACTGCATATGGAAACATATGCAGGCTTGCACGTACACATCGGAACATCAAAGGAACACCACACCCTTGCACCCACGCACACATTAATTACCAAGAACAGTAAAGCCAAAGAAACATGGGGTTATGTTGAGATGCTAGCCAGCTATTTTTAGTAAAAGTAGTAATCATTTAAACTACAAGGTGACACTTTCTTTACATCTAGAATAGATGAAAAATTACCCCCCGCCCCCCCACACACACATGCAGAATATATCTATTTTTTATTTTCTCGAGCATGTGGATCCAGACTCATGCCTCAGACCTTTCTGTAACTGTCATGCTGATATGGAAGTTGAAAAAGCATAGTAGAACCGCAACAGCTGTGATGAGCTCATATGACAATGTTATACAGCCTCATTCCTGGAACGTGCAATGGGGAATAGAGATTCAGTGGTCTGGATCTCAAATGACCTGGGAAGGATGGCTGGTGGAAAGATAACAGTCCGCCGCAATTGTGCAGTGCCATGAAAATGTCTTAATCACTGTATGGACAGAAGGAACAACGAAAACTCCAGCTACACCAAAAAACCAACAACAGAGGATTGTTTACTTTTGTTGTATCTCAGCTCTGGTGCTCAGACAGAAATATAAAGAGTGCAATAATCACAAAATTATTCACTTTAACCAAGTAAAAACATCCTCAAGTGTTTGTTTTCCAGGTGTGGCTAAACATTTTCATTTTTTCCATAGCGTTTAGCTGAATAAACGTTTCAGCACAGAGTTAAAGAGCTGGATGAGGGGGGAAGGTGTGGTGGCCCCCCTGCTGACCTGTAAACCCCTTACCTCTTGGAGACTCTGTACTGGGCCGTGGTAAGTTTCCCAGTTTGGGGGTCATGCACCGTGGCTCGTCTTAACTACAGCAGTTCACGCACAAGGACACGGAGGTGGAGGAAAAGAAGATAAAAAAGGATGGAAAAATGGAATGTGACACACACAACAGGATGAGTGGAGAGAAAGAGGGAGAAAAAAAGAAAGCAGATCCAGTCACTAGATGTCAATGTTTTTTTTAAGAGGACCAAGAGTGTGTTCCATGAGGCAAAGCTAGAAAACAAATTTCCATTTAAAAACATGTTTTTATTTAATAACAGCCTCTGATACACCCTCCCGGCTCACAAAGTAGCTATGTTAAAGTCAACTATCAGAAAAACATTTTAACACCTCCTCCATCAGACTCCTGAGCAGAAACGTATCCATAACAGATCCTCTGAGAATGAGCAGCGTGATCCTAAACATTTTCAATTGGCAATGTCATTCTATCACCTCCAAGAATGCTATCTTTTCTGTCTTCCATTTCTGTGTCATTTGTAAAAGCACCCTAAGACATGTTTGCATAAAACATGCTTCATAACCCAATAATATTTATGTATGGTGCATAAAGCTTAGATCTTTCTCAGCTGGATCACGTGCTTCAGCTCAAGAGCCATTAGGCTACAGAAAGAGCGGAGAAATGAAGTTCCGACGGGAGAACAGAGGAGAAATGGGAGGAGTTATCGAGGGACAAAGGAGAGAATCTCACTGTCTCCCTCTCTGCTCTGTCCTGGCTGAGCCTTACCTTTTGCTGACCCGGTATGAAGCTGTCTCCAGCACTCCTGTGATGGGGTTGGAGATGGTGGCCCTGCGTAGCTGTGAAGCCAGGGACATGATTTACCCACACATAGACACACACATACAGATGTGTGTGTCTGTGTGCTTGCCTGACTAGCTACATCACATCAACCAGCCTCACAGCTTTGACCTTTCTCCTCCCAACACACTAAACCACATAACAGAAACTAAAAAAGAATGCTCAACAAATTATCCTGATAGATCCCTGAAAGTGACCAGTATAGCTTTATATAAGCAGTGTAACGAGAGCACAGACGACACTTTATTTCGTCTGTGGTTGCAGCATCCACATTAAGAAAAACACACGGCTTACTCTTGGCTTTGCCAGTTGCTTGACTTTCTCAATTTCTTTGTCAGAGATGACGTCAATGTAGCGGACAATGTAGGGGCGGTCCCACTCATCTTGCTGTTTGATAGGTGCCAGCACATACTTGGGGTTGTGATTGTTGTCATAGTAACGACAGAACAGTCTGCTCTGCCTGCGGGGGGTCTGATTGAGACAAGAGGAAAAACAGCGAACAAAGGAGTTCAAACTGAGGTGTCCTTCACAAGTTGGTAATTGCGTTTGTTTTTTTTTGTATTTCTATGTTTTTCTCACCATTTTGATGCCCTCTCCACGACACAGCATCTCATACTTCTTCCTCTCAGGGAGCAATGATTGGGAGACCTTTTTGGGCTTCTTCTTTTCAGTGGGTTCTCTTTTCTTTTGTATCTTCTCAGAGGTATCTTCTGCAGCCTTTTGCTTCTCTAACTGGAACTCAAAGTATTTTTTGTTGCCCTTGGCGCGCTGGTGCTCTGGGTCTGAAAATGAAAAAAATGAAAGAGCAACAGAAATAATAGTGGTGTTTACAAATAGCAATGACTGCAGCAATGTCACCTAAGAATATCACACTGTCTGCAATCAAAATAACTGAGCACAACATAATTATATACTATTTATTCAGTCTGACCTTCCAGTTCTCAGAACCAAGATGCACAAAATAATTAAGGGGCTCGTTTGGAAGAAAATCTAGGTGTAACAAGGTCACATCAACAAATTCATGTTTCTAACACAATACTGTGAAAAGTATTGCAGCTTCCATTATCTAGATCAGTGGTTCCCAACTTTCTTGTTCTTGTTTGTCTTGACTCATTGGCTAATTGTTTTGTCCATAAAATGTCAGAGTATAGTAAATTATATCTGTTAAAGTTCCCCACAGGTTACATCTTCAGATGTCTAGTTTTGTCTGACTAACAGCCCAAAACCCAAATATATACCCGGTAATCATCATGTATGACAACGAAAAGCAACAAATCATATCATTTGAAAAGCTGAAACCAGCTTATATTTTACATTGTTACTTAAAAAATGATCATCAATCATCAATCATCAAAATAGATGCTGATTAATCTTCGACTTGCACCTCTAGAAAGTTGTTTTATCTTTATCTTTATCTTTTATGTCTGTGCCCCTGTCAAATTGCTTTATCCCAAATACACACAACCACTTCACATTTCAGTGTTGCTCACTGCTTGATTTATCCAACTTACTGACTGACTTAATTTAGATAATCAATATTGATGTGCTCTAGTAATATCTTTATGTGTATCTTTTAAATTAAGGGTTTTTCTGAAATCTTATTTAATTAAACAAGAAAAAATCTGCTATCTGTAGAAGTCTAGAGAACCACTGATGAGAAGTTTGTTGATTTCTATAATTTCTATTTTTAGATTTCTTTAATCTACTGAGGTGTATGCAACACCATTTACCTTGAGCAGACATTTTACAGTCCCAAGTGATAATAATACCTTCAAAAGATGCCTCCCTGTCTGCTTTTTATAAATGGAAAATATCATTATGACAATTAAATTCTTCATAATGTGGAAGTGCTCACCCAGTTCAAGCAGCATCTTGGTGTACTCCAGGGCTCGCTCTATCTCCCCCTGCTGGTAGATGGCGTAGCTGAGGTAGTCGAGTACTGTCACCTTATCTAAAGTGGACTCCTCTCCCTCATTGAGCTGTCTCAGGGCCTGGGCCATCCACAGCTCTGTGTGGTAGTAGTCAACATCAGAGTAGGCAATCTTTCCCAGCTCGTAGCAGTCCTCCACCGTCATATGGGTTTTGTGTTTCACTCCTAGCATGCAGAAGATACAAGAGGAGAACATTGGAATAGAATAGAAGTAAATACAAGAATCTCCTTTGTAAGGTCAACACTATGAAAACAAAAAAACCCATGTACCCATCTAGACATGGTATGCCCTGATCTAAGGTCCTTACCAGGTAGGTCTCCTGTAGAGATGGTGTTGGCATCCAGTCTGTATGTGTCTTGTAACCGAAGGAGAGCTTTGGCAGCCCCGGTCTGGTCTTCATCTGTGGGGAAGTACTGTCTCTGGATGGTCAGGTTGGAAATAAATCCTGATTGAGAGAGATGGAAAGGACAGATAAAAATGTAGCAGAGGATGACTCTGTACGGGATACATCAACAACCAGAGGGGTGGACAATAAATGATCTCACTTTCATCTTGATTGACAGAAATATATGTTATTAAGCCAGACGTGTGGCAAAGACGAATGAGTTTCTGTGTTTCTGTAATGTTCTGTCTGTTAATGTTTTCTTTTCCATAACTCTTGGTAAGGTGTCTCTGTGCAAGCACTTTATATGAAAGCCGCTTTCCCAAAATATCCCTTTTTACAAATTAACTGGTCTACCACAACAAACAAAAGATAGTACTGGACCAGAACAGAATCAAATAATATTCGAAAATCAGCTCAGTGTTCTTGAAGTTCACTATGATGGAATTTGTTTACTCATACTCATCTCTTCTAATGATTTTGGTGCTTTTGGCACTTATTGTAACATCTGGCAAACCCAACCTATATGATGCTTTCTGAGTTATTGTTTGAACCAGGTGGTCTTTGTCCTCACCATCAGTGGTGTCACTAAGTACAAGGCTCTCCAGGTCCCCCCACTCTGTGTTCAGCCTCTTCATTAGCTTGAAGGCGTTGACAGGGTGCCCCAGGAAGCCCTCGGGGTCCTGTGTGGCTGTAGCTGTCAGTGAATCCAATTTATCAGCCCATCTATCACAGAGAAGGAGTTAAGTAAATTGCACTACAATCAGTGAATACAAAAATTATGTACAGGACTTTGTGTCCACAAACGCACCTTTTGATCTGCTCCAGCTTGTTCTCCTCTGCTTGGATATAGTCCTTTAGAGAGGTGACAAGGTCTTTTTCTGTGTATAACAGATCCGTCATCTGGCCTGAGGAATATAAATCAGAAACACTACATCATCAATAGTGTAATGTGTGCCAGACATCACTAATTCTATGAGAATTAATAGTAACAATATAATAATATAACTAATAAATATCAGCAGATGGTTTAACCTATGGAGCTGAAGAACTCTTTCTGGGCTGAGAGCGACTGCAGGCAGCTCAGCAACAGGAAACACCAACATGGTAGCTTCACCCTGAAGAAAGATAGATACATAGATAGATACATGCTCTCTGAACTTGTATCGCAGAACTTAAATATTGAAACATGGATATTAAAAATAATGGTGTCATTGTTGATCACAAAATTTGTGTCATGCTAGTACATAAAGCAGCTGTATATATTTTTTTCCATCTGCTGTCATTGTGATCTCTGGTAACCTCACAGTTCCAGCTGGATGTCAGGTGACCACAATAAATTTATTGTTGACAAAAGTAAGCCACCTTGTTTCCTTGGTAATCCATGACCTCTTCATCACTACTGAAAAAACATAGTGAACTCCTGTCTCAATTATTTCAGGCCTCTTCTATTGAGCCAAATAAAAAATATCAGGCCTTAAAACTCATCCAATGCACTGCTTCCACTGTTGTCCTAAACCTCATTGCACCATCTGGACAGTTTTTAGAAAATAGCTCCCAATGAAAACTGGAGCCAGCAAGTTCTGTGGATTTGAAATGCGCAATGCTGTTGAGTTTTTCTGAACACAGGTATCTCAAAGCTTGGGCAAAAGAACAGCAAAATTATCTGTTACATATTCCTCAGGATAGGTTAGAAAATATGTTTGTTTTGTGATTTGAGTGATCTGACCATTTAGGATACAGAAAAACAGAAACATATATATGTATAAATTCAAAAAGGGTAAAATAAAGTAACAATCAAATCCTTAAACTGAAAAACAACTCTCTAACTTATTATTCAATTCTCTAACTTCTTAGAACTGCAGTCTCCCACATAACCAAATATAACTCAGTATGGTTGCGGTCGCTGTGCCCGGTTTGGCTTTGGCAGACGAGCAGGAAGAAATGTGGATGCAAAATGGCAAGATGTGCATGTCTGTGTGCACACAGTATCTGCAATATGTGCATATGTTTAGTTGTAACTGCTTTGCTTTGATACTGACATCATTATTGTATAAATAGAACATGTTAGGATCTACACATGGATCTAGATCTGCATCAAAAACCACGTTGTTGCGTTGTTTCTACAACTAAAAGTGAGCTGCTCATGTTTTAAAATAGTGAATGAACCTCTGACTGTGTTAAAGAGAAAAACATACAACTGCACATAAACATAGGTTTGATTGCTAAAACCGTTTTGGACTGTTTCATAGCAGAATATGGCATAAAATATATAAAGTATATTAAAAAAAAGGCTCATTTCAAATTCAAGAGATGTCAGGTACTATTAATAACATGCAAAGACATACATCTATCACATAAACAAATGCAGAAACACATGCAGGACACAGGAAGCCATGCAAACACATTATATAATCATGCACGCACACACACATACACATACACACACCTGTACTGTATACACACCCACACGGTAGCAAAATAAAGGTCATGCATTAAAGGTGCGACCTAGGAAAATGTTACGCATTTCACTGAAAACTGTGTACAAGCTCAGGCAGGTTCTGACTTTGCCACAAGGACAAGCTTCCAGTGAAAATAAAAGAATTACTTCATAAGTCATATCTCTTCATCTTCAATTAAAACTAAATTAAATAACATTAATGTCATACCTTAAGAAGAAACTGAGAAGCAAGATGCATTTTACCATTATCCCCAACTACTACTACTGCACACCATAAACATGCCTCTGCAGTTTAGATTGCCATGTCTGCACAACATAATTATAGAAATGGTAAGGTGACAGCCACTGTCTTACTTGTAATGATGATGTATGTATGATGCTTGTCTAATGTCAATATTAAAGCTGCAAGTTGAACAGTTATAGGTCATCATGTCACACATGAGAGTGAGTGTGTTTGTGTGCATACATGTTTGTACAAGACATGTGAAAACTTCAAAACATTCTCGATGGCACCTTAACTATTTAACATTTAACATGAGCAAATTTCTTTAGATAGGTTACAGAAATGTTCTTTTCTCTGACCCCTCTAACTATGCGTCAGTTGGGTTGTATTCTGTTCAGACATGTACATTAGGAAACTATTTCACCCCACAGCCGTATGTTAATTGTGGGACTGGACATATCAAGAATTCAAATATCCACTCTCACACACGCCTGCAACAACAGATCATGAATTGCAGTGTTCATTGTATCCCATTGTATTATTTTGAACATCATTGTATTATGAACGTCTGTAGAGGCTTCGCTCTCTGATTCTAAATTAAGGACACCCTAACCTGAGAAACTATGAACAATAACTCAATTGTCTGGTTACAAAATGTCTTTATATCATCTTACATCAGCATTGTATGAAATCTATCTATCTATCTAAAAGTGTAAATACCTACAGAGCTATTCACACATTAAGGGCCCTTTAAAATATTACAGGGGTATCATAGTGGAATATGATTTACTGCATACATTCTACCTGCTTGTCACTACACTTACACAAATATCAGACTACTTTCTCTCAGTGTGTACTGTATTTAGTAGCTTCTTCACTGGCTTCATCACAACTGTCTCCTCCAGGTTTTACAGGGAGTGAGACGGGAGTCAGATAACACAGGATCTGAATGGAAGAGGACTGCCACGTCTTCGCCCCTCCCTGCCGGGGAAACTCATGCCAGGACTACGCACTATGCAATGGAGTGTGATTTTTACCTGCTGTAACCCGTCAATAACTCCTGCAAACTGACAGAAAGCAGGCCAGGAGGACTTTTAATTACTGCAAACTAGCTGATGACGTTTGTTTAGTCCCAAGCTAAATTAGAGTAAGCGTTGCACTATTTAGCCTGCAAGAACGTACTAATAATGATTGAGTTTCCAGCGAGCAGCTTTTAACACATAACACATACCGTGAACTCACTGAAGTGTGTAATATGCCAGGTTGGACACCTTTTCACTCCCAACATGTGTCGTAGCAACTATTAAAAACCGTATATGCTGCTAAATGAATGCATGCATTGAAAGGTAGTACCATCCTACGCTGCACTGGGATGTAACTAAGTTAGTTTCACAGTCAGTCTCGCTATTTTCAACTCGGACTGGGCGTATTTTGCTCTTCTTACAAAATTATTAATGTATGGTTTAACATGTCTTCCCTGCCAATAGTCGGTTAAGCCTTATATTATTCTTTGCTGCTGCTTAAAAACCACCACAAACGTGAATGTTTCGTCCGGCATAGCTAGTTTCTTAGCTAGCTAGCTAGCTAGCTGCCCTAACTTGAGTGGAATAGTTTAACGGAGTTTTAACGGTCGCTGCTGAAAACAGAAAACACGGTGAAAAAGGCGCGTCCACATCGTGATAAATACCTGAAAGTGCGACAAAGATTTTACACATGCTAGCTGTTTACCATCTTTATCTGACTTAGACGTCAATATTTACCCAAACGAGAGCATCTTGGAGCAGAAATGTTCTCCAGCCAGGCCGTTAGGTCCCTAGTCGTCAAGCGGACTCGGTTGCAGTTGACGGGAGGAAGATGAGAGTGAGATGGTGCTTCGTCCTATCTGTGATGTTTCGGTGCACTGTTGGCCATCTGCTGGTTAGGGTTGGATTTCTAGGAGTGAGAGTCTGAATGCTACGTGCAGACTCACATGCATCCAGGCTCCTGCTACTAGAGACTTGAGGGGCTGTCGTTTGTACTTTTCAGGGGGGCGTACAGTTGGCTCGTAGTGACGCAGCAGTGGATGAGTAGCTTTGGTTTTTAATGTTAGAAAATGAGAGAGTTAACGTCACCTCTCACTATTCAGACTGCCACGTGTTGAAATTATGCCACAGAACTTAAAACAGTATATGCTTTATTGATTTATCATATGTTATGTCCACTAATACTAAAAAATATAGCATATTTAGCATATTTTTAAATTGAGATAAATCTGTGACAAACCATGAGTAACGTATAGCTCAGTAGTCTCATTCCAGCTGTTGCTCTGTGTAGTTTTACAGTGTTTAACTTGGCCAAACAAAACTAGTTTTGACCATTTTCACCATAAGTCTTTACTTCCCAGTTCTCTCACATTCCAGAAAATTCCTTCCTCCCAACTACAAAGTGTGACTAGAGGGGAGGGAATTCCTGCTGCATGCTACTGAGTTCAACAGGGTGGAGCTAAGTGTGTGTGTGTGTGTGTGTGAGTGTGTGTGTGAGATGCAACAATTTTTAACACACTGCATCTCAACGGTATGCCCTGTGTAAACACCTGTAAGTCTGTGATAAACACTGGCTACTCGCAAGCTTCCAATAATTTAAAAAGAAAACTTTTCTACACCAGTATCGTTGAACAGACTGCATGGATCAGAGAGTCAGACTATCATCACCTCCGGGAGTAAAAAAATGAGACACAGAAAACCTTTCTAATGTAAAACATAATAAATACACTTTATTAATGTACATCTATTACAAAGCAACATGTCATGACAGGGATTATAATATACCAAATCATACAAATGCAAACATCTGTATAATTACTGTAATTATTGAGGCATAGCACAAGAAACACTGTGTGGGGTTTGATGGTGAAGCAGGATCAATGTGAAACTCGTGGGGGAAATACTCCTATCCGGTCTTCTTGCGGTAAAAGGTCCACCTCTTTTTGTTCAGTATCATTATTTTATACTTTTTCTCAATGTGAACTGTAGGAAAAAAAATCCAATGTATCCATCCCCATCCTTACTCCGATCATCGGCGGATGTCATCCAGGGAGGTGAGTCTGCTCCCAAACAGCTGCTCCTCATAGGTCAGCAGCTGACGCAGGAAGTTCACGTTGGGTGCTGTGCATGCTCTCCTCTCCTTCAGCCAGCGCAGGGCATGAAGCAGTGACCAGTGCCGATGCTCCATGAGGAAGGCCAGTGTTAGTGCTGAGCTGCGGCTCCTGCCCATACTACAGTGGACCAGAACACGGCCAGCAGGCTCACCCTTCAGCGCCGTGTTGATGAATCTGGATGCCAGCGGCAGTGCCTCCACCAGGTCCTGCTGGGCGTCATCGCTCAGACGCAGCCTCAGGTAGCACAGCGTGTTAGGGAAAGCATCGGGGCAGTTGCCAGTTGCGTTGACCACATGGGTGATATGCAGATTCTTGATAATGCGGTAGTCAGAGGCCTGGGAGACAGAGCCCTGATAGAGAGCATCTTCCAGGATCTCTGAGGGGTAAATGGTGAGGGTGTGCCGCTCAGGTTCCAGCAGGACCATACGTGATGTGCAGAGAAAAGGGTAGAGAGCATAAAAGGCTGAGAATCCTCCCAGCAGGATGACAGGGTCCATTCCCAAAGCACTGAGCTGGAAGAAACAGTGCTGGAGAGCAGGAGAGTCTGCCCTGGCCTTCACACTGCCCACTGAAACACAGAGACACACACAGAGCAAAGAGTGAAAACAATTTAATATAATCTGACAGCCCGGTAGATTTAATGTGTATTTGTATGGATTGCTGACCTGGGCTGCATCCCTCCTCTGCATACAGCAGTATTATAGAGTACTTCTGCAGCTCTATACAGCTGATTAGACAACCCAGCTCAGGGTGGATCACTGTCACACTGGCCCGCGCTGTAACCACGTGGCTATCCTTGTACCTAACACATAAATATATTCATAATACGCACATATATAGATAATATATTAAAACTGCAGCAGACACTCCACACAGAGGTTTTTTTTAGTAGAACAGATTTACTCAAAGTTAAAGATGACAACATTCAATATTTTTTTACTGGCAACAAATTCCATGTCAGTCACGTATTTGTTGGCGACTATTTTCACAGATTTTGTGTCATTTACGACAGCAGAGTGGTGAATTGACTGTGACATGTTCCTTCATTATGATAGGAACATGTCACAGTGATCATTGATGTGTTTTTAATAGTTTTGTGGGTGACTGAGGTTTATGACACAGATAAATTGGGAGGAAAAAAATAGTTAGTAGGATGAATGTAATCCTGTACAAAATCCTACACTCATTTCTATGTTTGTGAATTTTATAATGGAGAGTTATCGTTGAATCAAGGCTGGTACCTTTAGATGCCAAGTTGTGCTTTTGATGGATTGCATTGCACTGTACAATTGCTGCTTTTATCGTGTCAATTCATAACTCGGGTATTTCTGTCCTACACCCACCTCTCTGCACTGCGACAGTCCAGGATGAGAATATAATAAGGATCATACAGGGCGGGCTGGCCTTCCTCTGCGTTCAGCAGGTTGTAAACTTGCTGAGGGGTGATGTAGCCTCGCTCAACGCAGGCTGTCTCTGGGAGAGCAGGAACCAGCACCTCCTCTGGCTCACACACTGCTTGCAGCCAGAAGAAAAGCAAGGAGCACAGTGTGTTTGCATGTGTGCGTATATTTTGAGTACGTAAAGACAAGAGAGATGGAGTTACAAGTAAAAATACACCCATTACCTTTGGTCTGGATAGGTATGATGGAGGAATGGTCACTGTCAGTACTATTGACCTCTCTGTCAGAGATGCTGCTCACTGTTTGCAGTGTGTTGACAGGCTCTCTGGAGGCCACTCTACAACTGTTATTCACTCTGACATGTACACAGACACACATATACACAGAGATGTGCAATCTCAAGATAATGTATGATGAGTCACATATGCACTATTTAAGATAAGTAAAAGAAACAGCAGAACTCTTTACCTGGACAGTACTACGCCCATCTCGTTTAAGTCTTTTGGCAGATGCATCAGCTGTTCCCACCAGCCCTTCATTAGAAGAACATGCTACATCAGGAAACAAAGAGTTACTGTAAAATGTTTAAAAAAAATTCTCTTGAAACCCCCATAGATTGATAAAAAAGATTTGAATAAACCCACTATGCACTATTTGCTGTGATTCTCACTCAGCCTCGATTCAGCCTTGCCCTTAATTTAGCTGGTGGTCTTGGAAACACAGTAATGGTTAAGTGCTCTAGAGGGCCACATGGTAGCTGGCTGTGACAGGTGGCAGAGGAGGGAACTAGATAGTCCTACTTCACCCAAATTAACTCCCAATAGTTGCAGTGTACATGATAATTTGGTCAGGACGAGGTTTCAAATTGTCCTTCAAACTGTACAGAGATAAGTTAGGATCACAATGACAGAAAAGAAGAAGGAATAAGGGAAAAACCTTTAACTAAACATGTCAGGATTTTAAAAGTCTAAGATAGATAGATAGATAGATAGATAGATAGATAGATAGATAGATAGATAGATAGACTTTATTAATCCCAAAAACTGGGAAATTAGAGTGTAGCAGCAGCATAACACAAATACAACACAATGAAATAAAAAGAACAACCAACAATTAAAATAATAGTTAATAATTAAATAAGAATAAGAAATTAAGATAATAATTAAATAAGAATAAGTAACATAAAATATAATATAATAATATATGACCGGATTTTAGCTATTGTTGTACACGCTGATGGCTTGAATGAACAAAAAAAGTTTTTGTTGCCCCATTCTTATAAAATATACTTATATACCTGGCATAACACAACTTAATATTGTCTCACATGCATAGTAAATGATGTATTAACAGTCAATTAAGAAATAACTTCTACCACCCATCTTCCTCACAGCACCCTTCATTGTTATGACTAATGACTTCCCATAACCTGCTGTTGAACCTGGCCACTATCTGCATGTAGAAATGGTTTCACTTCCTCTGAAGGTAAACGTTGGTCGTTGACACCAGCCTGTGAGTCAACAGTGTTTCATCTGTATGCTTATATGGCAAACAAACTTGATTAAACTCAACGCAGCTGGTTCGGTGCTACTGCCAATTCATACCTCACGATGCTGTATATTTCCATTGCTGGACGGCCTATATTGTTTTAGTTATTTCTGTTTCAGTTTTCCATTCTGTTCCATTTTGAAACTACAACTTGTACAGATATATAAAGACAACATTTGGACTCTTAAAGAGGCAGGAAAAAGGTGATTTTTGAAATTCCAGTTGTCTTTTATTATCATTTGTATTTTCTTTAATGCTTTTTATGCATGCAAACCTGTGTTCAAAGCTCACCGAGTGAAATCAAAAGAGTATGACTGCCTCCTGTGTGACTTCATTGCAACAACAACAACAACAACAATCTGGTCTACACTTGGTGAAAGATCAGTGATATGTCAACACATATCAGTGTACACATAATGTAGTCTATATCACTCATATCAGTGGACACACATGTATGCACATTTCCACATATGAGAGTATATATACATCAGACACATTAAAGATTGCTGAGTAGCTGTTTTACATATATATATACAAATTAAAATATGTTTTCTACATGAAACATTACAAGCTTGTTGTGTTTAACATTGGTACAGATTTTTACTGGGTAAAGCTGATCCAATGTTTTATTGGTGCTCTGGGTGATTTGTGTATACTATCAGTGTGAACACATTATCAGTAACTGTCCTCCATTTTATTGTTGCAGCTTTTTTTAATGCTCAGCCAGCATCATGGAAGACAGCTTACAGCGTGCAGGCTCGTTGCCATAGTAGTGTGGATCATTCAGAGAGAGGCCCATGTGTTCCTGCTACTGTGTTTAGTGGGGGTCTGTAGTGCACATACCCCCCATCCTCTGAGTCAAATGAGTCTGTTTACTTAAACAAAACCTCGCTCACTGGACTCCATCATGCTATGGTGGCTTGGAGGGGTCAGGCAGAGGGGGGCTGGGGAACGTAAACCCGGGGAAGGACCGTCAGGAATGTCACAAACAGATGTCAAAGCTGGAAAGAAACAGATTCAGGATTTTATCCTCTCTTTCCTCAGCAGCAGTATGTCAATAATGTTACTAAGTCAAAATCTATAATTATCATAATAATCTAATTGCTCTCCTGACTGATTCTCATCTGAAAACACACACACACCTTGGCTAGAGATCATCTTAATGGAGTCCACAGATGGTGTGCTGCTCCCTGTTTCTCTCTTATCTTCAACCCAACGTTTTAATAACTGTCATCCTGCTTGGTTCTTTATGAGGAGACAAACATCCAAAGATCAAAGTCCATCTGCACACAGCGAAAACCCAAATGAGGTGAATGAATGTCCACAGTCAGATAGCAGCTTGGTACGGAGAGAGAAAGGTGATTTATTAATGATATAATATAGCACTAGCCTGCTTCTTGTAATCAGAGCTCGGGATGTTATTGAGAGGAATATTACACAATGGATTTTGAAGATGAAATACGACTTCATGAGGAATTTTAGGTGGTGAGTAAGGTTGTTTTTTTTCTCGCTTGTTCATTTTTTATAAGAAAAAGCAGGTGCGTGATTTAACATATATTTGTACGTTTTTCTTTCGATGAACATGGTTAAGTTGCTGTCTCATAAGTTAAATGAATATAAATGTCTTTTCCGGAGTTGTTTTTAAGCTATATTTTTTTATTGCTATATATTAAGTGAGTCCACTATATAACTTAAATAGATGTCCTTCTGCTGGGGATTGTTTTGTCTGCTGTGTAATTTCTAAATACAATGTTTTAGATGGTTGTTTCATTTAAATTTAATCAAAGATGGTTATTTTACCACTCTTACCATTGTCATACATATATCTATACAACTTTTATTTTAGGAACCAGGTGAATAAGTAAGCCAACTGTACTTTAGTATAGTATATACAGTACACTGCTGTTAGATTTATTGCAGCAAGACAAATGCAGGAACCTTGTAAAAGATGAAGTTAACAAATACAGTAAAGCTGATTCTAGCTTTGTTATTTGAACTAAAAATACAATTTAATATATATATATTACCAAACTAAATGTGATGTGTGTATGTATGTATATGTAAGGTGGAGGAGAGAATGTTGTGCCTCAGCTATGAAGAGTCTCTCCTCTAGTCATGCACTGAAGCCTCTGGTGCCCGTCCTCGTTTTGGTGGTCGTGGTGATTTATGGCCTGGTTGGAAAACTCCGAACCTTTGTGACCGACATCTTCATCCCTCAGTACCACTACCCATATGCAGTGGCTCTCTACTTTGCCCAGGTTGGTGCCTTTTTGCTTGGCTTGCTTCTATTATAAATCGATTAAAAAACAATTTGTTGCTTACAGCCAATGCCTGTGCATTTTTACTTATTGTGGAGGGTGCCATATACAAGGGTACCATATACGTTCTATTAAAAAAATGTTGTTAATCATTGGTGCAGTTAACTTCATACCTGGACAATGAAGTGTAGGTTAAGACTATTGTCATTGTCATGGTGGTAGTTCAGAGTGACAGCAGTGTGTGTGTGGATAAACACACCTGTGCAGGATAGATGATTAACCGTCTAAAGGTTAAATATGGCTAATGAATGAGTAACAGTCATGGGATTGTACAGTCTGACCTTGAGTGTTTATCTTCACTGTGGATGTAATATACATGCATGGAAAACAGGCTTTAACAAACCAACATGACTTCTGACATAGCATAGTTTTGACTTCGCACTGTGATGTTCATGTGGCAATATGCTTCTAATTAAACAGATGATTAATTTTTTAATGGTTTTATGTCTGATATACAAAAAACACTGCCTGTTATAAATTCTTACATTTACATTTCTGGTTATTGAGTACAATATTTATAAGATACAGATAGCATTAAATGGACATACTGACCACAGAATTGTACTGAAGTACAGTATTTGAGTAAATGTACTTACTTTCCACCACTGAATTGTCAACATTATCTGATCTTTTTCAGGTTCTGGTTTCTCTGTTGTTCTTAAATCTCCTCCATGTCTTGGACCTGGTGCCTCTGAAGCAGTACTCCAGGTCTCTGGGTGAGCGGTTGCTGGTGCCTGCTATCTGTAACAGCATCCATGGTGTGTTGGTCATGTGGGCCAAGGCCACCAACTCATATGCAGGCCTCACCCCCATCACCCTGCCTCTGCTGCCCCTGATAACTGTGGGCTTGAGTTTCGCTCTGAAGCTGGCATCGCTACCGTCTATCCACATCTCTCTTCTGTTATCCATCCTGAGTGGGTCATCTATTGCCATCTCAGGTACACCTTTACATGCTATTGGTCTTTATATTGGTGGTTTTTGGCTGATCAGATTAACTCTTCCTCTCTGTTTTCACAGTCTCCAAGGGTGTGTCCGGTGTTGAGCCCCTAGAGTACATATATGCACCTTTGGCTTTAATCCTCAACAGTCTTTCTCTGAATTGGCTGGCTAAAGTGTCTGACACTGAACGGCAACACTCCCCTGATGCCCAGGCATCAATTTTTGACATTTACTACACCCAGTTGGTCAACCAGAGCTGGGTGCTCGGCCTCCTGTGGCTGCTGCACCCGGACAGTCCCTGGCAGGTGCTGAGGCAGGGCAGCTGGCACAGCCTGCTCTTCCACGGTTACCTGCTCGCCATTCTCCTGTTGGGGATGGTCCTGAACTTCACAGTCACTCTAATAGCTCTGTGTGTCTCACCGCTTTCTGCCGCGCTGCTCTACTCAGCAAGACAGCTGCTGCAGCCGTTTATCCTGCTTCTGTAGTTTCACTCCAAAGGACAGTGTTGTGTTGACTGTTTTGTACTGTACCAACGAGACATACATAAATAGTAATTTAATCCAAATGACTGATCACTGATTTGTCACTAACATTTCAGCAGTGTTGTCATTAAAGAGAGTTTAGTAAATTAATAGAGCACCGGCATCTGTGCATCTCCCCCTGTTTCAGTTAGTCAAAGTACATTAGGTACCTTTTTCAAACAATGACACAGCTAAGGGTCATATCGTAGCAACAAAGCATCTTTTTTTTCCCTAATGTATATTTGTGGTAAATCTGAATAATAGATAAATAATGAGGCTAAAAATATTGATAGTAGACTTTTGGAGCTCCTGTAAACATGATATGATTTACTAACCAGTGCTACAGAAGACTCCCATCTTTCATCACATGACGTTTCAGCCTGTGTGGAAGTTATCCACGATTGATTCTGACAGCTCTGACAGGGAGGTTGTTTATACAGGTGACAGATTGTTGAACTGACTTTAGTACTGTACATGTTTACTTTGCCGTGTTTAAAATATTTAAAGATGCTTACCTGAATGAATTTATCATCAGAGGTTTGAAGAAGCAAAGTGTCAGATGAGAAGGGAAATACTTCCCTGATGGTGACACAAATTCCTCCACTGAGGCTGCTGTATTGAAGTCTACTTTAAGTTATTATTATTATAAGCTCCTGTATGCCTTAATATAAGAATGTGCTATTATTTTTATTATTATGCCTTCTCAAAGTGTGAATAAAAGTTAATACAACTAATTTGAGACTGAAACAAGACTTTATTTCCAAAAATATTTATTTTGTTTTTAAGAACCAAATATAAGTGCTGTCAAATCAACTGTACGCACCATCATATATTACACAACACAGCACTTATTAAAAACCTACCATAAACATGATCAAAACTGCACAATCATGATTCAAATAAACACAGAGCTCATGGAGTGAGGCCACTCTTTCTGTATTTGGTATCAAGTGCCAAATACAGATTCCTCCCTCATCCTGCCTTGTACTTTATAGGATAGTTTGCTTCCTCCAAAGTATTTGTACTCTTGTGCAGTCTTAGATCATAAAACCAAACAGTCTGGGAGAGCTGGTGTGCAGATTTAAGGAACATGAACATGGAAGATAAATGCATTTCTTTTCACACATTCATAAATATCCATACATTATAGAAAGATATGTTTTCAAAATGAAATATTGTATTGTGCAACAATATGGACCAAACAGAAAACTATCAATTGGAAATAAGCCTGAATACTATTTTATCTTGAGCTCCTTGCTGTCACCTGCAACAAAATTGCAGGTTTTAAAAACATTCAAAATGTTTTTTGTAAGTGTTTTATGATGTGTCTAACACATCTGCACACTGTGTTTTGGTGAGAAACACTGAATGTACAAAACCACGTTTGTTCACAATAAAAGCTCCACAAGACGCCTTCAACATCTGAGAGAGCTTTGCCAACAGAAGTTCAGTCACTGTAATTAAAGTATTCTGCTGAACAGCCTTAAGGGTCCAATCTGGGTATCATTAGCGACTTACATACAGAAGATCATTAGTTACGTTGTGTCCGTTACGAGGGATCAGAGTTGGGCGGGAGGTGTATGCCCAGACTCTGCAGCAGGTTGGAGGCCGGTCCGGCCAGTCCGGCCTGGCAGCTGAGGGACTCCAGCAGGTTGGTGACCAGGTTGAGGTCAACGTCAAGAGGCTGAATCTCCTCATCTGTCTCCTGCACCCCTCCCTCCGTCGGGAGGCCGTCTGTGGCAGAGGGTTGGAGGGATCCGTTGCCCAAGCCCGTCTTGTTGTAATCCTGCAGACAGAACAAATTACATAAAATGATTTCATAAGTAGATTCAGAGTGAGACATTGTTTACCTAAGTTCACTATATGTTTTGGAATAAATAACACACTGAGGTTGAGATGTAGAGGTTTTGTTTGAGATGTAGAGGCTATAAGTACAATCATAATCTTACTGTCAGATTAAAGCTTTGTCCAATATTAGTGCTCAGGAGCTCCTCGTCCATTTGGTCCATATATTTTCTGAGACTGTCCAAAGTCTCTGTCCCATTCATCTCTGCAGCACCAGAGGACCCCTCTTCTTTCTCTTCACTATCATCATCATCATCATCATTATCGTCATCATCATCATTATCGTCATCATCATCGCCATCATCTAGATCATCTGAGTCTAGCTCTTCTTCGTTGCTTCCTGAAACAATTAAATGACAGACAGATTCAGTAAATTGATAAAAATGTGGCACATTTTTTGCAATAGTCATTTTGATCATTCTACATATTTCCAGATGTCTACACACCTAGTAGTCGGTTCAGTGCGTTGGACATGGAGTTCGGGTCAAAACTAAAAGGCTGAGTTGAACTCGTCCTGCAATACAGGAAAAAAAAAAGTGAAACATATACTGAAAGACCGCTGGTGGGACCAAGCACATTTAATTTACTTAAAAAGAGTAGAGTGGATAATAGTATTCACATTTGCAGCACATGAGAAGATAAAATAATGTGTTTTATCCATGTGCATATTAAAATGTAATTAATCTTGATTTAGATACTTTTGATGATCTTTGCTACATACAGTACTGCTAACATCAATCAGGTCTTACCATGGTAGTTCAGCACCCTCATGTGATGACATGGCACTGAGGAAGTTCTTCATCCCCTGACTGACTGCTACCAGGCTGTAACCGGCCTCCTCTTCCTCCTCCGTCTCCTTTCTCCTCTCCTCTGCCACTCCGATGTGCTGTGTGCATTTGGTGGAGCTGCTGTTTTGGTTGCTATCAGCTCTGCCCCCACTTCTCTCCTGCAACATACGCTCCAAATCTTGAGCCGTGATATCCAGCCAGCTGTCACCTAGAGATTGACACAAAGAAAAACTAATTACAGGAAATGATTGAAAAAGAGAAGGGTAAAGTATGGAAGAATGCAAACCAGAAAATGATACACAGAGAAAGAAGGGAGCAGAGACATACAAAGGGAGGGTTTACCATCTACCAGGGTCATGAAACCTTGCAATAATTACTTTAACAGTAAAACATAAAAAAACATAAAGACTTCTGAAATGTCCAACCTTTTCTTTATGCAGGAAATATTAACAATGTAAATATTAACACTTCTTACACACAGTACAGTTGTTACAGTTGACAACACCTCACATGTTTTTTTTTCCAAATGCCTTTCAGGCCTAAAGAAGATAAGTGTTTTAGATTGAGTTTCACTTTTACTCACTGTCCTCTTGGGGGAGCTGTGACTCTTTTTTCTTCAGCTCCTCCAAGTTGAAGGGAAGGCCACTATGCAGCAGCTGGAGAACCTCCTCACCCGCGGACATGTTACTGCCGACACACAATATCTATATTCAGACAGGTACTCACAGTGTTATTAGTTGCATACCATACATACACAGTTATTACCTGGATTTTGAGACAACAGACTGCTTAAAGAAGTTTTCTGCAGACCTCGTCAGGTCTCTGTAACGTGCTGAACCTTCCAGTTCTCCCTGCATTTTAAACAAAAACATTTAAAACGTTAACGTTCTACAGTGGCTAGTATATTGTATCTTTAATAATACATGCTCTTGACCTTATCATTCAAAAAAAGCGTGACTAACCTGAAAGTAGCCGTTCATTTTCAGACTATCCATGAAGCCTTTCCACTGAGGGTTGCAACTGACTGGGGCGTCAGGCTCTGAAGATGGCAGCCTGCACTTGGAGCACAGGATCTCAAAGCCATGAGCCTGAGAGGGGTGTACACACACAGATAGGGATGGACATATATTCAACACTGTACACTCCAACCATTCTTTAAATGTTCAACAGAATTCATGAGGAAACACTCGCTCACCAGCTTCATGCCAAGTTCATGAGCTTTGTACTGGGGGTGAGAGCGAGGCGGCAAATTGAAGCCGCTCCTGCGGTCTGGGGTGAACTGTTGCTGCTGCAGCTGGGCGTACAGGCAACGGGTGAATGTCACCTGGAAGATCATATAGTAAGTTATGGTGGTCTAATAATTCTAGGCATTTCAGAAAATCTGAAACACACCAATGAAATGAAATAAAAAACAACATCAAGCCGATGTTTTGAAATAAGATTATTTTCTTTAAAAGAAGCCATCTGCTTCTGTTCTCTATTCCATAACTGACATAAATCTTCAAGTGTGTGTGTGTACCGAGGTTAAGACTCTTGTATCAGGAAGAAAGGTCTTGAAGCTTCGACACGCCTGGAGATCCACTGGATCCCGCAGGTAAAAAGCTGAAACAGCAGGGGCGACCAAGTCTGGTCGCTGTGCCAACACCATGGCGATGCCTGCAGGTATGAAGCAGTGGGCACTATGCAGGCCAGCTTGGATCTTCTCTGGGTACCTAATAGGAAAAAGGAGATGGCTACATATGACTTTTTCATGTTTCTCATTCTGGGACTGACTGATCTGAGGTCATTCACAAACTAAATGTCTTATAACGGTTTGACGAGCACAGTCTCATTTCATTGGCAGCCTTGTTTTGCCTGAATGTGAAGGACACAATCTGCTGTATCCTTTACAACTTTCACCATCCCATAAATAAATGTGGGCTGGCTTAATACAGCATTCAGGTGCCTCCTCCTCAGCTCATAAAATATCTGTAAATATCACATGGCTGCATTGCATTGTATTTAGCAGGTGCTTGTGGTCAGGTAATTCATCACTGGTAAATATATTGCCTGTAACAGACTACCACAGTGAAGCTATAAGGTAGAAATAATCAGTTACATTGATGTATTTACCATTAATATAGTACACTATTTTCCAAATGTCCATCATTAATGTTGCAGCTTAAATCAGGAAGCATGAAATTTGCCAGCTTACTACTTGAAAGGCAATGTTCTGGTGATAAACTTGGAAATGCTTCACTTTACAAGCTAACAAGGGCCACCTGAACACATTTATAATTTAGCTCTTTGTGAAGCTTATTTGGGTAAAATATGCAAGTTCAGCCTGGCCTTCACATCCTCTGAAGGACACACACGTGAGCTGTGGCCTCCTTAGGATCAAGCCCCTATGTTTTGACAAAATATACATGATGATTTTTCCCCAATATGTGATTCAGCATTCAGACTCAGACCGATTGCCTATGAAAAATACACATTTATTGTGTCTTCTCACCCCTCTAGTCGCTTCCTCAGAGCTGAACAAATCTTGGGGTTTGCCTGACAGGCCTCTGGGTGGGTGGCGAGCAGCGCTACAACCTGTGCCACACTGGGTACCACATCCCTTGACACCCCTACTGGACTGGAATGGGTGGGGCAGGGTAGGATGTGCAGCTCTCCCCTATAAAGGAACACCTGACAAGAAAAGAAGAAGAGGAACAATGAAGACAATTTTAGACATTATAAGCAATCCATTGGGAATGTTGCTAGTACACTAAAGTACACAATGACATCAGAGATTTAGGTTGACAAATGAAAGCTTTGTATTACTCAGCCAAATCCAGAAGACAAAAGTAAGCATGGGTGTTGTAAAAGGTATCAAGATTGTTTCTTGCAGAGAAAATGTGACTTTTTAGAAGCCAGTTCTGCTGTCTTTTGTGTTGAAATGTCCTTAAAAATATCAATGAGAAACATTTTAGAAAACTGTCCCTGGTCTCAACTGCATTGCCAGATGAAGAGTAATGTAAATTTGACAAAAAATAGTAGGTAACATTTATGGCATGCTTTGGAAAAAGGTCTGCAGAAAAAAGCGAAGCCTGCCTGATTTGTATTTAAAGGGCAAAATCTGCCACCTCGTATGAACCACTCACCCTGTTCTCACTTGTGTCTGGATTCAGCCACTTGGGAAGATAATCTGCTGCTTCAATCAGGAGAAATTCACCATCGTTGTCCTCAACTCTGCACACACACAACCATGAAATTACATAACTGAAAAACCACTTAGACATGTGTAGACACTACAATCAGACAACTGAATCAAACAATGTAAACTCAGAGCACATTTTTCCTCACCTGGCTGCGAGCTGTGGGAAGGCCTCTGTGATTTGCTTTAAGAGGTAAACAATAAACCACTCGTCCTCCACATTATCCCCAAACTGAGTACTACCTCCAATGTGAGCAGGAACACCTCCTGACAATTAAAAAGATATAACAATCATACGTCTGTATGATAACACCAACAAAATATACTAATATGTGCATAAACTAATCTTAGATGTGTTGGCAAGACTATACCTTTCTCAGAATAGTACTTGAGGTTAAATGACTGATTCTGCCAGATGTACTGCACCAACAGCGGGGCAACCTTGGCCAAAATCTCCTCTACGAGATGTGAGAGATGTCCCTCAGCGTGTTGTAAAGTTGAACCATCCGGCTGGATCAGGAACAGCTGATACTGGACCATGTCCTCCTGAACCACTCTCCTCTGCAGGGCGTCCATTGTTGCAGTTTTACCGAAGACCTACTAAACACACGACAGGTTTTAATGATGCTCTGCTTTTGTATTTGTCTCCAGGTTCGACTTAACAGTAAGAGTGAAGTATTAAATTTAATCAAACACTTTATTACTATCAATATGGAGGGAATGAGTCTCATATTAATGTCAGTCAACGTTACCTTGTCTTATTTTGAAAATGTGAGGCCTTATGTCGATAGAAAATGAAGAGCAGAGAGAGAAAAAAAATGAAGTTTTTCTTATTTAAATAACGTTGCTATCACGCCATTTGTCGCTGTTTAGGTCCGACTGTGATTTCTGCTCGACTTCCGCACACATGTGGAACTAATAGTTCCTACGTTGTAAATTAGGTCAACAAATGTGGCTGTTCGTAGATGGAAAAAATGCTTAAATTATACAAAATTCAGTAGCTGAAAGTCAAGCTTCTGAATTTAATGTATATCGAATACTTTATTACAAGTACGTCCTTCCCTACGACCATAAGCCACCAACGACAAGCGGACACATTTAATAAACGCAATCGTAGTCGTCGCAATGGAAGCTGGGAGTCGTAGTTAAATAGCGAACTCGAACACGGCTCTTCAGTGATAGTCCAAAATCTATTTCCCGTGAGGCCATGCGAAGACCAGCCGACGTAACCATGACAGCCGCGTTATTGTTGTCGGTGGCTACACTAACGTTACACACATCTATTTAAAGCTATTAACCGGATCGGTAGGGAAGTTCTCGACGACACAAGATGTCAGTTGACTGTAGCAGGGTTGTGATAGCTGCGGGTGTCTTTTGACGAAACATACAATGCTGTCTGTGCCTTCTTGATCCTTTATCTGTCCGTCCAAGTAGCCTATATATATTTTTTTTTAGCTGCAACTGTCAGAAACATCGTTAGCATCTGTAGCCAAAACCCTGCCCTGTTATCTTGTCTGTGGATCGGTGGGAAATGTCACACTCTTGTGTAAACTGCGAGTTCAGGACGAGGAAGCAAGAATGTAAGAGGAGGGTTTGAGCCGATGAAAACGGAGACAAGGGAGAATGATTTCACGATACAACAGAAGACCTGTATCGCACAAACTAGAGATGTGAGTAGCGAGCATAACTCATAACAATGTTTTCACAGCTCTCAAGGAGTGACTGTTGTGTTGCTCTACTGTAAGAAAGTAAGATAATTTTATGATGGACATGCCCCCCTTTTTTGATGAAACACAATCTCCTTATTTGATAGATAGATAGACAGACAGACAGACAGACAGACAGATAGATAGATAGATATACTTTATTAATCCCAAAAACTGGGAAATTAAAGATGCGTAAAGGGTTGGCAAAAAAAAGTGACATGTATGTGATGTGTGTTTTTAAACACCAACAAGAGTTATGATTAAGAGGAACAATATACAACAGCATCACATTTTTATATCATTTGGGCATCTCACTGCTGTCTGGGTTCAACCACTTGGACAAACTGCTGCTGTAATTAGGAGAAACTCTGCATCTTATTTGCATGATCTTATGTCATGTTCCTCTGGAGCCATTACTGGCATTGAACACACCACAGATGTTTTCTCCAAAATGGGACATTTAATTAACGTTTTCAGTCTGTTGTTTTGTGCAGTCGTGGGTTGTCTCGAAGCAGCCTGGACCACCACCCTCTCCCAGAGGAAGCAGATGATAACCAAACGCCTCATCGCTACCTCCATGACCTGCAAGAAGCTGTCTCCATTCACAACAGGTAACTGGGTTGTTCTACAGACATATAGACACGGATTGTTCTGCAGGGTGACAAAACTACGCAATGCAAGAGTAAGGCTAAGATGAAACTACTGGCAACTAGTACATACACCCCTCTACGCCTGTGTGTTTTGTTATGTTACACCTTCTTGAGTGGACAACTGATTCTCAGGACTCTTGATATGTGAAACAAGATACCCAGACGCAGTGGATTAATTGATATCACGTTGCCTCCTTCAGATGTGCAGTTAAAAGAATAAATAATGAGGCAGCCTGTTAGAATATTCAATTACTTTGACATTTGCCCTTTTATTTTCCACTTTGAAACCTTGTCTATAATTATTTCTACAACAGTCGATAGTAAGATTTCCTCATTTCCTGGTTTATAATGTATTTTAATGGATTTGAGTAGAAAGAAGACAAATAATCAATGGGTAAAAAGGATGATATTGTATAAATGTGGTTCATTACTTCTCAAGCTGTACATGAGCCATAAAGCTTTCTTGTCCTTTATCTTTAGCTCAGAGACGTCTGCTGCCTCCGGCCACTCTGACTGTCCCACCGTCATCTCAGTAGACTCCAACCAGTCCTGGTCAGGTATCCACAGCTCCACAGGAACTGGCATCTCCACAGAGAGGAGCTCTGTTTTCTCCTGGGGCTACGATGTAAGTCTGCTCCTGCGGAAACAATCAGAATGTGATGTGATGGTGCACAGCCTGGCACTCTCTAACACAAGAGAAGCGCTCAAGCAAGGATATTGTTTTTCTTCTGGCATTTTTCCATCCTTTCTGTTATTCTGTCACAAAGACAAAAAGCCTCCTTGAATATACTGTCATGCAATTTTAATGACAGATTTTGGTTTACTATTATGCATTTTATCCAAACGTTTATGCCTCTTTAATAACATGAATTACCATTTGGCAAACCAACCAAACAACATATAACCAGTAACTGTACAGATGTCTACTTGCTACTTCTTTGTGTATCCAAGGCCTGATTCCGCCGGTTTGTTATTTTGCTGTACTTTCTACCCTTAGTTGGTTCAACAAAACTTTTTCAGGACTCAATGATTTATTTAGTTCGCTGTCCTCAAGTTACTTCCAGGAAAAAAAACTAAAAAAGTAACTCAGTCTTAACTCTCCATTACCTCTTTCTCTCTCTTTTTATTTTGTTTTAGCGCGTGAACCATCCAGTTTGACCACCAATACATACACACATCCAATTAGCTAGAGCTAATTATTATGCATGTTGAAGCTTGCTGTGAGATACACAAAAAATTGGCGATGTGCCACCAATAATGGATGAACAGCAGCAGCTTTCAATCATGAGCTGGTGTATGAGAACAGAAGAACAACAAGCCTTCATTCGCATGTCCCTCGGTTTTTTTTTTTGTCCCAAAGGAGTTCGACAAGGCAGCGTCACGGCAGGTGCAGCAAATGTTTGAGGAGATCGACAAAGAGCTGTACGAGGGGAAAGGCAGCGGGGGAGGGATACTGCAGGGACTGCAGGATGAATGTCAGCAGTGGGCCACACGGTTCCCACATCTTCGGTATGTTATGCTCTTCATACCAACCACCTGACCTTTTAGCGCTGAGTGAAAGCACTGAGCAGTGAGATCTAAGCTGGATGTAGAGACAAAAAGAAAACCATTCATTCTTGCACTAAAACATAATTATTTTACTTTTGTGTGTGTGTGTGTGTGTGTGTGTGTGTGTGTGCGTGCCTGCGTGCGTGCGTGTCTGTCTGTCACTCAGGATCCTGGGCACTCAGCTGGTCTGTCCCGGTGATGAGGGCTTCCAGTGGTTTGCTATCTCAGGGAAGGAAAGCTCGACCAGCAGCCCATCAGCAGGCAAAGAGAGCTGTGTGAAATCCCAGGAGAAAGACCAGGGCTGCACAGAGTAAGTCTCACTAAACCCACTCACTGGTTTACTGATTGATAAACATCATCATCGTACATCATACATCATCATTTTTTAAAACTATATCACAGAAAACATTATCATAAAACTCAGTTAAGGAAGAAACTAAGCAGAATACATCTTTAATGTCAAGTCACACTAATTTTAAAAACGGAACATGTATAATTCGGTTTATTGGAATTGTAAACAGTTGAGGTCAAGTTTCATCTTATCTGCTGATATTAGCAAACTGTGCGACAGGAAATAAGCCTGGAGCCATTGAGATGCTTGTTATAGAGCCTAATTAGTTCATGAAATTCACAAGAAATGGTTGGGTGTCCAGATAACTGCTGTTAGTGCATCAATTATATAGGAGGCCTAGCTGACTGTGGTTTTTTGACCTAGATCCTCTGGCTTGTTTATTGGCCAAAGTCAGTGATGTGTACATATTATAGTGCTTAACTATGTGTGTTCTTGTCTTGTGGTAAAGGTTAAATGTGCAAGGCAGGAGAGCGGTACTGATCAAGTCCTCCTCACCGGAGTTGGACAAGCCTCCTGGCACCCTCAGTGGCTCCAGCAGTCATGACAACCCGAGAATGATTGAAGTAGAAGGTCTGATGGAGGAATATCTGGCTTTTGATAGCAGGGACCTGTGAGTTACTTACTTTCCTCAGCTGCTGTCCATGTGTTGTTCAGTTGGGTTAAACTGATTTACTACATCTGTCGTACATAGGACGGATGAGTGGGAGCAGGATTGTTCGGAGTCGGGTCGGAGGCATCACTGCATGCCCCCTGTCTCACCATATCGGTGTCGCCGCCAAGCTGTCCTAGACCTGTTGTTTGATGACGTGTGGCGGCAGCTGGTTGGCTGGATGAAAGAGCTGGTTCAACGCCATTGGGAATGCAGCACCTCAAGTAGGGCTGATTAGCATTTATTAGAACTCATTTACATTAACAAATGTCTGTTCTTATGTATTGCACAATATGTGAAAGTGATTGTACACATGTGATTGGTAGATGATGAAAAGATTTGTGGTAACATGAGCCCAGTGCAGCGAGACTCCCAGAATCCCTTCATGCTGTTCTCTACACTGCCCACCATGCTGCCCAAACTCGGCCAGAGCAGGGCGCCCCCGCTCACAGCTGGCCTGCAGTTCCAGGTCAGTGGTCTGTGGGGGGGGTTAGAAGCAGCAGGGTGCATCTCATGGAGTCAGCAGCTTTGTTATAATTCATCTATTTCAGGAAAAGCTTAACATTTAACACAATATTAATGAATGCAATATATCCCATGAAAAGAAAATGTTATTAAGTTAATAAGTACAATATCTGTGGAGATCAAGAAAAAAGTCACTGTCTTCAGCTGGAATCCATCCTGATTTTAAAGCTTTTCGTAGTAGAAGACATTTTTCTTCTCTGAAACATCTGCTCAGGATCCCTAAATGTGAAGTCTCATCTCTGTCCCACAGGCCACACTTGATTGTCGGCTGTGTTTTCACTTCTGCCTGTTGCTCTTTCAGTCTTTCAGTGCTTCCAGTTCATTAACTTGTATCACTGTTTTTCCTTCCTTCTCTCTTTACTCTCTGCCCTTCACATTGCCAATGTGTTTTCCCTGTCTTTTCCTTTTTTCTTCCCTTCTTTTGTTAATTATTTTTCTTTCTGTCTTCATTTCACTTCTCCCTTTCCCTTTCTTTCTTCCTTTCCTCTATATCTACTCTCTTCCTTTTGGTCACGTCTTTTTCCCCTTAAAGAACACAAAGTCAAGGGGCTCAAAGCACAAGTCCAGACGGAAATCCAAAAAGCAGAAAAGGGCATCCACTGTATGTAACTCCCTCACTTAGAGCCAAAATGGCGGTGTGTCGTGTGCACACCGTCCATAGCGGCTCATTATCTTTATCTCTAGAATAAATGTGCTTGTGCCTGTTGATTAACACCAAAGCATCAATGCTATTTAACTTTTTTAATTAACTGCAACTTATTTTCATCATGAACTAATTTCTTTAGAGCCTTCTTTATTCACAAGAATGTTGGAATGTTTTGTTTTACTAGTCATTGTTTTTGTTGCATTTTAAGTGTTGAATGTGAATGTTATTTTTGGTTGGTGGCATAGAAGATATGGGGTCAAGCTGACATCAACTGCATGATCAATAACAGATTCTTGGAGGATGTTCTGTATTGTACATAATGTATATAAATAACTAACCATCAGGCCACTGTCATAAAATAAATGATTTGTATCTAAACCTGCTTTTCCTCCTATATATGTCTCCCCTCTTACCTCTTCGACCTTAACCTTTTAATCATTCCCATCCTTGCATCCTTCTCCTTCACCCTCCCCACCTTCGCTTCTGTCTATTTCACGCCACCAGGCTGGTCGAGTCCCAGTGGGAGCAGCAGCAACGCAGCACAATCTGAATGACCTCATTGTGATCCACAGCATCCCGCTACAGCAGAGGAACCTGGGTGTGCTGGATAGAACCCAGTATGGACACATTTTATTCTTCTAACAAAAACACATCTACCACATTTGTGCTCCTAATATGTGATGTTAACCTTTAATGTCTGTGATTGCAGATCTTGTTTTCACATTCAGTTTTTCCAAAACAAGGGCGACATTGCCTCACTCATGCTGTGTTTCTGTCCCTAGTCCTAACACCTTGTTTGGCAGAGTACTTGGCCAGTTGGCAGCAGGTGGAAATGCTCAATTCGTTGATTGTTTTCCACTTTCTCCTTCCAGGGAGCCAGAAGAGCGGGCGTCCCACCGACCAGGCTCCAGCGTGGTCCCTTCTAGCAAGCCGCGCCCTCGCCGAAACCTGGAGCACAGCTCTTCTTCACTGTCCCGCCCGGCCCAGTCGGCTCGACGTAGAAACCCTCCACCCCGAACCCTCCTGCCACTGGTTCCCAGCCTGAGTCAGTCTAGTGCAGCAGTATCCATGGATGAGGTCATCCGCGGGACGCGTCTGTGAGTTTTGGCATCATGAGAACCCCCAATCCCATTCAAACTCCTATCCTGCTTTTTACTCTTATTCTTGCCTACACCCTCTGAAGTTGTGCAGAAGCGGAGAGAGATTACTTTGAAAGCAGACTGCCTTTCAACTTGTGCCTTATGGCTCTGTGCAGTAGAATAACGGTGGTGGGAGGTGATAAAAGGTTCATGTGTGAAACCAACTTAACAGATAAACTTGTCATGAACTGTGGGTAAAAAAGTAATGGGGTAAAGGTTGCCTCTTAACTTTCCCTTCATGTAAGTAAGTGAAGTCATTTCCTCTGTAATATTCAACAACTACTGTGTTTCAACACTGTAGTTGTTTTCTACTAATAGTAGTCTGACTGACCATGTGTTAATGTTTATATCCCCCCCACAAAGTCACTGTATCCTGCCAAGAAATACTTATGCACATAACGGCCCATAAAACTACAATATGTCTTTTTTTACACTTTAGTTTTTATACAGATCACACAAATGATGTTGCTGTTGGACACAGCCAGACTAGCTGTTTCCCCCTGCTTCCAGTCTTTATGCTAAGCTAACTGTCCCCTGCCTGTAGCTTCATATTTAATGAACAGATATGAGAGCGGCATCAGTTTTCTCATCTAACTCGGCAAGAAAGTGAAAGTGCATATCCCAAAATAATAATAGTGTGGGAAGATAACGTAACCTTTGACAGCACTGTGGTGAAGATTAAGATTAAGATTAAGATACTTTATTAATCCCACAACGGGGAAATTTACCTGCTACAGCAGCGGAAGGAGGGAAAGAAAAACACAGTCTACATATTTACAGAAAAAAAAAATTACAGATTTACAGAAGTATAAAAAACAGGTATGTACAAGAGACTACAACATGATTCAAGTGCAGGCGTTGTAAAGTCTCATTTTTTTTTTTTTTTTTTTTTTTTTTTTTTTTTTTTTTTTAAGAATAATGTATTCTATCACTTTACTTTATAAGAAACATTATCTACAAATCACATCGGTTCCTGTATCGCAGCTATTACAGTCATCTTTACAGAAAGGGGTAAGTACATCTATATATACGCACTAAGTGTGTTTTCTTCCACAGACCCACGGCCAGCGACCGTCTGACGTCTCCGCTGTTGCCTCTGAGCAGGAACACACTCCTCCCTCCCATCAGTACTGGAGACCCAGAGTCATCCCACTCAGGGCAGCAGTCCAAACCTGCACAGGTATCACAGCACTGAAACACAACTACACTGACAGTGATTAACTCGTTACAGCACCTGAACAGAAACGGAGATAAATGAATGCTTTCTAAGCTTGAAAAACAGTTGTATTGTAGCATTTATCAAATATCTTGGTCCATTTTTTTTCCTCATCCCACCAGCGTCAGAAAGGCCCATCCAGCCGAGCCCACAGCGCTATAAATGATGAAGCTGGCACTTCAATACCAAGGGATCGTCACTACCTATTGGACGTCTTCTCTCGCCCCAACACCACACACACATACAGAGTAAGATGCTCTCTTTCTACACACTATCACAAGTGGAGCGACAATAATGGTAATATTCTGTACTATGAAGAGAAATTATCAAGATACTTTGTTTAAAAAAAGCAGTCTTGCCTTTATAATTCCAAGTAATTAGCCGGTGTAGTTTACGTTCTGTACTGTATGATCAGTATGCATGACAGTATGTTTGACTGCTGGCTTTCTTTCTTTGTCAGTCGGACACCCCTTACCGGCGCTCCTTCACAGTTTTGGACAACATCGGGCAGGGGAGACCAGGCAGAGCCTCTGTGGGCATTGGTCAGAAATTCAACTTAAATTGTTAATTAAAACAAAAACGTATTCTGACGCACATACACTGTACATATCGTATGCATTAATTTATTCCTTAATTCCACCAGACTCTCTTGGGATCGGCGTGACCGGCATCAGTCTTGGTATCAGCAGCTCGTCTTTCTTGGACTCGTTTTCCCACCACCCTCTGGGCCACTTGCCCATCAAAGACGAAGAGGAGCCAGAATCACAAGCCCCAGTTCCAGGTCAGTAAAGCTGATGAAACTCTTTCAGACTTTGTTGTCAGATAAACTATGAATGAGAGAGTAGGATTTAGCTACTGGTAAGTCCATGTGTTTTAAGTCCATGTCCAGCAATTTTTTTTATCCTTCCTCTTCCTCGTAGCTCCACTGGTGCCTGTGTCGGTCCCTCCTCGGTCTTACACTCGGGGAGGCATCTCATCCAGAGCCAGCAGACCTGGCTTGTAGTTGTCCCCGCAATCTCCGCTTCCTTCAGCCATTCATCTTCATACAGCACATTGAAGTGCAACACTCTGCAGCATCTGTGCCCACTTAACCATTTTTGTTTAGACAGAAGTAGCAGAATTGTTTCATATTATGCTGCTTTGCTGAATTTATTTACAAAGTTTTTGTCAAAGGCCTATTTTTGTATCTCAGAAATCAGCTTATGTGGCTGCCAAACACAAATAACTGTTGACAGGAACTATTCATCTTCATGTATAGTAAGAAGTGTAAGTGTGGATGTTTGTACTTAGTATGTATGATTCAAGTGTGTAAATATCTATTTATATGTGAATGTACTGTATATTCTCCTCTGCAGTGTGTTGTACTGCTAAAAGACTATGCAGGGAACAACACATTCACCCAAACAGGGATAGAGAGGATAAAAAGCACTTTTTCTCCTCTGATATAACATCAGAGTTTGGTACTGTATCTTTTATAAGGACACAATTTTCAATGGGTCTGTGGAGCAAAAAAAAAGAAGAAACTAAATGGACCCAGAGTTTTTCACTGCATATCGTTGCACACAGGAACAAGAATGAGTGATGCCACCTTGAAGATCAGTTAAAACCATATGAATCAGAAGAGCATTGACAGAACATCTCTACAGCCTCCTTGATTTTAATACTGCACCTCGTTACTAAGATAATGTAGAAATACAAGAGGCAGTTATAGAAAACTATGTTTGTAAATAAGGAAATGTATTCAGTTTATCTTAATGTCTTTACAAAATATTGTATTTAATGGAATTTTGTTTTTTTTTTGCCTAATTACCTGTGTAGAGCCAAATGAGAAAGCTTTGTCGGGTAACATCAGGTTAACTTTTCCCTTCATTTGTTGTTAAAATAATCTATCTACAGCCATGACTCAAAGGTGACAAAGCTTGAAAATCACTTTTTCTTCAATGCATTCTCTTTTATACAAAGTTAAAAAAAGAAAGAAAAAGAAATGTGAAGATTATGTTTATAAATATGAATTTATTTGTGTTTAATGAAGACAACATAAAAGACAAATAAAAGATTAATTTACATTTTGATTAGCGTTGAACAACAAGCTAATACATATTCATACACTGAAGCCAGTTTTATGAGGAGGCTTACAGAAGGGAGCAGTGCCCTTATTAATCTTTAAAAAAAACAAACACATTTTATCTGCTATAACCAGAGCTTGAACACCTTTCACTTTTTTCCTCTTTTTGCTTTCTGTGATTTTCCACTTGTTTTGGAATATTTTGCTTCCAGGTCAGACAGGAAACTGTTAAAGTTCTGCGCTCTGGATTTCTGTCTTTGCTGGAAAGTAAGAAAGATATGAAGATTATTTAGAGAAATGTGTGTGTGTATATATATATACACACCATACATGTGCACATGCATTTGTTACCTGCAGCATCATCACAAGACTGTCATCCTGATTACCGAGCCCCATCTCTTTCTGCATTTCTTCTGCTTCTTGTCGTTCTCTGTCAGCCTGGAAGGTCAATCATGTTACTAAGACTGCAGGAAGTTATACAATAAGAATCTTTCTTGGAAAAGAAATAAAATATAAAATGCGAGGATTTTCTGGCTTGAACATCAACACATTTCTCACCCTCTTCCTGCGAGCCCTCTTCTTCTTTTCACTCTCTCGAGTGAAAGCTGGGAATTCTGTGACATCTCCGCTCTGGATGGCAGCCTGGATGATGCTGCAGAGCCTGGGTTCGTCTTCCTGGGAGCAGCACAAGGCAGAAGCCATAATGGCATCCATATCTCCTTCGTGCTGCACATACAGCTGGATCAAATCCTGCCGCTCTTCATCAGAGCCTTTGTATTTCTTCTCAAATTCAAGGATGTCCTGCACAGTAATCTAGGAGACAGACAGAGCAGGTGGACTAAATGTGTGACAGTTCAGGGATGTAAAATTCACACAATAACCTTGATCATCTACTATATATATTGTCATTGAACATAAAATTTCTGTGACTCACTTCAGGGGACACATCATCACATGTATAACCCACACAACAAAGACTAAACAATGTATGTGACTCATAGCAAAAGGAAAAACCCCTGCTGTGCTCCAGTACCTTAGGGAAAAGCAGCCTCCAGTAATCTTCCCAGCAGCGGTCTTCACTCAGGACGTCAGACTCTTCGTCCACCACTCCCTGCTCATCATAAACAACCCGCTGCTCTTTATCGCTCAGCACCGCATACAGCTTTCCTAACACCTGGAGGAAACAAACAAACAAATACAGGTAAGCCCTTATAAAAGTGTAGTATGAATTCAGAGTAATATGCAAATATGATGTGGAGATGTACCAATATATTGACATAGCAACATCTATATTAGGGCTGCAACTAACGATTATATTATCACTTCATTTGTCCAGTTTTTTTGTAAGATGCTGGAGCAAGAGAATTGAATTTTTTCATAATAATAATTCAAACCATAATTCAATAATTCAAATAGGTTATCAACATAGTTGACAACTACGTTTCTGATGATTGACTTTGCAAATAAATTTTGACTATGTAACAGATGAATCGATTGGTCGTTGCAGCTCTAGTTATATTAGCACATTCTGTTACAATCAAGTGAGCAGCTACTGTATTTATGTAGCACTATAATATCTGAATAATATCAATGACATGAGGCATCATAATTGGTCAACTGGATGATGTAGTGTTGATTGATGTGTGGTTGATTTCAGACTTGACATTTCAGTGATGTTTATTTCTAAGAGCATCTAACACAGCTGTAAAATATCAGAACAAAGATCAAAACATGTGACAGCTGTCGACTAGAAGAGTTAACCTGAAATTTCTCCGTGGCCAGCGGGTCTTCAGGAGCCCGGTCTGGATGCACTTTGAGGGACACTTTGTAGTAGCTCCTCCGGATCTCTGCCTCTGTTGCCTCCTTGTTGATGCCCAGCACCTCGTACAGGTTTGAGGTCTTGAAGAGTTCATTGCAGCGGTCGAGCAAACCCATCCTGACTCTCACCGGCTCGTTTATATCAGGTTTGAAAGTTGTATTTTGTAATTAGCACCACAGAAGTCAAATGCGTCCCGTTGTCTGCCTCTCCTTTGTTGGCTAAACTAATTTGGCGCGCTAGCTTGTCACACACTTCCGGATCGTACAACGACGTGCTTACGTATTAAACATACGCGCTCTCTTATTGGTTGCATTTATCTCATCCGTCAGACTATTAAATGTTGGCTTGTTGTGGCATTTTTTTAAAAAATGAAAATAGTATGTTCTTAAAAAAGGCACTATTATTTATAATTGACTTAAAAATAAACATAATAAATAAATAGTTACAGTTATTATAATTCCAATAAACTTTGATGGCCAAAATTCTGATTGATTCATTCTAATTTGGTTTATTTTTAAACTTAACCCTGGCTCTATTTCAAATGTTAATGATCTCCCTCCAGACATTTTTAAGGCATAAAAATACTCAGCTTGAATTTGTTTCCACAAACAGTCCAGTTGAGTCTATGAATATGTAAATATAGCTGAATTGTATAGGTTTAAGTGATGGCACAAGGTGTCTCCCACTTCACTTCACTCTCAGTGTTTGTGCACTGGACCATGATTGGTTTCCAAACTCGTTGCAATAAGAGAGAGAGTAATATATAGATATAGATATAGATATCTATATCTATTCATAAGTTATATGAAAACAATTTAATTTCTAACTTCTGGTGTCCAGTTGACATACATGCATCACTCAGTCGAAAACTTACAGATACCCCAGTTTTTATTGGTGCGTTTGAAGCAGCACAAGAATACATCAAAGACAATGAGGCAAGTCACTAAGTATTTTTCACTGCTTCATGCGAAAGCAGAGCACAAAGATACACACTGACTTTGAACTAAGCATCTGTAGATTGCACCCATCTGTGTTTATAAGCCTGTACAATATGCAGCACTGGAGATATACACTCCCCCCCCCCCCCCGTCTTAGATGTTATCCAATTATTGCCCCATCTGTTTCTGTTGCATATTTGGCACAGTCTCTGTTGTTGTTGTTTTTTTTATTGACTTTCTGTCATCACAAACCTCATCTGTCCTTTGTACTCAAACACACAAAAAAAAGCACTTGGACAACTGGCACATCATTATCATGATCAACAATGAAAAACAAAATGACAAAAGCACGAGATTTGTATTGTAAATGTTATCAACATTTGCTGGTGTACAGATCCTTCTCATATGCTTTCCATCCACTTGCATGGAGCGCAGGAGTGGAGTTTGAATATAACCATTGCTCCTCCAGAGGCAATACTTTTTTGTTATGGTAACAGTCTCTCCACAACAGTCAAATGGCTTCGTTCTCATGGTCAGTCTTTACAGCTCGTCCATGGCTGATGCATTTTCCCCTGAACAGGGACAGTCTTAAAACCTCCTGTAGGGGGCGGCAGCTCAGCATTCCTTTCTGGTCTTCACCATCTTGCTGGCGTACTTGATAGGGATCCCCCAGCGTCTCATTAGATAGACATCAAACACATAGGCCATCCCTGGCTCCAGGCCCCCGATCACTGCTGTAGTGACGGCCCGTCGAGGATTCAGCTCTTGGAAATACTTGCAGAGAACTCTCTCGGTGTCAGAGCGGGACTCTGGCCCCAGACAGGGTGCAGTTAGAGCTGACACTCCCCCAGCATCTGCTTCACTTTTTCCCAGCTTTTGACGGTACACACAGTACAGGCTTCTTTCCTCTGTGCCCATCCATGCCAGGGTGACACTGTTGCACCCACGCAACCGGTTGAAGGATTTTATCTGCAAGGTGGATGGCAGAGATGGCACGCCTCTGCGGTGGTAGGCTGAGGAGGTCTGAATTTTGACTGAAGCCATCAGACCTCCTGGTAGAGCTGGATCTGCATCTGCAGAGATCTTCCCTGTGGTGGTTCCTTCTCTCTCCAAGTGGATGAGATAAGAAGGACTTCCCTGCAGCCAAATCTGTACTAAATCACCTCCTACAGCCTGGGAAGTCAAAACCTGACCTTTACTAGACACCGTGACCTTGACTTTTTCACCTCCACCACAGCTCTGCAGGGTGAGGAGTCCACTCTGCTGCCAGCCCCGCGGATGGAAACTGAAGAATTGCTCCGAGTCGGACCTTCTGTCGCGGAAGGTCACCCACCTCAGCTCCCCTTCTCTGAGTGTGGTGATCGCTGGCCGAGCCTCCCCGTGTGTCCGTGCGACTACACCTTTGTAGGCCATGCTGGTTCCGTTCAGCTTGTCGATCACAAAGACGTCAAAGTAATACTGGGTGTCAGGCAGGAGCTCAGACACCGTGCAAACACTCTCCGTCCCCTGACACACACACTGGAGATTAGCATACTCATTGGTGAGGGAAGATGGTGGACTCTGGGGATCAGGATAAGAGTCCCACTGCTGCCACCACCATTCTTTCAAAATTGGCCACACTGTGACTCTCCTCTTCCTCTCTTTCTTTTCTTGATTCTGGTCTTTTTCTTTCCTCATGCTTTCTCGGGCAGCACAGATGCTAGGGTGGTTTTGCTGAGAGTTGACAAGGACGCAGTAATCATAACTTTTCTGTGTGTGAGGGAGGCTGGTTAGCGAGGCACTAGGTGCCCAGCTGAGGGTGACACTTGTCATTCCTACACCTAATGTGTGAACTTGACGGTCAGCTGGGACCAGAGGGAAGGCACCAGAGGTCCCCGGGCCTTCATGGAGGTACACTGTAGCTCTGGTGTTCTGCTGTTTGGACTGCAGCCTCAGGATGTAGATGGAGGCATGAGGATAGGAAGGACCCCTGTATGTGTCCACTCCATTGCCGGTAAAGCTATGTATTTTCTCCTCAGACCCAGGACCTCTCCACCACACCTCGGGCATGCTCTTTTTGCTCCCTGTGAAAAAAAGAAAAGAGTTTAGAACATATTTTTCTGCATGATTAATAACATATATTAAAAACAGCCTCTAAATTGTTGTTAATAGTTCAACAGATTGAAAGATCCATTGTCTTGCTGAGGCTTAGATGAGAAGAATACTACACTCATATCTGTGTATGGAGGTAGCGTAGCTTAGCATAACTGGACCAGGGCAACAAACATTCCCAGTAGTATTGCTTTAATTCCTTTTGTTTCAGTGGGCTAAAAACATAAGTAACATTTTTGTGTTTCCAGCAGTGTCAACAACAGTTTGACAAAAACCAGTAACTACAGAAATTCACTTGATCAACAGAAAATACAGGCCACTTTTCTGTGCAACATAATCCCTAGAAAGGGTGTTGCGTTAACACCACAACGATACGTTATTATACCTTTAGTTGTAACTGACTGTTGCAGGACACGTAAGCATTGCAAAACGGCATTAAGTGCACAGAACCAGGTTGATGTACGGAAAGTCCCGGTCTCCAAATAAATGAATATATAAAATGTCAACTGCCACTTCAAAAATGGTTGTCAGTATTTCTATTCATACTAAAGTGTTTTCGTTTTGAAGTACACACTTGTCACTTGAATGACGAAACTGCCAAATAAAAAATAAAAAAACCTGTCACCACTTGTATCCACTGTTCAGCTCTCGAGATGAGAAATCACTCCTCAAATGAGACCAAATGTTACAGAATCAAAGTGAATAATTCAGGCTGGCGATGGGGACCCATGAGCTCAGGATCTGAATGATTCATGTGTCATTTTATATCTTCATAATGTTATTTTTACCATGTAGAGAAGCTTGTTTAGCTAACCTAAGTACTCATGGAGGGCTCTGAGACATATTTTGTAGTCCAAAAATCTGCATGTTTTTTAGCTTGAAAATTAGATTATTTTAAATTACTTGGAGCACATATTTCTGTGACGTTAGTTTTATGCCATCTTGTAAATGTGATACATATGGTACGTTTGATTCAAATGTTTATTCAATTTATTTGGTTTACTAGACATAAAAAAAATGTAGACTATAAACACACTCATGTGATTTCTTATTCAACTGTTATGTTGACTCAATGTGTGTGTGTGTTTATGGTACTATTAATATGTTTTACTTATAGCCATAAAGCTGTTCCAAAAAGTTAAGAAAACTCTCTTCTGTGAGTACAAAGGTAAGTAAGAATAAGAGATGTTTGCTCCACCAAATCATCTTGGCTTTCCTGGGTATTGTGATGAGCTTTTCATGGTAAAGTGAGTGTCTAAAGGTGCAGACTGTGCTCTTATTGTCCACGCACACTGCAGGCTCTTGAGGGGTTTGTCCTTCAGGGTGCGAGCAGCCAGGCTCCACTCGATGGGAAGGTCACATGGACTGACAGTCACCGACATTGCTGGAGCCTTTTTTTTCAGTGTGAAGTATAGCCTGTGGAGGAACACCAAAGATAAGGGCAAGAAGTTGTTTGATTCCTCACAGGAAATGTCAAAAAGATAACATCCTGTTTCCATTCAGCTGCACGGTGATGGATGAGAAGACAAGATATTTTTCAGTGCATACTGTGCAACATTCTTTCATTTTATGCTCGATTTGAAGATACTGTACACTGGTTCTATATATTTTTCCTGCTGAAGCTTTAAGATTTCAACATTGCAGCTGTTTCAAACATGTGCCTGTCTTTCCATTTGCCTCTGTGCTGATCAGTTGTTTGATAGCAGATCAGGAGAGGTGACCTGGGAATCAGATGATAAGGACTGCATTGACAGTTTCAGATGGATATCTGTCGGTTTGCTCTAACTATCTGGGATCGTGCTTAGCATAGAAACAGTTACATCCCTTATTGTGATCAAATATTTTGGGGACAGTGTTGGTGCATGTTGGAATATATATTTGTATATTAGATAGAGTTTAAGTGACAGTTCACATATGCTGTTTTTAATTCAAACAGGCACTTTTTCTTTAACTCTTAAGTCAATGTTAAGCTGTTCACCTCCACAAACATCTCTTTTGAATGCAACCTTTTCTGTAACATGCAGTTACCCTTCATGGAAAAAAGTAACTGCATGGTTATTTATTAATAAAAATTTGTTCTCCTCCCTTACACACACCATTATTCTTGTTATTGTGCAGATGGCAGTTGCTTCCAAACAGATGTGCGATGTCATTCTCAAGGATGCTTTGATGCTTATTTAATAGACTGATTACTTTCTGAATCAGTGTTTTCTCTACATTATTTGCTGTGCAGTTCTGCACGACTGCACTGATGGACAGACTGCAGCACACAGGGAGATGCATTTCACAATTTTCAGCTCCCAGCTTCAGAAAGCAGGCACTGGCACTGTTCTGTAGGGTTCAGGCCAAATGGGCTTCACTTCCTCTCACTCACTCTACACTGGTATTGGAATTAACCACTGTTTCTAAAAAGACGGTTGGTGGACGGCTGGTGACCTGTTATTGATAACGAGCAGGCATCCAGATTTATTCATGGCTATACAAGGAACTGCAAATGAGCCCAAATCTAAAAGTCATTTAGTCCTGGGCCAATCCAGTTAATTTAAGAGTTGCGTGCATTGTTGACACTGACATTTTTAACTTAATTTTAAGCCTCTTAAACAAAATAATTGTTAAAACATACAGTGCAATATTTATTTTGAATAATTTTTGATAATCCACTAAGCAAATATGTCAAACATCTGCTGGCCTTACTTTGTCAATTGTGAGTATTTGCCAATTTTCTCAGATTTATGTGACGCGGATTTGCAGCTGTTAGTTGGACAAAACAAGCGATCATATCGCCACATCCCTATCAGATGAGCTCAAGCACCAACACCACCCGTCATGTTCCCAATGCATTGATTTGAATGGCTTCTAATATGGATGTTATTTAACATTTTTGATTCTATAAAAGTGGACACTGTTATGACACTGAACTAATTAAAAGATCATCAAAAGATTATAAAATATGAATAATATAATAAAAAAGTTTATTTAGTTTATTCAATGGTTGCCTCTCTAATAGCAACAGACAACAAGACTACATCAAAGCACATTGCTTCATACCTTTCCCCCATCCCATCTGTTCCCCTACCTGCGAGTTCGTCCTTTGGGGAGAGTTATTGAGGTGATCTTCCCCTCTGGTAACCATGTAGTAGGGCGAAGTGGTACCTCATTCTCAGGTGCCAAGGCTGAGTGCGCCTGAGGCCATGAAGTGCTCCAAAAAAGTGCCAAAGCTGCACTGAGACACCAGGACAGGGACACGAGTGCCATCGCTCCTTCTTGCTCTCTGTCTCTTTCACTTTCCTCAGTCACCACGTCTTGGATACCTCCCAGGCTCTGAAAATGCATGGAGGAAAGGTCAAGAACATCAATCAGACCTCATCAGTAACACACACTCACACAGTGTAACACACTCAAACCCACTTTTCACACAGTTAAATTTTTACTGTACCATTCACACAGACACTAAAGAGCTGTAGCGGCTGATGATTCATTGATATGAAGAAACATCCTATCCTATTCAGACAGAATTATTCATGCAGGGGAAAAGAAATTGCCATGCTATATTACTCTGGGATATGTGTGTGTAGCACAGCTTGACACTCAAAGTAAAAAAAATCACCCATCGCACAGCTTTTCAAAGTGTGAAGTGGGTTGCTAATATCACTCTGAAGTCGATGCCTTTACATCTACGTTTCTATTTTTAGTTAGTTGGGGAGTTCAGATGGGTCTGTTCTCCAAATATCTTTCATCATGGGTATTAACGGCCAATTTATCAGGAGACAGTGACGCCTTGCTGATGTGGAGAGAGGTACACAAACAACATCTGGAGGTGTTTTCCGACACAGTAAAATGCAATCAGCAAACAATAGTGCATTACCTAACAATAGCTGGGGAACTTGGATCAGATTTGTCTGTATCCCCCCTCGATCTTTATGCCTTTCTTTTATTTCTTTCACACTCTATTAGTGTTTCACTGTTTTATGTGTATGTGTATGCAGGATTGTGTGTGTATGGCTGCGTTGGTAGATAAGATGATTACAGGTCTCAGTGTTCTTTTTCTCCCCTGAGAAAACACATTTGTTCAAAGTCACACAGTCTTCACAAACACACTCCCGCCTTCTTCTAACAAGGTGTATTATGTCAGTGCTGTGCCCTATAGATCAAATGACAATCACAGTGGAACCATGGAGGCGGCTACATCTGAGTCTTTTGGGCCCCGGGACGCTCTGAGATTCAAACTCACAAACGGTCGCACAGCTACAAAGTAGTGCAGAGGCGCCTGCTCATTATCTTTGCACAGAAAGAAAGAGAGTGAACGACCCATAAAGCTTTAACTGAGAGACATGCAGCGGGAGAGAGGCACATTGAAATGGTAGGGAGGGAGGAGGAAAGGAAAGGGAGGGCTGTGGAAATGGAGAGAAAGAAGAGGAGGATGTTAGATCCTGGAGTAATTAGAGAGAAAGAGAAGAAGAGAGGAAAAGAAGAGAAAGTGCAACAGAAGAAGAAAGGGTTGAAATCAGAGAGGAATAAATACCTTATTGCCATGCAACAAGGTTGCAATGAATTTGTTTCGGTGTTTTACCCAGACAGCTGATTGGTGTTTACTTTAGCTCCCGTGTCGAATGGGTTCTAATGTGTCACATATTACCAGACGGCTGCACAACCTCACAGCCCCGCTCACACTCCCCATCATTCAATCTTGATAAAGATGAAGACACAAAAAAGCTTGGCGGGCTTGTTCCTTCAAAACGCACCCGCTGATAAAATATGCATACGGCTCCTCAGCAAATTATGGCCAATTGAATTTTCATAAGGCAAGGGTTGGGCTTACAGAGAGAAGTGAACTTAACTACTGCCCTCTATAAATAAACACACACTCCCCTTTAAACACAGGAGCTCATGACTTCGTGTCTAGATGAGTTTCCTCTTTCCATTATGTTTATCCTGGACTGTCAACTAACTGCATTTACTCTGGATACTGTTGAGGTTTTAATTAAAGATCCTGGTCTGTTTCTCTTTCTCTCTGCCCCTCTTTTTCTGCCTGCTTTTCACTTTATTTGTTTAGAAGTTGGTGCAGGCTCAGTTTCAGAGGGACAGGTTGAGTGTTGTGTGCTATCTGTCCGCACATTGTATTAGCTATCTTCTATCTCCCTGTGCTCTGGCAGGACCATCTGCCTTCTGTTATCTGTGGGCAGGGACAGATTAAATGGCATGGGGTGGTCCCTGCAGGATCTGTTGTCCCCCCTAACTACTACAGGCAATGAACTGGCCTGTGACTCATGGTGGGGGTTGATGAGATGATGGCGGGGGAACACGCACTGACCATGGAACTTGATAGGATTTTACGGCTGATTTTCTACCTCGCTGCATGCATGTTTGAATGAATTAGCCCTTCTCCTGTCTTCCTTACTTTCACTGCCCCTTTGTGCCTGCCTCTCTCTTTCTCCTTGTCACATATTTTCTTACATCACATACATTCGCACACTTTCGTACAGTACCACGCTCCTTCTCAATACACACTTTATGCCTGCTCTTTCTTCTCTCTGATCACTGTCCCACTCCACAGTCATACTTTTCTTTACAAGTGACAAGAGAATTATTGGTAGTCAGGGAGAAAAGACAAGCACAGTGGGCAATAAAATGCACAGACAACAGATGAGCACATCCTTCAAACATGCAAAACCATGATGCTGTCAAGATGAAAACGACCCTGCAACAAATAAAAAGTGCCCTGCATCTGTCTCAGCTCTTTTAAAAACCCTCCAGAGAGACAACAAACACACACTCTCTTACACACAGAGACAGGATAAAGAACTGATTCAAAGAAACAAGTTGCTGACACACACATCCAGTTGAAATTTGAGACATACATGCACGCGCGCACACACACACACACACACACACACACACACACACACACACACACACACACATGCTCTGCAAGGACATGCATGCATACATCCTCCTTACCTTTGCTCAGTGTAAGCTCTCCCTCTCCGGCGCAGGGAGTGAGGGATGGAATCAAATGAGAGAGGGAGCGAGGGTGGAGGAGGAGGAGAGGGGGATGAGAGGAGGAGCGACAGCAGGTTGTTGTCGGGTGTTCCACTGACTCTGTCTCCCATGGGCTGTTGCTCACTCCCTACTTCAGGAGGTGTTTCTTTAGGGCTCAGGTGTCCCCACAGGGCTGTCCCAGCTCCTGTGTGCCTCGGTGTGGTGCGAGGCTCTCCAGACACTCTCCTTACTCTGTCTCTCTGTCTCTCAGTCCTCCATGTGGAAGCTCGCCCTACTAAACACTGTGTGTGAATGTCAGCCGGTCAGTGAAGCCTGTATCTCCCTCTTCTCTTCTCCTTTTCCCTCTGTCACCCCCCCACCCCCACCCCCCTTCAGCCTCCTCTCTCTCCTGTTCTTTTCACTTGTTCCCTGTGTTTATTTCCTCTGGTGGTGAACATAGCTAACTTGCAATTCAAATGGGCTCATGTGTGATTGTGTGTTTGTGTATCTGTATGTGCAATCTGAGAGAGAGGGAGCGAGTGTGTAAGTGTGAGGGGGCTGAATGAGGGTGGTAATGAGAGAAGAGAGAGTGTGTGTGTGTGTGTTGTCAAGAGCGGTGTTAGGGGAAGGGGAGGTGATATAAAAGTTAAATACATTAACCATTCTCTAGCTGCTCTGATAACATCTGTATTAGGAGAAGGCTGGAGACATCACGTTGGAGGTTACACTGTCTTTGTGTCCTTATCTTATTTCAGTGGATTGAACTAAAATTCAGAAAATGTGAATGTAGTACTGAACTTAAGGTTTCAAGTTTGGATGGCTCTGAGGCCCAACAGAGTATGTTTAAAAAAACAAATTACATAATATATATGAATGAATATAAATTAATGAATAAATACATATGATTTTTTGTGTTAAACCTCTCAATTACTGGAATAGTCAATCTGCTGAAAAAGTGCATCCACAAGCATTTGACATATACTGTATATATATATATACTTGCATATATATATATATATATATATATATATATATATATATATATACACACAATTTGAATTTCAGTTTTATTTATTCAAAATTATCACATTTTTATTCTTTTAATGAATGCATACAAGGTTCACTGTATGCAAGTTAACAGTAAATCTCTCTCTGCATACTTTTCTCATCAAAGTCTTTGTATCCTTGATTGACCGTTGACAGGGCTTGATCCGAAGTGTCCACCCTGTCCGTGGAGTTGAAATGAAAACCTTCACCCTACATGTTACAGTGCATCAAGGCACACTGTATTGAACTGGAAATGTACCAGACAGAGAGCTAAAAAGTCTGTATACAGGACAGCCATATTGTAGGATTTATGCCCTCCACCTATAGGTCAAGTGTAGGTCTTGGGGGACTGTGGGGGCATTTATATCAGTGGCTCTCCAACCCCCACCCAGCCCTCACATCTCCACACAACGGTGGAGTACCGTGCTCTCTCTCTCCTGAGTTCTTTATCAATATCATCAGAAAAATAAAAAAAGGCCTGCCACATTGTGTGCTAACTCCCTGCTTTCCATTCTGTGATGGGGCCTTCCTCACTCATTCACCAGGTACTTCAGCGTAGGGCTATTGAGGTCGCTCTGAATGGGACCCACTCCACCCAGAGGGAATATTGTCTGACCACAGGCTAAAATCTAAGAGACCCCCTCTCTGCCTTCATCTCTGTCTCTGTCTCTGTCTGCCTGTCTCTCCCTGCATTACTTCAAAGAAGAATAAAAAATGTGGCACATGAGCACTATTAATAAATGTATCACCTCTGTGGCCACAACTGGTCTTCTTTTTTAAGTGGGGACCCTTTGCTGCGGCTGGACTCTCTTTCAAAGCCACTAGTCCTCCTCTCTGTATCCCTCTCCATTCGCTGGCCCACTTTACAGTCCCTAAGAAGTTCTGAAAGTCGGCAATCTGGCAGAGCAGATATGGCGGCTGCTTTTGAAGATTGGATGGAGATTAACCATAGAGTGATTACTGCACACATACTTTGTGTATGAGCTGTGTTCTAGCAACTTTAATGTTGTTTTTGTAGGATCATTTAATTTGAGCATTCTGCACATTTATGCTTTTTTTCTTAACACTTCGGACATCTGTCCGACATCTGCTTGACCTGGAATTGATGCGCAGGCTCTCACACACATCATCTTTCTCTCTTTCACTGCCATCATGACTGGCCTGAATATTTCTTTTGATCCCACAGCTCCCACCCCCCTTCTTTTGTTGCTGTTTAATAATTTATCGACATACAGTCACTGGACAAACTCCATCCGCAGAGAAAGCGACAGAAAGCTAGAGTAGAAATTTAATTTGCATAATTGCATGAAAAGAAACTACAAAACTGGCCATTGCATTTATTATTGATATGTGCTTACAAACCATGCATAATACAAGGGGCCATCTTATGACAACCATGTATTAAATATCATGTTCTGGGGGTCGGAGGGTCTCAGGCTGCATGCTTTTAGTGCCACAGTTAGTTGGCTTTTGTACTGAGTAATAATCTGCATGAGATGAGCTGTAGAGGCAAAGAGAGAAAGCGAGATTGACAGCGAGAGAAGGGGACAGAGAGAGAATTAACAAATGATATGGGGGGGCATGAGGGAGGGAGCGAGGGTTTGCTAGCTGACAACGGGTTAACAGGAACCTTTATTTTTAACAACATGTCATCACCAGCCGCCCATCTGCTCCTGTGCTGTCAGAGTCCCTTGAGAGAGAGAGAGAGAGAGAGAGAGAGATAGAGAGAAAGAAAGAAAGAAAAAGATGCAAGCAACCCATCATATATTAGATCACTGATCAACACCCAAAGGAGAAGGGAGGGAGGACAAGGTTAGAGAGGTGGGTGACACAGAGATATCTCTTTCTTCTTATATCCAAATGGAGTGTGACAGGAAGGGTGTGAGGACAGTAGGGATGGAGATGAGCGGTGTGTGTGTGTGTGTGTGTGTGTGTGTGGTGTGTGACAGGGAGGTAAAGTAGGATTAGGTGGATCAATCTACAACTGCCCCCTCAGTGTTTGAATGGGGGGATGGAAGGAGGTGGAGAAGGTGGTCCAGAGGTAATGAGAGGGAATCTATTAGCAGAGAGGTGGGGGGTATGAAGACACAAAGAAAGAGCAGTGGTGAGGAGGAGGAGGAGGTGGAGGAGGAGGTGGATAGGCCTTGCTGGACCTCCAGGGGTGGCCAGAACAGCTCTTTTTATTATTTTTGTGACAGATAAAGGGCTACTCCCTGGGAAAGAAGGGAGCGAGTGTGAAGAGAAGTTTGTTTATGGAGGTAGTGGGAGGTGGACTTTGTTTTAAGGTTGTTTTTTTTTTCCACGGCAGAGAGCTAACCGTTCTGCAGGTCACTCATCATTAGGAAATTACAGTTTCATGTCAGTTCAGTACAGTTATTTTCCTTGATTTTTCACTTTCTTCAAGCCTGTTTTTCCTTTCCCTCATCGCCAGAATAGTCTTGTTTTTCACAGAGCAAGCCAAGACGAACTGCAGCCCTCCAGTGGTCCACTCCACTTTATCAAAAGTTCTCAGTGAAAATGCGAAGGAATAAAAACATCTTGTTTTTATATTTATGATGATGCACTTTCTTTTTGACATGTAGAGCAAGCAGTCCTCAGTCCTTGTTTGCGTGTTCAGTGAATCTGCATCTCATATTGAATACTGGAATCTCTCTCTTTTTCTTCATCTTCCATCCAATGTCGTCCCGTCTCCCCCCTCATCCTTTAGGCATGGTATATTTGAAGGCTAATTATTCCAGAAAAACCAGTCATACCAGAGAACCCAAACACCCCAGGCCAAACACATCCTCCAATTGATCTTAGTGCACCAACATATGCACAACCAAAAACAAATTCACGCACAAAACAGAGGCAAACAAACAAGATGCACTGAGAGTTTTTAGGGCAGCATATATTTTGAACAGTACATACAGATAAAAAGTCAGCAAGCTTACAATATGCACAGAGAGACCTTGACAGAGGTCAAGTGTTTCAGATATTCATGTTGCCGGGATGCTATTTACAGATCGGGCTGTAAAAGAAATGTTTTATAGCATCAAAACCTTTTGTCCTGCATTTCCTTTCTCCTCACTTCCTCCCGCTCTCTCAGTCAACCCTTCCCCCGCTTGCTCCCTGTTCTTTCCCTCATTTCTGATCCATTTTTTATGCATTACTCCATTACTCTCAACTCCCATTTACAGTGCATTACCTCTTTCCATCTTTCACAAACACACTTGTACTTCTCTCTCCTTCCTTCAGTCACTTTACTTTCCTACTTGCTCTCCTCCAGTACATTATGACACTTTCCTCTAATCCCCCCTCTTCACCCCCTTTTATTATCTCTTTGTCTCTTCTCCAGTCATGTCATTAAACACTAAGCATTCCTTTTCTTATTTCCCATCTAGTTTATCACTGTCTGTCCATTAAGCCACTTTCATCCTCCTTTTTAATTGGTTATTCAAAGCACGGCATGTAATTTTGTATTGTAACATTTTACCAATTGTCTCTGCTCTTTTACAACACAAGTCCAAATGTCAGCGACTGTAATCACCGTAACGATACTGGCGGGCAGCTTGTCCAGACATTTATTTGTGCCATTTGTGTGCACACATGAATACACAGACGAACAGCAGACTTTCAGATTTGATGATGTGATGAATCACTAATATATTACCAGCTGCAATACTGAGTAAAACAGATGAGTGAGCAGTGTATAGAGATGCCTTCCTGTGAATAATTGTGTTGATGGAGGTGGTCGATTGTCTTCAGGCAGCTCTTCACAGTACAAAAAAGCAGCAGGAGTCAATAACTGTTTTTCATCTCAAAGGTAGTTGTCTTTGATTGTAGGACACAGCTTGTGGGATCCCATTCGTATTGCTGTAGATAAAAAAAATAAAACAACTTAACTTGGTTTGGAATGGCATGTGTATTTTCAGAGCTATTTTTGAATGAACATAAATAAAGGATCAGTATTTCTCTAATAGAATCTTGTTTATGTTGGGAAACAGTTTTCTTTAAAGAACTGTGTAATCTGGTACGACAGGAATTATTGCTCAAAAATAAAGGAGACTCTGCCTGTGACTCTGCCTGCAGCCCTGTAAACAACTGATTTTATCTTCCTGGGAAAAAAAGCTTGTTTTTAAGAGAATCTTTGAAAAAAATATAGAAATTAAATTCTTGTGGGCAATGAGCTTTAGTTAGTGGAAAATATCCATAATATTTAAGAGCGACTCCTTCAATGTTTCACATGAATATAATATAAGTTATGAGAAGCACTATTATTAGCACTAATATTCCCATGAAAACTGTTGTATGTCCTCTGGAGAGAATTTTCTAAAGTCTGAGATGCCAAAAGAGTTATTTAATTTAGCCAATTAAAGTCCTCTGCTTCTTATTTATAATCTGCCTCTCATAAGTCCACCAACTTTATGGAAGTGTAATACTAAATTTCCCTTTAATGAATTAGCATAATCATCATGCGGACAACTATTTTCCTAAAGAGAGGTGTCACATTTTAAATCTAAGTTTGCACTAAAACTTGCAGCATGCAGCAATTCTGGAAATATATAATCTTTGCTCTTCTTCAACTACATACAGTAGTCTATTTTTATCTATTACAGAAAAGGGGCTTTAAATGTTTTAGAACCTTTATCATCTGTGATCACGAGTAATTACAGCAACATTTTCCAAAATGTTTGACTAACACATGAACTGGTAGAACCAGGCCTCAGAGCGATCCACCAGACAGGTCGTCCACTCTCGCAGGGTCACTTTCCTGTTCCTGTCGCAGTCACATGACCTGCAAACACAGCACATTGCACAGCATGGTGTCATTTTTCATACTTAAGTATTGTAAGCTCATGCACGTGTCACACACAAAATAGACAGATTTGTATTAATACACACAGGCACCATATAAAGACGTATCCATATGTATGGAAAGAACTGCAACAGCCATTGTCTTTCAGTTCACCCTGCGGCGTTATCTCTGAAGGGTACTCCTTCAATTTGTGTTAATCCATGGGCAGCGTGAGACACAGTGGGTAATAAACATTATCATTGCTGGGAATGGCTTGACATTGACACAGCCAGCCCTACACCCACAAAACCTGTCACTGCAGACTGGCAGAGGAAAGGGGGGGCTGGGTAGGAGCAGGGATGTTAGTGAATAGGGAAGAGATGGAAGGATGAGAGAAGAGTGAAAATGACGAGAGATTGACAAAGAGGGAGGTTGTGGATGAGGCTATTTGTAGAAAAGAGGAAAGTAGAGAGCACAGAAGAGGAGGAGAAGTGCTTCAACATGGAGGAAGAAGAAGAAGATGATGGAGAGAGTGGGGTCATGAAAACGAAGGGGAGGAAGACACAGGAAGCGGAGATTGGCATGGCGGATGAATGGATAGATGGCGTGCAGAGAGAACAGCATGGTGGGAGGTGCAACTTGGTCACAGAGCGGGGGCGAAAAGCATCACTGTGTGACATTTTTAACCCTTGGTGTTTCAGTAATTAGCTAAAATAGAGAACATATTGCAACAGAGACAGAAGGTTCACATTGTGTGACATGATGTCATGGATCATATGGACATCATGGGGAACACTGACCTTACTATACTGAACGCTCAGTCACCTTATGGTAAATAGGGTTTCATTTATCAAAAAGGCCATGATATCACAGCTTTTTCCTTTTTTTGATCTTCCACGCATCTGGCTTCCTGTATGTTACATGAAAAATGACTAATCAAGTGTTAAGGATGAGAAGAATACATTTATATTTATAAAGGATGTGTGAAGGCTATGATGGGACATGCTTATAACTTTCAACAATGTTAATTAAAATTCGTGTCAAACAATGAGATAATATGCTTGTGTTATCCCAGAGTTAAAAACCTGGAAGCTGGAGGTGACTCTTTTTAATGGGACTGACTGAAAAAATTGTGTAGCACAGTGCTCCAGAGGCATCGTCTTGTAACGCAGCTTCCTCAGGTCCCTGCGGCTCAACTTTCCATCTTCGTTCTTGTCCAGTAAGACAAACCTTTTCTGAAAAACACAGAAAGAGTTGTTAGACTTGGCATTAATAAAACATGCTTAATCTAGGAAAAATGTAGATGATGTTGGAAATGTATGAAGCACCATAAAAGTAACCATTTTCAAAAGCACTATATATTATTTGTCATATCATCAAACAAATGCACTGTTGTTGAATTCATTTGAGGCCAGGAGGTCAAGGTGGCTGGCTGGAGGATCTTAGGTTACACCTCCATTCCTCGTCTTATTGAATAATTTAGTGATTATTGACCAAATCCTATTTATATGTGGTGCTCCTGAGAGTCTGTTCTGTGGACAGCCACGCCACAAGCAACACAAAAACTTGCCACTTACAGTAGGTTGTTAGCATTGATTTTTTTTCTAGACAGTGTAGTTTGTATAGAACAGTGTCCGGTGTCAAAAACAACTTTATGTTCGGCGTTCAGTTACACTGGGAGTGAAAGTGATTGATTGTTATATTTTTCTTCCGGCTATAGTTTCATTGTCGTTGCATTTGTTATGGATATTGATTTTATTTGCATCATCATTAGATGAGGTCATCGTAGATCATAAATCATGTGTACTACTTTACAATCATCTTCTCTCCTTGGATGCAGACGTTTATAGTGTCTGGTTTTCTCAGCTTTTTTTTTTCTTCAGCTAACTTTACTTTGCTTGAAGAGTGAAGTTTCATCTACCTGTGCGAGTTGTGTCCTCTGGGTGTGGCTAAGGCAGCTCTGGGACGGGGCAGCAGGTGCGTAGGACTCTCCCATTCGACTCAGGAGCAGGAACCAGTCCAGGAGACGGTATGGAAACTGGCCTAACTCCTCCTCACTGCATTTATCCTTGGGGACTGATCAAAAAGAATAACAGGGCTCATTTGGATGGCTGCAGTACTCAGTGGAAATTGTATTTAATAATATGAATGTGTGTGCATGTGTGTGTGTCTTTACCCAGACATGGTCCTGTGTGAGCCAGTCCAGTGCGGCGTCTCTTTCTGCAGGCTTCTTTATGCAGCAAACATTCATTCCCAAAGGTCTTTCCCAGAACACTGCACACTGGTGCCCTCTGCCTGATGGTATGAGCCGGTGCCCAAATGAAATATTGCATGAGAGGATGGATCATACTAGTATGTACAGCTGAAGATCTTGAAGCATTTTAAAATCCAATGATAAGTAAATAATTACACTTGGAAAAATAAAATATGTGATGTTACTATATAACAATAAGCACATAGAGCAAAATCTAAATGGTATGTTGTGATTACCTTGGACAAGACTGAGGACAAACACACTTTGGAATGAGGACTCCATTTTCCTGAACCACTTGGCACCAAGATCCCACTGGACTGTGACACTTTAGGAGCTTACAAAGCTTTTCTGAAACATAAAAAATACTTTTCTGTCTTCCAAGTTTACATACATGTTCTTGCCCTAATTACAGGCCTCTTCTTATAACCACATATTCATTTCAGTAGCCTACAAATTTAGGGTGTTTTGGATGGACACATCAAGAGACAACATGGAATGTCTCATAAGGGTTTATTTGAGATAATGAAATGTCATAAAGTGATAAAAGGAGGAAGAAAAGTTGGAGGAAGAAAAGGACAGTAAATGAAAGATGGCAGGAAAATGAATGAGCTGAATCATAACAATACGCTGAACAATATATCTTTCATCACTTGATTTAATGTAAAATTATCTGCTGTTTGAAGTTCATAGTGTTTATTTTTCTTGGACTTGATGAGCCAATATGTTTCAATGAAACCTAAACTGTCTATAGGTGATCGGTATAACTGGCATGGAGTCAGACAACAGCTTTCTTTGGCAGTATTTACACGACTTACCTGGCTCTATTTTGCCAATATATGGTCTCAGGCTCTCCTCAGCTTCTCTCTGTCTGCAATGGGCTGTACCTCTCTGATCCACACACACACACACACACACGCGCGCATGAAACCACAATAAAAATGGTGTGCATTTTACATTCATCTTCTTTTATACACCTGGTTTCAAATAATACTTCAATAATACTTCTTGGTAGTCGGTGCCAGGTCCACATCTGCCCCAAAAGTCCTCCCAGATTAGATGAGAAACAGGTGCAATGCTGACCTGAAATATTTTAACACCTACTGCGAAGTACTCCTGACCATTATAACGGCGGGTGAAGAGAGATTGTATGAATATATTCTAATATCCTATAAAATATCTATAATATGACTATGTAGTATTATTCACTTAAGTTTGTTCACAGTTGCAGCCCTGGTTATGACTAATACTTCACAAAACGTCACAAAAAATATTTAAATATGATTGTTATGACTATTTGTATCAGCGTTTGCAATCATCTAGTTTGTAGTTTTAAATAATAACCCATGTTATCGTTCTCATACTACTTGTTCTACTTCTACTATAATTCCTTCAAGTTAAAGAAAAGGTTATACTCACTGCGGCTGTGCAAGTGTGAAGCTTCAGCAGCAGACACAAGGCAAAGGTCAAACTCGGGTTCATGGTTGAGACATCCAGTTGGTCACAAAAAAAACTGTCTAGCAAAGAGAAAATAATGAAATAATCACTCTGATCTTGCAAACATAGCTGATGCTGACTGCAGGTCATACAGAGTGAAAAAAAATCCTACATATTTCCACTTATTTCCAGCAGCAGCAGCAGCATCTCTCTACCTTTACATTTCTTGATATCAATTACATTTTCGTTAAAATCTGAAAATCAAATTGCACAGTTGGACTATCAGTTTACCCAAATCCATTAATAGATGTTTTTTTTTTTGGGTCTCATTTCCCCCCTTTCTGTCATTTACTAACAATTACCCCATTTCCAGTTATTACCATAATGTATTAGGAAACAATACAGCTCATTGAGTCTCAACTAAATAATCAGTTTCCATCACAAAGGAAACAGGGGTTTGAATTACACGGAGAAGACATTCAGCTCTCAGTTGAGGAAATTATTACAGTTTAAGTCATTTTCATTTAAAAAAAAAAAAAAACTTACCGAGGGCCCTGTTGCTCCTTTGCTGCTGTTATTCACCTGTTAGTCTCCTTCTTCTCCGTCTACCTTTCCCTGTCTGTCTTTCTTTTCTTCCCTGTTGATTGCAGCAGCGTGCACAGGTACCTTAAGTCAGTGTTACTTTAAAACACTGTGTAGATGAATGTTGTTGAGATAGAAAATGGGGAAAAAGTACAGGGAGTTGTATTTACAGAGAGAAAGAGTAAAAGAGAGAAAAAAGGAGGAGTGTTTATGGGAAGTAGAGTGGCTCTCATTGAAGTTGGCACTGTTCCACAGAAAGATTTACAAGCCAGAGTGAACACATGGTCACACTTTGTCTCACTCTTACAATCCTAATCTTGCTGCCCTGTCTTTCTCACTTTGAAACTCACTTTGTATTTCAGACACACACAAACAAACACACTCACAAAGGTACTATAATGAGAGAGAAAGAGAGAGAATGGATCTGTTAGGAGGAGGGACACTTCTACAAATTGCTGAAAGCTGAAATTGATTGCGTAGCTGGAAGCTGAATAGTGTTTAAATTCTACCAACACATTACCTGCAGGTGGGATCAAACCTATGACCTCATGTTAATAAGACAATGCACTGATATAACATATAAAGCACCTTTGTTCATAAGAGCCATGCAGAACCTTGCAATCGACTACTAGCTGCTGCTGCTCTCATCTGCTTCCAGCTGCTGCCAATGATTTTTTTAGGTGGGCCTTTATTTAGGTGATGAAAGTACATTTTGCTTTTAGCTCCGTTCGCAGTGCATTTCTCAGCTTCTGTGCTGGTACTGCTGTCTGCGTCTCCACACTGGGGACATGCAGGCCTCAATCAACCGCAGGTAATAAACTACCCCATACAACACCACTTCAAAAAATCTATGTTATCCCTTTAAGTGCATCAGATCATACCTTCCAATTTTTGGTAATCAATTACAGACTAACAATAAGTGATTTCCACATGGAGCACCTGTCCATGAAGTATGAATACTTTAGCACTTGTAGTTGTTGAGATTCCAACTTTCCAACATCCCATAGACTTCCATTATAAATGTTTGCTGGCAGCAATCACTCCAGTAAGGAAAAGGCTGCTCCCTAGTGGTTATGATAGTCAATAACAATTTCACTGTGCGGCTGGTTCAATTTCAGTGGGTTTACAGGTAAAGTCACGCAATCTATTTCAAACAAGCCATCATTATCAGTATGTTATTGTTTTTCTTCTTGAAGGAAAGTCAGAATTATGAGAGAACTTGGTTAAAAAGTTTTGGCTTCTTGACTTACTTCCCTGTTAAAATATTTAATGACACCATGCTTTTCCCTGAGTGAGCAAAATCTTTTTGTGTGGAAGAAGAACAAAAAACAAAAAAAACAAAAAAAGAAGCACTAAATATTAAATTGTGTAGAAAACACAATACAACAAACATAAATAAATAAACATACAAAAACTACAAAAAGAAATACAGGCTTAAAAACAGGTCACAGTTTACTTACACCAGTCGCCTGATCTGCTATCAGGCTATTGTAATAATAAAATATAGGTCAAACTCAGCTAATAATTGCATAAAAATGCTGAAATTTGGATGGTCAACAACAATTGGGGAACAACTGTAATTTTTTTATGATTAGATGTTTAAGAGTTTTAATCTTTAGATAAGATAATGATTGATTACTGTAAAGCTCCCATACATATGTGAGTAATATGTAGCAGTTATACCCTTGGTGGTATTTAAATTACTACTAGTACTACCTAACACTAAACACGAGTTCATAATAATAAATCAAATTCCGTTAATTCTGTGGATTACAAACTCCGCGTGCGCAGAGGAGCGCGACTCTGCACGCTCGTGAATGGCTCGTTATAGTCTGACGTCACAACAACAGCTAGCGGGAAGACCGGATAGAGACAGTAGGAAAACGGTGCTAAACTCCGAAAAAACTGAATGAATTAAGGCTAAATATACACAAAGCATCCATATATAGGACACATATGTAGGTAAACAAGCGTCGTGACGTCAGTAAACAGTGAAAACACAGGTGACATGTGCACGCTCCGCCCAGCCTGGAGCGCGAGGAGGATGTGGGGATGATGACCGCTTTGGGAAGTCAGTCCGTGTGGTTGCCTGCTTCTAGTTAGTTTATTTACAAGTCTAGATGCTGCTTTCAAGGAGCATTTCACATCATTTACTTTGTTTACGCTCGTGTGTCGTTTTACAGACCGTGTTGTTTAGTCGGTAGTGCTCGGTACCGTCGGTCCGTTGCTCGGTGTTGACACCGTGACAGTGTCGGTTCACGTACAACAGCAGCTGCAGGGAAAACGCGAGGAATGCATTTATTTATTTCTCCCTGAACTAACAGCACATGACTCTTATATGTGAAGTTGATGTGGTTGGTAAAGAAAATAACGTTGTTATAGCGTGAAGCTTTTCATTGAACTTGTTTAATCACTACCGGCTATGTGCTAACCTCACTTCATCAGTCACGGTAAAACTGCTTTTTTTTAACGGAAAATGGAAGACTTCACAACACGGTGTCACTTACGATACGACGAACACGTGACTGTTTGCCGCTGGTCCGTCGTTGAGGCTTTCAGTTTGCTTTAATTCAGGTAAGTGCAACCAACACTGTCCGTATATCAGACTACATAACTCCTGTTATGACTATGAAATGATGGGAAAACTATGAAACTTACTGTTTCAGTGCCTGTATGGTGATGAGTCTTCTATCTATGGCTGGGTGTCTGTACAGAACAGTGCAGCTACATTATTATTATACTGCCTCCATAACGAAAACAAGTAACCTCTAAATAGCTTTTGATTAGATTGTCAATAGTCTCCCATTGTGCTGCCCAGTGAGGCAGAAGAGGCCATGTTTAACATCCCAACATCACCCCCCCCCACAGTCATAACATCATATGTAAAGAGTCACTGTACCATGCATGAGGATGACCAGGCCTTTATATAATAAGCATAGAAAAAGTTGATCATTATGTAACGGATTAACTAGCTACATAACATGATCATTGGTCTCAAAATCTATCTGTGTGGCTCAATAATGTATACTTGAGGGGATTTTTTTTAAATCTTGTTTTGAGACGTGTGTTCCTCATATGGAGTATGTATGTTCCTCATTCACATGTCAGGACCTCGCAGGCCTTATTCTACGTGCCACTTATGTCATGAAGTTGGATCCAGCAGACAGGAGTTCAAATTTAACCAGGGTTTTTATACTGTGCAGTGCAGCCTCGCATATTTATATTTTTATACATCGACTGAAGTTGCTGTCAGTCAAGTCTTCAACACTGTGTCTGTGTCTGTACCATTTTAGGCTGTGATCTATTACAGCCCAGACAGTGCAAAGCGCCATGACATCAACGTGCCAGAACACATTTGGATAAGGCATGACTAATTGCCCTTAATGTATGTGAGATGGACACTCCTCTGGTGATCAAGTGTTTGGGTGGGGTTACACACACAGACACACACACACATGCAAATCCATGTGTGTGTTCCTCAGGCACCTGTTGGCTGGGTGCTGGAGTGCCACCTTGGCTAAGGGGGGTTTTTACAATCTGATTCCCTCTAACAACAGCTGAATATCTCCACTGTGCGTCTGACTGCTGAAGACCACCCATATTGCAGTTCAATATGTGAGGGTTTTCCCAGACTGTGTGTGTGTGTGTGTGTATGTCTGTCTGCGTGTCTTCATACTGTATATGTGCTCTAAGCGTCAGCGTCAGTCTTCTTTGGAATCTGCCTGTGTGTGAGGATACACATTACACACATTACCCCGTCATGGCCAGCCTGTGAGTGGCAATGCATGGTTGTCATTGCAAGAGACGGTTGTACCCCAGAAGGGCAACCTTGAGGCCAACAGATAAGAAGTTAAAGTGTGCTCACATTGTGCTAAAAGCCACTGTTTACAGCACAGAGAAGTAGTGAGTCATTTGTATGACAATGCCAGAAATCACAAACTAAGGGATTCAGTGGAAAGCTGTCGGCAGTCATCCTTTCCACTGTCGGTGCTGTATTTACTGAGTATATTGTTATTTCCTTCTAAAAAACAAACAACAAAACAAAACATTTCTCACATTTCTTTCTCCTGTGTTATTTCTGTCTTTTGTTTACACTGTGTTTCACCCTACTGACTATAGTTCAAAAGTCAATGAGGCATCTGATAGCAGAGTAATTACAATGCCCAGAGATGAGGTCATTAGGAATAATGCAGTGCGGTTTGGTTTGGTGCATGGGTGCATGTTTGTATGTGCGTGTTGCGGTGGAGCACTCAAAGCCGAGCGACTTGATTTGACTTTGACTTTGACTTTTCTCTGATCCTCCTTGCCCTCTTCTCTCTCTGTATGCGACCTATCATTACGGCTATACTTAGCCACGCTTATCAGTTCTGTCGTTCCCTCGGTAAGACCACAGATGTTTATAGGCTTGGAATAGCTCAGCGTGTAGTAGAGTGACACAGGATCTCAGATACACTGACACAGGTTCAGAAACCGACAGGCTCCCCTCAAAGTTTAGTAGATACCCTCAAAATGAAAAAAGAGATGGTGGGCAAAAATGCCCCAATATATAGGAGTATTCTGCATTGTGTCTGTGGGACACATGAAAATCGCTGTGTGCTGTGCTGAAAAATGAAGAATGAAGAATGAAACATGGCATGGTTGAGGACAGCTGAGGACTGGGTGTTGTGGCTCAATTTATCACCGGTGCTATTATATTACATACAGCTTAATACACAATGGATGTTTTCAATTCTGTAGTGTCAGAAAGCAATAATATTACATTGAATGGACTCAGTGCAAACGCCCCTCTGTCCTTTTTGTTACACAAATATTGTGTTTACGCAGGTGCAGGGTGGTAGCAGCAGATGTGTGGCATTATTGACTTGATGACAGCCACACTGTCACGATGCAATGAGTAGTTTCTGAAATGTGATTTGACATGGCGGTAAAATCACAGGTGTTGCTAATAACATTATTGACGGCTCCATCCATACTATCACAGTGTGACAGTGAGTCAGCATGTACAATACCAGGACTGAAGCACCAATAATTGGTTTTCAAACACATTACTTTCCTCCTTTAACACCTGCGTCTTCACTCATGTAAAAAGGCCTATCATGGTGTTTGTGTTAAATACTGTACAATATCACTACTGACGTACCAGGGACGCTCGGACCACAATCTACTTTCTATATGACACCTCACCAGGTGTATGTATGTCAGTTCATACCTATTTATTGTACATAGGATGTGGCCATGATTCATCCAGTTCCTTTGTGTCTCTCATCAGCATCAGGTAATGTAACTGCACTAAGCTCGCACCACACCAGGTCCCTATTTAAACCTCTAAGCTTCATTCAGTAATCCTTCAAGCCTTTGAGTCATGTGATATTCTGTTGTCTTTATGTCAAAGGGGTCAGACATTGAACGGCTAATGTACAGGAGACTGTGTTGTGTTTCAAGGAAAGCTTTTAGCATCTCTGTACAAACAATGCCGAGTCATTCTCAATCACCGAGGTCAGTGGTTCCCACCCTTTTTCCCGACATGCCCCCACAGCCACACAGTACCTCTTTAACTTATCCTGATAGATAGCATGAGTTCATCGACTGTTAAAAAGTGTTTCACTGTGTAGGAAAGACGGTGACTGTGTCTGATCCCAGGTTGCATAGTTTAAACTGTCTTTTTGCAGCAGGTTCAGTCAGCGTTTAACACTATTACCACATTCAGCTATGCACACACTCTCAATCACAACGTGTTACTTGACTTGGAAACTGCAGCTGCGATAAAGAAAGATTGTATAATCTTTCCAGCTGAAGTACACCTGGGGTTCGTTATGTATGTTCCCCTGGTAGGGAATAACTCTGTGACCCACTATATTCCGCATGCATCTTTTCAAAAGAGACGTTTTTCTCATGATGACATGATGGCTTGTGTCCAGAGGAAACCCAGTTAATGAGAGGTGTCTCTGTTCCTGTGTTACTGTAGCGGTTTCGTTTGGCATATAGCCTCTTTTTGATGCTGACTATGTAATTCAGTGGCATTTAATTTCCACTCCTAAACTTCCTTTTTTTTTCTCTCCAGGAAACCATTCACAAAGGGATCATATTATTTTACACAGTGTATTTGTTGTGACACCTCTGTAAAGTTTAAGCTCTGGATCGGATGGCTGAGGTGTTTAGAGACTAAAGTGACATTTACCTTATTTGTCAGATCCTGTTGAGAAGCAAAAACAAATGCTGCCTCACATACCGCTGCATGTGATCACCTGCACAGACATGAAGTTCATATTCAAATACTGTGTTTGCATGTCCGGCTCCACTGCATCTTGCATCATCAAATAATGGACTTCATTGTGTTAAAGTACCTGTCTGTGCACACTGAGATAAACTCAGCAGTCCAATCTCAGCAGGCTCCCCAGGTGAAACATTTTTATATTGTCTCAGTCAGTCTTTTGGACAGGTTGACCCAATAACTCTAAACATGGTGAAAAACTGAAGACAAAGCATTGCATTTGATGGACGTCAACCACCAGCTGTGGCCTAATTTACTGTGAGAATGCCTTGTTCATCCTGGCCTCATGTGAGACCGTTTTTTCAGTTACTGTAGAAAAATGTGCCGCCTGAGGAAAAAGTAGTTAAGACAGACAGTCTGATAGAATAACTGGAAAGGATGGAGGCACAGGAAAAGAGGGAAGCTGGGCACAGAGGAAGTTGACCTAATAGCAATATTGTCCATTCACAAAAGAAAAAATGCACTGAACATGATCTATTAAAAGCCTACGACGTAGACTGTGTTTCATATTGAGGGCCTAATCCGGGGCTGTTTTAAAGAACACGTAATTGTTAATTTTTATGTTTTGTATTGTACCGTGTGGCAATAAGGAATGTTTCACATATGTTGCATCATATGCCTAATAAATAACACAGGAGGTAGATAAACCGGAGATCTGCATATAAGTGTCCTAGTCGCTGTGGAAAATGAGTCATGTGACAAAACATGCTTAGAAAGGATTTATCTTTCCCTTAACAGGCTTTAAGATCAGTGCATAATCATAAACATGTGCCTGTACATTTTCTGATTATATAAAAAAAAAAAAAGCAGCTTCATTTAAGTGTAATTTTATATTTCATAAAAATGATGTCATGTGTTGAGGGTTCATTTAGTATTTCTTTTCTTAAAATAACTTCTTTTTACTAAAGCTTTGATGTAGACAGTTTTAATAATATATCTACAATCTTAATAATGGATCACAAAATATGCTTTCACAACGGCATGATTCATTTTCTTTGTGCTGCTGATATATATATTTAAAATTCAGTTTACGAAGTAATGTTAATCTGTTGTTTTGCTGGCAATCTTATGCTGCAGATAAAGTTTGAGTAACGTGATCTCACACATGCCCAGTGACAGGGTGGAGTTACATGTGCAAACACTGTTACGTGACCACCACAGGAGTTTTTGAAACCAAGGCAGCGCGGATGATTATAGATCAATACTATAATCAACAACATTAAGCCTGCAACTTCTGGTTTCCTACTGATAATGTTTTCCACATGTCAAGATGACATTTTCAGATATATATATATTTTTTGCCACAACAACATACAAAAAAACAAAAACCTCAAACTTACAATTCAATTTACAATGCTACAAATCAGAAGAAAATGACATATTTTTGTAATATGCTCAACTGCTCCAGGCATATGTTTAATTTACTATAAATTCTTCACAATAAAAGTCTGCCTGTTATTTTAAAAAAGGCTTTTAATATAAAACGGCAAAAGCAAGAAATGTGTTTTCATCAGCAGTAGCGACTGTCCCATGCTATGCTTCCTGAAGCAATCAGAACAGACACTGCATTATAGAGTCACTTCAGGTGAGCCGCGTCAAATCCAAACTAGAGAGTTTGATTTTCAGACTAAAATGAGCACATTTTTAGCCGCTGGGAGCTCAAATTGTTTAAAGTCCTACTTGTATGATCAATCAATCTATCATGTGATGCTCAATGCTCATACTCCAAAACGAAAAGTAAGCCTTGGGCTACTGTCCGCCCTGCCTTAGGCTCCCATCTACATAAAAGACTCTTAATAACCTCGCTGACAGTGACTGACACCTGCACTGTTGCCTGGTGACAGTTATTCTAGTCCTTGTGACCAATCAGGAGGTGAGAATTAATTGGGCTGTCAAACGCACTGCAGTCTGCTCACAGTGTGTTTCAAGTCAAGGTCATACACTAGAGAGGGAACAGACACTGAAAAAGTATGTTCTCTATGCATGTAGCTCACACACACACACACACACACACACACTCAAATTGTCAACAGTGAAGCAGAGAGAGGAGTGATTGTGGACATCTGGGCTGCTCTAACACTGAAGATAATCACATTTATATATTTAACTCCCACCCAAGATTTCTACCACAGAGCTTCACACCTCAGAAAGATGCAGCAGAATTATTCTTATGGATGAGTCAGCCCAAATGATGTTTCTGTGTCGTGACTAGTCAGTAGTATGACTCATATTGGTCCACAGAGACTTTCTTTGTCACTTTCTTGGTTCTGTATGACCTTAAATTCATGTAGCACCACAACAAAATATTTCTCTCTTGCTAACATTATATAACAATGTACTGTAGCTCGATGTCAAGCTGCTGATTTTGACCGAGGCGCATCAATAGCATTCCATGAAACAATCAAAAAGCTTGAATAATATTTAATAATCTTGTGTTTTTTCCTTTAATTTTCTGTTGTGGATGTGGGTTGGATCAGACTCCATGCTATGATTTATCAAGGTATGTTTATAGGCAGGATATTGAGGAATTGGCAACGCCCGTATACTTTTACTGCTAGCACCTAGCAGGAAACGGTTGACTGAGTGGAACCAGTACACGGTCAGCCATGAAATGAGTTGGGGAAATTGAATTCACACTGAATCTTTACGACAACCGCAACCAATCCCTCTTTATAGGAGTCACTTTTCATGTGCAGCTGAGCTTTATGGGTAGGATCTGTTTTCCTTTATCACCTGTGGTGAGCTCGTGACATTACAGGGCAGCAGCAGACACACTGAAAATTACTACTTAAGCTTGTAGATACATTTCCTGTGTCTGAAGTATTATGTACTTTCAAGTGTCTTCTTGTAGTGTATTTTTTTCTAAAAGCATAGTTTCTTTCCTCTCCACTTCTCTACTTCCAGCACATGGGGTGGGGCTCCTAAAAGATGCCTTATCAAATATTAAACATATCCATGAAGGCTCTGTTCTCTCCACCCAGACGCCATACACCACACACCCTGCATTGCACACACACACACACACACACACACTGAGGCACACATGCAAGCAGAGAGCTGGGGCAGCAGCCTCTGAAGAGCGCCTTCCTGTTCCTGTGCTTTACTCTACTCTCTTACTTTCAGCTCAGACGATGGAGGAAACAAAGTGTAGCATGACTTGGCAGACTTTAGCTCTTAGTAAGGATGAACTCTGGGAGTCATCATTAGTCATCACTAGTTCTCAGACTTAAGGTAATATTTTCAAATCTACTCTTTTGTGTAGCAAGAAAATTCTGACGAAAGATTAATTTGATGTAATGTTTGTGCTTGTGATGGTCTATTACTATGTGCAATGTGTACACAGTTCTTAATGCAGCTGGTTGCCACACCTTAACTTTCTCCACTTGTCTCTACTTTTTGTTTCTTCTCTATATCTATGTCATTTGATCTACCACAGTTAGTATACAGCATTAACAAACCTTCTACGCTGTCTCATTGGATTAGCATCACTTAGCATCAGTGCAGCTCAGCCCAGTATTGCTTTCACTCAATACACATTAGCCTAATGTCAGTGTTGCTTTCATCCCTGTCTCATTCTATTAGCTTGCTTTAATGGCACTCTGTTAATCTCTTCGGGGAGTAAACTAGGGCCCGCTACTACCCTGTCCAGATGACTGGCCTAGTTATCACTCCACTGAGATTTCAGTTCTGTCAATACATGTAAATGAGGCTGCACTTTGGTTCAGTTTTTCAGTAGGAGGTGAGAATGTCATTTGGGGTGCGTTCGGTTCTTAAATAATGTTTATCATGTCGTATATGATCCTTTAACAAGTCCTCTTTTTCTACCTTAGCTGAGGCAAGAGTGAATGTACTCTGGGATATGTGTGTATCAGGGCTGGTCCATTGCTTTTAAAACAAATGTCTTTTAGTGATAGACCAGAGCCAGCTGGATGACTTTAGTGGGCTCTTCAGACAGGTGTTATATAACTATTGATCAATGTAATTGATGGCTCTGCAATATAGAAGACAGGAAGATATAGAAAGGAGGAGTAGTTGTGTGTTGCAGCTGCCTTTCACATCATGCCAAGAATGAAGCAGAGCCACAAGAGACAATTCATATGTTCTCGCTCTCTCTATCTATCTTTTCTGTCTCTCCATCCATGATCTGTGTCTCAGTTCGCTTCATAATTTAGTTTGTCCAAGCGGTCTTGAATTGCTCATTCCTTATTTTATAAGTTCTTTGCTTGTTAAGTCTTTCTGAAGCTACTTTCTATTATCTTTTTTTTTTTAAAGCCTGCAGTCACAAACACACGTGATACATATACATACACATACTGTTGTGTTTAGGAAGCTATGCTGAAATACCACTTGGTCTACACAGATAATAGTTAAGCCACAGCAAAGCTATCCCTGATGTGATCCATCTTTCAAATTCTTCTGATGGCATTATGATGGAAAAAAAAAAAAAAAATCCAGATAATCCCACATGAAACATTTTATCTTCTTCAAAAAGTATCCTAATTTAGCAGAAAGTGCCAGAAAATGTCTTAAACAATATTTGTTTATTGCAGACAAAGAACGTTCAAGTAACATCAGAGATTGTAAAACGCATATTTAAAAAATAAACTGGCCTGTCTTCTCTGGCATCACTTGTGCCTTTTCCCAGTCTGCGGTATCAACAGTCTGAATACAGTCTAATAAAATCTTCTCCTGCTCAATCTTTCAAAACTCAATGAGGGAATGGTAAGAGAGTAAAGATGAATGTTTCCTGACAGGATGCTCTGTTGAGGCTTTGTAATGATGGGGCGTTATAAGCATTGGGAGATGGGGGCAGACTGGCTGTGGGGATAAACAGCAGCATAAGGGATTTACTGTGTGTAGTAGAGCACCTCCATTCATGCGTAGTCCCACTGACCCAATAGATCATAGCGCTCAGGCTGTCAAGTCCTATCTGCATCCATCGTGTTGCTCCTGAAGAATGCATCATCTCTTTAGTGAGTGTGCATGTGCAGTTCAAAAGTGAAAGCTTTGCCAGAAGAGTGATGAACGACATTATAATTGCAGATCTGATTTCTCAGCCTTCCTGCATCTCTGCCAGGTGATTTCTGTCCTCTGAGTGGGGAATGAAGTAAGGCCCAATAGGCAGACAGATAGAAAGCTTGCATTCCCTGTACAAGGGACAGTAAGAAAAGATGACAGCTCACTTTCCTGCTCATTTCACACACAGGGATTGCTGCTGAGATGCTACGTCCAGCAGGACTAGCAGAAGATCTCTCTGTGGAAAAAGTCTGCCTCTATTCTCACTCTATATAACAATATCTTTTTGTATCTTTGTCCATCTCTCTTCTCTCCCTCTCCTTCTTCACCCCCTGCCTTTCTGGCTGTCTTCTCTTTTATTGAGTTTTTCTCTGCAAAAAAAGATGTTCAATATCACAGACAAAATATATAAAAGGAGAAGAAACATCAAGTTTTAACTCCTTTTTTTTTATTTTTTTATTTATTTTTTTGCAGTTGACCAGTTTACAGCACAGTAAATAATTCAAACCAGAAACAGAAGCTAGATGTAATTATCACATCATGATAACACTGATGCTTGATAGTGGGTTCTTACTGTCATTGCAATGAACATAATTCTCCTTTCCTCTAGCAGAAGCTCCTAGATTTCAATTAGACTGTTTAATCTTGGACTTGGACTTGGATTTTCTTTACAAGGTTTCATGTGTTGTTTCATATGCAGTGCAGAGACGCTTTAGTCTTATTGCCAGCCTTGATTAACAGGGTTTAGTAGAGGCCTTGTACTTGATGTTAGCAGGGGTCTGGGGGTATTTATTTACAGTGCTATACTGTGGGGGGAAGGGCAGGTCTTCAGATATGAGCTTTTGACAGATGGCCTGCACGGTTTGCTGCCCTACCTTTGAATGTGTGTCAGTCAGTTATCATCATGTTGTGTATTTATGGCTCTCTGTAGCTGACCTGTGTTTTGTTGCTCTACTGGGAATAGGGCTAGGCACCAACCGTATTCTGTCTGTGGCACATATTAACAGAAACTGAAAATTGGCACCAAATGCTTGGATCAGATTCTGTGTTAATGTCTTATTCTTTGATACTGATTCAAATGATTTTGTGAATTTCAAATTGTCATTGCCTATGTCTCAGGCTTAATGCAGGGCTGTGATGATGTGACATTAGTAAGCTATTAGCTAAACTAATTTTCTATTACAAATTGCTCTCAACCAAGTGTAACATTTTGCTGAACTCTATGACTTTCTCTTTAGTGAAAGTCATAGAATGATAATGATATAATGTGCTTCTGTATATATGCAGCAGTCCAATAATTGTGTGATATATATTTTTTTACTCAAGTTAAATCAAACCACATTAATAAGAAGTTCAGTTCAGTTCCGACTGATATCTTCCAATGACTGGATGGTCAGTGAGATGACCCAGATGAATAAACATCTATGTGGTGTGATGTGCCACTCTGGATATGAAACTTGAGAGCTTCTGGAGCAGTAAAAATCTCTAATCTAATCGCTTCCCATTAAGCACATATAGATACACACTGTCACCACCCCCTCCCCGGGGCAAAGAGGCTTTGGTTGCCTTTGCCTGCACATGCTGACCTGATTTTGTGTGTGAGTGTGTTTTTTTTTGTGTTTATACCCATTTGTGTTTATGAAGCAGATTAGGATGGTGGCATAGTCAGACACTTCTCTGGCAGTGGCAGTGAGTGTCTTTGATTGTAGACACGTGTGTTAGTGCATGGAAATGTAGGGCAGTGTGCTACAGAGTATTTTCCAGAATAGGAGACCCACATTGTAACACAAACACCCCTCCCCCCATCCCTTCAAAAGTTCAATGGATTATTGCTCCAGTATCTGCCTTTGTGTGTTTGTGACAGTTTGTCAAGTGATCTGCTCATATGGGAGTAACCGCCTGGACCACTGTGCAACAATATAGCATTAAGTGGTTTCGGTTAATATTAAAATTGTTTGATTCAACTATGGGTTATGTTCAAATCCATAATCTGCAGTTAGGGTTTCTGCTAACCACTCCAGCCATCTGGATCTCAGAAACTTTTCCATTCGTAATCTTCCTGCAATAGCCAGATGGATGTAACACACAGGTGCACCACCAGCACATGTACAGTTGTCATATGGCTGATTGGAATTGAATGAGTCTAAAAATGAGTGAAAGGAAACAGTGCTGTTTTCTCCCTCTATTGGCTCGACATGCTGTACATCCTCCATTCACTATTCACATCACTGTTCCCCCTTGTTCCCCAGCCGTTGTTTTCATTTGCCTGTTTTGTTCTTGACCAGGCGTGTTGGCACCATATTCACTAAAACCACCGGCAGCTGTAGGTCTTGTCCTGTTTGATTCTTGTATTGCCTCTTTCATTTTTTGGATATTATATGAAAGACTATAGTTTCAAGATCTAGTTTTATAAGTGTTTACTGTCTGTTTTGAATAGAGGGCTTATAAGTAGCATCAATGAGACATCAGATTTAGCATGTTTGATTTAAATTTGTGGTCATTAATCCATGTACCAGTTGCATAAAAACACACACTTGTTTACCTGGTATGTCTAAAATTTCATTGCCGTGACAAAGTCTTAAGTCACCTTGTAAATCTGCCAGATTAATTCCTAATGCTCCCCACAGTCAGCGATATTTCACCAGGAGACATGCAACCACTGCAGCAGGTAGATGGGAATACCCTTAACATCATTGCTGTTTTTCATTGCAGGGAATTATAATATCATTACAGATAAGGATGTGTGTGTGTTTGTTTTTAACTGTATTACCAAGAGCTGAAATGATTCGTCAATTAATCAACAGAAAATTGTTAAAAATAGAAAAATGATGCATACATTAAATATGTGTAAAAATGGTTTGGTTTGATTTATTTGATTTCTTCAGATGAAGGTAATATTAGAGAAGGTGCACAAAGTGTGTCCCATTAAAGAAGAGTTTTAAACCACAGAATCAGACTAATGCTGTTTGTCCTAAATCAAATCTTGTTGTATAATTTAATCATAATATTGTATCTTTTTGTATTATTCCCACAGTTTTGTGTAAGTCCGTGCTCCTCCATGCCTTTGTCGGCATCTAATGGAAGATAAAGCACCTATCAGGTCTGCCATGGTATCTAGACTGCCTAAGTTCGGTGGACGCTCTTCAGGTGGTGGCACTGGTCCCTTGCCTAATGGTTCCACACAGCCAACCACCCCTACCCAGGATGGTAAATCAACTCCTCCAGGAACACGCTCAAATGGTGTGATGCGAGCCTCTTCTTTTTCCCTGAAATGGAAAAAAGATGAAGGGACGACCCCCTCCAGCCCCACCACCCCCACCAGCCCGGTGGATGGAGGTGAAGACAAGGCTCAGACACAGCTTCCCTCCCCGGCAAAGGAGGTAAAGAGTGCTACTCCAGGGACACCCAAGATACAGAGGTCAGTTTCTTCGATGATGGTTGTCTCTAGCCCCAAGACAATCCCCAAGCAACCCTTGAAGATGAGCCCCAAGGTAGTGACTAAGCTAGGCCAAAGCCCACTCAATGGAGGTCCTAAAATGAGCCACAATGGATGTAGCATTTCTGCTCAAACAGGGTCAGAGTCCCGTCTTGTGCGGCCAAGATTAGTCTCCACCTCTACCAGAAGTAGCTCTCAAGACAGCCTGAACCAGTCTAATGACAGTCTGAAGACTGTGGCAATGGACAACATGGTGCGTTCAAACAGCTTCACTCACTTCAAGCAGATCCCCTCTCCCACCAGCCAGCCTATGACACGGTCCTTCTCCTTTAATCGGGCCGTGGAGCTGGCCAAGCCTCTGGCCAACACTCAACTGCGGCCTCCTCGGAGTAGTTTCCTTAAACCTCCTCAGCTTAGCAATGGACGAGTGGGTTTAGGACTGAATGGCAGCCATGGAGGTGCAGGAGGTCTAGGTGGAGGTCTTCAGTACAGCAGAACTCCTCCAGCTGCCTCCTCTCTGCCTACCCCCTCAATCTCTCCAGCACCCAGTACTCCCAGTGCTCTGAAGAAGCCATTGCTCCCCAGCTGTGTGCTGACCAAGTCATTAGGAAATAGTGGGAGCTCTTTGGGCTACAGGCTGGCTAGATCTGGGCAAGCCAAGCAGCAAAAGCCTCTTTTTCCAGGTCGGGTGAAAAGTGATGTCAGACCTTCAGCTGCCCCTGAATGTGGAGGGCTGTTAGGGATTGCAATAAATATAGAGTCAACTGGTGAGGCTGAAACAGCAGGCTCTCACTGTGACAGTGATCACAGCTCTGGGGATGGAGGAGGAAAAGGAGGAGGAAGTAGTGTGCTTAGGCAGGATTCTGGCCAGGCAGCAAGTGAGACTCTGGAAGACATGTCCTTATCTTCTGTCTCGTCTCTAGACAGAGGCGAGACCAGTGAAGAGTTTCTAGATGACTTTGACAGTGTGGGAGATGCATTCAGTGATGGGGGCCTGCCTGACAACAGGAAAACTGGCATCACTACTCAAACCAGCATACACAGCTTTCTCAATGAGACCATTGACTGGGTCACTGTGGATCTGGCAGGTAAATTAAATCAATTATAGGGAAAATGAACAAAGTTTTTGTCACATTTGAGTCAGCTC